>CM042690.1:198225805-200625805 GCA_023614405.1 Avena insularis | reverse complement strand
ATGATATTATATTCACTGTATCGAATGACGGTTCTGTTTTTACATGGTGGCAATCCCTTCGATACTATGAGTTCAATACCAAACTATAGTTACTACTCTTTTTTTGACTTGCTTATGTTACTGTGTTTAGTGGAACACGAGCTAATGACTACAGTACATATTTGTTGTCTATTGTGTGGACTGGACATGTGTTGATGCAGATCCTATGAAGGTGTGCAGGCCCCAATAATAGACGAGGATGAGAACACTGTGCCAAACGACAATGGCGATGGCCTAGATTATGGCTGTGTAGATTCTCGCCTGCTCTGGTTCTTGGCTTATCTCAGGCCAACACTAATGTGGATACACATCCGGGGCAAGCAGACCACTTCCAAGGAGAAGTTTATTCACCAAGGTAGGACATTCAAAGTGTATCCATTGTTTCGGTGTCATATCTTCTAGAGGGTAGCAACCCAACACAGCCACAGCTACCACTGCGATCTTCCTCAGCCGGAGTGGGTTCAAAGCCATCTCCGACATGTTTCTCTATTCCTGGGTCTGAATCATCCCCTTATTGCGTTTGTGAATAATGGTGTGATGCATGACCCTCACACCAAGAACATGCCAATCGGGAGGTTAGGCTTCATGTGTACATTTCTTTTGATCGCCTAAGTTTCAAAGACTAGCTATATGCCGATGCATTGGATTCGTCTAACCGTTTCTAACCGGTTAGCACCAGAACATTCGATCGGAGGGGATGACAAGTTCAGCACACATGCGTACATGTGGTTCGTGCCTCGTCTTCTTGGCTCAAGATCACCCCAATGATGGCTCTTGTTGGTCGAGAAGAGATGATGTGAGGCATTGGTTCTTGGTACTCATAACTAATATGGTTGGGATGATACAATTTTTTTTCTCCTCCCACTCCTTTTGCTATTGTTGGTTTCACCTTTCCTTTGTAAAGCTTAATACATGCAACATTTCATCAAACCGAATCTTTGTAAGTTTGAACATGTGCTACTTCTGCAGTAAAGAGTAGTATACATTGCGCAATCGGATCCTCTAACGTTAGGGAAAAGAAAGAAGGAAAGTTAGTATGCTATAGCTAAATTACCTCATTATAATCTGCAATTAATTATTATATGTAATTACTGTAGACATAAAAAGTCGAGACTAAATTTTATTACACCATAATTTGGCTTGTACACAATAGTAACTCAATACTACATACTACTTCTATAGTGGTCTAATGGGCTACGTACCTACATACTAGCTCTATCCCAAAGCATAAGTTTTTTTGTAAAAGTCAAGCTACGGAAAGTTTGACCAAACTTTTAGTGAAAAGTATGTGTTAGCTCAATAAACCGGTACGGAGGGAGTAACATAGATTTGCATTATACTCCCTCCGTACAAAAGTTTAAGGCTTATATTTTTTTTGGAAATTAAAGCTACAAAAAATTTGACCAAACTTTTAGAAAAAATTATTAAGAACTGCAACGTATGAAAAAATTATTAAGAACTGCAACGTAAGAACTGCAACGTATTATATAGATACCATGTGAAAATATGTTTCATGATGTATCAAACTATATGAATTTCATATTGTAAATATTAATATTTTTATCTAAAAACTTGGTTAAACTTTACGTAGTTTGACTTTTCAAAAATATATAAGCCTTGGTAGTATAAATTAATTTTACGATATTTAGGCCTTAATTCTATTGTTTGGAAGAATGAAAGTTAGGGTCCTACGACTTCTCTAACTTTTCTTCTACAATATAATAAGTTAACTATATAACTTGTTCCTTGCCAAAGATCGAGATAAATATTAGTTTTAGTCCCACTTCTCGCACCCGCGGTACAAATTAGTCTCATATCTTGCAAAGTGGACAAAATAAATCCCAAAACATACATCCCTGGTGCAAATCAGTCTATTCCAAACAAATTTTAGCGTATTTGACCAAATTCATACACGTTTAGCTGTCCTGAATGCGTGTTTTTGCGATTGAGACAGTAAATAGTACCAGCCTGTAAGTGGTGTCCTTACACGACTTCTATTGCTTTTGAAAGTTCATGTGGAATTTTTGCATAGATTGATGTCATTTTAGCTTGGCTGAACACTGTCCTTTACAATGCACAAGTTAACTAAAACTGCACATGTATGCATTTCACTCAATATTGCATCGTCAGTTTCAAGTTAGCTGAAATCTTATAAAATTTGATTCTTTTCTTATACACTTCATAATCCATATGCATCAATTGCTTTATATGTGACAATTCAACTTGAGCATTGCAAAGTACGTTGGATCAGCACATGGACATATGATCTTCGCATATCATATCAAATTTCAAAGAATTTAGCTTCAACACATGGTCTTTTCTATAAACAACGATGCCTTGTGTGGTCCCATAAATTACCTTGGCCTCACTTTTCTTATCTTACATCTTACAACTGTATAGTGTACGAAGAACTTTGAACACTGGTCATTGAATCAAGATTGTCAAATCCCAACATTGCTAGCGATTGTATCTTCTTTTCCATTATGGGATCTAGAAGATTCTATTGATAGTGTTGAGCACAATGAAGTTTATGCACAAACCTCAAACACATGTTCCCTTAATAAAGGTTGAAATCTACATTATATAAAGCACAAGAACTATATATACAACCAATACTTTATGGATCTAGCTCAGAAGTATAATTAATTTTTTGAGCTTTACCTATTATAATTTTACAGTGATGATATGTCATACTTCTATTATATGAGTCTGACGTGCAAGGAAGGTGCAACTTACTAGTATGGACTAACCACAAAACTTCCCGGTAAGGACAACTCAATACAGTCAAATTCGCTCAGTTCATTCAAATTTCATCCAATTCGTTTGAAATAGACTAAACTTCGTATGGGGTGCAAGGTGTGGGGCTAGTTTTGCCTCATTTACAAGATATGAGAATAATTTGCACCCCAGATGTAAGAAGCGGGAGTAAAAGTGTATCTCCTTGCCAAACTAGCTTTCCATGGGCATAGAATAGACAAAGAGAATACATAGCTCGTTCTTACAGGGACTAGACCATGTTCTGGCAAATCCTTGCAGGGCGCTTGTTGTAATTTTGTGGGACCTGGTTGTGTCTCCTTGTTTTATTCTGGTCCTTTCTGTAAAATGTACCCATAGCTTCATTAAGGGCATCCACTATGTGTGAAAAAACATACCATAAGCCAAAAAGTACACCTTAAGAGCTATCCATATGCATAGTGGAGCTTGTCCACAAGCCAAAAAGCTTAAGGGTGATCCATAAGCTTATGGTTAGTCCACAAGCACTGAATAATAATATCTAGTACACATAGCAATATAAAACTAATTTTAGTCACAAGAATGTGTGTCGTTAGATCTTAAATGTGGGTCCTAGCTTGTGGTAAAGTTTGTCTACACACATTGTGGTGCAATCAATTAGCTTATGGTGTAGTATGTGGGACCCATGTTATCGAAAAGTTTTTCCACGTACATAGGTGATGCCCTAATACAGATCTCGTTCCGTGAGAAAAGAAATACAGATCTCGTCCATGCAAATAAAATAAAAATATAGAGCTCGGATTTCCAAATTATAGTACGACCTGTACCCTAGGCGTCTAGTACTAGGGAGTCAGGCCAGTCACAATCTCCTCCAAATTAACTCCTCCGACTGTCTAGACATCTACTAGTACTAGGGAGTAGGGAGTCGGTGGGTCACTCTCTCCTCAAAATGCAGCTGAGGAGCGCATGTTCGTGTTGATTAATCCAGCTTTTCCCCCTTGCCAATTCCCCCACCCCCTCCAGCACGTCTTCCCCTTCTCTTACCAACGTCTTCCCCTTCCGCAACACGCACCTCCGCTCCCGCCATATGCCTCTTTCGGATTCTCTTCCGTGTCTCGCTCAGGCAGTTTCCATCATCGATTCCACCTCTCTTTTGAAACCCCAATCAATGAAATACAGACGCTGCCTTGTGATGGCGTCAGCGAGCAAGAACAATGAGCATGATTCTGACCTTTTTCATGACATGTTTACCAAAGTCCCTTTGAAGAACTCATAACCCGATGCAACATTATCACCGCCGTAGCCTAAACTTTTTCTTGAATCTACGAAAGCTAGTGCAACTCTGGATGCTTCAATGCCAGTTGGCCTCCCATGTGTTCTTCATTCCCCCCTGATGAAGGGACCGCTAGATTTCTTGCATTACTTCAAAATTGATAGCATCCCGTGCAAGCTATCTCTGCTGGACAGGTTCTCCTTCGATGCTATGGTACCATGCTATACTTCTAGGCAGTGGGTAGGTGCCAAATTATTGGATTGCCACAGATGGCTCTAGAGGGAAGTTGGAGCTTCGCAAAATGTACACTCGTCACAAGATTCCTCTCACAACATTGTCGTTCCAAGCAACCGACTAGCTAACCACGTTCATGCCACCGGAATCATAAGGTATCGTATTTTGCTACCTTTTTCAAGGTACCTTGGCGTGACTAGATGTCGCAGATGAGTTGGTGGATTCATTTCTTAATGCTACTAGAGATGAGCACGACTACTTTTTTAGTTTTTGGTGGTTAGCAAGATCTGCAGATGGTTCCAGCCTTCTTCATATATATACGCTTGGCGCTTATTATGATTCCACTTGTCTTACTTGTCATTGCTACCATCGTATTGGTGCTGCTCATCCTCATGTTGTACAGTACGATCGCACTATCTCCACTTATACTTCTGGGTTTGGCTACTTGGTGTTCTCAATGAGCACTGGTCAGGTTGATCAATCTAATCCATGGGAAACTATTGCTGACCTTGGATCATATTCACTTTTCCTTGGAGCGAGCTATCCGATTATCATGCCCGTACACAGTGGAGATCTTACCTCAGGTTATTTGACGAGAAGAAATTATGTGTACATCTTACCAACTGCAGCATGGCTTTCCAAAGAGTGGCAGCCTGAATTATGCCGCTTAAGTCCGAGTGGTAAAGATTACAGTGTTACTTCTGAAATCAATGTCCTTGAGGGAATTAGTAACCCTCGCTTTTGGATAGGAACGGTGAAGCATCCGCTTTGGTTTGTACCAACCTTCGTGAACGCCCTCGATTGGAACCTCATGCTAAACTAAGAAACAAGATATGTTGCCACTGTACGTACTGATGCAATCTATATGTAATAGTTGGTACTACAATTAGAGAAATAGTTCTTGACCATGTTGAATTGTTTATTTTGTTTGGTTGTCTGAAGTTATCAGCTTTCAACTTGTTGGTTTCTCTCATTTGAAACATGTCCTTGTATCGGTACTATGTTTTTACTCGTATGAACTTGACTATAGTTTTTTGGACCTTTAGCATAATGCACTTTATTTTGCCGATTCTAGAGTTCCTTTAGAAATTATGGAAATTTTAGCATCAACATGATGTTACGGACCACATGCCATACACTTTTTGGAACAATCACCTCAATGCTTGTGTAAGGGTCATACTCTATGTATACAACCTTGCCTTCAACGATTCTAGCCTCATGCACTACTCTTTGGTTAAGCTGATATGACGAGACCATATTTTGTAAGGATTTATCTTATCTTATCTTACCACTATATAGTGTATGGTTAACTTTCAACATTAACCGTTGTATCAAGACTAGAAAATTCCAACGTTGCTAACCCTCGAATCTTCTTTTCCATTCTAGCATCTACTCACTTTGTTCCATAATATAAGATATTTTAACTTCTACGAAACGAATGTATCTAGACGACTTTTAGTGTGGAGTTCACTCCGAACCTACACACGACTTTTAGTGTGTAGTAAAAGATGTCTAGATACATTTATTTCAAAAAAGCTAAACCATTTTATATTTTGAAATAGAGGAAGTAGGAGATTCTAATGATAGACTCTAGCACAATGAACGCTATGCATAAGTACAAGAATCAAATATACACCCGATACTTTATGGAAGCGGCTTGAAATTATAATTATTTTCTCAGCTTTACCTATTACTACTTTATGGAGTACAATTTTATATTGTGATGATATGACATTCTACTAGACAACATTGGCGTGCTAAACTAGCTAGCTAATTAAAGTTTCCCCGATGCTATAGTACTAGACAATATTGGCGTGTTAGACTAGCTAGCTAATTAAAGTCTCCTCGATGCAGTTGCGCCCTGCAGTAGAAGACCGACGAAGGAACACGCAAAAAACTCCTTGTTCAAAGAGCCATACTGTGTTCCCCGTATCTGGCAGCATTTGGTATAGTCTCTAGTGCCTGCTTCACTCATTTTCCTCGCCATCTCGCCCGCAACATCGGTCCTTTCAGGCCGCCACCCCTCTTTTCCAAAACCTCCCAATAGTCATAGATTGATCTGCCTCGCACCCAAACCACCAGGACACGATGGAGGATTCGAGGCCCAATCAGCGGTACAACGGATGGAGCAACTTCGGCGCCGATGTTTTCGACGAGATCGCTATGCGTATGGACACTACTCCAAGGAGTTGAACTTCCGAGTCACCAGCAGAAAAGGTAGCAGATGCCCCAACGACGATTGCATGACATTGGTCGCCTACCATCAGGTCCACAACCACAAGATCGCGGGTGCGCACGGTCCTTGCAACTTCATGGAGGATGGCTGCATGTTCGCTGCCTCATCGGCAGCGCTCCGCGCCCACCTCAGTGAAGCTCACTCGATGAGGGTGCACAGTTTCCGCTATGGCAAAACAGGCAGGTACACCTATAAGCCTCTACCGACAACAGGCACGCGAACAGTAGATGTCATTGGATCTAGGGACGATGGTACTGTGTTCGTGGTGTGATTTGACATGCGCCAACCGCTACACATCGTATCCAACGTATACGTCAGGTTAGTGGAGTGCTTGTCGCCATGGTACATGGTGAAGTTTTGATCGTCGACTGTGATTGAGGGGAGAAGGATAAAAAATTCCGGGTTGTGTGTGCCGGAGAGCACCGCGTCACCCGACGGCATCCCGTTTGATGAGCTGCAAAGGCTCCTGTCGGTGCTGATGTCGCACCTGGTCGCTCATCGGTCGTCGGCGTTCACCCTAGAATACTGTCTTCGCGTTAACAAGATTCATGAGTGAGATAAACACATCTTAATCACTACAAGAAAAGTTTCATTCCGCAATGACTTCGCCCAACGGTCGTCGTAGAAGGCGCGTCTTATGCGACAAATTTCTCGGCTCGGCCATGGCCGATGGAAAACTTTTTTTTCCGGTTCCGCGGCCCTCTACTATGACGGAACCAGTAAAAACATGGAGAAATCTCGGTTGCCACATGGTAGAAGCAAGATTTTCGTTTCCTCGCCGAAGTCTTTTGAGGAATCTGGGTCCCAGACATTACTGTCTCTAGCGGACCATACTTTTCGGTCGTGCCTCCCTGATTTGAATTTGATAACATTGCTCGAGGCGTCTGCCGTTTAGTCAGGCTGCTGGGTCCCACATGTCAACCTCTCATTAGAAGAATCGTGTGTATGATGGAATTTTTTCCTTTGCTCGCGCTATCCTTTTCTGAAGTTGATAGCGTTACTTGATGCATCTAGCATTTAATCAGGTTGCTCGGACCCACATGTCATCCTCTCATTAGAAGAAACGTATTTATGATGGAAATTTTCCTTCGCTCGTGCTACGTAGCCTATTCCGAAGTTCATAGCGTTGCTCGATGTATCTACCGTTTAATCAACCTCCTGGGCCCCACATGTCATCCACTCATTAGAATAAACATGTGTATGATGGATTGCTTGCCCTTGGTCGCGCCTTCGTGTTCCGAACTTGATAGTGTTGCTCGCTGCTTCAGCCGTTTATACAGGCTGGTGGGCCTGACATGTCAGCCTCCTCTTTGCAAGAAACATGTGCATGCTAGAATTTTTTCTTCTCTCGCGCCTCTCCGTTTGGAACTTGGCAACGTTGTTCGATACATCACCTATATAATATCTCCCTCCTGGGTCCATATGTCAGCCACCTATGTAGAGGAAACGTGTGTATGTTGGACAATTTTTTTGGTCGCATCTGCCGGTTTAACCTTGGAAACGTTGTTCGATGCGGTAGGCGTGTATAGTCTTGCTGCTGGGGCCCACGTGTTAGCCTCTCTAGACAGGAAACGTGTCAATATTGGTCTTCTTTTTTCTAGTCATGACTGTTGTACAAGTACTTTTTAAACACACTCGTTAAACATGATCTCTTGTATGGTAAGGTTGATAGGCACTAGCTACAGGCAGGTGGTCGGTCATGTCAGCCTCTCGGTACAAAAAATATTGCTACAAATAAACTACATGCCTTGCCACTACAAAAGAAAATTGTTATGCTTTTATAAAATATAAAAAATGTATACTAACATTGTATATAACTTATTTATTTTTCTTCTTAAAAAATTGTTTGTCCATCTGCGATGCATGATTTCTGGCAGCTCAACTAAAAATGATAAGTATAAATAATATAGTAGGTAGTACTTAAAAAACATGGATAGGCGGAGTTTTTTATGGGTGGGTGGATAGTGCCCAAAAAATGTTGAATTGAAGAAAAATGGACCAAGCAGGGATTGATGGGCTATTTTTTATCGGCTCCCTCCCAATCTAACTGAGATATTTGCACGGACGAATGACCCAAAACATTGCCGAGTTAGAAGGTCTTGGGGTATAATAAGACCAGATGGGCTAATATCTTGGGCTCAATAGTTAAAATCCCAAGGTACGTGTTGGGGCTCGGCCGAATTCAAAACAAAGACGTCAACAAGGGAACAAAAAGATATAAAATATGAGCGCCTAGATCCCAGGCGCCTGAGGATGTTATGTTAAGGTGCTGACATTACCCTACTAATTGTTCTAATTCTCAGTTGTAACCTAGTAGTAGCAACTCATTAAATTCCTAGTTACAATCTAGTTGCAACAAATGTGTAACCCTCACGTTGCACGAATCGCGAGGTAAATCCAATGACGAGAGAGGTGACTCTTGAGAACTAGCAAATCTGATAAAATATTCATAGATATTTCTGTGAAAATTGTGGACAAACACCCTGCGCCCGTCAAAACTTTCCGTCGAGACACCGAACTTTCCTAAACGTGCCCTCAATCGAGCAACCATCCCCTATCTCTTCAAATTTTGCACCGTTCTTATGAGAGATGCACCGGATTAGAACCAGACCACATACTTCTCCACGCCTTAAAAAAACTTCTCGACGCATTTCTATCAAAAGTGATGGCCTACCACCATTGGCCATGCCGCTCTTCACGAGACGCACCGGCTGACAGTCAGCTGGGCGATCCCCACGCTTCGCCTGCTAGATTCAGGCACTGGACATTCTTCTTGGCTTTGGTTTGTTATCCACCTCTCCTAGAAATAGTTAAAGCTTGTGACCATCTAGATTTACAAGGTGCTTGTAGATTTGGGTAGGTACGTTCTTTAGGTAAATCTATAGTAAAGCTCTGGACAGAAGAGTTCGAAAACATCTTAAAAAGTACTTGGAAGAGATCCTATGCGAGCTTTTGACCTGATATATTCCCCATACTTCTTTGATACGATGGAGCATTTGGCTGTTGATGTACCTGACGAGGAAGTACTTAGAGGTACAATACAGTATAGATGGATGTACGCTATAGAATGTCGACTTCGCATTTCCAAGGAGCGGGAAGATATCCGTAGACAGTTTGATAAGTGAGTGTTATGCCAAGAGATCTTCACATGTAAGACTTTAGAAAAGTTGGATATATTCAGATGTCTGACTTGGCTATGTTTTGTAGGTTCTTCGCAGAAATAAAAGTACCAGCAAATTTTGTTCCACTAATAAAAAGACTGGATGGACTAAGATCAAAGGATCATGTAAGACGCTCAAATTGCACTGTGAATTGTCTATGAATTGTCCAGATGGGGTAACCTGTTGTCTATTTTGTAACACTAGATTTCAGAGCTTGAATTTCTGGCACTTATTTGTGGTTCTGATAGGAGTATAACAACAGCTCCAGCTTGCATTTCCAACGGTGTCTGCCATAGCACTGATGTACCTTCTGTGGAGACTAACGCAGTTGGAGGTTGTCCTGATGAACCTGCACTGGATTGCGTTTAGATTCGAAATCCTGCACTTGACATTGTCATCCCAAGGAAAAGAAGGTTGTGGATCTGGTAATAACGCCTTATGTAGAACAATATGCTGGAGGTGATGATTTCCTATGGCAATCCCTACCATTCTATGACTCGTACAAGTAGTTATCATAATATAATTGAATTGCATGTCCCTCTCTATCAATGAAAATGCCCTATCTTTTGCCTTGTTTCAAAAATAAATAAATATTTGCATGTCTCCTTATGTTAGTCGATGCAAAGAAGATACTGTTTTTTGTTCAAGTCATGTGAACAAATATGTTTGTATGTGATACATCGTAAAAGTATCTACAATTTTTGATGTTCCATGCTTGTTTTGTATCTACTTTCTTATGTTTTGGTCACACTTTGAGGTATTTTTATACATTTTCTAGAACTAACCTATTAACAAGATGCCACAGTGCCATTTGCTTGTTTTCTGATGTTTTTGGTTTCAGAAAAGCTAGTAAAGAAATATTCTCGAAATTGGATGGGACAAAAACCAAAGTCAATATTTTACCTGAAGCAACACGGAGTCCGAAGGGTAACCAAAGGGGGCGAGGAGGCAGCCACACCTGGTGGTGTCGCGGCCAGCCCTAGGTGCGCCACCATGGGGTGTGGGCCCCCTAGAGGTCCACCGACCTTGCCCCTTCGCCTATAAAAGTCTCCCGGGATGAAAACCCTAGATACCAGATTAGAATTCCATGAAAAGTTTTGCAGTGCCGCCGCCACTGAAGAGGAGATTCAGGGGACAAAAGTCTCTATTCCGGCACCCTACCAGGAAGGGGAAGTGCCCCCGGAGCCATCTCCACCAACTCCACCGCCATCTCCATCGTTGTTGTTGACTCCCATGATGAGGAGGGAGTAGTTCTCTCTCGAGGCGAAGGGCTCTACAAGTAGCTATGTGTTCATCTCTCTCTATGAGTGATCTTATTGAGATCATGAGCTTTGTAATCTAGGATCTATTCTGCTACTCAAGTGCTTTAATTAATCTCTACTTATCCCCACGTGTGTGAAGTTGACAGTGTGCACACCGTGTGGCACTTTGGTTAAGGTTACATAAATACTTATCATGAGTATAATTTGAGTTGGATGTCTCTATGAGATTGTGCTGTTTGTTGGAACCATCTAGCGCTCAAGGTGATAGTGAGGGGTTATCTAGATGGGGAATGCGAACTTTAAGGTGTGCTGTTATAGCCCTACGTCGTCCAACCGGAGAGTAGTTCAGGGTAGCATCATGAAGAGAAGATATTTATATGAGAGTGTCCACTAGTGAAAGTATGATCCCTAGGCCTTGTTTCTAAGCATTGAAACATCATTTACAATCAGTCCTATTACATGTTTGCTTTCTGACACTCTTATTTCAGATTGCAATTACCACTTATAATCATCTATATTACTTGTATTTCACTATCTCTTCGCCGAACTAGTGCACCTATACACCTGACAAGTATATTGGGTGTGTTGGGGACATAAGAGACTTCTTGTATCTTGATTGCAGGGTTGCTTGAGAGGGATACCTTTGACCACTTCTTCCCTGAGTTTGATAAACCTTGGGTGATCCACTTAAGGGAAACTTGCTGCCATTCTACAAACCTCTGCACTTGGAGGCCCAACACTGTCTACAAGAATAGAAGCGTGCGTAGACATCAAGCCTTTTTTCTGGCGCCGTTGCCACGGAGTTATGGACAGCTTCACAACATATCACTTTACTTTGTTTTTTGTTTTGCTTAGTTTATTTCTTCTTTGTTTGCTTGTTTCTTTTATCAAAAGTACAAAAAAATTTAGTTGTACTAGTTTGCTTCCTTTATAAAAAACACAAAAAAATTAGTTCTAAAAAATATAGAATTTTTTTTACTTCAAATTTCTTTTATGTCTAGCGTTGCTCCAATCACCATGTCACCTAAGGAAATGAATTTACTTTCAAAAAAGGAATTGGAGAGAGTTTCAAAGAAGCTTGGTCTAGAATTTCTGAGTTACATGAAAAAACTGAACCTAAAATGACTCAGGGTTTGTTTCTTAGCAGTTTCTACTTTAGTCTTGCCCTTTGTTATAGATATACTTTGGATGCTGTAGTAGGAGGGGATTTCCTCCAATGCAATGAGGATGAAGCTTTTAATGCCATAAAAAAGTTGGTTGCAACATATGACTTGCCTAGCAAATTTGATTCCTCCATTACAAACATTATTGCTAGATTGGACACTCTTGAGACCAACACAGGTAGTTTAAAAGAATGATATAACATGCTTAGAGAGCATCATGGATATGTTCCGATAAATTCTGAATCTTCAAAATGGCTTCCTACAGTAAAAGTTGTTATAAATAATGAAATTTTTTATGCTCGTTGTGATATCATGTCTGAACTCTGTCTTATGCCTAAAGATATCTATGAATCTTTAAATCTTTGGGGACTTTCTGAGGGAGGGAAGAAATATTTCTTACCAATAATGCCACAATATTGCCTATTGGAATAGATGAAGGAGTGTTTACAAAGATCCTAGGGAAAGTGGTGTCTACTGATTATCTTGTTATTGAATGTATAGGAAAAGGACAAATTACACTTGGAAGATCCCTACTGAACCTCCTTGGAGCGATAATAGATGTGGGAAAAGGCATCATGCATTTTGCCTCTCCACAAAGCAATCATACGTTTCCTAAAGACAATAATAAAGGTAAGAAAGGTAGGGTCAAGAAATTTGATCTTAATGCTTCTTCATTTGAGAATATTTGAATCTTGCTTCCTATGCCTAGCTCAAAGGCGTTAAAGAAAAGCACTATTGGGAGATAACCCAAATTTTTATTCAGTATGTTTTTCTTTTGCTGAGTCTTGGAAGTTATTTCTTCTGTAATAACCTCTCCTTATCCTTTTTTGTGGTTTTTGTGCCAAGAATAACCTCTAATGAGAGAGAAGTGAGACTAGGGAAAGTTGCTGTCCTGAAACAGATTTTTTGTGCTTCACTATAATAAATCTTGAAAAATCCCTGTACGTTAGATTGAGCTATAATGTTTTGTACTTATGCCCCAGGTTTTTATCTAACTTTCGTTAGTTTATCACTTTTCGATTTGAGCATGTAAGGTCTTGAAAAAATCGGTTTTACCTCTTTAGTGCTTTTGATAGATTTCTGCCATTATTTGCATTTGCCTCTTAATCTCTTTGTCTTTGAGTTCTCTTTGATCACTTGAGCTTTTATAAGGAATTGCTACAGTAGATTGCGTTTTAATGGAAGTTTTACTTGTGATTGAAACTGAACCTGACGAGGGTTTAACTCATCAATGCCCATTGTTATGGACTTGGGTTTTGGAGAAGGAGGGAGCGCTGGAGACATCTATCGGCCAGGAAACAAGCACACATGGGACAAAGGATTTATCCAAGTTCAGGCCTCGTAGAGGTCCCTACTCCTGCTTGTCTGCTCATGGAATTATTGAGGGAGTCGAAAGTTACAACGGTGCGCAGATGCAATCTGGCGAGGGTTTGTGGAAGCTAGGGTTGCGTGTGTCCTCCTCGCCGCCCCCTCCTAGCCCTTATATAGATAGGCTAGGTCTCGGGTAGCAGGTCGAGTCGGTTACAAGTTAGGGTTCTCCCCTTCAAACTTTCTATCTTTAGCTTTTTCTTGATCTTCAAGCAATCGAGAGTCCGCAGGTTACTCGAGTCCTTCTATCTGGGCCTTGGCGACACCGTGGGCCTATATGTATTTGGACCGTATATACCAAGCTCGAGTACCTATAGGGTATACCCATGTCAGTAGCCCCGAGTGTCCAATGGAATCGCAGATTCGACTGGGGACTTTTTTGAAGTCTTCGAGTGCCTAAATGAGTACATTTTCGACTGCTTTTATTTATGTCATAGGGATTGTTGATATACGTGCTTGATATAACCGAAGTATCGGTATCAGTTAACCACCTTAGGGTGAAACAACACAATCTACTCAAATTCGAGTCCCTGGACTCGAATCCGGAAAAGTGCTGGTGTAATTCGACTTAGGCCGCGGAGGTCTTACAGGAGTCGAATTCCAGTTATATGGGTGTGAGTACTCGACGCGTCCGTCAAGGAATATTCATCGTGCCTGTAGGCACGGATATATTTCTGGTAGTGCGCAGTTTAAATGCGTTGCCAGGCCTTATTCAGGTCTTACCTTCACGCTGTAAGCGTGTCATCCGAATTTTATCATCGCGGAGACGATTCAGGCGACCCAGGAGATGTAGTCTCTTTGCAGGGAAAATTATGATCTACGAGTGTGGATGTTATCAACACACCGTTTTTGTACAAATAATCATAGGGTGCACGGCCAGCGCTCCCTATGGGAGTAGCCCCTGAGTGCCTGGTTGAGTCGAAGACTCAGGCAGGGACTAAAGAAATTTTGCGACTGCTGTCGCCTTTGCTTGTTTGTTTCAGTCGAAGACTTAGGCAGAGACTAAAACACGTTTTGCGACTGCTGTCGTCTTCTGCTTGCTTGTTTCAGTCGAAGACTTAGGCAGAGACTAAAACACGTTTTGCGACTGCTGTCGTCTTCTTCTTGCTTGTTTCAGTCGAAATTGTTTCCGACGCTCCCTATGGGAGTAACCCATGTCCATAGTCGAATCGTGTTTCGAGTGGTTGGGTTTGATTGTGATTGCCTGCATCCCTGCAATAAGAAAATAAAAATCGTAGGGTGCGCGACCAGCGCTCCCTATGGGAGTAGCCCCCGAGTGCTTGGTGGAGTCGAAGACTCCAGCAAGGACTAAAGTAGTCGAAGTTTTCCGCTGCGTAGCTTTTGATGACGTCGGTGCTGACGCTTGCATGACCTCAGTTGCCCGCGTGAGCGATTTTGACGGGACGTGACGAGCGGTGGGTCCCACTTTATGACTTTGATGTGACTGGTCGTGCGTAATCTTATTATTAACTATGCCTCCTTGATTTCCGCGCGTAATGGGAGCAGTGGAGGGACGGTTCGCGCTTCCTCTTCTCCACGTGTCGAGCGCGATGCGTGCCATGCGTCCGGTAGGGTTTTTGTGAGCCGTTGGATTGCATCTCCTAGGGGTTAAGTAGCGGCGCTACGGCGGTAATTTTCCATCTGCACTTTTCTTCCTCACTGCCATCGCCATTGCTGCTGCTCATCTGCTTTTCCCTGCGCTCATCTCCTCCTCAACTCTGGACCACCTTCGCTCATTTCCAAGTTATTTTCTGCGCTCTCATCGCCGCCGCGCAATGGGAAGAAGAAAGGACGCACTGCCGCTGAATCCGCAGCCACTGTCGCCGTGACGAAGAAGAAGGGTGGCCCTACTGCTGCGGGCACCAGTGCCGCCTCCGGCAGGAAAAAGAAGGTCGCGGGCACCCGCGTGACCAATGGCGCATGGCGCCCTTCTATCATCAAGGCATCGGATCTCTGTCTTCTTCGCCAAGACGGAGTTATTTCTGCAGCAGTCGCCGATTCGCGCGTCCCTAGCGGTGAGACCATTCCTGTGCCTCCCGCTGGTTTTTGAGTGATGTTTCTTGCATTCGTCATTCGCGGCCTTTCTTTGCCTCTCCACCCCTTTCTTAGGGGTCTCCTTTGTTTCTACGGGCTCCATCAGCTGTCCCCAAACTCGATTCTCCACATCACCTGTTTCATTACTCTTTGCGAGTGCTGGCTCGGAATCGAGCTGCACTTTGGCCTTTTCAAGCGCTTGTTTAAATTGAAGCGCCAGTCCACCTCTGGCTCTTTAGTTTATGACGTAGGTGGTTGCGGTATCCATGTCGACCCATCCGCCACCTACTTCGACATCAAGCTTACCAAGTCCGTCCAGGGATGGAGGGACAAATGGTTCTATGTTCGCGACCAGAAGGCCAAGGATGAGCACTTTGGACTCGCGCCTTTCGATCCCGCGACCCCCTGCAAGAAGATGCGTTCTTGGAAGAACGTGATCATGCCTTCCGAACTCACGGAGACAGACGTGCTATATCAACGCGTATGCAACCTCGAGAGTCGCATAGGCACAGAACAGGGAGGTTGCGCCCTTGTCAGTACTTGGCTGCGTCGTCGCGTCCAGCCTCTCCAGGCCAAGGTCCATCCCATGTTTCAATGGGGTGGCGCTAATGATGTCACTCGCGTGTCTGCTGATGGCATGTCCGCGAGTGAGGTAGATAAGAGGGTGCGGCTGGTCACCAAGTACACCTTCAAGGACGTGCTTCCGAACGAGCCAGTCGTTCCTCCTTTCGATGCTTCGAATCCTCCTCCCGAGGTATAGTTGTGCTACGCAGTAGCTTATTTTCACGATTGTGTTTTATGTTGCTTACCTGTTATGTTTGTTGATCTTCATTGTTTGTATGCAGGATTGGGCGGTGTCGCCTTGTATGCCTCCTCTCCCTGAGGGGGTTATTCCTCATGAAGCTTTGGAAGAGGAAGAGGAAGCCCCCGAGTCCGAGAGCCTGAATACTCGCAAGTGTTCGCGTAGCAAGGACTCCGACACATCGACTCCTTCGACTCCAGGAGGCGCGGCTGTTGGCATGGAGTCGCCAATTCTAGCTGTTCCTGTGAGGGCTGTGGCACCGTCTTCCCTCAAGAAGATGCGATTGCCGAAGGAGTCTTCGTCAGAATCAGCGGCTGCCACGTTTGATGTTGACAACTTTAACTGGTAAGTTTGCTGGGTCGTTCATTCTTTTCTGTTTTCTTCTTGTTGGTTTTGCCCTGGAGTTTGCCCTTTTCTCAATGTGGACTTGGTCTTGTAGTCAAGAGGTGTCATCATCTTCTGGCGACGTCGAGTTTTTGAAATAATCGGGAGTCGCGACTTCAAGGGCCAAGGTAGAGGTTGAGCATGCTCCTTCTCCTCCGACAGCGGCCCACTCCGAGCACAATTCTTCGAGCTCTCCTCACATAGGGGAGCATCGAGTGGTTGCTCGGATGTCGGTTCAACAAACTTCTTCGGAGTCGCTAGAGGATCATGTAAGTATATCATTCCTTCTTTTTTAATGTGGTAGTCAACGCCTTCTGCTACCCTCTTCTGACTCCTTGTTTTGTGTGACAGCTCCTTGTAAAGGAAGCCGCGCAGGTGGCGGAGCAGGTGATGGCGATGGGTCGCCAACATGCAATGCTGGAGACGTGTCACCGCGTGGTCGAAAGTGAGTGCTCTACACTTATTCTTTTTGTCTTCTCTCTGTTTTGGTATAATCGACTGATAGCCAATTATTGACTGCCATGTAGCTGAGCATAATGCTTTACTGTGCAACGTCGCCACGTTGGAGAAGACATTAGCCGCAGCTGTGAAGGAGCACGGCGAGGCAATCGCGGCTCGTGATGATGCCCAGAAGCGCGAAGAGGATCTGTGCGCCTCCTTTGCGTCCAAGGAGAAGTTGTTCGAAGAGCAACTGTTCTCAGTCGCCATGGCCCTCTCAGGTACCTTTACTGGTAGATATTTTATTGATGTTCTTCTTTGCATCTAGAGTTTTTGTCGGTGGCACTAGAAGTTTGATCCATGTGTGTATTTTTGGTGTAGATGCTGGCGACTTGAGTTTTGATCCGCAAGCCCTTTGTCGCGATGACGCTCTAGCGGGCACGGTGTCTGCGGTCAAGGATCGTAGCGCCGCTGTCCAAAATACGTTGTCCAAGGCCAAGGTTAGCCTTAGTCGCCTCCGGGAGGAGTTGGTGCCAAAGGCGAACAATGTGGAAGAGCTGGTGGAGTCGCTCGCCGGGGGTGTGCCTTCCATGTACAAGAACTCCCTCCGCGGGGCTGGCGCGACCATGTCTCTTGCCATGGTGCAAGCCCACAGAGTCGAAATAGATCCTTCTGCGGTGTCGAAGACGATGCCTGTTGGCGCAGATGGTCAGCAGGTAGTATTCGCTCCCTTTGCGATTGCCTGTGCCAAATATGGCCATTCCTTGATAAATACTGTTGCCAAGTATTCGGAGGAGCTCCAACGTGCGAAGAAGGCGGCGAAAGCTTCGGCCTCAGGGGCCGGCGGAAAGTCAGTGGCATCTGATACTGCCACGGACTTGATGAAGCCCCCGAAGCCATCGAAGTCGAAGAAGCCAGCTGCTCCGTGGTTAGCTTGTTGTAATGATTGATCAGTTGCCTTTTTAGCCTAAGGACGTGCCTGTTGGCGAGTGTGTTTGTAAACACTTATGATTATGTTGAATGCGTCTGTTCTCCTTGCCTTTGTGTTAATTTTGTCGCCTTATTTGCTTTTGTCTTGACTTGTGGTAGGGCACATCGAGTGGTCCTGTGGGGGGAAACCAGGATTCGCCATCTCTTCATGAGACAGTGGCACCACCGCGCTCCAGGGTAGAGGAGCTATCCTTGCTATCGCGACTTCGTGATTGCGTGAAGTAGCTGGAGCGTGAGTTGCCCCTGATCCATGGTAATGCAGACGTGTGGAAGTCGAAGGCGGAAAAATCCACCGCCCGCGAGCAATATCTGCTTGGCGAGGTGACGCAGTTGGGCGACCAGTTTAAGTGTTAGTTTGCTTGTCCTCATCTTTTCCTTTGTAGTTAGTCGCAATGGTATGTTGTACTCATGCTGTTGGTGCTGCTTCCTGTAGTTGTTAGCGCACGCCGTCCGCAGGAGGAGAAGGATAGGATTGCCATCCGCCTTCATGATCTCACCCAGGAGCAACTTCAAGAGAGTGGATACTTCAGGGTAGATCATGATCGTACGACTACATTGGCAACCCTGCAGGATCGCGCTTCGCGAGTGCTGCTCTTCCTGAAGAAGTCGCAGTCGTGTTTGAAGAACATCTATCGGGCGATGTTCCCGTTCGATGACACTCCATCAAGCCTGCTGGCTCTCCTGGCCAAATTTCAAGATATGTCCGCGGTTCACGAGTGCATGAGGCAGCAATTGGTGGCTGGTGCCAAGGCTGCCCTCTCGATGGTGCGATTGCGCAGGCCTGACGTGGATGTCGCTACCATTGCTTACGGGCCGCTAGCGCCGCCAGCCGGATCTGCTTGGAATATGCTGCCACACTATCAGGCGGTGGACCGTCCAACAGAGGAGATTGTCGACTTCTTCGAGGGACAAACCAATGTTCTTCTGTGCAGCAGTAGCTAGATTTGTATCCTGCACACAAGTGTATTGTGTTGTAAAGTTCATATATATTTGTAGATAATTTATTATTGAATGTGTACAAACAGCTTTGTCAGCGTTAGGTGCGTTGCACTATGCTATTCCTTTTTGTTAGCCTGGCCATCCCTTTGTCAACCTGCCAGGCGCGTTGCGGCTGGGTTGAGTTTGCGTTAAGGGGTTTGATTGATGTGCCAGCTACTCAGGATATCGCGTTTATTGGTTCGAGGAATAGATGTAGGTAGGGTGGCGTAGCCCCCGAGTATAAAATTGACAAAAGTGAAAGAAAAACACAGAGTTTTGGGGCACTTAGCTTTTATTTATTTGAAGAGCAGTACGAGGTACAATGTGTGGCTAAGTAGCCTTGGCTGAGTAGCCTTATTTGCGATGTAAAAAGTAAAACAACTAGGGGTAGAAGCGTCGCAGTTGTGCGACGTTCCAAGGGTTGGAGTATGCGACTCCTGTCTCTAAATCTTGAAGGCGATAGGCGACACCTGGGATTACTTCTGTAATCACGTATGGTCCTTCCCAGGGGGACTCGAGCATGAGATGCCCCTGCTGCTTCAGTCGCAGGACCAGGTCACCTTCGACGAAGGATCTAGGGCGAAGCCTTCTGCTGTGGTAGTTGCGCAAGTTCTGCTGGTAGATCGTGGATCTTTCTGCGGCGATTTCTCTTGCCTCGTCGAGGAGGTCGACGGAGTCTTCGAGTGCAAGAGATGACTCTTGTTATTTATGGCGACTTTGTATCGCCTTATCGCACTTCAGCGGGTAGTACTGCTTCTGCTCCGTGCACCATAAAGAATGGCGTGTAGCCCGTGGTGCTGTTTGGAGTTGTTCGTAGACTCCAGAGTACGGATTGGAGCTCATCTGGCCAGCAACCCGCGGCTTGCTCGAGTGGTCGAAGGAGTCGCTTCTTGATGCCGCTGCAGACGAGCCCGTTTGCTTTTTCCACCTGACCGTTGGTCTGTGGATGCGCGACTGAGGCGTAACTGATGTTGATCCCCAGGTTTCCGCAGAATTCTTGGAACTCCTTGGATGTGAAGTTCGTCCCATTGTCAGTGATGATGCTGTGCGGCACGCCAAAGCGGTAGACAATGGATTCGAAGAACTTGACCACGTTGTGCCTTGATTGCTTGGTCACTGGCATGGCCTCAATCCACTTGGTGAACTTGTCGACTGCGACCAAGAGGTAGACGTAGGCTCCTTGCGAGGACCTTGGGAGCTTGCCCACCATGTCAAGCCCCCATTGTGCGAAGGGCCAGGCCAATGGAATGGGCTGTAGTTCTGCGCCTAGTGCGTGTGGCTTGTCCGCGAATCGCTGACAAGCATTGCACTTTTGGACTATGTCCTTGGCGTCGCGCATGGTCGTGAGCCCGTAAAATCCAGCTCGTAGAGCTTTGGCAACAAGGGCGTGACTGCCGGCGTGGTGCCCGCAGGTCCCTTCATGGATGTCGAGGAGGACTGCTCTTCCATCGGCTAGGGAGACGCATCGTTGTAACACGCCTGTGATGCTGCGTTTATACAGTTCGCCGTTGATAACGGTGAATCCCTTGGAGCGTCACGTGATGTGCTGTGCGTCTGTCGGGTCGTCCGGTAGGCGCTTGCTGAGGAGGTACGTAATGTACGGCTGCGTCCAGGATTGTTCGATCATCATGACGCTCATTGGTCCCTCGAGTCCTGTGTCTAGCTCCAAGTCATCGAGTGCCATTGGCTCATTGGGTGGCGTAGCCCCCGAGTCCGTTGCTGCGCTTGTTTTCTTTTCTGCGGCCTTTGGCTTGATGGAGCGTTCGTAGATGTGCTCGAAAAATACCCCCGGTGGTATGGGGGCACAGGTAGAGCCTATGTTGGCGAGTGCATCCGCCTCCTCGTTGCTTTCGTGACCGACATGTCACAACTCACAACCATCAAAGTCTCCCTCGAGTGTATCGTAGAGGTCGCGGTATGTGATCATGTTGTCGTTCAGTGCGTCGCACTCGTGCATTGTTTGGTTGACGACCAGCTTGGAGTTGCCATATATGATGAGCCTCTTTGCGCCGCAGGCTTTTGCCATCATCATTCCGTGCAACAGGGCCTCGTATTCAGCCTCGTTGTTTGAGGCTGTGAACAGCATTCGTAGGATGTATTTTAGCTTGTCCCCTTGAGGTGATGTCAATATGACACCTGCTCCTGCTCCATCTTTCCGCTTGGATCCATCGAAGTGCATTGTCCAGAGGTAGGACATATCTGGCTTGTCCGGGAGTTGGTTTTCCATCCAATGCACGAGGAAGTCAGGGAGAACTTGCGACTTGATTGCGTCACGCTTTTCGTATGTGATGTCTCGTGGAGACAGTTCGATTCCCCAAAGCGCGACTCGCCCCGTGGCGTTAGGGTTATTGAGGATATGTCCCAATGGGGCGTCGTTGACTACCATGATTGGGTGTTCCTGGAAGTAATGGCGCAGTCGCCGGGCGGTCATGAAGACGCCGTACGCCAACTTCTGGTAGTGCGGGTACCGCTGTTTTGTTGGCGTGAGGACCTCGCTGAGGTAGTATATCGGGCGTTGTACGCCGTGGACCTTGTTTTCCTCGGCCCGCTCGATGACGAGCACTGTGCTAACCACTTGGTTGGTAGCGGAGATGTACAGCAGTAGTGGTTCCCTTTCTCGTGGAGTCACCAATACTGGCGAGGTGGATAGCAGGCGCTTGAGATCTTCGAATGCTTCTTGCGCTTCATTGGTCCACTCGAATTTGTCAGCTTTGCGGAGGAGCTGATAGAAGGGTAGCGTCTTTTCTCCCATTCGACTGATAAATCGACTGAGGGCCGCGTTTCGTCCGGCTAGTTGCTGGATGCCTCTTATGTTCTTTGGCTTCTCCATGGCTAGTATGGCCTTTATCTTTTTCGGGTTTGCCTCAATCCCTCTCACGGAGATGAGATACCCGAGCAACTGCCCAGATGGTACGCCGAAGGCGCATTTGTCTGGATTGAGCTTTATCCGGTAACTATCGAGATTGGCGAAGGTTTCGTGCAAGTCGTCGATTAGAGAGGCTTCTTCCTTGGTTTTGATTACTATGTCGTCGACATAGACTTGGATGTTGCGACCCAGTTGTTCCTTGAGGCAAGCCTGCATGCACCGCTGGTATGTGGCTCCCGCGTTTTTTAGCCCGAAGGGCATTGTGTTGTAGCAGAACACACCGAAGGGCGTTGTAAACGCGGTCTTCTCCTGGTCTTCCTCCTTCATTCGAATTTGGTTATAGCCTGAGTAGGCATCGAGGAAGAAGAGGCGCTCGCATCCAGCGGTTGAGTCGATGATTTGATCGATCCGTGGTAGCGGGAAGTGATCTATTGGGCAGTGCTTGTTTAAAGAAGTGAAGTCCACGCACATCCGTAGGATATCCGTGTCGTTTTTTGGTACCAGCACCGTATTGGCGAGCCAAGTGCTATCCTTGATTTCGCGGATGAATTTGGCCTCGAGGAGTCCGTTGATCTCCATTCTGACTGCCTGTGCTGATGGCTCAGACAGTCGCCTGATTGTTTGCTTGACTGGCCTTGCGTCGGGGTTGACGTTGAGTGCGTGCTCGGCGAATTCCCTGGGAACTCCTGGCATGTCCGCAGGACACCAGGCGAAAATTTCCCAGTGCTCACGGAGGAATTCGACGAGCGCGAGTTCCTATGCGGGACTCAAGTTGTTGGCGATGAGGGCCGTTTTAGCGGGATCTGATGGATGGACCTGCACCTTCTTTGTGTGCACAGATGAGTCGAAGGAGAGGTCAAGTGCGCTTGGCCTACTCAGGGGAGGCAGACTGTTGTCTGTTGTTTCCTTCAATCGCGCGAGCTCTTCCTGCATGCCGAAGGACTGAAAGATTCTGAATTCCCGTCAAGAATCGCCGATCGTCAAGCTCCCATTGATCGTGATGACGCCGTTGGGACCTGGCATTTTCATCTGCAGGTAGGCATAGTGGGGTACCGCCATGAACCTAGCGAACGCGAGGCGTCCGAGGATGCAGTGGTATTGTGAGGGCCAGTCGACAACCTCAAAGTCGATGCGCTTGCGCCGGAAGTTCCTTGGCGTGCCGAATATGACGTCGAGGTTGATTGTGCCCAGGGGGTATACACCTTTCCCTGGGACGATGTCGTGGAATGTTGTGTCCGATGCCTCCAAGCAGGTTAGAGGGATCCTCATTGCTCGCAAGGTACTCGCGAATATGAGGTTGATGCCGCTTCCGCCATCCATGAAGACGCGACTCATGTCGAAGCCTCCAATTTGCGCCTCGAGTACGAGGGGGCAATGACCTAGGCGAGGTACTTGAGACGGGTGGTTGCGTTTGTCAAAGGTAATGCATGACTCACTGCCACTGAGGTACTCAGTGGTGGATGGTGGCGAGTGCATGGCCAAGTTGACTTGGCGAGTGATGGCCTTCTGCACCCTATTGGAGGGGTGCCCCTTTTGGATCATCATGGTACCCATGGCCCGTGGGTACGGTTCGCCTCCGTGGTGCTGGTCCGGTGCAGCTCCATTCGGGGGTGGCCCAGGTGGTGGTGGTGCGCCATGTGCCACGGCGCCTGGAGCGGCTCCATAGCCTCTTTCGACTGCATTGCGGTTCATCCGAACCAATCCCTCGTGTAGCTTGAGGAACTCGCGGCAGTCCTTGAGGAGCTGGCTGGACTTTCTCTTGCCATCATGCTTGTCGATGTAGAAGTGTACCGTGCATGGCCCGGACAGTTTGTCCTCGATGGAGGTCGCGGGTGCTTCATCGCAAGTGCAGCGTTGCCACACTTGCGTGATTTTCCCGGAGTCGTGGTATCCGCCACTGTGGTATCCGCTGTTGCGGTTATCGTCGCGTCTATCGGCGTAGCCAGCTGCGACCATGTTGACGTCATCGTGATCGTCGTAGATGCGCATGCGACGCTTACTCCGGCGGTCGCGTCTTCGTTCAAGTTCTGCCTCATCATTAGAGTGAACGCGATTCTTCACCGAATCTTCTCCATCTGCCCACCGATTCGCGATCTCCATCAGGTGGTCGATGGTCTGGGGCTTTGAGCGGCCTAGCTCCTCCCTGAGTTCCATGCGGCGGACACCACCGTTGAATGCATCAATCGCGCGGTCTTCCGAGATGTTCTCCGCGGAGTTCTTGATGATGGAACACCTTTGGATGTAAGAGCGCAGCGATTCGCCAGATCTTTTGTAGCATCCCAATTGTCTAACAATTGTAATGCTACTTGGTCTAGTAATATAATGGCTACTTCAAACATATAATTGTTGCATCATCATTATATCATGCTCATGTCATCATGCCACCTTGCATTTGAGCATCATATAAAACCCTTTTCCATTTGGTTCTTATCTCATATGCATTATTAATTGTATTTGCCTCTTGATATTGTATTTGGTTGTTGATATATTGTTTAAATGCCCAAGTTGAGTTGGGGGCATATCTTTTATTAACTCCACCACTTTTCTTTCACCACCTTATAATTCCACCATCCAACCAAATATGAGCTTTGCACTTTATTTGGGTTTTACCTCTAGCTCATGTGGGTTGGGATGGATCCAATTCTATTTTCCACATGCTCTCATCTTAGCATCATGTTGTTTTCACATTATTGATATATGAGAGTCACATGGCCACCTTTGCATGCCTTGTGAGTGGAACCCTTTTTCCTAGCTTCCATATGGATTATTAAGGATTTATGCTCATGTTGGGATATTTTTGGGACTAGTAAACATCTAGTGGAATAATCAAATGTGAACATCTCCATCTAATTCATCTGAAACTTTCACTTGTTTTCTGTTGCTTGGCCTTACTCCACATTTTTGGGTAATGCATAGTAATAATGCCTTGTTAATAATATTGTTTTCACAAGGATAATCATGGCATTAATTATTTATGCATGGGCCATGCAAGTACCACCTTTTTCTAGCCTTTTGGTTTTTATTTGAATTTTGAGTGAATCTAAACCACACACCTCCCTCTCTCTCTCTCTCTTTTCCCCTCACCTTCCTCTCTCAACCTTTCCACCTTTTTGTCTTTCCTTGTCTTGGGTCTTTTTCTTCATCTCCTTGGTTATGCTTTGCATGATCAAGTGTGATCATCACCATACCCCCCTCTTATTCCATATCTAACCCTAACCCTCACATCCCCCTCTCACCTAAACCCTAAGTCTACCTCCCTCTCTCTCGGCCTCTCTCTCTCTCACCTAGCTCGGCCCCACCTGGCCACCCTCTCTCCCTGGCCCCACCTAGCTACCCCCTCCACCACACAAAACCCTCACCCGAGCCATGCCACCTCTCTCCAACCCTAGTACCAACCTAGCCGAGCCTCCCCTCTCCTCTTTTCTCCTCTCTCTCTGCCTGGTGTGCCCACCACAGGAGCTCTGCGCCTACCCCACACAGAAGCCCCAGCCTCGCCTGGTTCCTGCCGACCCTAGCACGTGAGGAGGGGAAAGAGAAAGGTGGCACCGAGGCCACCTTTTCCATCTACCTGCTCCCCACGGCATCTCCCTATCCCTCTCTGCCTTATCTCCTCTCCACGACTTCCCTCTGCCTCCCCAGATCCACCCTAGGTCCCTGCCGCCCTTCCTCTCCTCCACCGCCTCCGTTCACCCATCGTCGGCAGAACCGTCGGCCTCCACCGCCCTTCATCTACCAGACGGTGGCGTGACGCTCTGGGTGCCGCGGAAGACCAAGGGCCCTCCACCGCATCACCCTGTACGCGCCGTAGCAGAGGAGGAGCACCGGAGCCGAAGGACACCGACGCGTCCCACCGGAACCCTAGCTACGGCCTCCGCCTGACGCAGCGATCACCAGCTCCTCTGCCCTATCCAACTCCACCAACATCTCCTCGGTGAGCCCCCAAACCCCCTGGACATGCTCTGCCGCCGGCCGGATCCGTAGTTCGTTTCGCCGAGCGCCCTCGGTGCACCGACGAGCGCGCTGCTCGCCGCTTCACGCCGCAGAAACCCTAGCTAGGCCGCTGACCCCTAACACCGACCGCCTCCTAGCCCAACGGTAGCCGCAAGGCCATGAGCCCCAGTCCAGAGATCGATCCCCGCCGTGCATCGACCTGTCGCTCAACGCAGAGAAGAAGAGGAACAGTACGGCTGTGGTCGTTTTGCAGTTTAGCCCTTCCTTTTGTTTTCGCTTAACCCGCGGTACCTCGTGGCCCACCAGTCAGCCGCCGTGGTCTTCTCCCAGAAAACCCCCTGGCTTTTTGTAAACCTTAACCCGCGCTCCAGCCCGGCCCCACCCGTCGATCGCCTCTCGCCATCACGTGGACCCGCGAGTACTCTGGCACCACCTGTCACTCTCTGAGGCTGGACTAGCTCATGATGTAAACTTTTCTGCTTACTGTGTCGCCTCAAGATGGCCCCACTGGTCAGTGTCTGGGGCTAACTTCACTTGAGTATAAAAAGTATTTTTCTGATATCTGTTTTAATTCAAATCTATTTCAAATTATTTCAAATTCAAATTTAAATCTGTTTTTAAATATCTTTTAAAATATAAATCCAAATAATACAAATAATATATGTTTTCAAATCAGAAAAATGTGAGGATTTCAAATATGGCCTTCAAAATATATTTTGGACACTTAAAATTTCAAGTTGATTTAAATTACAATAAAATGCCCTTTTTCCTTAATTAATTAATAACTTTTGATTTATAACTCCAAATTTAACAAATAATATGTCTAAAATGATTAGCTCGACGAGACCTTTCTGTTTATGCATTCCATGTTTTGTTTTGAAGCATGAATCATATAAATATAAAGGGTACAGCAACTAATATGAGGTTAACATGAGTCCAAAACTCAATAAAATGCTTACTCCTTGTATTCCACACCTCACCATGCCATGCTACTTTAATACCATGCAATTTGTGCACCATTCATCATGGCATGATTGTTTGCTTGTCGCATTTTATTCATATGCTTGCGCACTTTATTTATGTTGGCCCTTGTTTGTTTGGTTCTTCTTGAATAGACGTGAAAGGTGGATATACCAAGAGAACCAGAGAACTACCCAGATCCTTCTCTCGCTTCAACTGAGCTGCCAGGCAAGCACTACCACATGCTTGCATACATATAGTACCTAATGCCTCTATCTTATTCTTGCATCATTGAGTCGCGATTGCACTAAACTGAATCCCAAGTCTTGCATAGCCTTTACTTTTAAACCCCCAAGCTTGTTCCTCCATCCCATGAGCCATTACTACAGGAGTTGTTTGAGCCATGCGAGTCGTAGAACAACATGTGTAGGGTATGTGAGTGTCTGATGGATAACGAGGTACCTAAACAACTTAACCTGAGTAGTAATGGGATAACTAATGAAAGTGGCATCGGTGAGCCATATTCGCTATTTGGTTTTTCAGGCTCACTTGTGTCCCGTAGGACCCCGAGTACTTGATTCCTGTTCCTTGAATATTCGCGCTATCCACATCCGGGAGGCTTATGAACCCCCCTGAGCCAGAGCTTGATTCATTCTTATTTCTTGGGGCCACAAACTAGTTTGAGGTTTTATTTACTATCCTGTACTTATGCCATGCTTTACTACTTTATTTAAATTGTGCGAGGTAACGCACATTGCATCGTTAGGGCAGACCGTTTTCGCTGTATCGACAAGCCCAGTCACTTTCGGGTTCCCGATCGTTTCTGACACACAAACCTTGAGTCCGTCTCGTAGCCGGCCAACCGTTGCGGGTAGCTTAATGGGGTGGCCTCAAATATTTCTGAATCTGTGATCGCTTTTGTCGTGGATCGCCTCGTTGGTTTTGATTTGGTTTTTCCGAGGTTGATCGAGTGTGTGTTGTTATTTGTGCACCCCGCAGGTAAAACTTTCAAAGCCGTGTCCGCGGTTATGGACGACTTGGAGCACAGTTTCTCGATCATAGACAAGCATAACTAAAGTACCGCTTTTAACTTGACTAAGTACCTGACTAGTAAATAGTGCAACACTCATGGAATGGATAATAAAACTGCCAACGGATTGGGGGTTGTTCGTCCGCTTCCTCGTTGGTAAGCGAGGAGGAGGATGTATCTGGACATTACCGTTATAACTGTTGTTATTAATTCATGGACGTCTGGTCATCTTTGGTTAGGCGGATGGTTAGCAGTATCTATAGAATTTCTAGGGTTTATCTTTTGCTGCAATTCGTCACCCCAGGTTGTGTCCCTTTAGCGGCATAAAGACTTGCCGAGTACCCCTAGGGTCTCACACGATAAATTATTGGTTCGATGAATGTACATTCGCAAGATGGATACCGGGTGGAAGAGACTACGATGTGGGCAACGATCATTCGTGTAGAGATTCGAACGGGATCCGTGAGATCTGTATGGATGTGCTTATTTATGGGGCATCTTATGCCGATTTGCTTCTTATCCGTACTCGGATTTTGTCTTCCGCTTCCGCTTGATACTCTGATGTTTGATGTATGAGGAGATATCCTAAACTATTATATCTATCTAGGATATTTGGATCTTGCCGTATGACGTTGCTATATTTCCTTTCTTTTTAGATGGAATGGCTCTGATGTACTGTTGTATGGTGGCTTGCATACATACTCATTTGTGTATGTAGTTGATCCCTTCGCCTGCCGATTACGCCGCCCGTTCTTGTCCCGATGTTTGGAAATGGTTAGGACGGCCGAAAGGTCTACCTGTGAGTGGCATTTGGGCCCCACCGTACTATTTTAACCATTTCCGCTCATCCAGGCTTGTAACTAGGAGCGTAATTCACCGAGGTAGTTACATCTTTGCTGGCAGCATCTTAGTTCTTCAAGTGAGGCGGGGCGTTTATACGTGCCCTTAAAGTTGCGCACGAAGCTGTAGACTAGCTCATCCCAACTGCGAATGGATCCGTGTGGGAGGTTATTGAGCCATGCCCGGGCGGCGCCCTACAGCTGTAGCTGCAAGCATTGCATGGCAGTACTTCGACTGCCTCCATGTAGCCTGACGGAGGAGATGTGATCCTCCAGCCAGATCTTGGGGTCCTGCAGACCGTCAGATTTCGGGTTCTCCGATGGGAGTTTAAACCCTTTAGGCATTCGCTTTTGCCTGATGGATCTGCTAAAGCATCTGGCACCCTAGAGCTCCCCATCTTCCTCTTCTGAATCAGTCGATCGGGCACGTCGTGCCCTTGACTTGTCGATCTTGCGCTGCGTGAGGTTGTTGCGTGCATCGTAATCGCGATTGTGTCGCCGTGAGGTCGCGACTGTCATCGCTGGACGAGGGTGAGGAGTAGCGCTTTGCTAGTGCTTTGCCCTTTTTTGGGTCTGGTACCGGTTCCTTGTCGAGGGCGGCCTCGATTAGCCCTAGTCCCGCGATCGTTGATCGGTGCATGGTCGTTCGGGGATCTCCAGCTGGTGGTTGGTTATTGAGGAGGTACATGGTGGCTGCTGTCACCGCGGCCTGCGGTGTCCTAGGAACCATGTTGCCTCTCGTGTCGACTGTCATAGAACCGAAGTTGAAGACTTTCGCGGCATCTATGCGCTCTTGTTCGGTGAGGTGAGCCATCCGCGACTGCCTCTTCTTGGCGAGGTACTCGTTGCCTCTTGAGGAGGATCCTCCATAGGAGGAGAGCCCGGCACGAAGGCTCGACTCGTCCGCCGCCTTTTTACGCGCCTCAAGTTGCGCGATTGCTTGTTTTTGGCGCTTGAATTCCACTTTTAGGAGATAGTGGTAGCCCATCAGCAGTTCCTGCGAGGACCTGAAGGGTAGAGGTGCACCTCGTAGGGCTTCGCGGCAGTGATCCCACTCTTGCTCGTTGAGCCTGATCACGACGCGTTCGCCGGTTTGCACGTTGATCATGCTAGGAGGTTCGACTGCTCCTCCGTTGCCACCGTTGGCGGCGTTGGGTGGGTCGGTGCCGTTGCCGGCGTTACCACCGTTGCCGCGATTGGGTGGATCAGTGCCGTTGCCGATGTTGCCACCATTACCGCGGTTGGCAGTGGTGTCACCCACATTGATGATGACGCACATGAAGTGATTAGGGAAGTTGTTGCTTCCACAACTTTCAGATCCGAAACCGTAGGTTCCATCTTCAGTGGCCAGATCGCTTAGATCGGAGTCGCGATCATCGTGACCATGTTCCCAATCGCCACCGAGCATTGAGCTCGCTGAGGGTGCCGATCGATGGAGGGAACCATGATGCCGGGAAATCGCCGGTCTTTGCGGTGATCAGCAGCGGCGTGCCCATCTGTCCAACTTGGAAGCGGAAGCTCCCAATCGCCAAGCTGACTCCATCGCCCACGGATTCGAAGGCCGGGCGAGTGGCTGGTGTGTGGATGGTGAAGTCGAAGGCGCCGAAGAGATGGTGAATCTCCGCTGTTGCGGAGTTGTAGATTGCAGTTGATGGGGCCGAAGAAGCCGCAACATCAGCACTCCCTTTTCCCACAGACGGCGCCAATTGACGAGGGTTTAACTCATCAATGCCCATTGTTATGGACTTGGGTTTTGGAGAAGGAGGGAGCGCTGGAGACATCTATCGGCTAGCAAACAAGCACATAGGGGACAAAGGATTTACCCAGGTTCAGGCCTCGTAGAGGTCCCTACTCCTGCTTGTCTGCTCGTGGAATTATTGAGGGAGTCGAAAGTTACAACGGTGCGCAGATGCAATCTGGCGAGGGTTTGTGGAAGCTAGGGTTACGTGTGTCCTCCTCGCCGCCCCCTCCTAGCCCTTATATAGATAGGCGAGGCTAAGGGATCTACAAGTAGCTATGTGTTCATCTCTCTCTCTCTATGCGTGATCTTATTGAGATCATGAGCTTTGTAATCTAGGATCTATGCTTCTACTCAAGTGATTTAATTAATCTCTACTTATCCCCATGTGTGTGAAGTTAACAGTGTGCACACCATGTGGCACTTTGGCTAAGGTTACATAAATACTTATCATGTGTATAATTTGAGTTGGATGTCTCTATGAGATCGTAGTGTTTGTTGGAACCATCTAGCGCTCAAGGTGATAGTGAGGGGTTATCTAGATGGGGAGTGTGAACTTTAAGGTGTGCTGTTATAGCCCTACATTGTCCAACCAGAGAGTAGTTCAGGGTAGTATCATGAAGAGAAGATATTTATGTGAGAGTGTCCACTAGTGAGAGTATGATCCCTAGGCCTTGTTTCTAAGCATTGAAACACCATTTACAATCAGTCATGTTACATGTTTGCTTGATGACACTCTTATTTCAGATTGCAATTACCACTTATAATCATCCATATTACTTGTATTTCACTATCTCTTCGCCGAACTAGTGCACCTATACACCTGACAAGTGTATTGGGTGTGTTGGGGACACAAGAGATTTCTTGTATCTTGATTGCAGGGTTGCTTGAGAGGGATGCCTTTGACCACTTCCTCCCTGAGTTCGATAAACCTTGGGTGATCCACTTAAGGGAAACTTGTTGCTGTTCTACAAACCTCTGCACTTGGAGGCCCAAAACTGTCTACAGGAATAGAAGCGTGCATAGACATCAGTATGTAGAGACATAAATGCGGATTGGGTGACAAAATCAGCATAAAATTGCCAAATCAATAACACAAGCATAATGGCATTACAAGAAAAGGAACAGAACCATCTTTTTACCATGCTTGTGAAAAGGAGATGAGCTAGGAACCATGCCTGCAAGTGGCTGAGGCCAATTCTCGTGCAGCTCATCTAGCATTGATTTATCATCGATAATACTTAAGCATCCAAATATGATTACATACTAGGAGTAGTTCCAGTTCCACACTACAGTTCAATAGGAAAAAGTGTAAGAAATGCATAAGGTAGCTCAATAATACATGTTCCGGAGAAAAGCATAAAAATCATAAGAAAGAAAGCTCCGCATCACAGTTCACCACCTTCAGGTGCAACAGTCCCTAGAGATTGTAAACCCAAATCACCACCTCCTTCAGATGGCACGATAATTTCGGGAGCAGGATCAGCAGCACCAACAGCAGCGTCAGCACCGGTAGCATGAGTCTCCATAATAGGTGAAGTATCGAGCACCACGATGTCCTCTGAAGGCTCTTCACTGCCAGCTCCATCCGCACAAGTCTTCGCCGATGGTAAAAACAAACCACCACCTCTATCATCTGGCACGACGATGGCAGGTGCAGGCTCATCAGTACCAGCTGCAGATGCAACTACATCAGTCTCCACAGAAGGTAAACAAGGTGGCGTCTCAGGTGTAGCAATCTGACATCCATTTTCTACTCCGTCATCAGGAAACTGAGAGTCTTCTTCAACTTTGTGCTTCTGTGGTTACAAGATAAACAGATATTACATCGAAAGCATCTGCGCGGGACGATAAGAACATATGTCATTCTATTGATTTACCTTGTCATCTGGGATATAAAATGTCACAGGATTAGAGCCTATTTCATTGAGAATCCTCTTTTTTGCTCCTTCCCCTATCTCCTTATGCATCAAGTTGTAATGTTGATTACATGATGTTGATTGTCAAATATATGCAAATGTTCAAAAGTTTGCGCTATCGAAGTACCAACTTCGAACGGATCCCCACTGTTCTTAGTTATGGGATCTAGCCCAGAAAACAAGCTTCTATGCAATCCTAGTCTACAAAAAAAGGATGCATACCCGAGATAAGAACTACTCTACACATGACAATGTTGCGCAATCGACAATAAATATTTAACCGCATCATCAACTCTATCATGTAAGTTCGGAGTGAATCTAGATACACTTGTTTCACATAAGCTAAAACATCTTATATTATGAAACGAAGGGAATATGTACGAGTGTTCTAGTATTTCACAAACCGCCATTGCTGCCGCGGGATAGAGATGACGGATGCTCCACCGCCCTATAGAAGGTTGTCGCGCCGATCTCACCGCCACTTGTAGAGGATGGAGCTGAGGAGCTGGTAGGAAACAATATGGAGCGAGAGGCCAGGAGCGGTAGTGGATGGGAAGAAGGGAATGAGTAAAAGAAGCTGTGTGTGCGTGGGGGGAGGCCGGTGAGGGAGTTCAATCTAGCTTGTCTCGGAAGGAACATGCTGCCATGTGCACCAGCGTGTACAAACCTCCCTCCCTCTCTCTTCTATGGCAGCTACTGACAGTAGTACTCCGGCTAGCTTCATCGAGTTCTCTAGTACTCCTACTAGTAGACCTTTACTACTACTACTAGGTAGAAAAGCAGTACTTGTTCAGAAGAAGAAAAAACTAGACTAACACACTGTCGTATAGTATTGCCTTGTCAAATCACGAGTGATGCCATGATGAGTGACATGTTTTTACTAGTAAACCTAGAAACAATGTTTTCCTTCCACCGCATGCAGTTTCTTAGCGAAGTACTTACCAACACGTCCAACTTAGGCTTACAGGACCTAAACTGCAGTGAAAAAGAAACAAAACTACGGACCTGCAAGGAGTAATACTAATAGTACTACTATTATACAACATTCTGGAAGAAATTATGTACAGAATAGTAGTAGAGTACAACTGTACTCCTAATAAGGTTCTTTTACAAGCTTGGTGAAATATACATACTGGAGAAACTACAAGTGTACAAAAGGGGTTTGTCCATATGGATTATTTTACAAGCCGGACCGGGTGCGAAACTAAATGCTGAGTACTCGTACATCAGCTAAAAACCAGCCAAAAGAAAGAGTTCAACAGAAGGCCAAGAGCAAATGAGCTATCCTTGAACATGCTCATTCCACTCCAAGGCGTTTGAGAATCTTGGGATGAACAAAAATTGAGTCTCTGACCATATCCAGTGAGTGTTGGTGTGGAAACCAACAGATGCGTCACCATTCAGACTAAAGCGGCAAATTTCAGGACGCGGCCTGTACTCGTAGCCATATTATTGGTGTGATGTGTAAACACAGTTCCTTCTCGTCAGATGTCCTGGCGGATCATTTGCATCACCTACTGCAATGTTAATTGGATAGTTCATGCTAAGGAAAAGAGAATATGATCCAAGGTCAGTGACCCTTTTCCATTGGTTAGCTGCAGTTAATTGGCTTCTGTCCATCGAGAACACCATGCACTCAAACCCAGAAGGATAGGTGCGAATGGTGTGACCATAGTGAACAACACTAGTATCATCAGCAATTGCATTGCCTGAGACACCATATGTATAGACTAGAAGAAGTCTTGAACCACTGGCAGATCTTGCTAACCACCACCTACCAGTATCATTCTCCTCACCATCCTCAGCAAAACCATGTGTCAGGTAAAGCACATCCCGTGGCGACAGGATAAGGATAGGACCTTCAAAGAGAAAGGAAATGTAACATGGAAATAATACTGATATTGATCTGACATTGTAGAAGTTAATATACAGTACTATTTTCAAAAATCTTGATTATACTTAAGATGTTTGATTGCGTAAAAAATGCCAACATAGGGAGATTCTATGGAAATTCTAATTCTTTTCGAAATGGGGATATGCTATGGAAATTCTCCTAGAGACATGGTTTGCTTCATAGGATCAAACAAAATAGGAAATAATCCTATAGGATCTTCAATGTAAAGTTCATAGGGCAATGTCGAGGGGATGACCCCGGATAGGCCAAGCTAGCACTAACTGGCCGGCTCTAGGGAAAGCTTGTCGGATGGCCACAAGACAAAGAACCTCAGCCGGGTGATCCCCTTCACCCAGTCCGCATCAAGATTCCCCGACTGGCCCATCTAGCCGAGGGCCAGGATAGCCGGCTGGGTGGCCACCTCTACTTGGCCGCCTCGGATCCGTTGGCCAATGGTACGGGAGGGGGTGATGCTCCCTGCTAAGCGCACCCTTGATCGGACAGGATGGCACTACCAGACAAAGGTGCCAAAGCGCTAAGGCTGGGAGATGACGGACAAAGCCCCGACAGACTGATAAAATGCCAAGCTGATGGTTAAAGCACGAGGTGATGCCCAAAGTGGAGGCGCTGGGACACTGGGGCACTGTTCCCACCTATACTGAAGCTTGACTGGACCCTGGACCACCAGCTGGACCCGGCCAGCCGGCCCATTTTGTAAACCCGAAGCCCAAATTAGTAAACCCTAGAGCCCACATTGTAACCTACCCTTCTATCAGTATATAAGGAGGGGTAGTGCTAGGGATCTAGGTAAGGAATAACAAGTTAGAAGTTAGCCAGAATCTCCAAGTCATGTAATCCATCTTACTCTAGCTCCCAAGAGTAGCTAGGGAAACAACCCAAGGAGCATCTGTATTGAGCATTCACTCCCCATATAGTGGATCCTTGCAGGACTAGGTGCGTTACCTCGACAAGAGGGCTCCGAACCTGGGTACATTGCTGTGTCTGCAGTATCTGTGCCCAACCTGTTGTGAGTAGCCACCGATAGCATCCTGATTGTCCCATTTCATGCCATGCCCGATGTTACTGCCGTGTTCCACCCCATGACAGTTCGCGCCCACCGTGGGGCACAACGCTTCGGGTGGGGGTCATCTTTCGCACGGGACTTCCGCTTGTCGCCGGTGAGCGAGTCGCCTCTGGCCTCGTCCTCACCTTCGCCTCGTTCGACTGCGTCCTGGACAATGCATCCTGCTTCAATGGGGAAACTTTCCCGACTGACGGCTCTGTCATGCACTTCGGCGAGCACCGCATCTATGTCGCCACCATCGCCAAGGAGTTTCCTCGCGAGGTTGTCACCATCTCCGGTGCGCCTCCAGTATTCTCCGCCTCGCTCCATGCGAGCTGTAGCGTCGAGGTCATGATGGCCGATGTAGGCGATGGACGCCTCCCACCTCTAGAGCGTGACGCAGGCGCCAAGGACCCTGCTCCACAAGGGCAAGGCGCAGACCCTCTGGTGGATTCCATCCAAAACCTTCGCATCCCCATCGCCACCGAGGTAGATCAAGCTGTCGTAGTGGCTGCACTAGAGACCACACGCCAGAGCCTCCTAGAGGAAGCCAACAGATTCGCCGCACGACAACGACGCCTGGATGCCACCGTGCGCGAGTACAACACTGCGCATGGATTTTCTCGCCTACCCGGCACGAACCGGTAGGTGCCGTCGGAAGGTCGTAACCTAGGCTCGAAGGTAGACCACGCTGCTGATTTGCACGTGGCGGCGCCTCACCCGTTCTACAGCTGTTGCCGCAGAACTCAGCCACCTGGAGGGTGACGAACTACGCCGCCAACACGCACGCGTCCAGCTCCTTGTGGTGACAGATATGTCCATTTTGCATCACTATTCTATATCATAATTTACTGTTATTCATTGATATATTCCATATTAAGAGATGATACTTATGTTATTTCATCTATTTTGCATGGTTGATGACTTTTGGAGCATGGACCGCTGCAGTCAGGATTCTGATGGAAAAGGTGCTGTTTGGAGGCTAAATTCGCGAAGATCAGAAAATCCAGGAAAATACATGGAAATCCTATTTTTCCAGAAGACGAAGAATGCCAGAAGGGGAAGTGGAGATGGGCCACAGGGGGCCCACACCACCCCCTGGTGTGGGCCACCCCAGGCCGCGCCACCAGGTGGTGTGGCCGCCCTGGTCCACTCCTCGCTCTCCCCTCTAGCATATATTATCCTCCCGAAACCCTAAGACTCAGGGGCAACCACAGAAAGATTCCGCCGCCTCCGCGGGGCGGAAAACACCGAGAGAGAAAGATCTCTCCGGCAGACAGAATTCTGCTGGGGGAATTCCTTCCCGAATAGGAGAGATCATCCCCATCAACACCACCATCAAGCTGGACTTCATCGGGATCATCATCATCATCACCACCATCATCATCACTAGCACCATCATCAGCACTTCTTACCGCTGTAACAATTGGGTTGAATCTTGCATAGGTCTTAGGGGAAACTATCCCGGTGTTGATTACTCCATGTAGTTGATTCTATTGAGTGAACCATTGAATTATCATTTATGTTCAGATTGTTACATATCATTATATCATCTCTGATCTTGATCCATATGATGTCTTGTGAGTAGTTCGTTTTGTTCTTGAGGACATGGGAGAAGTCATGTTGTTAGTAGTGGAATTGTGTTGAGAAAGATTCAATGGTTTGATATTTAAGTTGTTGTGTATTTCTTCTAGTGGTGTCATGTGAACGCCGACTACATCACACTTCACCTATACGGGCCTAGGGGAATGCATTGTGTATTTGGCTACTAATCGTAGGGCTTGCCGGAGTGACAGAAACCTGAACCCCCGTTAGGAAACCATTACACAAGGGAGGTCAGGGTCTTAGAGGTTAAAGCTTTGGTTAGGTTTCTACCTTAATTACTTTCTTGTACTTGCGGATGCTTGCAAGGGGTATAATGACAAGTATGTATTAGTCCTAGGAAGGTCGGTACATTAGCACAGGTTCACCCACACAACACTTAGCAAACTAAAGAAGATTAATCAACTATATGAAACGAAAGCACTTGACGATATTCCCATGTGTCCTCGAGAACGTTTGGTCATCTTAAGTAATACAACCGGCTTGTCCTTTGCTAAAGAAAGGATTGGGCCACTTGCTGCATTTATTCTTATTGTCTTTTATTTACTCGTACTTTATTTACCTACATTATCAAAAAACCCTAAAAATCCGTTTGCTAAGTATTTACAGAGAATTCCTACTCCTAGCCACTCGCCAGCACCTTCTGCTCCTCGTTGGGTTCGACACTCTTACTTATCGAAAATACTGCGATACACCCCCTATACTTGTGGGTCATCAAGACTTTTTCTAGCGCCATTGCCGAGGAGTGAAGTGCTATTGGAGAGTGGAACTGGTAAAGGAAACTTCTACTATGAGTATTGTTTACTTCTGTTAGTTTCTTTATTTTCAATATGGATAATTCGCTGAGTTTCTTATTTCGTAATGCTAAGACCACTGCTAAGGTAGTAGATGAACCACCACCTACTGAGAATGATACTTTTAAAATACCTACAAGAATTATTGATCGTGTTATGGATACCTATTATATTGGAGATGGAACTGTCCATCCCGGTGACCATTTTCTCTTTATACACAAATTATGCGGGTTGTTCAAGTGTGTAGGTATTACAACAGATCAAGTCAAGAAGAAGTTATTCTCATTATCACTGAAAGGAAGAGCTGAGGAATGGTATAAGATGCTAAAGAGAATGGTCAAGCTCTTGAATGGGAGGAAATAGTACCTCTCTTTTATTCAAAGTTTTATCCTCCTAGTGAGATTCACAAAGATTGGAATCAAATATACAACTTTTGGCCTGTTGATGGAGAGAGTACAGCTCAAGCTTGGGGGAGATTAAAGTTACTAATGCTCAAATGTCCCATTCATGAGCTCCCCAACAATATTATTATCAATAACTTTTATGCAAGGCTTTCTCTTCATGATAAGGATTTATTGGATGCTTCTTGTGCTGGATCATTTACACGCATGGAAGAAGAAGCTAAATGGGATCTTCTAGACCGTATTCAAGATAATGCTGAAGCATGGGAGAATGACAAAGGAAGAAAGTCAGGTATAAATTATGATTATGAATGCATTTAATCTTTTATGGGAACTGATGACTTTCAAAATATTAAAAATGCTTATGGTGTAGACTCTCAAGCTATTGTATCTTATTTTAAGGCTTTTGCTTCCTATATTGAAGTCCCTAAAAAGAAATGAAATAAGTATCATGAAACATATAAAGATATTGCTAAGTGTGTTCCTGCAAGAAATACTGAAGTTTATACTGCTAATCATGCTTTACCTGAACCTTACATTGAGAAAATACCTTTCCCAGTTAAAGTAAAGGAACATTCTATGATAGCTAGTATGGTTAATGAAAGTATGAATAAAGCTATTGAACCTGATAAACAAATGGATGATGAACCTATAATAGCAAATGTGAAAGACTTTGTCACTAAATAATTGGAAGATGGACACGTTATGCTCTGTAAGGATATCCCTTTTTGTTTCACAAAGTAGTATTATGAGAGTTAGTGTCCCTAAGTTTTCTGTTAGGATAAGCGATCATTGATACAATGGTTCTTGTGATAGCATATCATTAAATTTATGAATGATACTGAAAGTTATTATGAGAGAGGAAAGACTGTTCTTATGCATCTCAATAATATCAAGTTTCCTCGTTTTATGCTGAAAGTTTTTATGTTGCACTTCTTTTGCCTTCCTATGCTAGTAGCCTCTGGTTTCAACAACTTGTTTGTTTACAAAATTCCCTTGCATAGGAAGTGGGTTGGACTTAAACATGTGTATTTTTGCTTCTTAATGCTCTCTTTCACTTCAATTCATATTCTTATGTGAGCATCATTGAAATTATCATGCCCATCTTAATGGATTTAAAGAAAGAGCTTTTTGGGAGACAACCCAATATATTCTTGCTTTCAGTTTGTTTTTATTTCTTTGAGTCTTGGAAGTTATTAATTTGGTAATAACCTCTCCTTATCCTTTTTTTTTGGTTTTTGTGTCAAGATCAACCTCTAATTAGAGAGAAGTAAGATTTGGGGAAGTTGCTGTCCCAAAACAGATTTTTGTGCTTCACCGTAAAAATTTGTGAGAGATCTCTGTATGTCGGATTGAGCTGTAATTTTTTTTGCTTCTTCCCCAGGTTATTATTTAACTTTCATTAGTTTTGCACTTTTTGATATGAGCAACAGAAGATGTTCGAAAAAATTGATCTTTACCTGCTGGTCTGTTTTAACAGATTTTGCCACTCTTGCATTTGCGTCTTAAGTCGATTTCCTTTGTGAATTATTTTTGGGTTTTCAGAGGAGTTGCTACAGTAGCTTATGATTTGATGGATTTCAGTTGAAATTGGACTTAAAAGGTTTATTACCTCGCTTACACTAATGTTGCTACTGAGAATTGTGTGAAGTTTTGTGTGAAAGAAATTTCCAGGTTATTGGAGAAAATGGTGTAATAAGAAAGTGAAAGGTTTCATGACTCGAGACATATGAGTATGAAGATGAAGATATTGATGTTATTCAAGTGCTAACTCCATAAAAATTTATCAAATACCAAATTCAGAGACCTGCAGAGTCCGTTTTCGAATAGGTAATAGATCTGGTAAGAAAAGTTCCGCGAAAATTCTATCTAGTTGTATTTTTGGAGTTTTTATCCAACAAGGAAAGCTACAAAGCGAAAGAGGGACGGAAACGGAGCCAGGGTGGCTCACACCACCCCCTGGCGTGGCCCCCCTGGCCGTGCCACCAGGTGGTGTGGCCGCCTGGACTCCGCTCCACCCGCTTTCTCCCAAAGACTTCCTTTGTTGTAAAACTTCGTAATATATAATCCCCCGGATCCCCCGAGGTTCGTATATCGTGTTCTCTTCGTGTTTTCCTTTCGATCTATTTCTGCCAGGAACTATTCTTGAAAGTTTAGAAGCACAATGGTGTCCACCAAGGATAAGAGAAAGGAGCCTATGGAGGAAGATCTCCAAGACCCCGAGCAGGAGAAGGAGATCAAGAGTGAAGATGAAGAGGAGGCAAAGCAAAGCCAACATCTGCACACCGACACTACCATTGCAAGCATTGGAGTGTTGGCAAACCCTGCCAAGATCAAAAGGACTGCATGGATGTCAACTAGAGGGAAACCTCCGCGTCACTGTTTGGCTCCACGGTCACTTCCTACACGCACCAAGAATCCTTTCCATACCCTTATCCATGAACATCAATACCATAATATGCCCAAGGAAAAACTACCCTCCAATTAGGATTTGCCTCGTTCTAGCCATGCAGGAAAAGAAGAATTCAAGGAGGAAGAGTGGGGAAAGAATCACAATAGCTGGAATTCGCAACCCGAAATGATCATGAGCCGCATTGAGAAAAACTCGGAGTTGATTCGTACTCTCACCTTCGAGATTGAGGATCTGGGGAAATTAATCAAAAAGCACATCGAGAGAATACCACCACCAACCGAAGGAGTAATTCGTCATCAGGTTTTGGCATCCCCTTGGTTTGTTCCAAGCTTGGGGGAGTGCCCCGGTATCATATCACTATCTTCTATCTTTTTACCTTTTTAGTAGAGTCATATCATGAATAGAGAAGTTATCATGTAGGATGGTTTGCATTATGGAAGTGTCCCCCCTCTTGTTAGATATCTATGTATCCCTTGGTGTGAGTTGCCGTTATGGAATATTAATGAGAAGTTCTATCGTTTACTCTTTTGCATATGTTATTTTAGTTTTCAATTCATGGTTATATGATTGATCTTGTCATTAGTATTGGTATCACTTTGGGATCATGGAGTTAATTTAGTTGGTTTTGGAAAACTTGGCTCGGTCAGTGGCAACACTATTTTGAGAATTGAATGAAAAAGATAAAAGTACTCTTAAAAGAAATATAATTTCATCATCTTTCTTTCTTGATTTGCTCATAAGTTTAGTATTCTCTAGTTAAGATCTTTTGTGCTTCCAAGGAAGATTGCATGTTTGTTTTTGTCACTTGTATGTTTGTTTGTTTCCTTCAACTCTTATGCTTGCTACCCAGCATTGCTAGCCAAAACTTGTACCGAGAGGGAATGCTTCTCGTGCATCCACTCCTTAAACCAAAACCTATGCCATTTGTGTCCACCATACCTACCCACTAGCACTATTGCTATTCCAAGTAAATTCATGTTTTTATCTACCTTCCAAATTAAACTTGTTATGTGAAAATTAGTGATTAAAGCTCTCACGAACTTGATGGCACACTTTACTTTCTTGCATTTAATAAACTTGAACCATTATGCCCATCTATGTTGCATATATGCTTGCGCTTTGTAAGTTGTGAATTAGCAGAACCATGATATCATGGGGAACGCTTTCAACATTGCACCGGTACTTTGTACCTAGTTGATATCATGTTCTTTTATCTATGGATGTCGTCGGTGTGAAATGAAAGGGGAGCTTGTAAGTCCATGGAGTTATGTGTGTGTTAGAGAAACGCCTAGGCCGCCTGTCTAATCCATGATGTCATGGTGGAAACCTGCAGCGTAACCATAACGAGCATCTATGAAGCATTATTCTTATAAAAAAGAGATAGAGATTGAGAAAAAGAGAAAAAGAAAAAAAGAGATGAGAAAAGAGGAAAGAGAGAAAAAAGCACCATATTCCCATGGTAAATAAGAAGATTGCTGAGATGCTTGTTGTCTGCTTGCCTTGTCATTTTGATATGGGGATTCTTCCGTATCATCGGGCAAGGGGTACCCGTTGGCGGTTCTCCATGATACACATGTACTTACTATGACAAGAATTTACCGGTGACTAAACTTGAGTAGCATGAGGAGTGGCCCTCGTATTCAAGGGACATGAGATTTTCAACTTACAACTTGTCAAGCATATCCTCATATTTGATCACTTTAACCTTAATCACCTGAAGATGCTTATGATAGGGCAATGAGAGATGAAAGCTAATAAGTACCATAATTTTTGGAAGCTCTTTATGAAACTTGAAATCCGTGCTTCCCTCTATGAAGGTCCTTTCCTTTACTTTTTAGTTGAGTCAGTAAACCCATTCTCTTTTACCTCAGCAAGTATTTTGAGTTATTGTGTTTCATTCATTCATATGATGACTTATTCAATCATCTTTCTTATGTTCCTTGTTTTGCACATTGCTCTTATCTTGGTGATTACTACATTGAAAGCTTTCATTGAAAACCAGTTATTTGTGAAGTCCTGCAAATTGTCAACTATTCTTCGACCAAGAGCTAAGTTTGCCATTACCAATTATGATTTACTTTATGTATCTTTATTGTGTTTCCTTTACTTATTGCAAGTGGAGATGGGCCACAGGGGGCCCACACCACCCCCTGTCGTGGGCCACCCTAGGCCGCGCCACCAGGTGGTGTGCCTGCCTTGGTCCACTCCTGGCTCTCCCCTCTGGCGTATATTAACCTCCCGAAACCCTAAGACTTGGCGGGCAACCACAGAAAGATTCGGCCGCCTCTACGGGGCGGAAAACACCGAGAGAGAAAGATCTCTCCAGCAGACAAAATTCTGCCTGGAAAATTCCTTCCCGGAGAGGGGAGATCGTCGCCATCAACACTACCATTAAGCTGGACTTCATTGGGATCATCATCATCATCACCACCACCATCATCATCACCAAAACCATCATCACCACTTCATACCGCTGTAACAATTGGGTTGAATCTTGCATAGTTCTTAGGGCAAACTTTCTCGGTGTTGATTACTCCTTGTAGTTGATGCTATTGAGTGAACCATTGAATTATCGTTTATGTTCAGATTGTTACATATCATTATATCATCTGTGATCTTGATCCATATGATGTCTTGTGAGTAGTTCGTTTTGTTCTTGAGGACATGGGAGAAGTCATGTTGTTAGTAGTGTAATTGTGTTGAGAAAGATTCAATGGTTTGATATTTAAGTTGTGGTGTATTTCTTCTAGTGGTGTCATGTGAACGTTGACTATATGACACTTCACCTATACGGGCCTAGGGGAATGCATTGTGTATTTGGCTACTAATTGTAGGGGTTGCCGGAGTGACAAAAACCTGAACCCCCTTTAGGAAACCATTGCACAAGGGACGTCAGGGTCTTAGAGTTTAAAGCTGTGGTTAGGTTTCTACCTTAATTACTTTCTTGTACTTGCGGATTCTTGCAAGGGGTATAATCACAAGTATATATTAGTCCTAGGAATGTCGGTACATTAGCACAGGTTCACCCACACAACACTTAGCAAACTAAAGAAGATTAATCAACTATATGAAGCGAAAGCACTTGACGATATTGCCATGTGTCATCAAGAACGTTTGGTCATCTTAAGTAATACAACCGACTTGTCCTTTGCTAAAGAAAGGATTGGGCCACTTGCTGCATTTATTCTTACTGTCTTTTATTTTCTCGTACTTTATTTACCTGCATTATCAAAAACCCCTAAAAATCCATTTGCTAAGTATTTACAGATAATTCCTGCTCCTAGCCACTCGCCAGCACCTTCTACTCCTTGTTGAGTTGACACTCTTACTTATCGAAAATACTACGATACACCCCCTATACTTGTGGGTCATTCGTGACAGCTAACCGGCAACAAGCCGAGGCAAGTGCAAGCCTAGGCGGCAACAACAAGAACCAGCCACCTTGCCGGGTGGGCGAACCGGCTACAGGCGGGAGCAAGGCCTCCTCTCCAAACGTTACAAGGTAGGACAACCGTCCGTGTGGCGGGTCGGCCAGCCGTGGAAAAAACCCACGTGAAACCACTAGCAGAAACTACGACCCGGCCAAGGAAGCCGGAAGGGCAAACGTGCCACCCAAGTCCCGCCTTTCAGGTCGGCTTGGCCCGGCCGAGTCGGAGGAACCACGAGACACGTGTGAACGCATCGACCTGCTGGTCCAATCGCGCATGCTGGAGGAAGAAAGCCCGACTTCCCCAAGGTGTTTCGGACCACGCATTCGGAATGAACCGTTTCGAAAGGGATTTTCACTCCCAAGGGACACGCCGAAGTACACGGCACCGTCAAGCCAGAAGATTGGCTGGTGGATTACACGACCGTTGTGGGTATCGCAAACGACAATCACCGGGTGGCGGTGCGCTACGTCCTGCTCATGCTCTTGGATTCAACCAGGACCTGGCTCAATAGCCTCCCCGACAACAGCATCAACGCTTGGATCGATTTCGAGCAGGCATTCATCTGCAACTTCACTGGAACCTACAAACTCTCGGGTCACCCCGGCGAGCTCGCCCTCTGTGTTCAGGGCAAGGACAAAACTGACCGCTCCTACATCACTCGGTGGACAAACATGCACAACTCCTACGAGGGAGTACGCGAGCATCAGACAGTTGACTTCTTCATCAACGGCTGCAGGGACGGAACCATGCTCAAGCACAAGCTTCACCGGGTAGAGCCTACAACCATGGCCAAGACCATGGAGATCGCAAACAACTACGCCACCACGGAGGCGGCAATGAAAAGGTCCATCCGGCTGGACGACCAGGGGCAGATCGTTAGGGTGGTCACCACAGATCGACGCCAGCTGGAGGGAAACAACCACAACTCAAAGCGGCACGATAATCGCCATGGCAAGAGAAAGGACGACCAACCAGATAACCAATACGGTTCTAGGTAGGTGGCAGCAGTCCAAGAGGATCCGACCGCAGGCGACAGCCGGAGACAGAAGCCTGACGACCGGCCACTGCGGCCCAAGTACACCATCGAGTCGATGCTTGATGGCCCATGCAAGTTCCATAGCGGCAGCAACAAGCTGGCTATGCATACAACCCGCCAGTGCACCTGGACAAAGAAAATGTCCAAAGTTTGCGCTCTACCACCACCACCCCCTCCTCCACCAGTCGGTGCGCAACAAGACAACCGCGAGTGCTAGAACCGCCAGGACAAAGACGGTGGCGACTACCCTCGCTGGGTAGGGAACAACCACATCTTCACCACCGAACCAGAAACCAAGCATAGCAAAAGGCTCCACGAGGTGGAGGTGAACGCAATCGTCCCTCCCGTCCCCCAGTTCCCGAACTGGTCGGAGCAGGAGGTCAAATGGAGCCAGAAGGACCAGCCGGACATACTACTACATCCATGGTCCTGGACCCTATCATCATCTCCAATAAACACTCGTGCAGATTCTCCCGCGTCTTAGTGGACGAAGGAAGCAGCATCAACCTCATGTACCACAACTCCCTCAATCGGCTTGGCATCAACGGGTCCAATCTAGAGCCATCCACCACCTCCTTCCACGGAGCTGTTCCGGGTCCATCGCATTCACCCATTGACAAGATCTGGCTGGATGTCATCTTCGTCACAGAGGACAACTTCCGCCACGAGCCTATCTGGTTTGAGGTGGTCAACCTCTACAGCGCTTACCACGCCATCCTGGGACGACCCACGCTCACCAAGTTCATGGCGGTGCCATACTACGCGTAGATCAAGATGAAGCTCCATGGGCGAAAGGGAGTAATCACCATCACAGGTGACTACAGGAGGTCGGTGGAATGTGCCACAAACGGCTCCAAGATCACCGAGGACATGATCATTGCGGAGGAGAAATGCATCATCATGCAGAACGTGGCAACCCTCTAGGCGGACATGCCGGCTGGCGAGCCAAAGCCAGCCGGAGAGGCGCAATTCAAGCCGTCAAAAGGCACCAAGAAAATCTTGCTAAACAAGCCCGAGCCGGACAAGTTCGTCCAGGCCGGAGACGGCCTTGACAGCAAATAGGAAAGCGCGCTCGTCGACTTCCTCCGTGAGAATCAGGATATCTTCGCGTGGTCCCCCAAGGACATGCCTGGTGTTCCGAGGGAGCTCACTGAGCACTCTTTACATGTCACGCTGGATGTAAAGCCAGTCAAACAGTCACTATGCTATTTCGTGGAAGAGAAAATAAGAACCATCGGTGAGGAGATCACCTAGCTTCTTGCAGCTGGATTCATCATGGAAGTTTTCCAGCCAGAATGGCTTGCAAACCTAGTACTGGTGCTCAAAAAGAATAAGACTTGGCGCATATGTGTTGACTACACCAGCCTTAACAAGGCATACCCTAAGGATACGTTCGCCCTGCCACGGATAGACCAAGTGATCGACTCCACAGCCGGCTGCGAACTGCTGTCATTTCTGGATGCGTGCTCTAGCTACCACCTGATCCGGCTGAACCCCGCTGATCAAATAAAGACAGCATTCATCACCCCATACGAGGCCTACTGCTACACCACCATGCCATTCAGACTCAAAAATGCAGGCACCACATATCAGCGCTGCATGCAAAAGTGCCCACAATCACAAATTGGTAGAAATGTGCACACCTATGTCGATGATGTGGTGGTCAAAATAAAGGAGAAACGGACACTCCTCAAAGACCTGAAGGAAACCTTCAGCAACCTCCGCAGGTTCTAGATGAAGCTAAACCCGGAGAAGTGCATGTTCGGTGTCCCAATCGGCCAGCTCCTCGGTTTCCTCGTCTCAGAGCATGGGATCGAGGACAACCCAGAGAAAATCGGCACAATAGAGCGCATGCAGCCGCCGCAGAACCTGTGTGACCTACAGAAGTTCACCAAATGCCTGGCCTCCCTAAGCTAGTTCGTCAGCTGGCTGGGCGAGAAGGCATTACCCCTGTACTATCTCATGTAGAAAACAGACAAGTTTGTATGGACGGCGCAGGTGGACGAGGCTTTCCGCGACCTCGAGCGCATGTTGTCCTCTCCACCGGTACTGGCGGCCCTAGCCACAAAGGATCCAATGCTGATGTACATTGCAGCTACCAACCGGGTCATCAGCGTTGTACTGGTGGTGAGGCCAGAAGAAGGAAAAGCTCAGCTGGTTCAACGCCCGGTGTACTACTTGAGTGAGGTACTCTCCCTATCAAAGCAGAACTACCCTCACTACTAGAAGTTGGTGTATGGCGTGTACATGGCTACGAAGAAGCTAAAGCACTACTTCCAAGAGCACTCCATCCGTGTAGTGGCGATGCCCCCCTGGCGGAGATCATCAGCAACAAAGACGCCATGGGTCGGGTAGCGAAATGGGCGATAGAGCTCGCCGCACACTACATCTAGTACGAGCCAAGAATGATGATCAAGTCTCAGGCCCTGGCGGATTTCCTCCTCGATTGGGAAGAAACGCAGTACCTGCCTCCGTGTCTCGACTCCACGCACTGGAAGCTACACTTCGACGGCTCCAAGATGTACAGAGGGCTCAGAGCTGAGGTCGTCATCACCTCTCCAAATGGAGACCGGCTGGAGTACGTGCTGCAGATCCATTTCCGCACGTCCAACAACGTCGCCGAGTATGAAGCGCTTGTACATGTGCTCAAGATGGCAAAAGATATCGGCATTAGACGCATCGTCTGTTTTGGTGACTCTGACCTGGTGGTGTAGCAAGTATCAGGCTACTGGGACACCAAGGACGCAAACATGGAACTATATCGCTTCTTCGTATAGTAGCTATGCACCTGTTTCGAAGGATGCGAGTTCCACCACGTGCCTCGAGCAAACAACGAAGCCGCAGGTGCACTCTCCCGTGTAGGCTCAACAAGAGCAGCAATACCGCCTGGAGTAGCCCTTGAACACCTGCGCAAGCCCTCCATCACGCCTTTACTAGAATTCGAGTCCAGCATGCTAGACACGGACCCAAGGACGGTCGGCTCCATCCCGGGGACTGCCATGCCGCACCCAGGGTCTACCATGCCGCACTCGGGGACTGTCGCCTCCATCCCGAGGACTACCACGCTGCACCCAAGGACTGCCACCTCCATCCCGAGGACTGCCACGCTGCACTCGGGGACTGCTGGTTCTGGACTTCGACCCGGTAGGCCGCCTGACGAGCCCAAGTCGGCCGAGAGCGAGGAAGTCAAGCTGATCATGCAAACGGTCCTTTCCATCTGGGAAACACCATCATGGGGCAAGCCATTCATGGACTTTCTGCCAAAGGGGAGATGGCGGATGAAGAGTTAGCGGCAAGACAAGTGAAGCGCAGAGCAAGTGGATACACCATCATTAACAATGAGGTTTAGAAGCGCAGCATGGGAGGAATATACTAGCGTTGTGTAAGCCAAGAAGAAGGAATCCGACTGCTGGTGGACATTCACCAAGGCAAATGCGGCCATCACGCATCATCAAGGGCAATAGTGGCAAAGGCATTTCGTCATGGATTATACTGGCCCACAGGACTGGAGGACGCCGAGCAGCTGGTGAAGGCATGCAATGGATGTCAGCGATTTGCTCAGCAGAAGCATACTTCATCATAAATTCTCAAGACGATCCCCATTACTTGGCCATTTGCCATCTAGGGCATGGACATGGTGGGCCCGTTCAAGACAACGTGATCCGGCATGACACACTTGCTAGTGGCCATGGACAAGTTCACCAAGTGGATCAAGGGAAAGCCAATCAAGAAGCTGGAGAGACCGACTGTAGTTAAGTTCTTCATCAACATAATCCCAAGGTTCGGCTACCCCAACAGCATCATCACAGACAACAACACCAACTTCGTTATAGGGGCCTTCACGCGTTTCTATGGTGACAAGGGCATCCGCCTAGACTTGGCTTCCGTTGCACATCCCTAGTCCAATGGACAGTGCGAGCGAGCAAATGGTCTTGTCCTAGCCGGAATCAAGCCAAGACTGATCGAGCCACTGATGAGGACACCCAGCTGCTCGATAGAGGAACTGTCAGCTGTACTATGAAGCCTGCGAACAACTCCCAACCGCTCCACCGGCTTCACACCATTCTTCCTCGTCTATGGGGCAAAGGCAGTCCTGCCAACCGACATCGAATTCGACACACCGCGAAAGCTATTGTACATAGAATAACAAGCACATGAAGCACGAGAAGACAACGTCATCTCCTTGAGGAGGTTCGAGAGCTGGCCTTGTCTAGGTCTGCCATCTACCAGCAGAACCTGCGACGCTACCATGCCAGCTGGATCCACAACATCTCGTTCTGTGAAGGCAACCTCGTCTTGCGGTTGGTATAAGACACCAAGGGGATGCACAAGCTAGCTCCACCTTGTGAGGGGCCGTTCATCATCAATCGGGCGCTGCATAACAACTCATACTACCCGATCGACGCCCGCCAGCCGGCAAAGAACAAGATAGACCGCTCCAGCGAAGAAACTGAGCGCCCGTGGAATGTGAACCTGCTTCGTCCATTCTACACCTGAGTAAAGGGCAAACCTATCTTACTTTTATGTAATGAACAAGATGAGGGGCCTTGACATAGTCTCGGGGACTCCATAGTAATTTGGCATTCTCTGCTGCACTCGCAAACTTTTCGGCTACATTGATTTTCAACCCTAGACCCAACAGTTTCCCTCGGATGCTTGCCGGATAGCCCAAACGGCCGCAAACTCCGAAGGGACAAAGTACTGTACATGGTCCCAAGAAACCCCTCTTTGATTCTGGCTGCAAACCACAAGCCGGATGACAGACGCGGCAAGAGCGGCAAAACTTGAAGGCTCGTACAAGAAAAACCTTAAGGAAAACCAGACGTCTGGACGTTGCGGCTGCGCTCGCTCGAAGCCAGTAGTGAAAGACCGAACTATTACAAAGTACACCACCTAAGCAAACCCTTGCATCCAGCCAAGAGCTGACAAGGGCACAACTTTAAAGGCCAATGCTCGCTAAGAAAAGGACTAAGCTACCAGCCTTACGCGAAAAGGCAAAATTTTCAAACAAAAGAGAAGTTAAAAGACTATATTCGTTATACGCATGACTAACACACAATCTATTGAACATGTTTCATTTTCCGCGTGAGACAAAGTGCTGAAGCCGGAGGCTGATACCTTCGATCCGTATTATGGATGTAGTATAGCTTCTTTTTCCCTAGTAGACTTAGGTTATCGAATCCTCGGGAAGCGAATGCATAGTGAAGTTACTTTAACGGACCTTCGGGAGTTTTATAATTCATTTTGTGTTTTTACCGGACCAATAGCTTGCATCTTTTTGTTGTTGTTGATGATGGAGAGAGAGGGCCTAGGGCGTTCGTTTTTACCTGTAGCTGCACAAAACATTGGATGGGAATAAAAGATAAAAATAAAGTATGCGTGTACTTGTTAGAGCAAGATAAATTATATGCGGGCAGTGCATCCATAATTGCTATTGCCTCCGCAACCTCTTATAGAAATAACCTACTAGTCTCATCCATAGAAGAAAGAGAACTAATGATATGCATAGTGATGTCACCATTAATCCCAAGCAAATCCCTCACATACAGCCGTACTACCCCTTCTATCACTGGGGTTCCCAACTTGCAGATCAGCCATCACTCATACTCCCTATACTTGGCTAAACCCTCGGGGTCTTGGGTACCTGACAAGTTCTTGGATTGAGGCAAGAGTGAATACAATAATCATCATGTCATACAAACTAATACATGATCCCATCTATGATAAATAACATGCACCATTGCTACATGGCTAGGCCGAAGCCATTAGCCCAAGGAGAATTACTCACACATAGAGATGACATCAACAATCACAAACATTGTAATGAAAAACATAAGATTGATAGCAATAGTATTACAATGTTGCCAATCGGAGAAGAGATCTACTATTACAAGTGGTGGAATATGGCTATGGAGATGGAGAAGGGTTTGGAGACTGGAGGCAGCTGGTGATCTATGGCAGAGACTTTTTGGCGAGGTATGGCTTTGTTTTCTCGTCGCCCGAGGCTTCTTTATATAGGGTTACCTTCACGAGAGTTGTTCTATTTGACCTAACGTGGCGGCGCCAACTATACGACCGGAGCTATACGGCCGGAATTTCTGCTCCGGTCATATAGTTGGTCGTTAAAGCGTCTGCCTCCGTTATATGGCTCCTGGTTTCTTCTGGTTGTTGGAAATCTCGTATCTTTGACTTTAATGTAGTGATTCCCTCCTTTAAACGACATTATCTATGCAGGAAAAATAAAAAAAGAAAGGATTGCATACCCCTCTGAATATTAGCATTACTGGCAGGGTTTAGAGAGATATTTCATCAAGAATATGAGTAATATCTAGTTTAAATGTGGACATAATGGCTATATTTCAGAGCCATCAGAGGATAACTCCAAGATGGCAAAGAAAGAGCTTTGGATTCCCCAGCCGGCCTGAACCTCGGGGACTACATCCTGTGGGTGAGCTCGCGCGCCCCCGCACAGAAACCTGCAACAAACAAACATTCAAAGGAGCTTCAACCTGCCTGGGTTCTCCAGTCGGACCGAACCTCGAGGACTACACCCTATGGGTGCGCTCGCGCGCCCCCACACAGAAGAAAGCACAGAGCAAGTGCAAACACAAAGATAACATCACAAAAGGAGGCGAAGCTCCAAAGAGAATTTGTCAAATGACAAAGGTCAAGTGTTCACCACAGAGTCCCACAAGCGAACAAAGTTTCTAGACAAAATACAAATATAACCAACATTCTGGGGATTAGGCCTGAGGGTCATCAGAAGAGGCACCGGCTGGGGCATGGCTGCTGGACGCATGGTCGGCGAGGGCAGAGCTTGGCGCAGCCGGGGCGTCGCTGCGCATCGGGCTGTAATGGTAGCCATCCGCACTAGACGGGTCGGCAAAGTCCCGATCCTGCTGGACAAAGCTCCCGATCTTCATGCCGCAGGAGCGAATGTCAGGAACTTCTGCCCGGAGCTAGTCGTAGCTGGTCCCTTGGCGAAAACCTCTAGAGAGACTCCGCAGGTCGACATCTAGGTACCAGGACTACAACAGCGCCAAGACCATCTCTACACCACCGCGAGCAGCCTAGTCCCGCCCCATGTCCATAAGCTCCAGGGCGCCGGCGAGCATTCTAGACAAGGCGACCATCGGACCCGGGCGGTTGGCTTCAGGCTAGACATAGTAAAAGACCTCAAGGGCAGCACCGCGTAGCCGGTTGGCCTCCTCGCTGATGACTGTCACCAGCTCCACTGGGTGGAGGACGCGGCCAACGTCTGCCTCAGGGACGCACGCCAGAGCTTTGGTCGGTTGCCTTAGGATACTGAGCTTCACAAGGAAAAGGAAAAAACGTCAATTCTCCGGCTGCAGCAAAGAAAGGAGCAGGGTCAGACGCGGTGGTGATGGTCGTGGAGCCGGTGAGGGACATCACGTCGCTAAGAGAAGGGCAAGCGAAGCACCATAAGTAAAGACAAATAGAAACAAGCATGCCAGGCAAGGACATCCAGGGCACATACCCGGCGACGCTCGACACGATGTCTGCGGCCCTCGGGTGGTGGCTCCTCTTTCCCCTCCCCTAGCTGGAGCGGCGCTGGTCGAGGCAGCCCGTTTCCCGCGATCCCTCGACGTGGTAGCCTCCGCCGGGTCCGCATCCTCGCCGTGGGTAGCTTCGCCAAGACACAGGAACAACGTGAGGAGCATGACAAAGGAAGAGCAATAAAATTCTGGGTATGAACAACAACCCACCAGTGGAAACTCGTAGCCCTTGTCGGCCTAGGTGGGGAACCACTCCGGCTCCATCGTCGGATACCTCGGCGGCTTGCAGTTGACGGTGAACTCAGGGAGGTCACCCTCCCCCATGCCATCTTCAGCTAGGTGCATCGTAAAAAGCTACTCAACAAGGACCATAAGAATCAAGAAGAGAAGTTTCATCGAGAAAAGATCTGCCCGGAGAAAAAGGAAGAGGGCCTGACCTTCGGGGGGCCATGAACGGAACCTCCATCTGGGAAACCCGGGTGGGATCCAGCGACCTAGAGAAGTGACAGATCTTGTGCGACCACTATTGTAGCGGAAGCATGCGGTTCGTCATCCATGACAGCAGGATGTCCAGGGCTACGAGCCACTCCTTCTCCACCTACACCGTCACCCGGACAGCCATCCGCTCCATGTCGGCCTAGGCTCCCATGTTCTGGATGGTCCAAGCCTTCTGGCTGGAGGGGACATTGGTGAACACCAGCGCCTTGATCCAGTCGATGTTGGTGTGGTTGCACACATAGAAGTATGAGCACTGCCACAACTTGACAGTATCAGGAATCTCCAGTCGCAGCATCTGCGACGACGGCCTTGGGTAGACAGTGCAGCAGCCAGTCTCTGTTAGAGGGCCCCCCTTTCCCACCACCTGGACCTTGAAGTCGAAGAACTTCAAGAAGTTCGACGCGTCAGGACAAACACCCATGTAGGCCTCGCAATAGGTCACATGATACGACAACTGCACGATGGCGTTGGTGCTGAGGTGGTGGAGTTGGAGGTCAAAGGAGACCATCAGCTCCAGGACGAACCTTCTGAAAGGCAGGCCGATCCCATAGGCGAAGTGGGATAGGAAGACAACAGCCTCCCTATGCCATCAATTGGGACCCGCTCCCCCTCCGGCACAAGGCTGTGCTTCACCAACCGCTCCGGCGGGATGAGTTTCCCCCGCCGGTACTTCTGCACCAGCTCATCAGTGACATACGAGGCACACCAGCCTCCTGCCTGATCAGGGAGCATCTCGGCAGGCATGGTGGCCATGTTGGATAATCGAGGCCCCGTCGTCGTGATAGAAGAGTGGTGGCATCGACGCTCAAGGGAAGCTGAAGCACGAGGGGTAATGAGCGCACGACAGCGACAAGGAAGCTGAAGCAAAAGGGGCAATGGGTGCAGGAAGCAGGCGAGATAAGGGAGAAGCCCTCCCCGGCACCCCTATTTATCGAGGCACGACAAGCCGCCCCTCCTGCACTCCCTAACGCCACGTGGAGTACGAACTGCCCCCACTACCCCCACGACGCTTCGGTACCGGATCATTTACGCCAAATGAAACGCCACAGAAGATCCCGCGGGGGTTACTGAGAAGGCCAAGCACGCGCACGATCCTTGAGAAACCGCTATGATGAAGGCGTGGGCGCGGTTACCAAAATAGCAGCGGCATGCCAAGAGGTCAAACTGACGTGACGCACGATAGAGGCGGCAAGCACGCCTAACAACAACATTGACATCATCAAATGGCTGATTTGCCTCCCTAGCTGAGAGTAGTGGCCAGGAGATGGAATCATCGATCACACCCTGTGGGTGGGCCACCGAACCCGTAGCCGGTGAACTCCAGCCAGGAAAGTGCGCATCTCGAGATAGAAAACGACAAACACTACAATACAAATTCGCGGTACGGTCTTCACCAGCAATCATTTCAAGAGCAGCCAATGAACACGCAGGAACTTTTCCGCAAGGCCAAGCCCCAATACGCTCGGGGAGTAGTGTCGGGGGGATGACCCCCGGATAGGCCAAGCTAGCGCTAACTGGCCGGCTCTAGGGAAAGCTGGTCGGATGGCCACAAGACAAAGAACCTCAGCCTGGTCCGCTTCACCCAGTCTGCATCAAGATTCCCCGGCTGGCCCGTCTAGCCAGGGGCTAGGATAGCCGGCTGGGTGGCCACCTCTGCCCAGCCGCCTCGGATCCATTGACCAATGGTACGGGAGGGGTGACGCTCCTTGCTGAGCACACCCTTGACAGAACAGGATGCACTACCAGATGAAGGCGCCAAAGCGCTAAGGCTAGGAGATGATAGACAAAGCCACGACTGACGGATAAAGCGCCAAGCTGATGGCTAAAGCGCTAGGTGACGCCCAAAGCGGAGGCACTGGGACGCTGGTGCACTGTCCCCACCTGTACTGAATCTTGACTGGACCCTGGACCACTGGCTGGACCCGGCCAGCCGACCCAATTTGTAAACCCAAAGCCCAAAACAGTAAACCCTAGAGACCACATTGTAACCTACCCTTCTATCAATATATAAGGAGGGGTAGTGCTAGGGTTCTAGGTAAGTAATAACAAGTTAGAAGTTAGCCAGAATCTCCAAGTCATGTAATCCATCTTCCTCTAGCTCCCAAGAGTAGCTAGGGAAACAGCTCAAGGAGAATATGTATTGAGAATTCTCTCCCCATATAGTGAATCCTTGCAGGAGTAGGAGCCTTACCTCGACAAGAGGTCTCTGAACCTGGGTACATTGTTATGTCTGTAGTATCTGTGCCCAACCCGTTGTGAGTAGCCACCAATAGCATCCTGATTGTCCCCTTTCATGCCATCCCCGATGGCACTGCCGTGTTGCATACCATGACAGGAAAAAATCAAGGTTGGATCCTACAAGATTTTGGTGTCTTATATACCAAAGGAAAACCAACAAGGATTATTTCCAGGAGGTTTAATATCTTATCTTATCTTATCTTACCACTATATAGTGTATGAATAACTTTGAATATTGAGTGTTGGATTAGGACTTGCAAATCCCAACATTGCCAGTCGTTGGATCTTCATTTCTATTCTAGCATCTACTTGAAGATTTTATTGATAGTCTTTAGCATAATGAACACTACGCACAATCCTCAAAACACACTTCTCCATCATTATAGAATCTTCTCCTTCATTTCTCAAGACCATGTTAACAAAAATTACAAGTACTAGTACCTAATAAATGTTGACTTCTACATGACAGAAAATACAAGAACTAAATATGTACCCATACTTTATAGATGTCGATCAAATTTCTAATTTTTTGAGCTTTACCTAGTATGATAATTATATATAGTTATGATATGTCATATGTCTAGTATCTGAGTCTTACGTAAATACTACTAGTAGATACCATATTTTCCATGGATGTACTAGTACTGCGAGACAAGGCAATACTATCAGCAGAACTCAATCCTATGAATCAAATTACTTATATGTAAGAAAACTTAGTAAGGATTGCATTCCTCTGAAATTCCTATGGAATTTGTACAAATCAAAGAGGCTAAAATTCCTATGAAATTCCTACTAACCAACAAAACTTCAGAAAAAATAGCTTACATTGATTCAGGAATAATATATGAGTCTCACATAAGTACTTACTACTAGTAGATACCATATTTTCTATGGGATGTACTAGGATACAAAGCAATACTATCAGCAGAACTCAATCATATGAAACAAACTACTTATATGTAAGAAAACTTTCTAAAGATTGCATTCCTTTGAAATTCCTAGGGAATTCCTTCAAATGAAAGAAACTATTTTTTTATAGAATTCCTACTAACCAATGATTCAGGAATAAAGCTAATAAAATACGTAGGGAGGAGAATTTACCAAGTTCTATAGACTTCCATGCATAAACACAGCCGTTCTTGGTCATGGAGAACACATGATTGTGTTGGATAATAGCATCGCAGTATCTAAAGTAGCCCTGGAACTCGTTCACACAAATTGACCATCCATGACTATCATTCCCGTTAATGACAACAATCTTGAATTCGAAAATGGCGACAAGAGAGAAATCTTTGTATCCCTCAGTAGCTATCGGAACTTGGAAAATAGCTATCTTCTGCAGTTTAGGACATCGACCTTCATCAGCATCACCCTGAAATGTAAGTGCAGAACCTTCGGTCGGTTCAAACCCCGACACTTGCAGAATAATAATCTTGCAAGGAGTCTACACGTTGACAAGGTCCCACGTGAAATCGGGCCCAACTGTGACGATCCAATCTCCATTGCCGCTTGCTCGCTGCTCATCAAAACCATTTGTCATCATAGCATCGGAGGAGAACCTGTCCAGCAGCATCAGCTTGCACGGGCTGCCCGCCACTTTGAAGCAGTCTTTGGATTCCCATGGTCTCACCGTCGGGTGAGAATGAAGAACACATGGGAGTCCAAACAGATGAGAAGAAGGCGTAGTTCCGCTCTCTTTTGTTGATTGGAAAATATGTTTGGACGAACCGACGAGGCTCGCGGTGGTGGTGGCATCACAATGGTTCTTGAGTACTTGAAGAGGGCCTTCGGTGAACACCTTCTGAAACTACTCAGGATCTTTATAGACCTTGCTCGATCTCGCCATGTAAGGAGGCTGCAGATGGAGTTTTGGGGGCTTTCTTTGGGTTGGGGTGTGGTGGGGTGGGGTGGGGGTGGGAGGGAAGATCGCTGGCGGGAGCTGGCATCTGGGAAGAGATGGAGAAGACAACGACTGATGGTGCGTAGTATTACTACTAGTACTGCAGAAGGTGGGTGAGTGGGGGGTGGGGCTCCAATTAAGGCTAGTTGCACAAACCTCCAACAATTAGAGCCGTAGTTGCAAAGAGCTCCAACTATTGAGCCCCAGGTATGTAAGAAATAATGTTAAGAGGGCTAATCGAAAATTTTGTGCTATGTGTAGCATTTGTATCCAAAAGTAATTGTAGTAGTTTCTTGCAACTATACTATTCTGATTATATGGAGTTCCCTGCAACTTCGAATCAAATTGTTGGAGATTTGTGCAATTTCCTCCCTCCTCGTGTTTTGAGGAAGCTCTATGACCCTATGTTCAAACAAAAAAATGATCAAGGACAAACAAAAAAAGGAATACAATCTCTCAGGGTTCGTTTGATTTGTAGGATTCTCAACACATAGAAAGAGGAAACTATAGGAATTTGGATCAAGTATGTGTTTGAATCACAAGGAAGGCAAAGCAATTATACCACGAGGTTGGCGTGGACGGAAATTTTCTTAAAAAATAGAGGGCAAAGGAATACTTTGAAGGAATCTCAATTCCCGTGTTTTTCCTATTCCTATATTTTTCCTATCTCGTGTTCCAAACAGGATATAATTCCTATATATTGGGATCCTATGAATAAAAAAACAGCGTAGGATTATTTCCTAAGGGACAAAATACTTCACAAAACCATTAAATTTTCTTTGAAGCGAAGAAGGAATAAAAAAGGTTTCCTCTCTCAGGAAAAAAAAGAACTCCACCTCTTGGAGAAAAAAAGGAACTCCACCTCTTGGACAATTCAGTGTGATGAGAGTAGCTACTAGAGTCTATGTTTAGTACTAGTTGTAGGGCCTAACCGTAGCATGTTATTACTAGTACTAGTACGTATCAGTCTTTGCAGGTTCCTCGAAGGAATCAAAATAAAGCCCTGCAGGTAATAAATGGCCATGGCAATTTCCAAGATACACAATCTTTTGCTTGTTCATTTTGATCTAGGCGATAGCCGGAGGATTGCGGAGTACTAGCTACTTTGTGTCTTGATCATCGAGCTGGAGTAGAAATTTTGATATCTAAAAACCTGATTTGTCCTGTCAAACCAATGCTCGTTGCATACAGCTTGACCAAACAGACTTACTGCACTACTTTACCGCGTGTCTAAAAAACTACGGAGTATACGTAGTAGTACTACTACTATCACATACTACAAGAAGTACTAGTACAATAATGTTATATAGAGAGTTTCACATTCATCTTGTAGCGTCAAAGCGGAAGTTGTGCCAATATAGTACTGTCGTAGTCACGTCCAGGTTACCTTATAGGAAAAAATAGTACGATGAGCAACAAGATCTATCTACTTTTATACTCCTATTTGTGTATACTAGTAGTACTACTCAAGAACGACACGAGCGTGTACTCCACTAGTGCGCCTCCGCACGTAGGGTAATCCAATACTACTAGTATGGAGTAGATCGCCACCACATGGTCGAGAGATTATTATGCATTGGTCCATACTCTAGTCGTGGGCACGTGCTTAGCAGTAAAAAATTTGTGAAAAATCGGTTACTCATAAATAATTACTCTCTCCATCCTAAAATAGTAGTTACTGACTTGGCTTTGTCTAGATACACATGTATTTGGACGCATTTTACTACTTAGATGCTCCCTCATTTCCAAATTAGAAAGCATATTAGGTTTTGTGAAAGTCAATATTTATAAAGTTTGACCAACTATATGTACAAACATACTAACTTACCTAATGTTAAGCGCATATAATATGAAAACATGGTTCAGGATGATCCTGATAACATAGTTCAGGATGATCCTGACAACTATATGTGCATATTATTTTCTAGATATTTGGGCAAAATTCCAGGTCAGCCTATCCTGCACAATGGACACACGTCGATGTGTCGTCCACACCAGCGCAATTTCGACGGCAATCCTGATTCAAGACTTAAATCAAGTCGAATTGATAAGTTTGGGCATAAAATTTCGTAATCACTAAGTTAGATGACTAAAATCAAAGCACCATCAGAACGATTAGTGTGTTTATCTCTGGTCCATGTCATAGAAGTGATCAATTACATAAAAGTTATAATAAACCCCTAAATACTCCACAATAACATTAGCAGCAAACTTAGTTTACATCCAAAATATATCCTTGCTAGTACCAAAAGAGAACCTACATGCGACTACTACTAGTAAACTGGAGTAGTAAAATAGTACTACTTGTAGTACTGTTTATCTCCTAATACACCATTACAGTCTTGATCATCAGCCATAGTTTAAGATTATTTTTTCCTATCGATGCAAATCTAGAAAGATACATGGGTGGACTGTCCAACCTTCATCAAGAACCGCGGCGGCACCCCGAGGTATGTCCTGAGCTTGTCGGACAGGAAGTTGGCCGGCGACGAGCTGCTCGTCATCTTGATTACCGCATTAAGCCTCTCGACCATCGAGAAGTTCGCCGATCCCGGCGGGCCAGGCGCAGACAATTTCACCGTGTACCGCGGCCACAAGGACCTGTCCTGCCTGATGCACACCAAGGACATGACGGTGGCCGGGCCGAGCACGCCGATGGTTAGGCCGAACACGGAACTATCATCCCCGCAGAGGAAGCGCGTGAATCCCCTCGTGCTTGTTGGTGGCGGAGTCCGGATGAGTTAAAAGAAGGCGCTGCCGTAGATGGCCCTAGTTACTATGACCCCTTGGACCTCCTTCATGTGGGGAAGGAGCCCTGCCAGCGAGGCAATGAAATCACAAGCGGGATCCACACAGGAGCACGGACCGTGCGAGCACGCGATCTTGTGCTCATCGAGCTTGTCGAAGGCGACCAAGCTAAAGCAGCCGTCGTAGGGGCACTCAAGCATCGCCTCAGACTAGACGGTGTCCATAGAAGCCGTCTCATGGTTGAATCCGCCGACGCGGTACACGAACTTGTGGGAGTGGTTACAAAGGGAAGATCGGCTCGCCGACATACTGTCCGTCAGCCAGAAATCCGGATTGGGTGGGTATACTGAAGAGTATACTGATTGAGGTTCGTACTATACTGTTACGATTGTACATGAATACGCTAGGCATCGGCGCACCAGTGGAGGTTGCATGTGGCCACTTTTTTCTTAGACAGTGTCCACACGTTGTACATGCTTCCTCAAAACAAAAAGCTGTAGAAAGTTGACAACTAAGTAAAGCACGTGTCATGCTGTACTGTACCATACAGTAAAATACAGACAGAGGGACAGATCGAGGCAAGAAGATCCACGTGAGTGAGAGGCAAGAAGATCTACTCTTGGAGAGAGACGAAAAGCATGATGCCTGGTGCAGGGTGTATAGTGCTGCAGGGGAGAGACCGAGTACTGCATGCATGTCTTCGGCACCAACCTGTAATTAAGTTTGTTAGTCTTATCAAATTTAAGTGGCCTTAAAAAATCCCAGACAAAGGGAGTACTAGTACTAGTACATCTTAGAACAAATCAGACAAACTAGTACTTCATTTATTAGTGGTACTTTTTTGAGAAATTATAATTAGTAGTAGTTCTTAGATATGTGAACAACCAATCCAAGTTACCACTCCAACAGATAGTACGATCACTCTGTTTTATGAATTCTTATTTACTATACGTACTAGTAGGAAATGCTAGAATGTAGATTATTTCAGAACAAATTTTGGCTCTACGATATCTAGAATACACGTAAACCTCAAAAGACACTTCATTGCATAGTTTCAGGGGTCTTATGCTAAATGCATGGCCTTGGATGTAATTTTCATTTTTATGAGGTCCTTGATGTAACTTGTACTTCCACCTACCGCTTGTTAACTAAAGCACCTCGCTCCTACGGGACCTACCACAATTAAAAAATAATTACGCTGCGCTGATTATCAGACAAAGTGGAACATGGTTTCTTATAATTCTAAAGTTTTTAGAAATAGGACATTTTAAGCTTCCCATCTAACTTCTCACACTTTAATGACTTTTTGCCGATTTAATGAAATTAGGTCAAACATTTGCTAACAAGTAAGGGCAATTGATTTCTATTGAATTAAATGTATTTTTAGAGGTAGATGTGTGCATCTTCATGTAGTAAACAATGTCGTCGGTGTTACTTCCCAACTATCACGAAAGAACATTTAATTCTCAATTTTTCGAGTGATGACAAGATTGTTCTTTTATGTAAAGAAACTCCGAAGAATATGGATCTGAATACCACAAGACAAGTTTTCAGACATAAATAGGGGACCAACATGTTGTACCAACGATTCCCATGTTTTATGATTTTTCAAACTCTCTAGCTAATGATGGCTCTGAAATATAGCCATCTACATCCACATTTAAACTGGATATTACTCATATTCTTGATGAAATATCTCTCTAAACCCTGCCACTAATGCTAATATTTAGAGGGGTATGCAATCCTTTCTTTTATATATTTCCTACGTAGATAATGTCGTTTAAAGGAGGGAATCACTATATTAAAGTCAGGGATACGAGATTTCCAACAACCCGTAGAAACCAGGAGTTGTACAACAGAGGCAGACGCTTTAATAACCAACTATATGACCGGAGAAAAAATCTGGCCTATAGCTCCAGTCGTATAGTTGGTGCCGCCACCATTAGGTCAAACCGAACAACTTTCATGAAGGGACCCCTATATAAAGAAGCCAGACCTCGCCAAAAAGTCTCTGCCATAGATCACCAGCCGCCTCCAGATCTCCAAATCCTTCTCCATCTCCATAGCCATATTCCACCACTTTTAATAGTAGATCTCTTCTCCGATTGGCGACACTGTAAGACTATTGCTATCAATCTTATGATTTTCATAACAATGTTTGTGATTGTTGATATCATCTCTATGTGTGAGTAATTCTTCTTGGGCTAAGGGCTTCGGCCTAGCCATGTAGCAATTGTGCATGTTATTTATCATAGATGGGATCATGTATTAGTTTGTATGACATGATTATTGTATCCTTTCTTAGATCAATCCAAGGACTTGTCAGGTACCTAAGGCCCCGAGGGTTGAGCCAGGTATAGGGAGTATGAGTGATGACTGATCTACAGGTTGGGAACCCTAGTGACAGAAGTGGTAGGATGGCTGTATGTGAGGGATTTGCTTGGGATTAATGGTGACATCACTATGCATATCATTATTCTGTTTCTTTTATGGATTAGACTAGTAGTTTATTGCTATAAGAGGTTACGGAGGCAATAGCAATTATGGATGCACTGCCCACATATAATTTATCTTGCTCTAACAAGTACATGCATACTTTATTTCTATCTTTTATTCCCATAAGATGTTTTGCACAACTACATGTGAAACCGAACGCCCTAGGCCCTCTCTCTCCATCATCGACAACAACAAAAAGACGCAAGCTAAAAAGGAATTCTAAAACTCCCAAAGGCCTGTTAATGTAACTTCACTACGCATTCGCTTCCCGAGGATTCGATAACCTAGGTCTACTAGGGAAAAAGAAGTTACACTACATCCGTAATCCGAATCGAAGGTATCAACTAACTTTGCCCATTTGACCGAATGAATTTTTGTCAATTTATAGAAATTAGGTCAAATTTGAAACTACAAGTACATTGTAGGTTGCTTTGAAGGTTCATGAAAAATCTTTTGGAGGTACCCGTCGACGGTCACAATTAATATATCAGAAACCATAGAGAGTTCTGACGACAGGTTCATCTGTTTGCTAAGATTTTGCATCTTGACAATTTAATAAAATTAGGTCAAACTTGAGCTACAAGTAATTGCGATAGATTGCTCTTGAATTTAATGAAATTAGGTCAAACTTGAACTACAAGTAATAAATTGTAGGCTTCTTTGAAAGTTTTATGAAGAAAAAGCTTCTGGAGGTACCCATCGAGCGGTTAATTAATATATCAGAAACGACAAAGAGTTTTGACGAGTGGTTCGACTTCTAGCTAAGATTTTGCATCATGAAAATTTTGAACACCTTTTGAAAATGATCACATGAAATAGGGAGAGAGGGGAAATCATTTTTCTATTCTCTATGGGCAATCCGCAAGCTTGAGGTGCACCTTAGGCTTAAAGGTACAAACTTTATTTTCTCCATAATGTATAGGTGAACCTTAGCGGATGCCACATACTAGGCCTTAACGTGTGCTTTTGTACACAATGCTGATGCCCTTGCTAGGGAAAATCAAATAGTATATTAGTAGTACACCATTAGTAGTAGTACTCATTTCTTTGCTTAGACATATGCCCACCTTTGTCCACGTGATGTACATGCTGAGAGAATAAAACGTAGGCAGGGTACTCCTAATGTCAGAGGAAAGTTATGATGGGTTCCTAACACGAGGTACTCCTGCGGCCACTCTACTAGTAGTAAATTTCAGGACCTATGCACACAAAACAAATTGTGTATTTTATCTCTCCTTCACTACCTCTCACCATCCATCCTCCCTCTCTCCTTCCCTTTCCCCTCGCGCACCGGCCCGGCTAATCTCTCCCTCGTCCATAGCGTGGTGCTACGTATGTGTGCCTTGGTATGACGGCTCTATTTCTCTAGCGTGTTCGGCAGCCTCGTTGGTGTGGTGTAGGGATGAGGAGTACATAGGAAGGAAACCACTTTGGTCCTTGGCAACAAAAAAAATCAAACTTTTCCGGTTTTTGAAATTTTCACTTGCTTCCAAAACATCGGGAGGGAAGGTTACTCAAAAGATCGGCCATTCGCAGTACTTCTTATCTTATTTTTATCTTGTCTTATCTCTTACAATACCATACCATACCACTGTATAGTGCACGGATAAGTTCGAACATTGACCGTTGGATCAAGACCGACAAATCCAAACATTGCTAACTATTGGATCTTCTTTTCCATTCTTAGCATCTACAAAGATTCTACTGATAGTCTTTAGAATGATGAATGCTAGTATGCGCAAACCTCAGTTTCAAGGTCCTTATGCTAAATGCATGGACTTGGGTGCAATTTTCATTTTTATGAGGTCCTTGATGTAACTTGTACTTCCATCGACCGTATTAACTCTCAAGCACCTCGCTCCTATGAGAGCTCCATAGTTAAAAGAAAATGCAACTGCCCCAATTAGCACACAAACTGGACTGTGGTTTCTTATACGTAATACCCAAGTTTTTAGTACTAGGATTTTTCAAGCTTCATAGCTAACTTTGCACACTTAAGTGACTTCTTGTCGATTTAGGAAATTAGGTCAAACTTGAGTTACAAGTAAGCGCGATAGATTGCTCTTGAATTAAATTTATTTCCAGAGGTACAAGGGTGGATCTTCTTGTAGTAAACACTATAATCAGTGTGAGTTTTTAACTATCAGGAAATAAAATTCTCAGTTTTCCGAGTGATGACGAGATGGTTCTTTTCCGTATAGAAAGCCCGAAGAATATGGATCTCAATGCCATAAGCCAAGCTTGACATATTAAGTGGACCAACGTGTTTTACTTACGATTATCATATGTTTTTTGAGTTTTCAAAATCCCTAGCTAATTAACACTGCCCACTTGAATGAGTACATGTCGATTTATCGAAATTAGGTCAAACTTGAACTATAACTAAATTGTAGGTTGCTCTGAAAGTTTTACGAAAAAGCTTTTGGAGGTACCGTACCGATCAGGGTGTCACAATCAATATATGAGAAACAACTGAGAGTTTTGACAACAGGGTTGACTTCTTGCTAAGATTTTGCATCGCATGACACTATTTAATGAAATTGGGTCAAACTTGAGCTACAAGTAAGCGCAATAGATTGCTCTTGAAATATATGACTTTTCAGAGAGGTAGATGGGTGCATTTTCTTGTAGTAAACATTGTCGTTGGTGTGATTTTCCAACTATATCAGGAAAGAACATTCAATTATTCTCAATTTTTCGAGTGATGATGAGCGAGGTTGTTCTTTTCCGTAAAGAAATGTTCGAAGAATATTGGATCTGAATGCCAGAAGCCAAGTTTACCGACATATATAGTGGACCAACATGTTGTACCAACGATTCCCATGTTTTACTTATGAGTTTTCAAACTTCCTAGCTAACTATGCCCATTTGACTGAATGACTTTATGTCGATTTACCGAAATAAGGTCAAATTTGAAACTACAAGTAAATTGTAGGTTACTTTGAAAGTTTTACGAAAAATCTTTTGGCGGTACCCATCGAGGGGTCACAATTAATATATCAGAAAACAACGAGAGTTTTGATGATAGGTTCAACTTCTTGCTACGATTTTGCATCTTGACAATTTATGAAATTAGGTTAAACTTGAGCTATAAGTAAGCGCGATAGATTGCTCTTGAATTAAATGTCATTTCAGAGATAGATGGGTGCATTTTCTGGTAGTAAGCAGTGTCGTGGGTGTGAGTTTCCAACTACCAGGAAAGAACTTTCAATTCTACATTTTCCGAGTGAAGACGAGCAAAGTTAGTTGTTCTTTTTCATAGAGAGAAGTCCAAAGAATATTGGATGTGGATGTCACAAGACAAGATGACAGACATAGATAGTGGATGGACAACATGTTGTACTTGCGGTTCCCATGTTTTATGAGTTTTCAAGCTTCCTAGCTAACCCCATACATTTGAATGACTTAATGTCGATATCTCGGAATTAGGTCAAATTTGAAACTACAAGGAAATTATAGGTTTTGCTTTGATAGTTTTACGAAAAATCTTTTGTACGTACCCATCGAGGGGTCAAAATTAATATATCAAAAACTAGCGAGAGTTTCGACAATAGGTTAAACTTCTTGCTAAGATTTAGAATCTTGAAAATTTTGAACCCCTTTTAAAAATGATCACATGAGAAATAAGGAGAGAGGGGAAATGATTTTTCTATTTTCTATGGGTAACCCATAAGCTTTTGAGGTGCACCTTAGGCTTAAAGATAACTTTAATTTCTCCACACTGTATAAGGTAAACCTTAATTAGCGCATGCCACGTAGGCCTTAAGGTGTCCCTTTTTACACATTGCGGATAACCTTAGGGAACCACCTATGTATGTAATAAAACTTGTTGATAAGATGGCTCCTAACATGACCATGAAATGAATATGAGTTGGAACTTGCAAATTTGCATGATTGTATAACATCATCGTCCCAACATGATGTAAATTATCTCATAATGTTCTTAAACTCCTAAGTATGATATCCATTCTTCTTCGAGATCATGGGCATTAGGAGTACGACCATGGATGATCAGTTGAGGTGTTGGATTAAGGGAGTACAACCTTGGATTCCTGAACACAGAGGGGGTATGGCCTACCAAATTTTTATTATTACATGGACCATGACCAAATTCAAAACCAAAATAAAACGGTAAAATATCCCGCGTATCCGGACATAGTTCGTGCCCCAAAATTTTAGATACTTCGAAATTCCCATTCGACCCCTATTAAATTCGGTGGGTGGGTGGGCTTCACTCATAGTTTTCCTAGTATAGTGCTAGCAGTACCTAAACCCTACCCCCTCTCTCCTCCAGGAATATGTCACCGGCCGGAACATCCCCATTGCACTTTAACCGGCGTACCCGCCACACCTGATCTGCTCAACGAACCCTCTTGTCCAGCGCGCTGAGCACATCATTGAACTCCTAGGATCTGCTCCACGGACGGCGTGGTCCAGCGTTCTGCTCGTATCCTCTCCCGCCCAAGATCTGCTTTGCTGTCATGGACACCCACTACGACTGTAGCACCTTCGGCGACCTCGATGTGACCCGTGAGGATGCGGAGGAGGCCTAGACGCCGCCCCGACCAAGGTAAAACCAGATCTCCCTGCATGATTTGTTTGTTGGCAATGTATTGTATTCGTGCTAAATTTCCTAACTAACAGGTTCTTTACTTGATATACACCTGTTATGTACTAAATTAACCCATTGTGGTTACGCATTGGACTATTTTATGTAATGTACTATATCTTTGTGAATTATTAGTCACTTAACATATTAGTTTACATTCTCTATTGTACCTATCCACATGAGATATGATTATATAATATCTCTCTCATTCGCTGATTTACAACCTATAGTATTTCCATCGTGCTATTGTCGTGCTATCCTATACTACACATTTACACACGTCATACTATTTGACCATTATGTACTGTCGATTTGACCCCTCTTAACCTGTAGCTCAAACTGTTTGCTGTTATTATGCAAGGAGCAGGCTCAATTTGCACACAATATCATAGAGTGAATGGCTCCTATAATCTCGTAAGACCGCATCACTTTTGTTTTACTTCATGACAACATATATCATGTTGGAACCTGTTTGTATTTATGGTTGGCCTTACCTTTATGCAGAGGAGAAACAATGGAGTACATACTCCGCCCGTCCACATGAGCTATCGTAGATCTCGTGTAACACCTACCATAACGCCCCCCACCCGAAGTTTGGTCCTTGCCACATTTTTTGTTTGCTTAAATTTACCATTTGTCTTTCTCGTCTTCATATTTTTTTTGCCAAAAATTAGCGTCAAACATTTTGGCCCCACTATGGTCTGCTTTTGTTCCATGTGCTAGTTCAATTTCCTAGATATGGAGAGACCGGGTGTATTGCATTTGAGTTGTCTGATAATAAGAACAAGGTCACACTAGCGATAAGATCCACACATGTATCATAAGGAACTCTGTGTACTTCATCTCACTCTTGTATCTACTGTGTATCATAGTTAAATGAACTAGCTATTTTAATACGAGGCACTTGATGGTTCAGTTTGTTGTTCTCAGGTCGCTCAACCGTTGAAATTATCTGGCTATTCATGAATAATTCAATGTATGATTTGTTGATTCATTGTTTGTCTGAAATTATCTGGCTAGCATATTCGAGGCTCCCAATTGTTGTGTTTTTGTTGGCTGAGTTAGTCTTTTTTTTTGTCTATGAGTAAATCAGTGGCATATTTCGTTGAGTAGTGTCTGTCTAGTTTATATATGAGAAACATAATGGATTAGATTTCATATTTGTTTTATTCATGTTCTGCACATTCTAGTTTTAGCAGTCTGCATCAGGTACTTTGGTTGATTACTCGCATTGTTATTCGAGATGAACTTGTAGTTTGTTTCCCAAGTCTGTTGTTTAAGTAACTTGTTTTTTCTTGGCCTCAGCCATCTTCAAGTAGAGCAGTCATTTCACAGAGCAGCACATGCTCGCGTCGCTCCATGGCGCCAACTGGTCCACTTATTCAAGAAGAAATAAATGTATGAACCACCACTGTTAATTGCTTCCTTCCTTATATATTACCGCATTGAGACATTTAAAATTCATGGTTGTGTGATTGCATGGTAATGCTATTATAACTTGGTTTGTGTTTGTCTCAGGATGCAAATGACCCTATGAATGCCGAACAAAGACCCGCTTCTCCAAGTTTATATTTTGTTTCACACAGTAGCAGTGACAATACCTATTGCTCATGGCACACCACTTCAACAGATCCTCTTTTTCCAGCCGAAAGATCATCTGAGGATAACCTCCAAGATTCTCGTGATATTGTTGAGCAAGAAGCCCACAAAACTGATTCAGTAATCACCATAGCACGCAAAGACTTATATGAATTGAAAAATAGGAAAGCTTTGATGAAAAACATACTTAATAATCTCATCTGCACCTCTCATGGGAAGCCAGTTGTTACATGTCTCGCGATGCAAGCTCCATAGAGACCTTTTTTGTAACATCAATTATGGTGATTTTTAGTTGTCTGGACTCTAATGCAACTTTTATGCTTCATTTTCTTACTATCAAGTTTACTAAGGATTGTAATAATCTATTGCAATTCACATACATAAGTTGTTTGAGGATTGTAACAAACTTAGCATCTATCAGAATTACTACACACACGGGAAAAATAGTGAAATTGTAAGAGGTACAACACATGATCTACTAGAACAGGGAGAACATCCATTGTATTACACGGGCACCATAGAACTTGCAATATTCATAGATGTTCCCATGCAAGAGCCTCAAAGTTGTAAGATCTAATCTTGGATAGGTTCGCATAGTATATGTTGTCGGCTCACCACTGGTACCTCGGCGCCGGGTTTATAGCATACACCAATTGTCAGCAACGAAGAGAGCACGACTTCTGATGCCTCTGACCGGCTGAAGACACGGTTATGGGTATCAACCCGGTAAACAACCGGCGTGCCGCCGTAGATCGGTCCACTCACAACGAATAGCAACTCCCCGTCGGACTCGACGAGGTAAACACGATTCTCTGGGAACTGGCAGCCCGGAACAGGGCCTGCAATGGTGGGATGCATCTCCAGGGTTCGTGTGGAGCGCTGCAGCTGGACATCTCCATGAGCAGCGTCACACATAGTCGAGAGGACAGACCCATATCTATCTGCGACGAAAACATCATCAGCGTAAGAAGTCATGCTATAGAGTTCTGCAAAGTCATACGACGAGTACCACCCTTCACCAAATATCGGGCGAATCCCTTCCTCTGTGGTCTCATCTTCCCACCGAATGATGGTGTTCTGATGGTTTGATGTAAACACCATAAACGATGGGAACATCTTCACAATGACATAAGCCACCTACTTGGTTGGTATTTCCACCCTTAGGTGCTTGATAGCGCCCGAGAAGGGGTTGTACAACCGGGTCTTATATGGCTGCACCCTTTATCCAAGCACAAGGAGGTTGTTGGTTGTGCTACCGACATAAAAGTACATTCTAGAGAGAGAGAGAGGAGAAACAGAGATTCAGTCAAGGTAAACAGACTGAAATTCAATCAAGGTAAAACATGGAGAAAAACCCTGGGCAACAAGTGGATGAAGAAACAGAACTTGAAAAATAGATGGTATAGGATGTGAATGCAAAACAGGGATCACATATATACAGATGAATATAAAGAAAGCACCCACGAATAACCCAGCTAATATTCTTCTCAAGGTGGTGGCCAGTTCTCACGTTCAGCAATGTGATGACAGTGTCATCTACCTGATACTCCTCCGACAACTGGTGCTCTAGAACAATCCAGTTGGCTGGCATAAAGTGCTCTTCCGTGAAGTCGTGCCAAGCACTGTAGACTGCCCGAAAGGCGGCGTAGTAGCCGAAGTTGTCCATCGAAAGGAAGATGCCACCTATCTTCTGGACGAGTCCCTCAAGGAGACCAGCCCATGGTGAGTCCCCCTGCTTCTTGCCAGCCATGGATGTTGGTGTTCGTGTGGTCTCGGTCCCGTCGACTGGCACAAGAAGTGGTTCCAAAGACACACATTTAAACAAAGGCCTGGGAAAGCCAAGTGAACCGTGTGGACACAAGACGACGGCATTCACACAGCAACCGCAAGCGCATTTCATCAAACTGGCATGGGCACGCGCATGCACACACGCACTAATTACGGGACAACAGTCGTGCACACCAGCGTACGACTCTTGGGAGCACCCGAATGTCTAGGTGTAGGATGATACTAGTAGTAGTAGTATCATAACCTCATTGTATTTAATTATCCCAAATCTAAGGAGAAAACATGCGCTCCCTGGTCCCCCAGGGCACACGCAAACGTAGGGCATTTTCCATTTTTCAATTTTTCTTTTTGGCTGTGCCCTTGGCTGCTCACCGTATGGCCGGATGGGGTGTATGCTCCGTGCAGCTAAAAACCTCATGTTCTCTCAATAGCATGGTCGTTAATTATTGATATAAATGCGTTTTTAGTCCCACAACTTGCACCACGGGAGCGTTTTAGTCCCATATCTTGCAAAGTGAGAAACACTAGTCCCACAACTTGTAACCGGGAACATTTTAGTCCAATTCTATCGATTTTTTATGATTTTGTCCGAATTCATTGTAACTAATTCTGGAAGTGACATGTGGCATCATAATTTTTGCAAAATGACTCCTTTGAATTTTGTCCCTGCTAGTTGTGACATTGGTATGACCTGATAAGTGGATCTGAATAACAAAACAAATAAGAAAAACTACCAATGCATTGTAGGGTATCAAACTGATTACCTGCGCTACTAAAGAAATCAGCCTTGCCACTATAACATGAACACAGAAGTGATTAACTAAAGAGCGCTCCGGCTGATGTGTTCTTTATTTTGGATATTCAATAATATGTATTCAGAAGATGTGAAAAAATATATAAAAAGATGCAAATTCTCAATTCAAAATAATTTGTGTTCTAGGCTACAATTACAACTCAAGTTTATTCCTTTTCATTTTTGCGAATAAGAAAAAACTCAAGTTTATTCTAGACACTACAGCTAGCTACTAGGTTAATGACTAAGCTATACAATTGTTATTATGGACCGTGCCAACACGCACATGACAAAATGTTTCAGTACAGATGCACAAGGTTATACTGATAGTAGACGTGAGCATTTTTGCGTTCATATGTGTTTTTTTATTGTATAAATAATTACGTCCTCCCAAGTACTCCTCGTCTGGCATAATTACGCCCTCTCAAGTACTTCTCGTCTCACAGGAGTAACAACTAGCATCTACCGGCATAGTGGCTTGTGGGTGTGTGTCGTTGTACAAAAGTGTTAAGTTCGAATCAATTCTCCTCTTAGGGATTTTAGTATTTTATTTGTACATCTACTAATAGGTGGCCAACTTATCAGTCTGCATAGGGACGCAAATGACACAGAAAAATATAGAGGGGTCATTAAAAAATCAACGTCATTTGTGGATAAATTAAGTGAAATTCGATTAAATTGGACTAAAATGCTCTCGAGATATAAGTTGTGGGACTAGTATTACTCATTTTTCAATATGTGGTACTAAAATGCTCTTGTGGTGCAAGATGTGGACAAAAGTTGTATATACCTCTTAATTATTTTACAGCTTTAATTGCTAGGCCGGAGGATCAATTAATGCTCCTAGTTTTGCTCAATTACTCCTCTAGTTGACCGTAAAATATGAACCACCACGTCGTGTAATGCTCTTGGCCGATCATGTTGTTAAAATGAGAGTGCATCCATTGGCTTGCATGTTTTTAATAAGATGCGGTGGCCACGTGCATTGGCTAGATTTTAGGATTACTACTGCATGCATAACTAGCTATAAAGCGAGTAGGTGAAGTTAATTATCCGAACTAGTACTACTCCAGCCAAGTAATACCGAACATGGGGAGTACCTCAAGTGTGATTATATGGATGATCAGTTGATGTGACTCTCGGCCATGAATTCCTGACCATATAGCCGTACATTTACCACTTTTTTACTACTACTACTACTAGTACATGGACGCTAGCAAAATTCCCAATCTTAATCGAGCGGCAAAATCACACACACCGACTTCAAAGCATTTCCAGCCTAACCGTTTCAAAAACTTTGAGCCAAAATCTCCCACCGAGTGAGTACCATTTTTATATTATTATTATTAGATGGACGCTAGCCAAATTCAAAATCTCAATCAAGCGGCAAAACCGTACACCCACTTTAAAGCATTCCCCCCTCTGTTTTAAAAACTTTGAGGCAAAATCTCCCACTAGGGGAGTACCATTTTTGTATTATTATCAGAAGATGGGAGATAGTCAAATTCAAAATCTCAATCGAGCGGCAAAACCGCACACCGAGTTTGAAGCATTTCCCGCCCCTCCGTTTCAAAAAATTTGATTCAAAATCTCCCACCGAGGTAGTACCATTTTTGTATTATTATTAGACGGATGCTTGTCCAATTCAAAATTTCAATTGAGCGGCTAAACCATACACTAACTTTGAAGCATTTCCTACCCCTCGGTTTCAAAAACTTTGAGGAAAAATATCCCACCGAGGCAGTACCATTTTTATATTATTATTAGATGGACGGTCGCCAAATTCAATATCTCAATCAAGCGGCAAAATCACACACCGATCTTGAAGCATTTTCCGCCCCTCAATTTCAAAAACTTTTGACTTCAAAATTCCCATTCTACCCATTGTTCTGACGCCCTATGGGCAAGCTAAAGTCGGTAGCTTGGGGGCACGATCGTATTTTATATTTCTCTTCACCTCCTTATTCTGGATCGCCTAGATTTTCCCGTTGGTCCTTCCAAAAATCCCAGCCCCTCTCTCCCATGCCCTCCCCCCTCCACGACCACCACGCGCACCTGCGGGTGGCAATTCCACGGTGGCCGGAGCCGCTTGAGCTGCGGTCTCGTGCACCGCCGCGGAGACACTTCACCGATGCTCACCCACCAGATCTCGTTCATTGGGTCTCTCTGCCACTACACCGGAGCTACGGTGTCGTTCACCACGCCGATGGCGTCATCGACCACCCAAGCTCTGCTTCCCGGGCGCCGAAAGCTACCCAACCATACAGAATCCGCTTCACCGGTGTACACCGGACATGATCTAGTTCAAGGAGTTCCCCGTCCACAGCTCTAGACCAGCTGCTTGGCCGTTTGTCGTTCACCGCACTAGATCTGCCTCAGCGACGCTCTTGTCCATCGTGCTCAAGGCGGCATGGACCACCCAAGATCTGCTTCCCCGACGCCACCACAATCGCAGCACCTTCGGTGACCTGGACGTCACCCGCACGGTACCGACGATACTTAGACGCCTCTCCGACCAAGGTTAACCAAATCTGTAACCCGTTTTTTGTCAGCAGTATAGCAGGTTCAAACCTGTCACAGTGAACTGCATTTTTGTAATCATGCTCGTACATACAAGTCAGTGGGCATTCTTGTTCTTTGTGTTAGTACATACAAGGTCATTAGACATGTTGGTTTGCATTCGCTGATCTACAAATTTCAAGTCATGGACATGTCTGTTATTTCATCATGCACATGTTCTTAGCTACTCCATACAATAGTAAGTGCCTGCTACCATGTAATTCTTGCAAAATCCAAAGTCAGCAGAAAATATTAGTGTGGATTTCCTGCTCTACAGTTGCTGAATCTATCTAGTTTGTCCTAAGATCAATTCCTGCTATTATTTCCTCCTTGGCATCATTCTGTTATCCTATAGTAGTATCCGTTTAAAGTCTTCGTACTAATTCGATTATAATTTTGTTGTTGCCATCTGGTTCTTTAAAAGCTGCATCACTAACTATTTCGTTTTCCTTACATATAGCTCAAAATAGAACAATGAACATGTTGGTTTGCATAGCCTACTCTACAGGTTCACAAGGGATGCCATTACTTCCTTATCTAGTGCTAGTTCGTCCCGAGCAACGGAATAACTGTCTTCTACTATATAGTTCACTCATGGTTTGCATTCCTGATACGTCCATTTTGCATCACTATTCTATATCATAATTCACTATTATTCATTGATATATTTCATATTAAGAGATGGTACTTATGTTATTTCATCTATTTTTGCATGATTGATGATTTTTGGAGGATGAACCACCGGAGTCAGGATTCTAATGGAACAAGCACCGTTTGGATGCAAAATTCATGAAGATCAGAAAATCCCGGAAAATATACGGAAAATCCTATTTTTCCTGAAGACAAAGGAAGCCAGAAGGAGGAGCGGAGATGGGCCACAGGTCGCCCACGCCCCCTGGTGGCGCGGGTCCCCCTTGGCCGCGCCACCAGGTGGTGTGGCCACCCTGGCCCACTCCCAGCATTGCCCTTTGGCGTATATAATCCCCTCGAAACCCTAAGACTCGGGGAGCGACCACAGAAAGATTCCGCCGCCTCTGTAGGGCGAAAAACTGCAGAGAGAGAAAGAGCTCTCCAGTAGGCAGAAATCTGCAGGGGAAATTCCTTCCCGGAGAGGGGAGATCGTTGCCATCAACACCATCATCAAGCTGCACTTCATTGGGATCATCAACATCATCATCATCTCCATCAGCACCATCACCATCACTCTGTATCACTGTAACAATTGGGTTGAATCTTGCAGAGTTCTTAGGGGAAACTTTCCCGGTGTTGATTAATTATTGTAGTTGATGCTATTGAGTGGAACCATTGAATTATTGTTATGTTTAGATTGTTACTTATCATTATTTCATCTCTAATCTTGATCAATATGATGTCTCATGAGTAGTTCATTTAGTTCATGAGGACATGGGAGAAGTCATGTTGTTAGTAGTGGAATTGTGTTGAGAAAGATTCAATGGTTTGATAATTAAGTTGTGGTGTTATTCTTCTAGTGGTGTCATGTGAACATCGAATAAATGATACTTCACCTTTATGGGCCTAGGGGAATGCATTGTGTATTTTGCTACTAATCATAGGGGTTGCTGGATTGACAGAAACCTAAACCCCCGTTAGGAAACCTTTACACAAGGGAGTGTAGGATCTCAGAGTTTAAGGCTGTGGTTAGGTTTTTATCTTAATTACTTTCTTGTAGTTGCGGATGCTTGCAAGGGGTATAATCACAAGTATGTATTAATCCTAGGAAGGTCAGTATATTAGCATACGTTCACCCACACAACACTCATCTAACCAGAGAAGATTAATCAACTATATGAAGCAAAAGCACTTGACAGTATTCCCATGTGTCCTCGAGAACGTTTGGTCATCTTAAGTAATACAAACGTCTTGTCCTTTGCTAAAGAAAAGATTGGGCCACTTTCTGCAATTATTATCATTGTCTTTTATTTACCCGTACTTTATTTATCTGCATTATCAAAACCCCCTAAAAATCAGTTTGCTAAGTATTTACAGAGAATTATTGATCCAAGCCACTCCTCAACACCTTCTGCTCCTCGTTGGGTTCGATGCTCTTACTTATTGAAAATACTGCGATGCACCCCCTATACTTGTGGCTCACCAAGACTATTTTCCTCGAAGGGGAGTGAAGCGCTATTGGAGAATGGAACTAGTAAACGAAACTTCTACTGTGAGTATTGTTTATTTCTGCTTGTTATTTTATTCTCAATATGGATAATTCACTTAGTTTCTTATTTCGGAATGCTACTACCAGTGCTAATAGTAGATGAACCACCACCATCTAAAATTGATCCTTTTAAAATACCTACAAAAATTGTTGATCGTGTTATGGATAACTACTATTTTGGAGATGGAACTGTCCATCCCGGTGAACATTTGCTTTTTATACACGAATTATGCGGGTTATTCAAATGTGTAGGTAATACAATAGATCAAGTTAAGAAAAATTTATTCTCTATATCGCTGAAAGGAAGAGCTGAGGAATGGTATAAGATGCTAAAGAATGGCCAATCTCTTGAATGGGAGGAAATTGTACCTCTCTTTTATTCCAAATTTTATCCTCCTAGTGAGATTCATAAAGATCAGAATCAAATATACAACTTTTGGCCTCATGATGGAGAGAGTACAGCTCAAGCTTGGGGGAGATTGAAGTCACTAATGCTCAAATGTCCTACTCATGAGCTCCCTAATAACATTATTATCGATAACTTTTATGCAAGAATCTCTCTTCATGATAAGGATCTATTGGATGCTTCTTTCTCTGGATCATTTACACGTATGGAAGAAGAATCTAAATGGGATCTTGTAGACCATATTCAAGACAATGATGAAGCATGGAAGAATGATAAAGGAAGAAAGTCAGGTATAAATTATGATTATAAATGCATTAAATCTTTTATGGGAATTAATGTCTTTCATAATATTAGTAATGCTTATGGTCTTGATTCTCAAGTTATTGCAAATTGCTTTAAGGCTTTTGCCTCTTATATTGAAATTCCCCAAAAGGAATGGAACAAGTATCATGCACCAATTAAAGATATTGTTGATTGTGTTCCTGCTAGCAGTACTAAAGTTTGCACCATTGATCGTATTTTACCTGAACCTTATATCGAGAAAATACCTTTCCCTAATAGGGTAAATGAGCATTCTAGGATAACTAGTATGATTAACAAAAGTACAAAGAGAGTTGTAGAACCTAATGAACAAATAGATGTTGAAGCTACAGTAGCAAATATGAAAGACTTTGTCGCTAAAAATGTAGAAGATGGGCACATTATCCTTTGTAAGGATACTTCTAATATTGTTTCACATCCTAATGGAACTAGGAAAGCTAGTGTCCCTGTGTTTTCTATCAGAATAAGTGATCATTGCTACAATGGTTCATGTGATAGTTATATCGTTAAATTTATGCATGACACTTAAAGTTATTATGAGAGAGGGAAAATATCTCTTATGCATCTCAATAATATTAAGTTTCCTCGCTTTATGCTGAAAGTCTTTACATTGCACTTGTTTTGCATTCCTATGCTAGTAGCCTCCGGTTTCAACAATTTATTTTATTACAAAATTCCCTTGCATAGGAAGTGGGTTAGACTTAAATATGTGTATATTTGCTTCTTGATGCTCTCTTTTACTTCAATTCATACTCTTACGTGAGCATCATTGAAATTTAGCATGCCTATCTTAATGGCTATAAAGAAAGAGCTTTTTTGGGAGACAACCAAATATATTTGCGCTTTCAGTTTATTTTGGTCTTTTTGAGTCCTGGAAGTTATTGCTTCTATAATAACCTCTCATTATCCTTTTTGTTTGGGTTTTTGTGTCAAGATTAGCCTCTAATGAAAGAGAAGTAAGATTTGGGGAAGCTGCTATCCCGAAACAAATTTTTGTGCTTCACCGTAAAAAATCATGAAAAATCCCAGAAGGTCGTACTGATGTGTAATTTTTTGTGTGCATGCCCCAGGTTATTATTTAACTTTCGTTAGTTTTACACTTTTTGATTTGATCAACATAAGATTTTAGAAAAAAATGATCTTTACCTGCTGGTCTGTTTGGACAGATTTCTGCCATTTTTGCATTTGCCTCTTAAATCAATTTCCTTTTTGAATTCTTTTCGACAGGAGTTGTTTCAGTAGCTTATGATCTGATGGATTTAAGTTGAAGTTAAACCTAAAGGTTTATTATCTTTCATACAATAATGTTTCTAATGAAGATTGTGTAAAGTTTTTTATGAAAGAAATTTTCAAGTGGTAGGAGAAAATGATGTAATCAAATGAGGAATGGTCAAAAGACTCAAGCACTAATTTTTTGAAGATTCTTACAATGAAGATATTGATATAATTCAAGTGGTGACCCCAGAATAATTTATTAAAGGCCAAATTCAGAGACCTGTAGAGTCCGTTATCGAATAGGTAACAGATCTGGTAAGAAAAGGTCCGTGAAAAACTTCTCAAGTTATATTTTTGCAGTTTTTATTTAACATGGAAAATAATGAGTCGAAAAAGGGACAGAAATGGAGCCCGGGTGGCTCACACCACCCCATGGCGTGGGCCCACCGCGCCACGCCACCAGGGGGTGTGGCCACCCCAGAGCCCGTCTCCGACCCGTTTTCTCCCAATACCTTCCTTTTGTTGTTAAACTTTGTAATATATAATCCCCCGGATCCCCCGAGGTCCGTATATCGTGTTCTTGTCATTTTTTCATTTCGATCTGTTTCTGTCAGGAACTATTCTCAAGTTTAGAAGCACGATGGTCTCTTCCAATGATAAGGGCAAGGAGCTTGCGGAAGATGATCTCCAAGACCCTGAGCAGGAGGAGGAGAACGAGAGTGAAGTTGAAGAGGAAGCAAAGGAAGACCAGCATCCGCACACCACCACCATCGGAAGCATTGGAGTGGTGGCAAATCCTGCCAAGTTCAAAAGGATTGCACGGATGTCCACCGGAGGGATGGTTCCGCGCCATTGCTTGTCTTCATGGTCACCTCCTCCACACACCAAGAATCCCTTCCATACCCTTATTCATGAGCAGCAATTCCAAAATATTCCTAAGGAAAAATTACCCTCCAATTGGGACATGCCTCGTTCTAACCATGCAGGAGGAAGAGTGGGGAAATAATCGCAAAGGCTGGGATTCACAGCCCGACATGATCATGAACCGCATTGAGCACAATTCCGAGTTGATTCGTACTCTCACCTTCGAGATTGAAGATTTGAAGGAGTTGATCGAAAAGCTTATCAAGAGAACACCACCACCACCGAAGGAGTAATTCGCCATCAGGTTTTGGCATCCCCTTGGTTTGTTCCAAGCTTGGGGGAGTGCCGCGGTATCACATCATTATTTTTCATCTTTTTACCTTTTTTTATTAGAGTCATATCATGAATCGAGAAGTTATCATATAGGATGGTTTGCATTATGGAAGTATCTCCCCTCTAGTTAGATATCTATGTATCCCTTGGTGTGAGTTACCATTATGGAATATTAATGAGAAGCTCTATCATTTACTATTTGCACATCTTATTTTAGTTTCCAATTTTCTATTATATGATTGATCTTGTTATTAGTATTGGTATCACTTTGGGACCCTTAAGTAAATTTAATTGGTTTTGGAAAATTTAGTTCTAGTCAGTAGCAACATTATTTAAGGATTGAATGGAAAAGAGAAAAGTACTTTTTAATATAAATTCATCATCTTTCTTTCTTGTTTGGCTCATAAGCTTAGTATTCTCTAGTTAAGATCTTTTGTGCTTCCAAGGAAGATTGCATGATTGTTTGTATCACTTGTATGTCTGTTTGTTTCCTTCAAGTCCTATGCTTACTACCCAGCCTTGCTAGCCAAAAACCTGTACTGAGTGGGAATGCTTATCGTGCATCCAATCCTTGAACCAAAACTTATGCCATTTGTGTCCACCATATCTACCTTTTAGCATCATTGCTACTTCAAGTAAATTCTCGAGTTTTATCTATCTTCCAAATTAAACTAGTGATTAAAGCTCTCACAAACTTGATGGCGCACTTTATTTTCTTGTACTTAATAAATTTGAACCATTGTGACTATCTTATGAAGCTTGTATGCTTGCATTTTATAAGTTGGGAGTTAGCAAAACCATGTTATCATGGGGTCCGCTTTCGACATTGCACTTATTATTTAGTTGATATCATGTTCTTTTGTTTATAGATGCTACCAGTGTGAAATAAAATGGGAGCTTGTAAGCTCATGGAGTTTGTATATGTGTTAGAGAAACGCCTAGGCGGCTAGCCTAAGCCATGCCTAATCATGGTGGAAACTTGCAGCATAACCATAGTGGCATTCTATGAATAATCTTCAATAAAAACCTATGCAAATAGCAAATAAAAAGATCACTGAGATGCTCACTGTCTGTTGCCTTCTCATTTTGATATGGGATAGCTCCTGTGTCATGGGGCAAGGGGTACCCTGTTAGCGGTTCTCTATGATACACATACACTTACAATGACAAGAACTTACCGGAAACCAAAGTTGAGTAGCATGAGGTCTGGTACTCGTACTTAAGGGGCATGAGACTTCTAACTTATAATTTGTCAAGCATATAACTCATGTTTTCCTCACATTAACCTTAATCCCCTCAAGATGCTTATGATAGGGGAAATGAGAGCTGAAAGCTAGTAAGTACCATAATTTTTGAAAGCTCTTTATGAGACTTGAAATCCCTGCTTCCCTCTGCGAAGGGCCTTTCTTTTAATTTTTAGTTGAGTCAGTAAACTTATTCCTTTCTATCTCAAGAAAGCATTTGAGTTGTTGTGATTCAATCACCCATATGATGATATATTAAATCATGTATCTTATGTTCCTTGTTTTGCACACTGCTCTGATCTAAGTGAATATTACTTTGAAAGCTATCATTGAAAACCCATTATGTTTGACTCCTGCAATTTGTTAACCGTTCTATGACCAAGAACAAAGTTTGCCATTACCAATTATGATTTCCTTTATGCATCTTTATTGTGTTTCCCTTATTCATTGCAAGTTAAGTTATATAATAGTGAGTTGTTTTCTATTATGATTTGTGTATTGATGAATGTGATGCATCTAGCCCGTACTCTCCTTATCAACACTTCACTCCATAAACCTGTGGACATGTTTATTGAGCACAGTTTATGGAGACAAGCGAAATCTAAGCTTGGGGGAGTTGATACGTCCATTTTGCATCACTATTCTATATCATAATTCACTATTATTCATTGATATATTTCATATTAAGAGATGGTACTTGTGTTATTTCATGTATTTTTGCATGATTGATGATTTTTGGAGGATGAACCATCGGAGTCAGGACTCTAATGGAAAAATCACCGTTTGGATGCAAAATTCGCGAAGATCAGAAAATCCCGGAAAATATACGGAAAATCCCGGAAAATATACGGAAAATCCTATTTTTCCAGAAGATGAAGGAAGCCAGAAGGAGGAGCGGCGATGGCCACAGAGGGGCCACACCCCCTGGTGGCACGGGCCCCCCTTGGCCGCGCCACCAAGTGGTGTGGCCACCCTGGCCCACTCCCAGCATCGCCCTTTGGCGTATATAATCCCCCTGAAACCCTAAGACTCGGGGAACGACCACAGAAAGATTCCGTCGCCTCTACGGGGCGAAAAACTGCAGAGAGAGAAAGAGCTCTCCCGCAGGTAGAAATCGGTCGGGGAAATTCCTTCCCGAAGAGGGGAGATCGCTTCCATCAACACCATCATCAAGATGGACTTCATCGGTATCATCATCATCATCTCCACCATCATCTCCATCAGCACCATCACCATCACTCTGTACCGTTGTACCAATTGGGTTGAATCTTACATAGTTCTTAGGGGAAACTTTCCCGATGTTGATTACTTGTTGTAGTTGATGCTATTGAGTGGAACCATTGAATTATTGTTATGTTCAGATTGTTACTTATGATTATTTCATCTCTGATCTTGATCAATATGATGTCTCATGAGTAGTTCGTTTAGTTCTTGAGGACATGGGAGAAGTCATGTTGCTAGTAGTGGAATTGTGTTGAGAAAGATTCAATGGTTTGATATTTAAGTTGTGGTGTTATTCTTCTAGTGGTGTCATGTGAACATCGACAAAATGATACTTCAAATTTATGGGCCTAGGGGAATGCATTGTGTATTTGGCTACTAATCATAGGGGTTGCCGGAGTGAAGAAAGCTAAACCCTCGTTAGGAAACCTTTGCACAAGGGAGTGTAGGATCTCAGAGTTTAAGGCTGTGGTTAGGTTTTTATCTTAATTACTTTCTTGTAGTTGCGGATGCTTGCAAGGGGGTATAATCACAAGTATGTATTAGTCCTAGGAAGGCTAGTTCATTAGCATAGGTTCACCCACACAACGTTTATCCAACCAGAGAAGATTAATCAACTATATGAAGCGAAAGCACTTGCCAGTATTCCCATGTATCCTCGAGAACATTTGGTCTTCTTAAGTAATACAACCGGCTTGTCCTTTGCTAAAGAAAGGATTGGGCCACTTGCTGCAATTATTATCATTGTCTTTTATTTACTCACACTTTATTTATCTGCATTATCGAAAACCCCTAAAAATCTATTTGCTAAGTATTTACAGAGAATTCCTGACCCAAGCCACTCGTCAACACCTTCTGCTCCTCATTGGGTTCGACACTCTTACTTATCGAAAATACTGCGATACACCCCCTATATTGTGGGTCATCAATTCCTGCTCTAGAAGTTCTCTTATGATGCCATTATAATTTCTATCTAGTTGATTCTTAGCTATGAAAGTAACTACATGCCATTGTGTAGCTCACCGCAAATTCTGAGTCACCCAACGTCTCTATGCATTCCAGGAGATTGCACTGCTTCCATTTATATTTGCTGAAATGACCTTGCTAGTTCATATTTGCTGAAATTCTAAGAAACAATTTGTTTGATTGCTCATTTCATTCTAGGCACAATTGTCTAATGCATGTTTGTCCTGTTCTACAGGTTCACGAGCAACGCCATTATATCTCGCATCTGGTTCTTGGTCTGGTTCATCTTAAGACATGACATATCTATCCTCTACAGTATATAGTTCATTCGTGGTTTGTATTCCTGCTCTATAAGTTCTCGTATGATGTGGTTATAATTTCTATCTGGTTTATTCTTCGCTAGGACACTAACTGCATGCCATTTTGTGGCTCAACGCAAATTCCGAGTCACCCAACGTCTCTTGCATTTTAGGGTATAGAACTGCTTCCATATATATTTGTTGAAATGACCTGGCTAGTTTATATTTGCTAAAATTCTAACCCACACACACATTTTTTGATTGCTAGTTTCACGGTAGGCACACTTATTTAATGCGTTCTTGCTTGTCCTATTTGTTTGATGTGTTGGTCAATAATTGAACCATTGACCAGTTGTAAACTCCAGATCATAGCTCTTGTCATATCAGTCAAATGAGTAGTTTGTCTTGTTTGATGTATTAACTTGTTATTACTAAGTTTCAGACTACAATTATTGCTATCGCCACCAAAGAGGGGGCTACAAGATCATGTCTCCTCCAATGTAGTTGTCACACTCAAAGGAAGATGCAGGTGATCGATTGAGAAAGCAAATTGAGGACTCTGCTATCAACTTGATTGTCAACTGAAATGCTGATTTTCTTTCCCTTGAGTTGATAGTATGTAATACTTTTAAGAAGTTTGCAGCTGATGTAATATCTGGATAACTCGCGTAGGCCATGTAGGCATTAAGTTAACACCATCCACACATGGCGGTAGTCATTACGGTAACTACCCTAGACAGGTTGATTAGGGAAGAGTACCATGCTTTGTTATTGGCCCGTCGTGTATTCGACCGATGTTGAACAGTAAAAAATGCTAGATTATTATACACGTTTTATGCTATTGGCATGGGCTTCAGAAACGCCAAAACTGTAAAAGGCCGTAAACGTAATGGGCCAACCCGCATTTGGTAATAGGCCGTAATAGTAACAGGCTGTAACAATAACATGTCGTAACAATAGCATGCCAGAGCAGTAGTAGGCCATAAAAGAAACAACCCATTACAGTAATAGGAAAGAAACTGCAGGCCTCAACAGTAAAGGGCCACAACAGTAAAAGTATAGAACAGTGACGAGCCTAAATAGTAACGGGTTGAGAAATATCCAAACGAGGGCAGTAACAGGACGACAAATTATTCAGGCTAGAACAGTAAAGGGCCATTTGTGGGCCTGAACAGCTAACGGCCGGAACAGTAAAAGGCTAGAATAGTAACATGCTAGAACAGTAAAGAACCATCTCAGAGAAGGGCCGTCAGTAGGCGGCCCACGATGGGCCGCAATAACGATGATGGGATGACCGCAGGCCTTAAATGTACATGAGCGACTTGGTGCAGGCTGCTAATGGGCTGCATAGTGTTGGACCAACATGGGCCTTCTATAGGCCGAAACATAATCGGGTGTGAAATATCATGGGCCGTTGCTGGCTGCATTTTTGTGCCAATTTCAAACAGTGCAGGACAAAATAGTAATGGGTCATCTTCTTATTGAGCTCCCCTAATGGGCCGTCCTAGTTAGTATTTAGCAGGCCTTGGCTGGGTCTGGCTTCTGCCACGGTTTCTATGACCGTTAACGGCGGTAACCAGCCACTAACGGATGCTACCATGTGGCAATTTGCATGATGTCAGCAGTCAAAGCGGCTGGCGAACAGATCTATGATGGAACTAGTTTTCATGGCTGAAGGGTGCGATCCGCCATGGTTGAAAAAAACCGTGGTTAATTCATTTGGGACGGGGCTTTTACCACGAAGGTCATCCTGTAGTGAATATTCGCTGGAGTATTTGAACTTCTAGAAAGACTTACTACTCGTTCTTAGTAGTTGTTCTTAGGAGTCTTTTTATGGAGTTCAACTACTGCTAATGTATTTTGTAGTAATACCTACTATATGTACTGGTACTTATCATTTTGGGAGACATGCTTCCTAGCTTAAGGTAGTTCTTAGTATTTTCTATGGAGTTATTCCTCTGCTAATCTACTTTGCAATAATAACTATGTACTGGTCTTTATTCAGATCGACCGATGAAGTGCAGAATATGGTCTCGCTTTACTTTTGAATCAGACCTAGCTACATCTATTGAATTTCAATGTGTGTATTGCTGAATCTATCAATTATTGTCTGTCTACTGCTAATTCGGTCAATTTGAAATGTTGTTGAATCTGTCAAGTGCTACTGAATAAGAACTGAGAATCTATCAAGTGCTGCTGAATATGATCTGGGAATATGTCGATTTTTTTGGTCTTATTCTGTACTGCTAAATCTTTTAAATGTTACTGAATTTGTCAAATGTTCCGTTCTTACTATTACTACGTACAATACAATATTTTGTAGAACTAACTGTGATGTACTAGTACTTGTTTATATCAAGTGCAGCATATTGTCTTGCTTTTCTTTTGGAACTTGGAATTTTATAGAACTAATACTGATGTACTGCTACTTGTTTAGATCAAGTGTAGTAGATGGTCTTGCTTTTCTTTTGTAACTTGGCCTTGTCATAAACTCATAATCTTGATGAGGCTATCAGAATTTTGAGAAGCCTATGGAGGTCGCACATGTGCATTGATGTGAGAAGGAGGCATGCACAAAAAACAAACTTGATCGCCAGTTTTGCTTGCTCAAATGATAGAATGTACGAAGAAAAGGGCAAACTAAATCAGTCACTTTGAAATGCTGCTGAATATGTCCAAGTGATGTTGAATGTGAACTGGGAATCTATCGATATTTTTCTTTCTTATTATGTACTGCTGCATCTTTCAAATGCTACTAAACCTATCAAAAGTTTTGTTCAATACTTGTTCAGATCAACTGGTGGAGTGCATAATATGATCTCGCTTTCGTTTTGAATCAGGCCTTGCTACATCTATTGAATTTCAATGTCCACATTGTTGAATCTATTAATTCTTTTGGTCACTGTCTATCTACTGCCAATCAGTCACTTTGAAATGCTATGCTAACTCTATCAAGTGCTGTTGAATATGAATGGGCAATTTGTCTAATATTTTTACGGTCTTACTCCTTATTCTGTACTGATGGATCTTTCAAATGCTACTAAATCTGTCAAATGCTTTGTCGTTACTATTAGTACAATATTTTGTAGAAAGAACTGTGATGTACTAGTACTTGTTTAGATGAAGTGCACCAGATTATCTTGCTTTTATTTTGAAACTTAGCATTGTCACAGTTATCTTGGGCTATTTGGGTTGCATATGGGAGGTCACATAGGCATTGATGTAAGGAGGAGGTATTCACATAGAAGCAGACTTGATCGTTAGTTTTGCTTGCTCTGATGATCAAGTCTCTTTGGAGAACAGGGCAAACTAATCGTGCGCCAAGGTTTTTTTTAGCTGGAACAAGAACTGATTCACTTGGTACTGCTATTGAATTTCAAGTAGGAAAGCTACTGAATATCTCAAATGTTCTATCATTCCTATTACTAAGCATTTTGTGGAACTAATAATGATGTAGTGGTACTTGTTTAAATCAAGGGCAGTAGATAGTCTTGCTTTTCTTTTGAAACATGGCCTTGTCACAATCTAGATGAGTCTTGGGCATTTTGGGTTGCATACGGGGGTCACATAAGCATTGATGTGAGAAGAAGGTACTCAAAGCAGACTTGATCGTCAGTTTTTCTTGCTCCAATGGTCGAGTATGTTTGGTGAAAAGGTCAAACTGATCATGCGACAAGGTTTTTAGAGCTGAAACATGAACTGGTTCTGTCTGTACTGCTATTGTATTTCATTGTCTGTATTTTTGAATTGGTCACTTTTGAAATGCTGCTAAATTGGTCAAGTGCTCCTGAATATGAACTTCGAATCTGTTGATCATTTTTGTACCTTATTTTGTAGTGCTCAATTTTGACATGAATATCTACCAAAAGAATTATCGCTTTTCCCCTCCCTCTCTGAGGTCTTTGTTTCGAATCCAGCCGAGCACATCACAATACAATTTTTATTAACCAGGAGAATAAATCTGTTACTTCCTCAGATCCAAATTAATGTTCTCACATTTGTCTAGATTCTGATATATTTAATCATGTTTTAGTGCTAGATATGTCCGAATCTAGTCAAATTCGAGAACATTATTTTGGATTGCAGGGAGTAACTCATTCGGCCCCTCTTTAGCCCAGAACATTTTAATTCGGTCTTTTTGGGATCAGGGACTATTGAACACAACCTAGTGAAATTTGAGAAAGGATCCCATGCAGCATAGCCATGAACATACTAATTCGGCCTTTTAGGGGTCAGCGGACTGCTGAAGACAACCTAGTGAAATTTGAGAATGAAACCCATGGAGCATAGCCTATGGCATATGACCCCACGTAGAGCAGCCTGTGTAGAATAGCCAAACTATTTTTAATTCGGCCTTGTGGGTATTGCCCCCACCTCTCATAGTAATAAAAAACTCTGCATACCCATGTTCTTAAGAAAATACCCCATTATGTGGCATTTTATAAATTGAGATGCCAGGAGCGTTGCCCTTTTATATTTTAATAGAGATAAACATAAACACAAAAATATTTTTAACAAGACTAATACGTAAGATGTAGTACTAATAAAAGTTTAATGATATTTATTCTATAAATATCTTTGTTGTAGTGGAAACACACTCAGTTTATGTTTATTTGATTTGAAGGTCTTTTGTCTGAATCGCCTGCGTGTGTATCTTGGGTTTACATTTTGCTTCTAGCAATATCGCATTACGAAGAGGCTGACATCATGAACCCACCAGCATGTAGTGTCCTTTGAGTTTTATTTGAGGGTGGTTTCGAAAAAAATTTAAATACTTGGACAGAGAGGCTAGCATCGGAGACCCACTAGATAGAACATAAAAGGCTGCATCGGAGACCCACAAGCTAGAACATACCAGAAAGGCTGACATAAGGTCCCCAGCAGTAAGACCATACACCGCTGCCACGGTGAAAACATCGGACGTGGCTGAAAAAAGTCCATCATACACACGTTGCACTTATAGAGAAGCTGACATGTCGGACCCAGCAGGCCCAAGCATGGCCCATGAAATTAGCCTATCAGCCCCAAGCATAGCCCAAAACCTTCTAATTTGGCCTTTTAGTGGTCCCGTGGCCACTAACCATAGCCCATTAAATTTAGTAGTGAGCCCATGGAATATAAGCCATGACGAATAGGGCATCCTTCTCGAGTTAGCCTAGAATCTTTTTAATTCAGCCTTTATGAGCATTTTTTGTACTTTGAGGCTGACATCTGGGACCCGAAAAAATAGTCCAACATACACACGTTTCTTTCAAATAGAGGCTGTCGTCTGGGACCCAGCATAGACACGTTTCCTAGACAGAGGAGGTTGACATCTGGGACCCAGCAAGTTGCCAAGGTCAAAACAGCAGACACAGCCAAAAAAAGTTCATCATGCGCATGTTTCATTTATATAGAGGCTGATGTGTGGGACCTAGCATCACGACCTTATATAGATGCTGCATCGAGCAACATTGCTAGTTCGAAAAAGAGAGGCGCGAGCGAGAAAAAATTTCAGCATGCAAGCGTTTCTTCTAAGGAGAGGGTGAAATGGGGGACCCAACAGCGAAACGACAGAGTCATCGAGCAACGCTATCTAGTTCAGAACAGGGTAGCACTAGAGAAATAGATTCCATCGTACCCACGATTCTTCTAATGTGAGGCTGACATAAGGGACCCACCATCCTGAATAAACGACTAATGCAGCGAGCAATGCTATCAAGTTTGAAACACGAAGGCGCGATCGAGGGCAAAAAATCCATCATACACACGTTTCTTTTAATGTGAGGATGACATGTGGGGCCCAGGAGGTTGATTAAACGGTAGATGTATTGAGTAGCGCTATCAAGTTCAGAACATGGTAGCGTGAGCGAAGGAAAAAATTCCATCATACACACGTTTCTTCTAATGAGAGGATGCCATGTGGGGCCCAGGAGGTTGATTAAACGGTAGATGCATTGAGCAGCGCTATCAACTTCAGAACAGGGTAGCATGAGCAAAGGGGAAAAATCCATCATACACACATTTCTTCTAATGAGAGGATGACATGTGGGTCCCAGCAGCCAGATTAAACGGTAGATGCTTCAGGTAACGCTATCAACTTCAGAAAAGGGTAGCACCAACAAAGGAAAAAATTCCATCGTACACACAATTCTTCTAATGAGAGGCTGACATGTGGGACCTAGCAGCCTGACTAAATGGCATATGCATCGCGCAAAGTTATCGAGTTCAAATCAGGGAGGCGTGACAAAAAAATATGGTCTGCTAGAGACACTAACGTCTGGGACCCACACGCCTCAAAAGACTTTGGCAAGTCAACATCGCGCGAGGAAATAAAAATCTTGCTTCCGCCACGTGCTCGCCGAGCTTCCTCCATGTTTTTAGTGGTTCCGTCATAGTAAAGGGCTATGAAACTCAAAAAAAAAGTTTTCCATCGGCCACGGTCGAGCTGAGAAATTCGTCGCGGAATACACGCCTTCTATGACGACCGTCGGCCCAAGTAATTATGGAAGGAAACATTTCTTGTAGTGTCATGGGAGTATTGTGTATTGATTGAATATAGATTTATATCTTTGTTTCTTTGTCTCTTGTCTCGATCTATCTACTTGTAGGTACCCAAGACCCAAGAGATTAGCGACCTATTTGGGAACAACATCAACATCACTTCTTAAGGTTTTGATCTGTGTTTTCAATTAATAATTGTTGTAGTCTGGTATTTTGTGGTACAATGGTTGGATCAAAAGACTATTGCTTTTCCTGTGACTCGTAGGGGCTCTAGTATATCAGGATGTGTTGCCCATAAATTTCAACTTCATTAAATCAAAACACATGAATAAGCCTATTACTATCTTTATCGCATATGATGTGCAGCTGCAGGTGAATCTTTAACCCTGGCCTATCTCCATCCATTGAGACAAACAACATTCTAAAGTAAACTAGAAAGGTCCATTAAACAAAGGTAAAGCAAACAAACAAGTCTTATAGATGTGTCTCATTTAATTTCCATTTAGCATTGTTTCCCATGGTTCGATTAAACCTAGGTATGTTAGGAATAAGGTACTAGACTGCATTCGTAAATCCAGAACGAAGGTATCAACCATTTTTATGGTGTCATTGCAGGGGAAGCAATTCACTATCTTGGTGAGGTCACTAGAGACCTTGTTTTTATTTTTATTTTTATTTGTAGATTATTTCTTGTTATTACCTTACTTTTTGTTATCTATTGAAAACCTAAAAAAATTAGTTACTTGTTTATTTGTTTCTCTTATTCAAAAACACCAAACAGAAAAGAGACATGGATCAAAAGAAACTTGGGGAGTGTTCTACTCCCACTAATGATTTTATTCGTGCACCTATTACTCAGCCCGCTATTGATGCGGAAACTTATGAAATTAAGGCTAACCTTTTGAGTTTTGTTCAACAGAATCAATTTGGAGGATCATCTGCTGAGGACTCAGGTTTGCACTTAAACACTTTTACTGAGATTCACGACATGATGCGGATTAAAGATGTTAACCCAAATTTGGCTAAATTATGCTTATTCCCTTTCTCTTTAAGAGGGAAAGATAAGGACTGGCTGCTAGATTTGCCTAAAGGCACCATTACATCTTGGGAGGAATTCACTAATCTTTTTATGACTAATTTTTTTCCTCCGGCTAAGACTATGCCGCTAAGATTCAACATTACTAGCTTTAGACAAGAAGATCGTGAGCCACTAGAGCTTGCTTGGTAAAGAATGAAGTAAGCCATAATGAACTGTCCTAGTCATGGGATGGAAGAATGTCTTATATTACACTTATTTTATAATGGACTTTACCCAATGTCTAAGTCTATGCTAGATACCGTAGCAGGAGGAACCATCATGGGAAAGTAAGTGAGTGCTGCAAATAAATTACTTGATGGTATGCAAAAAAAGATGCCTGATGGCATGTAGAAAGATCATCAAAGAGGGTGAATTCAATCACCTAGGAACATAATGAAGAGATTACTACAAAAGGTAGATGAGTTATTTAATATTGTGAAGGGTAAGGAAGATACCAAATTATATATCACTATCGATGCTAATGAAGTAAATTTTATAGCTCACAATCCTTATAATCCTGCTTGGAACAGTCAAAACCTTGGCTCAATTTTTCAAAAACAATATACTAATCATGTAGGTGCTCCACATAATATTTTTTTTGATAATCATAGTGAAGCAAATCATGGAAATCTCTCTTCTGAAAATACTTTTAGAACTTTCATGCAAGCTCAAACCGAGAAAAATAATATGCTTATTAAAATCACGCAGAACCATGAAAATAGTATTGGAAAATTATCTAACCAAGTCATTGTAATTAGAAATAATGTGTAGGTTCTACAGGAAAGAACCAAGACCGTGGAGGCATAGATGGGCAAAGTAGATGAGAGCCAAGCTCTCATACTTGCAAAATTTGCTAGAAAGCCTGAGCCAAACCTTGTGGCAGACCTCAAAATGATGAGGGAAGAAAATAAAGATGAGAAGCTTTAAGAGCTAGATTGTAGCAATGCGCCATCACTAGATTATACCATGGAAGATCTATTGTAGATGATCACCGTAAAGAGTCCAGGTATAGAACAAGGTAACAATACTACATACCAACAATTTATTAAACATGTAGCATCTAAAGTTCGTGAGCTAGAGATGGAATATAAGAAACTAGCTGATAAGCTTCCAACTAACTAGATTATAAGGTAGATGATATTTTTGAGCCCACTATTAAAATTAAGATAGGAATCAATGAGATAGCTGCCCTTTGTGATCTTGGTGCAAGCATTTCAACAATTTATGAAAGTCTATTTGATAAGTTAAACTTAGGTCCGTTCACAACTACTGAAATGAGACTCCATCTTGCTGATTCAATGTATAAACAACCTATTGGGATAAAAGAAAACATAGATGTTGAAATTAAATGATGTCCTGATCTTATTGATCATGTTATTGTGGACATGCCTGAAGATCCCATAGCACCTATAATTTTAGGTAGCCCATTCCTAAGAACTATTAAATCTTTGATTAATATACATGAAGGAAATGTGAGAATATGACTACCATATAGAGATCCTTTTATAGTGCACTTCCCTAGGAAGAAGAAGGCCAAGACGAATGATGATGGTGTAATCACTTTAAAATATAATTACTTTGGAGTGGGTGTAGCACTTGCAAAGTCTAAATAATCAACATCTAGGTCAAGCTAATTGACCTTAACTCGAAGCACTTCATGGGAGGGAACCCATGTGAAATAAAGTTTTTATTCTTTTGTTTTGATTTCGTTTTAATAAAGAGTGTTCAACAAGGTCTTTTGAAGAGAGGAAAAGAAATCAAGATAATCCTCGATCTTTTATTTACTAACACATGGCCATAAGGTACCAACGTATGAAGTTTATTTTTTTTCATTCTTATGTTGTTTTGATGTGCAAAGGCGTACGAAGCTACTAACTTGAATTCATAAGTTGAAGCTTATTGTGTGTTTAACAACCACTAGTATGACTAGAGGCAACCATACCGTCCACCCATACCACATCGCGGCACAAGAAGATGCAATCTTTGATTTTTTTCCTGATAGACACAACACGTTTAACAACCACTGGTACGACCAAAGATGACCGTACCGTCCACCCATACCGTACTCCGAGCAATATATCTAGTTTGAAACAAATGATTTGCGGAGATAATGACTAGTAGTACGGTCGCAGGCGACCGTATCGTGCGCCCGTACCGAGTGCATCGCTGGGGGGAGCCGTTGACCCTAAGGTAAGACACTTGGTACGGGCAGGCTCCGGCCGTACCACTCGCACGTACCACGTACCTAGCCACCATATCAACACACGAAGAGGTAAACCTAAAATCCCCAAAACACAAATTTCTCTTTATTCTTCTTCCAAACTCAAACCGCCTTGTAACATCCTAAATTTTACAATTGCAGATGTTACTAGAAGCATGCATCATATCCTTGCATCATGGCATCACATATTAAAAAAACTGCATCGGATATTTTCCTAAACCCCACAGTCATATAAAGACTAGAAAGGGTAAAACAAAACCTAACCTCCTAAACCTTTGCAAAAGTGTTATTTTATAACACCATTCTAATCCTCTTCTTTTTACAAAATTTTAGAGACCGGTCTCACTTAATTCGGAGTCCGTTTGCAAAAGTTATGCAACAATTGGTGAAACAGAAAAAAATAAAAAGTATATAAAAAAAGAGGGGATCTAGGCTAGCGGGCCAGCTAGACCAGCCCGCGACCTAACCGCCGCCGCGCCTGGCAGAGTGGGCAGCGCACAGCGCGTGGGCCGGCCCAGCTCCGCCCTCCCACGCCCGCAGACGCCGACAGACGGGCCCTACCCGTCATCCCCCTCCCTCATTCGAGTCCAGCTCGAAAACGAGCTCGAACGCGTCGGCACAACCACCTCCGGCCGAATCGGAGCTAACTCCACAGCCCCCATGCCAAGCAAGACCGGCTATATCAACCACTCGGCACGCCTCCCAAAACCCTAGTTTTTTTCTCGCCGTTTGCCACCGGGCCGCCGCCATATAGCTCGAACGAATCTCGCCGGAGCCGCCGCCGCCGAGCTCGCCGGACCGGGTTCGAAGCCGCCCTTTCCCCTTCTCTCTCGCTCTCTGCCTTCCCCCTTTAGTACCACTTCATCTCACGTGGTTTTCCCCTTGTTTAGAAGGCTGAGCCGACCGCAATCGCTTGCCGGAGTTCGCCGGAATCCGCGACCTCCAGCCACCGTTCGCCGCCACCTCGGAAGGAAGGAGCCGACGTCACCCCCGGGAACGGAACCGCGACAGAGAGGCTATCGTCGTCATCCACCTCGTCGAGCCAGGAGCACCGCCGACCACCGCCGAGCATCGCCGCCGACGTGCCACTGCCATTCGTCGTCGCCGTCATCAAATCCCGCCGCCGCGGTAAGTTCCTCCGTCCCCATCCGTTGGATCGCAATCCGGCGGTGTAGATCGGCCCGTCCCACCGAATCGGTACCGCCCAACCACGTGCTGCCACGTGGCGTGACCGCGTCAGTGCTGCGTCAGCGCCGCGTGCCCCCCTAGACCAGTCCCAAGCCGCCACTTGGCGCTGCACGGCTGGCCACTGTCCTGTCTTTCTTTTTATTAGGCAGAAATCACCCTAATCTTGTAAAATCCTTAGTAAATCGAGTTTTTATACAAAAATTGCATATAATATACCGTTGGATTTGTAATTTTGAGTAGAACACAGATTTACAATAATATTTCTGTTTTACTACAGCAATCTTGCAGTAGGATTTAAAGTTTAGATTAGAGTATTTTAATTCTAGAAATTTATCCGTAGATCCGTTTTAGTTGATTCTTGTTGCGTTGGCTTTGTATCTACGAGACCTTCTGTAGAAAATTGTTATAAGCTGCTTAGAGTGATCAGATCTGTTTCGATATAGATTGGAGGTGTAGATCTTTTTCTGAGCTTGTTTATTTAGGGATTAACCCAAAATACTTAAAATCTGTGGGGAATCGATTCTAATGACATCCCCAACTCAACAACACCCCCGAATAAAACCCTTGGTCGAAATTGAATCCATCCTTGCATATTACCATGTTGCATGCAGGCATATTCACCTTCGTGACATTGTTTTGTGCAAATTGTGATTGGATCTATGTTTGTGTTTTGTTAGATTGCTCGGAGTGCGCTGAGGAGTACTGTTGTGTAGAGTGCTGCTCGGATCAAGGCAAGTTATACCACTTGTACATATTATGTCCCAATTTTTGACTATGCATGTTTTTACTCTTCAAATCTAGTAGTATGCATGTGTAGGTCTTTGGTAGGTTTTCTTATTACTATTTTTGTAAGTGCGGTTTTGTAGTATGCCATGAGTAGCTTTATACTTAGGATTTTTCTGTCCTATTAGGTTCTCCTGTTTTTGCTAAGTATTGCTTGCTATGCTATATTTATACTAAGTACTGTTGGGGGGTTCGAAAGACTCAAAATTTTCTAAGTATGAGAGCTCCCTCGAGCGAACTTTTTATTCTCCAAAACCCCCTTCAAAATAAAACTAAGTTTTCTTCTAGGCGGAACGGTTGTCGGGACAACGAGTGAAATTTTGGTGGAGGACGGCCACCCAAGAATCAAAGAAGTTTGCCATGTTTCAGAATTCAGAAGCTTCCAGTGTAACCACAATACATATGGGCTCTGTCTTGGCTTAGTACTTAGTGGGAAACCTCACCGGGGTACCAACATTTGGAGGTTCTTAGCACGGTTGGATCTAGCTGGTAGAGGGGCTACTAAGGGAAGGCTTCGCCATGGTCTTGTCTGTAAAAGGACTTGATCGTGGATTGTGGGGAAAGTGCACAACCTCTCGAGAGTATTGCAAACTGATCGATCAGCCGTGTTCACGGAAACAGAACAACATTGAGCATCTGAAGGATGGTGCCTCTGAAAGATCTTCCTCTCTCTTTTCCAAACTTAACGTTTTATAAACCCCAAGGCGTGAGTAATATCGCCATTGGGTGGGATTTTGGGAACTTGGTGCGTAATATCCAAGTGCTGGGTTAATTGGGCACTTGGTGAGTAATATCCATGTGTTCCATTCGACCCTATACTACTTATCAAAGTTTACAAAGTAGGGAAATCTCTTCCTCTTTTCCTCTTACATTGAGAAAATTGACTTTATGCAAATGAACCCCAAAGCCTACTCTTAGCCTTGCATGTAGAGATAGACTTACTCTTTCCTTGGTGTAATTTGCCAATACATTCAAAGTATTGACCCAATTTGTTGGCTGCACGTCTTTTGTGCAGAATCCGAAGACTGAAAGGTGCGTAGGGATCGCGGGTCTTCACGCAACTAGCATGGGGCGTTGATGGACTCACGTTTTACTTAGTTTCCGCTGTTTTATTTGAGCTAGCTATAATCTATGCAAGTTGTAACAATTATAATCTAGATTATTCGTGTAATAATGACTTGTGTTTTACATGATATTCATCGACTGTGAAGTGCTAGCTAATGATCTAGGGACTGACATGTTAATCACAGGGACTTAGGATCCTTAACGATCCGAGGTCGCAACAGATGGTATCAGAGCACAAAGTTGCCTGTAGGACGTGACCCCTAGGATTGGAAACCACCTTTACCATTGTGTGTTTTTGCTTTCCATATTCTTCTAAGTTATTTATGCTCTTATAGTAATTATCTTCCTTATCACTTTGTGCCTAATTTTCTTTGTCCTAACCTAAAGATGACGGCCTTCTACTACAACACCGCCAAAGACATCAAGTGCCTGCGCTTTGGGGAATGCCTTCTAGACATCATCAAGATGTTGCAGTTGCCCATGTCGTCAATCAAGGGAAGCGAGTTGAGGAAGATGCACAAGGAAGGATGCTAGGCGATTGAAGTCATCCAACCGGGGCGCAGCAAGTCAGAACCCAAGACAGAGGCCATTGTACTCAACGTCACCAGCGACTCCAAGGAGAAAGGACTTAGCATCAGCATGCAGGAGCTCATTGGACGCCTCTATGGACGCCACCATGAAGAGGTTGAAGGCCACTACATCAAACTCTTTGGAAGACGTGATGAGAAGGGAGTTCCAATCGAGTTAACCCTGGAGGAAAGGAAGACATGCAAGCGTCGAAGGATCCAATATCAAGACTTGGAGTCCCACATCAATGACCTACAAAAAGGGGAGCTGCCTTGAGATCATGAGGAATGACAAACTATGTGCCCTAGTCAAGGAGAAGGATGAGAAGATCGAGGAGCTGGAAGAGAAGATCAAGTCCCTAGGAGGGGAGCTCACCGCCCAAGACAAGAGGTTCGCTAATCAAGAGAAGAGGGTGCAAGATAAGAACAAGAGGATTAGGGAACAAAGTCTTGTGCTCGCAAAAAATGAGATGGAGTTCAAGAACTTTGCCACCATGTTGAAGGATCTGCGAGCAGCCAAGAGGAGCTTGGAGGAGAAGATCACGCCCGTGACTGTGGGGTCAAGTTTGATCAAGAAGCTACAGAAGGAGAAGAAGCAACTTCAAGAGAAGCTCGAAGCTGCTACCTAGGAGCTGCAAGAGGTGAAGGAACTTCAAGAGAGGCTCGAAGTTGCTACACCGGAGCCGCAGGAGGTGAAGGAACTTCAGGAGAAGCTTGAAGCCATGACGAAGGACATGGAGTTATACAAGTCACTGCTAGAGAAGGAAGGCTTCGTTATTGAGGATGAGGAAGTGGATGATGAGTAGAGTAGTTGGACCACCATTAGTGCTATAGTCAAGCGTTGTTCGCGATTGTAATGAGTACCAAAAATTATTTTGGTTTAGTTAAACTTGGCTGAGTGTGTTAAACTATGTGCCTTGTGTGCCTTGCTTTTCTCGTGTGTTTTTCTCATGTTTACATGGGTAGGAGTTTATTCCATAGGCTTTCTATCTATTTATTAACTTGTTTCCCCAAACCCCACAGGTGGCGAGACGTGGGAACAACAACAACAACATGCCCCCAGAGATAGCGCAACTTCTAAATTCCCAGAATCAGCTGATCCAACTCCTCACTCAAAACATGCAAAACAACAACAACAACCCGCCGCCTCCACCACCTCCACCGCCCCAACAAGATCGCTTGACTCGGTTCTTGAGGTTGAACCCTCCAATTTTCTCAAGTAGTTCTGAGCCAATTGTGGCAGATGACTGGCTCCACACCACCAACAAGAAGTTAGACACCGTCCAAGTTGTTGGAGCTAACAGGGTGCGCTTTGCCGCACACCAACTTGAGGGACCAGCTACAGAATGGTTGGATAATTACCAGGTCACCCACCCCGATATTGAAGCAATCACCTGGAACCAGTTTGAGGGGGCCTTTCGTACTCATCACGTAGCCGCGGGAGTCATGTCACTAAAGAGACATGAGTTCCTCAACTTGAAACAACTGCACCGCTCTGTCTCCAAGTATGGGGACCTTTTTAACAAGATGACACACTATGCACCTGATGATGTTTCCACTGATGCCAAGAGACAGGAAGAGTTCTTAAGGGGACTTAATGATGAAATATCCATTCAGCTTGTGGCTCTGAAGTTTGATAACTATCAGGAACTTCTGGACAGGGCAGTTCTGGTTGAAGCAAAGCAAAGGAGCATAGAGAACCGCAAGAGAAAGTCCACCTCACACAAGCACAACTCAGCCCCATATCAGAAGCAACGCACTTCGTCACCACAACCCTACAACCACAATGGTCATCGTCATGGAGGACATAACCACAATGGCCATAAACACCGCAATGGAAATGGCAATGGGAAGGACCTGAGTGAAGTGACATGCTTCAAGTGTAACAAGACAGGGCATTATGCAACTATGTGCCCCGAAAAGATGAAGAATGGGAATGGTAATGGGAACGGCAACAGACACAACCATGGCAATGGTAATGGAAATGGGAAGAAGCCGAATTCATTCGTCAAAGCCACGGTGAATCATGTCTCCGTGGAGGATGCTCATGAGGCACCTGACTCCGTGATTGGTAAGTTCAAGCTTAACTCCACCCCCGCAATTGTTCTTTTTGATACTGGTGCATCTCATTCATTCATATCAAGGGTATTTGTGGATAGAGGCAAGATACCTATGGAGACTATTAGTACTCCCCTAAGGGTAAGTTCTCCTGGTGGAGAAATAGTGGCAAACTCTGGATGCCGTGGGTTAGAATTAAGGATTGGGGCACACATCTTTCCCACAAGCCTAGTCGTCCTGGAATCACAAGGATTAGACATAATTTTGGGCATGAATTGGAGGACCGAATATGAGGGAGTCATAGATTGTGCCAAAAGGACTATCGCACTCATGACTCTGGACAAGAAAAGGATCCGCTTTAAGTCAGCTTTCGCACTCAAAGGAAGTATGGTGAACTCTCTTAAGGGGGTTAGCTTAGAGGATGTGCCAATTGTGGAGTATCCAGATGTGTTTCCGGAAGAATTGCCAGGGATGCCTCTTGACCGAGACATCGAGTTTCTCATTGACATGATGCCTGGTACTGGACCGATAGCAAAGAGACCGTACAAGATGGATGTGGATGAGTTGAAGGAACTTAAGAAGCATCTTAGAGAACAATTGGACAAAGGCTTCATTCAACCAAGTGCGTCGTCTTGGGGAGCGCCTGTCTTATTCCTGGAGAAGAAGGATAAAACCAAGAGACTAGTCGTGGACTACCGGTCGTTGAATGAAGTGACAATCAAGAACAAATACCCTCTACCCAATATCAAAGACCTGTTCGATCAATTAAAGACAGCTAGTGTGTTCTCTAAGATTGATCTCCGATCAGGTTATTTCCAGTTAAAGATCCGGGAACAGGATGTACCCAAGACAACTTTCACCACAAGATACGGATTGTATGAGTATACCGTGATGTCTTTTGGCTTAACCAATGCCCCAACATACTTCATGACTATGATGAACAAGGTGTTCATGGAGTACTTGGATAAGTTTATTGTGGTATTCATTGATGACATACTCATATACTCTAAGGACGAGAAGGAACATGAGAGCATCTGCGCCTAATTATGGAAAAGTTAAGGGAACACAAGTTGTATGCCAAATTTAGCAAATGTGAGTTCTGGTTGAAAGAAGTGGGATTCCTTGGTCATATTGTGTCATCTAAAGGAGTTGCCGTGGACCCAAGTAAGGTAGCTTCCATGACAGAATGGGAGTTCCCTAAGAATGTGGGTGATATCAGGAGTTTCCTGGGCCTTGCAGGATATTACCGAAGGTTCATTGAAAACGTTTCCAAGATAGCGAAGCCTATGAAAGAATTGTTGAAGAAGGAAAATAAGTTCCAATGGACCAAGGCTTGTGAAGCAAGTTTTCAAGAATTGAAGAAGCGCCTAGTAACAGCACCTGTTTTGTGTCTCCCTGACATCCAAAAGGATTTCCAAGTCTATTGCGACGCTTCTCGACAAGGACTTGGTAGTGTACTGATGCAAGATGGAAAAGTAGTGTCTTACGCCTCTCGGCAACTTAAGAACCATTAGAATAACTACCCCACGCACGATTTGGAACTAGCATCATTTGTGCATGCGCTCAAGGTATGGAGACACTACCTCATGGGCAAACATTGTGATGTGTTCACGGATCACAAAAGCCTTAAATACATCTTCACTCAAAAGGAACTAAATATGAGGCAAAGGAGATGGCTTGAGCTCATCAAGGACTATGACTTGGACCTGCAGTACCATCCTAGAAAGGCCAATGTTGTGGCTAACGCCTTAAGCAGGAAAGTCTATGTAAACGGACTTACCGTGGGAGAACTTCCAAAGGATTTGTGTGAATAGTTCAAGGACCTCAGGTTAGAGATAGTTCCTAAGGGGTACTTAGCGACTATGGAGATAGTGCCAACACTTCTGGACCAAATCAAAGAGGCCTAGAAGAGGGACAAAGAGTTGGAAGAGATAAGAGCTAATATAAGCAAGGGTAAAGCAAAAGGGTTTCATACGGATGAACAAGGAACACTTTGGTATGAGAAGCGTTTGTGCATTCCCGATGACCCTGATATCAGGAAGTTAATTCTTCAGGAAGCTCACAATTTGCCGTACTCAATCCATCCTAGTAATACGAAGATGTACATGGATGTGAAGGATAGATTCTGGTGGAATAACTTGAAAAGAGAAATTGCTGAATACATCTCCTTGTGTGACATGTGCAACAGAGTCAAGGCCGAACATCAAAAACTAGCAGGGCTGCTGTAGCCATTACCTGTGCCCGGTTGGAAGTGGGACAAGGTAGGCATGCATTTTATCACAGGACTACCACGGACTCGTTCTGGGTATGACTCCATCTGGGTAGTGGTCGATCACTTCACAAAGGTGGCCCACTTTATTCCCGTAAAGACCACCTATACCAGTGCTAAGCTTGCCAAGATTTATATGTCAAGGATCGTAAGTCTTCATGGGGTACCCACGGGGATTGTCTCTGATAGAGGTACCCAATTCACCTCGAAGTTCTGGCGACAGCTACACGAGTCTCTAGGGACATGGCTGGAGTTTAGTACTGCCACCCGCAAACGGATGGACAAACGGAAAGAGTTAACCAGATCTTGGAGGACATGTTAAGAGCCTGTGCACTAGACTATGGGTCTAGTTGGGATGATAATTTTCCATATGCGGAATTCTCATACAATAACAGTTACCAAACTAGTATCAAGATGTCTCCATTTGAAGTTCTATATGGCAGAAAGTGTAGAACTCCGCTGCTATGGAGTGGAGTTGGAGAACGTAGTTTGTTCGGACCTGAACTAATCAAGGATGCCGAAGAAAAAGTAAGACAGATTCAAGACAGGTTAAAAATAGCCCAATCCAGACAAAAGATTTATGCTGATTCCAAGCGCAGGGATGTAACTTACGAAGTGGGAGACCGTGCATATCTCCGAGTTTCACCACTACGAGGAGTTAAGAGATTTGGAATCAAGGGTAAGTTAGCACCCCGATTCATAGGGCCCTACAAGATCTTGGATCGTAGAGGGGAGGTTGCCTATCAGTTGGAATTACCCGAAGTGTTAACTGTTCATGATGTTTTCCATGTGTCGCAACTAAAGAAGTGTCACCCGGAAATGGCTGAAACACCACTAAAGGATACGGTTCCGTTGGACGAGGTTCAACTGGAAAACGATCTCACCTATGAGGAAAAACCCACCAGGATTCTGGAAACAGCTGAGAGAATTACTCGTACCAAGACTATCAGGTTTTGCAAAGTTCAATGGAATCACCATTCCGAGGAAGAGGCCACGTGGGAACGTGAAGAAGACCTGAAGAAAGAACACCCACACCTATTTGCTAACCAACCTGAATCTCGGGGACAAGATTCTTCTTAAGGGGGGTAGGTTTGTAACATCCCAAATTTTACAATTGCAGATGTTACTAGAACCATGCATCATATCCTTGCATCATGGCATCACATATTAAAAAAACTGCATCGGATATTTTCCTAAACCCCACAGTCATATAAAGACTAGAAAGGGTAAAACAAAACCTAACCTCCTAAACCTTTGCAAAAGTGTTATTTTATAATACCATTCTAATCCTCTTCTTTTTACAAAATTTTAGAGACCGGTCTCACTTAATTCGGAGTCCGTTTGCAAAAGTTATGCAACAATTGGTGAAACAGAAAAAAATAAAAAGTATAAAAAAAGAGGGGATCTAGCCTAGCGGGCGGGCTAGACCAGCCCGCGACCTAACCGCCGCTGCGACTGGCAGAGTGGGCAGCGCACAGCGCGTGGGCCGGCCTAGCTCCGCCCTCCCGCACCCGCAGACGCCGACAGGCAGGCCCCACCCGTCATCCCCCACCCTCGTTCGAGTCCAGCTCGAACACGTGCTCGAACCCGTCGGCACAACCACCTCCAGCCGAATCGGAGCTAACTTCACAGCCCCCGCGCCAAGCAAGACCGGCTATATAAACCCCACGGCACGCCTCCCAAACCCTAGTTTTTTTCTCGCCGTTTGCCACCGGGCTGCCGCCATATAGCTCGAACGAATCTCGCCGGAGCCGCCGCCGCCGAGCTCGCCGGACCGGGTTCGAGGCCACCCTTTCCCCTTCTCTCTCCCTCTCTGCCTTCCCCCTTTAGTACCGCTTCATCTCACGTGGTTTTCCCCTTGTTTAGAAGGCCGAGCCAACCGCAATCGCTCGCTGGAGTTCGTCAGAATCCGCGACCTCCAGCCGCCGTTCGCCGCGACCTCGGAATGAAGGAGCCAATGTCACCCCCAGAAACGGAACCGCGGCGGGGAGGCGGTCGTCATCATCCACCTCGTCGAGCCAGGAGCACCGCCGACTGCCGCCGAGCATCGCCGCCGACGCGCCACCGCCATCCGTCGTCGCTATCGTCAAATCTCGTCGCCGCGGTAAGTTCCTCCGTCCCCATTCGTTGGATCGCAATCCGGCGGTGTAGATCGGCCCGTCCCACCAAATCGGTACCGCCCAACCACGTGCCGCCATCGCCAGGGGTGACCAGTCAGCGCCAGCGTGCCCCCTTTGCAGCCGCTTGGCCACCGTCCTGTCTTTCTTTTTAATAGGCAGAAATCACCCTAATCTTGTAAAATCCTTAGTAAATCGAGTTTTTGTCCAAAAATTGCGTATAATGTACCGTTGGATTCGTAATTTTGAGTAGAACATAGATCTACAATAATATTGCTGTTTTACTACAGAAATCTTGCAGTAGGATTTAAAGTTTAGATTAGAGTATTTTAATTCTAGAAATTTAACCGTAGATCCGTTTTAGTTGATTCTTGTTGCGTTGGCTTTGTATCTACGAGACCTTCTATAGAAAATTGTTATAACCTGCTTAGAGTGATCACATCTGTTTCGAGATAGATTGGAGGTGTAGATCTTTTTCTGAGCTTGTTTATTTAGGGATTAACCCAAAATACTTAAAATCTGTGGGGAATCGATTCTAATGATATCCCCAACTCAACAACACCCCCGAATAAAACCCTTGGTCGAAATTGAATCCATCCTTGCATATTACCATGTTGCATGCATGCATATTCACCTTCGTGACATTGTTTTGTGCAAATTGTGATTGGATCTATGTTTGTGTTTCGTTAGATTGCTCGGAGTGTGATGAGGAGTACTGTTGTGTAGAGTGCTGCTCGGATCAAGGCAAGTTATACCACTTGTACATATTATGTCCCAGTTTTTGACTATGCATGTTTTTACTCTTCAAATCTAGTAGTATGCATGTGTAGGTCTTTGGTAGGTTTTCTTATTACTATTTTTGTAAGTGCGGTTTTGTAGTATGCCATGAGTAGCTTTATACTTAGGATTTTTCTGTCCTATTAGGTTTCCCTGTTTTTGCTAAGTATTGCTTACTATGCTATATTTATACTAAGTACCATTGGGGGGTTAGAAAGACTCAAAATTTTCTAAGTATGAGAGCTCCCTCGAGCGAACTTTTTCTTCTCCAAAACCCCCTTAAAAATCTGGGCGGAACGGTTGTCGGGACAACGAGTGGAATTTTGGTGGAGGGTGGCCGCCCAGGAATCAAAGAAGTCTGCCATGTTTCAGAATTCAGAAGCTTCTAGTGCAACCACAATACATATGGGCTCTGTCTTGGCTTAGTACTTAGTGGGAAACCTCACCGGGGTACCAACATTTGGAGGTTCTTGGCACGGTTGGATCTAGCTGGTAGAGGGGCTATTAAGGGAAGGCTTTGCCATGGTCTTGTCTGTAAAAGGACTTGATCGTGGATTGTGGGGAAAGTGCACAACCTCTCGAGAGTATTGCAAACTGATCGATCAGCCATGTTCACGGAAACAGAACAACATTGAGCATCTAAAGGATGGAGCCTCTGAAAGATCTTCCTCTCTCTTTTCCAAACTTAGCGTTTTATAAACCCCAAGGCGTGAGTAATATCGCCATTGGGTGGGATTTTGGGAACTTGGTGCCTAATATCCAAGTTCTAGGTTGATTGGGCACTTGGTGAGTAATATCCATGTGTTCCATTCGACCCTATACTACTTATCAAAGTTTACAAAGCAGGGAAATATCTTCCTCTTTTCCTCTTATATTGAGAAAATTGGCTTTATGCAAATGAACCCCAAAGCCTACTCTTAGCCTTGCATGTAGAGATAGACTTACTCTTTCCTTGGTGTAATTTGCCAATACATTCAAAGTATTGACCCAACTTGTTGGCTGCACGTCTTATGTGCAGAATCCGAAGACTGAAAGGTACGTAGGGATCGCGGGTCTTTACGCAACTAGCCTGGGGCGTTGATGGACTCAAATTTTACTTAGTTTCAGCTATTTTATTTGAGCTAGCTATAAGCTATGCAAGTTGTAATAATTATACTCTGGATTATTCGTGTAATAATGACTTGTGTTTTACATGATATTCATCGACTGTGAAGTGCTAGCTAATGATCTAGGGACTGGCATGTTAATCACAGGGACTTAGGATCCTTAACGATCCGAGGTCGCAACACGCCTCCATTAGATCTTCAATTATGCTTGTTCTTTCTTCAGTTACTTGCACCCAATCGATCTAAGGTATATTTATCCTCCGATCCCCAACTTATTTGCATCAAAGCATTGCTCAATAGTTCACCATTATCAATCTAAACTTAGGTCTTATTCTTGTACTAAACCTTGAGTATGAGCATGCTTAGTTTTGTTTTTAGAGGAGATTCTTTTGTAAGAAGTGTAGAGGATTTCTTTTACTATGTTTCTATTGGAGCAGATTTTTATTCAGTTTTAATTTTTGTAGATGAACACGAGGAGCCATGCACGTGTTGTGGTTGCGGCAAGCTGTATCACCCATTGATACACTAACCCCCGAGTCATTTGGCATCGAGTTCACCGAGGAGTTTCAGCTCACTCGTTTCAATAGTCTCAATCACCGAGAAATCAAGTCCACCAAGTGGGATTGCCCTTATATCCTTAACCAACTCGGTATTCAATGATTTAGATTTACTTTGCAACAACGTTAGTTTGTACCACTTTGTCATTCAGGGCGCCACCACATATCACTGCTTAACACTTGAGTTCCTCATTACCTTGACGCATACGGTGGGTTCACACTACTGCCCCTAGGAGTATAGCTCGGGAGTTGATCACATTAACTTCTGCCTTATGACTCATGAGTATACCTTAACACTCGACCAATGGGCTCATTATTTTGGGTTTTCCAACAACACCATCGACATACGCTCCACCACCTTTGTTCTTACTCCCACACCCTTGGAGTACTTTAATAGAATGAGAATCCGTGGAAACGTACCAAAGGGAATTCAAATTGATCATCCAGATGTCCGTTATTTGTTCTATGTTATTGCTAAGACCTTGTAGGCATGAGGTGAGTTTACTAGAGTCAATGAAGAGGACACGATAATCCTCGCAAGAGCTGCTATTCCAAACTGTAACTTGACACCAAATTTGGGAGCCCTTCTATTGTTTTATATTAATCATCAAGCGTTTCAATCTTGTGGTCCCATATGTGGAGGAGGAGTTGTCACCGTTCTTGCACGTACACTTCACATCAACCTAGGTAATATCCAACCATTGGCATGTGACCACGGTCTCGGTTTTGCTACTCTAAGAGTTTGTGGTATGATTTCTAAATCCAATGGTAGATACTTTCTTGATATACCTAGAGCCGATCACTTGATCCCAAATCATTTTCCTAATGGTTTGTTCTCTATCGAGGATTGATATTTGTGTTTTGACACGCAGGTTGAAGCAAGTATACCCAAACAAGAACAAATCATGGATGAAGGAGAAGATGAATACATAGAACAAGAAGGGCCCGAACAAGAAGAGCATCCACCAAAACACTAAAACACCTATGAAGATATCTACTCTCTCGAAGGAAGCATTCAGAATATGAGCAACTTCTCCATCAACCTTCGAGATGCCCGACAACCTCTCAACCCAGTTCAACAATTGGAGCAGCCAATGGAACTTGGGAGATTATCCACAACCACCACAATGAGCAACAAAAGGGCTTGCAAAATCCTGGGTGTGGGGTTGTGTCCACCAGCATTTATATTTGTGTAATGATGATGTTATACTCCAGCTCCATGAGAGCTTTAAAACACTCGTGTTGGTTTGTTCCAACACTTTGTTTTTTCTTTTGGTTTTTTTTGTTTTCTTTTGTTTTTTTATTTCTTAGTTTCTTTCTTGGTCGCAAGCCTTTTATATTCTTTAATCCCCGTCCTCAAAAATACAAAAATATTTTTCCTTTTATCCTTTATTTTGCATATGCGGATTTGCCTATTGCCTCTTTGCTTCAATAGTATTATGTGAGTGATTTTGATTTTAGTTTTGAAGTAACACATCCTCATAAGGAAAAGATTTATGAAGTTACTCATGAGAGGTATGTCCTATGACTCCCATTTTAGAAGTTTGAAATGTTTATACTATCTAGTTGATTTATTAAGATGTTATGCTAGTGGGAGTAATTCAAAATAGTTAGAGTAACACTAGTAGGAAAATGCCTCTAGCATTCATTTTTCTAGTGGCGTGCCACAGAAAGAACACGTTGTTGCTAAGAGCCAACATAGTTGTGACGTCTGGAATAAAATGAATGCCACTACTAAAACTTAACTATGGCATTCAGTGTACTCCGAACGCCATTACTAAAGTGTTACCACAGGTGGAACCGGGCCAAATTTAGGGGTGGCGTTTGGAAGTTGCAAACGCCACCAATTCCTACAGTTCTAGTGGCGTTCGCATGAAAGAAATGTCGATGCAATCCTAGCTATAGATCGAGTAGTCAAAAACTTCCCCGCGCCGCCCGACCCGTATCTTCCCTCATTCACTACCTCTCTTGTCCCTCTTCCTTGACCCACCCCCTCCCTATTCCCAATCGCGTCGGTGCCACCGCACTATGTGTGCACCGCATCAGCCACCGCCACCCGCCTCCACCACATTCGGCCACCTACACTGCATCGGCCGCCTCCACCAAATCCGCTATGCCTACACAGCATCAGCCGCCTCCACCGCATCCGCTCGTGTACATCACCACCTCTTCGCCCTCGCCACCTTGTCCCTATTGCCTCATCATCCCCATATTGATGCATCTGCTTCTCCACCCGCCGCCTTGTAACCGCCTCGAGCCGCTATCAATGAGCCCCTCTCTCCCCCTTTTAATTTTTTTAGAGTAGATTATTTTAGATGGTTTAGTGTAGATTATTATAGATGGTTTAGTGTAGATTATTTCATATTTAGGATATGTATGTGATTTTAGGGGTAGAAAATTAAGTAGGGGTACAAAACCTAGATGATTCTTGTGTAATGTAGAAAATAGGTGATTTTAGGCCGATGATTACAATGTGAGGATGCAATGCCAGGGGTGGTGTGAGTGAGACATGTGATATGCACAAATAAATAATTCTTGCATCCTACTTGGCTCACTAACACCACCCCTGTAATTATTTTGCGTCCAATAAAAATATGATGCCCTACTTTTAGGCTGATTTTGGTTTGGTACTTCCATATGACCGATGATTACAATGTGAGGATGCAATGTCGGGGGTGGTGTGAGTGAGCCTTGTGATATGCACAGATAAATAATTTGTGCATCCTACTTGGCTCGCTAACACCATCCATATAATTATTTTGCGTCCAATGCAAACATGAGGCCCTACTTTTAGGTTGATTTTGGTTTGCTACTTCCATATCGCCGATGATTAAAATGTGAGGATACAATGTGCATCCTACTTTTCTCACTCACTCCATCCTATTTGTTCTCCATTGCAAGTATGAGGCCCTTTTGATCTTAGCGAGCCTTGTGATTAATTAATGAGTGCTTTATAGTAGATATGGCGATGTGTGAGACATGCATGTATAAAATAACTACATTTTCCTTGTAGAGGACATGGTGCTATGTCAAGTTTGTTTCACGGATTGTAGCGATGATAGTAAGAAAGGATCACTATTTAGTGTCCGTCTCATATGGGTCGATTTGAGCGTTCATTGGCATGTATAATTTTTCCTTGAATTCATTGAATTTTCTTTCCATACTATTGTCATTTATTTACTTATTTTTTTTCAAGTTTACACTATCCCATGCAATTTAAGGAAAGAGTTCAATAGAATAAGAGGACAAAGCGTGGAGTTTGAAGATCTTGGGAGAACATATATTGTTGATGTGCACAAAGAGCGAGCAATGACTCGCCTTGCAGGTTCTTCATGGAGAAGGTTTATTTCTGAAAACTAAATCTTCTCTGGTGTGTACCTATTTTTGGAATGGGATCTCCTGGTCCAAGAATCACTACTACATATATGAACTACAAGGAGGATGAGGAGGACGAGGATATGGGCCATGAGGATGAGGGTGACGACGAGGATGAGGGCGATGAGGAGGAGGACGATGATGAGAGCGATGAGGAGGAAGCAGGACCATTGGATAATCGAATCGTCGCTCAGAGATGCAAGCTTACCCAGAGTGAAGAGTGTTACCTCGTCCACAACATTCCTTTAAAAAATTCCTACATCGGCCTAGCACTTGTCACTCGCTTGACCATGACGGATATTTAGCTACATGATATGGTATTTTTACTTGTCATTCTTTCTTTAGTTACTATTGTATTTGTATTGTATGATAGTTATAAGATTTCTAACATCTGCATCTTAATTAGAAACTACCATAGAGAATGGTTTCAACGCTTCAAATTTCAGAAAATGGCTTAGCTGGAATACGCGTTGGAGCAACAGGTGCCGTAAGCGCCATTTCATACAAGACATTGACTGATGGCTGCATGATCTTCAACATCCAGGAGTGGAAGAACTTTGTTGAAGCTCATGATGATCTACAAGTTTGGAAAATCATTATCCTCACCGACAGGACCACTTCATGACGTAACATTCAGATAATGTCCGTCATTGACATCATCATTCATAGTGACTAGCTAGTTCCTTATGATGGTTTTTAGTGTAGATGCAACTCGATGTGATGTTTTGAACCGCTTGTGATGTTTAAACCGCTTGTGATGTTTGTGTAGCGGTTTGCGCATGAAAAGAATAATTTTTTCCCTACGCCCAGAACCCCAGTTGCTAGGACCTATCTATTAGTAGTGCAGTAACGGGAGAGGCTTTTCGCGAACTTACCCTTGAAGACCGAAAAGCATTGTCAATGCTCGGGAGAGCATGGTTGATGTAGACAAACCGAAGATGACCTCAAGGTCGCGTTGAAGTCCCGTCAGCTCCTGCAACTCCAACGACTCCTAGTGCCCCAAGTGTTGCACCTCGTAGGGAGTTACACACATTCGGTGCCTGGCGATGACTTCCGCTCCTCCGATCCAGCAGCAGTTGAGGAATTAGAGCTCCTAGATCTTAATCCCGCAGCGCGGCGGTGCTCCGCGCTGAATAATACTCCTGCTCGCATGATGCGGACTTGGGACCATGGTCACGGGAGAGAGAGAGAGAATCAATTGGATCTCTCCCCAAAATAGAGAGAACCTTTTTTATTGATTATTGTGTACTTAATTTGCCAATATACCTCTCTTTATGTAGGGGGAAAACCACCCCATACCTAACTAGTTTAGCCATGTGGGACTAAACAAGGAAGAGGGGGAGAGGGAGCTTGGTCGGATGGCGAAGGCCCTTGTGGTCCCCGTGCGAGGTGCCCAAGGCCCAGCCGGCCACCCCCTCTCTCTCCTCTCTTTGGTCTTTTCCCTCATGGGCCCTTTTCCCTCTGGATTTGGCCCAATTAGGTATCTGACCCTTTTTTAATTCCTTTCCTTTTATTGAATAAATATAATTGAATGATTAAATCATTATTTAAGATTCACTTACATGTTATTCAATCCCCATTGATGTGGAACTCATTCCCTCTCATTCCGGACATCCTTCGAATTGGACTTACCGAAACCCTTTCGGCTTTCTCTCTTCTCTTTTCTTTGGTGATTCTGCCGATCCTAAAACACTCTCTGAGCATCATCAATCCCTTAAGCGTGATACCCCACGGTTCAGGATCACTCCAGACATGGTCGGGACCCTCCCGCACCAATGATCAACATAGGGACCTAGATGTCCATGTGACCCCTGTGCATTCCATGAAATCTTTCGTCATTTGAACCATGAACGTTGTGTCATATTCATTTTGTCTCTCGATACATGCATTTTCCGAGATCTGATCAATGACATCACCATGCCGTGTTCAATCTCTTTATCAACAAATGCTACTTGACTTGTTCCGACAAGTGATATCCCCATGATCAAATCACACGCTGCACAGCTATTGGATACAACTTCTCCGAGTGGGCCCTCGAGTATCTATTCCGTCACGTGCATGGACAAATTCCGCTCTTGATGCATATTGCCTCAACTGTTCCTGCAAATACCTGAACACACCTTTATGATCACCGTGTCACTGAGTGATGTATGATGCTATCAAAGTACCCTCGAGTAACAGTGATTTATATGGCCTCACGGTCTAATAAATAGTACACTAAGTCATTTCTAATCATCGTAACTTGAACTTCATGACATGACCGGGTCACGATGCTTCGGTTGGGTATAGCTCATCATCTCAATCTCACAATGAGGTGACTCCATTTTCAACTGGCATATATGCCATATGATCACGAAACCTTAATCATCTGTTGACCAATGAACTAGTGACTAGGGTTTCACCGGGAACTCTTGGTTGTTTATATGTCACACGTGTATTGACATTTCCTTTCAATATAGTTATAGCACGATATAAAACTTAATCATAAACTTTATGAAATATGATAATAATCCTTATTAGTATTTGTCTCTAGGGCATATTTCCAATAGTCTCCCACTTGCACTCGAGTACAAATAAACTAACTGCATTTGTGCCTAATCATTGGCACCATTTATCCCGACACCTTTGATCATGCTTGCTCATGGAAGAGGTTGAGTCTTGGGTCAGTACTTTACAGTCCCAAATCCTTTGCAACTTACTAATGTCACCTTGATTGACATTAATACTTTATCATCACATGATAACATCTTTGTGTATGCATCGCAGTTATGCCAGCAGAATGAGGTTTGTTTCTAGGAGCCAACATGGACTTTTGATTAGCCACTTCAAGCTTTGTCATGGGCACTGTGCCCTGGGACACACCTTCTACATAAAGATGAACTAGTCCCTCCATAACAATATGCATCACTTTAGATGGTCCCTTATCTATTATTATAAATGTAATCATCAAAACACTAGTGCATCCTGTGCAACTTTCGATGTTTTATCACCTTGCTTCCTACTTGACTTCAATCGGTATTATTGATACAGGAGTTTCCAATCTTCCAAGGTTGACACATTCCCTTATGACATAACCCTTTATGCTTTAAGATATGTCATCCGTGATGAACTTGAAAACATGCCTACAGTTCTCTATTAGACACTGTGGACAAGGTTATCTCAATGTTCCGTGATTCATGTTTAATCACTTTTTAAACGTTCCTTCTTGGATCATATATTATGTTAAGTTGTCATCATGGTTTTTCAATATATAACCTATGTCTCAACATAGTGGATGACGATGATTCTTTTATTTCTTTCAACCATTGATTCTTAACTTAATGCTATTCCTAATTTGAGTTAACCAAGCACCATTCCTTAATCAATTCATATTCCAAAACTCTTTTCAGAATCCCTTTTAGGAATGCTACATAAATTCATAATTTACTTAATATCAACTTCTAAACCCTATAAATAATTATTTATTGGTACTTGTGATTTTATTCTTAATGTGTCGTACACATACGTAAGAATCATTCTTTAAGCTCCCACTCAAAATATGTTCCCGACATATTTGAGTCCGAGACTTATGTTGCTCCCACTCAAAAATATGTCATGCACATATTGTTTTAGGAAGACTTGCACAGCTCCCACTCAATTTTATGCAAATTGTATATCCTCTCACTATTTTGAATAACTTCAAAACCATTTGATCAATTATCAAACTAAGAGATTTACTATGAGATGCTAGTACCTTACTAGTATTAAATCCTCTAGACTTTTAGCACTTCTGAATCAAATTCTTTTGATTTTTTCCAATACATTATTCATGAAAAATCATGCCTTTGTCATTCACTTTTTACTTTATGACTTTACAGTCGTTTGGAAAATTCAAGTAACCCTTTACTTGGTAAGATTCAGCAATAAATTGCTTTCTAATCTTAAGTGAATTTTCCCTCTAGGATTTCTCATAATTTTAGTTAACCATTATTTCCTTCTTACTTTGTAGGTATGCCATATTCCGGAAATATGACAAACGATTCAAAAATGTCTCCAGACAAGATGAGGGGTATAGTTTGATTCCTACTTTATGTAGTCAAAACATTAGTGGGGAAAACACAATGATCATTATCGTTGATTCTTTCCTTTATGAAGAGAATCGTTCAGGAACACTTTCCGTTGTGCTTCTTAACACTCTGATGCAGGGTTTTGAATCCTCATCGTGTCTTTCACTATCTTCCATAAGCTGAGAACAAAAGCTTTCTCGAGAATGCACAAAAATTCAAGCAACACTAGTTCACTGTTGTTTTGGTTATATTGAATAACTCCAAAAATTCAAAGTTTACAATGAATACTCTACAAGGACTTATTCACTGTTGTTTTGGTTATATTGAATAACTCCAAAACTTCTACGATGATCCATACAAGATATGGCGCCGATCTCATGAATTCAGATGGTTCACCATATATTCTAATTGAGTGTTTACTATTTCTAACTAATGGTCTTTACACTTACACTACAATGATTTATTCAGTGCCATCTATTCACCCACTTGGTAATTAATATCATATTGTGATGCTTTGCACTTTGATGTTTCAAACGCATTGCATTTCACAATTCCTTTATGCCAATCTTATAATATCAGATTTCATTACTATAGATCAAATTATAGTAATTAAACTCTCTTTTATATTTAATAGCCTTAAATAATGAAATATTTTGATCATATCAAATAATTTCATACTCATGTTTCCTTCGGTAAACCTTTTTACAAAATTCAAACAGCCACACAATGATAATCACCATTTCGTTGAAATATAATACATCGAATATGTATTCACTTTCAACAATTCAGCAAACACTTTGTATTCATGCAATACATGTTGTTTAAGTTATCTTGACGAACTTGGGCATTATTCATATGTGAAATCAAATGTCATTCACATATTATCAACATAACTTTGAATATTAAACAATGGTTTCATTCAAAATGAATATATCATTAAGTTGGGTATTTTCAAGGCATTTTCAATATTTTACAAATGTTCATGCATTATCAATTAGTTTCATAACAAGGATAATTCACACATAATTGAACAAGATATGAACACAAATAGAAATCATTCATAAAAGTGGAACAACTGTTTGTTACAAACTCGTATGAATCACAGTCTCACGAAGTGTGAGATACACTAAAGAAGTTCACAACCTATCGATTACATTTAAAATCATCCAAAACGATAAACTAAATGATAAATGTCGAGGGAGAGTGTCCTTGGCCATCATCATGTTTGCCATCAACACGCAACATCACCTCCTCTCCAGCAAGCAGCTCTCATGCAGAAGGACCTGTTTTCACCAAAACAGAATAAGTATCAAATACTTTAACACTACAATATGTGTTTGCAAGATTATAACATTTATAAAATTGTATATATCAAATATATACCTTTGTCATCGATGACCTTTCCGGCGATTGGTTCAACCTTTACGTTTCTGAAATGTAATATGAAATCCTGACAATCCAATGTTTCTGTATCACCACTCATAATGCTACTCCGGACGTGTCCTTCATAGATGGGAGGCAGCGATCGAAGCAGCACGCCTATCTCAAATGACTCAGTCATCTAATAGTCCACAAAGTAGACCAGTCTCATGTGAGCATCAAGCATGCGCTCCAAGTGACTCTTTAGACAAGTGTGTTCCTCCATCTGTATGGAAAGGAAATCTCCAAGCAACTCATGCTTCTACATGCGCACATGGCTTATGAACTCTGGTCTTAGCTGATTTACCATCGCATATGGATCAATATCACCCATGAGCGGATGTAGTTCATCCACCATCCTGTAATGCATTATTATCTGGATGCAAGTTGACATCTCTTGGCGATAGGAGCATTCGGCCCGCTCTCATGGGGTCTCATAGCCATCTCGCTCGGCTAATTCCATCATGCGGCATATGTAATCCACCAGATTATTCCTAGTAAGGAGATCATTCAGGTGCACAAGCCAACCAGGGAAGTTTGATCCATCAAGTCTAAGTTTCTCACCAACTACCCACTCATCAACGTCAAAGTAAGCTTCACAGTGAGCCATCTCTACATTTATAATGGCAAAAGGAATTTATACTAAGTTTATAATTATATTAGTTAAAACATAATAACTCCACTAAAAACTTCTATCCCTAGGAGGGTTTTACCGATTGCATGAGCCCTATTCACTACACCGCCCCGATCGTCACGGCCGGCGATATAGTTGCAAAGGTGGATGCCTAAATGTCGATCACATCATTCATGCGACTCGTGCTCAATGTTTCGACCATCCATGTTCTGAGGCCATGTCTACACATGCTAGGCTAGCCTATAGATAGACAAGTTAATCTGTGGCGCATATGCAAATCCATGCGCCACAGAGACTTGTCAGTGGCGCACTAGGAAACATGCGCTACAGAAACCTGGAAGTTCTGTGGCGCATTCTGTACAATATGCGCCACAGAAGATTGGTGGGACCTGCCAGTCAGGGTGGGTTGATCCAAGTTCTGTGGCACATAATGAAATATGCGCCAATAAGTTGCCTCTTCCTTGGCGCATATTCCACTATGCGCCACGGAACTTGGAGGCAGGCCCCACCATAGATACTTTTTCACCCACAATCTGTGGCGCATGTGTGGATATGCGCCACATATATGTTTCACTTCTATGGCGCATATCCTCACATGTGCCACGGAACATGAAGGAGGGCCCCACCACACGGAATCTAATTCACCCACTTCTGTGGCGCATATGGACTTATTCACCACAGAAGATTGAGCATCTGTGGCGCATTTCCTCCATATGCGCCATAGATGAGGGTGTCCAGATCCAAAAAGGTGACAAAAAGCTCCCACCTTATCTATCCACCACCACCCATTTCACGTCTCTTCCTTTCTACCTCCTCCCAACTCGTCTTCCTCCTCCCTCACACCCCATTTTGCCCATAGTTTCTCCATTTTCTTGTAACTAAACCTACTTTAGTCCATTGATTGGTAAGTGGAAGCTTCCCTCCAACTTGTAGATCTAAAAGTTCCTTGCTTTTCTCTCTCACATCTCTATTTGTTTACTAATTTCCTCTCCACAAACTTGTAGATCTATTTGTCCACTCTCTCATCGCGTGGTCTCGTTTCGCTATTAGTGTGTCTACTAGGTGAGTACTTGGCCATGAACATGTAGGTGAAGCTTGTCGCGCGGGCGGTGTGTGTGTGTGCGATCCATGGTGAGACGATGCTTGTGTGGTGCATGAATGTTTGCAATGGGACGAAGTTTTTTGTTGCTTGCTTGTTGTTGTCCCGGCCGGTGTGGTTGCATGGATGTTTGCCGAAATGTTGATTCATTTCCATTTCGGCAAATTTTTGCACTACCCATATGTCTTAATTTTAGGAAAGATCATGCCGAATTTTTTCCGGCAAGCATTCATGCATGTGTGTGTTCATATGGTGTGGTTCTCACCTATACTCTCTATTTTGACCGCTCAGGCAACCATGGTCCTCACGATGAGTGAAGGTCGAATTGCTAGGTACAAGAAAGACGCGAAGGAGGACATGATTCTGAACAACAAGACCATGATAAGATGTCCATGTCGAACATGCAAACTGCAGCGCTGGATCGACCCTGAATCTGGACAATTGGAGGGTCACCTGCTCAGGCGCGGTTTCATGCGCGACCTCAATGAGGTGCTGGCAGGACATGGTAGTGGTCACAAAGACGTGGGCGGGCGAGAAGACGAAGAGTCTACTGGGCATGATCATCATGACAAAGGAGATGCCGGCGGGCATGATCATCTTGACGAAGGAGATGCCGGCGGGCATGAATAGCATGGAGAAGGATATGGCGACGGGCATGATCATCATGAAGAAGGAGAAGACGCGAACACACAGACGCTGCTAACTTCGGTCTTGCAGGACCCTCATGTTCAAGAACTGCTCCTCAAGGAGACGAGCAACAACAAAGCTGCAGCCAGAGAGAAAGCCAAGCTGGCCCAAATGGAGGTAGACGGGATGACTCCATTGTATCCTGGGTGTCGCCCCGAGGATACATGTTTGAGTGTAACGCTCAAGGCTCTTGAGATGAAGTCCAAACATAAATGGACCGATGTGAGCTTCAACACGAACATGGAATACTGGCACGACCGACTTCCTAAGGGGAACACATTCCTAAGGGGAAAATCGTGTTCCCTCTCGACCTACCACACATTAAATACCACGCATGCATCAATGATCGCACACTTTATCAGAATGAGTACGCGGTAGAACCACATGTCCGGTGTGTGGCCAAGGACGGTACAAGAGAGGGAACAAGAAAGTTCCTCAAAAAGTGGTATGGTACTTTCCTATCACCCCCCGTCTGCAGCGATATGTCATAGATCCTAAGGAAGCAAAGCTCATGCAATGGCACGTGGAAAGAGAGAAACCTGAAGATGATCCAGAGAAGGGCAAGATCCTGACACACCCTTCAGACGCTAGCCAGTGGAATGCATTAGACATCGAGTTCGAAGAGTTCGGGGGCGATGCAAGGAACGTCAGGCTGGGTATGAGCACCGATGGACTCAATCCTTTTGGAAACCAGAGTAGCACACATACCACCTGGCCCGTGTTTGTATGGCTGTACAACCTCCCACCGTGGCTATGCACGAAGCAAAGGTATGTACACATGAGCATTCTTATTCAGGGGCCGAAATAGCCAAGTATTGATATGCATCTGTATCTCGGGCTATTGAGAGAGGAGTTAGCCAGCTTGTGGGAGATGCCGGCCCGTACGTGGGACGCCTACACTAAAGAATATTTCCATCTGAGAGCCGCGTTGCTCATGACCGTGCAGGACTATCCTGGTTATGCATATGTATCGGCCCAGGTGAACCACGGACACAATGCATGCGTCAAGTGCATGGATGAGACACCGCATCTCCAGCTACCAAGGGATCCCGGGTCTTCGAAAACCGTGTTCCAAGGTACTCGAAAGTGGCTCCGCATGGATCAACCGTGGAGAAAACATGGTGACCTGGCTCGAAAGAGCCCCGCGTCCGAGGAGCGGCAAAGAAATCGAGGAGCTTTTGAATAATTGGGTAGATTGTCCTGCGCCTAGAAAAAAACGACCGATGACAAAGCCGATGCTGGGTGTATGGAAAGCAAGGTCTGTTTTCTGGGACCTGCTGTATTGGAAGGTCCTTCACACTCCTCATAGCCTCGATGTAATGCACATCACGAAGAATGTTACCGAGAATCTGCTTGGCACTCTACTGAACATGCTGGAGAGGACCAAGGATGGGCCGAAAGCAAGAAAGGACCTTAAATTGCTTGGCATCAAGAAAGATATTCAGTACCCTAATAGTGATGATGATGATGATCAGACGGAAGGGACTCAAGGTCGCCGCAAAAGAGTTAAGAAGAATGAGGTGGTGCTTCGCACTGCCTGCTTCACTCTGAGTCTGGAGGAGCTCGAGCAGTTTATCAGGTGCCTCTTAGGAGTGAAAGCTCCTCACGGTTACTCGGGGAAGATAAGAAGATATCCGGACGTGGTGAAGATGAGGTTCACCGGTATGAAGCCTCACGACTGTCACGTGCTGATGACGCAGATACTCCCTGTTGCGATCCGTGGGATAATGGACGAGCATGTCCGTGAGACATTGTTTGGCCTCTGTAACTTTTTCGACGTCATATCTAGGAAGTCGATCGGTGTGAAGCAGCTCGACAGGCTACAAGAAGAGATCGTTATGATACTATGCGAGCTTGAGATTTACTTCCCGCCCGCATTATTCGACATCATGGTGCATCTGCTTGTACATGTGGTGGACGACATCATCCAAGGATGTCGTTTGAAAGGCTAAACGGTGTCATCAAAGGATTAGTTCGCAGCAGGTCTCGTCTAGATGGAAGCATAGCCAAGGGCTTTCTGATCTAGGAGTGCATCTCCTTCTGCCAGAATTATCTAACCACCGAGAACGAGGATGTTGGAATACCCACAAAAAAGCACCTCGATAGGCTCGGTGGATATGGTCACCGCGAGGGCTGCCGCTCACTGCATGTCGGCATTGATGGTCGACGCACTGATTTTGAAAGGGCACACTGAGTCACGCTACAACACATTGAAGTGGGCGGCCCTTGGGTCGAAGAGCACAGAAGCTTAATCGAGCAGGAGTACGTTGACCAGGGTCGGCCGAGGAAGAAGGGAGACGTAACCAGAGAGCACAACTCTAGCTTCACGGGTTGGTTCAAGAAAAGGCAACTGGACAATCGCCCACAGATGCCTTCTACGGAAGATCAAAAACTCATATTCTACTTGTCGTAGGGCCCAGGGCACAACCTAAGGACCTATCAGTCATACGACATAAATGGTTACAGATTCTACACCGAGGAAAAGGACAGGAATAACGAATGTCAAAACTCAGGAGTAACTATGTTATCCTTTGTTGATGACAAGACTACTGTGATGCAAAGATTCTACGGAAGGATCGAGGAGATATGGGAGCTCGACTACTGTGGAGATATCGTACCGATGTTCCGTGTTAGATGGGCCAAGAACATGGAAAAAGAAGGCTGGTATTTCACCACAATGGTTATACCAGATGCCAAATCGACAAAGAACGCCTCCGCAAAAATGAGCCTTGGGTACTCGCTAGCCAAGTTGATCAATGTTTTTTTATTACTGACCCATCAAAGCCTAACCGTGTTGTAGTTAGGAGGGGAAAGAGGAGTATCATCGGAATGGAAGGAGCCGCCAACGAGCAAAACTTCGACAAAAATGGTGACCCAAAGATTGAAGAGGAATTCGACAAGTACTTTGGCATGCCTACTACTACTACTAAAGTAAGAAGGAACACCACACTGCCTACTAAAGGTTGTCCATACACAAGAATAAATCTCAAAGTGCAAGGGTTAAAGTATTCAACCGTGACGAAAAAGGGCAAGAAGATCGTGAGACGCTAGCTCGACACATCACATGATTGTATATGTTCGGAGAGAGAGTTTTTTGAATAAATATGAATGTTTGTATATGTTCTTGCTTTAGTTTAAACATATATAATTAAAAACACATCACGTGATTGTATATGTTCAGGGAGAGAGTTTTTTGAATAAATATGAATGTTTGTATATGTTCTTGCTTTATTTTAAACAGATCTATAATTAAAAATGTGTTTTTAAAAAATAAAAAAAGTGTGAGACAGCCAGGATTCGAACCTGGCTGCCCCAAGTTTAGAATGGCACAAGCAAGCAGAGACCACTAAGGCAAGTGTGTGATCTCATCATACTACCACGCGCGCGACATTTTGTACTAAGTCCACAGGTTCTCTGGCGCATTTCGGCAGTATGCGCCACAGAAGTCCTTTTATTCCCCTTCTGCATTTGATTCTTCCCTCGCCGCGTTCTATCCTCGCTCGCCATTCGCAAACCCTAGCTACCCTCGTCGCCCTAGCCCTCGCTGCCGGAGCCGCCACCACCGCGCTGAAGCCCGTGGAGAAGGAGGCCCGCCACCACCGCGCTAGAGCCTGTGGAGGAGGAGGCCCGCTGCCGTGGCGCTGAAGCCCGTGGAGGAGGAGGCCGGCGCCACCCCGCCCGCAGCAAGAGCATCATCGCCACCCTTGTCGTTGACGACCACCGCAGCAGGTACCCTCGAATTCTGTCTGCTCTGCATCCATGGTTGGGGGATCAACTGACAATCTGGTCTTGTGTGGATGCTATGTTTGGTATAGTCTGAGCGCCTTCCATCCCCTGGTTGTCCAAGTACTAGCTTAGGTCAGTTCAAGACCAGATTGTCAGGAATTAGACCTGTTTGGTATAGTCTGAGACCTGTTTGGTATAGTCGTAAGATCAGATCAGGTCAGGAGGTCATGTGGTTTCTTGTCAGTCAGTCAGTAACTGTTGGTGCTGCCAAATGTAGTTTCCTTTCGCTTCTCACAAGACAGTCCATCTTACCAAGAAGAATTAAACATGAAGTGAGGAACTACGATAATAATTATTGTTATACATCATATTTGAAACCGTTAGTAACTGTTGGTATTATTTGCAAATTTCTAGCCCAAGTATGTGGACATCATAAACTACATGATTTTGAAACCGTCGGATGTGCTGGCTGAGCTCTCTTACATTGGATGGGTTATTTCAATGCGGAGTTCATAGTAGAAGCTACTAGGAGAAGTGATATTCCTATGTCGTAAACAAGATAATGATCACCAATCTGTGGTGATGCTTTGTTGGATGAACACAAAATTGATATAGCAAGTTATGTCTCTCGGGTTAATTAAGAACATTACCTGAAATTTTTCGTAGGAAGTATTGGGGACAAATGCTTATTTTGCCAGCCTTTATATTCTTTGTTGGTAAGCTGGTTATCGATGCAGCATCGTCAGTTGTCTTACATATATAATTATGCAAGTTTGGTGAAAAACAAGCTTTCGAGAGGCTCTCTAGGTAGAACGTGTGGCATATATAATTATGCAAATTATGCAAGTAGTGACCCTTGCTTGCTGGTTGCTACTACGTCTATGTCTCTCTTCATAGTAGTTTGCCACTCACTGACTGATAAACAGAGTTGCTACTACTAGTACCATTTCTTGCACCATTTGGCGATGCACGCAGCATTCTTTTTAGAATCTGGTAAAGGCATTGTCAATCGTATTACGGCTGCTGTCCTTTTTTGTTGCATGTGCACTGGGCTAGAATTAGAATAATCTTGTGGGGGGTGGGGGCGGGTACCTTCTGGGTGGCAAACCAACTTTTCCCATCCATTCATGCTGATGCTGATGCTAAGAGGAATCATCTGCATTTGATTTGCTTGAGAAGGTTGGTGGCTCTGTTTTTATTTATTATCATCATGATTGATTGATTAGATCTTTTAAGTGTATACTACTGTTGTTCAACAAGTACTACTATATATCTATCCTGGACAGCACTGACATCTCCCCATGGTACTACTATATATCTATCATGTTCAACAAGTACTTGTACTACTCCTATTTTAAGTGTATACTACTACTGTTCAGCAAGTACTTGTACTACTGCTGTTTTAAGTGTATACTACTGTTGTTCAGCAAGTACTACTATATCCATGTTGGCAAGTGCAAAGTGGCCCGTCCTAGCCCCCTAACTTAATTCAGTTGAAGATTAGTAGGTTTAATTTTTGTTGCTTGTGTTCACTAGATCATGTGCATACATGATCTGATCCTGAAATAGTGTGGATGTGGTGGATTGCTTCCTCTTGGACAGATCTGATTGTTGTCCAACAACACTACTTATTTTTGTAGTATGCCTTTATTATACTTTCCTCTCAAGCTAATAAGAATAGAATATGCATGATCTAGTTTATGCTCTTAAGGAATTTTTACCTGCAGCTCTTTATAGCTTGTTACTTCATCCTTCTAGTGATTTGGTTATATTATGTAGCTTTATCTTCTGAATCCTTAACCTCTTTCTTGCAGATAACCTGATTTTGATACATCTGGATTCATCTTAAGTTTTTAACACTAATTCTAGTGTTGTTATATGGTGCTGCTGTTACATGGTGCTGTTATATGGTGCTGCTATATGGTGTTGTTATATGGTGCTGCTATATGGGGATGGGGCTGTCAATATGGGGAAGGGGTGTTTTGTCTTGCAGGGATTTCATTTGAGTTGCCCATTTCTCCCGAAGTGTCGATTCACTTCCGTTTCGGTTGAGAAATGGGCACTCCTAGGTCAAAAAATTAGCAAAGGTCATGCCCAATTTTTTGGCCGAGATTTGTGCTAACTTTTTGCCTCTTTTTAATAGAGTAGTGCAAACATGTCGGGCAACAACGAGGCCGGCCCTTCTAAGCACATGATCAGCATCGAAGAACAAGCTAGACAGGCCAACCAGTCATTCTGGTGGGGGTCCCAACAGGAGGAGGAGGAGGCGATGAGGATGACACCACCACCGGAGGAGGAGGCGACCGTCGCTAGAGCTGGTGGGGACAATGAGGGAGGAGATCCTAATTACGAGGGGGACGAATACGACTACGATGGAACTAGTGAAGGTGGCGGCGAAGATGATGACACCATCAATGGCGGCGTCCGCACCGATGGCGGCGAGCGCACGGATGGCGGTAGCGGCAACCCGGCAGCTTCTCAGAAGAAGAAGAAGGAACAGAAGGAGTGGAAGGTGCCAGTGCTCTCCACCATCTGCGATGAGTTCACTCAGGTCACAGAAAGTGGCCTACCCATTGCGCCAGAGGCGATTGCTAAAGGGTACGGCCTGCAACTCAGGTGCATCGTCCGGGAAAGCATGTCGATCAACATGAAGTACATCAGACATGCTGACAATGCAGCTTTGGTCGATAACCACCTTAAGAAGCTTCACAAGCGATACAGATTCCCAGAGTGGTTTAGAAACCTCGAGATAAAGAACTCGGTGAAGAAACTAGCCCTCACAAAGATGAGCAACGCCTTGAGCAGCTGGAAAACCCGGGTGAAGACTAGCATTGACAAAGGTGAAAGCTGGGAGGTTATTAGTAAGAAAAATCCGATGCTCGATGAAGAGGAGTTTAAGATATTCAAGGCGGATATAGCTACCGCTGACGCTATAAAATGGACTAAATGGGGAAGGAGTATGCGGGAACAGAACATAGGTAACCACCACCTTGGAAGCGGCGATTCTGAGGAAACAGGCCATTTGGGACAAGGAGGACGCCGAGCTTGAACGCCTTGGTAAAGACAACCCTTGGCTTAAAATCACGGACTTGCAGCTTAGGCAATTTGTTTGGGCCCGCTACTACCTGGACAAGGAAACAGGGGAGTTCATCACCGACGATCCGAAGGTGAAGGACTTCGATAAGAAGCTGGTAAGGAATTTATCGCCGATCTCAAGTCTATTGCGTTCTAATTAAAATAATGAATCCAAGAATCTAAATGGGTTCACCTTTCCTTGTCTCCGCAGAAGGATGAACTGAACGCTACTGCCACAGAGTCGTCCCAGGATTCGACGGAGCCATGGGACTCGGTTTTCAACAGCACGACTAATGCTTACAAGAAGAGGGACAAGGGATTGCCGCCATCCTCAGCTGGCCGTGTGTCCGGCTTCGGTACGAGCATGAAGTTCAAGGAGTACTACAAATAGGACGCTAAGAAAAGAAGGGAGAGGAAGAACTAGTTGGCGGCTAAGGATAAAGCCGTTGTTGAAGAGCTGAAGATGAAGGTGCAGACACTGGAGGAGAAGGCGTGGACGAGAAAATGGTGGACAAGTTAGTGGAAGAGAAGCTCCGCTCGAAGATCCCCCTGAGTTTTTTGAGGGGCTTACTGCTTGGAATGCGGGAGGTCGATAGGGGCCGATACATCTGCCTAGCTTAAGCGGCAGCAACTCAGGCATCAATGTTACCATGTCACCAGACCTGGTGACCCCGCCGGCCGTCAACGTCGGGACGCAGCCGCTCGTTTTGGTCACACCGACGCCCCCTCCCGCCAAAGATACCAATAAGGCGTAGCCGACGGCGGTGGTGCTTCGTGAGGCACCCGAGCGGGAGATTGCAGATGATGATAGGCCGGTCGCCGACATCGGCCATGTCTCTACATTAGCCGATATCCACGCCATCACCAAGGTAACTAATTAGTTAGTGCACGTCATCTCCTTTATGCCTTTGATGCATGACTGTTGCCATCTCATGACGCCCAACAAACATGTTTTGCCTCAGGACACTTCTTACGTACTCCTGCTTAAAGATGCCGGCGGTGAGTTGAAGGATGTTGCCAAGGGCACTCTCATACAACCGACGAGCCGCACGATGCACAACAATCCAATTGATGATGACGTGATGAGGGTTAGGTTGGCTCGGGTGTTGCTAGGGTGCGACGACATGGACCCCCCTTTCAACCTTAGGGAGCCGATGAACACAAGACCCTTGGAGAATGCTACAACTAGCCCTTGACATGGCCGAAGACCCAGATTCGTCTTGCGAGGGGAGCACCGGTGCCACCTCTCGACCGATCGCCCGGTCACCACCTCGGAAGCCAGCAGCCGCCATCGTCGCCACCACCAGCCATCACCAGCAACTCTTGGCAGCGTGTGCACCGCCACATGGCAAAGACGTTGTGCTGCAACCGTCGTCGCCCCCGCTACCACCACCACATGATGGCACCCATGAAGATGATGAAGAATTGGTCAACATTGACGACTTCATCAACACCGGCGCCACCAAAGGATTGTATATGCCTTCTGTGGATGAAGAACCCTTCACAGCTCGCGACGACCATCAAGCTGGTCATCCCAATACATGCATGCAGCGCCTGGTCTTCCATGGTCTTTCTCAAGAGACACCTCCAGCCGCCGATCCACCACAAGAGAAACCGGGATTGGTTTTCAGCCCCAACGCACTCCGAAAGGCAGCCAATGAGCAGATGGCAGTGGCTGACACTGTTGTGAAGAAGATGCACTACAGGAAGAGAGGTAATAATAATAATAAGAAGGGTGCGATCCAGCCTCTTCCGAAGAGGATCCGAGGTTAGGACGCCGTCGTTGTACCATCCACACAATATGGCTTGCCCCGAGTGCATGTAGCTGGTGATCCGATATTGACTCCGGATATGATCCACATTGCGGTTGGAGCCATGTTAACTTTGCACGAGGGTGTCAAGACACTAGAGGGACTCCTTCTTAAAGACGAAGATCCAAATTACCTGGTTTTCATGGCCAAGGTGCCATTGGACGTGGGCTTCGTCGATGAACCCCCCACGGATATATTCTTCATAGCGTTCGAGGACATATTTAAGTTGTTTCTCATGAAACGACTGGACTATAACTTGGTCCGCCTATACGCGCTCAATATGGCGATCAAGATCAAGAGAGAGTACCCCGGAAGTTGCGATAGTGGATCCCTACTACATGCGGGACAGCCAATTGGTCGAAGGATCAGAGACACGAACCAAGGTGACGGCGTACCTCAAGAAGTTCATGGTGGACAACAAGAGGAAGGACACACTTCTTTTGCCTTTCTTTCCCGAGTAAGTACACACACTCACTCATCGCCACCGTAACTTATGCATTTCTTATAGAGTTCTTCCTTTGCTCTTTTTCCAACATTCTGTTCCAATTATGTTGCGCAGAGACAAATACTGCACACTCATCGTCCTTGCCCGAGGTATTTGCTAGCCACGTATTTCGACTCGAGGAGTTTGACGAAGAAGAAAGACTACACCAGAATAACGGGTGCTCTCAATGAGGCTCTCGAGGGCTACACCAAGAAGGGATGCACCTTCGTAGATAAGGGGGAATGTATCAAGGATGGAAAACACGTGTTCAAGCATGTGCTCGAGTTCCCCTGCGTCAAGCAGTCGACTACTGGTGCCAAGGAGGCCTTCTACGTCCTCCATCACCTTAAAGGCTATGTTCGGGATTGCCAGAACCTAACGCTGCCATCTAGTCTCTAAGGATGGGCCGAAACTTTGGCGCGAATCGACGATGATGATCTTAGAGAAGACTTCCATCGCATTCAGATGAAGTTGTCGCAAATCATCATTGAAGATGTCAACACAAGGGGGGTGCCCTACAAGAAGCCAAAGGGTTGAGTAAGAGGGAGATCGAAGAACGCCTCCGTAAGCAGGGTGACACAAGGACGTGGGTGACGAAAGAGGGTTATCTACCATTCCCGAAGCCGAGCGAGAAGAGGAAGTCTTCATGATCGATGTGTGCCTCTAGCATGATCCAGTGTGTGTATATTCTTGATGGACGCCTGCTGTATTAGTGTGTGTGTCATAAACTTTACTATCTTGTGGTCGAAATGGTCATTGTTGTTAGACATCAACTACCTTGTGGTCGTGTTGTCGTTGAACTTATTGCTTCTATGATGATCTATCTTTTAGGTTTATTGATCCTTTGTTTTATATTCTATGAACATATATATATATATGGATGTGAACCCTTTATTAATTCTTTTCGTTGTATTTTTACTAATATGCCTTGTCGTCTATAGAGATGGCGATGAGGTGGTTTGTGGTGTACATGGGTAGGGTTCTAGGAGTCTACGAGGATACATATGGGAGGATTGTCACAAACAAGTGAACAAGTTCAGCGGCAACATCTACAAAGGATACACGGCTAGAGAGGAGGCGGTAGCCAAGTGGAGGAACCACTTGTGGAAGAAGAACCAGATGAAGATATTGGTCGGGCTAATGCTCTTGCTCACCATTATCACAGCTATATTCTATTTGATCCTAGTATAGGCGGCGGTGGCCACTTCATATTTATAATGTGAGATGATATGAACTTTGTATTCAGCACTTGTGTAAGAATTCGGCACTTGACACTATATATGTATCTCGATCGGGCTCTAAGTGTGATGACATTATACTTGTGTTTGTATTATATGTCGGTTTTCATCTACTACATGTGCAATGTACTGTTTATACTGATCTGGATAAATACTATATAAACCTGTATAAATACCTGATTATACACTAGGAATGTATTTTATTTTGAATACATGTAATAAACTCAGTGGTGCATATAGAAAAGGTGTCTGTGGCGCATATAGACTCTATGGCGCATTGGATTGTATGCGCCACTGAACTGCTTCCTGTGGCGCATATGCAGGAACGCACCACAGAAGTTTGAGACTTCTGTGGCACATTTCTATATGCGCCACAGGAAGCAGATATCAGTGGCGGGGTAACAGTGGCGATAGGGATATGTGCCATAGAAGTTGGATTCCATGCGCCACAGAAGAGCTGTTTCCTAGTAGCGCTCACCAACTCAACCTTAGTGTATTTGTTGTGCAACATGGCTTACACCCACTGTATTGGAACGCAGATATTTCTGACACCCGATCGTCACGGCCTGCCTCATATCGGAGAACTTTCTTGGTGGTGCACACTAAGGGAGAACAATTATATTGATATTTTGATTAGGGATTATCTTATTAGGCTACCGTCAACTCTCTAGTACTAGCACACAATAAGACACACAAACAATAAACAGTGAATGGAAGTGTGATGCAATATGGTCCTTCACGCTGTGATCTTCATCCCGTGCCTTCGGATTCCGACGCCAGGGTTTTGGTGCTGTAGGCACCAGGGTACCAGTGCCCTTCGGCGTGGTAGTACATCATATCCATGACCATATACTACTACTAAGCAAATTAAGTAAACTACTTTACCGTTGCCACAACCATATGACATCAAAACGTCCCCTGCAAAACAAAGTTAGACGCCTCTACTTTATCTTTGCATGATTTACGTGGCTGATAGGGCTTTCACACAAGAACCGTTCTTACCTACGAACTTTCACCACAACGCTCATCAAGTAGTTGTCTATACTACACCCATTTCTAGGCCCTCCATTACAAATGGTATACCAACTAATATAAGAGAGACAGACATCCCCCCAAAGCCACTTTATACGGTAAAAGTTGTATGTCAAGCGTGGACCAGTCTCGCAAATGAACGCATAAAGTCGGTTGGGGGCCGCTCCATCAAGCATTGATGCAGTATACAGAAGTACACGTGGGAGGGTAACAACTAACATGTCAATACCCACACGCTACATCTCATGTGTTCTACCCGTACTAGCAATACTATGCATAGATGTAGGTCTGATACCACTGTAGGGGTTCGCGCATGAAAACAATAAAATTTTCCCTAGGCCGAGGACCCCAGTTTGAAGGGAATATGCCTGAGAGGCAATAATAAAGTGGTTATTATCTTACTCCATGTTTATGATAAATGTTTATTTTGCATGCTATAATTGTATTGATCGGAAACGTCAATACATGTGTGTTTAATAAAAAAAATGATGTGATGAACATTCATCCGAAGTATAGCATTACGATCAAAGTCATTATGTTTATATTGCTATAACATCATACGAGGTAATCTTTATCCTTAGACCATGAGATCATGTTAATTGCTAACACTAGAAGAGTATCTTCATAACATCAAACGTCACACCGTAACAGGGTGACTATAAAGATGGGTTTAGTGCTATGAAGGTGTTATGTTGAGGCTCATGGATCAAGAGTGGAATTTGTCAATCCCAATGACAGATAGATATACTCTGGGCCCTCTTGGTGATATCACATTAAGATAGCTTGCAAGCAAGTGATGTGATCGCTAGAATGTTATATCACGGGAACGAGAAAAGAGTGCATGTCGGCAACGAGATCAAACTAGGTATGGAGATACCAATGATCGAATCTCGGACATGTAATATATCGCTAGACAAAGGGATTTAGTTACTAGCGTTAAAGGTTCTCACGATCACAAAAGTCATCGTTGAATATGCAGGAGTCACTATGGATCTCCAGGTTCCGCTTCTGATTATTGATCTGAGAGGAGTCTCAATCATGTCTGCATTATTCACGAACCATACGGTGACACACTTAAGAGTTACCGGACACCATTTTGGAGCACATATGTTTAAGACGAAAGAATTGCAAAGTGCAGGAATTGTTTCGATAGAAACCGGAAATTGTTTCGGGTGACATTGCAGAAAGTGGTTCTGCATGTGATATTGAAATATTGCAAGGGGTTATATGTGAATTTTTGTTAATTAAATTAATTAACAAAATTCTGAATAAATTTAATAAAAGAGTTTTATTAAATGAGAGAGCATTATTGGAGAATTTTAATGCATTTAAAGTGGGGACTTTAAGAGGGAATGTGAAGAGGCATTTTAATGTGGAGGGGTTACCACCACATGAATGGGGGAGGTGAGGAGTCACCCCCATGCGCCGGCCATGGAGAGAGCGGCACCCCCCTCCTCCTTTAAAAGGCCACCCTCTCCCTCCTTCTTCCTCACACCTCCTCGTGAAGGATCTCTCTTCCCCTCTAGAATTATTCCCCCATGGTCTCGGATTAGCGAGATACATGTTCCCGGTGGCATTTAAATGCGGAAGGAGTTCTTGCTTCCATTTGGATCGCTGGAGTGAGGAGGTGGAGGTTGTCCGGTGTTTTGAACGTGTGTGCGAGTATGGATGCGCTGTTGATTTGCGGCGCTCGGACTTCCACTCGATCTTGAGATCGGCAGGTGTACGACTACATCAACCACGAGTTCCTACTCGTTAACAAAACTCGTTGTCTTCGAGGGTAAGTTCTCGATGGATGTATGTCCACCTGTTGCTCCGTACATAGTAGATAGATCTTGGCGTGTAGTTCTCATCGTAGGAAAAAAATTCTATGTTGCGGACCCAACAGTGTATCAGAGCCAGGTCTATGCGTAGGTGCTTTGCACGGGTAGTACACATATGTTTATATGTGGGCGACGATGATCATGTTATTTCATCTTTCATGTATTTTGGATATTGGTGGCATAGTGGGATGAAGCAGCCCGGACCAACCTTACATGTCATCGTACATGAGACCGGTTCCACGACTGACATGCAACTAGTTTTGCATAAGTGGCTAGCGGGTGTCTGTCTCTCCTACTATAGTCAATATCTGATTTACAATTAGTTGCTAATAACTTGGTTATCCTCGTTGTGGTTCCATGTTCGTTGGTGAGAACGGTTCTATCTCCGAAAGCCCTAAGCCACGTAAAACTTGCAATTGATAAATTAGAGGCGTCTAGTTTAGATCGTTGCTGGGCTAGTATATTCATATGGTATTGTTGTAAGTAGATGTATGATAGATACTCTTACAACACATTCAACGTGTAAGTTCCATATACCTTGGCCTTACACACAAAGGAATGATAGAGATCATACCACGATGTAAATGATAGAGATCAAATGCATGGACCATATCATCTCACTTTACACATTAGATGTTAGCATCTTATACTGCTAGTTTGGCGCTTTTGGTAGCATTGTAAGATGATCCCTCATTTAGATATCAAGATAAAATGTGTTCTTCCTTGAGTATGCACCGTTCTATGGATCGTGTTTCGAGATATCACGTGATGATCGGGTGTACTCGACTCTACGCTTTCATACAACGGGTGTAAGACAGTTTTACACATGCGAGTACTAAGGTTCTTACTTGGCGAGCCTAGAATGTAAAAACATGGCCTCGGAACACGGACCGAAAGGTTAAGCATGAGTCATATAGTTGATGTGATGCCCATATTGATGCTCGCCTTTGAAGCTACACCGACTCACATGATGATCGGACTTGGTGTAGTGGATTTGGTTCATGTAATCACCAAAAAGGCACGAGGGATGTCGTTTTTGAGTGGGAGTTCATTTCTAATTTGGATTAGTAGAACTCAATTTGTCATAAACTAAATCGAAGTGAATTTGCATAATTTGTTGTAGTCATTGGCATATGTTCACTACCTTATGCTTAGTTTTAATTGAGATAATAGAACTATAGAATTCTAGATATTTACTTTACGAACTGGCATCGTATTGTTTTGAATGTCAATTTAAAGTTTAGAAGTCCTATTGCGAACTTTCAGCAAACTCTATTTACTCCATGAAGTTTACTAAGTAGTATTAAATCAAGAGTAAGAATTCCAATGTTAGTATCTAAAGTATCATGTTTGCCTCCATGATTATTGATATTCAAAAGTTGTTTTAATATAAAGATTATATAGGAGCCGAAAATTGTTTCAGAAACCATCATCTGTGAAAGATATTGTGATATTTGAAATAATGTTTTTGGTTGCATTATGATAGAGTATAATTTAGCAAAATACATGTTCTCATATTGTATGAGAATTTGTGAAGGATGGAGATGCTAGACATCCGAATCTCCCAAAAGGTTTCTAGAACTAAAATTATACTCGTCATTCTTCCTTATAGGCTATAGTAGCTTGATCATGAAAGTTGTCATGATAAGGATGAATAGAACATGTAAGTAAAATGTTTACTACACTAATAGATTACTAAAGAATGGTTTTTTGAAAGAATACCAAACATTTGATGATGGTGATCCACTTAAAAGTGCAAGTCCAAAGGTATTAGTATTTGACTATATACGCTTTGTACTATGTGTCATGTGAATGACACCACAATTGATGTTGATAAATTCTTTTAAAAGGAAAAGGAATTGCTGAAAGAGAATCTATAAAATATTTTGCAGAAAAGAAAAGGTTAGAGATGTCCAACTTAGGTATATAGAAGATATACATGTTATGGCTGTATTCCTTGCTTGTTAAACAATGTGGTTCTTAGGTATTTGATACCGAATTGGTTGGTATGAAGTGTCATACAGGACAACGCAATTCATGAACTGCAATGGCCTAAGTAACTAGCAAGAGAATAAGTGATGATGTTCATCGAAAACAAATAAAGTATTGTTGTGTTTTTCGTTATCATCAAACCTAGCCTTCAAGATTTGTTTTAATAATTGTTATTTTGTTCCTGTATTATGAGAACAATGGTTGTTCAAATAATTACCGTATTCCATAAAGGATGGATGAACTTTTACAAGTCTAGTGGGAGAAATCACATCCATAAACACTATTGCTAAAATGTCGCAAGACAAATGATTAAAAGATCACTTATGAAGTGACATCGCTGTTTAAATTATATTGGAAAGAAAACATGAAGAAACTCCATGTTGATGGATTTTTGGAGTCTTTGATTTTGATCAAATGACGCTTGTGAAACTTTCCTCGAGATAATTGAAACTCTGTCCATAGGCCAAAGAGGAACGAATGACTAACTTATTGGATATTATGCATGTTGATGTATATAGTCCATTATGTGTAGCCATATGCTATGGATCCTTTTGCTTCATATGCTTTCTCCAGAAATTTAAGTGAATATATCTATATATTTACTTAATAAGGAAGAAGTATGAAACATTTGAAAATTGTTCAAAGACTTTCAAGATGAAGTGGAAAATCATTGTAACAAGAAAATAAAGAGTTTATGATTCGATCATAAAGGAAGATATTTGAGTTACATGTTTAGCAAAAACACCTAAGACTTGAGGAATTGTTCCATGATTTGTGTTTTCTCGATAAACCATAGGAGTATGGCATATTCGAGAGATGAAATCAAACCATGTTTGACATGGTAAGATCAAAGGTGTCATTTATAAAACTGCCATTATGTTTTAAGGATTAAAGCTTTAGAGACTACCACTTTTACACTGAAAAGAGCACCATCATGATCTGTTGAGATGACACCATATGAGTTATGGTTTGGGATAAAACCCGAATTGTCTTTTCTTAAGTTTTGGTATGCATAAGTAAAATGTTTACAACCAAAGTCGGATAAGCACGTCTTTGTAGGTTATCCCAAAGAATTTGTTGGGAATTTCTCCATAACACCGAGGACAAAAGAGTTTGTCGCTTGGAACGTCAAGTTTCTTGAGAAGGAATTTTTTGCAAAAAGTTAAGTGGGAGGACAATAGAACTTTGATAAGGTTGTTGAACATTAGCTATATGTGCTAAGTAGCGCAGCGCTGGAAAGTGTCCCGGTGGCGTCCACAATGCTCATGGCTCACGTGATTACAAAGGGTGTGATCTCGGAGATTAGAGTTCCTATTGAACCGTGTGGGTTGGGTAAGAATCAAATAGTGTGATTTGATAAGCAAGTCATTATTGTTTTGACAATGATGAACCGACTACATGCAAAGAAGCGATGATGGGCCCTGACTCCATAAAATGACTAGAAGTCATAGAATCCGTGATAGTATCCATACACGAGAAATCAAGTTTCTGAACTTGGAAGACCCTCCGGAAAGGCGTGAAACCTATCAGTCATGTTTGGATCTATAAAGAAATCAGACATGGATGTTTAACATCTATGAAATAGTCGACATGTCGGAAAGAAGTTGATGACAATGTTCAAGGAGTTGACTATGACAAGATTTGATCTTTCATAGTGATATTTAGTCTTGACGGATTAATGTAGCAACCACTACATATAATTTGATGTATCGTAGTTGAACAAACAAAACAATGTTCTTCTAATAGAATGGTTACCTAGGACGTGTACAAGACACGGTCCGAAGGGTTTTGTTAATTCAAAGGGTGCTAAAAGGGCATGCAAACTTCAATAGTTGAAGTAAGCATAGCGGAGTCGGAATCTTCACCATGATGAAATTGTTAAAAGAGTTTAAATTCATCGGAGATGATGAAGATGCTTGCATTTGCAAGAAATTAAGTGGGAGCGCTGAGACATATTTCTAATACATTATGTAGAGGACATATTGTGGATTGGAAATGATGTATCTTGTATTGACACAAGTTAAGAATTTCATTAAAAATAAGATTTCGATGAAGGACTTGGGCAAACCCAGAATATTTGGCATCAATATCTATATGGATAGATTAAGGCGCTAATATGGTTGTGCCAGACATACATATATGAGATATTGAAAGGGTTCAATATGGAAACAACAAGAAAGGTTCTTGCTGCATGGAAAGAATTGTATCAAGATTCAAGTGTTTCAACACTTGGTGAGTAAAATCACATGAAGATTTTGATCGATTATACCATGATATGTATATATCCAAAATGTCCTATGCTCTATATGTTATGAGCACATACCAGAATGATTCATAAGATGATAATTGGACGATAGTAAAGATATTCTTATGAGCTTTGGAAGAACTAAGAATATATCATGTATAAGTGACAAATAGTTAAAGGTAATTCATTGTAAAGTGTTACATTGATACTATTTTTGTCACAAGATACAAATTAAATTTATCTCAATTTAGACTATGGGTGGCACAATGTAATGGAAAGGATGTTCCATGATGGATTTGGATGAGTTCCAAAGTTGAGACATTGTGACGGATACTACAACAAAAGGCTAAGTATATAACTGCTATAGTAGCAGCAAAGGAGGGCATTTATGTTAAGTAGTTTGTTATCAAACTAGGTGTGGTTCAAAGTGGTCTGGTACTATGAAGATATATTGTATGACAATAATATCAACATATTTTAACCCGAACAAACTAAAGGTCTCACCAAAGGACCAAATTTATACAATGTCATCTCATTTGAGAATGAGTGATGCGTAGAGACGCAAAGACATGCAAATACACACGGACCTGAAACTGTCAGATCCGAAGATTATGTTAACCACTAGCAATCGCGTATATGCAACACCAGAAAGCCATAGGTGTTCAATACGCAAAGTTTTTCAAACTAGATTATTGACTCTAGTGCAAGTGGGAGACTGAAGGGAATATGCCCGACAGGCAATAATAAAGTGGTTATTATCTTATTGCATGTTTATGATAAATGTTTATTTTGCATGCTATAATTGTATTGATTGGAAACGTCAATACATGTGTGTTTAATAAACAAAAAGGGTTCCTAGTTATGCCTCTCTAATAGACTAGCTTGTTGATTAACAAGATGATCAAGGTTTCCTGATCATGGACATTGGATGTTGTTAATTATAAGGTCACAACATTTGTGAAATGATGTGATGAACATTCATCCGAAGATAGCATTACGATCAAAGTCATTATGTTTATATTGCTATAACATCATACGAAGTAATCTTTATCCTTAGACCATGAGATCATGTTAATTGCTAACACCGGAAGAGTATCTTGATAACATCAAACGTCACACCATAACAGGGTGACTATAAAGATGGGTTCAGTGCTACGAAGGTGTTATGTTGAGTCTCATGGATCAAGAGTGGAATTTGTCAATCCCAATGACGGATAGATATACTCTGGGCCCTCTCGGTGATATCACATTAAGATAGCTTGCAAGCAAGTGATGTGATCACTAGAATATTATATCACGGGAACAAGAAAAGAGTGCATGTCGGCAACAAGATGAAACTAGGTATGGAGATACCAATGATTGAATCTCGGACATGTAATATATTGTGAGACAAAGGGATTTAGTTACTGGCGTTAAAGGTTCTCACGATCACAGAAGTCATCGTTGAATATGTAGGAGTCAGTATGGATCTCCACGTCCCGCTTCTGATTATTGATCTGAGAGGAGTCTCAATCATGTCTGCATTATTCGCGAACCGTAGGGTGACAGACTTAAGAGTTTCCGGACACCATTTTGGAGCACATATGTTTCAGATGAAAGAATTGCAAAGCGCAGGAATTGTTTCGATAGAAACCGGAAATTATTTCGGGTGAAATTGCAGAAAGTGGTTCTGCATGTGATATTGAAATATTGCAAGGGGTTAGATGTGAATGTTTGTTAATTAAAGTAATTAACAAAATTCTGAATTAATTTAATAAAAGAGTTTTATTAAATGAGAGAGCATTAAACTTGGAGAATTTTAATGCATTTAAAGTGGGGACTTTAAAAGGGAATGTGAAGAGGCATTTTAATGTGGAAGGGTTACCACCACATGAATGGGGGAGGTGAGGAATCACCCCCTATGCGCCGGCCATGGAGAGAGGGGCACCCCCCTCCTCCTATAAAAGGCCACCCTCTCCCTCCTTCTTCCTCACACCTCCTCGTGAAGGATCTCTCTCCCCCTCTAGAATTATTCCCCCATGGTCTCGGATTTGCGAGATACATTATCCCGGTGGCATTTCGTCTGGAAGGAGTTGCTGCTTCTGCTGGATCGCTAGAGCGAGGAGGTGGAGATTGTCCGGTGTCTTGAACGTGTGTGCAAGTACGGATGCGCTGCTGATTTGCGGCGCTCGGACTTCCACTCGATCTTGAGATCGGCAAGTGTATGACTACATCAACCGCGAGTTCCTACTCGTTAACAAAACTCGTTGTATTCGAGGGTAAGTTCACGATGGATGTATGTCCACCCGTTGCTTCGTACCTAGTAGATAGATCTTGGTGTGTAGTTCTCATCGTATGAAAACTTTTGTTTTCTATGCTGCAGACCCAACACAGTTGCCAGAACCTATCTATTAGTAATGCAGTAACAGGAGACACTTTTCATGAACTTACCCTTGAAGACCGAAAAGTGTTGTCAACGCTCGGGAGAGCGTGGTTGATGTAGACGAACCGAAGCCGACCTCAGGGTCATGTTGAAGTCGCGGCAGCTCCTGCGGCTCCATCGACTTCTAGTGCCCCAAGTGTTGCTCCTCGAAGGGAGTTACACATCCGGTGCCTGGCGATGACTCCCGCTCCTCTGATCCAGCAGCAGTTGTGGAAGTAGAGCTCCTGGATCCGAATCCGACAGTGCAATGGTGCTCTGCGGTGAAGAAGGCTCCTGCTCGCGTGATCTAGACTTGGCACCATGGTCATAGGAGAGAGAGATAATAAATTTGAGGTCTCCCCACAATAGAGGGAACCTTTTTATTGATTATTGTGTATTTAATTTGCCAAAATACCGCTCTTTATATAGGGGAAAAACCACCCCGTAGCTAACTAGCTTAGCCATGTGGGACGAAACAAGGGAGAGTGGGAGGGGGAGCTTGGCCAGCCGGCCCAGGCCCTTGTGGGCCTTGCGCGGGGTACCCAAGGCCCGGCCGGCCACCCCCTCTCTATCCTCCCTTTGGTATTTTCCCTCATGGGCCCTTTTCCCCTCCGGATTTGGCCCAATTAGGTATTTGACTCTTTTTTAATGCTTTTTCTTTCATTGAATAAATATAATTGAATGATTAAATCACTATTTAACATTCACTTACATATTATTCAATCCCCATTGATGTGGAACTCATTCCTCTCATTCCGGACATCTTCCGGACTTACTGAAACCCTTCCGGTTTTCTCTATTTTCTTTTCTTCCGTGATTCTGCCGATCCTAAAACACTCTCTAAGCATCATCAAGACCTTAAGCGTGATACCCCATGGTTCAAGAACAATCCATACATGGTCAGGACCCTCCCGCACCAATTATCAACAGAGGGACCTGGATGGCCATGTGACCCCTATGCATTCCACGAAATCTTTCGTCATTTGAACCATGAACGTTGTGTCATATTCCTTTTATCTCTCGATACTTGCATTGTCTGAGATCTGATCAATGACATCACCATGTCGTGTTCAATCTCGTTATCAACAAATGCTACTTGACTCATTCTGACAAGTGATATCCCCGTGATCAAATCACATGTTGCGCATCTATTGGATACAACTTCTCCGAGTGGGCCCTCGAGTATCTAGTCTGTCATGTAGATGGACAAATCCCACTCTTGAAGCATATTGCATCAACTGTTCCTCTTAATACCTGACACACCTTTATGATCACCGTGTCACCGAGTGATGTTTGATGCTATCAAAGTACCCTTGGGTAACAATGATTGATCTGGCCTCACGGTCTAAGAAATAGTACACTAAGTCTTTTCTAATCATCATAACTTGAACTTCGTGACATGATCGGGTTATGATGCTTAGGTTGGGTATAACTCATCATCTCATTCTCACAATGAGTTTACTCCATTGTCAACTGGCATAAATGCCACATGATCAGGAAACCTTGATTATTTGTTGACCAATGAACCAGTGACTAGAGTTTCACCGGGAACTCATGGTTGTTTATATACCACACGTGTATTGACGTTTCCTTTCAATACATTTATAGCATGATATAAATCGTAATCATAAACTTTATGAAATATGATAATAATCTTTATTACTATTTGTCTCTAGGGCATATTTCCAATAGTTTGAACCGCTTCTTAATAGTTTATGGTGAAACAAATCATTATTTTCCTGCTTATGTGAATATGCATTTCACGATGTTACATTGCAGCCTTTAATCAACAACATGCAACACTATTTTTTAAACTTGTCGAAAATATATACTTGCGGCATTTGACTTTGTTTAAACGCCATAAACAGTATGTATAATACTGGCGTTTGGTGCAAACGCCACCATTGTGTCCCCTAGTCGTGGTGTTCACAATGAACGCCACTAGTACGAGTGGTAATGGTGCCGTTCATGTTGGACGCCACCACTAGGACCTACCAATGGCGCAACATTAGTGGAGTGCGGTTTAAACACCACTAACCCCCTTTCCCGAACGCCGCCACTAGGCCTTTTCCTACTAGTGTAAAGCTTTTTATTTGTTTGAGTAATTTGTTGTGGAAGATTTTGCTCTAGTTCTTGTAGTTAAACGATTCTTGCCTTGGAAATAATATTGCCAAACATGTACAACAAGAAAAAGTCTCTAATTTATGACTTCTTTGATGGTGATTGTCTTAAGAGTATACCTTTTAATATACTTAACCCCATAAATGTTTTGATAGACTTGAAGACACTCTTGAAAGGAGTTGTTTGATTCAAATGAATTCTAGAGGTAATTTTAATTCATGCCAAAGATAAACCTTGTGGATAAAAATGTGATACTATTTAAAGAGTTTATATGTTTTTGATGCACACCTTTGGATGCCAACAACTTTGCTAGCCTACGAAAGATCAATGGTACAACCCCTGATTTCGGCTCTGAGTTGATGACATGGGTGGCACTTGTCACTATAATGGGAAAATTTATTTGTACTCTTGAAGGATGTGCAAACCATTACTACTAATGACGACATGGGTGACACTTGTCCATATTTAAATCACATTTTTAGTCAAACAAATGACCAAGAATATATCTAGCCTTGCTACTAATGAATAATTATTGCAAAGATGTACAATCCCTTTCTCGGAACTGCGTTGTGCAAGAAATCATGCTTTTAAGGCGAAATCAGCTGCCATTAATGAAGATTTTGAGGTTCTTTACATGGCCAAGCAATCCTAGGTCAAAACCTAGGCTCCATAGGGCTTAACGACCACTGGTACGGGCTAGGTATGCTTGTACGGCCCGCACGTACCAGGTGGTGTTGGCTTCGTCTCGTTAAACCCCACGACTTTCATGAAGGCCCCTATATATTTTGAGATCCCAGCAGCCGCGTAGAGGGCCGCCATTCTCAGATTGCATCACAACACCACCAAAGAAGATCCACCACTATAGTTCATCCTCTCCATCCTCCATCCTCTCCATATCCATTAGCTTGTACTTGAGATCTCCTTGTGATTCAACGACCATTATGAGAATATTTCATTTCAGTCGAAGTATTCTGCACAATGTTTTCTATCCTTGATCTTATTGTTATGAGTGAGTTGTTCTCACGGGCTACGGGTTGGGGTGAAACCTCGCAGCAATTATGTGCATGTAATTCATGGGAGTATTGTGTATTGATTGAATAGAGATTTGTATCTTTGTTTATTTGTCTCTTGTCTCGATCTATGTACTTGTAGGTACCCAAGACCCCATAGATTGATAAAGGCTTGAGGTTGGATACTTGGTTAGCGGCAATCTCATAGGAAACCTAGTGACAGAAAGGGTAGTACGTCTTCGCTTAGCGACCCATTTGGGAACATCAGCAACATCACTTTGTAAGGCTTTGATCTGTGTTTTCACTTAATAATTATTATAGCCCGGTATTTCATTGTACAATGGTTGGACCAAAAGACTGTTGTTATGCTTGTGACTCACAGGGCTCTAATATATCAAGATGTGTTACCCACGAATTTTATCTTTATTAAATCATTACACCTGAATGTGTGTATTATTATCTTTATCCCATATGATGTGCAGCTGCAGGTGAATATTCAACCATGGCGTATCTCCATCCATTGCGACAAACTTCGTTCTAAAGTAAACTAGAAAGGTCTCGTAAACGAAGGTAAAATGAACAAATAAGTCTTGTAGATATGTCTCATTTAATTTCCATTTAGCATTGTTTCCCAAGGTTCGATTAAACCTAGGTCTACTAGGGAAAATTTTACTATACTGCATCCGTAAATCCGGATCAAAGGTATCCATCCTCTTCAGCCGACTAAACTTTCCCTTGCCACCTACACTGACGCCAACAACCCTCTCCGGTACTCAAGAGTGAATATGAGTGAAGATGACTTTGTGGCCAAGATGACCCAACTTTTGGATAAGAACAAGGTTACCAGTGTCGACTATGGAGGCTTAGCTCCACTATGGAAGGGAAGCATAGTCCCCACCATAAGCTTTTATTTTGATTCTTCACATTGCTCCGTGTTAGCCGATCCCCCAGGCTATGTGTTCTAATTTTTTTTCTGCATAACTTCTTCAACGAGGCCTTCATCACTGAGGATGATGATGAGGAGGATGTCGGGAGTGAGTCGGCTAAGGAGGACCCAAACTATCACGAGCCTGCGCCTACGCTGCATAAGTCAACCGAGTCATCCGATGAATCAGAAGACTGGACGACTCTGGCTAAGAGCACGACCAGCAAGCGAAAGGTTTTCGATAAACAGCCCTTGGGAAGAAGGTAAAGGTTGGGTAATCTAGCCTTGCCAAGACCGACAAAGTCACAACCGCCAAGGAGAAGGAGAAGAGGAATAAGGTCTCTCGGGAGACCCCTGCAATTTTCCTCCATGTTGCTCTGGCCTTGTGTTAGCCTGGAGCCGTGAGCCAGCACCCTGTTAACCCCACACCCATGCCAACAACCTCTTATTTATCGCTTGGATTTGTGAATGTTGAAGATGGCTAAGAAGTAGATTTTTCTCTATCACTCAGTAAGTGACCATACTTATTTCTTAATGCTTCAAAGGCAACTGTCCTTCTTGTTTGCTGCTTCTTGTTTTCTATAGTACTACTAGTTCCTTACTGTCAGACCCCCCTGTAGCCCCTCAGGAGAACATCTCTCCTAGGGGGAAAGTTGATCCTGAGGTTGCTTCCGGATCTACTGCCCCCGAGATTACCCCAACTATAGGTGGAGAAAAACCAAATGTGAATTCTGTGGCTAATAAGGACATGATGGATGTTGACATGTCCACTATTAGGGCAGATGACCCGTCCATTTTGGAGGGTCATCTGGCTTCTGACTTGGCTAGCTCATCCACCCCCTCTCCCTTCTCCTTGTTGTTAACAAGGTCAAGGGGGAAGAGCTCATCTAGCACACTGTTCATTAGCAGATGCCCCCCTTGAGAAAGCCTACCAGGTAATCCGTGTTACCTTTTGAAGTTTCTCCAAATTATGTACCATATGTAGCCCCTGAGGACATAACTGATGATACCTTTGATCCGGATTACAGATGCAGTATAGTAGCTTTTTACTTAGAAAGACCTAGGTTTATCGAACCTTGGGAAACACTTGCTAAAAAGAATTGAGGAATGTCTACAAGTCTTAATAAAAATATTTGTTTTTTGTTTACTAGACCTTTCTAGTTTACTTTGTATCTTTTTGTTGTTTTTAGTGGATGGAGATAGGCCAGGGTTGAAGATTCACCTCTATTTATGTATTCATATAAGATAAACATAAAGTTAAGCACATTCATATGTAAAATGATCTAATAGTGATAAGAGTTATGGGCAACACATACTTAGCTACTAGAGCTCCTAAAACTACAGGTGACAATAGTCTCTTGGTCCAACCGTTTACACCCCGAAACCACAACTCATAACAATTATTAAGTAAAACAGACCAAAAGCCTTATGATTGGTGATGTTGATGTAGATCCAAGCGGATCACTAAACGAATATTGTACTCCTCCTTTTTGTCATTGGGGTTTTGCATGTCAGACAACGTTCTCCGCTCTTCTCACCTCACACCTGGATCAATCCGCTGGGTCTTCGGTACCTACATGTCCTTGAATTAAGGTAGAGAAAAAGATACAAGATAACAAAGCTCATATTCAATAACTACATAATATTCCCATTTAATTATATGCACATAATCGCTGCAAGGTTTCACCTCAACCCGCAAGCCATGAGACTTCCTATCCCATGGAGCAGGGTTGATGACCATGGCATACTGGTTCTCTATTGGAATAAGGTCTAGGAGATCCTTCCTATACCAAGTAATTGGAACTTCCAACCACCGCGTCTTGGGGGCAGGGGAGGTGGCCATCAATATCCTCGAGAAGTTTTCTAGCACGGAGTGCTAGTGGTGGAGTGCCAAGGAAAGTGTGGTAGACTGGAGCCTTCTTTTCGAAAGTATGTTTCCCTTTACCATCTCCCTTGTCGGAAGATTTGGGTTCCACGTCTTCGTCCATATCACTTGAATCCTTGGATTCCTCCTCCTTCTTCTTCCCTTTGCCCTTTCCACAGGGTCTGTTCTTCCGACTTCACTTGTAGCCGGACTCAGGGTCTTCCTTGAGGTTGTTGACAAATTTGCATTGGCGGTTGGTGTGGGTCGCTTTGCCGTTTGCGTCCAGGTGAACGAAACACGGCATATCACGTTACTCTTTGTATGTTTGGGGAACGTGGGGCACTGAGGGTGTAGAATCGCTCCTTTGCTGGCCACTGCTAGCCCCCCGACCACGTCCACGCTGTACGCCTCCGCCTCTTCTAGTGAAGTTGCGGCAGCCATGTCGGCGGCTTGCTTTTCTTCAGGCGGATTTTTCCGCTTGTTATTGTTGTTTTTTGTGGCCTGGGTAGGGATTGCTATTGCCGACAATGATCCACGCGCGTTGTCATCAGCAGCGACAAATTCGCTAGCCATGGCGATCATTGTGTTGAGGGTGAGCTCATTGTTGTATTGCTTGCGCTTTAATTTATGCCGGAGCAAAGTTCCCTTTTCTAGACCGTCGATGAAGGAGGACATAGCGGTATGTTCATGCACCCCTGTGCAGGATTTTTTCATATCCAGCCAGTGAGAGAGGTAGGCACGAGAGGTTTCATCCTTTTCTTGCACACACCGCTATAGGTCTCCGATAGTGCTGGGACGTTTGTACGTACCCTCAAAATTCTTGGTGAATGATTCATGCATGTCCAACCAATTGCATATTGATTTCTCCAGCAAGTCATCGATCCATTGTTGGGCGGTGCCGGTCAGCATAAGTGGGAGGTACTTGACAGAGACATTGGGGTTTCCCCTTGCGATGTGAATCGCTTTGCTATAGTCCTGCAAACATGTCGCTGGCCTGGCAGTGCCATTGTAGGGTTTGATGGTCTTGTCTATTTGGAGACCCTTGGGGTAGGTTGTGGCCCATATTACCGGTCCAAAGCAACGTCGCCCAAGGTACGGGAGCTCCCGAGCTTCTTGGATCTTATCCAGCCATGAATGTGCGTCATACGGCTCTAGATGCTTCCCTTTTCCATCATGGGGAGGGGAGTTGTGGCGCGATTTATGAGATCCACCATGCCCTCCGCCATGATGGCTGCTAGGTGGCGACAGTGGCGGTGGAGGTGGTGGGTGAGCCTTCTTGCTGTGACCCTCCTACGACTCCTCACACCTATCGCGGTTGCTTGTCAGATGTGGCGGCTCCTTATGGAACCTGCTCATATGTCCTTCATTGCCGCTGTGCTCTCCGGTATGTCGGGGCAGCTCACACTGGTCGCGTATAACGATGCCGGCCTAGGGACGCCTTAGCGGTGGCATGCTTGTACGGTGGCGCGGCTGTGGTTCCTCGTGACGCCAATATGGTGGTGGAGGTGGCGACCGGTGAGGACGAGCCTTTTCTCCATGATCAGAGGATATGGGGATGGCGTCAGTCCTATTGCGTGCCTCTCTCTGTCTTTCTTCTGTGGAGCCCGTATGTGATCCCTCGTCACCGGGAGATTTGGGCCTTCTACGGCTGTTCGGGGTTGACTGGCAAAGCTCCGGGTTGGACTCGAGCCTCTGTGAGGTAGCCTTTTCCTGTTGCTTGCATACCTTAGCGACAAGGTCGTACACCTGAGCAACTGCTTCTAGAGACCTGTCCTATTCCCGGAGGGTTTTGGCGACGGCGATGTTGAGGGCGGGAGTTGGCATGACTTGCCTCCCCTCTGAATCAATGTATGGGGTGGCTTTTGTCGGCTTACACCTGTCATATCCCAACCTGCGACGAACGCCGTATCTTCGACGACGTGAGATGGCACTTTCTTTGCCTTTTGCTTCAACAACAATTGCTTGTACTCATCCTCCATAGCTCTTGCCGCCTTAATGGATTGCTGCATCCTAGCCATGTCTTCGTCCAGCTTAGCGCCCTGCTCCGCAAAGCATTTGGCCTTCGTCCATCTTCAATCACGCTCCCAATGGCGACTAGCACCTGGTGGGAAGCGTTGGTCTTCTCAGCACGCTCCTCCTTCTCGATCTCCTACTCAATCTCCCTCATAACAGCATCGTATTCCTCCGAGTTAGTGTCTCAGCCACTGCCATCCATATTGATGTCGGTGTACAGTGCGTCAAGGACGGAGTCGGAGTTGGCTTCGGTGTTGCTGATGGCGGATGTGGAGGGTGATGAAGGCAGGGCGTTGTTGTTGTTGTTTCCTCCTCCATCCATGATGGCGATCGCTGTTTCGGCATCCTCATTGGCATCCGTAGATTCGTTGACGATGGTGAGCATCTCACCAAGGGTGAGAGGACCTGCGGCCTGCCGCCTTCGGAGGGTATGCCGGAGGAGTGTTCCGGGTGTGAGCCCTTCCACGAAGTGGTACACGAGCTCATCAGCATGGTCACCTTCTATGGTTTCCCTCACCTTCATCCATCTGGCGAGGTATTCGCGGGGAGGTTCCCCATCCCTTTGAACGCATCTAGCCAGATCGAAGATGGTGACTACACCGACAAAGTGTGACCTGTGTATCTCTAACGCTCGGGGAAGCCAAGCAGATTTGCGGGGTCCTTCCACCTTTATATCCTACACAGGGGCGGTTTGGGTGGGCCTTGAGTTTTCCTGATCCGAGCCACCATACTCCAAGGAGAGATATGGCCCAGATCTTTCCGCGAACGTGTCCTGCTCATAGGCGGTCCGTGCGGGGCTTGACAAGTTTCCGACTTCCTGGGAGCTAGCACCCGAGTCGGTTTCGTCGATGAAGATGTGGATGTCTCCGAAGGGGATGACCGAACAATGCCTAGGGTTCGTCTTCGCCGGGACCCAGAACTCATCTGGAGGGACGATTGGGACGTTGTCGGAGAAGAGAACACGCCGGATGGCTATGGTGTCGCCGATTCCCGTGAACAGATTGGACCTTGCCCGATGTAGAGCTCGAAGCGCCTCTTTCCCCATGGTGGGTGCCAAATGTCGTGGTATTGCTGACGAGTACGTCATGGAGGGATCCTCATAGTACGTGTTTAGAGACTTGGGGCAAGGCGGAGAGTTGGCGGGTACGAGGTAACACAGTTTACCCAGGTTCAAGTCCCACAACGGTGGCAGAACTCTACTCCTGCTATAAATCACTATAATGGCAATACGCCGAGTTAAAGAGATAGGTTGGCTATGCAAGGTGTTGCACGTTGTATGTAGCAATCTAAGAAGTTGTGCCCTAAAGGCTCCCACAGGTCCGGCTTATAAAGGCACCAGAACCTAGGGTTTACAGGGAAGGGTCCTTGCTGGACAAGGTAAAGAGTCCTACACTAATATGAACTAGTATTTCGTGTCTTGCACTCCAAGGCTCTGAGTATGTCGGTGAATCCTACGTGGCCTTCCTTTATCCGACTGAGGCCTCTCTTCTGGATCCATCTAACTGGGCCGCCTAGCAGGCCATAGGCCTTGCTATCAACTGTGGGCCACCTGGGTCAGGCGGATTGGTGACATGCTATGAGGATACCTATTTAGCATATCCCAACAATGACTACTCACTCATAATAATAACATCAACGATAGAAATCATTGATAAAATATTTAGATTGAAATCAAATATTATTACAACTAGACATCTCTCTACGCTCCCTTGGTACGGTCAATACGCATAACACTTTATGATATGACCGTGCTACATCTACGTGCAAGAGAAAAGATCTGGTCTCGGAATGCTAAGTAATAGCACGCTGTTCTTAAATCGTGAGTCTCGTTGCAACTGGAAACCGTTGTCGCTCCACTGAATCCTTTGAGAGTCTTCAGAAGCATGTAGTGTATGATTGAGCCAGTGCCAATTCTATGCATCACAACGTTTCTATATGTGCACCGTTGTTTACCACAGATAATTCTTTATACTACCTTTTTTCATCTTGGACGACATCATGGTCACCATAGGCGTGACAACAAAGGAAACTTGTTTTCTCTTCGGTGCATTCCAAGTCTATCATCCATGCATTCCGAGGTACACGATACGTGTTCTTGATGGAGATAAACTTTCACATCCTAAAATCGTACCCACATATGTGGTTCTGCTCATAGTACATGCATGTTTGTAACACAAAACTATAAGACGTCAAGTCTAAACGTCAAGACAGAAACACCGTAAAACGCAAGAACCCAGTAGATGTTTCTGTAGTAAACGTACATAGAACACGTGCACGTGGCTTTCTTGTAAGACCAAACTGCGAGACGGAAAGTCTTAACGTCAAGATGGAAACACCGTACAATTGTAAGAATCAGAAAACACACGTAGTGTAAAATAGTACACAAACTATTTTCATTCATTATACGTATATATATTACAATAGACATTCCTGTGGTAAACGTATATAGAATACGTATACATGACTTGACTGTATAAGAATACGTATACATGACTTGACTGTCTAAGTCACAATACATATTCGTGAGCTAAATTAACATTTTGTACTGCAAATAGCAGAAACTACGCAAGAAAAAAATAAAGGGTACAATGTTGACAACTTGAACAGCCTTCGTGTGACGTGGATGCAATAGCCAGCGTTTTGCCACCGCCCACAGCGAAAAGTCATAGAAAGAACCTCCTTGACAACGTACAGTCGTCATTTGTCTTGGACGCTTCGTATGGATCAACCGCGGCATCAGTGCATTCTGTAAATGGTCAATCGCGCCACCAGGCAGCTATCACGTTCGATCATGTTTTCTCATCACTTATGTTTGCGAGATTTTGCACGTCATTTTATGTTTGCGAGAGTGATACGCATATCATTCTTTAAATGGTGACGAAGCTAGTTGTCATTCGCACCACCAGGTAGCTATCGCGTTCGGTTACGTTCGCTCGTCATTCATGTTTGCTCGTCACTTATGTTTGTGAGAGTGGACTACAATCATGTTTGCTCGTCATCGATGATCGCGAGAGCATTTATTTCATTTTATATGTTTTACTCCTGATGCGTACAAACACGTAAGAAGAAGAAAAATCATACAAAAGTAGCAAGGAAAACAAACATGAGAAAACTTTGAGCGAAAAAATAACACTAAGAAGTCTAAAAAGGAAAAAGGTGAACGAAGAAACGAGCATAGAAAAATACATAAAAAGAAAACCAGAGCAAGGACGCCAGCTCCAAAAAGAAATAAAATTGAGAAAAAAGGAGAGAAAGAAGAAAACATAACATAAAAACAAATGACGAAGGAAACACGAAGCAGACAAAAAAGCGAGAACATAGAGAAAACGGAATAAAAGCAAAAACGGAAAGAGAGAAAAACAATGGTAGAGGCACGAGAGCGCTCACCGCACATGTAAACATGCAGACATTGTTGCCGCACATCACCATGTTGAGAGCTACCGATGGACCAGGAAATATCACTGGTCGGACGGATAGGCGTCGACAGGGCGGCGGACACGGAGTCATTGGTCGTACGCAGGGAACCGAACATGTTCAATGCATCGTTACCACCTACACACCAGTATACCTAATCTACCAAACTACCTACTATAAGCTTTCCTATCTACGCATAAAACATCGGCAAGATTTAGCTCGCGATGGCGCGTTCACCTAAAACCTATAGCTAACCTATCGGTGCATTCTACGTCAGCGAGATCTTGCTTGAAGCGACTCTCTATCTAAAAGCAACCACACCGCCACCCAGAACGCGTGGAATACGGCTATGCCACTGTTCGGGTGGTCGAGCCTGGATACTTAAAGGATGGCGCACCGCCGAAGCTATGGTGCGATGAGGAGGAAGAAAAATAAAATGATGCGATAAGTAACAAAGAGGAGGGGGTTTTATAGCCGCGTGGGTGGGGCATGGACCATGCCATGCATTCTAAGCAGGTGATTTGCACTCTCCAACACAAGCGGGGACCGACCATACTATATTGCTGCCAGAACATGCGCCAGCCTATATAGTCTACTCGTCGACTTCGGATCTTCGTTGCAAGCAACCACGGACGCGTACATCGCATGCTGCCAGGTCGTCCGTTCAGCGTGTAGAAACGCTAATGCCAAGACTCCAGGACACCAGGTCGCTAGCGTCCGCGTAAACCCGCATATGTCTATAACATATGCACCCAACTCAGCTATAGCCTGCCCGCGAGGAATCACGTATGTCTATAGCCTATGATTAGCTCGGCTATCCACCACCAAACAACGTGTCCGTATAGGGTCTACAGTTCCATGTTGCCAACGTACGCACATGTCTACAGCCTACGGTCGAAGCTCACCCATATGTCGGCCGCAAAAAGCCGCGGGCGTCTACGGCCTACACTGCAAGGACAAGTCTCTGCCGCCAGAAAACGATTTTGTCCATGCCTTCCGACGCGCCATGTCGTCTCTTGGCGGCCCCGCAAGCCCAAGGATGTGGAGCGTTGTCGCGAAGGGAATGCCTCTCACCGCGCACGTTCCAACCCGCGTACGCTGATGGTGGGCCCATGTTGTACGCACATTCCACCTTCAAACGATGCAGGATACTACGGCGCGTGGTACACTAGTCTGCAATATGTAATATTTCGCCCTGGCGCACTGCGGGCCCCGCCTCATGGGATAGCAGGGCTCCGTTGCGACGTCGCCGCGTGTCCTCAGAGTCCACCCCATGGCCAAAAATAATCAGGATGACATGGATAGGAGTTTGAGCTGAAATATTCTAGTGCTATTATTTACTCCTGATGGTTACCAATTTGCTAGGAGATCTCTATTACAAGATGATGGCTATGGCTACGAAGGATAATGGATATGGAGACGATTAACTATGGTGGTTGTGGTAGTGGTGTGAATCTCCTTCGGTGTGTGATGGATGAGATCTGGGGATGGCGAGTCTGTTCTGCGGCAGCTATCCACTAGAATGATCTCGCTCCCTTCATAAAAGTAGTTTCTTTTAACCCAAGGAAGGCTCCACCATGCGGTACAGGCAAACAATACGGGCAGGCCTCGCCCGTACTGATGCTCGTTACATCTCCTAGAACTGCCGTTTTGTCCCTAGTTGACTTGGTTGTGTTGGAAATGATATATTCTTCAATATTTGATCTTGATTTCCCCAATTGTTAGCACAACCACTTGTCGTCGAGTACTTTCCGGCAACCTCGACGATGAAACTCCGGTGAGCCGATTGCGAGGAGAGACGCATGATATCTGATCGATTCTTTTGATCAAAGTGCACGAACTAGCTAGATTACTTGCTTAGCTGTTAGCCCACATAGACTTGATTCGATCTGACGACTTCTGTCTCGTCGTGACGCACACGTGAAACACTGGATCGCTAAAGGCTCATGTCGAGCCTTGTCTTTCTCTATTACTTTCACGGTGGTGTTACAACGACCACGTTACATGCATATATAGTATCAGCTAGCTACCTCAACCAATACTACTCAGTTATGAACACTAGATAAAACCTACTCTAATACATGTACGTATACTACCTGAACACACACACTCGCTGCATTAGCCGTGCGCTGATGGGTTCCTTATGCCAGTCTCACATTAGAAGAATTGTGGATATGACGGATTTTTTTCTACCCTAGCGCTACCATGTTCCTAACTAGATTGCGTTGCTTGACGAACCTACCGTTTGGTCACACAGTTGGGTCCCACATGATAGCCTCTCAGTAGAAGGATCGGTTGTATGATTGACTTTTTTATCTGATCGCGCCTCCGTGTTTCGAACTTGATAACGTTGCTCGCTGCATCTGCCCTTTTTTCAGGCTGCTGGGTCCCCCCATGTTAGCCTCTCATTAGAACAAACGTGTGCATAATGGACTTTTTTCTCGCTCGCGCCTCCCTCTTTCGAACTTGGCAACGTTGCTCGATACAACACATGTATAAGGCCGCGCTGATGGGACCCACATGTCAGTCTATCTTCAAATGAAATGTGTGTATGATAGAACTTTTTCAGCCGCGTCTGCTGTTTTGAGCTTTGCAACGTTGCTCCATGTGGCAGCCGTGTATGTTCTTGCTGCTGGGGCCCCCATGTCAACTTTCTGGTATGTTCTGGCTTGTGGGTCCCCGATGCAGCCTTGTATGTTCTGGCAGGTAGGTCCCCGATGTCAGCCTCTCGGTACAAGTATTTAACTATTTTCAAACCTGACCAAGAAATTAGAGGAATGTTGCAGGCTAGTGGGTCCGTGATGTCAGCCTCTCCGTAAAGAAATATTACTATAGTAGAAGAAAAAACTCAAGATTTCCAATAGATTTAAGCTATGTGTGTCTTCACTATGCCAAAGATATTTATAGAAAATATATTATTAAACATTCCTTAGTACCTTCAAGTTATGTTTTAATGTTTTTAAAAAGATGTTTTGTGTCCGTATTTATATTTTTAAAATAAAAGGGCAGCCTCCTGACATTTCAATTTATAAAATGCCACATATATAATGGACTAGTTTCTTAAAAATATGGCGGAGTTTTTTTTAAGAGGTGGAGGCAGAGTTTTTTTAAGAGGTGTGTGTGTATGTTGGACTGGTTTTTCGGGTCGAACTTGATAACCTTGCTGGGTCCTCCATGTTAGCCTCTCACCACACTGGACTTTTTTCTCGCTCACATGTCCCTATTTCGAACTTTTTTTAGCTGTTTTGACATTGGTACGTTGCTAGGTCTAAATATATATGGTCCAGACTAAAGGACCAAATATACACCCATACTATATAGATGTGAATCAAAATTGTTTTTGAGAATTATCTATTATAAGTTTATATAGTGATGATATGTCATATGTCTAGTATTTGGGTCTCATGTGCAGGGTACCTGGAACTTACTAGTAATGCAGTACTTTCAACAAAAAAACATAGGTAGGCGGAGTTTTTTTTGGGGGGGGGGGCTCGAGAAGGGGATGACCATAAAGGCCAAATTAAAAAGATTTTGGGCTAACTAGGGGCGGATGCCCTATTCTTCATGGGCTCACTCCGAAACTGAATGCGCTATGGTCAGCAGCCACAAGACAATGAAAAGGCTGAATTGGAAGGTTTTGGCTATGCTTGGGCCTGATAGGCTAATTTCATGGGCTCAGTAATAAAAATTCCAGACCTCAACAAGGAAGAAAGAAATGAGGGAGAAAATTTTGGCCGATATTTCATGTGAAAATTGTTGACAACCAGGACACATACCCCGCGCGCGCCAAAACATTCCCACTCGCGCCTTCCAACTCGCGCCTTCACTCTAGCAGCCAGCTACTGTCTCTTTGCGCCATTCTTCTGCAGACACGCAAGCGGTCAAAACCACAGGCCACGCACCAAAACATTCACACTCCGTCTATCAGCCGGGTCGGCCTGACACCATTGCTGGTAGCGTCGTTCTTTTCGAGATGCACATAGGCCGGTGGTCAGCTGGTCGATCCCCATAGTACGCTTATAATATCATAAGTTCGCTCGAATCATTCCCTAGAAGTAGTTTCGTACTCGATCTGTTCATTTGACATTGTTCTCCACTTGATCTGTTTGTTTGAATTGGTTGGCATTTTGCACTCAGTCGAGTTCTCTGACATATGTAACATAGTTCCCCACTCAATTTCTGAAATAAGTTAAAATTACATGGCATTTATAGTTCTATATTCAATTAGGTTGCTCAGATATCATGGCTTAATTAGATCTATAATCAACCTATTTGATGAAATATCTTGAAAGATTCTGACCATCTCTATCCTCAACAGATGGACAGATATGGGATACTGAATGGAAAAAAGCAACACCTTCATATTGGGAAGGTGTTAATGACTTCATGAAGTTTGTTAGAAATCATAACGGCGACTCGGATGTGTTTTGCCCATGCCAACAATGTCTTAATTATAAAATTCTGAGTCAGAGCATGGTCACAGACCGTACATTCATTAATGGGATGCAACGCACATATATTAGGTGGACTAAACATGGTAAACCATATGATTAGCCTGTTCTTGATCCTCTAGCTGATGCTGATCTACCTGAAGCTCATTAGATCGAGGATGAGGACCTTTCTGGTTTGTTAAGGGACATGTACCCCACTACAAGCAAGAAAGGCGCTCCTTCTCTTAAAAGATCACTTTTATCTGACCTGATAGAAGATGCACAGTGTTCAGTGGACCCTGATTCTGGTATCTCAAGATTCGAACTGGTAATGGAATTACTAAAGGAGAAGTCATTCAACAAGATTACCAATAAAGCTTTCGAATCAGTGATTAAGGTGTACAGCGAGTCAATCCCTAGGGAAGGACTTCCAAAATCCTTTTATGAGATGAAATAGTACATCAAGCTACTTGGACTATCATATGAGAAGATTCATTTTTGTCCAAATAACTGTGTACTATTCTGGGAGGATTATGAAAACCTCGATGAATGCCTAGTATGTAACGAATCAAGATGGAAAAATGGTGATAAAAAGAAGAAAGATCCTTGTAAGGTTTTGAGATATTTTTCAATTATAGATAGATTGAAGAGGTTGTTTCAGTCAAAACAAACATCTAAGGAAACAAGATGGCACAAAGAGATTCTCAAGCTAGACGATTACTTACTCAGACATCTAGCTGATGGTGATGAATGGAAGAACTTTGACAAGGCTCATCTATGATTTGCAGCGGATCCAAGGAACCTGAGACTTGGCCTAGTTACAGATGGATTTAACCCATTTGGCAACATGAGTAACTCGTACATCATGTGGGCAGTATTTGTTACAATTTACAACCTGCCTCCACAGGCATGCAATCGATCACCAATCGCTTGCTGGCTTTACTCATCCTAGGTCCCAAGTCACCTAGGAAGGATTTTGATCTGTTCATGCAGCCTCTTATACGAGACATGCAAGAACTATGGAAGGGTGTCATGACTCCTGATATCCTTGCCAGCAAACCTGAAGATGCCAAGTTCCATATGCATGTTTCTATGCTATTCTGCACCCATGATTTTCTAGCTCTTGGCACTATGTCAGGCAGAGTGACAGCAGGTTATAACGTATGTGTTCGTTGTGAGACAAAACAGGTCAAAGTGAGGCTACAAAATAAGACTGGTTTCCTTGGCCACTGGGTTTTTCTTCCTCAAGGCCACAAATTCCAAAGAAAACTTGAAAAAGTTGCATTTCTATGGAAAGAGGACTGAATATGGCACTGCACCACAAAAATTCACTCCAGCTGAGTTGCAGGCGCATTTAAAAAAGGTCAGAAATGTCAAACTAGGAAAACAACCAGCTGCCAGACGAGGTAAAAGAAAGAATACAGAAGATGCACCAATAGTAGGAGCAGTATCCAAAAGGAAGAGAGCGGAAGAAGTAGTGGAAGATTCTCAAGGGAAGGAAAAGGAATCGAGAATATTTTATAAGTGCAGATCCACTCTATGGGACTTGATGTATTGGGCTGGTAAGACACTTCGACATAATATTGATGTCATGCACATGGAGAAAATATATGTGACAGCAGTATAGGTACATTACTCAATGTTCCATCTAAGACAAAAGATAGCTATAATGCTAGGCTTGACTGTGAAAAACTCAATGTTAACAACAACTTGAAGCTGCATCCTGAAGATATGGTTGATAAGGGTGGTGAAAAACATTACAAATTTCGAGGTGCAGAATTTACCTTACCGATGAATAAAAGGGTACTATTTTGTGACTTCCTCCGAGGTGTAAAGTTCCCGTCTAGATTTGCTTCCAACATTGCAAATTGTATCAATGTAGAGGGGAACAAGCTCCAAGGGTTGAAAACTGAAGATTTCCACATCCTACTACAAAGGATTTTAGCTCTTGGCGTTAAAGGTTTAGTGAACAAGGATTTGTACAAACTGCTTGCAGAGTTGGGAAAGTTCTTTAGAGAAATCTGTAGCAAAACTCTAGACAGAAGAGTTCTAGCGTGTCTTCAGACGGACATAGCAGAAATCATGTGCAAGCTTGAGATGATATATCCACCATCCTTCTTTGATGTGATGGTGCCTTTGGCTGTTCATCTAACTGGAGTTGCACTTTATAGAGGTCCCGTACAGTACAGATGGATGTACCCTATAGAATGTTGACTTTGCACTTTCAAGGGTACTGTTAGGAACAAGGCTAGAGAAGAGGCTTGCATTGTAGAGGCATACATTGCAGCTGAAGCATTTGCATTTTGATCAAGATACATTCCTGATCGTAAAACGAGATCCAATCTAGGTGGCAGAATTGAAGAAGTTGAAAAATCTATTTTTAACCATGGCGTTCGCCTAGTAGGAAAGAAGGACCATAGAACATTAGTGCAGCACGAATATGACCAACTTACTTTATGTGTTGAATAACGCCGATGAGGCTGAAAACTTTGTTGCATGAGTACTATTCATACATATCCTCGCATATATGAAATGGAACTTGTAGCAAGATATGTTCACATGTCTTACTTGAGTATTGTTTTTGTAGGTTATTTAAAGCAACCAAAGGAAAAGATTATGCTACACCAGTATGTGGGGGTAGGTTTTAGGAATGGTTTAGGAATCATGTAAGATGGTCAATTGAACTTTGAATTGCATACGAATTGTGCATATGAGATGACCTCTTGATTATTTTGTATAATCGTAGATCACGAAGCTGCATGAAGAGAATCCAGGCGATGTTAGTCATGGTATATATGCCCTAGCACGTGGTCTGGCAAAGAGGGTGCAGACAACTTCAGCTTGTAATGACGATGGTATCCACTACAACACTTATGAGCGTGAGAAACATCTAAAGACACAAAACAATGGCATCATGACCAGTGGAGAGCACTTGATAGCCAAAATGAAGAAGTCAGATGACTATGATCATTATGGTCGCATAAAAGATGTTATTGAGTTGAATTATAACGACAAGACTGGTGGTTGATCTGTGGTTATATTCAAGTGTTATTGGTATGACCAAGATCCGAACAAGAAAAGAGGCCCCCGAAATGATGGGAATTTCATATCGATCAATACTACTGTTGAGTGGTACAAGGAGTAACCTTATATTTTGGTAAATCAAGCTTCCAAGGTAATATTCTTGGATGACAGAGATAATAAGGACTAGCAATATGTGCAAAAGTTTGAGGCAAGGAGCACCTATGATGTGAATGAGTATGACGAGCCAGTCACCACAGATGTTGCCCACCAAGATGATCCTGGTGGTTGTATGGTAACTGAACTGGCTGACGTTGATGAAAATTTGATTGCCAGAGGCGGATCTGCGCATGATGGACAAGTAGATTTCACTGTCGAGGTTAGTGTAGTCGACAAAGACACGAATAAACTGGTTCTACCTGATGAATCTCAGGACATGTATGATGAGTGGAAAGGGGAATAAGATCCAACCCAGTCGGAATATGTGGATCTAGAACACGGCGGTGGAGAAAGCGATGATGGTGATGATGATTAGACTGTTGTATCATATTATGTAGTGATATGATGAACAATGATTCGTATTGGTTTCCTCTTTGTAAAATGTATGAGACATGATGAGAATTTCCTGTTGGATTGTAATCCTAGATTAATTGGTTTCCCTGTCTAAATTGGATTAAACTTAATTCGACAAGTGCAAACATATGTAGAATAGGTTCACTTGACGTGCGGCAGATACATTGGTTCAGTACATTAATTAATTATCAACCACATGACCAGTTTCATACAGAAGGGGGCATATGCACCTCATGTCAGTAGAGATGGGCGAGCACATTGTCTTGGCAGATAGGGCAGCTGGCGTTGGTCTCAAACCAAGTGAATATGCACTTGTGGTGGTATGGATGGTTGCATCCCGGAGACGCACCGTTGTGCACTTCGACAGAGCCTGCATGCATATGCTGCAGTGGCCATCCTCCTGCTCACCCAGGTACCAACTATCTTAAAGCGCCGGAAGGTTGACGATGAGCCGGAGATCCATGCTGAGGGTTAGGTCGAAGTGGAACCCGTCGACGCACATACACGCCTCATGCCAGAGCCGGTGCAGAATGTCGTACAACATGATGATGTCGCACTCCTCTGCCGTGAGTTGCAGGATCTTCAGCAGCCATACACGGCTAAGAACCTTGCGCATAGTTCCCATGACCTTGCTCGCTCTTCGTAGTTTGCTGGGAGGCAAGCTAGGATTCAACACTTCCTCTCCGTAGGGTGTGGTCGTGACATCGTCCTCTTCTAGAGGGGATGGGATGGAGCTAGGCATCCTCCTGAGCTCGTACGTCCTCGTGAAGAAGATCTTAAGTGTCATTGTGTACGACATCGCCTTGTTAACTAACTACGGCTCAACGATGGAGAAGTCGGTTGTGGCTACGGAGACGCGGCAGGCACGGAAGACATGGGGGCTAGACTCTATGATGCTCTCTTGTGAGGAGCGCTCCGGTTCTAGTGGCGCCGCCATTTGGGGATTTTTTTGGGGGGTGGAGGGAGGGGAGGGGAGGGGGCAGGGGCTAGTCGATGTTGCTGGCCTAGATGAGGGGGAAGAGGACAGGGGAAATGGGTGAGAGTGGAATACTCGACCAAAAAGGCAGGGTCGTGCTACCTCGTCACTCCCCAATGTTAGCCCTAGCTTGTCCTCTCCTCATGGTTCTATTTAGGCTGGTCATAGTGCTAGTGGGAGTAATTTGGGTAGTAACATAGTCCTACATGTATTGCCAACTAAACATTTAGATGACATGGCATGCAATTAAATGATGAGAGAGAGCCTTGGGGTAACTAGCTATGTTACCATAAGGGCGTCTCCAATGTGAAAATAAGGTTGGACATAAGACACCTGTGGTCGACCTTAGTCGAATTTAAACATTGTAGAACTCGGTCTGAAGCTAAGAAACCTTGTAGTCGACCATACCAGTATGACCCGGCCATAACAACTAGAAAATCAGTGTTTCTCTCTCCTCACTACAGAGTGCGCTTGTAGTAGAATTTCAAGACAAAATGAGTCTATATTGCACACTACAGGAACGGCAAGTTACGCCGAGGGCCAAAAGCCGTTGGCGTAGCCCCGATCCCCGTCGGTGTAGGCTACACTAAGGGCTGCCCTCAGCGTAGCTCCTCGGCAAAGACCTCCCTCGGCAGAGCGCACGAAGGCCATCGGTGTATTGAAAAGCCGTCAGCGTAGGCTACGCCGATGGCTGCCCTTGAAATAGCTGTCGTCGGCATAGCCTAACAACCGATGGCAAAAATAATTTTAAAAAAATCAATTTTTTCTCAACTTTTTTTAATATTTGAATTGTTTGACTCGTTAATCTCTCACTTGAAACAATTTTTACACAAATTACACTTAATATTTGATCAAATTGTAGTCTTGGTCAAACTTTCTAGTCATTCACCCATCCTGACTACTCCATCCCCATCACACTTAACTTCTCCGTTCCTTTAGAATCTATATCCGCAAAGAAGTTTATACCTTGTTGTCAATACTATGATATCAATCCTATTTACTCTTATATCATCATGTCACATGTTTGTATTTTTTAATTACAAACAATAATTTAAATAAACAACAATAAATAAGTAAAACTATTATTGAATTCAAATAAAAATATAATGATTTTATTTTTTGTATTTTTCTATTTAATATGGATTAATTAATATCTTTAAATCCATAAATCGGAATTTGACAAATAATATGTCTAAATTGATCAGAAAAATGATAGGAATCCAAATATGATATCCATATTAACTTATCACAAACTATGTCATGATTATATCTATAATTTCATTTGCCCATTTAAAACGGTAGGCATAAAGATTCTTAGCTCGGGGTTGGGACTCGCTAAACTTGAAGTGGATCTCTGATGAAATAGCATATTGTGAACCTAAAAATGATTTTTTTAAATCATGAGCATCATATCATATACCTGTAGTTCAAATCTGACTCACTTCCTACCGATTCAACAGGAATTTGTCTTTTTCACCAGAGATAGATGGAAAGGTTTGAGATCCCCCTTTTGGGACATTGTCCATGTAAGGTGGTCAGGTATTTTATAAAAATGGGGTGGTAGCATTTTGAATTACCCGTTTGGTGGTTGCTTCACAAAACCCCCCGTTTTTGCGCTTGGAAAATGGAAAATGGCTTTTTGGTGCGATGAAAAGGAAAATTTCCTCCTGAAACATTGCTCGTGATCCCATGATGCACATGTATGCACAATATGGACACATTATCACAAACTATGCCTTGATTTTAGATATAACATTGGTCATTTGACCCGAAAGCCAAGAAACCTCGAATGAGGTAGGTCATTTTGTGAAAGTTTTTTGAGACATAATCGATATACCAAGTTTGATTATGACGCCACACAAAGGTCTCACATTTTATTGATTTAGTTATGGTCATTTGAAACTATCATCAAACCCTAATCGAAGGACAGGCATGAAGATTCTTAACTCGGGGCTGAGCCTCACTAAACTTGCGTTAGATCTCTAAAGAAACATCATATTGTGAACCTAAAAATGATTTTTTTTTTAAATTATGAACATACGATCATGTACATGCAGTTCATATTTGACCCACTTCCTACCGATTCGGTGGAAATTTGTCTTTTTCAGCAAGGGTGGACGGAAATGTTTACAAATTCCCGGTTGGGACATCATTAATGTAAGGTGGTCTAGTATTTTTAAAAAATGGGGTGGTAGCATTTTTGTATTTATTGTTTGGTGTTGCTTCACAAAACGCCCACATTTTTGCGCTCCGAAAATAGAAAATGGCATTTCCGTGCGATGAAAAGGAAAACTTCCTCCTGCAACATTGTTCGCCATCCCATGATGCACATGCATGCACAATATGGGCACATTATCACAAACTATGTCGGGATTCTAATCATAACATTGGTAGTTTGACCCGAAAGTTAGAAAACCTCGAATGAGATAGGTCATTTTTTGAAGGGTTTTTTGAGGCAAAATCAATATACCAAGTTTGATATTTTTCCTCCCAACTATGTAACATAATATGAAGCCACGCGAAGGTGTCGCATTTTTTTGATTTTTTTGATTTAGATATGGTCATTTGAAACTATCGTCAAACCCTAATCAAATGGCGGGCATGAAGATTCTTAGCTCGGGGCTGATCCTCGCTAAACTTGCATTGGATCTCTGAAGAAACATCATATTGTGAACCTAAAAATGATTTTTTTCGAAAAATCATGAGCATCAGATCATGTATCTGCAGTTCATATCTGACCAACTTCCTACCGATTTGGCAGAAATTTGCCTTTTCAACAGGGGTTAACGAAGAGGTTTACGAATACCTGGTTGGTAAATTGTCCATGTAAGGTGGTCTAGTATTTTTGAAAAATGGGGTGGTAGCTTTTTTCTATTTAACGTTTGGTGCTGCTTCACAAAACGCCCCGATTTTGCTCTTCGAAAATGGAAAACGCCTTTTCGTGCGATGAAAAGGAAAACTTCCTCTTGCAATATTGTTCGCCATCCCATGATGCACATGCATGCATAATATGGGCACATTATTACAAACTATATCGCGATTCTAGCCATAATATTGGTAGTTTGACCCGAAAGTCGGGAAATCTCGAATGGCATAAGTCATTTTGTGAAGGTTTTTTAAGAAATAATCAATATACCAAGTTTTATATTTTTTCTTGCAACTATATCAAATAATATGACACCACGCGAAGGTTTTACATTGTTTGGATCGTTTTTGAATTTGTTATGCCGTGCATTCTAAGCAGGGTTTTATAGCCACGTGGGTGGGGCATGGACCATGCCGTGCATTCTAAGCAGGAGTTTTGCACTCTCCCACACAAGCGGGGACCGACCATACTATATTGCTGCCAGAACATGCGCCAGCCTATATAGTCTACTCGTCGACTTCGGATCTTCGTTGCAAGCAACCACGGACGCGTACATCGCATGCTGCCAGGGCGTCCGTTCAGCGTGTAGAAACGCTACTGCCGAGACTCCAGGACACCAGGTCGCTAGCGTCCGCGTAAACCCGCATATGTCTATAACATATGCACCCAACTCAGCTATATCCTGCCCGCGAGGAACCGCGTATGTCTATAGCCTACGATTAGCTCGGCTGTCCACCGTCAAACAACGTGTCCGTATAGGATCTACAGTTCCACGTTGCCAACGTACGCACATGTCTACAGCCTACCGTCGAAGCTCACCCATATGTCGGCCACAAAAAGCCGCGGGCGTCTACGGCCTACACTACAAGGACAACTCTCTGCCGCCAGAAAACGATCTTGTCCATGACTTCCGACGCGCCATGTCGTGTCTTGGCGGCCCCGCAAGCCCAAGGATGTGGAGCGTTGTCGCGAAGGGAATGCCTCTCACCGCGCATGTTCCAACCCGCATACGCTGATCGTGGGCCCATGTTGCACGCACATTCCACCTTCAAACGATGCAGGGTACTACGGGCCCCGCCTCATGGGATATGTAATATTTTGCCCTGGCGCACTGCGGGCCCCGCCTCATGGGATAGCAGGGCTCCGTTGCGACGTCGCCGCGTGTCCTCAGAGTCCACCCCATGGCCAAAAATAATCAGGATGACATGGATAGGAGTTTGAGCTGAAATATTCTGGTGCTATTATTTACTCCCGATGGTTACCAATTTGCTAGGAGATCTCTATTACAAGATGATGGCTATGGCTACGAAGGATAATGGATATGGAGACGATTAACTATGGTGGTTGTGGTAGTGGTGTGAATCTCCTTCGGTGTGTGATGGATGAGATCTGGGGATGGCGAGTCTGTTCTGCGCCAGCTATCCACTAGAATGATCTCGCTCCCTTCATAAAAGTAGTTTCGTTTAACCCAAGGAAGGCTCCACCATGCGGTACAGGCAAACAATACGGGCAGGCCTCGCCCGTACTGATGCTCGTTACATCTCCTAGAACTTCCGTTTTGTCCCTGGTTGACTTGGTTGTGTTGGAAATGATATATTCTTCAATATTTGATCTTGATTTCCCCAATTGTTAGCACAACCAGTTGTCACCGAGTACTTTCCGGCAACCTCGACGATGAAACTCCGGTGAGCCGATTGCGTGGAGAGACGCATGATATCTGATCGATTCTTTTGATAAAAGTGCACGAACTAGCTAGATTACTTGCTTAGTTGTTAGCCCACATAGAATTGATTCGATCTGACGACTTCTGTCTCGTCGAGACGCACACGTGAAACGCTGGATCGCTAAAGGCTCATGTCGAGCCTTGTCTTTCTCTATTACTTTCACGGTGGTGTTACAACGATCACGTTACATGCATATATAGTATCAGCTAGCTACCTCAACCAATACTACTCAGTTATGAACACTAGCTAAAACCTACTCTAATACATGTACGTATACTACCTGAACACACACACTCGCTGCATTAGCCGTGCGCTAGTGGGTTCCTTATGTCAGTCTCACATTAGAAGAATTGTGGATATGACGGACTTTTTTCTACTCTAGCGCTACCATGTTCCTAACTAGATTGCGTTGCTTGACGAACCTACCGTTTGGTCACACAGTTGGGTCCCACATGATAGCCTCTCATTAGAAGGATCGGTTGTATGATTGCCTTTTTTATCTGATCGCGCCTCCGTGTTTCGAACTTGATAACGTTGCTCGCTGCATCTGCCCTTTTTTCAGGCTGCTGGGTCCCCCCATGTTAGCCTCTCATTAGAACAAACGTGTGCATAATGGACTTTTTTCTCGCTCGCGCCTCCCTCTTTCGAACTCGGCAACGTTGCTCGATACAACACATGTATAAGGCCGCGCTGATGGGACCCACATGCCAGTCTATCTTCAAATGAAATGTGTGTATGATAGAACTTTTTTCAGCCGCGTCTGCTGTTTTGAGCTTTGCAGCGTTGCTCCATGTGGCAGCTATGTATGTTCTTGCTGCTGGGGCCCCCATGTCAACTTTCTGGTATGTTCTGGCTTGTGGGTCCCCGATGCAGCCTTGTATGTTCTGGCAGGTAGGTCCCCGATGTTAGCCTCTCGGTACAAGTATTTAACTATTTTCAAACCTGACCAAGAAATTAGAGGAATGCTGCAGGCTAGTGGGTCCGTGATGTCAGCCTCTCCGTAAAGCAATATTACTATAGTAGAAGAAAAAACTCAAGATTTCCAATAGATTTAAGCTATGTGTGTCTTCGCTATGCCAAAGATATTTATAGAAAATATATTATTAAACATTCCTTAGTACCTTCAAGTTATGTTTTAATGTTTTTAAAAAGATGTTTTGTGTCCGTATTTATATTTTTCAAAATAAAAGGGCAGCCTCCTGACATTTCAATTTATAAAATGCCACATATATAATGGACTAGTTTCTTAAAAATATGGCGGAGTTTTTTTTAAGAGGTGGAGGCAGAGTGTTTTTAAGAGGTGGGGTGCAATGCTCAAAAGGCCGAATTAAAAATATTTTGGGCTATTCTACATGGTCCATCTACATGCGCTACACTCCATGGGCTCCTTTCTTAAATTTCACTGGGCTGTGCTAAGCAGTCCCTTGACCCTAACAAGGCCGAATTAAAATGTTCTTGCGTATGCTCCATGGGATTCTTTCTCAAATTTCACTGGCCTGTGCTCAGTAGTTCTCTGACCCTACGCTAAAAAAGCAGTTCCCTGACCCCGAAAAGGTGTGTGTGTATGTTGGACTGTTTTTTTGGGTCGAACTTGATAACCTTGCTGGGTCCTCCATGTTAGCCTCTCACCACGCTGGACTTTTTTCTCGCTCGCATGTCTCTATTTTGAACTTGGCAATGTTGTTCGATGCAGCATCTCTATAAGGCCGCGCTGCTAGGTCCCATGTGTCAGCCTCTTTGTAAATGAAACATGCGCATGATGGACATTTTTTTAGCTGTTTTGACATTGGTCCGTTGATAGGTCTAAATATATATGGTCCAGACTAAAGGACCAAATATACACCCATACTATATAGATGTCAATCAAAATTGTTTTTGAGAATTATCTATTATAAGTTTATATAGTGATGATATGTCATATGTCTAGTATTTGGGTCTCATGTGCAGGGTACCTGGAACTTACTAGTAATGCAGTACTTTCAACAAAAAAACATAGGTAGGCGGAGCTTTTTTGGGGGAGGGGGGCTCGAGAAGGGGATGACCATAAAGGCCAAATGTTGGGGGGATACCCCCGGGTAGGGTCACTCCAGGGTATAACGGCCGAGTTAGCCGAGGTCCGGCAAGGTTAAAGCGGATGCTGACCGGGTCACCTCAAGGCAGTCCGAATCACGGAGTAACCTGAACCAGGGGGGTCGCCTAACATTGTCTCATCCGACTTAAGGAAGTAAGTCGGGAGTTCTTGTCTAACTTATATGCAGGAACAGGTGTGGCCGGATCTACTATGATCCGGATCCTCGCTTAGCTTCTGGGAGAAGGAAGGAATCTCTCTGGTCAAAAAAGAAGGTCCGGTACGTACTGCATGAGCGAATAAAGCAAGGGCAGGACCACCGGGTCATGGCCGACAAGGGTGACGATGCTCACGTCGGCTGAAGCAGGCGCCACAGAGGCTACGTCGCTAAAGCATGTGTGACGCGGGGGAAAAGCAACCCGGTCGGGTTACCACTTTGGGATGGGCATATTCTTAGGAATATGCCTCCACGTATGCCCTAGGCCAGGACCGAACCTCCTCTATATAAGGGGGGTTAGGGTTCTAGTAGAGGGGGTTGGCAGAATTCTAGTTGGTTGAGCACTAGTTGATTTGGTGATTCCTTAGGGCTAGTAGATCTAGGCAAGAGTAAGAGAGATCCTTCTTCCTCCTCTCGCCAATACAGCTCAAGGAGCACTTGTAATCTTGGAGATATTGCAATACAAACTTCTGTGTGGAGAATCACTCTACTATCCCTCCCTGGATTCCCCTAGCATATATTAGTCCCCACCTTTAGCCTATCCATGGCATCTGCCGTGACACCACCACGATAGTTGGCACCCACCGTGGGGCTAGCGGCGCTAGCAGGGGTGAAGATCCGGACAGGAAACTCCATCGGCACCGGCGAACGCATCGTCTCCGGGCTCGTTCAGCGCTTTGGAGCGTTGGATTTCGTCAGCGACAATGCTGGTTGCTTCGGCACGCGCCCGCTTCCGCGCAACGGCCTCTTCGTCAAGCTCGGCGCGCACAAGGTCTACGTTGTTGTGGACGTCTGTGCGTTCATCCGCGTCGTGTCGTTGATGCGGGGGAACCACCCCTCACTGTGGCTCGCGAGGCGCGTATCGATCGCTCCTCGGACCATGCGGAGGTGATGATGACTATGCCAGGTGCAGGCGCAAACAAGGATCCGGCACCAGACCCGGAGGTAACACCTAAGGCACCGAGGAAAGGTAGAGGACCTCCACTAGAGAGGCCTGAGAACGTACTGAGGGAAGCTATGGATAGCTTGGCTAACCCGGTAGCAGCAGTGGTAGATCTGGCTCAGGCACAGGCCGATCTAGAGGAAACTCAGCAAAAGATACTAGTGGGCGCAAAGAAAATAGCCGCGGCTCAGCAGTCGCTGAACATGACGCTGCGTGAGTACGCAAAGGCAAACAAGGTTGACGCAGTAAGGGTAAAAGGGAGAAATCTCATAAGTGAGATGAACAGAGAAGGTGATGATGGAGCAGAAGGGTCGGAAAACTATCTGTCTGTGGGGTTTCCGAAGTATAGTACCTCGGCGAAGAACCTCAGAGCAGCAGATGCCGCTGCGTCTGAGTTAGAGGGTCTGACGGGTGAGGCCCATCAAAGACAGCAAGACAGGGTTAACGAGCTGGTTCAGATCGCGAACAGGCAGAACGAGGAGCTGCTGAGAGCTAACCCGGAGAGAGCTAGGGCTTCAAAGATCGTCCATTCGGTGATGGGTAACCCGGAGAAATCCGCTGGAGCCGCATCATCGCCTCATGGCGGCCCAAGGAGAGAGGAGGTAGTAACCTCGGCCAGACGGAACAAACAGATCATCCCGTACGACCCAACGCGTGCGAGAAAAGAAAAAGAGATGCGGAAAGGTGATGATCGACGGAGTGTGAGCCGAGGTGAAGCTGGCCGAGGTAATCATGACCAAGGCAATGCCGGTCAAGGGAACGCTGCCAACGGCAATGTCGGACAGCGCAACTCCGCAGGAGCAGGACAACCACAGCAGCGGAATATATCGAGGCAAGAGCAAAGCGCCGGCCGAGGTATGCAGCAGAAAGGTGTGCAACGAGACCAAAACCGATACAATGACGGTGATTCGGAGATGGTGAACGTAGGGTACCCCAGAACGGACTATCATGTGATAGGGTCTAGATTGGGGAGCAGGATTTGATGCCGGATGACGCCAGGTTAAAACTGGATCGCCTGTATAGGTCGGAACAGATCGAATGTCAAGGTCCACCGGGTCCAGCGTGCTTTGGACCCCGCATCATGAAGGAACCACCGGTACCCAACTTCTAGTTACCCAGAGGCATGAAGACGTATGACGGCAGTACCAAGCCGGAGGATTGGCTGATAAACTATGCTACAGCGGTGAAAATTGCAATGGGCAACTTGAGATGGGCTGTGCGTTACGTGCCCCAGATGTTGGAAGGCCCAGCCAGAGTATGGCTGAATAATTTACCACCTAGAAGCATCAACTACTGGATAGATTTTGAAGAAATGTTTATCAGCAACTTCTCAAGTACATACCAGAGGCCGAATAGACCGCAGACCCTGGCAATGTGTAAGCAAAGACCCAACGAGACGGATCGTGAATTCTTGACCCGGTGGTGTACCGTGAGAAACTCGTGTGAGGGTGTCATAGAATCGCAGGCCATAGCATGGTTTGCGCAAGGGTGCAGATATGGCAGCGAGCTATGGATGAAGTTGCAAAGGAAAATGCCAGTTACGCTGGCAGAAATGATCCGGATTGCTGATTCGTATGCATTGGGCGATCCGACTCAACCTAGGCTCGCCTCAAAGGAGTCAAGCGAGGAATACTACCAGAGGGACGGAGTTGGGTCATCCCGGAGGAATGATTACAGAGGAAAAAGGAGAGATGATAGACCGGATCATCATTACGGTTCGCAACAAGTTGCAGCCGTGAATCAAGATCAACCCGGATCAAGGAGTAACCAACGCCAGAGAACTGGAGGGCAGTGGACTCCAAGAAATGATGGCAAGAAAACATGGACTCCAAAGCAGAAGAAACAGTGGCAGGAAAAGAAAGACCGTCCGAGGTATACCTATGAGTCGATGCTGGACCAGCCGTGTAAGTTTCACACGCCAAATCCGAATAGCCCGGCGAGTCACACGACGAGGCAGTGTGAGTGGATGCGTAAGATACGGCAAGGTGGTTCGGGGAATGCTCAGGCACCCTGGAATGATCAACCTCGGCAGGAGTTACCCCGGCAGCAATTGCTCTCCGGAGCAAACACGCAGCAGCTAATGTTGCCTCCCCCTCCGCCGAGGTATGACAACAATGAAAGAAGGGATGCAGTGCATCAGGTGGAAAATCAGCAACAACCGGATCAGAGGTACCCCGGAAACGAGGGAAGGAACGAATACAGGGAACATCACCAGAGTTATTGTGTGTTCACGACTGAGGAAACAGATAGAAAAAGCTTGCAGCGCCGACATATGGAGGTCAATGCGGTCATGCCAGCAGTGATGAGGTACATGCCTTGATCGGACCAGGAAATCACCTGGAACATCAAAGATCATCCTAAACTTATGTCGAGCCCAGGTTCGTATGCGCTAGTGCTAGATCCGACATTCATTGGACCGAACATCAATGTGAGGTTCTCCAAGGTTTTGATTGATAATGGCAGTAGCATTAACATCATGTATGCGGATACGATGCGCAAGTTGGGTATCTCGGAGAACATGCTCCAGGCTACAAGAACAACTTTCCATGGCATTGTACCAGGCATTTCGTGTGAACCCATAAGCAAAGTCCGGGTCGAGGTGCTATACGGCACAAGGGATAACTGCCGAACTGAAAATCTGGAGTTTGACGTGGTGAACTTGGAAAGTGCATATCATATGTTACTCGGAAGACCAGCATTGAACAAATTCATGGCAAGCTGTCACATCAGTTATCTAAAGATGAAGTTGCCCGGGCCAAATGGAGTGATTACCATTGCTGGAGATTTCCGACGTTACATGGAGTGTGCTTCAGCCGGGTCTAACCTAGCCGAGTCACTCGTGATTGCGCGAGAGAAAAGAAAAATCCAAGAGGTGGCGGCATTAGCTTAGTCCCCGCAGCAATATATGCCGGCATTAAGTAACCCGCATGGCAGCGTTTCATTTCAAGCCGCAAAGGACACCAAGAAGATTCCAGTTGATAACATGTTTCCGGAGCGCACCGTAACAATTGGTGTCGGGTTAACTGACAAATAGGAAAGCGAGCTCGTCAACTTCCTCCGTGAGAATCGGGATATTTTTGCTTGGTCTACACATGACTTGCAAGGTGTTCCGAGGGAGTTGGCCGAGCACTCTTTGAACATAAGACACGGAGCAAGGCCGGTGAAGCAACCTCTCCACCGCTTCGCCGAGGATAGGAGAAAAGTCATTGGAGACGAGATAGCTCGGTTACTAGCAGCAGGATTTATCATGGAGGTACTATATCCGGATTGGCTCTCTAATCCGATGCTGGTAGAAAAGAAGAAGGACGATCCGACGTGGCAGTGGTCTGGCGCATGTGTATCGATTACACGAACCTGAACAAGGCGTGTCCAAAAGATCCATTTCCACTGCCGAGGATAGATCAGGTCATAGACTCAACCGCGGGATGCAAACTATTGTCATTCATTGATGCATATTCTGGTTTCCACCAGATACCTCTGAACCCGGATGATCAAATAAAAATGGCGTTTATTACCCCGTACGGGGCTTACTGCTATCGCACTATGCCGTTCGGTTTACGTAATGCAGGTGCAACGTACCAAAGATGTATGCAAAAATGTTTGCACGACCAAATAGGTCAAAACGTACAAGTATACGTGGATGATGTGGTTATCAAGACCAAGGAAAGCGCAACGCTCCTCGACGACATAAGGCAAACATTCGCGAACTTGAGAAGGTTCCGGATGAAGCTTAACCCGGAAAAATATACCTTCGGTGTCCCGGCTGGAAAGTTACTCGGATTTCTCGTCTCCAGCCGAGGTATCAAGGTTAATCCAACTAAGATCCGAGCCATCGAACGAATGGAGCTGCCGAAGTGTCTTAACGATGTCCAGAAGTTCACTGGATGCCTGGCATCGTTGAGTTGGTTTGTATGTCGGTTAGGAGAAAAGGCACTGCCTCTCTACCAATTCATGAAAAAGTCGGATAAATTCGTTTGGACGCCTCAGGCCGATGAAGCTTTGGACTCCCACTTGAAAAGATGTTGGCCACTGCACCAGTGTTAGCCTCTCCACTATCAAAGGAGCCAATGTTGCTCTACGTAGCTGCAACCAACCGAGTTGTAAGTGCTATAATCGTAGTGGAACGCAATGAAGAGGGTAAGTCGGTGCAGAGGCTAGTGTATTACCTGAGCGAGGTATTGTCTGCCTCAAAACAGAACTACCCGCACTTTCAAATGGTGGCATACGGTGTCTATATGGCGGCGAAGAAGTTAAAGCATTACTTTGAGGAGCACCCCATCAAAGTAATATGTGAAGCTCCCATATCCGAGATAATGGGTAACAAGGATGCGAGTGGCAGAATCGCAAAATGGGCAATTGAGCTAGCCCCTTATGCTCCCCAATACGACAGAAGAGAAGCGATCAAATCTCAGGCTGTGGCGGACTTTTTCGTGGATTGGGCCGAGGTACAATACGAACCACCGCCACCAAATCCGAATTACTGGAGGATGCACTTTGACGGGTCAAAAACCAAAACCGGATTCGGCGCCGGGGTTGTGTTTACCTCGCCAAAGAAGGATCAGCTAAAGTACGTATTGCAGATCCATTTCGCGGCATCGAACAATGTTGTTGAGTATGAGGCTCTTGTGCATGGGCTCAGAGTGGCAAAGGAGATTGGCATACGTCGGATAATATGCTTCGGCGACTCGGACCTGGTGGTGCAGCAGGTGTCCGGAGTGTGGGACGCCCTGGATCCAAACATGGCACTATACAAATTTCACGTGCAGAAGATATCTGGTTATTTAGAGGGGTGTGAATTTCACCATGTACCCCGGGCGGAAAACGAGGCTGCCGACATGTTGTCGGGCTCGGATCAACGAACGAGCAATTCCACCGGCGGCATTGGAACACCTCAGAAAACCATCTATCAGGCCATCCCCAGGAACCGACTCGATCTATGTCCCGAAAAATACGGAATCCAGAGCTGAGCCCATGGACATTGACACGGGAGGTAGTACGCGAGACCCGGGGACTGCGTCAGCGAACCCGGGGACTGCCTCGGCAAACCCAGGGGCTACCTCGCTAGACCCGGGGACTGCTCAGCGTGATCCGGCTGAAGTTATGCCGGTGGATCAGATGGAAATTGATGAGGAGATATTCCCTCCACGAGCCATACCAGCTTGGGCACTACCTATATTCCAATTCCTGAAAGATGGAACGTTACCCGCTGAGGAGGTGTTAGCCAGGCAAACTCAGAGGAGAGCAAAAGCTTACACAATCATCAATTCCGAGTTCTACAAACGAAGTGTAACCAATGTTCTCCAAAGATGCGTTGACCCGGAAGAAGGGATTGACATCCTCCGAGATATACACCAAGGAGAATGTGGGCATCATGCCTCATCCCGAGCCTTGGTGACAAAGGTGTTCCGGCATGGATTCTACTGGCCAAGTGCCTTGGAACAAGCAGAAGATCTGGTGAGAAAATGCAATGGTTGTCAGAGGTACGCCACCAAGACACATATGCCTATGTCGGAACTCAAGACCATACCAATGACGTGGCCATTTGCTGTATGGTGTTTGGATATGGTTGGCCCGTTCAAACCAGCAAGAGGGAACATGACACACATTTTGGTCATGGTGGACAAATTTACAAAATGGATTGAAGTGAAACCTATAAGAAAATGTGATGGAGCTACGGTCGTGACATTTCTAAAGACATCATCTTGAGATACGGTTATCCACACAGTATTATAACTGACAACGGAACAAATTTTGCGGAAGGAGCATTTGCGCGCTTCTGCCGAGATAAGAAGATCCGACTCGATGTCGCCTCGGTAGCCCACCCCGCATCGAACGGACAACTGGAAAGATCCAACGGATTAGTATTATCCGGGATAAAACCCCGGCTCATTGAGCCGCTGCAAAGATCAGCGGGGTGCTGGATAGAAGAACTACCAGCGGTACTGTGGAGCTTAAGAACAACTCTGAATCGATCAACAGGCTATACACCATTCTTTCTGGTATATGGGGCAGAAGCTGTATTACCAGCCGACATAGAGCATGATTCGCCTAGGTTCACCCAATACACAGAAGCCGAAGTGCAAGAAGCCCGGAAAAATGATGTTGATCTGCTGGAAGAAGCGAGAGAACTGGCACTGTCCAGATCCGCCATATATCAGCAAAATCTCCGACGCTATCATAGCCGGAAAGTGTGCCCCCGAGTCTTCCGGGAAGGCGATCTGGTGCTCCGGTTGGTACAACGTACTACTGGCATGCATAAATTATCCTCCCATGGGAAGGGCCATTCATTGTGAGCAAAGCATTGCACAATGATTCTTACTATCTTATAGATGCAAAGCCACAGGAAAAGAACAAGGCCGGTAGGTCCGGAGAGGAATCCAAGCGACCGTGGAATGTAGCACTACTTCGTCCCTTCTACACTTATCTAAGAAGTGTATGTATCCAAGTCTTCTCATATGTCGGTATGTATGTCGGTAATGAGCTTATCAATGAAATAGCGGCGCCTCGAGAAGTAACTCGGGAACTGCCTTAATAATGTTTGTCGTAATTTCTTATGCGGTAGCTGGAATGAGTCGTTTTACTTAACCCGGATTAGTAATGTGTGAGCACCAAAAACCCAACCCTTTGACTTGCTGCTATCCAACAAGAATTGGCTCCATGGCAAGCAAGGGAACAAGTTTGGAATTATGTAGCACATGAAAAACGACTAAGGAAACGAATTTATTTGAGCTGACGTTTGTTTTTTCGGACTAACCCTGTTTTTATTTTTCAAGTTATTACGCTGAATTATTTTGAGCCAAGCCTCAAAGTTTCTAAGTATTGTTAAAACAATTTTTGAAGCTCGGATTCGTAAGTCGTAAAACCGAATCAAGGTAGACACGGACCGAGCCAAAGAATTGAACGAACAAGAAAATGAAACTCGGGGACTACGCCCAAGTTAATCCGGCATAGAAACGTAGTAGCAAAATATCACATATCCAGCATACAATTGCACCCAGCATACCTCTGATAAATTTTCGAGTTTTTTAGAACTAAGGAGCAGCAGGAGGAGCAGGTTCGGCATCGTCGTCGATGTCTTCAATATCTGAAGCATCATCTTCCCCGTCCTCATCCGACCCATCTTCAACATTCTCATCCTGCTCGTCCCCAGCGGATTCCAGGAAGCTCGACCCTTCCATCCAGTCATGAATAGGAGAATATTCGACGAGGCTGTAGGTGCAAGCCTGGCGTCGAGCTACCCACTCCGGATCATCGGTCCCTCTGGATCTGGTGCGCCGACGTGTGAGGAGGCTGAGGTCGATTTTCTCGTACCACGTGAGAATATGATGAAGGATGGTGTCAGCTGCAGCACGACCAGCAGATTCTCTCTAGAGGTCAAGCTGGGTCTCAACTTCCATTAATTTCTCGACGAGAGTTGCGATGGTCTCCGGGCTACTCTCTCCGGGCCAGAACGTATTGAAGATGCGAACTGCAACGTCGAGAATATCTTTGCCATAATTCTTGATGGTCTCCACGCGAGAGGACAAGCTGACCAATAGGTCCTCCATGTCCAAGGGAATGTTCTCACCATCAGGAGCAATGAGAGTACCCCTCTCTCGGCGAAACTTGGCAACAGCAGCGCTGGCAATCGCAGTACCCTCTGGAAAGTGGTCTGGAAACAAGGCAAAGGAAGAAGGTAAAGGAAAGAGATATGAGGTAACCCGGAGAGTTATGTCGGACAAGGAAAAGGAACTTACGAGAAATATGGCTATGGATCCGGGTCAACTCCTTGATGCAGGCATCGTGTCTTTTGCGAAGTTGCTCAAGCTCAGCGTTCGCCGACCCAAGCTGGACGTCGGATTCTCTGAGTAGGTCCTGGCCCTTGGAGATCTGGAGAGTAAGGCGCTCACGCTCTTCGGTGAAGTTCTGGCCAACCTTTTGTAGCTCGGTTTTGTGTTGGGCCTTCATCCTCTCCATCTCAGCCTTGAGCTTGGCTATCTCGTCGTCCTTGGTCCGGAGGAGGGCAAGCTCATCATTCTTCTTCAGCTCAGCTTGATGCTGCCCTGCTTGTTCGAGAAAATGCAGCATCATATCAGGCACGGGCACACTATCCTCAAGCGATGCTGAAATAGTATGTTGACCCGGCAAAGCCGAGGAGTGAATGTTTGTCGAGCCAAGGAGAAGAAGAAATGGAAAACACAACAAGGTCAGACAAACGAGGACATACCCCGGATTTCCTCCAAGTTCTTCCGCGTAATTTTGTTCTCAGCCTCCACCCCAGCTGCAAAAACCGAATGAGGAGATTAGTCCGGCGGAAACAAGTGAAGAAAAACGGAGAGGTGCCGAGGGAGAAAATTACCTCTCTTCTCATGTTCTGCACCAAGTGCAACATGTTTTGCACGCAGGATCTTGTGGGTATCAAGCAGGCGCTGAAATTCGGTGCTCCGACGATTGGTAGTTACCTGAAAAAAGTACAGAAGTGTAAAAATAGCTTAGTGCATATTCGAAGTGTACAAGATCCAGGCCAAGTGGAACTTAACCCGGCTCTAGGTGTGCGCATATTCGAAGTGTGCAAGATCTAGGCCAAGTGGAACTTAACCCGGCTCTAGGTGTGTGCATATTCGAAGTGTGCAAGATCCGGGCCAAGTGGAACTTAACCCGGCTCTAGGTGTGTGCATATTCAAAGTGTGCAAGATCCGGGCCAAGTGGAACTTAACCCGGCTCTAGGTGTGTGCATATTTGAAGTTTACATGCAGCTATGTTAGTTTTCTAATAAGCATCCGTCCGAGTAACAAGCTACTCCACCGGAGGCTCGGGGACTAATGGTTATTATCTACAGCATGTACAGGACTTTTCCCAAACCCGGCTATTATCTACGTTGGTTTTGAAGTTTACATACCTCCATCATTCGCCCCGCGAGATTAATTGCCTTGGCGGAAGTATTCATCTGGGCAGAAAATTCTGCGGGGCCGAACTTTTCCGGGAGATCGTCGTTGTAGACGAACTCCGCCTTGTTCCAGTTCATGACGAACTCGATAAGGCTCGGAGGGTACCATTCGCCAGTGGGCATGTGGGGTGCCACCAAGCCCTTCGCATGAGCTTCCTTCCTCTCAATTAGGGCAAGAGCTGGGCTGGTGTGAAGAACCATCTGCTGCGCATCGGTTGGCTCGGCAGGAAGATCCATCGCCGCTGGTGATTTCTTCGGAAGCATCGACGGCAGGGTTCGCTGCCCAGCCTCGACGGATGTAGACTTGGCAGTATCCGGAGCCTTCTTGCCCTTAGCTTGCTGGGAAGAAGTAACCACGATGTATTTCCCTTTGGAAGCTGCTGGAATAGTTCCTCGCCAAGGCTGAGATGACTCGGACGAGGCAGAAGAACTTGGTATTGGAGCTGCTATGGGTTTCCTGCCGACGAGGTCTGCTGGCTCGTGGCCGCTGCTGGTGCTGGTGTTGCGATAGACTTGGTGGATGCTGTTTGTAGCAATGCCGAAGTGGTGGACGCCGTCGCCTCGGCCGAACCGACCCCTCCCGCTCCAAGGTCGCATTCCTCTTGATGAGGTACCGCGGAACCCGGAGCAGCCGCAGAGCCCTCCGGAATAGGCCTCAGCGGGCGTGACTCGTCGTCACGAGGAGGAGAAGGGCCAGACCGAAGGGGAGAGGAGATGCTCGATCTGCTCTGAGGGACCTCCACATGAGGCCTACAAAAGAGAATAATGTCAGGAGTGAAATTACCCCGATGCAAGGAAAAGTGAGTTGCGCAGTGAAAAATGACTTACGCATCCGAGGTCTTGGCCTCCTTGGGTTTCCGGGCCCTCCGTGCCGGGGCTTTGCCTGCCTGCTTGGAGGCAGTCTTGTCTCCGGTCTTCTTTTTCCTTTTTGTGGGCTGAGAAGGTTCGGAGGAAGAACTTGATGCGGATCCGCGCTTCTTCTTCGACGCCACCGGAACCGACTCGCCCGTGGAAAGTGGAGGATCCTCGTGGATATGCCCACCGGGGTTAGCTGATGCCGCAAAGCCAAAAGAAAGAGGGATAGCCTCAACGGGTTCAATCATGTCGATATCCCAGTCATCCTCATCATCGGGCCAATCTCTAAGAGAAGAGAATTTACCGCTATGAAGTTTGGTGGCGTCGGTCATAGGGAGGAACATCTCCTGGTCCGGCTCCTCCTCATCTGGGATCTCTTGGTTCGGCGCCCACTTAAGGGTCGGATCCGTGCCATCCTCGAGAGTCTGCTGGAGAAACAGCTGAGAAAAAGCACAAGGAGCAGAGTCAAAAATATGACAAAAACCAACACATACTTGATCCGAAATAAGTTTACCTATGAAGCTTATCATGAGGGAGCACATCACGGCAGTAATGCTCGATTCCCCACGTCCATTCGGTGGAGAAATCCTTGTGAGTGGTGAAAAGAGCCTTGACCCGGCGGAAGATCTCTGTGTTGCTCAATTCGAAGGAGGAGGTTCGGTTGGGGTCGCGACCGAAGCTCATGTGGCACAACTTGTGGGTGCGCCTCTGGAGGGGAGAGATTCGGTTGCGCACGAACATGATCATAGCATCCTCATTGCGCAATACGAGCTTCTTCAGCTCCGCGAACCTTTTGTTAACTTGGTTGGCTAGAGCTGTAGGTTTCTTGGGGACCTCCTCCTAGGAATCCGTGTCAGGTAGACCCGGAGCGTAGGGCAGCAACCGAATCAAGTCTTCGGTACCCTCGTTCTGGACGTAGAAGAAGGTCCGGGCCCATCCTTTGCAGGAGTCAAGCCCGGTGACCCGGGGAAAGATTGAAAATCTCCAGGACGAGATCGAGGCAGCTCCGAACTGGGTGAGCTGCTTGTCCTCCGACTCAACGTGGATGTTGGGGACGACGTTGCGACGAAGACCGAAGAACCGGATCCACAGCTCCTTCGTGGGCCATAGTCCGGTATAGCCTTCGATCGTAGAGACAAGGCAGAAAGAGAGGTGATTGTGTTCGTTGGGAGATGGTGCGGCTGCAGGTGGTATGTCCTAACCCAATCCCGGAAGAAATCGCTCACCAGGAGACCAAATCCCCGTTGGAAATGGGATAGGAATACAACGAACTCACCCGGATTGGGTGAGGGGGCCAGTTCCGAGGAGGGGAGACGAGCGGCGACGCCGGCGGGAATGCGCCTAGTCCGGTAGAGCCAGTCAAGGTCGTCTTGACAGACCCATGACCCGGCCCACGTGCCGCGGTCCGCTGCGCCGGCATCCTCCTCCATCTCCTGCTCGGCGACGACGAGCTCCTCCTCCGTTATTTCGTATCCGCTATCCTCGCTGGAGCTAGCGGCGGCGGGGATCTGTGGTCTAGATTGACGAGGACCCGTGGCTAGCGATTCTTGCAGCGGTGGCTGCGGTCTTGAGGCATCGGAGGCGCGCGGCGTTGCTGCTGCTGGAAAGCACCGGCGGCAGCGTGGTCGCAGGGAAGACGAAGGAGAAAACGCAACAGGCAAAGGGGCGCGGAGATGGAAAAATGCTAAGGGACGCGCCCCTCCCCTATTTAACCATCCCCAGTGATCGATGAGTGGGATCGCGCTGCGCCGGCGAGCCACACGGTGTGGCCGTGTATCACCGGCATCAGCCAATCAGAGAAAAGCCACACAGGGGGCCACAGAGTAGATGAGATCCCACGACGGGATGTGCTGTTGCGGTAAACGAGGAGACAGGCATGACGTGACTCGCGCACAGTGAAACTGACAATTACTGCGGCGGTTACTGTGCAGGCTCTTAAAATAAGACAAGGTAATGATTAGCCTCAGTGTGGGTTGGCATATGAGAGAAGGAAACGGGGCCCGGATCAAACCATGATAACCATGGGATCCGAGCCAAAGTGGTGACCCGGCCGGCAAGTGAAAACTTGGAACGTGCAAAGAGAACGTAAATCCATATAATCCGAGATAAGGAGCTAACTCGGAATTAAACATCCGAGGCTCGAACATAAATGAACCTGATGTGGCCTTAGCGGCCAAGGCAACTAAGACCACACCAGCTTCGGGGACTAATGTTGGGGGGATACCCCCGGGTAGGGTCACTCCGGGGTATAACGGCCGAGTTAGCCGAGGTCCGGCAAGGTCAAAGCGGATGCTGACCGGGTCACCTCAAGGAAGTCTGAATCACGGAGTAACCCGGACCAGGGGGGTCGCCTAACATTGTCTCATCCGACTTAAGGAAGTAAGTCGGGAGTGCTTGTCTAACTTATATGCAGGAACAGGTGTGGCCGGATCTACTATGATCCGGATCCTCGCTTAGGTTCTGGGAGAAGGAAGGAATCTCTCTGGTGAAAAAAGAAGGTCCGGTACGTACTGCATGAGCGAATAAAGCAAGGGCAGGACCACCGGGTCATGGCCGACACGGGTGACGACGCTCACGTCGGCTGACGCAGGTGCCACAGCGGCTACGTCGCTAAAGCATGTGTGACGCGGGGGAAAAGCAACCCGGTCGGGTTACCACTTTGGGAGGGGGCATATTCTTAGGAATATGCCTCAACGTATGCCCTAGGCCAGGACCGAACCTCCTCTATATAAGGGGGGTTAGGGTTCTGGTAGAGGGGGTTGGCAGAATTCTAGTTGGTTGAGCACTAGTTGATTTGGTGATTCCTTAGGGCTAGTAGATCTAGGCAAGAGTAAGAGAGCTCCTTCTTCCTCCTCTCGCCAATACAGCTCAAGGAGCACTTGTAATCTTGGAGATATTGCAATACAAACTTCTGTGTGGAGAATCACTCTACTCTCCCTCCCTGGATTCCCCTAGCGCATATTAGTCCACACCTTTAGCCTATCCATGGCATCTGCCGTGACACCACCACGACACCAAATTAAAAAGATTTTGGGCTAACTGGGGGCGGATGCCCTATTCTTCATGGGCTCACTCCGAAATTGAATGCGCTATGGTCAGCAGCCACAAGTCAATGAAAAGGCTGAATTGGAAGGTTTTGGCTATGCTTGGGCCTGATGGGCTAATTTCATGGGCTCAGTAATAAAAATTGAAGACCTCAACAAGGAAGAAAGAAATGAGGGAGAAAATTTTGGCCGATATTTCATGTGAAAATTGTTGACAACCAGGACACATACCCCGCGCGCGCCAAAACTTTCCCACTCGCGCCTTCCAACTCGCGCCTTCACTCTAGCAGCCAGCTAGTGTCTCTTTGCGCCATTCTTCTGCAGACGTGCAAGCGGTCAAAACCACAGGCCGTGCACCAAAACATTCACACTCCGTCTATCAGCCGGGTCGGCCTGACACCATTGCTGGTAGCGTCGTTCTTTTCGAGATGCACACAGGCCGGCGGTCAGCTGGTCGATCCCCATGGTACGCTTATAATATCCTTAGTTCGCTCGAATCATTCCCTAGAAGTAATTTCGTACTCGATCTATTCATTTGACATTGTTCTCCACTTGATCTGTTTGTTCGAATTGGTTGGCATTTTGCACTCAGTCGATCTGTTCTCTGAAATATGTAACATAGTTCTCCACTCAATTTCTGAAATAAGCTAAAATTACATGGCATTTATAGTTCTATATTCAATTAGGTTGCTTAGATATCATGGCTTAATTAGATCTATAATCAACCTATTTGATGAAATATCTTGAAAGATTCTGACCATCTCTATCCTCAACAGATGGACAGATATGGGATACTGAATGGAAAAAAAGCAACACCTTCATATTGGGAAGGTGTTAATGACTTCATGAAGTTTGTTAGAAAGCATAACGGCGACTTGGATGTGTTTTGCCCATGCCAACAATGCCTTAATTATAAAATTCTGAGTCAGAGCATGGTCACAGACCGTACATTCATTAATGGATGCAACACACATATATTAGGTGGACTAAACATGGTAAACCATATGATTAGCCTGTTCTTGATCCTCTAGCTGATGCTGATCTACTTGAAGCTCATTAGATCGAGGATGAGGACCTTTCTGGTTTGTTAAGGGACCTGTACCCCACTCCAAGCAAGAAAGGTGCTCCTTCTCTTAAAAGATCACTTTTCTCTGACCTGATAGAAGATGCACAATGTTCAGTGGACCCTGATTCTGGTATCTCAAGATTCGAACTGGTAATGGAATTACTAAAGGAGAAGTCGTTCAACAAGATTACCAATAAAGCTTTCGAATCAGTGATTAAGGTGTATAGCGAGTCAATCCCTAGGGAAGGACTTCCAAAATCCTTTTATGACATGAAATAGTACATCAAGGTACTTGGACTATCATATGAGAATATTCATTTTTGTCCAAATAACTGTGTACTATTCTGGGAGGATTATGAAAACCTCGATGAATGCCTAGTATGTAACGAATCAAGATGGAAAAATGGTGATAAAAAGAAGAAAGATCCTTGTAAGGTTTTGAGATATTTTTCAATTATAGATAGATTGAAGAGGTTGTTTCAGTCAAAACAAACATCTAAGGAAACAAGATGGCACAAAGAGATTCTCAAGCTAGACGATTACTTACTCAGACATCTAGCTGATGGTGATGAATGGAAGAACTTTGACAAGGCTCATCTAGGATTTACAGCGGATCCAAGGAACCTGAGACTTGGCCTAGTTACAGATGGATTTAACCCATTTGGCAACATGAGTAACTCGTACAGCATGTGGCCAGTACTTGTTACAATTTACAACCTGCCTCCCTAGGCATGCACTGATCAGTCGAACTGCTTGCTGGCTTTACTCATCCTAGGTCCCAAGTCACCTAGGAAGGATTTTGATCTGTTCATGCAGCCTCTTATACGAGACGTCCAACAACTATGGAAGGCTGTCATGACTCCTGATATCCTTGCCAGCAAACCTGAAGATGCCAAGTTCCATATGCATGTTTCTATGCTATTCTGCACCCATGATTTTCTAGCTCTTGGCACTATGTCAGGCAGAGTGACAGCAGGTTATAACGTATGTGTTCGTTGTGAGACAAAATAGGTCACACTGAGGCTACAAAATAAGACTGGTTTCCTTGGCCACCGGGTTTTTCTTCCTCAAGGCCACAAATTCCGAAGAAAACTCGAAAAAGTTCCATTTCTATGGAAAAAGGACTGAATATGGCACTACACCACAAAAATTCACTGCAGCTGAGTTGCAGGCGCATTTAAAAAAGGTCAGAAATGTCAAACCAGGAAAACAACCAGCTGCCAGACGAGGTAAAAGAAAGAATACAGAAGATGCACCAATAGTAGGAGCAGTATCCAAAAGGAAGAGAGTGGAAGAAGTAGTGGAAGTATCCCAAGGGAAGGAAAAGGAATCGAGAATATTTTATAAGTGCAGATCCACTCTATGGGACTTGACGTATTGGGCTGGTAAGACACTTCGACATAATATTGATGTCATGCACATGGAGAAAATATATGTGACAGCAGTATAGGTACATTACTCAACGTTCCATCTAAGACAAAAGATAGCTATAATGCTAGGCTTGACTGCGAAAAACTCAATGTTAACAACAAGTTGAAGCTGCATCCTGAAGATATGGTTGATAAGGGTGGTGAAAAACATTACAAATTTCGAGGTGCAAAATTTACCTTACCGATGAATAAAAGGGTACTATTTTGTGACTTCCTCCAAGGTGTAAAGTTCCCATCTGGATTTTCTTCCAACATTGCAAATTGTATCAATGTAGAGGGGAACAAGATCCAAGGGTTGAAAACTCAAGATTTCCACATCCTACTACAAAGGATTTTAGCTCTTGGCGTTAAAGGTTTAGTGAACAAGTATTTGTACAACATGCTTGCAGAGTTGGGAAAGTTCTTTAGAGAAATCTGTAGCAAAACTCTGGACAGAAGAGTTCTAGCGCGTCTTCAGACAGACATAGGAGAAATCATGTGCAAGCTTGAGATGATATATCCACCATCCTTCTTTGATGTGATGGTGCCTTTGGCTGTTCATCTAACTGAAGATGCACTTTATGGAGGTCCCGTACAGTACAGATGGATGTACCCTATAGAATGTTGACTTTGCACTTTCAAGGGTACTGTTAGGAACAAGGCTAGAGCAGAGGCTTGCATTGCAGAGGCATACATTGCTGCTGAAGCATTTGCATTTTGATCAAGATACATTCCTGATCGTAAAACAAGATCCAATCTAGGTGGCAGAATTGAAGAAGTTGAAAAATCTATTTTTAACCATGGTGTTCGCCTAGTAGAAAAGAAGGACCATAGAACATTAGTGCAGCACGAATATGACCAACTTACTTGTATGTGTTGAATAACGCCGATGAGGCTGAAAACTTTGTTGCATGAGTACTATTCATACATATCCTCGCATATATGAAATGGAACTTGTAGCAAGATATGTTCACATGTCTTACTTGAGTATTGTTTTTGTAGGTTATTTAAAGCAACCAAAGGAAAAGATTATGCTGCACCAGTATGTGGGGGTAGGTTTTAGGAATGGTTTAGGAATCATGTAAGATGGTCAATTGAACTTTGAATTGCATACGAATTGTGCATATGAGATGACCTCTTGATTATTTTGTATAACCGCAGATCACGAAGCTGCATGAAGAGAATCCAGGCGATGTTAGTCATGGTATATATGCCCTAGCACGTGGTCTGGCAAAGAGGGTGCAGACAGCTTCAGCTTGTAATGACAATGGTATCCACTACAAAACTTATGAGCGTGAGAAACATCTGAAGACACAAAACAATGGCATCATGACCAGTGGAGAGCACTTGATAGCCAAAATGAAGAAGTCAGATGACTATGATCATTATGGTCGCATAAAAGATGTTATTGAGTTGAATTATAACGACAAGACTGGTGGTCGATCTGTGGTTATATTCAAGTGTTATTGGTATGACCAAGATCCGAACAAGAAAAGAGGCCCCCGAAATGATGGGAATTTCATATCGATCAATACTACTATTGAGTGGTACAAGGAGTAACCTTATATTTTGGTAAATCAAGCTTCCAAGGTAATATTCTTGGATGACAGAGATAATAAGGACTAGCAATATGTGCAAAAGTTTGAGGCAAGGAGCACCTATGATGTGAATGAGTATGACGAACCAGTCACCACAGATGTTGCCCACCAAGATGATCCCGGTGGTTGTATGGTAACTGAACTGGTTGATGTTGATGAAAACTTGATTGCCAGAGGCGGATCTACGCATGATGGACAAGTAGATTTCACTGTCGAGGTTAGTGTAGTCGACAAAGACATGAATAAACTGGTTCTACCTGATGAATCTCAGGACATGTATGATGAGTGGAAAGGGGAATAAGATCCAACCCAGTCGGAATATGTGGATCTAGAACGCGGCGGTGCAGAAAGCGATGATGGTGATGATGATTAGACTGTTGTTTCATATTATGTAGTGATATGATGAACAATGATTCGTATTGGTTTCCTCTTTGTAAAATGTATGAGACATGATGACAATTTCTTGTTGGATTGTAACCCTAGACTAATTGTTTTCCCTCTCTAAATTGGATTAAACTTAATTCGACAAGTGCAAACATATGTAGAATAGGTTCACTTGACGTGCGGCAGATACATTGCTTCAGTACATTAATTAATTATCAACCACATGACTAGTTTCATAAAGAAGGGGGCATATGCACCTCATGTCAGTAGAGATGGGCGAGCACATTGTCTTGGCAGATAGGGCAGCTGGCGTTGGTCTCAAACCAAGTGAATATGCACTTGTGGTGGTATGGATGGTTGCATCCCGGAGACGCACCGTTGTGCACTTCGACAGAGCCTGCATGCATATGCTGCAGTGGCCATCCTCCTGCTCACCCAGGTACCAACTATCTTAAAGCGCCGGAAGGTTGACGATGAGCCGGAGATCCATGCTGAGGGTTAGGTCGAAGTGGAACCCGTCGACGCACATACACGCCTCATGCCAGAGCCGGTGCAGAATGTCGTACAACATGATGATGTCGCACTCCTCTGCCGTGAGTTGCAGGATCTTCAGCAGCCATACACGGCTAAGAACCTTGCGCATAGTTCCCATGACCTTGCTCGCTCTTCGTAGTTTGCTGGGAGGCAGGCTAGGATTCAACACTTCCTCTCCGTAGGGTGTGGTCGTGACATCGTCCTCTTCTAGAGGGGATGGGATGGAGCTAGGCATCCTCCTGAGCTCGTACGTCCTCGTGAAGAAGATCTTAAGTGTCATTGTGTACGACATCGCCTTGTTAACTAACTACGGCTCAACGATGGAGAAGTCGGTTGTGGCTACGGAGACGCGGCAGGCATGGAAGACATGGGGGCTAGACTCTATGATGCGCTCTTGTGAGGAGCGCTCCGGTTCTAGTGGCGCCGCCATTTGGGGATTTTTTTGGGGGGTGGAGGGAGGGGAGGGGGCAGGGGCTAGTCGATGTTGCTGGCCTAGATGAGGGGGAAGAGGACAGGGGAAATGGGTGAGAGTGGAATACTCGACCAAAAAGGCAGGGTCGTGCTACCTCGTCACTCCTCAATGTTAGCCCTAGCTTGTCCTCTCCTCATGGTTCTATTTAGGCTGGTCATAGTGCTAGTGGGAGTAATTTGGGTAGTAACATAGTGCTACATGTATTGCCAACTAAGCATTTAGATGACATGGCATGCAATTAAATGATGAGAGAGAGCCTTGGCGTAACTAGCTATGTTACCATAAGGGCGTCTCCAAATTTGAAAATAAGGTTGGACATAAGACACCTGTGGTCGACCTTAGTCGAATTTAAACATTGTAGAACTCGGTCTGAAGCTAAGAAACCTTGTAGTCGACCATACCAGTATGACCCGGCCATAACAACTAGAAAATCAGTGTTTCTCTCTCCTCACTACAGAGTGCGCTTGTAGTAGAATTTCAAGACAAAATGAGTCTACATTGCACACTACAGGAACGACAAGTTACGCCGAGGGCCAAAAGCCGTTGGCGTAGCCCCGATCCCCGTCGGCGTAGGCTACGCCGAGGGCTGCCCTCAGCGTAGCTCCTCGGCAAAGACCTCCCTCGGCAGAGCGCACGAAGGCCATCGGTGTATTGAAAAGCCGTCGGCATAGGCTATGCCGACGGCTGCCCTTGAAATAGCTGCCGTTGGCATAGCCTAACAACCGGTGGCAAAAATAATTTTAAAAAAAATAAAAAAAAATCAATTTTTTCTCAACTTTTTTTAATATTTGAATTGTTTGACTCGTTAATCTCTCAGTTGGAACAATTTTGACACAAATTACACTTAATATTTGATCAAATTGTAGTCTTGGTCAAACTTCCTAGTCATTAACCCATCCTCACTACTCCATCCCCATCACACTTAACTTCTCCGTTCCTTTAGAATCTATATCCGCAAAGAAGTTTATACCTTGTTGTCAATACTATGATATCAATCCTATTTACTCTTATATCATCATGTCACATATTTGTATTTTTTAAATTACAAACAATAATTTAAATAAACAACAATAAATAAGTAAAACTATTATTGAATTCAAATAAAAATATAATGATTTTATTTTTTGTATTTTTCTATTTAATATGGATTAATTAATATCTTTAAATCCATAAATCGGAATTCGACAAATAATATGTCTAAATTGATCAAAAAATGATAGGAATCCAAATATGATATCCATATTAACTTATCACAAACTATGTCATGATTCTATCTACAATTTCATTTGCCCATTTAAAACGGTAGGCATAAAGATTCTTAGCTCGGGTTGGGACTCGCCAAACTTGAAGTGGATCTCTGATGAAATAGCATATTGTGAACCTAAAAATGATTTTTTTTAAATCATGAGCATCATATCATATACCTGTAGTTCATATCTGACCCACATCCTACCGATTCAACAGGAATTTGTCTTTTTCACCAGAGATAGATGGAAAGGTTTGAGATCCCCCTTTTGGGACATTGTCCATGTAAGATGGTCAGGTATTTTATAAAAATGGGGTGGTAGCATTTTGAATTACCCGTTTGGTGGTTGCTTCACAAAACCCCCCGTTTTTGCACTTGGAAAATGGAAAATAGCTTTTTGGTGCGATGAAAAGGAAAATTTCCTCCTGAAACATTGTTCGCGATCCCATGATGCACATGTATGCACAATATGGACACATTATCACAAACTATGCCTTGATTTTAGCCGTAACATTGGTCATTTGACCCGAAAGCCAAGAAACCTCGAATGAGGTAGGTCATTTTGTGAAGGTTTCTTGAGACATAATCGATATACCAAGTTTGATTATGACGCCACACAAAGGTCTCACATTTTTTTGATTTAGTTATTGTCATTTGAAACTATCATCAAACCCTAATCGAACGACGGGCATGAAGATTCTTAACTCGGGGATGAGCCTCACTAAACTTGCATTAGATCTCTAAAGAAACATCATATTGTGAACCTAAAAATGATTTTTTTAAAAAAATTATGAACATACGATCATGTACCTGCAGTTCATATTTGACCCACTTCCTACCGATTCAGCGGAAATTTGTCTTTTTCAGCAAGGGTGGACGGAAAGGTTTACAAATTCCCGGTTGGGACATCATTCATGTAAGGTGGTCTAGTATTTTTGAAAAATGGGGTGGTAGCATTTTTGTATTTATCGCTTGGTGTTGCTTCACAAAACGCCCCCATTTTTGCGCTCCGAAAATAGAAAATGGCATTTCCGTGCGATGAAAAGGAAAACTTCCTGCTGCAACATTGTTCGCCATCCCATGATGCACATGCATGCACAATATGGGCATATTATCACAAACTATGTCGGGATTCTAATCAGAACATTGGTAGTTTGACCCGAAAGTTAGGAAACCTCGAATGAGATAGGTCATTTTTTGAAGGGTTTTTTGAGGCATAATCAATATACCAAGTTTGATATTTTTCCTCCCAACTATGTCACATAATATGAAGCCACGCGAAGGCGTCGCATTTTTTTGATTTTTTTGATTTAGTTATGGTCATTTGAAACTATCGTCAAACCCTAATCGAATGGCGGGCATGAAGATTCTTAGCTCGGGGCTGATCCTCGCTAAACTTGCATTGGATCTCTGAAGAAACATCATATTGTGAACCTAAAAATGATTTTTTTCAAAAAATCATGAGCATCAGATCATGTACCTGTAGTTCATATCTGACCAACTTCCTACTGATTTGGCAGAAATTTGCCTTTTCAGCAGGGGTTAACGCAGAGGTTTACGAATACCTGGTTGGTAAATTGTCCATGTAAGGTGGTCTAGTATTTTTGAAAAATGGGGTGGTAGCTTTTTTGTATTTAACGTTTGGTGCTGCTTCACAAAACGCCCCGATTTTGCTCTTCAAAAATGGAAAATGCCTTTTTCATGCGATGAAAAAGAAAACTTCCTCCTGCAACATTGTTCGCCATCCCATGATGCACATACATGCACAATATGGGCACATTATTACGAACTATATCGCGATTCTAGCCATAACATTGGTAGTTTGACCCGAAAGTCGGGAAATCTCGAATGGGATAGGTCATTTTGTGAAGGTTTTTTAAGAAATAATCAATATACCAAGTTTTATATTTTTTTCTTGCAACTATATCAAATAATATGACACCACGCGAAGGTTTTACATTGTTTGGATCGTTTTTAAATTTGTTATGCCCATTTTAATCTATATGTAATGTTTTATGCTTTAATTAATTTTTATTTACAAATGTGTAATGTTTGAGTTTTAGTACATAGATCTTATTTTTCTGTAAATTTTGATATATTATTTGTATTTTTCTGAATTAGAATGATTTAGTTATGATTTTTCTAAGATCAATGAGGTAAAAGGGACAATAGTTATGCCAAGGGAAGCCATCAGCGTAGGGTACGCTGAGGGCAGCCGTCGGTGTAGCTCTCCTACACCGAGGGAAATTCTATGCTGACGGCCAGCTTCGTGGGGCGCCGAGCTCGTGGCCTATGCCGACAGCCCCGACTTTTGGCTGTTGACGTGGCCTCTAGCCCTCGGCATAGCTTGTCGTTCCTGTAGTGGCAATAAATGAGAATTTGCATGATACCACACCTATGTTATTTTCCACGATGGAGGTAGTAACTTAGACTAGTAACATATACATGTTACTACTCTAAGTTACTCCCCACTATGACCATCCTAAATATAGTAACTTGCATATTTTACTATCTTCATAGTGGGTGATAACATGTGTGTGGTGTTATGCAAGACCTAATTAATTAGGTTCTAGACTCATATAGTATTGGTATGTGTGATGTTATGGTAATACCTCCCTCTCTTTCATCATTAATTATCATGTCATGTCACTAATTTTCTTAGTTGGCATTGCATGAACATGCAAGTTACTAGCTAGTAATAAGTTAGTCCCACCTAACGAGAGGTATGGCTGTTGTCTTTGCGTTAAATAGAGAAAGGGTTGTTGAGCTAGACAAGGAAGACTAATATTTTAACATATGCTGAGTTTGGGCATCAGAGCAAGTAGCTGCTTCAGTTCCTTGAATTTTTTTGTGGCATCGGCTGTGCAGCGTAGGCATCGATGCCGGATGGATGAGAAGTAGTTTGGGCACCGATATTTGCATATGTTGTGGAGGGCCACGCAAGTTCTACGGATTTTCAAGCTTTTTAGCTAAAAGAGAGCAACTATGTAGATGCACAGGCTGGTGGTACTTCCCCTTGCTATCGGTAAAAGAGAGAAACTATGTGGATGCAATGATGATTCAATTTATTTATATAACATAACTAGTATAGGTACAACACAACCACGACAGAAACTAAATCATACTCTAGACGGAATCATCACACACGTAGACACCCGAATATCATACGGTTCTTTTTTGTCAAGAACCTATGTCGCCCTCTGCCCGTGCGGGCACGCCGTCTGGTGTTCGATGAACTCGAGGAAGCTACCAGCCATGTCGCAACCTTTGTTGTTACACTTGAGCCTCATTCCCAAGGACATCTGATCCATGGTAGTAGTTGGTTCGAAGACGCCTCCGTATTCACATCCCGGGCACTGGCCATTGGACAATTTTCCAACACATTGTGCGCATGCAATGCGCGTCGTGGCCTTGCCAAAGCACTGCTCATGCAAGGAGAAGACATTTAGCCCAAAAACAAGAGTTGTATCGAACCAGTTTGGAAAAAATCATGAAGAAATAAGTAATAACCATGTACGCGGGACGATGAATAATTTGAGAACACAGCCTGTAGCTGAAGACCTGCCTCATTGCACTCATGTCAATCGTAGCTTCAAATCACTTGTCCGCCATAGAGCCGCCTTTTTGTACTGTGGTGGATCTGAGAGGGATTTTGAGACCGAGCGAGAGTGTAGAGGGAGGAGCGCAGATCTAAGAGGGTTGATGATACCGAGCGAGAGAGACTGGCACTATAGTTAAATACTAGGAGTATAGACTCCTCATCTCACTCTAGGCAATATCGTCCGTCCATCCAAATTCAATGGCCATGAACCGATACCTTATCTCTTTGGCAAGAGATTGGCATGGAGAAAACGAGGGAATCCTTGTTTTCCCCGAGTAATTATCTTCCTCTGACCCGGTGGACACGTCGCTTTGACGGCCTAGGGCTACGTGAAAGACTAAGTACTGTACTCCAGTACTACTCTAGGATGGAGGTACTAGTAATACTACTCTACCTCTGTTTGGGATGAGACTAGGCCCAATGGGGGTATCAGGTGGTACGTATCTTGCATTATTACATACATGGAAAATGCTTATGTGTCATGGCAATTAATGATGAAAGCGATTGTGTTGGTATCACAGGTAGAGTATCATACAAAAAATAATCTTAAATAAATCTTGTACACAATTTTACCTTGATATTACAAAACAAAAAGGCATACTTCTATAGTTCTATCACGTGCCGGAGCACTAAAGCATGTGCAACTTATTCCTACTGTATACTGGAGTACATACTCCAAGAATTTACCAGACTCATTGCTTGAGCTTCCAGCTGCTCGCCACCTCTGTTTCGAGAGTGTATAGTACTCCTACTATCCGATTAGAGTACGGCCAGCTAAAAGTACGGCCGCTACAAGTACCGATATGACATATCTCTTGTGAGTTAATGCCATGGACAACCACCGACTGCGAAAAAACTCACGTGCCGCCAAGCGGTCGCTCTGCATACTCCTTGGAGCATCTAAAAAAAGTACTTCTTGGAGAAATGATTGGTCAAAGAAAAAACACCGAAAACTAGGTCCCCTAATTGTAGCGGTGGGAGTAAAAATAAGTAGCACCGCTAGTAGTACTACTAGTAGTATACTATTCCTTCACAAAAAGAAATTGAACTTCTCCTTCATTCTACTCTCTTGCAAAATTTCTTTCTTCCACGAAATACATTTTACCCTCACAAATACTTGAAGGAATCCCGGTGGATTGGCTGCATCGTCCTTAGAGGTCTACTTCGGCTCGAGGCCAGGCCCAGGAACAGTTCATCCAGCGGGAACATGCCGCTATTGGAGACACCTTTGTAGAGCGCCTGGTCGCTCGCGGTAAACATGCATTGGCCTTGCCCGCCGCCGATGCGATTTTGGGCCCCCTCGAGGCTACTGATCCTGCGCTGGCCGCGTAACGGAGGCGTCAACACGGCAGGTAAACAAAAGTGGACCTCTACAACAAAGCGTTGGTCCCGTGTGCCTCCCTTTTGACTGTGACAGAGCTGCGTCCGGGCACACACTCTGGATGGAAATCAACCGTGGACAAGTTAAGCCCGTGCGAGATAGCGGCCAATCCTTCCACCAAAAACCTGTAGCCAACGTTAATGTGACCGGGGTAGACAACTCGGGTGGGCGCTTGGTTGCCGTGGCCATTGCCAATGCCGTCCTGGGTCCCCTCGAGCCTATCGATCCTATGCTAGCCCTTGCTTACGATCTGGACATGCTCGAGTTCGAGCTTGCACGCGAGGAACCTGCGGCCAACGAGCATGCGACCGGGGCAGACAACTCAGGTGGCGCCAGGTCGCCGTGGCCGTGGCAGACGACACCATCGTGGGTCCCCTCGAGCCTTCTATCGATCCTATGCTAGCCCTTGCTTACCATCAGGACATGCACGAGTCCGAGCTCAAGTGCGAGGAACCTGCGGCCGGCGAAGGTGCGGTTGGGGGAATCGACTCGGTAGGGGCAGGTCGACCTCTTCGGACCTTCTCCTGACATTAACAACGTACAACAGTGACTTCAGTCCTCGAATTGGTTTTACCATATTCTTGGCTATGCTCCTCTACTCGTTCTGAGCAATCTCATCCCTTCGACCATGATCAACACGCAGGAGCGAGCCGTGTTTCGTGTGTGAAGCAAACAGTAGTAGGAAGATTATGGCGCAGCTGCTCGGTTGAATTGAGCCGAACCCGACTGCCTTTCCAAGCTAAATTTTAGGGGCCTTTGTGCTAATTGTATGGACTTGGATGTAATTTTCTAGTTTTTGATGTAACCTTTAATTCGACCGATCATGTTGATTGAAGCATGATGCACTTTCAGGTAAAATTACCTATAAAATTAAGCTTGAAAATATAACATGTAATTTATCCAACCAATTCATGTAGTTTTATAGTAAACTAGTAATTTGCACATGCCCTGTGCGTGAGACTCAGATAATAGACGTCTGACATATCATCACTATATAAAATTATAATAGGTAAAGCAGAAAAAATATAAATTTGATCAACATCTATAAATTATGGGTGTTTGGTTCTCGTACTTTGTATATCATATAGAGTGAACGATTATTAGCTATCTAAAACTTCAAAATTTTGTAACATGGTCTGGAGAAACGAGGGAGAAGATTCTAGAATGATGGAGAACTGTTTTTAGTTTTGTGCATAGCATTCATTGTGATGAAGACTATCAATAGAATCTTCTAGTTGCTAGAATGGAAGAGAAGATCCAACGGTTGAAAATGTTGGGATTCGCGAGTCTTGATCTAATGGTCAATATTCAAAGTTATTCGTACACCAAATAGTGGTAAGAGGTAAGATAATATAAATGGCACATGCTATGAAGTCCAAGCCATATTAAATGTTTATCCTTCTGAAAATAATTTTACTTCTTTACCATGCTAACAAGCGCGCCATGTTTTTGGACATAGTGGACCATGCATGTTTTACTTGCCATTCTTAGGTTCTTTGAGTTTTCAAGGTTCGTAAATAAATTAACCCACTTAAATTACAGTACTGTCTCCGATTCGAATTAATGTTCTTAGATTTGTCTAGATTCGGGTATATGTATCTAGCACAGAAACATGAGTAGATACATTTGAATCTAGACGAATCTATGAACATTAATATGGATCGGAGGGAGTTTGTCAAAATTAGGTAAAATTAATTTGAACCAACTATGAGCTGCTGATTGCTCTTAAATTTTTACAATTTTTTTTTAAGTTGCCCACCAGACAGCCAATATATTGAAAAGACGACCGAGAGTTTTGGGAGATTCAACTTCTTTCTAAAATTTGCATGCCAACAAAGTTGACCCTGCTTTGAAAAAAGTGAGAGAAATAGGCAAAAAAATAGGGGGACTCATGCATGTTGTCCTTTTGCTTGTATTACCTGCCATGAAAAATAATAAACATGAGTGTTCACAACTTTTGAAAAAACCCGCTTCACAAAAATGGCCTGGCATGTATAAGTATGAATAGGTTTCAGGCCGAGCGACCAAGCAAGGTCACGGACATATCCATGTTTATGGGAATTTGGTAGTAGTAGTACTACAAGAAAGTAGATGTGCGCATGTTGGCGTTGGTAAACAGCTTTGCCAATGGGAGTTTCCAAATGCTAGGAAAAGTAACAACTCCAATTTTCTAAGCGATGGAAATATTTTTCTGTAAAGCAAAGTACTCCACTTCCATACTAGTACTACTCGAAAAGGGAGGCGGCTCCTTCCAGGAAAAAAAGGAGCCAGCACGAGAGCAGTGGGAGGAGGAGTCGGAAGGCGGTGCGATGTCAGAGCAAAGCTATGATGGGTTGCTGACACGAGCTATATGGTGCACTCCACTAGTAGTAAATATATGGACCTACTACTAGTAATAGGCACGCAAAACAAGTTGTGTCTTCTCTCTCCTTTGCTGGCTCTCACCATCCATCCTTCATCGATCTCTTCTCTGCAGCCACAAGTGCATAGTCTGGCTTGTCTCTTCCTTGTTCACAGCGTGGCACTGCGCACGTGTGCCTTGGTACAACACATCGATCTACTTCCAGCAAACAGTTTTTTTTTCGAAATTCAAGCCATCTACTGGATTAATAATCATCTTGTTTTTTGATGAACAAGTTTCAGGCTGAGCAACCAAGCAAGGTCATGGACATATCCACATCATAGTTTATGGTAAATTTCCCATATTTGGTAGTACTACAAGAAAGTAGATGTGCACATCTTTCCATTGGCAAACAGTGTTGCCAATGGGAGTTTCCAAATACTAGGAAAAGAAACAACTCCAATTTTCTAAGCGATAGAAATGTTTTTTATGCAAAAGCAAGTACTCCACTACTTTGTAGGAAGAATAGTTCTTAAAATGAGCACAGGTTTTTACTCCGTACTACTACTTCAAAAGGGAGGCAGGGCGAGAGCAGCAAAGAAGAGAAGTAGAAGGTGGTGTGATGTCAGAGCATAATTATGATGGGATGCTGACAGGAGGTATAGGGTACACTCCACCAGCCATCTTCCATTGATCTCTACTTCTCTGCAGCTACGGGCGCAAAGTTCAGCTTCTCTCTTTCTCGTCCACAGCGTGGCACTGCGCACGTGTGCCTTGGTACACCACGTCGATCTACTTCCGGCAACCTTTTTTTCCACCAAAAATCAAGCGATCTAGTACTAGATTAATAATCATCAACACCAGTACAAAAAGGCTCACAAGTAATAATAATTATTACAAAAGGTCCTCGACCACCTTGCGACGACTACAAACCCTAGGTCGATAATTGGATAGTCTCGCTCCTTCAGGACCTATGGTACCCCGGTTCCAAAAAATAAATAAACAATGCCACCGCCCCTATTTTCAGACAAAGTGTACCATGCTTTCTTACAATTCTCAAGTTTTAGGATTTTTCAAGCGGGCATAGATATGTTTTTCATTTTATTCATGTTTAATCTTCTTGTTTTTTGATGAGGTTGCTGCATCGTAATGCTAGCTATATTATAGTTCAATTGCTAGGTATTGTACATGCTAGTATAAGGCCGGACATACATGGTGTGTCACTTGTTATACCTAAGACTCGGTTATACTATTGAACTTGCTCACACGCACTTGTAGAATATTAATTTAGATCTAACTCGACAAATCAACGGAAAGCCGTCCGAGTGGGTGAAATTAGCTTGAAAAATATAACATGTAATTTATCCAATCACTTTATATACTATAGTAAATAAATAGCACATGTTATGAACTCTAAGCCATATTAATCGTAATTCCTTCCAAAAATACTTTTACTTCTTTTCCATGCTAACATATGCACCTAACCATACCAGAATATGGGAACACCGTCATTATCTTGATGAAGACAGAGTATGTCCATGACCTTGGTCACTTGGCTTGAAACCCAATAAAGTTCATATATAGGAGTACATGATATAGTAGACCATACCGTGAAGTGAGTTTTTCAAGTATTTTTACTGGTAGATGTTGATCAAATTTATATTTTTTTGCTTTACCTATTATAATCTTACCTCTTACCACAACTAGTAAAATTCACGTGCCACACACGTATATGCTGTATGAAATGTGATTTAACAAAAAATAAGTTGTTATTAACCAATAGTCTTGTTAGAGAAAAAATGCATACATTAAGCCTATTATTAATAACTATCTACACATATTGAGAATACAACCTACTATGCTATGAAATTTTGGGGGTGGTGACATGATGATTCTACAACATTGTGGAGTTTGCTCTAGGTACTATCAACACGAATCTAGCTTCTCTGAACCATTGAATCTGACAGCACAATGGTCACAATTGGTGCCATGGATCCAATTCAAAATTGCTCCATTATCTCTACTATTATAATGGAGCAGTTTTGAATTGGATACATAGCACCAATCCTGACTATTGGGCTATAAGATCCAATAGTTCAGAGTAGCTCGATTCGTATTGAATGGTACCTAGAGAAAACTCCACCATGTTACAGAACCATCATACTTTAAGTCTTTTTAGAGAGAAAAATGCATACATAAATCTATTAATAATATCTATCTACACATATTCAGAATACAACCTACTGTGCTATGAAATTTTGGGGGTGGTTACATGATGGTTCTAGAACATGGTGGAGTTTTCTCTAGGTACTATTCAACACGAATCCAGCTACTCTAAACCATTGGATCTAATAGCCCAATGGTCAGGATTGATGCTATGGATCCTATTCAAAACTGCTCCATTATAGTAGTAAAGATATAGTGTATGGATAACTTTGAATATTGACCGTTGGATCAAGACTCACGAATCCCAACATTTCCAGCCGATGGGTATTTTTTTCCATTCTAGCATCTAGAAGATTATTTTTTTGAACAGTCTGGAAGATTCTATTGATATCCTTCATCATAATGAATGCTATGCACAAAACTCAAAACACACTTCTCCATCATTCTAGAATCTTCTCCGTCGTTTCTCTAGACCATGTTACCAAAAATTTCATGTTTTAGAACTCCACTACTATAATGGAGCAGTTTTAAATTGGATCCATAGCACCAATCCTGACCGTTGTGCTGTTAGATCTAATGGTTCAGAGTAGCTGGATTCATGTTTAATGGTACCTAGAGCAAACTCCACCATGTTCTCGAACCATCATGTCACCACCCCAAAATTTCATAGCATAGTAGGCTGTATTCTCAATATGTGTATATAGTTATTATTAATAGACTTAATTTATGCATTTTTTCTCTAATGTATGAAATGTGATTTAACAAAAATTAAGTTGTTATTAACCAATAGTCTTCTTAGAGAAAAATGCATACATTAAGTCTATTAATAATAAATATCTACACATATTGAGAATACAGCCTAATGTGCTATGAAATTTTTGGGGGTGGTGAGATGATGGTTCTCAAACATGGTGGAGCTTGCTCTAGGTACATAATATTCAACCCGAATCTAGCTGCTCTTAACCATTGGATCTAACATCCCAACGGTCAGGATTGGTGCTATGGATCCAATTCAAAACTGCTCCATTATAGTAGTAGAGAGAATATAGCCTACTGTGGTATGCAATTTTCGGATGGTGACATGATGCTTATAGAACATGCATGGTGGAGTTTTCTCTAGGTGTTATTCAACATGAATCCAGCTTATCTGAACCATTGGATCGAATAGCCCAATGGTCAGGATTAGTGCTATGGATGCAATTCAACACTGCTCCATTATAGTAGTAGAGATATAACCACTATATAGTGTATGAATAACTTTGAATGCTGACCGTTGGATCAAGACTCACGAATCCTAATATTTCCAACTGTTGGATCTTCTTTATAATTCTAGCATCTAGAAGATTTTATAGATAGTCCTCAGCATAATAAATGCTATGCATAAACCTCAAAAAACACTTCTCCATCATACTAGAATCTTCTCCCTCGTTGCTAATAATCATTGACTTCTACATGATCGTATATTACCACTATATAGTGTATGAATAACTTTGAATGTTGACCCTTGGATCAAGACTCGCGAATCCTAGCATTTGAAGCCGTTGGATCTTCTTTTCCCTTCTAGCATCTAGAAGATTCTATTGATAGTCTTCGGAATAATGAATGCTATGCACAAACCTCAAAACACACTTCTCCATCATACTAGAAGCTTCTCCCTTGTTTCTCTAGACTATGTTATCAAAAATTTCATGTGTTAGGTAGTTAATAATCTTTGACTTCTACATGATGATACAAAGTACAAGGACCAAATATACACCCATACTTTATAGATGTTGATCAAATTTATATTTTTTGTGCTTTACCAATTATAATTGTATATAGTGATGATATGTCATATGTCTACTATCTGAGTCTCATGTGCTAGGTATGTGCAATTTACTAGTAGCTAATAATCGTTGACTTCTACACGATCTTACCACTATATAGTGTACGAACAACTTTGAATATTGATCGTTGGATCAAGCCTCACGAATCCGAACATTTCCAGCCGTTGGATCTTCTTTTCCATTCTAGCATCTTGAAGATTATATTGATAGACTTCATTACAATGAATGCTATGCACAAAACTCAAAACACACTTCTCCATCATTCTAGAATCTTCTCCCATGTTTCTCTAGACCATGTTACCAAAATTTTAAAGTTTTAGATATCTAATAATCGTTGACTTCTACATGATATACAAAGTAGGAGAACCAAATATATAAACCCATACTTTATAGATGTTGATCAAATTTATATATATTTTGCTTTACCTATTATAATCTTACCACTATATAGTGTACAAATAACTTTGAATATTGACTGTTGGATCAAGACTCGCGAATCCTAACATTTCCAGCCATTGGATATTCTTTTCCATTCTATCATCTACAAGATTCTATTTTTTGAACGGTCTAGAAGATTCTATTGATAGTCTTTATCACAATTAATGCTATGCACAAAACTTAAAACACACTTTCCCCATCATTCTAGAATCTCCCCCTGGTTTCTCTAGACCATGTTACCAAAAATTTCATGTTTTAGATAGCTAATAATCATTGACTTCTACATGATCTTACCACTATATAGTGTATGAACAACTTTGAATCTTGACCATTGGATCAAGACTCGCGAATCCTATCATTTCCAGCCGCTAGATCTTCTTTTCGATTCTAGCATCCAGAAGATTCTATTGATAGTCTACATCACAATGAATGCTATGCACAAAACTCAAAACACACACTTATCATTCTAGAATATTCTCCCTCGTTTCTCTAGACCATGTTACCATAATTTTAAAGTTTTACATAGCTAATAATCGTTGACCTCTACATGATATATAAAGTACAAGAACAAAATATACACCCATACTTTATAGATGTTGATCAAATTTATATATTTTTCTGCTTTACCTATTATAATATTATATAGTGATGATATGTCAGACGTCTATTATGTAAGTCTCACATGCAGGCACGTGCAACTTACTAGTCTTACCACTATATAGTGTACGAATAACTTTGAATATTGACCGTTGGATCAAGACTCGCAAATCCCAACATTTGTAGCCGTTGGATCTTCTTTTCCATTCTAGTATCTAGAAGATTCTATCGATAGTCTTCATCATAGTGAATGCTATGCACAAAACTCAAAACACACTTCTCCATCATTATAGAATCCTCTCCCTCATTTCTCTAGACCATGTTACCAAAATTTTCAAGTTTTAGATAGCTAATAATAGTTGACTTCTACATGATATACAAAGTACAAGAACCACATATACACCCATACTTTATAGATTTTGATCAAATTTATATTTTTTCTGCTTTACCGATTATATAATTTTATATAGTGATGATATGTAAGACGTCTATTATCTGAGTCTCATGTGCAGGGCACGTGCAACTTACTAATAGTGGCAACATACGAATAACTTTGAATGCTGACCGTTGGATCAAGACTCGTGAATCCCAATATTTCTAACCGTTGGATCTTCTTTTCCATTCCAACATTTAGAAGATTCTATAGATAGACTCCAGCATAATGAATGCTATGCACAAACCTCAAAACACACTTCTCCATCATACTCCTAGAATCCTCTCCCTCGTTTCTCTAGACCATGTCACCAAAAATTTCAAGTGTTAGGTAGCTAATAATCTTTGACTTCTACACGATGATACAAAGTACAAGAACCAAATATACACCAATACTTTATATATGTTGATCAAATTTGTAATTTTTTGTGCCTTACCTATTATAATTTTATATAATGATGATATGTCATATGTCTATTATTTGAGTCTCACGTGCATGGCACGTGCAATTTACTAGTAGCCTACAATGTATGAACATTCTTGGGTTTCAGTCCGAAGGACCAATAAGATCATGGATGTTATCGGATTGATGACAAGTACGCCTTGAGGGTGTCCTCGAGGCATGTACATGAGAGGGGTGTGAGATGTACGGTATTCTGGGATGGTGAGCACACAAGTTTACCCAGGTTCGAATCCGCCAGCTTTGGACGGATCCTACTCCTGCTAGCAATCCAGTAATACGGTAGAGCCGGAATATGGGTTACAAGGTTTTCTCCTGTGAGAGTTGAGATTGTAGACTATTGTGGGGTGCCCTAAAGGCTTGTCCTAGGACGGCTTATATAGATATCCGGCCTAGGGTTTACAGGAGAGACCTATCCGACTACGACTAAGAGTCGGTTACAAAGTACATCTTGAACTACAAGTAACACTACAGTCCTATGTCGGTAAGTCTTCTAGGCCTTCCCGTAGCCGGACTAGACTCCGTCTCTTGTCCCTGACTGGGCGCCATAAAGCAAAGCTCTAACCCAAAGTGGCCCACCCTGGTCAATGAGACACAGTGAGGATACCCGGAAAGTATATCCCCAACAACAGCCCCCGGAAGCCTCCAAGATCCAGAGTCAGATTTCATCATCGTCTAGCTTGAGTCATCTTTGGCGTGAAGAATCTTGAAGGGTTCCTGAAACTTCAAAAGAAAGGATAGGATCCGAGTCTCAAAGCGAGTCGGATCTATGAGTATATTATTCGAGTTTCCAGCCTGAAATTCAAACTTAAGCCGGAACTTGGTCGCTGATGTAACCTGACATCAGTCAAGGTCAATTCATGTCACTAACAGACATTCCTGTCAGCACGACCGTTGGTGGGTCCGCCTTTTGCGGAACCGAGGTGTCGTTTTAATGCGTGCGAGGAGATCGAGGCGGCGTAATCCTCACGAGGAGGTTACCCATCTCCTTCCACGACATGTGGTACAATTACTATTTACCTTTGCACGAATCTCATCGCAAGTGAGGAATATAAGGGGTCTAGATGTCTTCCTTCTTCCTTACCAGCGCTAGTGCTTCCTCCTTCCCCTCGATGCTTATTGCGAAAAAGCTTCTCTGCCTCCCACAAATCTCATAGCGCCGCCTATCGTAGGTCACCACTGTTCGTAGAATGGCTGATGCTTCATCATCCGGCACGGTGGTGACAGCAATGACAACCTCCTTAGCAACAGAGAGGGAGAATTTTCGCAGGATATGGATCCCCTATGCCCTCGATGATGCCATGCTCCATGTCATCGAGAAAGGCCTCCTCCACGCCGGTGACTAGCGGAGCGGCTTGGGACAAACCATCCCCACCCCCAACAACGATGAGCGAGTGCATTTTGGCATCCACTTCGATAGAGGTTTGAGCTTTCCTCCCTAAGATTTCTTTACTAAGGTTATAGACCACTATGGAGTGCAACTCCATAATCTCTCCTAGACTCACTTTTAGAAATGAGTGCATATGCATCTTTTTGTGAGGGGTATCTCAGCATTCGTCCGAGTCTTCTTCTTTTCCCGTACTATTTCCATACCTGGAGTAATTCCATCACTGCCGGTGTTCCATACATCACTGGTACTCTTAGCTTTTCTGTTAGGAGAGAACGAGTCTATCCTAGGATTAAGCCTAGTGAGTCTGTAAAAAAGTGGCCCTCCGTGTTCTTTTACCATAAGGACAAACCGGCTCCCGGCACGGCTTTGTCGTCTTTTGTTGACGGCATCGCTATTCCCCAAGAGTCCTAGGACATAGATTCTCTGGCTCTTACTGACGATCTGCTTCTTGCTAAGAGGTGGATCGAATATTTGATGAAACACAAGGGTCTGAAAGGATCCGATTTGGTCCACTGCTGGCTGGCGCGCCGGATCTAGCCTCTCCAACATCATGGTGACCGGCTTATGCACTAAATCACCAAGAGAAAGACGGACTCTCTCCGGATCTACTCCAAATCTTATTCGGATAAGGACTACGAGTCCCAAATCAAATGGTTAATCGAGAGGAAAATTCTAGAGCTTTCCTTGGATATGCATACGGCTGACGATCCCGTGACACCAGTAAGATTTCAAGCAATTACTCGAATTATGTGCTTTGAAGGGTTCGCAACATAGAAAACGAAAAATTTCCTACGATGGGAACTATATGCCAAGATCTATTTACTAGATACAAGCAATAGGTGGATATACATCCATAGAGAACATACCCTCAAAGACAACAAAGCTTTGTTAACGAGATGGAACTCGTGGAAGATGTAGTCGTACACTTGCCGATCTCAAGATCGTGATGAAGGCCAGTAGGTCCGGCTCCAGCACGTCCATCAGATCCAGCTCCAGCAAGTCCAACATCACCAAGTCCAGCACCGCAAAGCAGCGGTGCATCCGTGATCGCACACACGTCCGGTACCCCGACAACCTCTTCCCTTGCTCCAGCAAAGCAGCGGAAGGAGCAACTCCTTTCCAGATAAAGCCACCAGGAACATGTATCTCACTAATTCGAGACCATGGGAAAAAAATACTAGAGGGGGAGAGAGATCCTTCACGAGGAGGTGTAAGGAAGAAGGGGTGTGAGGTGGCCTTTTATAGGAGGAAGGGATTTCCCCTCCCCATAGCCGACGCCCAAGGGGTGACCCTTCACCTTCTCATTCATGTGGTGGTAACTCCCTCCACATAAATTTTCCCCTTAACATTCCTCTTTAAAGTCTCCACTTTAAATGCATTAAATTTCTCCAAATTTAATGCTCTCTCATTCAATAAAACTCTTTTATTAATTTTATTCAGAATTTTGTTAATTACTTTAATTAACAAACATTCACATAAAACCCCCTGCAACATTTCAATATTACATGCAGAACCAATTTCAAAAATTTCACCCGAAATAGTTTCGGTGTCTATTGAAATAATTCTAGCGCTTTCTTAAATCTTTATCTGAAACATATTTGCTCCAAATGGTGTCAGTATCCCTTAAGTGTGTCACCCTATGGTTCGTGAATAATGCAGACATGATCGAGACCCCTCTCAGATCAATAATCAGAAGCGGGACCTGGAGATCTATACTGACTCCTACACATTCAACGATGACTTCTGTGATCGTGAGAACCTTTAACGCTAGTAACTAAATCCCTTTGTCTCGCAATATATTACATGTCCGAGATTCGATCGTCGGTATATCCATACAAAGTTTGATCTCGTTACCGACATGTACTCTTTTCTCGTTCCTGTGATATAACATTCTAGTGATCAGATCACTTGCTTGCAAGCTAACCAATGTGATATCACCGAGAGGGCCCAGAGTATATCCATCTGTCATTGGGATGGACAAATCTCACTCTTGATCCATGAGCCTCTACATAACACTTTCGTAGCACTAAACCCACCTTTATAATCACCCTTTCACGATGTGACATTTGATGTTATCAAGATACTCTTCTAGTGTTAGTGATTGACATGATCTCATGGTCTAAGGACTAGGATTACTTCGTATGATGTTATAGAAATATAAACACAATGAGTTTGGTTGTAATTCTATACTTCGGATGAATGTTCATCACATCACTCCACTAATGTTGTGACCTCGTTATTAACAACATCCAATGTCTATGATCAGGAAACCTTGATCATCTTGTTAATCAACGAGCTAGTTTATAAGAGAGGCATAACTAGGAACTTTCCTTTTGTATATTAAACACACATGTATTAATGTTTCAAAATTAATACAATTATAGCATGCAAAATAAACATTTATCATAAATAAAGAATAAGATAATAACCACTTTATTATTGCCTCTCGGGCATATTCCCTTCAGTCTCCCACTTGCACTAGAGTCAATAATCTAGTTTGAAAAACTTTGCGTATTGAACACCTATGGCTTTCTGGTGTTGCATATACGCGATTTCTAGTGGTTAACATAATCTCCAGATCTAACAGTTTCAGGTCCGTGTGTATTTGCATGTCTTTGCGTCTCTACGCATCACTCATTCTCAAATGAGATGGCATTGTATAAATTTGGTCCTTTGGTGATACCTTTAGTTCGTTCGGGTTAAAATATGTTGATATTATTGTCATACAATATATCTTCATAGTATTAGCCCACATTGAACCACACCTAGTTTGATAACAAACTACTTAACACAAATGCCCTCCTTTGTTGCTACTATAGTAGTCATATACTTAACCTTTTGTTGTAGTATCCGTCACAATGTCTCAATTTTGGAACTCATCCAAATCCATCATGGAACATCTTTTCCACTACATTGTGCCACCCATAGTCTAAATTGAGATAAATTTAATTTGTATCTTGTGACAAAACTAGTATCAATGTAACACTTTATAATGAACTACCTTTAACTATTTGTCACTTATACATGATATATTCTTAGTTCTTCCAAAACTCATAAGAATATCTTTACTATCGTCCAGTGATCATCTTATGAATCATTCTGCTATGTGCTCATAACATTTAGAGCATAGGAAATATCTGGATATATACATATCACGGTATAATTAATCAAAATCTTCATGTGATTTTACTCACCAAGTGTTGAAACACTTGAATCTTTATACAATCCTTTCCATGCAGGAAGAACCTTTCTTGTTGTTTCCATATTGAACTCATTCAATATCTCATATATGTATGTTTGGCATAACTATATTAGTGCCTCAATCTATCCATATAGAAATTGATGCCTAATATTCCTGTTTTTCCAAGTCTTTCATCGAAATCCTATTTTAATGAAATTCTTAACGTGTGTCAATAAAAGATACATCATTTCCAATAAACAATATGTACTCTGCATAATGTATTGGAAATTTGTCTCAGCTCTCCCACTTAATTTCTTGCAAAAGCAAGCATCCTCATCATCTCCGATGAAATTAAACTCTTTTAATATTTTCATCATGGTGAAGATTCCAACTCCGCTATGCTCACTTCAACTATTGAAGTTTGCATGCCCTTTTAGCACCCTTTGAATTAACAAAACCCTTCGGACTGTGTCTTGTACACAAAAGGGTTCGTAGCATAGAAAACAAAAAATTTCCTATGATGGGAACTATACGCCAAGATTTATCTACTAAATACAAGCAACGGGTGGATATACATCCATGGAGAACTTACCCTCGAAGACAACAAAGTTTTGTTAACGAGTAGGAACTCGTGGATGATGTAGTCATACGCTTGCCGATCTCAAGATCGTGTGGAAGTCCTAGCGCCGCAAACCAGCAGCGCATCCGCACTCACACACACGTTCAGGCCAACAAACAACCTCCGCCTCCTCGCTCCAGCGATGCAGCGGAAGCAGCAACTCCTTCTAGACGAAATGCCACCAGGAACATGTATCTCGCTAATCCAAGACCATGGGGAATAATTCTAGAGGGGGAGAGAGATCCTTCACGAGGAGGTGTGAGGAAGAAGGGTGAGAGGGGTGGCCTTTTATAGGAGGAGGGGGGTACCCCTCCCCATGGCCGGCTGATGGCTCAATGCACGGCACCTAGAAAAATGCTTGATGGCGGTGTTGATGTAGAGCTCGTTGGGAACCCCAAGAGGAAGGTATGATGAGCACAGCAGCAAGTTTCCCTCAGTTATGAAACCAAGGTTTAATCGAACCAGTAGGAGCAAGGAAACACCCCAAAGGTGTTACTAATGAGCTTTGCGAGCGCACTACGGCTAGTAGCAACGTGGAGACCTGCACAACACAACCACAAAACTTTGTCCCCAACTTGCGATGAGGTTGTCAATCTCACCGTGTTTTTCTGAATACAAAGGATTAAACGTATCGAATGGAAAGAAGTAAAAGTTTGCAGAAAGTAAACACAAAGCATTAAACAGTTTATAGATTGTATGTAAAGAAAGAGGACCGGGATCCATAGTTCACTAGAGGTGGCTCTCCTTAGATAGATAACATGTTGGGTGAACAAATTACAGCGGGGCAATTGAAAAACATCGAGAAAGCATACAAGCATATACTAATCATCTTGACTCCTTTGAGACTTGATTGGGCATTACAACATTATACATAGACCGCCATCCAACTGCATCTATGACTAATAATCCACCTTTAGGTTATCATCCGAACCCCTTCCAGTATTAAGTTGCAAGCAATAGATTATTGCTTTAAGAATCATGTAAAGTAAATACAATGATTGTTCTATGAATAAAGGATTGTTGTTTTCTCCCTAGTAGCAACAGCACATCTAGTACCTTAGAGATTTCTTTCACTTCCCCAGATTACCAGAGGCATGAACCCACTATCGAGCATAAATACTAACTCTTGGAGTTGCTAGCATCTACTTGGCCAAGATAGCTACTAACAACGGAAAGCATGCAAGATCAAAAATAACAGAGACATGATAGAATCAATAATCAATCTCAAATAGCATCTCAATATCCATCGGATCCCCGCAAACACAACATGCAGAATTACAAATAGATGATCTTGATCATGAACGGAGCTCACAAGATCTAGACATGAAAGCACAAAGGAGGAGAACCATCCATCTAGCTACTACATGGATCCGTAGTCCAAGGATGAACTACTCACGCATCACACTGGAGGCTTGTATGGTGATGAAGAAGGCCTCCAGGGTGAATTCCCCTCTCCGGCAGGGTGCTGGGAAGAGCTTCAGATCCCTCCCGATCAAGGGATGGAGATGACGGCGGCTACAGACTCTCTCGTGGATTTTTTATTGGGTACTTAGGGTTTTCGTCCCGAGGGCAATATATAGGCGGAAGGAGAGGCCGAGGGGTGCCGGGAGCGGCCACACCACCCCCTAGCACGGGCTAGGCTTGGCCACGTGGCCAGGTGGTGTGGTGGCCCCCTGGCCCCTCTCCGTCTCGTATTCTGGCACTTGATGACATCCGGAAAAATAGGCACTTTGGCTTTTGTCCCGTCAAATTCCAAGAATATTCATTTTCTGACTTTCCTGGAACCAAAAACAGCAGAAAACAGGCAGCTGGCATTGTGGCTCTTGTTAATAGGTTAGTCCAAGAAATCATATGAAAAGTAATCTAAAGTTGGAACAAAACACAAGAAAGTGGATAAAACCAAGCATGGAACATCAAAAATTATAGATACATTTGCAATGTATCACCGGCACCCCACGGGGGGTGACCCCTCACCTCCCCCATTCATGTGGTGGTAACTCCCTCGACATTAAAATGCCCCTTCGTATTCTCTTTTAAAGTCTCCACTTTAAATGCATTAAATTTCTCCAAATTTAATGCTCTCCCATTTAAGAAAACTCTTTTATTAAATTTATTCAGAATTTTGCTAATTACTTTAATTAACAAACATTCACATAAAACCCCCTGCAACATTTCAATATTACATGCACAACCAATTTCAGCAATTTCACCCGAAACAGTTTTGGTGTCTATTGAAATAATTCCAGCGCTTTGCAATTCATTCGTCTGAAACATATTTGCTCCAAATGGTATTGGTGTCCCTTAAGTGTGTCACCCTATGGTTCTTGAATAATGTAGACATGATCGAGACCCCTCTCAGATCAATAATTAGAAGCAGGACCTGGAGATCCATACTGACCTCTACACATTCTACGATGACTTCTATGATCGTGAGAACCTTTAACGCTAGTAACTAAATCCCTTTGTCTTGCAATATATTACATGTCCGAGATTCGATCATCGGTATCTCCATACCTAGTTTGATCTCGTTACCGACATGTACTCTTTTCTCGTTCCCGTGATATAACATTCTAGTGATCTCATCACTTGCTTGCAAGCTAACCAATGTGATATCACCGAGAGGGCCCAGAGAATATCTATCCATCATCGGGATGGACAAATCCCACTCTTGATCCATGAGCCTCTACATAACACTTTCGTATTATTGAACCCACCTCTATAATCACCCTTTCACGGTGTGACGTTTGATGTTATCAAGATACTCTTCCAGTATTAGTGATTAACATGATCTCATGGTCTAAGGACTAGGATTGCTTTGTTAGATGTTATAGCAATATAAACATAATGACTTTGATCGAAATGCTATACTTTGGATGAATGTTCATCACATCATTCCACTAATGATCTGGCCTTGTTATTAACAACATCCAATGTCCATGATCAGGAAACCTTGATCATCTTGTTAATCAACGAGCTAGTTTATAAGAGAGGCATAACTAGGAACTTTCCTTTTGTTTATTAAACACACATGTATTAACATTTCCAAATAAATACAACTATAGCATGTAAAATAAACATTTATCATATACTTGAAATATGTATAATAACAACTTTATTATTGCCTCTCATGGCATATTCCCTTCATTCTCCCACTTGCACTAGAGACAATAATCTAGTTACATGGTGATAAATCTAACACCCATGGAGTTCTTGTGTTGATCATGTTTTGCTCTAGGGAGAGTTTTAGTCAATGGATCTGCTACATTGAGATCCATATGTACTTTACAAAACTTTATATCTCCATCCTTGACATGCTCACGGATGGAGTGAAACCGGCGCTTAATATGCTTGGAATTCTTGTGAGACCTTGGTTACTTTGCGTTGGCTATGGCTCCATTGTTGTCACAATAGATCACCATTGGATCCAACGTACTAGGAACCACACCCAGTTCGGTAATGAACTCCTTCATCCAAACTGCTTCCTGTGCTGCTTCTGAAGCAGCAATATATTCCGCCTCCATTGTTGACCTTGTTACCATGGGTTGTTTGGAGCTCCTCCAACTAACTGCTGCTCCGTTCATGAGAAATACATATCTGGATTGAGACTTAGAGTCATCTGGATCAGTGTCAGAGCTAGCATCGACATAACAATTAGCGACTAGCTCTTCTTCACCTCCGTATACAAGAAACATTTCCTTAGTCCTTCTCACGTACTTAAGGATATTCTTGACCGCTATCCAATGTTCCAAACCTGGATCAGATTGGTACCTACTAGTCAAAGTAATAGCATGTGCCACATCCGGTCTTGTACATAGCATGACGTACATTATAGAGCCTATGGCTGAAGCATAGGGGATCTTATCCCTTATCTCTCTTTCTTCCGCCATAGCCGTACTTTGAGTCTTACTCAATGTCTTGCCTTGCAACATAGGTAAGAACCCTTTCTTACTTTTGTCCATTTTCAACTTCTTTAAAATCTTATCAAGGTATGTACTCTGGGATAGCCCTATTAGGCGTCTCGATCTATCTCTATAGACCTTTATGCCTAATATATGGCGCTTCACCAAGGTCCTTCGTAGAAAATTTGTTGTTTAGATAACTTTTAACACTGTTTAAAAGATCTATATCATTTCCAATCAATAATATGTCATCCACATATAATATCAGAAATGCCACATTGCTCCCACTCACTTTCTTGTAAATACAAGCCTCTCCATAAGTTTGGACAAATCCAAACTCTTTGATCACCTCATCAAAGCGGAGATTCCAACTCCGTGATGCTTGTTATAATCCATAGATGGATCACTGAAGCTTGCACACCTTGTTAGCATCCTTAGGATCGACAAAACCCTTTAGTTATATCATATACAACTCTTCTTCAATATTACCATTGAGGAACACAGTTTTGACATCCATCTGCCATATTTCATAATCAAAATATACAGCAATTGCTAACATAATCCTAACTGATTTTAGCATCGCTACGGGAGAGAATGTCTCATCGTAGTCAACTCCTTGAATTTGTCGAAACCCTTTTGCGACAAGTCGAGCTCTATAGACGGTTACATTACCATCAGCATCAGTTTTTCTTTTGAACATCCATTTATTCTCAACGGCCTTTCGGTCATGAGGTAAGTCCACCAAGGTCCAAACCTGGTTTTCGTACATGGATTCCATCTCGGATTTCATGGCTTCTAGCCATTTGTTGGAATCCGGACTCATCATTGCTTCTTCATACGTCGCAGGGTCATCTATTTCATCAACCATGAAATTCACAATAGGATTCCCGTACAGTTCAGGAGCTGCACGTGTCCTGCTCGACCTACGAGGTTCGGTAGTTTCCTCTTTCGGAGTTTCATGATCATTATCATTAGTTCCTTCTTCATTTGGTGAAGTCAACTCTGGGACAACTTCTGGTGCTGTGCCACTCGCCATTTCATGAAGAGAAGGTTCAATAACCTCTTCGAGTTCTACCTTTCGACTACTGACACCTTTCGCGAGAAACTCTTTCTCTAGAAAGGATCCATTCTTGGCAACAAAAACCTTGCCCTCGGATCTGTGATAGAAGGAATACCCAATTCTTTCTTTAGGGTATCCTATGAAGACGCATTTTTCCGCTTTGGGTTCGAGTTTATCCGGCTGAAGTTTCTTCACATAAACATTGCATCCCCAAACTTTAAGAAATGACAGCTTAGGTTTGTTTCCAAACCATAATTCATACGGTGTCGTTTCAACGGATTTAGACGGTGCCCGATTTAAAGTGAATGTAGCGGTTTCCGGTGCATAACACCAAAATGATAGTGGCAAGTCAGTCAGAGACATCATAGATCGAACCATATCCAATAGAGTATGATTACGACGTTCTGACACCATTACATTGCGGTGTTCTGGCAGGCGTGAGTTGTGAAACTATTCCACACTATTTCATGTGTGTGCTGAACTCGTAACTTAGATACTCACCTCCGCGGTCGGATCGCAGAAATTTGATCTTTTTATTGCGATGATTTTCCACTTCATTCTAAAATTCCTTGAACTTTTCAAAGGTTTCAGACTTATGTTTCATCAAATAGATATACCCGTATCTACTCAAATCATCCATGAAAGTAACAAAATAACGATATCCACCTCGCGCCGACACACTCGTTGGACCGCATACATCAGTATGTATGATTTCCAATAAATCTGTCGCCCATTCCATTGAACCGAAAAACGGTGTTCTAGTCATCATGCCCATAAGGCATGGAACACATGTATCAAATGATTCAAAATCAAGTGATTCTAAGAATCCATCGGAATGGAGTTTCTTCATGCGTTTAATGCCAATATGACCTAGACGGCAGTGCCACATATATGCAGATATATCATCATTAAGTTTAATCCTTTTAGCATCAACATTATGGATATGCGTATGAGTACTATCGAGATTCAACAGAAATAAACCATTCATCATGGGTGCATGAACATAAAAGATATTATCCATATAAATCGAACAACCATTGTTTTCTGATTTAAACGAATAACCGCTTTGCAATAAACACGGTCCGGATACAAAGTTCATGCTCAACGCAGCCACCAAATAACAATTATTTAAGTTTATCACTAATCCTGATGGCATATGGAGAGGCAACATTCCGACGGTGATCAGATCAACTCTTGATCCATAGCCGACACGCATCATGACCTCATCCCTTGCTAGCTGTCGCTTGTTCCGCAGCCCCTATATCGAGTTACATATATTAGCAACTGATCCGGTGTCAAATACCCATGTGCTACTGTGAGTACTAGTCAAGTACACATCAATAACATGTATATCACATACACCTTTTTTTTGCCTTGCCGGCCTTCTTGTCCGCCAAATACTTGGGGCAGTTGCGCTTCCAATGGCCAGTCCCCTTACAATAGTAGCACTCAGTATCAGACTTAGGGCCAGCCCGTGATTTCTTTTCAGGCGCAGCAATAGATTTTCCGCCCTTCTTTCCCTTATGTTTACCCATCTTGTATTTCTTGAAACCACTGGTCCTATTGACCATCAACACTTGATGTTCTTTCCTAATCTCCACTTTTGAAGTCTTAAGCATTGACAGAAGCTCGGGGAGAGTATTCTTCATGCCCTGCATGTTATAGTTCATCACAAAGCTCTTGTAGGTGGGTGGTAGAGATTGGAGAACATGATGTATGCCTAAGTCAATGGGAATCGTTATTCCCAAGGACACAAGCTTATCGGCGTACCTAGACATTTTGAGTACGTGCTCACTTACGGAGCTGTTCTCTTCCATCATGCAGCTAAAGAACTTTTCTGAAGCATTATAACTCTCTACGGCAGCATGGGTATCGAAAATCATTTTCAGTTCACCCATGGTATCAAAGGCATTGCCATTTTCGAAACGCTTTCGAAGTTCTGGCTCTAGCCCATACGGTATGCCGCAATGAACTAAGTTGTGGTCCTCCTGACGAGTCACATAGACATTCTTTTCCTCGTCAGGGGCATCAGGAGCTGGTGGGTGGCCTAGCGGCGCTTCTAGCACATATTGCTTTTGTGCAGCAGAGAGGAGAATCCTCAAATTCATATCCCAGTTGGTGAAGTTGTACCATTCGCAACAAGTTTCTCTTTCTCCATGAACACATTGAAATTAAAAGCAGGTGGTGCCATCTACAACAGAATTTGTAAAGTTTATTTAGACTAAGTTTATGATAGATTGAGTTCCACTAAACTCCCACTCAAAAACAACATCCCTCGTGTCTTTTTGGTGATTACATGAACCAAATTCACTACACCAAGTCCGATCATCACGTGAGTCGGTGTAGCTTCAAAGGCAAGCATCTATATGGGCATCATATCAACTATATGACTCATGCTTAACCTTTCGGTCCGTGTTACGAGACCATGTCTATACATGCTAGGCTCACCAAGTAAGAACCATAGTACTCGCGTGTGTAAAACTATCTTACACCTGTTGTATGAAAGCGCAGAGTCGAGTACACCCGATCATCACGTGATGTCTCGAAACACAATCCATAGAACGGTGCATACTTAAGGAAGAACACAATTTTTATCTTGATATTTAAATGAGGGATCATCTTATAATGCTACTAATATGCCAAACAAGCAATATAAGATGCAAACATCATATGTGTAAAGTGAAATGATATGGTTCTTGCATTTGATCACTATCATATGCATCATGGTATGATCTTTATCATTCCTTTGTGTGTAAGGCCAAGGTCTATGGAACTCACACGTTAGGTGTGCTGTAAGAGTATCAACTATACATCAACCTACAACATTACCATATCATGACACAAGCCCAGCAACGATCTAAACTAGATGCCTCTAATTTATCAATTGCAAGTTTTACGTGGCTTAGGGATTTCGAAGATAGAACTGTACTTACCTACAAACATGGAACCACAACGATGATAACCAAATTATTAGCACCTCGTTGTAAATCAGATATTGACTATAGTAGGAGAGACAGAAACCCGCCAGCCACTTATGCAAAACTAGTTGCATGTTAGTCGTGGAACTGATCTCATGTGCGATGACATGTAAGGTTGGTCTGGGCCGATTCATCCCACTATGCCACCCATATACAAAGTACATATAAGAAGCAATAACATGATCATCACCGCTCACATACTCTTATGTGTTCTACCCGTGCAAAGCACCTACGCATAGATCAAGCTCTGATACCACTGAAGGGTTCGCAACATAGAAAACAAAAAATTTCCTACGATGGGAACTATACGCCAAGATCTATCTACTAGATACAAGCAACGGGTGGATATACATCCATGGAGAACTTACCCTCGAAGACAACAAAGTTTTGTTAACGAGTAGGAACTCGTGGATGATGTAGTCATACGCTTGCCGATCTCAAGATCGTGTGGAAGTCCTAGCGCCGCAAACCAGTAGCCCATCCGCACTCACACACACGTTCAGGCCACCGAACAGCCTCCGCCTCCTCGCTCCAGCGATGCAGCGGAAGAAGCAACTCCTTCCAGACGAAATGCCATTAGGAACATGTATCTCGCTAATTCGAGACCATGGGAGAATAATTCTAGAGAGGGAGAGAGAACCTTCACGAGGAGGTGTGAGGAAGAAGGGTGAGAGGGGTGGCCTTTTATAGGAGGACGGGGGTACCCCTCCCCATGGCCGACGCCCCATGGGGGGTGAACCCTCACCTCCCCGATTCATGTGGTGGTAACTCCCTCCACATTAAAATGCCCCTTCACATTCTCTTTTAAAGTCTCCACTTTAAATGCATTAAATTTCTCTAAATTTAATGCTCTCTCATTTAATAAAACTCTTTTATTAAATTTATTCAGAATTTTGCCAATTACTATAATTAACAAACATTCACATAAAACCCCTGCAACATTTCAATATTACATGTAGAACCAATTTCAGCAATTTCACCCGAAACAGTTTCGGTGTCTTGAAATAATTCTAGCGCTTTGCAATTCATTCGTCTGAAACATATTTTCTCCAAATGGTGTTGGTGTCCCTTAAGTGTGTCACCCTACGATTCATGAATAATGCAGACATGATCGAGACCCCTCTCAGATCAATAATCAAAAGCGGGACCTGGAGATCCATACTGACTCCTACACATTCTACGATGACTTCTGTGATCGTGAGAACCATTAATGCTAATAACTAAATCCGTTTGTCTTGCAATGTATTACATGTTCGAGATTCGATCATCGGTATCTCCATACCTAGTTTGATCTTGTTACCGACATGTACTCTTTTCTTGTTCCCGTGATATAACATTCTAGTGATCTCATCACTTGCTTGCAAGCTAACCAATGTGATATCACCAAGAGGTCCCAGAGATTATCTATCCGTCATCGGGATGGAAAAATCCCACCCTTGATCCATGAGCCTCTAAATAACACTTTCGTAGCACTGAACCCACCTTTATAATCACCCTTTCACGGTGTGATGTTTGATGTTATAAGATACTCTTCCAGTATTAGTTATTATCATGATCTCATGGTCTAAGGACTAGGATTACTTTGTTAGATGTTATAGCAATATAAACACAATGAATTTGATCGTAATGCTATACTTTGGATGAATGTTCATCACATCATTCCACTAATGATCTGACCTCGTTATTAACAACATCCAATGTCCATGATCAGGTAACCTTGATCATCTTGTTAATCAACGATCTAGTTTATAAGAGAGGCATAACTAGGAACATTCCTTTTGTTTATTAAACACACATGTATTAACATTTCCAAATTAAAACAATTATAGCATGTACAATAAACATCTAACATATACTTGGAATATGTATAATAACAACTTTATTATTGCCTCTCAGGGCATATTCCCTTCATACACGTCCTTGGTAACCATTCTATTAGAAGAACATTGTTTTGTTTGTTCAACTACCATACACCAAATTATATGTAGTGGTTGCTACACTAATCCATCAAGACTAAATATCGCTATGAAAGATCAAATCTTGTCATAGTCAACTCCTTGAACATTGCCGTAAACTTCTTTCTGACATGTCGACTATTTCATAGATGTTAAACATCCATGTCTATTTCTTTATAGATCCAAATACGACCGATAGGCTTCACGCCTTTCCGGAGGTTCTTCCAAGTTTAGAAACTTGATTTCTCGTGTATGGAAACTATCATGGATCTTATGATCTCTAGTCATTTCAGGGACTCAAGGCCCATCATTGCTTCTTTGCATGCAGCCAGTTCATCATTGTCAAAACAATAATGAATTCTGTTTCAGATCTTACTATTTGATTCTTACCGACCCACACGGTTCAATAGGAACTCTAATCTCCCAGATCACAACCTTTGTAATCACGGGAGACATGAGCATTTTAGCCGCCACCGGGACACTTTCCGGCGCTGCGCTACTCAGCACATGTTGCTTAGGTTCATCAACCTAATCAAAGTTCTATTGTCCTCCCACTTAACTTTTCGTGAAAAATTCCTTCTCAGGAAACTTGACGTTCCAAGCGACAAACTCTTTTGTCCTCGGTGTTATGGAGGAATTCCCAACAAATTCTTTGGGATAACCTACAAAGATGTGCTTATCCTACTTTGGTTGTAAACATTTTACTTATGCATAGCATACCAAAATTTAAGAAAAGACAATTCTGGTTTTATCCCAAACCATAACTCATATGGTGTCATTTCAACGGATCACGATGGTGCTCTTTTCAGTGTAAAAGCGATAGTCTCTAAAGCTTTAATCCTTAAAACATAATGGCAGTTTTATAAATGACACCTTTGATCTTACCATGTCAAACATGGTTTGATTTCATCTCTCGAATATTCCATACTCCTATGGTTTATCGGGAAACACAAATCATGGAACAATTTCTCAAATCTTAGGTGTTTTGCTAAACATGTAACTCAAATATCTTCCTTTATGATCGAATCATAAACTCTTTATTTTCTTGTTACAATGATTTTCCACTTCATCTTGAAAGTCTTTGAACAATTTTCAAATGTTTCATACTTCTTCCTTATTAAGTAAATATATAGATATATTCACTCCAATTTGTGGAGAAAGCATATGAAGCAAAAAGATCCATCGCATATGGTGATACGTTGCAAACGTATCTATAATTTTTGTTGTTGCATGCTTGGTTTATATCTACTTTCTTATGTTTTGTCCACACTTTGGAGTACTTTTTATACCCTTTCTTGGACTAACCTATTAACAAGATGCCACAGTGCCAGCTGCCTATTTTCTGCTATTTTTGGTTGCAGGAAAGTCAGAAAATGAATATTCTCAGAATTGGACGGGACAAAAGCCAAAGTCAATATTTCACGAGGGGCCGCCCACACCACCTGGCCGTGCGGCCAGGCCTGGCCCGCGCCAGGGGGTGGTTTGGCCGCCTAGGGCACCCCCTCGGCCTACCCTTTCGCCTATAAGATGTCTCCTATAAAGAACACTAAGTACCCGATCAAAATTCCACGAAAGAGTCTATAGCCGCTGTCATCTCCATCCCTAGATCGAGAGGGATCTGAAGCTTCTCCGGCACCCTGCTGAAGGGGAGAATTCACCCTAGAGGCCTTCTTCATCACCATGCAAGCCTCCGGTGTGATGCGTGAGTAGTTCATCCTTGGACTACGGGTCCATGTAGTAGCTAGATGGTTGGTTATTCTCCTTTGTGATACCATGTTTAGATCTTGTGAGCTCCGTTCATGATCAATATCATCTATTTGTAATCCTACATGTTGTGTTTGCGGGGATCCGATGGATATTGAGATGCTATTTCAGATTGATTATTGATTCTATCATGTCTTTGTTATTTGTGATCTTGCATGCTCTCCATTGTTAGTAGATATCTTGGCCGAGTAGATGCTAGCAACTCCAAGAGGGAGTATTTATGCTCGATTGTGGGTTCATGCCTCTAGTAATCTAGGGAAGTGACAGAAATCTCTAAGGTACTAGATGTGATGTTGCTACTAGGGATAAAAAAATCAATCCTTTGTTGATAGAACAATCGTATTGTTTACTTTACATGTAATGCGCAATGCAATTATCGGTTGCTTGCAAGTTAATATTGGAGGGGGTTCGGATTGATAACCTAAAGGTGGATTATTAGTCATAGATGTAGTTGGATTACGGTCTATGTATAATGTTGTAATGCCCAATCAAATCTCATAGGAGTCAAGATGATTAGTATATGCATGTATGCTTTCTCGATGTTTGTCAATTGCCCCACTGTAATTTGTTCACCCAACATGTCATCTATCTTAAGGAGAATCACCACTAGTGAACTATGGACCCCAATCCTTTCTTGTACCATCAATCTACAACTGTTTACTATTTTTTGTTTACTTTCTGCAAGCTTTTACTTTCTTCCACACAATACGTTTAATCCTTTGTTTTCAGCAAAACCGGTTAGATTGACAAACTCACTATAAGTTGGGGGCAAAGTTCTGTGGTTGTGTTGTGCATGATTCCAAGTTGGAAACAACACCTTGGAGGTGTTTCCTTGCTCCTACTGGTTCGATAACCTTGGTTTCATAACTGAGGGAAAACTTACTGCTATGCTCATCATACCTTCCACTTGGGGTTCCCTAACGAGCTGGACGTGTTGAGCCAATAATCAAACTCTTTCTGCCGCCATTGCCGGGGAGTCAAGGACATCTTCACAAGGGGAGTCCCTCATAACCAATCTCTTTACTTTGTTTTTTTGTTTTGCTTAGTTTATTTTTGCTTTCTTTGCTTGTTTCTTTATCAAAAACACAAAAAAATTAGTGTTACTAGTTTGCTTTCTTTATTAAAAACACAAAAAATAACTACTCTTTGAAACACTAAGTTGTGTGACTTTACTAGCACCAACAACAATGATTTCATGTGCACACCTATTGCTCCACCTGTTCCTGAAGCTACTTTCTTTTAAATTAAACCTGCTTTACTCAATCTTGTTATGAGAGAACTTTTTTTGGTATTGGTACTGAAGATGCTGCTGCTCATCTAAATAACTTTGTGAGATGCAAAAGCATAGGGATATAGATGGAGATATTATTAAGCTTAAATTGTTTTCTTTCTCTTTGAGAGGAAAAGCTAAAGAATGGTTGCAATCCCTAACTAGAAATATTATTGATTCTTGGACTAAATGCAAAGATGCTTTCATTGCAAAATACTATCCTCATGCTAAGATTATATCTATGATAAGTGAATAATGAAATTTAAACAATCTGATAATGAACATGTTGCTCAATCTTGGGAAAGAATGAAATCTTGGGTAAAGAATTGTCCCACTCATGGACTAACTGCTTGGATGATTATCCAAACCTTTTATGCAGGATTGAACTATTCTTCAACAAATCTACTGGATTCTAATGACCCACAAGTATAGGGGGTGTATCGCAGTATTTTCGATAAGTAAGAGTGTCGAACCCAATGAGGAGCAGAAGGTGCTGGCTAGTGGTATGGATCAGGAATTCTCTGCAAATACTTAGCAAACGGGTTTTTAGGGGTTTTCGATAAAGCAAGTAAACAAAGTACGAGTAAATAAAAGACAGTAGGAATAAATGCAGCAAGTGGCCCAATCCTTTATGCAGCAAAGGACAAGCCGGTTGTATTTCTATAGAAGACCAAACATTCTCGAGGACACATGGGAAGACTGTCAAGTGCTTTCGCTTCATATAGTCGATTAAGCTTCTCTAGCTTGCTAAGTGTTTAGTGGGTGAACCTGTGCTAATGTACCGCCCCATCCATGAGTAATACATACTTGTGATTATACCCCTTGCAAACATCCGTAAGTACAAGAAAGTAATTAAGGTAGAAACCTAACCACAGCTTTAAACTCTAAGACCCTTACGTCCCTTGTGCAATGGTTTCCTAACGGGGGTTCAGGTTTCACACTCCCATGACCCCTACGATTAGTAGCCAAATACACAATGCATTCCCCTAGGCCCATATAGGTGAATTGTCAGGTAGTCGATGTTCACATGACACCACTAGAAGAAGTACACCACAACTTAAATAACAATCTATTGAATCTTTCTCAACGCAACTCCACTACTAACAACAAGACTTCTCCCATGTCCTCAAGAACAAAATGAACTACTCACAAGACATCATATGGATCATGACCAGAGATGGAATAATGATGTATAACAATCTGAACATAAACAATAATTCAATGGTTCACTCAATAGCATCAACTACAAAGAGTAATCAACACCGGGAAAGTTTCCCCTACGAACTAATGCAAGATTCAACGCAATTGTTACATCAATATGGAGATGGTGATGAGGGTGCTGATGGTGATGATGGTGGTGGTGATGATGATGATGATCCCGATGAAGTCCAGCTTGATGGTGGTGTTGATGGCGACGATCTCCCCTCTCCGGGAAGGAATTCCCCTGGCAGAAATCTGTCTGCCGGAGAGATCTTTCTCCCTCGGTGTTTTCCGCCCCGCAGAGGCGGCGGAATCTTTCTATGGTCGCTCCCCGAGTCTTAGGGTTTCGGGAGGATGATATACGCCATAGGGGAGAGGCTGGAGTGGGCCAGGGCGGCCACACCACTCCCTGGCGCGGCCTAGGCCTGCCCGCGCCATGGGGCGGTGTGGGCCCCCTGTGGCCCACCTCCACTCCATCTTCTGGCATCCTGAGTCTTCTGGAAAAATAGAATTTTCCGTATATTTTCCCGGATTTTCTGATCTTGGCGAATTTTGCCTCCAAACAGCACCTTTTCCATCAGAATCCTGACTCAACAGTCCATGCTCCAAAAGTCATCAACCATGCAAAAATAGATGAAATAACATAAGTATCACCTCTCAATACGAAATATATCAATGAATAATAGTGAATTAAGACATAGAATAGTGATGCAAAATGGACATATCAACTCCCCCCAAGCTTAGACTTCGCTTGTCCCCAAGCGAAACTGAGCTCAATAAACATGACCTCAGGTTTTTGGAGTGAAGAGTCGATAAAATAATACGGACAAGAAGCATCACATTCATAAAATACATAGATCATAATAGAAGACAACTCACTATTACATAACTCAACTTGCAATGAGTAAAGGAAACACAATAAAGATACATAAAGTGAATCATAATTGGTAATGGCAAACTTAGCTCTCGGTCGAAGAATAGTTGATAATTTGCTAAAGTTCACAAATAGCTGGTTTTCAAAGAAAGCTTTCAAAGTAGTAAACTTCAAGATAAGAGCTATGTGCAAAACAAGGAACATAAGAAACATGAATGCATAAATCACCATATGAATGAATGAAACACATCAACTCAAAATACTTGGTGAGATAGAAGGGAATAGGTTTACTGACTCAACTACAAAGTAAACGAAAGGCCCTTCGCAGAGGGAAGCAGGGATTGCATGTCTCATAAAGAGCTCCCAAAAATTATCATACTTACTAGCTTTCAACTCTCATTGCCCCTATCATAGGCATCTTTAGGTGGTTAAGGTTAAAGTGACACAGCTAAGAGGATATGCTTGACAAGTTATAAGTTGAAATCTCATGCCCCTTACTTATGAGTACCGATCCTCATGCTACTCAACTTCAGTCACGAGCAAGCTCTTGTCATTGTAAATACATGCGTATCATTGAGAACCGCCAACGGGGTACCCCTTGCACATGACATAGGAGCTATCCCATAATCAAAATGACAAGGCAAGCAGACAGTGAGCATCTCAACGATCTTTTTATTTGCTACTTGCATAGGTTTTTATTAAGGATGCTTCATAGAATGCTCACTATAGTTATGCTGCAAGTTTCCACCATGATTAGGAATGGCTTAGGCTAGCGGCCCAGGCGTTTCTCTAACACACATATAAATTCCATGATCTTACAAGTTCCACTTTATTTTCACACCGCCGGGATCCATAAGCAAAAGAACATGATATCAACTAGGTACAAGTACCAATGAAGTGCTGAAAGCGGTCCCCATGATACATGGTTCTGCTAACTTCAACTCATAAAGCGCAAGCATATACGCAACAAAGAAGGACCCAATGGTTCAAGTTTATTAAATGCAAGAATGTAAAGTGTGCCTTCAAGTTCGTGAGAGCTTTAATCACTAATTTTAGCATAACAAGTTTAATTTGGGAGGTAGATAAAACAAGAATTTACTTGGAATAGCAATAATGCTAATAGGTAGGTATGGTGAATGGCAAATGTTTTGGTTTTAAGGAGGTGGATGCACGAGAAGAATTCCCTCTCAGTACAGGTTTTTGGCTAGCAAGGCTGGGTAGCAAGTATAAGAGTTGAAGGAAACAACCAAACATACAAGTGATAAAGATAAACATGCAATCTTCCTTGGAAGCACAAAAGATCTTAACTAGAGAATACTAAACTTATGAGCGAATCAAGAAAGAAAGATGATGAAATTATTTTTCTCTAGAGTACTCTTATCTTTTTCTTTCAACTCAAAAATAGTGTTGCTACTGAACGAGCCAGGTTTTCCAAAACCAACTAAATTAACTCAATGATCCCAAAGTGATACCAATACTAACAACAAGATCAATCATATAACCACGAATTGAAAACTAATATAAGCTATGCAAAAGAGTGAATGACAGAACTTCTCATTAATACTCCATAATGGCAACTCACACCAAGGGATACAAATCTAACGAGAGAGGGGGCACTTCCATAATGCAAACCATAGTACAAAATAACTCCTATATTCATGATATGACTCTACTAAAAAGGTAAAAAGATAGAAGATAGTGATATGATACCGCGACACTCCCCATGCTTGGGACAAACCAAGGGGATGCCAAACCTGATGACGAATTACTCCTTTGGTGATGGTGGTAACTTCTCATCTTCGTCCGTCTTCTAGGGTAAGGGCTTCCCGTCAACAAAGGACATCGTGGTTTCCAACATCCTAAAACTTGCAGCAGCACTTATGCGTTTAAATCTAGCCTCATACTCATAGTTTTGATTTTGCACGTCATAGAACTGTGCTTGCAGTTCGTTGGTTGTTTGGCGGAGTGAAAAGACTTCATCTTTGAGTTCAGCAGTCTCCTTTTGGTGCTCGGCGATGAGTTCGGAACAAATCTTATGGATGATGTCCACTTCGCGCTCCGCCATCTTCCGATACCTAAAGACTTCATGCTCCAGTGCTTCCATCCTGTCCTCCAGACTTCCTTCACCTTTAGGGCCTTGAACCTCTTTAATCCGGACCTCCCCACCTTCGAGCAATAACTCCTTGGGGTGAATCTTCAGTTCTCTCATATATGGATTGATGATATCTTCTAAGGAATCTCCCTTGGATGATCCAGAGGAAGACATTATGGCTCCAAATCTGGGATTTTTACCTGGCAAAAAAAGATCGAAACAAAAACACGATATCCGGACCTCGGGGGATCCGGGGGGTTATATATTACGAAGTTTCGTATCAAAAGGAAGGTACTGGGAGAAAACGAGTCGGAGGCGGAGTCTTGGGTGGCCTCACCACCTGGTGGCATGGCCAGGGGTGGGCCCACGCCATGGGGTGGTGTGGGCCACCCTGTCTCTATTTCCGTCCCTTTTTCGCTTCGTAGCTTTCCCTATTGACTGAAAACTGCAAAAATATAGTTGGATTGTATTTTCGCGGAACTTTTCTTACCAGAAATGTTACCTATTTGGAAACGGACTCTGCAGGTCTCTGAATTTAGTATTGAGTGGATCCTTTCGGAGTCACCACTTGAATATCATCGATATCTTCATCTTCATACACTTATTACTTGAGTCATAAAACCCTTCTCTTCCTTATTACACCATTGTCTCCACTTCCTGGAAATTTCTTTCACACAAAATTTCACACAATTCTCATTAGCAACATTAATATAAGTGAAGTGGTAAAACCTTTTGAGTCCAACTTCAACTTAAAACCATCAAAACAAAAGTTACTGTAGCAACTCCTTTTGAAAACCCAAAAAGAATTCAAAGAGGAAATCGAATAAAGAAGCAAATGCAAGATTGGCTAAATCTGTCAAAACATACCAGCAGGTAAAGATCAATTTTTTCGAAAATCTTCTGTTGCTCAAATCAAAAAGTTCAAAACTAACTAAATTTAAATAACAACCTGGGTCAGAAGCACAAAAAATTACAGCTCAATCCGACATACAGAGATCTCTCACGAATTTTTACGGTGAAGGACAAAAATCTGTTTCGGGACAGCAACTTCCCCAAATATTACTTCTCTCTCATTAGAGGTTGATCTTGACACAAAAACCAAACAAAACGGATAAGGAGCGGTTATTACCGAAGTAATAACTTCCAAGGCTCAAAGAAACACAAACAAACTGAAAGCAAAAACAAATTGGGTTGTCTCCCATAAAGCTCTTTCTTTATAGCCATTAAGATGGGTATGATAATTTTGAAGAAGGTCTCATAGGGATATGAATTGAAGTGAAAGAGAGCATTAAGAAGCAAAAACACACACATTTAAGTCTAACCCACTTCCTATGCAAGGGGATTTTGTAAACAAACAAATTATTGAAACCTGAGGCAACTTGCATAAGAAGGCAAAAGAAGCGCAATATAAAAACTTTCAGCATAAAACGGGGAAACTTGATATTGTTGAGATGCATAAGAACACTTTTCCCTCTCTCATAGTAACTCTCAGTATCATGCATAAACTTAACAATATAGCTATCACAAGGACCATGATAGGAATGATCACTTATTCTAACAGAAAACACAGGAATGCTAGCTCTCATAATACTACTATGTGAAACAATATTAGAGGTATCCTTACAAAGGATAGTGTGTCCCTCTTCCTCATACTTAGTGACAAAGTCTTTCACATTTGCTATCATAGGTTCATCAACCATTTGTTTATCAGGTTCAACAACTTTATTCACACTTTCATCAACCATACTAGCCATCATAGAATGTTCCTTTACATTAACTAGAAATGGCATTTTCTCAATATAAGGTTCAGGTAAAACATGATTAGCAGTATAAACTTTAGAATTTCTTGAAGGAACACTCTTAGCAACATCTTTATAAGGTTCATGATACTTATTCCACTTCTTTTTAGGCACTTCAACGTAGGAAGCAAAAGCCTTAAAATAATAAGCAATAGCTTGAGAGTCTAGACCATAAGCATTTTTAATGTTTTGAAAGTCATCAGTTCCCATAAAAGATTCAATGCATTCATAATCATAATTTATACCTGACTTTCTACCTTTGTCATTCTCCCAAGCTTCAGCATTGTCTTGAATACGGTCTAGAAGATCCCATTTAGCTTCTTCTTCCATGCGAGTGAATGATCCAGCACAAGAAGCATCCAATAAATCCTTATCATGTAGAGGGAGCCTTGCATAAAAGTTGTTGATAATAATATTGTTGGGGAGCTCATGAATGGGACATTTGAGCATTAGTAACTTCAATCTCCCCCAAGCTTGAGCTGTAGTCTCTCCATCAAGAGGCCAAAAGTTGTATATTTGATTCCGATCTTTATGAATCTCACTAGGAGGATAAAACTTTGAATAAAAGAGAGGCACTATTTCCTCCCATTCTAGAGCTTGACCATTCTTCAGCAGCTTATACCATTCCTCAGCTCTTCCTTTTAGCGGCAATGAGAATAACTTCTTCTTAACTTGATCTATAGTAATACCTGCACACTTGAACAACCCGCATAATTCGTGTATAAAGAGTAAATGATCATCGGGATGGACAGTTCGATCCCCAACATAGTAGCTATCCATAACACGATCAATAATTCTTGTAGGTATTTTGAAAACATCTTTCTCAGCAGGTGGTGGCTTATCTACTACCTTAGCAGTGGTAGTAGCATTACCAAATAAGAAACTCAGCGAATTATCCATAACAAAAATAAAGCAACTAGCAGAAGTAAACAATACTCACAGTAGAAGTTTCCTTTACCAGTTCCACTCTCCAATAGCGCTTCACTCCCCGGCAACGGCGCCAGAAAATAGTCTTGATGACCCACAAGTTTAGGGGGTGTATCGCAGTATTTTCGATAAGTAAGAGTGTCGAACCCAACGAGTAGCAGAAGGTGCTGGCTAGTGGTATGGATCAGGAATTCTCTGCAAATACTTAGCAAACGGGTTTTTAGGGGTTTTCGATAAAGCAAGTAAACAAAGTACGAGTAAATAAAAGGCAGTAGGAATAAATGCAGCAAGTGGCCCAATCCTTTATGCAGCAAAGGACAAGCCGGTTGTATTTCTATAGATGACCAAACGTTCTCGAGGACACATGGGAAGACTGTCAAGTGCTTTCGCTTCATATAGTCGATTAATCTTCTCTAGCTTGATAAGTGTTGTGTGGGTGAACCTGTGCTAATGTACCGCCCCATCCAAGACTAATACATACTTGTGATTATACCCCTTACAAACATCCGTAAGTACAAGAAAGTAATTAAGGTAGAAATCTAACCACAGCTTTAAACTCTAAGACCCTTACGTCCCTTGTGCAATGGTTTCCTAACGGGGGTTCAGGTTTCTGTCACTCCGGCGACCCCTACGATTAGTAGCCAAATACACAATGCATTCCCCTAGGCCCATATAGGTGAATTGTCAGGTAGTCGATGTTCACATGACACCACTATAAGAAGTACACCACAACTTAAATAACAATCTATTGAATCTTTCTCAACGCAACTCCACTACTAACAACAAGACTTCTCCCATGTCCTCAAGAACAAAACGAACTAATCACAAGACATCATATGGATCATGATCAGAGATGGAATAATGATGTATAACAATCTGAACATAAACAATAATTCAACGGTTCACTCAATAGCATCAACTACAAAGAGTAATCAACACCGGGAAAGTTTCCCCTACGAACTAATGCATGATTCAACGCAATTGTTACAGCAATATGGAGATGGTGACGAGGGTGCTGATGGTGATGATGGTGGTGGTGATGATGATGATGATCCCGATGAAGTCTAGCTTGATGGTGGTGTTGATGGCGACGATCTCCCCTCTCCAGGAAGGAATTCCCCCGGCAGAAATCTATCTGCCGGAGAGATCTTTCTCCCTCGGTGTTTTCCGCCCCGTAGAGGCGGCGGAATCTTTCTGTGGTCGCTCCCTGAGTCTTAGGGTTTCGGGAGGATGATATACGCCCAGGAGGAGGAGGTGGGCGGCGCCCACCACTCCTGGCGCGGCCTAGGCCTGCCCGCGCCATGGGGTGGTGTGGGCCCCCTGTGGCCCACCTCCACTCCATCTTCTGGCATCCTGAGTCTTCTGGAAAAATAGAATTTTCCGTATATTTTCCTGGATTTTCTGATCTTCACGAATTTTGCCTCCAAACAACACCTTTTCCATCAGAATCCTGACTGCAGCGTTCCATGCTCCAAAAGTCATCAACCATGCAAAAATAGATGAAATAACATAAGTATCACCTCTCAATACGAAATATATCAATGAATAATAGTGAATTAAGACATAGAATAGTGATGCCAAATGGACGTATCAGATTCTGCTGCTGGAGGTACCTTTATGACCATTACTTTGGGTGCTGCAACAAAGCTTCTGGATAATATTAACTATTCTGAATGACATACTAAAAGAGCTCCACAAGGTAAGAAGGTAAATTATGTTGAAGAAACCTCCTCCTTGAGTGATAAAATTGATGTTATTATGTCTATGCTTGTTAATGGGAAAGCTCGCATTGATCAAAATCATGTCCCCTTGGCCTCTTTGGTTGCTCAAGAAGAGCAAGTTGATGTGAACTTCATAAGAAATAATAAGTTTAGAAACAATGCCTACAGGAATAATTTTGGTAATAATAACTATAGGCCATATCCTCCCAATAATGGTAATGCTTATGGAAATTCCTACAGCAATAATAGGATTGCTCCCTTTGAACTTGAAGCTATGCTTAAAGATTTTATTAGTAAACAAACCGCTTTCAATAAAACTATTGAGGAAAAACTCTCTAATGCCGAAAGAAATATAGCATCATTGGCTGAAACACAATCTTCTTTGAATAAAATGGCTATTAACCTGAAACTATTGATAATCCCTTTGCTGCTACTAATGCCATACAAGTTAGAATTGATGAAAATCTTAGATTATTATCTGAATTGCATGCTAAGTGGGAAAGAGAAGATGAAATTGCTAGAATATTAGTGTTTCTACTATCACTACCACTAGTGTTGAAGCTAGTAATAGCTCTACTACTCTAGATGATAATTATGATTTTGATATTGATGGTTGCAATATCTCTAAAGTAATTAAGTTCCTACAAAAGTGTCAACACCCGGATTTTTAATCCCAGATGCCCGTTATGCCATACCTCGCAATCCCAGGATTACCATTTTTGCGAGACATAACGGATTGGATATCATAGTACATCATCCATTACAAACCATACATAAGGTTTTACACAAATAAGGATCTCATGATCCAGTCTTTAATACAACAAGCAGCAGAAATAAACGATAGCGTAGCGGTGGGGTCCATCTTCAGGGGCACAGTAATGACAAGGCGTATAGTCCTAGTTATCATAGCCGTCCTGCTGACCATCATCTTGATACTCTCCTTCATAGTCTGGCCATGATAATAGCCAGGGACAAAAGCCATGAGTACTCTTTAAGTACTCGCAAACTACTACTAGAAAGGGTTATGATTCCAAGTTAAAGTACTGAATTGAAGGAATAACTATCAAGTTAAGTTTGAAACCTAAGCTGAGTTCTGAAACAAGAAAAGATACAATAAAAGTCTAGAATCACTTAAGTTGGGAAGCTATTGTCATCTACACAATCCTATTGTGGTCAAGTCAAGGTTCATCAATCATTTCAAGGTCTTTAGAAAACATCTGACAATGAAACAGTATGGCCATTCCAATTGTCCATAATCACGGACGCGACTATTCGAATAGTTTGACACTCTGTAGAGGTGGTACACTTTCACCACAAGATTCGATACATCTGTCAGGGGTAACCCTGAATCATCATACTTGGTATGCAGATAATCAAACATAACCTTCCCTTTACACACCCTAGTACCAGCACGTCTCCTATGAGCATGGCCTCCCAACCATGACCATCAATCATCTTGGGCACTGCATAGGTGGTCATCATTGAGAGGTAGCCTCAGCTCAAACCTCTCCCGTGAGGGAACTAATACTAATGCATATAAATTTCCAGCTAAGCCTTACCCAAATCAGGTAATGTGGTTGTACGGTAAATTTGGAATGGTATCGCATCCGAATCCAACCATCAGTTTTATAAAAAGGGTTAAGGCTCATGCCTCATCATTTTCATCATCATAAACCAATTGTGTTTCTCAACACATGTCAAAACATATCAATAGAATGACTCATCATTCCAAGGTTTTCATAACTCATTTTCACCAAGTGTTCCCATCTAAAGTGAATCAAGTTTGATTTATTCTAAAACACTAGGTTAAGAGTGTTCACTAAGGTGGAAAGGTGGGATCAATCTCATGCCATAGCATGACATCTAAGGGTTTCTAATTAGGTCAAGTTTTATACTCTTTATGCTACCTTCAAAATTAATTAAAGAACTTTGTGTCAACTATGGGGGGTTGTGATCAAGGTATGCTTAAGGCATCTTTACTAAACTATCTAGTTTTATTCTAGCTTGCTACAATAGCTTACTAAAGCATGTTTGCAATGGTTATCTTGCCACTAATAGCTTGCCTTGGTTGGTGCAGTGGTTGAAGTTTTCTTCTTCTTCTTCTTGGTAGAACTCCTCCTCCTCGAAGGCTTGGTCGGTACTATCGTCTAGAAATACAAAGGGAGGTCACAATCACCAAACAATACTTAACTTAGGCTAAGTAGTATTCTAAACCAGACAATTGATGATCTATTATCATCCAAAACATCACAAGTTTAATTCAATAGTTTCCACCTTTTTATCTTGGAAAAGTAATTTCTACTCATTGAAAAATTAACCATAATTTAATATTCACCACCAAAATATGGGATCATGTGGACACATGTCCTCACCACATGTTCTAACCTGTGGTAATGAAATTTAAAGGTTGGATTACTATTACTTTGGTTTAAGTTTATTATTTAATGATTTAAAGTGACTAGAAATGCCTATATAGCATTATTTTGGTACTAGTCCAAAGTCACTGTCTGTAAACCTTAATATTATTACATATTTGGATAGATATGATGAAATGTGATTTTTGAGAGTTGGAATCAACTCAAAAGCTAACTTGGTTGATTTTACAAAAATGTTTCAAGTTGCAAAAGCTTCTGTCTTCTTATTTTTATTAGGAGAAATCTATAACTCTCAATGAATTAAATCCAACGGGCTTGGATAAAGCATTTCAATAACTTTCAGACAAAATTGGTTTCATGCAATTTGGATTTGTCAAACTCACAGAATTGAATTTTGAAACAGTGGACAAAAACTATATTCTAACTAAAAAGAAAAATCCTAATTTGAATCTATGGGCTTGCGCGGGAAAGGAAATGGGCCGGCCCAATGGCGCTGTGCGGCATAGGGCTCAGCTGACAGGGGGGTCCCGCTTGTCAGCGGCACTTAACACGCGAAGCGCAGCGTCTTGTGGTAGTGCGATTAGAAGCTAGATCTACGGTTGAGGGTCGCCGACGACGGACGGTCGCCAGTAGCTCAAACCCTAGCGGCTCGGTGGGGGTCTACTGGGGGCGTACCAGGGCTCCAGCAGGGTCGGCGATGCGGGCGAACGAAGTGGAAGACAACGGCGAGGCGAGGCGTGGTTGCGGCGGAGCTTGGGGTGGCCGGAATCAACGACACCCTTCTTCTCCAGAGGCGGTGGCTCCGGCTCCAATTCCGGCGAGCTATTGCTCCACTTGCTCCGGTGAGAGGTGGGTGAGGTTCAGAGAGGTGAGGGGAGTGGAATGGTGTGAGTCTTTGGTGCTGGGGAGGGCTCCTTTTATAGGCTCGACGGTGAGACCGAGCGGGATGGGCGGTCAACGGTGGCGACATGGCTACGGCGAGCTAGCGTCATGGCTGGGGATGGCGATCACTGGGCGGTCCCCTGGTGGTGCTCTAGTGCTTCAATGCGGCCGTAGGGGCGGTGGTATGTGGTCGGGAGGTGGGCGCTGAGAGGCAGAGGCGGTGTCCACGGCAGCAAAGGCTGTGGGGCTTTGGGCGTGACAGGGGTGTCTGGGTGTTCTCTAGGTCGGCGGGAGCGGTGGTAGGCGGTTGGTGTCAGTGGTGGCTTGTGCACTGGGAAGTGCGCCTCTGGGCGCGGCGTCGGCATGGTCCGGTGGTCCACGGCTGCTCTTGGCTCGGGCAAGGGATAGAGAGGGGCGGTGCGGCGTTGGCAACCTTCTAGACATGGCGAGGGAAGGGGGAGTGGTCTACTGCGACGGTTGCAAGGTTGGCCGGCCAGGGTAGTGCTCGGCATGGCTTGGCATGGACACTAGGGCATAGGGGATGGGCTGCAATTGGCATGGTTTGATCAAAGGGGGACAGAGGGATTACATGAAGATCAAATGGGGGCAAAACCCTGTTCCAAACAGTGAGCTAGGATTACAGTTATGATTCTGCCTGCCAAGTGTTTGATGAAATGGCTGCAAGAGAAAAAGTTTTGAATTTTGAGTTCAAAATTTTTGAGTGATCTCCACTAGTGCTAGGTAGTCTCTGGTTGCAAGGGTTTTGAAAATGGTGCTCAATTAGATGGTTTTTGAAATAGGGGTGATCTATGCATATGCATTAGATTCAATTTTGAACTGCCATTTAAAATAGTTTCCAGAATGTTTTTAGAAGATTAAAAGGTGGGCCTTGGTACCTCATTATGTATACTAGCAAGGGGTGTAAAGATCCAGAATTGTTTCTGTTAAGAATTGAGTACTAGGAATAGCCAAAGTAGGCATGAGAGTTAAATTTGTCCAAATGACCATTCCTTCATTTTAATTCTTTTTGATTTGATTTCTTTTAGGAAAAGTTTGGGAATGATGTAGATGATGTTTAAATCAACTAAGAAACATTTTAGAAGCAAAGGATCACACAATCATGGCAATTCAAAACAACTCCTATTTTAAATGCACACATATATGAATGCTTTCATTTTAATTATGGAAAAGTTTTTTGTTAATCCTAAATTTGGATGATTTGATCTTTGATAAGCTTCGATTGAAGTTTTGGGATGTTACAAAAAGCTTGCTAAAAGTCCTAATGCTAGTACTATGAATATGGCCTTTACAAAACAGATTACTGATGCTCTCATATAAATTAAAGAAGAAAAGATAAAACATAAAGCTTCTATTCCTATGAAACTAGAAGATGGTTGGGAACCCATCATTAATATGAAAGTGAATGATTTTTATTTCAAAGCTTTATGTGTCTTGATAGTAGTGTTTCTATTATGCCTAGAAGGATCTATGATATGCTTGATTTGCCACCATTGGAGGATTGTTATTTGAATGTCCCACTTGATGATAATGCTAAAAAGAAACTCATGGGGAGTATTAATGATATTCTTATTATGGTTAACAATGCCTATTTCCCTGTTGATTTCTATGTTTTGGATCTTGAATACAATGCTTCTTGTCATATTACTTTGGGAAGACCTTTTCTTAGAACTGTTGGTGCAATTATTGATATGAAAAAAGGCACCATTAAATATCAACTCCCACTCAAGAAAGGTATAGAACACTTCCCTAAGAAGAGAGAGAAGATTCCTTTTGCCTCTCCTATGAAAACAAAATTTGCTCTTAATGCTTCTTCATTTGAGAACACTTAATTGCTTTTCTTGCTTCTTATGCCTAACTCAAAGGCATTAAATAAAAGTACTTATTGCGAGATAACCCAAAAGTTTTAGATGAGTCTTGGAAGTTATTACCTCAGTAATAACCGCTCCATATCCTTTTTATTTGCTTTTTGTGCCAAGAGTAACCTCTAATGAGAGAGAAGTAATGCTTGGGAAAGTTGCTGTCCCAAAACATATTTTTGTGCTTCACTATATAAATTCTTGTAAAATCTCTGTATGTTGTTTTGAGGCGTGAATTTTTGTGCTTCTGCCCCAGATTGGTATCTAACTTTTGTTAGATCAATACTTTTCGATTTGAGCAACAAAAGGTCTTCAAAAATATTGGTTTTTACCTACTAGTCTATTTTGACAGATTTCTGCCATTATTTGCATTTGCTTCTTGTTGGTTCCTTTTTGGGTTCTCTTTGGGGAATTGAGCTTTTCAATGGAAGTGATACAGTAGCTTGTGTTTTAATGGAAGTTTTATTGGTGTTGAAACTGAACCCAAAGACTTATTATCTTGAGTGCACTAATGTTGCTAATAAAGATTGTGTGAAGTTTTGTATGAAGGAAAATTTTCAGGTGTATGGAGAGAATGATGTAATGAGATGAATAATGGACTAAAGATCAAGCTTGGGGGTGCCACGCGTGTCACCCCAATAAATATCCAAGAAGTACAAGAGTCAAAGCTTGGGGATGCCCAAGGCATCCTCTTCTTCATCAATAAAAATCCCAGGTTTCTTCCAAACAGTTCATTATTATTGTTTCATGCACAGTTGTGTTGTCTTGGAGCGTCTTATTTTGGGTTTTCATTTTCTTGGTTTTCTTAGTATGCTTGAATAAATTGGTTGGACCCCCTCTTTCATACATTAGTTTTCAAATAGTTTGGTTTGGATTGGAAAGGAGTAGGAAAGTTCATGCTTAAGTGGTAAAAAAGAGCTTGTTTTTGACTGTGGCCTATGCTTTGTCATGCCATGCTTGATATTGTTTGTGCTTTATCCTTAGTTATCTTTGTTGTAGCATGACATGTTATAAACAATTGAGATTTCTTAATGTGCCTTGGAAGAATCATACGTTGTTTTAGCATATTAAAGCATAGTATTGTGGTATTCTCCTTTGATGCTTTATTTGGGTTGACTTGGCGCATGCTCACACCATGTTATGACTATCCCAAGTCACCATAGCCTTTATGATCCTTTAGTTTTCGACTTGTAATATCACTTTTATGCTTTAATTAATGATGTTTTGTCACATTGCATGATTATGGCTATTATTGCTCTCTTAGTTGGTCGCTCCCAGTCTTTTGCTAGCCTCCGTAACTAAGTATGAGTTCCACTCATGCATCCAACTCCAAATAAAACCAAGTTATTCCAAAGAGTCCACCATACCTACCTATTAGAATTTTCTATTCCAAGTATATTCGTGTTTTTATCTACCTTCCGAATTAAACTTGTTATAAAAAAACTAGTGATTAAAGATCTCACGAACTTGATGGCACACTTTACTTTTCTTTCCCTTAATAAACTTGAACCATTATGTCGCCTATGTTGTATATGCTTGCACATATATGTTGGGGATTAGAAAAACCATGCTATCATGGGGAACGTTTTCAACATTGCACTTGTACTTTATACCTAGTTGATATCATGCTCTTTTGTCTATGGATGTCGTCGGTGTGAAATGAAAGGGCAGATTGTAAGCCCATGGAGTTATGTATGTGTATTAGAGAAACGCCTCGGCCGCCGGTCTAATTCATGCCTAATCATGGTGGAATCCTGCAGCCTAACCATAATGAGCAATCTATGAAGCATCCTTCTTATAAAAAAAGATACAGATATTGAGAAAAGGAGAAAAAGAAATAAAAAAAAGATATGAGAAAAGAGGAAAGAGAGAAAAAAGCACCATTTTCCCATGGTAAATAAGAAGATTGCTGAGATGCTCGTTGGCTGCTTGACTTGTCATTTTGATATGGGGATTCTTTGGTATCATCGGGCAAGGGGTACCCCGTTGGCGGTTCTCTATGATACACATGTACTTACTATGACACGAACTTACCGGTAACTAAACTTGATTAGCATGAGGAGCGGCCCTCGTATTCAAGGGACATGACATTTCCAACTTATACTTTGTCAAGCATATACTCCATAGTTTGTTCACTTTAACCTTAATCACTTCAAGATGCTTATGATAGGGGCAATGAGAGCTGAAAGCTAATAAGTACCATAATTTTTGGAAGCTCTTTAGGAAACTTGAGTCCCTGCTTCCTTCTATGAAGGCCTTTCTTTTACTTTTATATTGAGTCTCCACCTTCTATCTTTATGCACCTATTGAGAGAGCATAGTGGCCATTCTTAGTTTTATGTGCATTGTCCCAAGACTTGTTGACTGATGCATAACTTTGATATTGCTTGTTCTTAAACTATTTGTATCTAGTCACCCTTATGAACTTTGAAGGTGTCCTATGCAATTATGATTTGCTACGTTATGAGGGACAAGCTGAATGCCACTATGCTATGTTTTCTTTATGTGAAACAAACAAACGTCTTGCAAAGCATTGTTATTCATGAATCTTTTGTTTGTGCCTTTTCATGTTACAACATAGTTGCTATGTCTTATTGTTAGAACTTTATCTTTCATGCTAAGTTGAAGTACTATGATCCCAGCTATCAATGTTTTACAAATAATTTGATCAATTTTATGATGGTACGTGTCACCTCAAAAATTATTCTTTCTTTTTATCAATTACCTACTCGAGGACGAGCAGGAGTTAAGCTTGGGGATGTTGATACGTTGCAAACGTATCTATAATTTTTGATGTTCCATGCTTGGTTTATATGTACTTTCTTATGTTTTGTCCACACTTTGGAGTACTTTTTATAAACTTTCTTGGACTAACCTATTAACAAGATGCCATAGTGCCAGCTGCCTGTCTTCTGCTATTTTGGTTCCAGGAAAGTCAGAAAATGAATATTCCCGAAATTGGACGGGACAAAAGCCAAAGTCAATATTTCACCAAGGGGGACATAGAGCCAGAATACGAGACGAATAGGAGCCAGGGGCCACCCACACCATCTGTTCGTGCGGCCAGGCCTGGCCCATGCCAAGGGGTGATGTGACCGCCTAGGGCACCACCTCGGCCTCCCCTTTCGCCTATAAGATGCCTCTGATACAGAAACCCTAAGTACCCGATCAAAATTCCACGAAAGAGTCTGTACCCGCTGTCATGTCCATCCCTAGATCGGGAGGGATCTGAAGCTCTTCCCGGCACCCTATCGGAGGGGAGAATTCACCCTGGAGGCCTTCTTCATCACCATGCAAGCCTCCGGTGCGATGCGTGAGTAGTTCATCCTTGGACTACGGGTCCATGTAGTAGCTAGATGGTTGGTTCTTCTCCTTTGTGCTACCATGTTTAGATCTTGTGAGCTCCGTTCATGATCAACATCATCTATTTGTAATCCTACATGTTGTGTTTGCAAGGATCCGATGGATATTGAGATGCTATTTCAGATTGATTATTGATTCTATCATGTCTTTGTTATTTGTGATCTTGCATGCTCTCTGTTGTTAGTAGATATCTTGGCCGAGTAGATCCTAGCAACTCCAAGAGGGAGTATTTATGCTCGATAGTGGGTTCATGCCTCTAGTAATCTGGGGAAGTGACAAAAATCTCTAAGGTACTAGATGTGCTATTGCTACTAGGGAGAAAACAACAATCCTTTGTTAATAGAACAATCGTATTGTTTTCTTTACACGCAATGCGTAATGCAATTATCTGTTGCTTGCAACTTAATACTGGAGGGGGTTCGGATTCATAACCTGAAGGTGGATTATTAGTCATAGATGTAGTTGGATTACGGTCTATGTATAATGTTGTAATGCCCAGTCAAATCTCATAGGAGTCAAGATGATTAGTATATGCATGTATGCTTTCTCGATGTTTGTCAATTGCCCCGCTATAATTTGTTCACCCAACATGTCATCTATCTTAAGGATAATCACCACTAGTGAACTATGGACCCTGGTCCTTTCTTTTACCATCAATCTACAGTTGTTTACTATTTTCTGTTTACTTTCTGTAAGCTTTTACTTTCTTCCACACGATACGTTTAATCCTTTGTTTTTAGCAAAACCGGTGAGATTGACAACCTCACTGTAAGTTGGGGGCAAAGTTCTGTGGTTGTGTTGTGCATGATTCCAAGTTGGAAACAACACCTTGGAAGTGTTTCCTTGCTCCTATTGGTTCGATAACCTTGGTTTCATAACTGAGGGAAAACTTGTTGATGTGCTCATCATACCTTCCTCTTGGGGTTCCCCAACGAGCTCGATGTGTTGAGCCAGTAATCATAGGGCTACACATAATGGACTATGCACATCAGCATGCACAATTTCCAATAAGGTAGTCATCCGTTCCTCTTTGGCCTATGAACGGAGTTTCAATTATCTCGAGGAAAGTCTCATAAGCGTCAATTGATCAAAATCTAAGAATCCGAAAATCCATCAACATGGAGTTTCTTCATGTTTTCTTTCCAATATAATTTCAATTGTGATGTCATTTCATAAGTGATCTTCCAATCATTTGTCTTACAACATTTTAGCAATAATGTTTATGGTGTGATTTCTCCAACTAGACTTGTAAAAGTTCATCCATCCTTTATGGAATACGATAATTATTTGAACAACCATTGTTCTCGTAATACCGGAACAAAATAACAATTATTAAAACAAATCTTGAAGGCTAGGCTGGATGACAACAAAAAACACAATAATACTTTATTTGTTTTTGATGAACATCATCACTTATTCTCTTGCTAGTTACTTAGGCCATTACAGTTCATGAATTGTGTTGTTCTGTATGACACTTCACACCTACCAATTCGGTATCCAATACCGTTATCCAATACCTAAGAACCACATTGTTTAACAAGCTAGGAATACAACCATAACATGTATATCTTCTATATACCTAAGTTGGACATCTCCAACATTTTATTTTCTGCCAAATATTTTATAGATTCTCTTTTAGCAATTCCTTTTCCTTTTAAAACAATCTATCAACATAAATAGTGGTGTCATTCACATGACACATAGTACAAAGCATATATAATCAAATACTAATACCTTTGGACTTGCACTTTGAAGTGGATCACCATCATCAAATGTTTGGCATTCTTTCAAAAATCCATTCTTTAGAAATCTTTTAGTGTAGTAAACATTTTACTTAGATCTTCTATTCATCCTTATCATGACAACTTTCACGATCAAGCTACTATAGCCTATAAGGAATAATCGCGAGTATAATGTTAGTTCCCAAAACCTTTTTGGGAGATCCAGATGCCTAGCATCTCCATCCTTCACAAATTCTCATATAATACGAGAACATGTATTTTACTAAATTATACTCTATCATAATGCAACCAAAAACATTATTTCAGATATCATAATATCTTCCACACATGATGGTTTCTGAAAGAATTATTTCAGCTCCTAGATAACCTCGATATTAAAATAACTTTTGAATATCAAGAATCATGGAGGCAAACATGATAGTTTAGATACTAACATTGGAATTCTTACTCTTGATTTAATACTACTTATTAAACTTCATGGAGTAAATAGAGTTTGCTGAAAGTTTGCAATAGGACTTCTAAACTTTAAATTGACATTCAAAACAATACGATACCAGTTCGTAAAGTAAATATCCAGAATTCTATAGTTCTATTATCTCAATTAAAAACTAAGCATAAGGTAGTAAACATATGCCAATGACTACAAAAAATTATGAAAATTCACTTTGATTTAGTTTATGACAAATTTTGTTCGACTAATCCAAATTAGAAATGAACTCCCACTCAAAAACGACATCCCTCGTGCCTTTTAGGTGATTACATGAACCAAATCTACTACACCAAGTCCGATCATCACGTGAGTCGGTGTAGATTCAAAGGCGAGCATCAATATGGGCATCACATCAACTATATGACTCATGCTTAACCTTTTGGTCCGTGTTCCGATGCCATGTCTGTACATGCTAGGATCGCCAAGTAAGAACCTTAGTACTCGCGTGTGTAAATCTGTCTTACACCCGTTGTATGAAAGCGCAGAGTCGAGTACACCCGATCATCACGTGATGTCTTGAAACACGATCCATAGAACGGTGCATACTTAAGGAAGCACACATTTTATCTTGATATTTTAAATGAGGGATCATATTATAATGCTACTAAAACGCAAAACTAGCAATATAAGATGCAGACATCATATGTGTAAAGTGGAATGATATGGTCCATGATTTGATCACTATCATGTGCATCGTGCTATGATCTCTATCATTCCTTTGTGTGTAAGGCCAAGTTCTATAGAACTTACACGTTAGGTGTGTTGTAAAGGTATCAACTATACATCAACTTACAACATTACCATATCATGACACTAGCCCAGCAACGATCTAAACTAGACGCCTCTAATTTATCAATTGCAAATTTTTACGTGGCTTAGGGCTTTCAAAGATTGAACCGGTCTTACCTATGAACATGGAACCACAACGATGATAACTAAGTTATTAGCAACTCGTTATAAATCAGATATTGACTACAGTAGGAGAGACAGACACCCTCCAGACACTTATGCAAAACTAGTTGCATGTCAGTCGTGGAACCGGTCTCATGTGCGATGACATGTAAGGTTGGTCCGGGCCGCTTCATCCCACTATGCCACCAATATCCAAAGTACATATAAGAAGCAATAACAAAATTATCACTGCCCACATACTCTTATGTGTTCTACTGGTGCAAAGCACCTACGCATAGATCAGGCTCTGATACCACTGAATGGTTCGCAACATAGAAAACAAAAATTTTCCTACAATGGGAACTATACGCCAAGATCTATCTACTAGATACAAGCAACGGGTGGATATACATCCATAGAGAACTTACCCTCGAAGACAACAAAGCTTTGTTAACAAGATGGAACTCGTGGATGATGTAGTCGTACACTTGATGACCTCAAGATCGTGATCAAGTCCAGTAGGTCTGGCTCCAGCATGTCCATCAGATCCAGCTCCAGCAAGTCCAGCATCACCAAGTCCAGCACCGCAAAGCAGTGGTGCATCCGTGGTCGCACACACGTCCAGTACCCCGAGAACCTCTATCCCTTGCTCCAGCAAAGCAGCGGAAGCAGCAACTCCTTTCGAGATAAAGCCACCAGGAACATGTATCTCGCTAATCCGAGACCATGGGGGAAAAATACTAGAGGGAGAGAGAGATCCTTCACGAGGAGGTGTAAGGAACAAGGGGTGTGAGGGTGGCCTTTTATAGGAGGAGGGGGGTTCCCCTCCCCATGGACGGCGCCCAAGGGGTGACCCTTCACCTCCTCATTCATGTGGTGGTAACTCCCTCCACATAAACTTGCCCCTTAACATTCCTCTTTAAAGTCTCCACTTTAAATGCATTAAATTTCTCCAAATTTAATGCTCTCTCATTTAATAAAACTCTTTTATTAATTTTATTCATAATTTTGTTAATTACTTTAATTAACGAACATTCACATAAAATCCCCTGCAACATTTCAATATTACATGCAGAACCAATTTTAGCAATTTCACCCGAAACAGTTTCGGTGTCTATTGAAATAATTCCAGCGCTTTCTTAAATCTTTATATAAAACATATTTGCTCCAAATGGTGTCTATATCCCTTAAGTGTGTCACCCTACGGTTCGTGAATAATGCAGACATGATAGAGACCCCTCTTAGATCAATAATCAGAAGCGGGACCTGGAGATCCATACTGACTCCTACACATTCAACGATGACTTCTGTGATCGTGAGAACCTTCAATGCTAGTAACTAAATCCCTTTGACTCGCGATATATTACATGTCCGAGATTCGATCATCAGCATCTCCATACCTAGTTTGATCTCGCTACCGACATGTACTCCTTTCTTGTTCCCGTGATATAACATTCTAGTGATATAACCAATGTGATATCACCAAGAGGGCCCAGAGTATATCCATCTGTCATCGGGATGGAAAAATCTCACTCTTGATCCATGAGCCTCTACATAACACTTTCGTAGCACTAAACCCACCTTTATAATCACCCTTTCACGATGTGACGTTTGATGTTATCAAGATACTCTTCCAGTGTTAGTGGTTGACATGATCTCATGGTCTAAGGACTAGGATTACTTTGTATGATGTTATAGGAATATAAACACAATGAATTTGATCGTAATGCTATACTTCGGATGAATATTCATTACATCATTCCACTAATGTTGTGACCTCATTATTAACAACATCCAATGTCCATGATCAGGAAACCTTGATCATCTTCTTAATCAACGAGCTAGTTTATATGAGAGGCATAACTAGGAACTTTCCTTTTGTTTATTAAACACACATGTATTAAGTTTTACAAATTAATACAATTATAGCATGCAAAATAAACATTTATCATAAACAAGGAATAAGATAATAACCACTTTATTATTGCCTCTTGGGCATATTCCCTTCATGCTCACATATACATTGTTGTGTCTTTTTGCAATACTAAGGTATTTCTTCTTTTCAGCTTGCTGACCTCCCCGAGTTGGAGCTTGATCCTCTTGAGGGATATCCTCCTAAGCTCTCTTAGGATGATGGAGAACTGACTACACTGCCGGACACACTTACCCGAAAGCGTAAAACTCCAACAATGTCTATTGGCACAATGGAAGTGCCCGTTGTGAGGAGGTAACTTTCATCACAAGGTCTTTGTATTTTATTCCTCATTCCTTCTGAAGTGTAACGATCTTTGTTATATTACCTCCTTAGAGCTAAATAGCTCACCAAGGGCAAGGAGAAGGGAAGCTCGGCAAAGCCCCTACTCCAGTCAAAGTTGAATTTGACTTCTCTTGCCACAGTGCCTCCGACTCCTGCCCCAAAGCCTTCTACAACGCCGGAGATTTCTCAATCTCCGTCTGTTGCGGAAGATCCGACTCAACAATCTGAGCCTATGATCCTCGGCTCGCAAATCAATGTCACCATGGGTGACTCGGCACTTGATAAGGGTGAACCCATATTGGATAATGATCCCTCGGCAGAGGTTTTCACTACAAGAAAAGTTTCCTTACGCAACGACTTGGCCCGATGGTTGTCGTAGAAGGCGCGTCTTCCATGATGAAATTCTCGGCTCGGCCGTGGCCGATGGAAAACTTTTTTTCCGGTTTCGCGGCCCTCTACTACGACGGATCTGCTAAAAACATGGAGGAAGCTCGACCAACGCGTGGTAGAAGCAAGATTGTCATTTCCTCGCGCGATGTTGACTCGCCGAAGTCTTTTGATGCGTGTGGGTCCCGAACGTCAGTGTCTCTAGCAGACCATACTTTTTGGTCGCGCCTCCCTGATTTGAACTCGATAACGTAGCTCGAGGCGTGTGCCGTTTAGTCAGGCTTCTAGGTCCCACATGTCAGGCTCTCATTAGAAGGATCGTGTGTATGATGGAATTTTTTCCTTCGCTCGCGCTACCCTGTTCCAAAGTTGATAGCGTTGCTCGATGCATCTACCGTCTAATCAACCTCCTAGGACCCACATGTCATCCTCTCATTAGACGAAACGTGTGTATGATGGAATTTTTTCCTTCGCTGGCGCTACCCCATTCCGAGTTGATAGTGCTACTCGACGCATCTACCGTTTAACCAACCTCCTGAGCTCCACATGTCATCCTCTCATTAGAAGAAACGTGTGTATGATGGATTTTTTTCCTTCACTCGTGCTAGTTGTTTAATCATGATGCTAGGCCCCAAATGTCATCCTCTCATTAGAAGAAACGTGTGTATGATGGATTTTTGCCCTCTGTAGAGACTTCATGTTCCGAACTTGATAGCTTTGCTCGCTGCATCAGTCGTTTATTCAGGCTGGTGGGTCCCTTATGTTAGCCTCATATTAGAAGAATCGTGGGTATGATGGAATTTTTTTCTTCTCTAGCACTACCCTGTACTGAACTAGATAGCGTTGCTTGACGAATCTGCCATTTGCTCACGCTGCTGGGTCCCCCATTTTAGCCTCTTATTAAAAGAAGCGTGTACATGCTGAACTTTTTCCTTGGTTGAGCCTCCCTGTTTTGAACTGGCCATGTTGCTCGATGCAGCATCTGTATAAGGTCGCACTGCTGGGTCCCACATACCAGCCTCTCTGTAAATGAAACATACGTATGATGGACTTTTTTTTGGCCATGTCCGTTGTTTTGACCTTGGCAACTTGCTGGGTCCCAGATGTCAACCACCTCTATGCAGGAAACGTGTCTATGCTGGGTCCCAGCTGAAAGCCTCTATTTGAAAGAAATGTGTGTATGTTGGACTATTTTTTCGGGTCCCAAATGTCAGCCTCAGAGTACAAAAAAATGCTCAGAAAGGCCGAATTAAAAATATTCTGGGCTAACTCAGGGCGGATGCCCTATTCGTTATGGCTTATATTCCATGGGCTCACTCCTAAATTGAATGGGCTACGGTCGGTGGCCACAAGACCAGTAAAAGACCGAATTAGAAGGTATTCGGCTATGCTTGGGGCTGCTAGGGTAATTTCATGGGCTATGCTTGGGCCTGCTGGGTCCGACATGTCAGCTTCTCTATAAGTGCAACGTGTGTATGATGGACTTTTTTTCGACCGCGTCCACTGTTTTCACCATGGCAGCCGTGTATGGTCTTACTGTTGGGGCCCTTATGTCAGCCTCTCTGGCATGTTCTGGCTTGTGGGTCCCCGATGCAGCCTTGTATTTTCTGTTTGGTGGGTCCCTGATGCCAGCCTCTCTGTACAAGTATTTAAACTTTTTTTTCGAACCCACCCTCAAAACAAATTCCAGGGACGCTGTATGCTGGTGGGTCCATAATGTTAGCCTCTCCTTAATGCAATATTTCTAGGAGAAAAAATGCAAACCCAAGACACACACACACACAAAGGCGATTCGAACAAAAGACCTTCAAATCAAATAAACGTAAACTGAGTGCCAAATACAACAAAGATATTTATAGAAAAAATATCATTAAACTTTTATTAGTACTAAAACTTCTGTATTTTTCTTATTAAAATATTTTGTGTGTCTATGATTATCTATTTTAAAATATAAAAGGACGGCGCTCCTGGCATCTCAATTTATAAAATATCACATAATGGGGTTTTTTCTTAAAAACATAGGTAGGCAGAGTTTTTTTTATTATGACAGGTGGGGGGGGGCAATTCCCAAAAGGCCGAATTAAAGAGTTTGGCTATTGCTCTACGTGGGTTATATTCCATGGGATATGCTCCATGGGCTTCATTCTCAAATTTCACTGGACTGTGCTCGGCAGTCCGCTGACCCGTAAAAGGCCAAACTAATATGTTCTCGGCTATGCTCCATGGGCTCCTTCCTAAAATTTCGCTGGGCTATGGTCAGTAGTACCTGACCCCTAAAAGACCGAATTAAAATGTCTGGGCTAAAGAGGGGCCGAATGAGCTACTCCCTGTGATCCAAAATAATGTTCTCGGATTTTGCTAGATTCGGACATATCTAGCACTAAAACATGACTAGATATGCCAGAATGTAGACAAATGTAAGAACATTAATTTGGATCAGAGGGAGTACTAGATTTCTTCTCCTGGTTAATAAAAATTGCGTTGTGATGTGCTCTGCCGGATTTGAAACAAAGACCTCAGCGAGGGTGGGGGAAAAGCGATAATTCTTTTTGGTAGATATTCATGTCAAAATTCAGCAGTACACAATAAGGTAGAAAAATTATCAACAGATTCGAAATTAATATTCGGGAGCACTTGACCAATTCAGCAGCATTTCAAAAGTGAAAAATGCAGCAATACAGACAATGAAATACAATACTAGTACATCAGTATTAGTTGCACAAATGCTTTAGTAATAGCAACCACAGAACATTTGAGAGATTAAGTAGCTTTCCTTCTTTGAAATTCAATAGGAGTACAGAGAGAATCAGTTCTTGTTCTAGCTAAAAGAACCTTGGCCCATGATCAGTTTGGCCTGTTCTCCTAATACACTCAATCACTGGAGCAAGCAAAACTGACTATCAAGTCTACTTTTCTGTGCATGCCTCTTTCTCACATCAATGCAAAGCCTGGTGAAAATTTTGAGTTTATGACAAGGCCAAGTTACAAAAGAAAACCAAGACCATCTATTGCACTTGATCTAAACAAGTAGCAGTACATTAGTATTAGGTCTATAAAATGCCAAGTTCCAAAAGAAAAGCAAGACCATGTACTGCACTTGGTGTAAACAAGTAGCAGTACATCAGGATTAGTTCTATAAAATGCCAAGTTCCAAAAGAAAAGCAAGACAATCTGTTGCACTTGATCGAAACAAGTACACGTACATCACAGTTAGTCCTACAAAATATTTGTATTGTACATACTAATAGTAACAACAGAACATTTGATAAATTCAGTAACATTTAAAAGATTCAGCAGTACAGAATATGACCAAAAAAATATCGACAAATTTCTAGCTCATATTCAACAGCACTTGATAGTTTCCCAGTTCATATTCAGCAGCACTTGATAGATTCAGTAGCATTTCAAACTGACCAAATTAGCAGTACACAGACAATAATTGACAGATTTAGCAATGCACACATTGAAATTCAATAGATTTAGTTAGGCCTGATTCAAAAGTAAAGCAAGACCATATTCTACACTTCATCGGTCGATCTGAACAAGCACCAGTACATAGTTATTATTGCAAAATAGATTAGCAGAGGAAGAACTCTATAGAAAATACTCAGAACTACCTTAAGCTAAGAACCACGTCTCCCAAAATGATAAGTACCAGTACATACAGTAGGTATTACTACAAAATACATTAGCAGTAGTTGAACACCATAAAAATACTCCTAAGCACAAGTACTAAGAACAGGTAGTAAGTCTTTCTAGCAGTTCAAATACTCCAACAAACATTAAGATGTGGTTATCTCACTCATGAATCTTGTTAATCCAAAGACAGTATTCCAGGGTGAACACCGACGGTTGACGATCGACTAGGTGTGACATCGGCACCGGCAGGAGCCACTGCAGCTCTTCGAACGGGATGCCGTCGGGCGACGCGGTGCTCTCCGGCACAAATAGCCCGGAATTTTTTATCCTTCTTCCCTCAATCACAGTCGACGACCAAAACTTCACCATGTACGGCGGCGACAAGCACACCGCCGAAGTGACACATATGACGTATACGACGTGTAGCGTTTGGTGCGTGTCAAATCGCACCGCGAACATAGTACCATCGTCTCCGGATCCGATGATATCTACTGTTTGCACGCCTGTTGCCGGCAGAGGCTTAGAGGAGTACCTACGTGTTTAACCATAGCGGAAACTGTGCACCCTGATCGAGTGAGCTTCACAGAGGTGGGCGAGGAGCGCTGTTGGCGATGTGGCGAAAATGCAGCCATCCTCCATGCAGTTGCAAGGCCGTGCATGCATGCAATTTTGTGGTTGTGGACCTGACGGTACGCGACCAATGTCCCGTAACCGTCATTGGGGGCATCTGCTACCTTTTCCATTGATGAATCGGAGGTTCAACTCCTTGGAGCATGCGGCCAGCCGGAAGGTGCTGGTAGTGTCCATACGCATAGCGTTCTCGTCCAACATGTCGGCGTGGACGTTGCTCCATCTTCCGTCCCACCGGTTGGGCCCCGAATCTGACATCGTGTCCCGATGGTTTGGGGGTGAGGTGGATCAATCTATGACTATTGGGAGGTTTTGGAGGAGAGGGATGGCAGCCTGGAATGACTGATGCTGCGGGTGAGATGGTGAGGAAAATGAGTGATGCGCGCATTGGATACGATACCAAATACTGCCGGAGATGGGGAAGACGGTATGGCTCTTTGAACAAGGAGTTTTTTGCGTGTTCCCTCATCGGTCTTCTGCTGCAGGGCGCAACTGCATCGAGGAGACTTTAATTATTAGCTAGCTAGTGTAGCATGCCAACACTATCTAGTACTACTTTAGTAGCATCGAGGAAACTTTACTAGTAGTAATTAGCTAGCTAGTCTAGCACGCCAACGTTGTCTAGTAGAATGAATGCCATATCATTACAATTTAAAATTGTACTACTCCATAAAGTAGCAATAGGTAAAGCTAAGAAAATACTTATATTTTCGAGCCGCTTTCATAAAGTATCGGGTGTATATTTGGTTCTTGTACTTGTGCATAGCGTTCATTGTGCTAAAGTCTATTACAGTATCAATAGAATCTCCTACTTCCTCCGTTTCAAAATATAAGATGGTTTAGATTTTGTGAAAAAATGTATCTAGACATCTTTTACTACACACTAAAAGTAGTGTATATGTTCGGAGTGAACCACACACTAAAAGTCGTCTAGATACATTCATTTCGCACCAGCTAAAACATATTATATTATGAAACTGGGTGCGTAGATGCTAGAATGGAAAAGAAGATTCGAGGTTTAGCAATGTTATAATTTGCTAGTCTTGATACAACGGTTAATGTTGAAAGTTAACCGTACACTATATAGTGGTAAGATAAGATAAGATAAGTCTCGTCATATCAGATTAACCAAAGACTAGTGCATGAGGCTATAATCGTTCAAGCCAAGGTTGTTTTCATAGAGTACGACCCTTACACAAGCATTGAGGTGATTGTTCAAGTGTATGTTATGTGGTCTGTAACATCCTATTGATGCTAAAATTTCCATAATTTCTAAAAGAACTCTAGAATCGGCGGACTAAAGTGATTTATGCAAAAGGTCCAAAAAAATATAGTCAAGTTCATACGAGTAAATAAACATAGTACCGATACAAGGACATGTTTCAAAAGAGAGGATACCAACAAGTTGAAAGCCGATGACTTCAGACAACCAAGCAAAATAAACAGTTCAACATGGTCCAAAACTATTTCTCTACTTGTAGTACCAACTATTACATATGGATTGCATCATTACGTACTCTGGCAACATGTCTTGTTTCTTAGTTAAGCATGAGGCCGGTTCCAATCGACGGCATTCGCGAAGGTTGGTACGAACCAAAGCGGATGCTTCACCGTTCCTATCCAGAAGCGAGGGTTACTAGTTCCCTCAAGGACATTGATTTCAGAAGTAACACCGCGGTCTTTACCACTCAGACTGAAGCGGCATAATTCAGGATGCGCCTCTTTGGAAATCCATGCTGCAGTTGGTAAGATGTAGACACAGTTGCTTCTCGTCAGATAACCTGAGGTAAGATCTGCACCGCCTACACGCATGATAATCTGATAGTTCACTCCAAGGAAAAGAGAATATGATCCACGGTCAGCAATCCTTTCCCATGGATTAGCTTGATCAACCTGACCAGTGTTCATTGAGAACACCAAGCAGCCAAACCCGGAAGTATAAGTGGAGATAGTGCGACCGTATTGTACAACACGAGGATGAGCAGCACCAGTACGATGGCGGTAATGACAAGTAAGACAGCTTGGATCATAAGAAGCGCCAAGCGTATATATATTAAGAAGTCTAGAACCATCTGCAGATCTTGCTAACCACCAAAAACAAAAAAAGTAGTCATGCTCGTCTCTAGTAGCATTAAGAAATGAATCCACCAACTCGTCAGCGGCAGCTGGTCGCGCCAAGACCAGCGCAGGACCTTGAAAAGGTAGCAGAATGCGTTAACTTATGATTCTGGCAGCATGATATAATGAATCCTACTGAAAAATTTCCTTCCAATTGAACTGCATGCAAAGTAGCTCGAACATAGGAAAAACAACTACGGCCTAGAATTGTACAAAGGAAACAAAGCATTATATAATAGGGAAATTTCCTAGAGAACGGACTTATCTTTTTTTTGAACAAGACGGGCAATTTTTGGCTTGTTTTGTATCAAAAAGGCAAAGATAATTGACCGGTTCATTTGCAAGGGAACTTGCCGAAAACCCGTGCAAATGCAGAAAACATAGGATAGGAAAGACACAGGATTTTACATTTGCATGTCCATTTATACTCCTGCAGGATTGCGGTTGTTTTGTATTACATTGCACGGAAAAACCATTGAATGGATTCTTTTCAGGAGCTTCAAGTATATCTTAAATTCCTATCGAATGAATTAAAAGACATCCAGAAAAATCTACTATGCATAATTAAATCCATGAATCAAACGATTGCTATAAGACAAAATCCTACGGAAAAACTATGATTCGTACAGTTCATAGAGTCTAAAATAACCACTCGTATTTTCATCTAAACGACACTACCTATGTCAGTTCAGTACAATAGCTTGGGCACATGAGTAATTAAGCCAGTACACTACATATGAAGGAATAATTACCAGGATGCAGAGGATCCCAAACATGAACATTGACATACAAAGCTGTGGCAAACACCAGTCCGTTGTGGGTAATTCCATCATTGTAACTGTAAGGGCTCAAGGTCTGGTTAATAGGAAGTGGAAGAACTGTCCATCCATCATCACCGCCCTGAAGGATGGCAATTCTGAAGTTGAAGACTGCAACCAGCGAGAAATCTTTATATCTCCCAGCAGCTGTGGGAACTTGGCAAATAGCAATCTTCTACATTACAGCTGTAAGATCATTATCCAACAAGAACGTGGTTGGCTAGTCGGTTGCTTGGAACGACAATGCTGGGAGAGGAATCTTGTGACGAGTGTACACATTGCAAAGCTCCAACTTGCCTCTGAAGCTAGCCGTGGCAATCCAATATCCATTAGCGCCTACCCACTACCCAGAAGTTTAGCCTAGTAACATAGCATCCGAGGAGAACCTGTCCAGCAGCGACAGCTTACAGGGGAGGCTATCAATTTTGAAGTAATGCAAGAAATCTAGCGGTCCCTTTGTCAGGGGGAATGAAGAACACATGGGAGGACAAATGGCATTGAAGCATCCAGAGTTGCACTAGCTTTCGCAGATTCAAGAAAAAGTTTGGACGAACTGATTAGGCTGGCGGCGGTGATGAAGTCGCATCGGGTTATGAGTTCTTCAAAGGGTTCTTCGGTAAACACGTCGTGAAAAAGCTCAGAATCATGCTCAATGTTCTTGCTCACTAACGCCATCGCTAGGCATCATCTATATTTCATTGATTGGGGTTTCGGAAGAGAGGGGGAATCGAGGGTGTCAACTGCCTGAGTGAGACGAGGAAGAATATCTGAAAGCGGCATATGGCGGCAGCGGCGGTGCGTGGTGCGGAAGGGGAAGACGTCGGGAAGAGAAGGGGAAGACGCCCTAGAGGGGCAGGGGAATAGGCAAGGGGGAAAAGTTGGATTAATCAACACGAGCGTGCGCTCCTCAGCTGCATTTTGAGGAGACAATGACCCGCGGACTCCCTACTCCCTAGTACCAGTAGACGTTTAGACGGTCGGAGTAGTTAATTTGGAGGAGACTATGAGCGGCCTGACTCTACTAGACGCCTAGGGTGCGGGTTGTACTGGACGAGCTCTATTTTCCTTTTTTATGGAACGAGATCTGTATTAGGGCATCCACTATGTTGTCCATAAGCAAAAAGTAGTCCTTATGGATGACCACATACATAGTAGAGCTTCACCTAAGCTTGTGGCTTGTCCATAAGCAATATAAAATTATTTACTCTCTCCTCTCTCTCTTGCACCTGTATACTTTTTGTAGACACATATGGGTCCCAGCTTATAGATAAGTTCACTTTATCATCCACGGCGTTGATGTTGCGAAATCTGACATACAACACGATTTAGCATGGGAGGCAAATTTGGCATTAGCTCCACAGCGTTTGTCTTGCCAAATATCTGCATAGTGGGCCCTTACACAGAATAAAACAACATAGTAAAGGGTGTTCTCTCTCCCCATTGCACGAGAGAGAAGCAGTGCACTGCCAAATGATCGGATAGAGTAGTACTTGGAATTTGGCATCGGCGCACGGAGTTGCTCCGATTCCCTAGTTTCCCAGATTTGGAACTAACCCTGCAACGTATGGAACTAGTTCCAAAAGCCAAATATCTAATTTGGAACTAGATTTGGATATACATTGTGGGTGCCCAGGGCATCCACTATGTTGTCTACCCACAATCCAAAAAGTAGTCCATAAGACTATCCATATACATAGTAGAGGTTCACTTTAGTGGAATTTCCTTAAGGGTGACCTACAAGATTATGGATTGTCCATAAGCAATAAACAATTATTTTACTTTCTCCTCTCTCTCTCTCTCTTTTGCATGTGTGTATTTTTAACTAACATGTGGGTCCTAGCCTAAGGTGAACTCGACCTTATACATTGTACTAGTTATTTCTATAAGTTGTGTGGGTCCCATCTTATGGCAAAAGTTCACCTTATACATAGGTCATGTTATAGCTACTTCCACAAGCTGTGTGGGACCCACCTTATGGCAAAAGTTCACCCAGGGCATCCACTATGTTGTCCATAAGGGTGTCCACAAGCAAAAGGTAGTCTTTATGGATGACCACATATATATACATAGTAGAGCTTCACCTTAAGGAAATTTTCTTAAGGGTGACCCATAAGCTTGTGGCTTGTCCAAGGGCACCCACAATGTTGCCATTGCCAAATCTAACGTAAAGGTAAATTTCGATTTGGTATAAAATATAGAAAGACATCCACAATGTACTAGTTGCAAATATTTATAACGTGGGTCTCACCATCTAGCTAAAACAACACATGAAGAAAATATGGAACTACCCTCATAGTGTATTTGAGGTTTGTGCATATATTTCATTGTGCTAAACACTATCAATAGAATCTTCTAGATCCCATAATAGAAAAGAAGATACAACCGCTAGAAATGTTGGGATTTGATAATCTTGATTCAACGACCAGTGTTCAAAGTTCTCCATACACCATATAGTAGTAAGATGTAAGATAAGATAAGAAAAGCAAGGCGAGGGTAATTTATGGGCCCACGCAAGGCATCGTTGTTTACAGAAAAGCCCATGTGCTGAAGCTAAAATCTTGGGGATTTGACATGATATGCGAACAAAATATGTCCATGTGCTCATCCAACATACTTCGCAATGCTCAAGTTGAATCATCACATATAAAACAATTGATGCATATGGATTGTTAAGTGTATAAGAAAAGAATCAAATTTGGTTAGATTTCAGCTATCTTGAAACTAACGATGAAATATTGAGTGAAATGCACACATGTGTAGTTTTAGTTCACTTAAGAATTTGCAGAGGACAGTGTTAAGCCAAGCTAAAACGACATCAATCTACGCAAAAATTCTACATAAACTTTCAAAAGCAATAGAAGTCATGGAAGGACACCACTTCCAGGTCGATACTATTTTACTGTCTCAATCGCCAAAAGGCACGATCAGGACAGCTAAACATGTACGAATTTAGTCAAATACGCTCAAATTTATTTGAAATGGACTGATTTGCACCAGGAATGCATGCTTTGGGATTGATTTTGTCCACTCTGCAAGATATGGGACTAATTTGTACCTCGGGTGTGAGAAGTGGGACTAAAACTTTGTTTACCACGATCTTTGGCAATAAACAATTATGCAGATCCTCTAACTTATACTGTAGAAGAAAAGTTAGAGAAGTCGTAGGACACTAACATTCCTTCTTCCAAACAATACAATATTAAGGCGTAAATGTCGTCAAATTAATTTGTACTACCTCCACCCTAGAGCTTATTAATTAAGGCTTATATTTTTGTACATGTGTCTTGCCATGTGTACATGTGTGGCCATGTGTACATGTATTTGTACGTGTCTGTGTACGCGTGTGTGGTGTGCGGCCATGTCCATGTATACGTGTAGCTATTTCCGCGTGTGTGTGACGTGTGAGTGGCCAAGTATCTGCAGGCGTGTACATATACATTTTCATATACATGACATGTTTTAGTATGAGTATATATATAAGAGCGAGCTATGCTACAAACATATAATCCCTCTGACCCATATTTGTTGGTTTAGATTCATCTAGATACGGATATATCTAGTCAAGTTTTAGTGCTAGATACATCCGTATATATCTAGAGTATGTGCTATTGTGTTGTATGTATGACATACTCATCCCACCTATTAGCACACACACAAAAAAACATTACGATTGCTATATCTTATCTTATCTTACCATCTTATCTTATCTTACCACTATATAGTGTACGAATAACTTTGAATATTGACCGTTGGATCAAGACTCGCGAATCCCAACATTTCCAGCCGTTGGATGCTCTTTTCCATTCTAGCATCTAGAAGATTCTATTGATAGTCATCAGCATAATGAATTCTATGCACAAATCTCAAAACACACTTCTCCATCATACTAGAATATTCTCCCTCTTAGCTAATAATCGTTGACGTCTGCATGATCTTATCTTATCTTACCACTATATAGTGTACGAATAACTTTCAGTGTTGACCGTTGGATCAAGATTCATGAATCTAGCATTTCTAGCCGTTGGATCTTCTTTTCTATTCTAGCATCTAGAAGATTCTATTGATATATAGTCTTCGTCATAATGAATGATATGCACAAACCTCAAAACACACTTCTCCATCATACTAGAATCTTCTCCCTTGTTTCTCTAGACCATGTTATCAAAAATTGAATGTGTTCGGTAGCTAATAATCTTTGACTTCTACATGACATACAAAGTAAAAGGACCAAATATACACCCATACTTCTTATCTTAAAACACTTCTCTATCATTCTAGAATCTTTCAGACATTTCTATAGACCATGTTACCAAAATTGGAAGTATTAGGTATAGCTAACAAACATTTACTTCTATGTTGACTTCAACATGATACAAAGTACAAGAACCAAATATACACCCATACTTTATAGATGTCCATCAAATTTAAAACTTTTTGAGCTTAACCTATTATATAATCATATCTTACCACTATATATATAGTGTACAAACAACTTTGAACTTTGACCGTTGGATCAAGACTGGCAAATCCCAACACTGCTAAATAGAATTAAGTTGGATCTTCAATCCATTATGGCATCTAGAAGATTATCTATTGATGTTCTTTAGTGCATTGAATGTTATGCACAAACTTCAAAACACACTTCTCGGTAATTCTAGAATCATCTTCGTCATTTCTCTAGAGCATGTTAAGTACTAGGTATCTAATAGTAGGTTGATTTCTACATGATGCAAAGTAAAAAGAACCAAATACACACCTGGTACTTTATGGACGTAGCTCTTAATTATAATAGGTAAAGCACAAAAAATTATAAATTTGATTAACATATACATAACTAGTAAATTACACGTGCCTTGCATGTGAGACTCAGATAATATACGTCTGACACATATCATCACTATATAAAATTATAATATAGGTAAAGCAGAAAAATATATAAATTTGATCAACATCTATAAAAAGTATGGGTGTATATTTGGTTCTTGTACTTTGTACAATATATATATCATGTAGAAGTCAGCAATTATTAGCTATATAAAACTTGAAATTTTTGGTAACATGGTTCAGAGAAATGAGGGACAAGATTCTAGAATGTTGGAGAAGTGTGTTTTGAGTTTTGTGCATGGCATTCATTGTGATGAAGACTATCAATAGAATCTTCTAGATGCTAGAATGGAAAAGAAGATCTAACGGCTAGAAATGTTGGGATTCACGAGTCTTGATCTAACGGTCAATATTCAAAGTTACTCGTACATTATATAGTGGTAAGATAAGATAAGAAGTATGGGTGTATATTTGGTTCTTGTACTTTGTATCATTATGTAGAAGTCAAAGATTATTAGCTACTAGACAATTGAAATTTTCGGTAACATGGTTACGAGAAACGAGGGAGAAGATTCTAGTATGATGGGGAAGTGTGTTTTGAGGTTTGTGCATACCATTCATTATGCTGAAGACTATCAATGGAATCTTCTAGATGCTAGGGGCTTGTTTGATTCGTAAGATAGGAAAATCATAGGAATAGGAAAAACATAGGATTACAATGTCATGCCCACTTTAATCCTATAGGAACCCATATATATGCAAGAAAGTTTGTTTGATTCCATCGAAAGAAAAAAGGATTCTAAGAAAGAGGTTTGGGCGTGGATTGATGTTAGATTTCCTATGCAATCTAGTGCAAAGGATTCCCTAGGAAAATTTCCTATAGGAATCAATAATCATACAAATCAAACAACCATTATAGAAAAAATTCTTATGGGATTTAATCCTATAAATTTCCCATGTAAATCCTTTGAATCAAACATGATGGCCTAGAATGGAAAAGAAGATCCAACAGCTGGAAATGTTGGGATTCGCGTGCCTTGATCCGACGGCCAACATTTAAAGTTATTCGTACACTATATAAAAAAGTGGTAAGATAATGGAAAGGTGAGGTAGTGGTAAGATATACTACTCTTTTTGCTCCATGTCACACACCGAGAAGAAGAAGCACACACACACACAGACTCACAAAGATTGCTCTTGAAGTTATACTATGAAACTATTTTGAAGGTGTACACTATGGGTCAATATCTTGAAAATCGTCGAGATTTCTGAATGACTCAATATCTTGATATATATGAATTTGCATGCTGGAAACTCTTACACAGATTAATAAAACAAAAGGATATAAAGGAAAATGAATAAACGAAAAGGGTTCGCATGACATCCTCTTGTTTGTAGTACCAGCCATGAAAAATGGTAAACATGAGATTTGAAACATTCGAAAAAGTCGTATTCACATTAGATATGGCATGAACACTCGAGGGTTTCTCGAGCGGAACGACCGACTAGGTCATGGCCATATCTACAGCATAGTTCTTGATAATGTTCCCATATTTGGTAGAGGGGTGTGTCTTTCCATGGTATACAATAATACTAGGGTGGCAGTTTCGAACTAGTATTAGGAAAAACATGTTCAAATTTCCGACTTGTATCTTTAGGGTCCGTGTTGTAAAAGTATAGGTCCCAGATGTATTTTGGTTTTCTTTTTGGACCACTATATAATTTTCATGTCCACCATTGGATTTTAACATGCACATTCTTGGTAAATCGGGGCAGATTCCTCATTAGAAAGAAAGAGGAAAAGTTCCCAGTGACCGGAATTATTTTGCGCACGAATATTTTGGATCTGAATGCCCCAGACCCAATTTTCAGAAAAAAAGGACTATTGTGCAAAACTTGAGTAGTCCGTATTTCTACTGAACCAGGGGCACCAGAAAATTAACCCCAAAGCTTCCAAAGAAAAAAAAGGAAGAATAAAACGAAGAGCAAGAAGAGATTATTAACGGGAGGCAGCGCGAGAGCAGCGAAGGAGTTGAAGGCGATGCGATGTCAAAGTAAAGCTAGTTTGACGGGTTTTGGACACGAGGTACAGGTACCTACTACTAATAGCACAGTACTAGTAGCAGTACTACTATGTTTTCTCTCTCCTTCGCTGTCTCTCACCATCCATCCTCTCTCCCCCTCCTATGCAGCGCCCAGCGCGCACCGGCCGGCTGATCTCTCCCTCGTCCCACTGCATCGCGCCGCACACGTGTGCCTTGGTACGACCACGCTGTGTGTGTGTGGCCTGTTTTTTCCTTTTTTCTTGACAAGAGTCTCTAGCGTGCTGGTCAGCTGCCTTGGTGTATAGTAGTAAACTGTACGTGCTTCGCACGACTATTTTATTGCGTGCACTCCAATAACTTACCTTATTAAAGCATAATAATATCCAACATAATTTAGAAATTTGGTGCAATACTTGGTCGACTTATTAGAACTAAATATCTCTCGGGTATTTTAGAAGTACTCCCAAATATATTTCTATCTTATCAAGATATCGTGTATTTTTTAATGGATGCAGTACTATGGATAGTTTTGCATGACTGTCGACATGCACAATTTTGGTTTTGCATTGTTCACATTTGATGTCCAGGCAGACAATGTACATATACCTCTCCATGAACAATGATTGGAGTCTACACTCAATGTTACGTGTAAGTTTCGTCGTTTTTCCCTACTTTCTAAATATTACATTAAACTACCATCATTTCCAATGATGCATGAAACGACCAAAAAGTGTTGTGACCTTTTTTTAGTATCTAAAAATATTTTCATTGTTAATAATTATTTTTTACCATTTTACAGAGCATTCCATAAAACGAAACAATGTTTTCACCATCAGGGGAAATGTTTCCATTACATGACAAAAAATAATGTCTTTATCACCAAGAATATATAGCACAAGAAATGAATTCCAACACAATAACCATATGCAATGACCTGATGTGTATAAACCTTAGTGACTTAATGTATGCTTTTTTTCTCTGTGAAGACTGTTGGTTAATAAAAACATAATGTTTGTTAAACCCACATGTGATCTGTCTATATAAATGACACAGTGATAATAACCATGGAGAAACGTCACACGTCTTCCCTTCTCCTTTTTTTGCGAAAAGGATCCTAGCATTAAAAGAAACATCGAACAGTACAAAGCACCTCAATAAAAACTAAAATTACATCAAAATCCTTGACATACCCTTCCTCTTCAACCTCAGTTGCCCACGCCACGAGGAGCAATGGTACATGCCAGATTGACATGTTTTTTTGCAAAGCTGCCGAGGATATTCCTGCGACGGAGGCGGGCGACCGTGTGGGCGTTGTTCACACCCGACGTGCCGTGGAATACACACTGCTCAAGGAGGCCGATGAAGAGGTCTAGCTCGTCGCGCTGGGCAAGACGCTGCGCGATAATAGCTACCTCCATGTAGACGTCCACCGGTGCGGTGGGCAAAGCCTCGGAAAGTTGCAGGTTCATCATGTAAGATCTCACCATAATAAGGTAAGATCCCTGTGATTGCAGTGCTAGTCCCTTGATCGAAATGCTAGCACCCACAGTTTGAGATGAAGTACACAGAAACAAAGGTTATTATTACATCGCATATCCAGGAATATAATGGTTCTTACAACTCACTTAGCCCAAGGCTAAGATACTTAGGGTTCACATTACATAGCATAATAATAATAGAGTCTTTTGTCTTCATGCGCCACAGGCAAGCATGTCGAGTGTAGACCTGCAACCCTACTCATCATCAGAGTACCCTGCAACATAATAAGTTACAGCCACAAGGGTCAATACATTTGGAATTGTATTAGCAAGTGATACCATAGATACTTAGTATAATCCAACAACTACATGAATATATGGCTAAGTGGGGTTATGGCTGACTTTGCTAAAAGCTAGTTTAACTTATAGTTTTTGAAGAGTAATTTTTCTCATTCAAACACTAAGGTACCAATGATAGACATCACTGAACCTCTACCCATGTTCACCCACAAGTTTTAACTTAGAGAAATTTGGATGAGGAGATTATTGAACTGCTTCACTGTCTTGAGGCTCAGGAATTGTCCATAACCGGGGACACAGCTAAGTACTTAGTTTTACCCTCTCGAGAGGTGGTGCACTTTCCCCACAAGACTGGACATGCATCCAGACGAGACTTTTTAGAAGCAATCCCCCAGACCACCACGGACGCGTTCCATCCTATCATCACTACCACCCTTTGTCTGTCTGGCTAAGTTCTCGCAACTTAGTCGGTCAAGGCAGAGCCCATATGCCATGTGGCTGCACTGGAAGCTTCGCGACAAGAACGTCTCCAATCTCTTTGTTCCTGGGTGGCCATCCACAAGTGTGATACACCAGCTGACCATAGACATGGCCCCCGAGTAACCACTCAACATAATCCAAGCAAGTCCCATTCCACCTAGGTGTTTCATTAATATTAGTTGTTTTCTTAGTCAAACAAAATAATATCTTTCCACACTATCTTATATGTATTTTCCACCCACGAATTCTAATAGCATGGCTAAGCACTCTAGCATACGAAGTATTTCAACTAGGAAGTACTACCAAGATATAGTCTATAGGGTAGCATAGCATAGCATAGTAACATGTAAATAAACCTATCATGCTAAGATCTATCAAAATAACACTAGTGCAATAGTGAAAATAATAGGACATGAGATGAAATATCACTTGCCTTGGTAGCTAGGGGAATAGGTATAATCCTCATAGCAACAAACTTCACAATCCACACAATCTACACAAAGAATAATACAACAACAATAATTCAATCAATAAAACATTACAAAAATAAATATGAATGCATGCAAAATGCAATGACATGATCACAACTCAATAACTTACAGAGTCTACAGTACAGAGGTTTAAATACCTCATCTAAAGGCATAATAAATACCCCAAAACAATTTATGGAATAATTTTTATGAGCAAAATACTCCTAAAAAGGTTCTGCCTATAATTCCAATTTTTCAGAGGAAAAAGTGTTAAACAAGGCCTGTATAATAAATGTCTTATTTTTCTGAATCCATAGACACCAAATTTGCATTTTTCTGAATTGTGGATCAAAAGTTATGGATTATCTAAGTTTAATACAAAATCTGTCTAATTTTCTATTTAAACAGATAATCTAGGCGACGTGGCGCAATTTCATTGGCCCGTACCGGTTCAGTCGGATCGACCGCTGCGGGCCGTTGGATCTTAAGTGATAACAGACGGATCTGATTAGCCTGTACCGGTTTGTCCACGATCTAATCCTAGCCGCAGACACAAGATCTAACGGTCCCTAGCGGCCTGGCCGGAGACGGGCAGCGCTGACCAGCTGCGCGCGGTGGCAGAGCGTCGGCCGAAGGCGTTCCGGCGATTCTACAGGGACAGGGAGACCATGGACACGTACCAGAGGTCGAGGAGGTCATGGCGGTCTTGATGGAGGTCACCACGTTGCGGGGGGTGCTCTGGCTTGGCCTCGATCCCTCGCCGGAGTTGCGTCGACGACGAAGATTGCGGCTCTGCATCGGAGATGACGACCTGGGGCTCGAAGCAGGCAGCAAGGGGTTTAGTGGGGTGCGCCTGGATCAGCACGACCTAGCAGAGACCAAAAGGGGGCGGTGGGAACCCTACCTTCACCGGAAAAGGCGATGGACGGCGACAGTAGAGGGGTTCGCCGGAGTTGGACCGTGTCATCGACCTGGTGTGAAAGAAAGTATGTGGCCGGGGTTAAAACGCGCGCCAGGACACGGCAAACAAAACAGGGCAGAGAGGAGGGCACGGCGTGGCTGGGGCTCACCAGAATTATCGCCGGAGTTGCTTCGGACGCCGACGGTTTGAGGTGGCAATTGGGGAGCCTGGGGGCTCTCTAGGGGCTGGGTCTGGGGGAAACTGTCGAGGATGAGGAGGGGATTAAGAAGGGGCGGTAGCGGTGGCGATTAACCTGCGGTAACGCTCGAATTCAATCGGATTTGGTAATGGCAGAGGAGGGGAGAGGGCGCCGGCCGTTTGCGTGGAAGACGCTGAGGTGGCATCGACGTGGCGTGGGGACCGGTGGTAAGTGGGTGGGGGTGAACTGAGGAGGTGTGGGAAAAGACTGAGAGGGGAGAGGGAGTCCGGGTGGGCTAGCTGGGCCGGTTTGGGCCAAAAGGCCAGAAACTTCTACTGTTGTTTGAAATATCTTTTCCATCCTTTTCTTTTTCTTTTTGAATTTCTTCTCTAGTTTTTCTTGAATTTAGCAAAATGCTCCAAAAAGCCTCTAAATTTCACCAAATTTTTGGAGGACAATCCTAATGTAAGGTAGCACATGCCATGATGATATGAATGCAATAATGATGATTTTCAGATGAAAATTTTGGGATGTTACAAATCTAACCCCCTTAAGATGAATCTCGCCCTCGAGATTCGGGTTGGCTAGCAAATACGTGAGGGTGAAGTCTCCGAAGTTAATCTTCTCGCTCCCATGTTGCTTCTGATTCAGTGTGATGGTTCCACTGTACTTTGCAGAATTTGATGGTCTTGCTATGGGTAATTCTTTCTGCTGTCTCCAGAATCTTAATAGGTTTCTCTTCATAAGTGAGATCATTCTCTAGCTGAACTTCCTCTAATGGTATAGTGTCTTTCAACGAAGTTTCTTCCATCTTTGGGTGACACTTTTTCTGCTGACTGACATGAAATACATTATGAACTGCTGACAGAGATTCTAGTAATTCTATCTCATATGCCACTTCTCCTTTGCGGCTCAAAATCTTGAAAGGTCCTACATAGCGTGGTGCTAATTTTCCTTTGATTCCAAATCTCTTCACACCACGAAGTGGTGATACCCTGAGATAAGCTCTATCACCAACCTCATAGGTAACCTCTCTACGTTTTGGATCGGCATAGCTCTTTTGCCGAGATTGGGCTACCTTTAGCCTATCCCTTACCATCTTGACTTTCTCTTTAGCCTCCTTGATTAGGTCTGGCCCGAACAAATTTCTTTATCCTACTCCATTCCATAGCAACGGTGTAGTACACTTCCTTCCATAAAGGAATTCAAATGGAGCCATTTCTATGCTTGATTGATAACTATTATTGTAGGAAAACTCTGCGTATGGTAGACTTTCATCCCAACTAGATCCATAATCTAACGCACATGCTCTTAGCATATCTTCCAATATTTGATTGGTCCTTTCTGTCTGTCCATCAGTTTGTGGATGAAATGAAGTGTTGAATTCTAGTCGAGTTCCCAATGACTCGTGAAGTTGTCGCCAAAAGTGCGAAGTGAATTGAGTTCCTCTATCAGACACGATACTCTTAGGTACCCCATGCAAACATACAATTCTATTCATGTATATCTTGGCTAGCCTTGCACTTGTATAAGTGGTCTTCACTGGTATGAAATGGGCCACTTTTGTCAAGTGGTCAACAATAACCCATATAGAATCGTATCCAGATTTAGTCCTTGGTAGTCCGGTGATAAAATCCATACCAATTCTATCCCATTTCTAATCAGGTATTGGCAGTGGTTGTAATAATCCTGCCGGTTTCTGATGTTCTTCCTTTACACGGCTACACACGTCGCACAAGGCAATGTGCTCTGCTATATCCTTCTTTAAATTATTCCACCAAAACCTCTCCTTAACATCCATATACATCTTGGTGTTGCCAGGATGAATTGAATATGGTGAGTTGTGTGCTTCTTGTAAGATTAGCTTCTTAAGCTCAAGATCCTGCGGAACACAGATACGTTTTTCGTACCATAAGATTCCTTGTTCATCTACATGAAATCCTTTTGCCTTGCCTTCACTAACCTTACTTTTGATTTCTTCTATTTCTTTGTCCATCTTTTGGGCTTCTTGAATTCTGTCCATTAGTGTGGGCCGCACTTCCAAGGATGCAAGGTACCCTTCAGGCACTATCTCAAGTCTCAGCTCTCTAAATTGGGCACATAACTCCTCCGGCAACTCTCCTTTATTGAGGCCATTTACATAAACCTTGCGGCTTAATGCATCGGCTACGACGTTTGCCTTTCCAGGGTGGTATTGCAAACTTAAATCGTAATCTTTGATAAGTTCTAGTCATCTTCTTTGTCTCATGTTGAGTTCTTTCTGTGTAAAAATGTATTTCAGACTCTTGTGATCAGTGAACCTTTCACAACGTTTTCCCATGAGGTAATGCCTCCATGTTTTTAAGGCATGTACAACTGATGCCAACTCTAGATCATGAGTAGGATAGTTCACTTCATGATTTTTGAGTTGCCTTGATGCATAAGCTACAACTCTACCTTCCTGCATCAGTACACCTCCTAATCCTTGGTGAGATGCATCACAATATACTTGAAAGTCTTTCTCAAGGTCTAGCAGACATAACACCGGTGCTGACACTAGTCTCTTCTTCAACTCCTGAAAGCTGGTTTCACAAGCTTCTGTCCAATTAAACTTCTTCTCTTTCTTTAGCAGATCAGTCATAGGTTTTGCTATCTTAGAGAAATTTTCAATGAACCTCCGATAATACCTTGCTAGGCCTAGGAAACTATAGATTTCCTTAACCAATTTAGGAGGCTCCCATTCTGTCACAGCTGCCACTTTTGCTGGATCAACAGCTATACCATTTCCAGATACAATGTGCCCAAGAAAACCCACTTCATTCAGCCAAAATTCACATTTGCTGAACTTGGCATAAAGTTTGTGTTCCCTGAGTTTCTCCAGAATTTGGCGTAGATGTTCTTCATGTTCTTTGTTGCTCTTGGAATATACCAATATGTCATCGATGAATACCACTACGAACTTGTCAAGGAATTCCATGAATACCTTATTCATCATGTTCATGAAATAGGCTGGTGCATTAGTCAATCCAAATGGCATCATTGTATATTCATACAACCCATATCTAGTGGTGAATGCAGTCTTGGGTATGTCATGTTCTCTAATCTTTAGTTGGAAGTATCCTGATCGAAGATCAATCTTTGAGAACACACATGCTCCCTCTAGCTGATCAAAGAGATCATTTATTCTAGGCAGGGGATATTTATTCTTTATGGACACTTCATTAAGTGAACGATAATCTATGCATAGCCTTTGACTTCGGTCCTTCTTCTCAACAAACAAAACTGGTGCTCCCCAAAACGACGAACTTGGTTGTATATCCCTTTTTCAACTGTTCTCCCAGCTGTTTCTTGAGTTCTTTTAACTCGTCCACCGACATTTTATAAGGTCTCTTTGCTATAGGCCCAATTCCTGGCAGTAGGTCTATCAGAAACTCCACATCCCTATCTGGTGGCATGCCAGGTAATTCCTCGAGGAACACATCTGGGTACTCCTTCACTATTGGCACATTGTTTAGGCTAACCCCCTTAAGATAATTATACTTGCTCCCCCTGGGTTCAAAGTTAGACTTGAACCTGATCCTTTTCTTTTCTGGGGTGGTGAGCATAACAGTTTGTTTGGCACAATCAATCACTCCTTCATGACGGGTCAACCAGTCCATCCCTAATATTACATCTAATCCTTGGGACTCTAGGATTATTAAATTAACTGGAAACTTGTTCTTTCCAATTTCTAGGATTATCTGTCGGCACCCAGAATTTACTATCATTTCTCCACCCGGGGAGCTTACCTTAATGGGACATCCAATGGTTTCAGTGGAGAGTTTGTTTTTGATTACAAATGCTCTTGAAATGAATGAATGTGATGCGCCAGTATCGAAAAGGATAAGTGCAGGAAAGGAATCAATCTTGAACTTACCGATCACGACATCAGATCCTTCTTGAATTTCCTCCATATTGATGTGATTCACATGACCCTTTTGGAATGGGTTCAGCTTAGCCCCATCATTATTCTTCTCTGGGAATTCATTAGCATAGTGCCCTGTCTTCTTGCTCTTGAAACATTCCACCTGACTGATTTCTTTCTTTGCTGGCTGGCTGTGACGGTTCTGACCATTTTGGTTCCCATGGCCATGACCATTGTGGTTGTTCCTGAATCCACTATTGTTATGTCCATGATGATTGTTTCCATCATGGTGGTGGTTGTTGTTGCGATGGTTATTATGATTCCCATTCTTGTGGAATCCTGAACTCCCACTTCCTTCACCATGAGAGCGCTTGTGAGGAGATCCTGATCCAAACTTATCAAAATGGTGCTTCCTCTTTCTACCCTCCACTTGCTTCATCTTGTTTTCCATGATGGTAGCTTTATCACACAAGGATTGATAAGTTGGAACATATGCAACAGATAGTTGCATAGAAATCTCATCATTCAGCCCATCTAGGAACTTCTCCTTTCTCTTTGCATCAGTGTCAACATCACCAGGTGCATAACGTGACAAATTATTAAACTCTTTAATGTATTCAGAAATACTGCGGTGGCGTTGCTTGAGGTTATGAAACTCCTTTTTCTTCAACCCCATTATCCCAGAAGAGGTGTGAGTGGTGCGAAACCCATCCTCAAACATTGCCCAAGTCACTTCCTCAATATGGTGAGTAACTTGGAAATTATCCCTCCCAGTAGCTGCATGACCTTCCAATAACTGGGCTGCGAATCTGACCTTTTCTGCATCTGTGCATCCAACCATGACTAGGTCCTTATTCATCGAACGTAGCCAATCATTTGCTACCATGGGGTCAGTGGTACCCGAGAACTTAGCAGGTCTCAACCTTAGAAATCTTGTAAGCATATCCAGAGGTGGTGGATTGTTCTGGTTGTTGTTATTGTTATTATTGTTGTTCTGATTCTGGTTTGCCATAAATTGAGTCATGATCTGCATCAATTGGGTCTGTGCAGCCATTATCTGCTGCATTCCATTGCCATTGTCATTGTTATCTTCGGTGTTGCCTCGGGGAGGCATCTGTGGGTTTAATAAGGGTAAGTAATGATAGATAACCCAAATAAAAACAACAATCAGACAAACAAGCACATGCAGGTTCAACATCACAACAATAACAGAGTTTGCAAAAATAACATACTAGCATAGTCACCCACAAGTCGATATGATCTATGCAACTCGATAATAATAAAATGATAGGTAGATGGAATAGTATCACTACTCCTCCATGTCAACTTCCTCCTCCACTAGTGCAAGTCCTGCTGCGGTGAATCCTGCCTTGTATTCCTCCAAGCTTGTAGTCAAAGCATCGATCTTTGCCTGTAAATCTCTCTTCTATGTGCGTAGCCTCTCAATCACCTCGTGATCCGCCTCCAGCTCAATGTCCTCAAGCTCTAACTCGGCCTCCAAGTCTCTGATCTTCTTATTCTTCTCCTGAACTCTCTTCTCTTGGTTCTTGAATTTCTTATCCTGGTCTTCAAACTTCTTCTCCATTTCCTTGATTCTCTTCTCCTGTTCCTGGAAGGCCTTGTCTTTCTCTTTTAGCTGGACTCGTAGTTCATCATTGCTAAGCATCACATTAGTCCTATCGGTATCAAGGCTCCTGATAAGGCTCTCTAAATCCTAGAGATGGTGACGCACAGGCTTGATAGACTCCTTAGTGGCCTCGTCCAGCACAATAGGCTCTCCGTCCTCGTCGCGTCTCCCAAAGAAGTGAAAGTAGTGGCTCTTGACCTCGGAAGAGTGACGTCCACATAGGCGTCCCAACAGCTCCTACATAGCGACGTCGAGCCCTCTCTCCAAGTCATCGTGGAGTATCTTGAAGGCGATCTCCTTAGTTTGGGGCTCTGTCTCGCGTCCTGGCTGGGTAACCTTGAATCCCCATAAGTCCTTCCTCTGAAACTTCCTCAGCTGAAGTCCATAAATGGTAGGGATTAGAAGAGCGAGCACTTGGACTAGCTCCAACATACGACTCCCAAAGCGAGTCCCCTTGAAATCCTCGGCCGTGCTGTAGATAACACTAGGCATCTTTTGCATAGCATGGAAAATAGTTAGTAACAACACAATCTAGAGAAAGAAAACACAAGTCACAAAATAAAAATCAACCAACAAAACATTCCAAGTAGCAATACATTATTCAACTCAAGCAATCAAGGTTCCAGACATAACTTATTTTTGCCATACCACATAGGTTGGTATGATCAAAATACTAACGTGGTAAAACGCCAAGGGTGGTGGTCCAACTAGTATCTCACTCCTTCTTAACCAAGGTAGCAATCTGGGCATCCTTGGCAGCAATCTGCTTGTCTTGGTCACATAGCTCCAAAGCTAGGCCTATGATATCCTTACTTAGGCGTTTCACAGTGGCCTTTGAGTCTTGGATAAGACGTTTCTCCTCCTTGAGATCCTCCTGAGTATTGAGCATTCTATACTTGAGTCTTTCCCCAAGTTCCTCAATAGCTTTCCGCGCAGCATTCCTTGCAGAGTCAAAGAATGACGTGTGCATTTCAGAGTTGGTGAACATGCAGAATCCCGTACTCTTGGGATCATCTTCCTTGTTCTTGTACAAAAGGAGTTGCACCCACCAATACTCTTGTCCTTCATCTATCACAGGAAATCCCTTATACATGGCTTCACCATTCATTCCCAAGCTGAGCATGAGGTTCTTGAGTGCATTGGGAAATTCAGTCTCACACTCCAGGGTCATAGTCATCAGTGGTCCCTTCTTGACAGATTCATTGATGGTGGACATCTACAAAAATAGATGAGAAAGGATGATTAGGGAAAGCTTTACAAGATGAAAAGACAAGTGTAAAGTTTGAATATAAAGTTATTTTTTCCTAAGGGTTTTCCTTAGTCTAATCCATTCTAGGGTCACGAACCTACAGGAAACACAGTGCTCTGATACCATCTGTAAGATCTCACCATAATAAGGTAAGATCCCTGTGATTGCAGTGCTAGTCCCTGGATCGAAATGCTAGCACCCATAGTTTGAGATGAAGTACACAAAAACAAAGGTCATTATTACATTGCATATCCAGGAATATAATGGTTCTTACAACTCACTTAGCCCAAGGCTAAGATACTCAAGGTTCACATTACATAGCATAATAATAATAGAGTCTTTTATCTTCATGCGCCACAGGCAAGCATGTCGAGTGTAGACCCACAACCCAACTCATCATCAGAGTATCCTGCAACATAATAAGTTACAGCCACAAGGGTCAATACATTTGGAATTGTATTGGCAAGTGATACCATAGATACTTAGTATAATCCAACAACTACATGAATATATGGCTAAGTGGGGTTATGGCTGACTTTGCTAAAAGCTAGATTAACTTACAGTTTTTGAAGAGTGATTTTTCTCATTCAAACACTAAGGTACCAATGATAGACATCACTGAACCTCTACCCATGTTCACCCACAAGTTTTAACTTAGAGAAATTTGGATGAGGAGATTATTGAACTGCTTCACTGTCTTGAGGCTCAGGAATTGTCCATAACCGGGGACACAGCTAAGTACTTAGTTTTACCCTCTCGAGAGGTGGTGCACTTTCCCCACAAGACTGGACATGCATCGAGACGAGACTTTTTAGAAGCAATCCCCCAGACCACCACGGACGCGTTCCATCCTATCATCACTACCACCCTTTGTTTGTCTGGCTAAGTTCTCGCAACTTAGTCGGTCAAGGCAGAGCCCATATGCCATGTGGCTGCACTGGAAGCTTCGCGACAAGAACATCTCCAATCTCTTTGTTCCTGGGTGGCCATCCACAAGTGTGATACACCAGCTGACCATAGACATGGCCCCCGAGTAACCACTCAACATAATCCAAGCAAGTCCCATTCCACCCAGGTGTTTCATTAATATTAGTTGTTTTCTTAGTCAAACAAAATAATATCTTTCCACACTATCTTATATGTATTTTCCACCCACGAATTCTAATAGCATGGCTAAGCACTCTAGCATACGAAGTCTTTCAACTAGGAAATACTACCAAGATATAGTCTATAGGGTAGCATAGCATAGCATAGTAACATGTAAATAATCCTATCATGCTAAGATCTACCAAAATAACACTAGTGCAATAGTGAAAATAATAGGACATGAGATGAAATATGACTTGCCTTGTCAGCTAGGGGAATAGGTACAATCCTCACAGCAACAAACTTCACAATCCACACAATCTACACAAAGAACAATACAACAACAATAATTCAATCAATAAAACATTACAAAAATAAATATGAATGCATGCAAAATGCAATGACATGATCACAACTCAAAAACTTACAGAGTCTACAGTATAGAGGTTAAAATACCTCATCTAAAGGCATAAGAAATACCCCAATACAATTTATGGAATAATTTTTATGAGCAAAATACTCCTAAAACGGTTCTGCCTATAATTCCTATTTTTCAGAGGCAAAAGTGTGAAACAAGGCCTCTATAATAAAGGACTTATTTTTATGAATCCATAGACACCAAATTTGCATTTTTCTGAATTGTGGATCAAAAGTTATGGATTTTCTAAGTTTAATACAAAATTTGTCTAATTTTCTATTTAAATAGATAATCTGGGCGACGTGGCGCAATTTCATTGGCCCGGACCGGTTCGGTTGGATCGACCGCTGCGGGTCGTTGGATCTTAAGTGATAACATACGGATCTGATTAGCCCGTACCGGTTCGTCCATGATCTAATCCTAGCCACAGACACAAGATCTAACGGTCCCTAGCGGCCTGGCCGGAGACGAGCGGTGCTGACCAGCTGCGCGCGGCGGCGGAGCGTCGGCCAAAGGCATTCTAGCGATTCTACAGGGGAAGGGAGACCATGGACACGTACCAGAGGTTGAGGAGGTCATGGCGGTCTCGATGGAGGTCACTGCGGCGCGGGGGGTGCTCTGGCTTGGCCTCGATCCCTCGCCGGAGTTGCGTCGACGGCGAAGATTGCGGCTCTACGTCGGAGATGACGACCTGGGGCTCGAACCAGGCAGCAAGGGGGTTAGTGGGGTGCGCCTGGATCAGCACGACCTAGCAGAGACCAAAAGGGGGCGGCGGGAACCCTACCCTCACCGGAAAAGGCGATGGATCGCGGTGGTAGAGGGGTTCGCCGGAGTTGGACCGTGTCGTCGACCTGGTGTGAAAGAAAGTATGTGGTCGGGGTTTAAACGTGCACTAGGACACAGAAAACAAAACAGGGTAGAGAGGAGGGCACGGCATGGCCGAGGCTCACCGGAATTATCGCCGGAGTTGCTTCGGACGCTGGCGGTTTGAGGTGGCAATTAGGGAGCCTGGGGGCTCTCAAGGGGCTGGGTCTGGGGGAAACTGTCGAGGAGGAGGAGGGGATTAAGAAGGGGCGGTAGCGGTGGCGATTAACCTGCGGTAACGCTCGAATTCAATCGGAGTTGGTAACGGCAGAGGAGGGGAGAGGGCGCCGGCCGTTCGCATGGAAAACGCTGAGGTGGCGTCGACGTGGCGTGGGGCCCGGTGGTAAGTGGGTGGGGGTGAGCTGAGGAGGTGTGGGAAAATACTAAGAGGGGAGAGGGAGTCCGGGTGGGCTAGCTGGGCCGGTTTGGGCCAAAAGGCCAGAAACTGCTGCTGCTGTTTGAAATCTCTTTTCCCTCCTTTTCTTTTTCTTTTTGAATTTCTTCTCTAGTTTTTCTTTAATTTAGCAAAATGCTCCAAAAATCCTCTAAATTTCACCAAATTTTTGGAGGACAATCCTAATGCAAGTTAGCAGATGCCATGATGATATGAATGCAATAATGATGATTTTCAGATGAAAATTTTGGGATGTTACACATGAGTGCGCGGAACAGATCATCTCTAGAGAGACCAGCCAGGGAAGTGGTGAGCGCGGCAACAACCTAGGGAGGAACACCTAGACCAAAATTTGGGGCTAAAAGTCATTTATAGATAGGCTAGATGAATGAAGTCCATAGAAGAAAACGATATCGCTGCCGGTAGCATGCATTGTGGCAAACGTACCCATTGGGTATGCGTCATGGCGCATGGCTTGAAGGCGGGCAGTGAGGTCGTCCGTCGTGCCTGTGACGATGCCGAAGCTGGTGAGGAAAGAGTCCACCGTCTTCTTGAGCCAGGATGCAAAGATGGCGTCAGAATGGGTGCATGCCACGGCGCGTGCCAGCATGACACGGAGGCGCTGCAAAGAGTCAACCTAGGGGTGGGCGTCCCTGGCTTTCTCTATCAGACGGATGGTGCTCTCCCACACAACCTCCATCTTTCCTTCTCTCTCTCTCTCCTTGGATATCGCTCTGTAGTAGACTCCAGCGCTGCTCAATCTAGGTACTTTTGTACTCTTGCTTTTGGAAGTGTAGTGCATATATATAGTAGTACTATGGAGTAGTACTAGTAGTAGTACCCGTATAAGCAATCAACGGTAGAAAGCTACTACCACCGGTATAGTTTATAGTTAACCTTCAAGTATTAAGTGCCTACCTAACCAAGCCTGCATGCTTATCTTGGTAATTGTGTGGCCTCTCGCATAGCCAAATCCCCACTTAGGCTGGTCATAGTGTGAAGTAAGTAGTAGTAACATGCATATGTTACTAGTCAGTTACTACCTCCCTAGTGGAAAATAACATAGGTGTGGTATCATGCACAGTCTCATTTATTGCAATGTAGACTCATTTTTTCTTGAAATATGTGATGTTATGGTAACATAGCTAGTTACCACAAGCCTCACTCTCATCATTTAATTGCATTCCATATCATCGAAATGCTTAGTTGGCAATACAAGTAGGACTAGGTTACTCCCATTATGACTATCCTTAACATGGAGTACTAGTACTGCCTGTTCAAAAAACATGTACTCCCTCCATTTCAAAATACAAGATGTTTTAGTTTAGTGAAAAGAGTGTATCTAGGTTGCTTTTAGTGTATATGTTTGATGACCCAAAATATATCGAGCTCGTTGGGGAACCCCAAGAGGAAGGTATGATGAGCACAGCAGTAAGTTTTCCCTCAGTTATGAAACCAAGGTTATCAATCCAGTAGGAGCAAGGAAACACCTCCAAGGTGTTGCTAGATGAACTTTGGCAGGGCGCACTACCGGTGCCAGCAGCAACGTGGAAACCTGCAGAACACAACCACAAAACTCTGCCCCCAACTTACAGTGAGGTTGTCAATCTCACCGGTTTTGCTAAAAACAAAGGATTAAACGTATTGTGTGGAAGAAAGTAATAGTTTGCAGAAAATAAACAGAAAGCAATAAACATTTGATTGAAGATTGATAATAAAAGAAAGGACCGGGGTCCATAGTTCACTAGTGGTGGCTCTCCTTAAGATAGATGACATGTTGGGTGAACAAATTACAGCGGGGCAATTGACAAACATCGAGAAAGCAATCATGCATATACTACTCATATTGACTCCTTTGAGACTTGATTGGGCATTACAACATTATACATAGACCTTAATCCAACTGCATCTATGACTAATAATCCACCTTCAGGTTATCATCCGAACCCCCTCCAGTATTAAGTTGCAAGCAACAGATAATTGCATTACGCATTGCATGTAAAGTAAACAATACGATTGTTCTGTGAACAGAGGATTGTTGTTTTCTCCCTAATAGCAACAACACATCTAGTACCTTAGAGATTTCTGTCACTTCCCCAAATTACTAGAGGCATGAACCCACTATCGAGCATAAATACTAACTCTTGGAGTTGCTAGCATCTACTTGGCCAAGATAGCTACTAACAACAGAAAGCATGCAGGATCATAAATAACAAAGACATGATAGAATCAATAATCAATGTAAAATAGCATCTCAATATCCATCGGATCCCCGCAAACACAACATGTAGGAATTACAAATAGATGATCTTGATCATGAACGGAGCTCACAAGATCTAAACATGATAGCACAAAGGAGAAGAACCAGCCATCTAGCTACTACATGGACCTGTAGTCCAAGGATGAACTACTCACGCATCACACCGGAGGCTTGCATGGAGATGAAGAAGGCCTCCAGGGTGAATTCTCCCCCCGGCAGGGTGCCAGGAAGAGCTTCAGATCCCTCCTGATCTAGGGATGGAGATGACGGCGGCTATACACTCTTTCGTGGAATTTTGATCGGGGAACTTAGGGTTTCTGTGTCGGAGGCATCTTATAGGCGAAAGGGGCGGCCGAGGGGGTGCCGGAGGCGTCTAGACCACCCCCTGGTACGGGCCAGGCTGGGCCGCACGGCCAGGTGGTGTGGCGACCCCCTAGCCCCTCTCCGTCTTGTATTCTGGCTCCGTGTGTCCCTCGGTGAAAAACTGACATTGGCTTTTGTCCTGTCCAATTCCGAGAATATTCATTTTCTGACTTTCCTGGAACCAAAAACAGCAGAAAACAGGCAGCTGGTACTGTGGCTCTTGTTAATAGGTTAGTCCAAGAAAGTGTATAGAAAATACTCCAAAGTTGGAACAAAACATAAGAAAGTAGATAAAACCAAGCATGGAACATCAAAAATTATGGATACATTAGCAATGTATCAATGTTCAATATAAATGAACATATACACCAAAAGCAGTCTACATGCACTCTTTTCACAAAACTAAAACATCTATTTTGGAATGGAGGGAGTACTAGCTAGTACTACTGTTTTGTTGGTACCAAGAAGTGGTTTTGAAAATCTTGGGAATGTTATAGAGCTAGCCTCTTAACTTCACCGTAATTCTCTCCCCATTGGTTTATTTTTTTCCTTCGCGCTCTACCGCATGCAGAGAGAAATGGTAGGGGCCAGAAATTAGGGGTTGCAATAACTAGGGCTCTAGAAATTACTCCCCCATCTCATTGCATTTTACTACTCCATGTATTATGTACCTCGTGTCAGGAACCCATCACAGCTTTGTTCTTCAAGTTATACTATGAAACTATTTTGAAGGTGTACATTGTGGGTCAATATCTTGAAAATCTCCGAGGTTTCTGAATGACTCAATATCTTGAGATATATGAATTTGCATGCTGGAAACTCTTACAAAGATTAAAAAACGAAAGGATATAAAGGAAAATGAATAAACGAAAAGGTTCCACATGACATCCTCTTGTTTGCAGTACCAAGTATGAAAAATGGTAAACATGAGATTTGAAACATTCGAAAAAGTCGTAGTCACATTAGATATGGCCTGAACACTCGAGGGTTTCTCGAGCAGAACGACTGATTAGGTCATGGACATATCTACATCATAGTTCATGATAATGTACCCATATTTGGTAGATGGGTGTGTCTTGCCATGGTATACAATAATGCTGGGGTGGTAGTTTTGAACTAGTAATAGGAAAAACATGTTCAAATTTCTGACTTGTATCTTTAGGGTCCGTGTTGTAAAAGTATAGGTCCCAGGTGTATTTTGGTTTTATTTGGACCACTATGTAATTTTCATGCCCATCATTGGATTTTAACGCGTACGTTCTTGGTACTTCGGGGCACATTCCTCGTTAGAAACAAAAAGAAAAAGTTCCCAGTGACCGGAATTATTTTGCGCACGAATATTTTGGATCTAAATGCCCCAGACCCAATTTTCAGAAAAAAAGGACTATTGTGCAAAACTTGAGTAGTCCGTACTTCTACTGAACCAAGGGCACCGGAAAATTAACCCCAAAGCTGCAAAGAAAAAAACGGAAGAAAAAACGAAGAGCGAGAAGAGATTATTAACGGGAGGCAGCGTGAGAGCAGCGAAGGAGTTGAAGGCGGTGCAATGTCAGAGTAGAGCTAGTTTGACGGGTTTCTGACACGATGTACAGGTACTTACTACTAGTAGCACAGTACTACTAGTAGTACTACTACGTTTTCTCTCTCCTTTGCTTTCTCTCACCATCCATCCGCTCTCCCCCCTCCTATGCAGTGCCCCGCACGCACCGGCCGGCTGATCTCTCCCTCGTCCCACTACGTTGTGCCGCACGTGTGCCTTGGTATAGCTGCGCTGTGTGTGTGTGGCCTGTTTTTTCCTTTTTTTCTTGACAAGAGTTTCTAGCGTGTTTTGAATTAGATATGTAGCACCAATCCTGACCATTGGGGTATAAGATCCAACGGTTCAGAGCAGCTGGATTCGTGTTGAACGGTACCTAGAGAAAACTCCACCATGTTCTAGGACCATCATATTTTAAGTCTTGTTGGAGAAAAATGCATACATTAAGTCTATTAATAATAACTATCTTCTTTTCCATTCTAGCATATAGAAGATTCGATTGATAGACTTCATCACGATAAATTATAAAATTACTATATAAAATTGATAGTCTTCGATTGATAGTCTGACATATCATCACTATATTAAATTATAATTGGTAAAGCACAATAAATTATAAATTTGATCAACATCTATAAAGTATAGGTGTATATTTGGTCCTTGTACTTTGCATGTCATTATGCTGAAGACTATCAATAGAATCTTTTAGATGCTAGAATGGTAAAGAAGATCCAACAGCTAGAAATATTGGGATTCGCGAGTCTTGATCCAAAGGTCAGTATTCAAATTTATTCGTACACTATATACTGGTAAGAGGTAAGATAAAATATCTCTATCTCTACTACTATAATGGAGCAGTTTTGAATTGGATCCATATGACCAATCCTGATCGTTGGGTTGTTAGATCCAATGGTTCAGAGAAGCTGGATACGTGTTGAATAGTACCTAGAGCAAGCTCAACCATGCATGTTCTAGAACCATCATACCACCACCCCCAAAATTTCTTAGCACAGTAGGCTGTAAATAGTACAGACCTAGAGCAAACTCCACCATGTTCTCTAGAACCATCATGTCATTACCCCCAAAATTTCATAGCACAGTAGGTTGTATTCTTAATATGTGTATATAGATATTATTAATAGACTTAATTTATGCATTTTTCGCTAATGTATGAAATGTGATTTAACAAACATTAAGTTGTTATTAACCAATAGTCTTGTTAGAGAAAAATGCATACATTAAGTATATTAATAATAACTATCTACACATATTGAGAATACAACCTACTATGCTATGAAATTTTGGGGGTGGTGACATGCTGATGGTTCTAGAACATGGTGGAGTTTGCTCTATAGGTACTATTCAACATGAATCTAGCTGCTCTGAACCATTTGATCTAACAGCCGAACGTTCTATATGAAATGTGATTTAACAAACATTAAGTTGTTACTAACCAATAGTTTTGTTAGACAAAAAATGCATACTTTAAGTCTAGTAATAATAACTATCTACACATAATGAGAATGCAACCTACTTTGCTATGAAATTTTGGGGGTGGTGACATGATGGTTCTAGAACATGGTGGAGTTTGCTCTAGACCGGTACTATTCAACACGAATCAAGCTACTCTGAACCATTGGATCTAACAACCCAACGGTCAGGATTGGTCCTATGGATCCAATTCACTCAAAACCGCTCCACTATCTTGTCTTATCTTACCACTATATAGTGTACGAGTAACTTTGAATATTGAACATTGGATTGAGACTCGCGAATCTGAACATTTCCAGCCATTATTGGATCTTCTTTTCCATTTTAGCATCTAGAAGATTCTATTGATAGTCTTCAACGCAATGAATGCACTATGCATAAACCTCTCAAAACACACTTCTCCATCATACTAGAATCCTCTCCCTCGTTTCTCTAGACCATGTATCCAAAAATTTCAAGTGTTAGGTAGCTAATAATATTTGACTTCTACACATGATGATACAAAGTAGAAGAACCAAATATACACCCATACTTTATAGATGTTGATCAAATTTATATTTTTTCCACTTTACCTATTATAATTTTATATAGTGATGATATGTCAGACGTCTATTATCTGAGCCTCACGTGCAACTTACTAGTAGTAGTAGAGAGAATAGAACCTACTGTGCTATGAAATTTTGGGGGTGGTGACATGATGGTTCTAGAACATGCCGGAGTTTTCTCTAGGTACTATTCAACACGAATCCAGCTGCTTTGAACCATTGGATCTAACAGCCCAATGGTCAAGATTGGTGCTATGGATCTAATTCAAAACTGATCTATTCTTATCTTATCTTATCTTATCTTACCACTATATAGTGTACGAATAACTTTGAACATTGACCGTTGGATCAAGACTCGCGGATCCTAACATTTCTAGCCGTTGGATCTTCTTTTCCATTCTAGCATCTAGAAGATTCTATTTTTTTGAACGGTCTAGAATATTTTATTGATAGTCTTCATCACAATGAATACTATGCACAAAACTCAAAACACACGTCTCCATCATTCTAGAGTCTTCTCCCTAGCTCGTTTCTCTAGACCATGTGTTACCAAAAATTTCATGTTTTAGTAGATAGCTAATAATCATTGACTTCTACATGATCTTACCACTATATAGTGTACGGACAACTTTGAATATTGAACATTGGATCAAGACTAGCAAATCCCAACATTTCCAGACGTTGGATCTTCTTTTCCATTCTAGCATCTAGAAGATTCTATTGATAGTCTTCATCACAATGAATGCTATGCACAAAACTCAAAACACACTTCTCCATCATTCTAGAATCTTATCCCTTGTTTCTCTAGACCATGTTACTAAAATTTTAAAGTTTTAGATAGCTAATAATCGTTGACTTCTACATGATATGCAAAGTACAAAAATGAAATATACACCTGAGAAGATTATTCTACTCCCTCCGATCCAAATTATTGTTCTGAGATTTGTCTAGATTCGGTTGTATGTAGTCATGTTTTAGTGTTAGATACATCCGAATCTAGACAAATCTGAGAATAATAATTTCGATCGAAGGGAGTAGAATGATGGAGTAGTGTTTTTTGAGGGTTGTGCATTGCATTCATTGTGCTAAAGACGTACTATCCATAATATATTATAGTAGATATGCTAGTTAGTAGATATGCTAGCAATGTTGGGATTCGCGAGTCTTGATCCAACGATCAATATATTTGAAGTTATTCATACACTGTATAGTGGTAAGATAAGATAAGATAAATAGTAGTATTTTCTAGAGATGATGCTACAATGGAACAGTACATCCAACGGCTGGCAATGTTGGGATTCGCGAGTTTTGATCCAACCGATCAATATTAAAAGTTAATCGCAAAAAATATAGTGGTAAGATACGGTAAGAAAGACTATCAATTGTATCTACTAGATGCCAGAATGGAAAACAAGATCCAACCAGTTGGCAATGTTGGGATTCGCGAGTCTTGATCCAACGGTCAAAATTCCAAGTTATTCATACACTATAGTGGGTAAAATAATGTACTATCCATAGTGTATCTTCTATTTAGATGCTAGCTAGAATGGACTAGTAAAAGGCACGTGCCACACACGTATATATTGTATGAAATGTGATTTAGCAAACATGAAGTTGTTATTATTAACCAATAATCTTGTTAGAGAAAAAAGGGCCTACATTAAGTCTAATAGTAAAAGGCATGAGCCACACACATACATACTGTATAAAATGTGATTTAGCAAACATCAAGTTGTTATTATTAACCAATAGTGTTGTTAGAGAAACAAGCCATACATTAAGTCTACTAGTAAAAGACATGATCCACACATGTATATGCTGAATGAAATGTGTTTTGGCAAACATTAAGTTGTTATTATTAACCAATATTCATGTTAGAGAAAAATGCATACATTAATTCTATTAATAATGACTATCTACACATTGAGAATACAACCTACTGTGCTATGATTATTTTTTGGGGAGAGGAGGGGGTTACATGGTGGAGTATGCTCTATGGGTATTGTTCAACACGAATCCAGCTGCTCTGGACCATTGGATCTAACAGCCCAATCGTCAGGATTGGTGCTACTAATAATAACTATCTACACATATTCAGAATATAGCCTACTCTGCTATGAAATTTAGGAAGGGGGGTGTTGACATGATGGTTCTAGAACATGGTGGAGTTTGCTTTTGGTACGTACTAGCTGTTCAACACGAATCTAGCTGCTCTGAACCATTGGATCTAACATCCCAACGGTCAGGATTTGTGCTATGGATCCAATTCAAAACTGCTTTATTATAGTAGTAGAAGAAAAGAAGATAACACTATATTGTGTACGATACAAATAACTTTGAACTTTGACTATTGGATCTAGACTCGTGAATCCTAACATTGCGAATTAACCGTTGGATCTTCTATCCATTCTACTCCTTCCGTCTAGAAATATAAGACATTTTTAGCTTTGTGAAACGAATGTATCTAGATGTCTTTTAGTCTATAGGCCAACATCTAGATACATTCGTTTTACAAAGGTAAAATGTCTTATACTTGTGAACGAGGGAGCAGCATCTAGAAGATTCTATTGTTAGACTTCAGCACAATGAATGTTATGCACAAATCTCAAAACACACTTTTCAATAATTCTAGAATCCCTAGAGCACGTGGAGTATTAGGTAGGAGTATCTAGGTTGATTTCTACATGATACAATACAAAGTAGAAGAACCAAATATACACCCGATACTTTATGGGCGTGGCTCGAAATTAAAATTATTTTTTGAGCTTTACCTATCCTATGCAAGGCACGTTCAACTTTATAGTGGATGTCTAGATCATGTTGGGGGTGACAACTGCTTATGGCTGTCTCTTCGATTTCTGCGTCAAGTACTGTATCTGAATGGAAATGGTTTTTTACTCGCGTGAAGACCAGGAGGCCGCCTCTCACGGACTCAGCCTTCTTCCTCCTCCTCTTCGTGACTGTAGCTCTTCTCTACCAGATTGCTTTGCCCGTTTTCATTCCTTTTTGCTGTGCTATTTCACCCGCATGACCGGGAACAAGTCCCGCCATAGAAGGGCTCGTGCCGCGACGGTGAAGCTGGCGGAAGAGAAGAAGACGGCTTGCCGTTCTACCATTATGTTGCAACTGGTACCAGGCGATGCGACGATCAAAGGGTCCCAATCGTATCCCTCGGCTGCAGGCGAGAGGTCTTCAACTCAAGGTCCTTCGAAGCCAACGCAACTAGGGACAGATACCTTCAGGTAAATCTCTGTTCTTGTGCAACTTTCCATGTCTTTGACCGTTTCTTGATTTCTCATTTACCTAAAAAAAGCACGTTCTTCCTCAATGGTGTTTTTAGGCGGGCGGTCTTCGAATTCCATCAGCACTCCTGCATGCAGAATCATCTTCGCCATCGCTGATGGAGACTGATACCTTCAGGTAAATCTCTGTGCTTGGGAAACTTTTCATGTCTTTGACCGTTTCTTGATTCGCTCATTTCCCTATTAGTACATTTATTCTCAATGTTGTTTTAGGTTGGGCAGTCTTCGCATTCCCGCGACACTCCTGCCTGCACAATCATCTTCACCATCACCGATGGAGGCCGATCAGTATAGCCGCAAGGTAAGAAATCATTCGAATTGTGATTCTGTGTCTCTCTTCATTGATAGTTCTCTGGATACACTTCTAAATTTACGCTCTCTCTTCATCTAATAGAATATTGTCTTCGAGATCGAGTTTATGGTGAAAAAGGTGATGGGCGATTTCTGCGTCAAGACAGGGGATAGAAGCGCCCTCATCAACGAGTGCACTAGACTTTACTCCAAACTCGCTGTTGACAAGGTCGGGCTTAGCCTCCTCAGGAATCTCACCATGGAATACTTGATTGAGCATGACGAGCTGAAGAGGTGGAACATTGGCATGATGGAGATGCTGGGCATAAGCTTCGAACAGATCCAGGACCTCGAGGACAAGAGGGACAAACTCCTAGCCGAGCTGGCAAAGCTGAAGCGTGAAACTATCGTCGATCTCCATTAATGAGCCAGCACATGGAAGACCTTAGTTAGTACTCCATATGTTTTCACAATATAAGCCTATTTAAAGAGCTAATTTTTTTACAAAAAAGGCTTATATATTATGGAATGGAGGGACTAGTTGATGATCGGATATATAGATTGCAATATTGCGCCAGTAAATTGAAAAACCTTTGTTACTAGTATGAATGTATGATCATGTACTTGCTGGTAAAATATTTGGTTATTTTGTGAATGTGATATGCATCAGCATCACCAGCCACAATGTTGCTAGAGCCAATTTTGGGTGTGATTATCTTTCCTACTGTACTATAGTAGTAATTAGTAGTTATTATTGCTTCCATAGAGCGGTAACTACCATTCTGTCGTTTTCATGCTGCATCTCACCAACTTCACTTGCTCAAAGCCTCCATTCTTCTTTACTCCAAAAAAAGAGCCTCCATTCATCCGCCATCTTCGGTTTTGGTCCTGCTGATGGTAGTGGCAGCGATATCCCATTGATGGTGACTTTAGATCAGGACCCCCACTTTGTCCCTGTACAACTGTAGTGTAGTATAATCATTGCGCCAATGCTTACAGGGGAAGGAAGAGGTAATTGCTGGGGATCCCTCCTGAACATATGTACACTCTCCATAATTTATACATTCAAGGGATAACCACTTTTATAGCCACTAAAAAGAGTTTCGGGTGATTTTGTCAAATTAATTCGACCTTTAACTTGATGTGTGTTATTTGGTCGACAATTAGAAAACACTATTTAGTTATTTAGTAGTAGTATATAGATTCTTCCAATTTTTGACTAACTTGTCACATCTATTTTAATACGAAGGGAGTAGGATTATGCGTTAGCTACAAACATGGCCTTTATTCTGCATAGTGTCAACCTGGTGGGATAATTCTCTCCTGAGGAGAGGGGCCTACACATTAAAAGGTGTCTAGATATATTCGTTTCACAAAAACTAAAACAACTTATATTTTGGAATAGAGGGAGTACATGGGATCTAATAAAGAGGGGAGAGAGGTACATATATGAGTAAAAAAATGAGAGTTGTAGGAACAAGATGATGAATGAATATTCTATCAATGGTCTTCCCGAAAATTTGTCACCCTGTTACAAAAAAATGCAACAAATCCATGAAAAATGAAAAAAAAACGTGTGTATTAGTTTTTATGTGACAACGACTGTGTCCCTTGTTCCCTGGCACACACCCAGAAAATATGTGGTATTTCTTGGAGCGATTCAACTGCAGCGACTCCGTCGCAAAAAGAAAAAGGAAACTATAGAAAAAAGGAAACGATGTCGTGAAACTAGGTCGAACTTTCTTATCTTATCTTATTACTACTATATAGTGTACGAATAAATTTGAAGGTTGACCGCTGGATGAAGACTAGCAAATCGCGACATATCTAACCTCTAGATATTTACCATTCTAGCATCTAAAAGATTCAATGGATAGTCTTTAGCACAATGAATACTATGCTAAAACTTCAAAACACAATTCTCCGCCATTCTTGAATCTTCTCTGTCATTTCTCTAAGCATGTTACAATTTTTTTGAGTATTATTATGTACCAAGAACCAAGTATACACCTAATAATTTATGGATATGATGTGGCTCAAAATTCTTTAATAGTCTTTTGAGCTTTACCTACTATAATTTTATAAGTCATGACATGTCTTACTTTCCATCTGATAGCTTGAGATGACATGATAGTCTTTTATTTGAGTCTCACATTTGTTTGTTTTTTGAAATGGGGATACCGCAGCCTCTACACCCAAAGTATGCACAAATCCCTTTTATAACCAAGTACCGAGTACAGTTTACGAATCATATAAGGTTGATACGAACACCAACCATGTGAACAAAGTTAAAGGTCTCACAAGAGAAAGCACACATCTCACGTGCAAATTATTATGCAAATACTTACTTCAAGAACATAGTTTGACCGTCAATCTGGTGAAGAATATATAATTATATTTAATAATTTTCAATCAATTTATTTATATTCAAAAGACTATTCCAATGGTACAATTATTGTGACATAGAATTCATAAATTGGTGACCAAATTTATGGTCAAATTATTTTCTTCGAGTACGTATTTGTCTAATGAACCGGAATGGAGGTAGTATACAAAATTCCTAGGCAAATCCTTTGAATCAAACAGACCCTAGAGTAGGAGTGCTTGAAGCAGAGGCCCTGCTGGATCAGGCATAGCTTTTCAGAGGGACTACATGGAGTGCACTTTTTGGCAAAAGGCTGCTGGTGTGTTCATACCTCCCATCGCATTTGATGCACTTCCTATAGCTCGGCTCCTGGCTAGTGTAGCAATAATCATAGAGTAGAGATCGCCAATTTTTTTGGTGGGTTAATCTCGTTCTAAACTGAGATCACCAAAATTTGAATGACATTGATGGGCTTTTCTTTGAACTACCCGATGTGATGCAATTCAAAAGTTTCAAACCCACCGGCGCCCTTGTGATACATATAAAACACGCCATCTCCCACATCTCTCACTTGACATCAGAGCCGGAGCATGTCCCACAAACGTGGCCTCGCACCGCCGTCCCTCCCCACCACTACTGCCTCCTCACTAGGTACCATTGTGACCAAAGGCACCACTCCCTTGTTTAGCAAGACGGAGCGGATTCCCCACGCCGACGACCACCGTGCCGAAGCGTGCACAGCATCGCCAGAAAACACGGTACGGTTTCCACGAAGTCCCATCTGCTTCATGGACTCACTGGTCTCCGGCACCGGAAAGATGGGAAAACGACACCCCCCCCCCCCCCCGTTCGACCGCACCAACGCGAAGCGTAAACTCGTCTCCTCCCCATACGAATGTTGTTGCACACTTTATGCTTCCTTTCATTATGCACCTTATTACTATCAAAAGTACTTCGTCATTTGCTGTAGTGTACTGCATCTTGCTCATATACTCGATCGTTACTAAAGTTTGCTAGAGCCTTCATTACCATCGTTATGAAGCTCCTCTGACATCTGTGGAATATCTCCTAAAATGATTTTAGTTGGGGCGTACAGGTTTATAGATAGCATAGCTGGTATACATCAACTCTAGCTGACATCCTAAGCTGAATTAGTATGTCATGGCTCCTTGTTTAGAGTATAACCAGGCAGGCCCTGCTAGTTATGTTATCAGTATTATAGTCAAGCCTGCAGGTTAGTCGATTGTATTAGAACTTCATGTGTTTTCTTCTCACTCAGGGTTACATATGATTAGAGTACTCATAGCGAAAGTACTATACTAGAGTTGTGACGGGAATCATTGCTTTTCGAGCTATCAACCTCTGCAAGAACTCCTAATAATTTCTTCTTTTTTCACACGATTCCATGATAAATCTGAAAATCTATTTGCTTCCAATGCAGGAAACAAAGTCAGAACAAGGTCTTAGACTCTACTTAATCTAGTTGAAAATGACAACCATGCCAAAAAGACAATAATGCAAAACATCAGCATAAAAAGTTTCGTCCTAATCCTGCACCAGTGGGTCCAGTTGCACTGGTGCCTGCAAATAGAAAAATACACATCCCACAGCCGCCAGTAGCCCATCCGGTCCAGGAAGAATTGGCAGCATAACCAGTTTCAACAGCAGGTTCGCATCAACGATCTGGTTATGATCTCCCAACGACCTTCAGTACTGACAGAGACATATACTACCTCTGTTTGGGATTATTAGTCCTAAGAGCTTTTTTATATTGTTTCAAATTATAAGGGATATCTCATTTATTAGTCTCTCTCGTCCAATGCATGTTCTTATTTTTCTCTCACTTCTCTCGTTCATGTAAAACTATTGGTGCATGCATATATGAATGAGAGAGAGTTATGGAGTGTCTTGGTATTAGTAACTTGGCCCTTAGGACTAATAATCCCAAACAGAGGTAGTACTCCCTTGCAAATGAGCTTGACACCAAATTTGTTATATGTATAGAGACTAGTAGTAGCATGCCCTTTTATATGTAACTTTTGATGTTTTGGTAAAAAAAATTAGTTGCACTACGACGAAGATTAATAAGGGGGCCGACGATGGAAAAAAATCTTGAGCAGATGCTTGAAATAAGTAAATCAAGACTTCCGATCACATCTATAGCAGGATTCAGAAGGCCACTGGATCCACATGAATCTGCTTATATTGCATCGATCACAGGCATTTTCGTGAGAAATCATATTCCCATCTTGCCCTCATGGAACTCCACCGAAATACCCCTAAGCATTTTGAAGGTTTACTGAAGAAGTTACATGTAAGTCCTCTGTCTCTTGGTCATACTCCATTGCTCTGTCCCTTGTCTTCTTAGCTTGCTGTTTATTCTATATGCTCCTCATTGTTGTCTATAGAGATTTTTCATGTTCGATGAGAATAGCGAGGAAGTAAAGGTTGTTCTCAAAAGCATATTCTTCGCATGTTTGTGCCAACAGCACCACAGGCTAAAGAAGCAACACTTCTTTGGCAAGTGTTTTAAGGATGTTACAAGAACGTCACCCGTGGATCACATGACTGATGATAAGTGGGGTGATCTTCTCCACCACTGGCTTGATCAAAAGAATGAGGTATGCTTTGAGAAGACTGAGACTAGATCGCATTGTCAATTTGTATATATGCATGTGTTTTACAAGTCTCATTTTGTAGGCCATCGCTCAAAGGAACTGTTCCAGTCGTAATAAAGTATGAGTACTAACTCGCACAGGATCCCACAACATAATTGGGCACCTCTACCAATTGGTAAGGACCTGTTGTTATGTACTGTATATTTTAAATAAGTATGTAATTGATGTTGTGGAATCTGTATGCATCTTATCTTTCAACCTCTGTTTCCACCATGTGATGCAATTTATTTTCACCTGTCCAAATGCAGACGAAGTCTATTGGGGATACAAAAAAGCAGTTGAGTATGCTGGAGAAATTTGAGGGATGCCAGACGGATAGATATGGTGTCATTGTAAAGAAAGTTGTTGTAAGTCTTCTCTGCATTTTGTGATGTTGCACTTGCAGTGATTTGTACGTATAAGTTTGATAAGCAACCTTGCTTGGACTGCTTCTCAGTTTTGTTTTCATTTTCCTTCACAATTTGCAACTAAAGTCAGTTTTAGTTATGAATTGTACAAACAGTTGGCATATCATGCACCTCACAGTGTTTACACAGGAAGCCACATTTTTAGTCTTGTTAGTAAATGACATCAAAAAAAAAGATACACGACAAAAAGATCTTTTTACTGAAGTGTATAAGATGCGTTACGAGCACTGCCAATTATAGCAGTTCATGCACATGTTAAACATGTCTGCATATTTCTTTATAGTAACTTCACTTCTCTTACACATGTCTATCAACTAAAAACTTTCCAGGCTAAATTGAAAGAGGAGCTGGCAAATCCTAGAAAGACTGTTCAGTAAAAACTCCAAAAGAATGTGTGGATTTATTTTCCAAGGTACTACAACACGGTTCTATAGCCAAGAATATGTTGTTGTGTAATGTTGGGTTCCCAGCGAGCTCGTCAAATTCCAAGTTCAAGTTCAAATCCAACTCTAAGGACATTTCTTTTCATATTCAAGTTCTTGAGGAACAACTCCAAGCTGAACAATCGTTATCATCTGCCCTAAGTGTATACAATGAACGATTGATCGCAAAGTTAGAAGAAATTTTAATTCGCCTAGATCACTCCATAGAAAATAAGGAGAAAATCATGAAGATGCTTAGTATTTCTGGTTGAGAACTAACAGCTGAGGTTAGTCCCTTTGTCGTGAAATGGAACCTGAAGCTGAAAGTATTTGTTAGTGCACTAGTCTGCACTTGTTATGAACTTGGGTTGTTTCCTTGTTGCGATATGTCTTTAATTTGTATGGTGGATGCACCAATATGTACTAGTGTGATATAGTACATTATGTTACAAGTGCTGATGTCCTGGATCATTGATCATAAGGTTCAGGTTCTCAAAACAATGCCTTAGCCCTTTGTTGCACACCATATTCATACACGTCATGTGATAAATGGAAATACATTTTGGAATCGGAGCTCAACATTTTGTTTCACATCTGAATGGACTGATGAACAGATGGAGTATGACCCGCAAAAAAAAGACCTTATACAATTTTTCTGTTCTGTTACTTGGAGTAGTCACATTCAAAACCATAGTGGAGCCATAAATTCTCCCACCGTCCCCCGTAATATTTTTGAATCCAAGATCATGGTATCCAATTTTCTACCCCTCTATCCAGAAAAAGGCTACTTTGAGCAAGGTCCTGGACGATCAGTTGATGTGACCAGGTCTTGGATTCGTGAACAGAGGGAAGTACGGTCTACTAGCAGTTATTTTCTCAGAATTGGACGGGACAAAATCCAAAGTTACTATTTTCCCGGAAGACTCACGGAGCCAGAAGACGAGACGGAGAGCAGCCATAGGGTGGCCACACCATGTGGTGGCGCGGGCTAGCCCTGGCCGCGCCACCGGGTGGTGTGGGCTCCCTGGCCGCCCACCGACCTCGCCTCTTTGCCTATAAGAAGCCTTCCGAAGCATAAACCCTAAAAAGTCAATCAGAAATCCATGAAAAGTTCCACAGCGCCGCCGCCACCGATGGGGAGATTCGGGGGACAGAAAGTCTCTGTTCCGGCACCCTGCCGGCACGGGGAAGTGCCCCTGGAGCCATCTCCATCAATCTACATCGCCATCTCCATCACCATTCCTGATTCCCATGATGAGGAGGGAGTAGTTCTCTCTCGAGGCTAAGGGTTCTACCGGTAGCTATGTGTTCATCTCTCTCTCTATGCATGATCATATTGTGATTATGAGCTTGTAATCTATAGATCTACCTTGCTACTCAAGTGCTTTAATAGATCTCTGCTCTCCCCATGTGTGTGAAAGTGACAGTGTGCACACCCTAGTGGCACTTAAGCTAGAGATTACAAATACTTGTTATGAGTTATATTTGGAGTTGGATGTCTTTATGAAATTGTGGTGTTTGTTGGAACCATCTAGTGCTCAAGGTGACAGTGTGGGGTTTTCTAGATGGGAAAGGCTTACTTTGAGGTGTGCTGTTATAGCCCTGCCATGGATTAGAGTGTCCAACCGGAGAATAGTTCAGCGTAGTATCATGAAGAGATGATATTTATATGAGTGTGTTCACTAGCAAAAGTATGATCCCTAGGCCTTGTTTCTAAGCATTGAAACACCGTCTGCAATTAGATCGGTTACATGTTTGCTTGCTTCCTTCTTTATTTCAGTTTGCCTTTAGTCTTTTCCACTCCGTCAAGCTATTTTCTATCACCGTTACCACTTATAATTATCCATACCACTTGTATTTCACTATCTCTTCGTCGAACTAGTGCACCTATACACCTGACAAGTTTATTGGGTGTGTTGGGGACATAAGAGACTTCTTGTATCTTGATTGCAGAGTTGCTTGAGAGGGGATACATTTGACCACTTCCTCCCTGAGTTCGATAAACCATGGGTGATCCACTTAAGGGAAAACTTGCTGATGTTCTACAAATCTCTGCACCTGGAGGCCCAACAACTGTCTACAAGAATACAAGTGCGTAGACATCAAACCACCAACGGGGTACCCCTTGCACATGATACAGGAGCTATCCCATAATCGAAATGACAAGGCAAGCAGACAATGAGCATCTCAGCGATCTTTTTATTTACTATATGCATAGATTTTTATTGAGGATGCTTCATAGAATGCTCATTATGGTTATGCTGCAAGTTTCCACCATGATTAGGCATGGCTTATGCTAGCGGCCCAGGCGTTTCTCTAACATACATACAAACTCCATGATCTTACAAGTTCCACTTTTATTTCACACCGTCGGGATCCATAAGCAAAAGAACATGATATCAATGAGGTACTAAGTACCAATGAAATGTTGAAAACGTTCCCCATGATACATGGTTCTGCTAACTTCAACTTATAAAGCACAAGCATATACGCAACAAAGGAGGACGCAATGGTTCAGGTTTATTAAATGCGAGAAAATAAAGTGTGCCATCAAGTTCGTGAGAGCTTTACTAACTAACTTTCTCATAACAAGCAAACATTTTATTCGGAAGAAAACAAGGCATATTGAATATGCACGGAAGTAGCAAATGATGCTAATAGGTAGGTATGGTGGACACTTTGGCAATATTTGGTTTTAGGGAGTTGGAAACATGAGTAAAACATACTCAGTGAAAGTGAAGGCTAGCAATAGTAAGGGAGCGACAAACGAGAGAGCAATAATAGCCATAATCATGCAGAGCGACAAAACTTCATTGATCAAAGCATAAAGTGATACTACAAGTTGAAAACTAAAGGATCATAAAGGCTTATGGTGACTTGGGATAGTCACAACATGGTGTGAGCATGTGCCAAGTCAACCCAAATAAAGCATCAAAGGAGAATACCACAATACTATGCTTTAATATGCTAAAACAACGCATGATTCTTCCAAAGCACATTAAGCAATCTCAATTGTTTATAACAAGTCATGCTACAGCAAAGAATACTAAGCATAAAGCCAAAACAATATCAAGCATGGCATGACAAAGCATAGGCCACAGTCAAAAACAAGCTCTCTTCACCACTCAGGCCTCCTACTCTTTTCCAATCCAAACCAAACTATTTGAACACCAATGTATGAAAGAGGAGGTCCAACCAATTTAGTCAGCAAACTAAGAAAACTAAAAACCAAAACGAAAATGAAAAAGAAGACGCTCCAAGAACAACACAATTGTGCAAGAAACAATAAAAATGAAGCGTTTGGAAGAAACCTGGGATTTTTATTGATTAAGAAGGAGATGCCTTGGGCATCCCCAGGCTTTGACACTTGTACTTATTGGATATTTTTGGGGTGACACGCGTGGCATCCCCAAGCTTGAGTTTTAGTCCATCCTTCATCTCATTACTCATTCCTTCCATACACCTGAAATTTTTCCTTCATACAAAACTTCACACAATCTTTATTAGCAACATTAGTGCACTCAAGATAATAAGTCTTTAGGTTCAGTTCTAACACCAATAAAACTTCCATTAGAACACTAACTCAAAAAGGAACCAACAAGAAGCAAATGCAGAAAATGGCAGAAATCTGTCAAAACAGACCAGCAGGTAAAGACGAATTTTTGCGAAGACCTTCTGTTGCTCAAATCAAAAAGTGTTGAACTAACGAAAGTTAGATAACAACCTGGGGCAGAAGCACAAAAATTCACGCCTCAAAAGGACATACAGAGATTTTACACAATTTTTTACGGTGAAGCATAGAAATCTGTTTCGGGATATCAACTTTCCCAATCATTACTTCTCTCTCATTAGAGGTTACTCTTGGCACAAAAAGCAAATAAAAAGGATAAGGAGCGGTTATTACTGAGGTAATAACTTTCAAGACTCATCTAAAACTTTTGGGTTATCTCCCAATAAGTACTTTTCTTTAACACCTTTAAGTTAGGCAAAAGCAAAAACTGAAAATGGATAAAATAGAAGTAAGCGGAGATAATCATGGTGAAAACATTGTTTTGTCCAATGAAATCCTTTTGTTAACAAGGTTAATCAGGTCTTGTTACCAAAACAATTTCATATTATACAAAACTTTGTATTCCACTAATGATTAGGTTGCCTCAACCTTGATAGCAATGGTCCCAATCATAATAGTTTCAAATTTTTCTCTTGGTATGGGACAATATATTTCTCCAACTTGAATGCCCTCAACATGTTAAATTGAATTCAAGCCATAAGGCCTTTCAATCTTCTTGGGGAAATATACAATATGTTCCTTGTCATTAACATTGAAGGTCACCTTCCCTTGATTATAATTAACAACAGCTCCTGTAGTATTTAAGAAAAGGTCTCCCAAGAATAATAGACATAATATCATCTTCAGGCATAAAAAGTTTGAGAGGATGCTCTCATAAGAAATATGAGTTGAAGTAAAAGAGAGCATCAAGAAGCAAATTCAAAACAAATTTAAGTCTAACCCACTTCCTATGCATAGGAATCGTGTATGCAAATAAATTCACAAATAACAAAGTGACAAGCATAGGAAGATAAACAAGAGTAATTTCAAAACTTTCAACACATAGAGAGGTGTTTCAATACCATGAAAACTTCTACACCCATATTTTCCTCTCTCATAATAATTTTCAGTAGCCTCATGAATAAACTCAACAATATAACTATCACATAAAGCATGCTTTTCATGATCTACAAGCACTAGAGCTTTATTATAAACACTTTCAAAAGAATCCTCAGGAACATAACATTCATCCTTCTTTAGTAAGCATGGAGGACAATCAAATAATGTAAGGGATAAAGAGTTACTCTCATTAGAAGGTAGGCATGGGTAGCTAATCCATTCTTCCTCCTTTTGTTCATCACTCTCCTCCTCTTTTTCATCTAATGAGATTTCAGGTTCATTAATTTCTTCTTCCATAGGATCCTGCAAATAATTAGTCTCTTCCATTTGTGGAAAGCATCTATTAAAATATTCAAGAATATAGAAATTTTCATCCTTGTAATTATCCAAGAAAAATTTAAGTATACCATAAACCTCATATTTGTAAGGTGAATCATCAATATTTTCAAGCAAACTAGGAAGTTCAAAAGCACCCTTCCAAGCAATAAATTCTTCAATTTGTTCTGCATCATAAAAGTCATAAATTCCTTTAGCATAAGAAGATATGGTATCATTATCATTATACTCACATTGAAAAGGGAGGTGTTTATACCTCTTTCTGCAAAGAGATTCATCATAGCAATAAGTAACATTATAAGTAGAGCACACGTTTCTAGCAATGGTATACAATCTATCAATTTGTTCCCATAAGTGTTTCCCTTTTTGTGACAAGCGGTGTTCCTTATAATAATATTTTTGATCTTCCGTGAACCCACCTGGCCAATAAGCTTCAGTTTCAAAGAAACCAACCATTGACAACAAGCATGATAAGGCAAGACAATAACAGACCAATGAAAATAACAACTAGAGTAGGAACTAGTTTTTTTGTATTTTTGATAAAGAAACAAGCAAACAAGGAGAAAATAAACTTAGCTTGAACAATAGTGAATCCAAGTGGACTTGATAAATAAAGCTATGCTCCCCGGCAACGGCGCCAGAAAATAGTCTTGATGACCCACAAGTATAGGGGGTGTATCGCAGTATTTTCGAGAGAAGTGAAACCCAATTTATTGATTCGACACAAGAGGAGCCAAAGAATATTTATAAGACTTAACAACTGAGTTGTCAATTCAGCTGCACCTGGAAACAATCTTTCTCACAGCAGTTTATCAGTAGCAACAGTTTTGTAGTAGGAATAGCAAAGTAACAGCAGTAGTAAAGCAAAAGACGAGTAACAAAAGCGATAGAAGTGGGATTCGAGTGCGGTAGGCATAGGGATGGATGGACGGGCGTTGCATGGACAAGACAATTCACATAGCAATCAGAACATAGGGTAATTGCAGATAAATAAGATAAAGCATCCAAGTACTAGACAATCCTAGGCATGTATTCCATATATAGTCATACGTGCTCGCAATGAGAACTTGCACAGCATCTTTTGTCCTGCCAGCCCGTTTGCAGCGGGGCCTCTAGGGAACTACTGGCAATTAAGGTGCTCCTTTTAATAGAGCACCGGAGCAAAGCATTAACACTCTGTGAACACATGTGATCCTCACATCAAAGCCATTTCCTTCCGGTTATCCCGATTTTTGTCACTTCGGGGCCATAGGTTCCAGACATCAACGTGTGTATACAACTTGCAGATAAGACCAAAAACAATACTATCATAATGAATCAATAACATGTTCAGATCTGAAATCATGGCACTCGGGCCCTAGTGACAAGCATTAAGCACAACAAGTCGCAACAAAGTCATAAAGCACTCATAAAAGATACTAGGCACCATGCCTTAACAATCTGATGCCATTACATGAACGATCTCATCCAATCCCTACCATCCACATAGCCTACAGTGGGGGATTACTAACTCATAGATGGGGGAAACATGGATGGTCGATGGAGATGATGGTGGAGACCGATGGAGATGGCTCCGGGGGCACTTCTGTCTGACAGGTGCGAATGAAACTTTACGTCCCCGAATCTCCCCTTCGGTGGTGGCGGCACTACGGAACTTCTTCTGGAAAAACGTCGAACCCCCGAAGTTTTTAGGTCAGAACGCTTCTTATAGGCGAAGAGTGTCGTCGGATTGATGACAAGTATGACATGAGGGGGTCCTCGAGGCGTGCGGAAGAGAGGGGTGTGAGACGTACGGTGTTCCGGGACGGTGAGCACACAAGTTTACCTAGGTTCGAATCCGCTGGCTTTGGACGGATCCTACTCCTGCTAGCAATCGATGTCTGGCGAGCGAATATGGGTTGCAAGGGTTTCGCCTGTGCGAGTTGAGGGTCTAAAGTATTGGGTGCCCTAAAGGCTCTCCCTAGGACGGCTTATATAGATATCCAGCCTAGGGTTTATAGGAGAGATCTATCCGGCTACGACTAAGAGTCGGTTACAAAGTACATCTTGAACTACAAGTAACATTATGGGCCTAAGTCGGTAAGTCTTCTGGGCCTTCCCGTAGCCGGATTGGACTCCATCTTTTCTCCCTAACTAGGCTGCCCGTGAAGCAAAGCTCTAACCCGAAGTGGGCCACCCTGGTCAGCGAGGAACTGTGAGGATACCCGGAAAGTATATCCCTAACAGCAGCCCCCGGAGGCCTCCAAGATCCAAAGTCGGATTTATCATCGTCTAGCTTGATCTTCGGCTTGCAGAATCATGAAGGGTTCCTGAAACTTCACAACCAATGATACGATCCAGGTCTTAAAAAACAAGTCGGACCTTTCAGTTGGTTACTCGGATTTTCTAGCTCGTCTTTAAACTAAGCCGGAAATTGGTCTCTAACGCCACCTGACACAAGCATGGTCAAGTCACGTCATCTGACAGGTGTTCCGTCAGCACGACTGTTGGTGGGTCCGCGGTCCGCAGAACCGAGGTGCCGTTTCAATGCGTGCGTGGAGATCGAGGTGACGCAATCATCGTGTGGGTCCTTCCTAGTTCTTTCCACGACGCGTGGCGGTTGCACTGTAGCGTTTGCATGAATCTTGGCGCAGGTAGGTGGATATAAGGGGTTCAGATTTCTTCTTCTCCTTTCCACCAGTCCTTTGCCGTTTCCTTCCTTCCCAATCCTCCTGCGCGCATAGAGCCTCCTCGTCCTTCCCCCACAGAAACTCCCAGCGCCACCCCTTTAAGGTCACTTTCTCATCGGAGAAAAATGGCTTCATCATCTTCTTCCTCTGGCTTGGCGGCAGCGACAGCGGCGGCGAAGGCGGAAGCTGCAGCGGAGAAGGAAAGCTATAGGGGAATCTGAATCCCCTGTGCCCTCGACGAAGCAGGCCTCAAGAACGTGGAGAAGGAGGGGCTGCTCGTCGTCGGCGACTGGCGGAGCGGCTCTGGTGAAACCGTCCCCAACCCACACGAGGGCGAGCGAGTCCACTTCGGCACTCATCTGGACCGAGGTCTGTCTTTTCCTCCCCCGGAGTTCTTCTCCGAGGTGATAGATCACTATGGAGTTCAACTCCACAATCTTCCTCCCAATTCTCTTCTAGAAATGAGCGCATATGATGTGCTTTGCGAGGGCTTTCTCGGCATTAGGCCGAGTTTGATTCTCTTCCGGTTTTACTTTCATGTCCGGAGGAATTCCATCACTGCCGGTGTTCCTTACATCACCGGCACCATTAGTTTTTCTCTTAGACGAGACCGGGCATATCCCAAAATTTCTAGAGGTTTCTCCGGACATGCACACGGCGGAAAACCCCGTGGTGCCGGTAAGCTTTTATCATCACATCTTTTATGTGTTTCTATCTTTGAGTTATATTGCAATACTGATATGTTTTCTTATTTTCAACTTGCTGACATCCTCGAGTCGGAACTTGCTCCGCTCGAAGGATACCCTCCGGAGTTCTCTCAGGAGGTGGAAGTAGTTCCAGTGCCGGATCTTGCGCTCAAGAAGCTTAAAGTCTGACAAGATGTGATTGGCACAAAGGAGGTGCCTGTCGTGAAGAGGTATCCTTTTCGTCACAACTTTTCTATCTTTGTGCTTTACTTAAACTTCTTTCCGAGATGTAACGTTTCCAACTTTGTTACCTTCTCAGAGCAAAATCGATCATCAAGGGCAAGGGGAAAGGGATTTCTTCGAAGCCCTTACGCTAGACGAAGCTTACCATAGCTTCACCTCCCGTAGATCCTCCGACTCTGGCCCCTCAACCTTCTGCAACTCCGGTTATCTCGTCGGATGCTGCAGAAGATCCGGCTCCTCAAACGGAGCCTGCGATCCTTGAAATGCAAACCGACGCCATCAGAGGGTGCGTCAGGTCAAGATAAGGGTGAACCCTCTTCGGGTAATGATCCCTTGGCTGAAGTCTTTGCCGAAAACCTCCTCAACAATCCGGGTCTTGCCAAGTTTGGCCTGACCCGGAAATCTACAGAGGAGATCCAGCTAGCAGCGGCAAGTCTGGACAAAAGCCATCTATCCCCCGAAGAGGAGGCGCAAGAAGCAGAGGACGTCAAGTTCTCTGACCTTCTCGCTCAAGTCCGCCTTCGCGATGAGAGGATCAGGACCGGCGAGCTTCCAACAACCCCAGTGATCCCTCTTACTCTCGGCGAGAAGGGGGCAGCTGAAGTGAACGCGGGTTTAGACAAACTCACCCACGAGCAATATGTAAGTCGGAATTCCAACTCTTGTTTTTACATTATGTTATATCATATCCTCTAGCCCCCAAGCATGAAGTAGGATATAGAATCCGAGTTTATGCTTTCATTAGGATGCCAGAGAACGAACTAGTGTAGCCCCCAAGGCTCGTGCTGATATTTAGCAAAAAATATTAGCCCGAGTCTTAAGTAGCTTTCTGACTTTGGGTATTCTGACTTACAGAAAGTATGTTCCTATAACCAGGAATTATTGACCAATGTCTGTGATAAGCGGAGAGAAATCAAAGCTCTCCGGCTTAAAAATGTTGAGCTCAAGGTAGCCAAGGATGAAGCCGAAGGTAAACATTTCGAGATTCAAACCTTGTCTTTTGCTTTTTCTATGTCGAATTTTTCTGAACTGTTGTTCTTTTTGTCTTACAGCGTTGGTGAAACAATCCATCGCTATGATTGAAGAGGCCGAGAACCTCAAAACCCTGGTGGTGGAAAACAAGGGACTTCGCCAAGAGCTGGATAAGCTCAAGGCGGATCATGAAACGAGCATAGCTCAAGTCCTGGAATCCTCCTCCATGGCCACTGAAGAGCGTGATCGCAAGATTGCTGCTCAAGATAAAGTAATCTCGGACCTCAAGAATGAGCTTGGCAGAGAGAAGGACATATCCTAGGCGCTCCGGGCTGAACTCCAGAGTCTCCGGGAGGAGAAGACCAAGATTGACGATGTCATTTTTGGTACGTTCCACCTCTCTGACTTATCTTTTATTCAATTTTTATCAATGTCGGTTTTTTCTTAACTTTATTTTGATGTATAGGTCCTCTGATGTTGACGGACTCTTCCTCGTCCGAGCCCTGCACCCACCGGCTACCCAAGTCGGTGATCTTCTTCATGACTATCGGCAGTCCCTTGAGGACATTGGCGAGTCTCTCAGGATTCCGGACATGCCAAGCATGTCGGATTTTGAGGTGCGGGACAGGGCCAAGGAGATGTCGCAGCTTGTTTAGGACTGGAACATGTCCTACGCGTGGACTACTGCGCATAACGCTCTCTCCATGGTCATGAGCCACCATGGAAACATGGAAATATGGCAAGTGACTAAAGGGTACTGCAAGGTAGACGAAGATGGCTAGGAGCAGGATCTTCAAGCCATCATGCACTCCTGCGCCAGATACGGGTGCTACGTAGCTGATCTGACCAGCTACGAGATCCCCTTCTTCAACCACGTGGATACTCCGCCTCCTCCTGCAGAAGAAGCCGAAGAAGTTTCCGACGATGAACGCACCAACTCGGATGCGGATATCTCGGAACGATATCAAGGTGGAGTGACCAGCGAGCCAGTAGATCCTTCATCTCCTCCTGCATCATATACCAGAAATTCATGTATTATTCCGGAAAAACTGATAAATATAAGTACTACTTATCTTTTGCAAGTGCTAAGCTTTTGATCTATTCATCACTTTTGACTTTTGAAATTTTTGCGTGCCTGAAATGTTTACACAAACACTTATATTTTTCGTCTCGACTTATCGTTTATCTGGCTTTCCGCCTCGTCCCTTTCGTGAGCCGGCTAAACCTTGAGCCGGAAACTTTGCCGAGCTACGGAGCACAATTGCTAAACCAGTTTAAACTCGGAAACAGAGCCATCTTCCAGTACCAACAATTCACTACTCGAAAAATGCCCGCATCCGGTAATCAGATAAATAACCAAAGTAAAGACTAGAAATTTTTAGAGTTATGCCCGAAGGTAGCAGTTTTTAGAATCGGAAATCTAGACCAGAACGAACATGAGCATAAAGTACTTTCAACCATTCTGGGATTTTCGACTATGACATGATCATTCGGAAATAAGATGGTCTAAGAACTTCTTAGAAAAAACCTGAGGCAACCAAAACTTTTATTTCTCACAGAACATGTACATATGTATGATTACAAATAAGGATAAACTAAGAATAAAAGGGACGTAGCTGAGCAATATTCCATGGTTTGTCTAACTCATCCGGATTTGTACTGCCTCCATCTCTCTTTCTCTTCTTAGTAGCAGGTCTTTCTTTGCTTGGCCTCATGTCAGTTAAGTAGTACGATCCATTGTGCAATACTCGACTAACTAAAAAGGGCCCTTCCCGTACTAGGGAAAGTTTGTGCTTTCTTTGTTGCACAAGCCGGAGAACCAAATCACCTTTATTGAAAGATCTATTTCAGACTCTCTGGCTATGATACTTGCGTAACTTCTGCTGATAGGCTGTAGATCTCATTTTAGAAATGACGCGAACTTCTTCGACTAAGTCGAGATCATTTTGTCGAGAAATCTCGGCATCCTCTTTGATATAAGCGGCCACTCTATGAGAAGTATGAATTAAATCACTAGGAAGAACTGCTTCTGCGCCATAGACCAAGAAGAAAGGTGTGTATCCTATTGACCTGTTCGGAGTTGTTCGTAGACTCCAAATTACAGAAGGTAATTCCTCTGCCCAAGCCCCCGCAGCACATCGTAGTGGTGCTTCGAGTCTTGGTTTCAAGCCTTGTAGAATTAAACCATTTGCTCTTTCGACTTGTCCGTTAGCCTGTGGATGTGCGACTGACGCAATGTCAAGCCGAATAATTTGCTCATCGCAAAATTCGGCCAGTTCTCCCATAGAAAAATTACTCCTGTTGTCCGTGATAATGCTATGAGGATAACCATGCCGGATTATAACATCCTCGACAAATCTTTTGGTTGTTGCTCCGTCACAACTAGTGACAGGTTTAGCCTCGATCCACTTGGTGAATTTATCCACCATCACTAAGAGGTGGGTAAATCAACTTGGAGCTCGTTTAAAGGGTCCTACCATATCAAGCCCCCAGACCGCAAAAGGCCATGTTATAGGTATTGTTCGCAGCTGATCAGCCGGAACATGAGCTTGCTTGGCGTACTTTTGGCAGCCTTTGCATGTCATGACTAATCGTTCGGCATCTGCCTGAGCTGTAAGCCAGAAAAATCCATGTCGAAAAGCTTTTGCCACTAAAGATTTGGCTACAGCGTGGTGACCACACTCGCCTTCGTGGATTTCCCTTAAGATTTCCACTCCTTCTTCCAGAGATACACAGCGCTGAAAAACCCCAGAAACACTCCGTTTATGGAGCTCACCCTTAACAATAGTATAGGCTTTTGCTCGTCGGATAATCTGCCGGCTTAGCACCTCGTCTTCAGGTAATTTGCCATCTACCAAATAATCAAGGTAGGGTTGGGTCCAGCTGGGAATTACAGCCAGAACCGCTATTAAAGGTGAGTCGGATTTGGTCGGATATTCCTCATCTACTCCCTTTATCGAGGGAACTTTGAGGTGCTCTAAAAATGCGCCATCCGGGACCTCTTTCTGCATAGAGCCTATTCGAGATAGTGCATCTGCTTCCTCATTCTCTGCTCGAGGGATGTGTTGAACTTCAAACCCTTCGAACGATTTAGATAGATCATCCACGACAGCTTTATATGCTGCCATGTGCTTATTTGCATTACAAATATCCGAGACCTGCTAAGCAACAAGATCCGAATCTCCATAACACATCAAACGTTGGATGCCAATATCCTTGGCAATCTGGATTCCATGCAGCAGTGCTTCATACTCAGCAATATTGTTTGTCGCTGTGAAGTGGATCTGCAACACGTATAATAGTTTATCTCCTTGGGGTGATTTGAGCACCACGCCAGCCCCCGAGCCCCCTCGAGCCTTAGACCCATCGAAAAAGAGGGTCCAGTATTCCGACTCAGGGAGGACCATGTTCTCCTTCATCTCTGTCCAATCAGCGACAAAGTCAGCAAGGATCTGGGATTTGATTGCTGTCCGAGGTTTATACTCAATATCGAAAGCTGAGAGCTCTATGCCCCATTTGGCGACACGTCCTGTGGCGTCGCTGTTGTTGATTATGTCTCTCATGGGAGATTTGCTCACCACGGTAATTGGGTGCTCCTGGAAATAGTGTCGTAACTTACGAGATGCTAGGAAAACACCGTAAGCCAACTTTTTATAGTGCGGATATCGCTGTTTTGATTCTGTCAAGACCTCGCTGACGAAGTACGTCGGATGCTGCACCACGTGTTCCTGATTTTCCCCTGGTCTCTCCACCATCATGACGATACTAACGACCTTATTTGTCGCAGCAATATAAAGCAACATCGGTTCCTGAGGTTCCGGCGCTGCAAGGATAGCAGCAGATGAGAGTACTTTCTTCAGGTCTTGTAGTGTAGCTTCAGCTTCGTCAGTCCAGACAAAATCCTTGGTCTTCTTCAGGAGTTTGTATAATGGTGCGGCTCTTTCACCAAGCCGGCTTACAAATCGACTGACTGCAGCAATGCAACCAGTTAATCTTTGTACGTCCTTCAAGCGAGTTGGCCTGGAAATATTGAGTATAGCCTTGATTTTATCGCGGTTCACCTCTATGCCTCTTTGAGACACGATGAAACCTAACAGTTTTCCGGCTGGTATTCCAAAGAAGCATTTCTTCGGGTTAAGCATGATGTTGTATTTTCGTAGATTGGCGAATGTTTCCTCCAAGTCGGAAATGAGTGTTTCCTTCTTTTTGGACATCACCGTGATATCATCCACATATGCATGTACATTGTGTCCGAGTTGGTCGTGGAGGCAACGCTGCATCGTGCGCTGGTACGTAGCTGCTGCGTTCTTCAGCCCAAAGGGCATCGTAACAAAACAGAAGGTTCCGAAGGGGGTTATAAATGAAGTTTTGACTTTGTCAGATTCCTTCATCCGGATTTGGTGATAACCAGAATATGCGTCGAGAAAACAGAGGAGTTCCGAGCCTGCCATAGAATCGATAACTTGATCGTTTCTAGGCAGAGCGAATGGATCTTTTGGACAAGCCTTGTTCAAGGCAGTATAATCAACACACATCCTTAAATCAGTGGTGTCCTTTCTAGGGACCATTACAGGATTGGCCGACCACTCAGTGTGGATGACCTCTTCTATGAATCCGGCTAACTCGACCGTGCTAGTTCCTTAGCTATTGCCTTACGCTTTTCGTCGCCAAACTATCATAAAGACTGTTTGACAGGTTTAGCATTCGGGTTTACATTTAGAGAGTGCTCGGCAAGTTCCCTAGGTACTCCGGTCATGTCAGATGACTGCCATGCAAAGATATCTTGATTTTCTTGGAGGAACTTGACGAGCGCGCTTTCCTATGCGCTATCTAGGCCTACGCCTATCTGGGTCACCTTGGAGGGGTCATCATCCTTCAACGGCACTTTCTTCGTCTCTTCTGATGCCTTGAACCCCGGATTTGGCTTGGTAACCTCCTTCTTCGTTGCGGGCATCTCAGACGGATCTATGCTCTTCTTGATCTCCTGGTACTCCTGGGCATGCAACACGGCTTCAGCAAAGGCGGCATTTCCATCCTCGCACTCTCGCGCTTTCTTCGGGTCTCCCCTGATGGTGATCACGTCGTTGGGACCTGGAATTTTCATCATATTGTAAATGTAACACGGACGAGCCATAAAAGCCCAGTAAGCCAGACGTCCGAATATAGCGTGGTATGCGCTCTTGAACGGGACCACTTCGAAGGAAAGTGCCTCCGTCCGATAATTCTTTGGAGTTCCAAAGGTAACATCCAAAGTGATCTCTTCCAGGGAATTAGCTTGTCTTCCTGGGACAACTCCGTGAAAAATCACAGAGCTATGGTTTAGCTGGGTCTCCGAGATCTTCATCCGGCGTAGCGTTTCGACATAGAGAATATTGATGATGCTACCACCGTCCATGAGGGTCTTGGAGAAACCATAACCGTCAATAAGTGGGTTGACGATTAAGGCGTATTTTCCTCGCCTGTGTAACTTAGGCGGATGATCATCGCGGTCAAACATGATTGCCACTTCTGACCAGTCCAAATATTGGGGGACAACCGGAACTGTTGCATTGAGCTCATGTAGAACTGCTTTCTTGAACTTTGTTGGTTGAGATCCGAGCAAGGTGACATAAGTGTCCTTCTTGGTGGGAAAAGTCCTCTTCCCTTCCGAGTTGGGATTTGAAGCATCAGCTTCCTCCATGTCGGAATCTTCCTTGGTATCCTTGTCTTTTTCGGGGTTTTTCTTTCCCTTATCCCGCTTAGCTTTGTAGCCCGCGGTGTCATCTCTTTTGATGTCGTCATTGAAACGACATTCAGCGTTGGTTTGGGATGAGCCCCCATTAGCGTCTAGGTGATGCACACATGGGTTATTGGCAATGTCGGCCCAAGAGTTGGTTTTGCCTGGTTGTTGTTCTCCTCTACCTTGGACCCTTGATGTCCCACAGCCACGCCCACGGCCTCCACCACGTCCTCCTCGTCCGCCAGACCCGGAAACAATAGTGACTGCTACCGCTGTTTCCGCATTGGGTTTTTCTTCCGAGGTGTTTTTGCACTTCTGAGCTTGTTGCTTTGGTTGTTTTGCTGATTGAGGCACAGCTAGGGCATTGAGTAGTCCTTCTGCATCATCGTCAGCATCTGCATACTTGCTCACTGTTTCTATCATCTCTCCCAAATCGGTAACCTTGTCACACTTCAAGCGATGGCGTAGTAAACCAATAGGGAGACATGCGATGAAAGCTTCAATCGCAGTTTGATCATTTACTCCTTCGCAGGAGTTCTTGGTGTCGATCCATCATCCGAGGTAATCCCGGCAAGTTTCTCCGGCTTTCTGGGTGCAACACTATAGGTCTCCAACCGTACAGGGCCTCTGATATGTGCCTTCGAAATTCCGAAAGAACGCGCTTCGTAAATCATACCAGTTATGGATGGTGTTTGCCGGAAGTTCATTGAGCCATGATCGTGCCGTCTTCCGCAACATAAGTGGAAGATATCGGGTTGCGACCAACAAGCTTGGAAGAAATCCTGTAACCAGGTGTCTGGCTGAGCAATGCCGTCGTAGGCTTGGATATGTCTTGAGATAGCAAATCCTTCCGGGAATTTGGTAGCTCTGATGCGTGGACCGAAGAACTTTCGGCCCACGTACACGTCATCGTTTTCATAGCGCCAAGCCTCTATGTTGGAGTTGATCCTGTGCCTTGCATCATTCGGGGATAGAGATCGTCCCGAATGTCGATTGTGGCTACGGTGCCGTGGAGCCGGACTTCGGCTTTTGCCACCACCTCCTCCGCCATGTCGTCCTCCTTGCCCTCCATGGGAGCCGTTGTGATGACTGTGTGGTGGAGAGGGTGGAGCAGCTTGACTACGACGAGCCCCCTGCCGGCTTGTACGCTCATGGTTTCTGTCGTTTCTTCGTCCGTCGTTCCCACCATGGTGAGGCTCAGCCGGACGGTTCTCATTTCTAGGAGGTGGCATTCTCTGACGATCCTCCTCCCGACGTTTCTATTTATCTTCTCCCCTTTGATCCTTAGATTCTCGTCGGGGAGGGTTTATCGGATTCAGGGCAGCGATGGCGTCTTTCTCGGCCGCTGGGGCGACGTTGCTCCAGTTACGCAAAGTTTTGTGATGCTGTCCTGAAGATCCGGTTCTTGAATAGTTGTCTTCCCTGCGTTCGGGGTCATGATACTGCGCCCGGACGTAATGGGATCTTACGCCAGCCCACGCCGGATCTGTGCGACATTGGTCAGAATCTGAGACCAGTTTTTGACTTCCGGACAGGGCGACCTTTTGCTGCTCTAGTCCCTTGTTGAGTAGCTTGATACCCAAACGGATCTCCTCTGGTCCTGGATTAGCCGATAGAATTTCTCGGGCTGCCACGGTATTTTGTACTGGTGTTGGGTATACCCAATCTCCGTTGCTATCTTTCTGTGGTTTCTGTTGGGTCCGCAGCATAGAAAACAAAAAAATTCCTACGATGAGAACTATACGCCAAGATCTATCTACTAGATATATGTAGCATCCCAATTGTCTAACAATTGTAATGCTACTTGGTCTAGTAATATAATGGCTACTTCAAAAATATAATTGTTGCATCATCATTATATCATGCTCATGTCATCATGCCACCTTGCATTTGAGCATCATATAAAATCCTTTTTTCATTTGGTTCTTATCTCATATGCATTAATAATTGTATTTGCCTCTTGATATTGTATTTGATTCTTGATATATTGTTTCAATGCCCAAGTTGAGTTGGGGGCATCTCTCTTATTAACTCCACCACCTTTCTTTCACCACCTTATAATTCCACCATCCAACTAAATATGGGCTTTGCACTTTATTTGGGTTTTGCCTCTAGCTCATGTGGGTTGGGATGGATCCAATTCTTTTCCACATGCTCTCATCTTGGCATCATGTTGTTTTCACATTATTGATATATGAGAGCCACATGGCCACCTTTGCATGCCTTGTGAGTGGAAGCCTATTTCTAGCTCCCATATGTGTTATTTGGGGTGATCATCATGTTGGAATATTTTGTGGGCTTATTAACTACCTAGTGGCATATACCACTAGCATGACCCATTTGTACTCAAATGTGATCATCTCCATTTAATCCATTTGGGACTTTCTTTTAAATTCTTAGCTTGGTTTTGTTCCACTTGTGGGCATGCCTAAGTGTAATGCCATGTGATAATCTTGTTTTCACTATATAATCATGGTATTAAATACTTTGCAAGGGCCATGCAAGTACCACCTTTTGGCTTGGCATTCAGAGTCCCTGGCTATGTTGCTCCACGTCCACCTGGTGCTTGTTACACTTGTGGAGACTCTGGGCATCAACAATGGAACTGTCCGATGAAGAACAAGGCTCTTCCTCCTCCACCTCCAAGATCTGCGGCAAGCTCTCCTTTGGTTCGTGCACCACCACCTCGGGCTCTCAACATCAACACCAAGCCCGGGTCTACTGTTGCTCGTGCCAACTGCATCAACGCCGCTCAAGCTGAGCATGCGCCTGGAGTTGTGATGGGTATGCTATCCGTTAACTCAGTCCCTGCACGAGTTTTGTTTGATTCTGGTGCATCGCATTCTTTTGTGTCTCACAAGTTTGCAAATGAGAATGAGTTAGCTATGGGTCCTCTCCTCAAGCGGTTAATGGTCCTTTCTCCTGGAGCAACAATGGCAGCTTCTAAAATCAGCCATGGCAATCAAATTGAGATTGGTGGCTCTTCGTTCTCGGCTTCTTTGATCATTCTGGGCAATTCTGACATTGATGTCATCTTGGGCATGGATTGGTTGACAGCAAATGCAGCTGTGATTGATTGTGCTGAACGCTCGGTTTCTCTGAAGATTCCTGAAGGCCATATAGTCTATTCTCCAAGTCTGACTCCTGCTATCCAGCTTTTCTCTTTGGCGACTCTGAATGTTGATGCTATGGAAGCTATTCAGAGTGTTCCGGTGGTCTGTGAGTTCCCAGATGTCTTTCCTGAAGAGTTGCCAGGTATGCCTCCGAATCGTGAGGTTGAGTTTGTTATTGAGCTTGAACCTGGTACCGCTCCTATCTCCAAGCGGCCTTATAAAATGGGTCCTGCTGAGTTGGCTGAACTCAAACGTCAGCTTGATGAACAAGAGAAGTTGGGTTTCATTCAGCATAGTACTTCTTCTTGGGGTAGCCCTACTCTCTTTGTGAAGAAGCGAGACCAGACTGATAGACTTTGTGTTGACTATCGGGCTCTCAATGCTAAAACCATCAAGAATAAATATCCCCTTCCGCGGATTAATGATCTCTTTGATCAGCTAGCTGGAGCTGTGGTATTCTCTAAGCTTGACTTGAGAAGTGGTTATCACCAAATCAAGATTCGCAAGGAAGATGTTCCGAAGACAGCTTTCACCACCCGCTATGGCCTGTATGAGTACACGGTCATGTCTTTCGGTCTCACCAACGCACCTGCCACCTTCTCGAGGCTCATGAACTCGGTTTTCATGGAGTATCTTGATAAGTTCGTTGTGGTCTACCTGGATGACATCCTAGTCTATTCTAAGTCACAATAAGAGCATGAAGAACACCTCCGGTGTGTCCTAAACAAGCTTCGTGAGAACCGTTTGTATGCAAAGTTCTCAAAGTGTGAGTTTTGGCTGCCTCAAGTAACCTATCTTGGTCACGTTATCTCTGCCAAGGGCATTGCAGTCAACCTGGAAACGGTGAGGACAATTGTTGAATGGCTTCCTCCTGTCAATGTCAAAGAAGTGCGGAGCTTCCTTGGTTTGGCTAGTTATTGCCGTCGCTTCGTTCAGAACTTTTCGAAGATAGCGAAGCCTCTTACCGATCTCCTCAAGAAAGGCAAGAAATACCTTTGGACTCCTGCATGTCAAGCAAGCTTTGAGACACTCAAAGAGAAGCTCATTTCCACACCAGTCTTGGTTCCTCCGGATACATCCAAGCCGTTTCAGATATTCTGTGACGCCTCTTTGCATGGATTGGGTGCGGTCCTTATGCAAGAAAAACAAGTTGTGCTTATGCCTCTCGACAGTTGAAGACGCATGAGATCAACTATCCTACACATGACCTCGAGCTCGCAGCAGTTTTCTTTGCTTTGAAAGTATGGAGGCACTACTTGCTTGGCAACCGTTGTGAGATCTTTTCTGCTCACAAGAGTTTGAAGTATATCTTCACTCAGCCTGATCTCAACCTTCGACAAAGGATATGGATTGAAGCAATCAATGACTTCGATTTGACCATCAACTACACTCCGGGCAAAGCTAATGTCATGGCAGATGCGCTCAGCCGCAAAGCTTATGTCAACAACCTCATGATGGAAGAACAACAGCCTCTCTTGTGCGAGGAATTCCGTCAGCTCAACCTGGAAATTGTGGAACAAGGGTATCTCCTGAACCTTCTAGCAACACCTCTCTTGGAAGAAAAGGTTCGCTCTTCTCAGCTTGGTGATCCGTACACAAGAAAGATCATCTCCAGGATTCAGCTTCCGAAGTATGAGTCCTTCCACGTCGATGATCAAGGCACGCTTTTCTTTGAACACCGGATGTTTGTTCCGAACTACCCGGGTTTGAGAGAGCAAGTTCTCAAGGAGGCGCATGATTCTGTTCTTTCTATCCACCCTGGCAGCACAAATATGTACATGGACTTGAAAACACAATATTGGTGGCCTGGTTTGAAAAGGTATTGTGCCAAGTAGGTCTCGAGTGTGATGTCTGCCGCAGAGTGAAAGCTGTCCATCAGAAACCTTCTGGTCTTCTACAGCCATTGAAACCCCCGGAATGGAAATGGGAGAAAGTAGAGATGGACTTCATCACTGGTTTTCCAAGGTCGCAGAAGGGCAACAATGCAATATTTGTTGTCATTGACAGGCTTTCTAAAGTGGCTCACTTCTTCCCCGTCAAGGAAACCATTTCTGCAATTCAGTTGGCGGAGCTCTATATCTACAGAATTGTCTCTCTGTATGGGGTTCCGCTTGAGATCAGTTCCGACCGTGGAAGCATCTTCACTTCCAAGTTCTGGGAGAGTTTCCAAAATGCTTTGGGAACAAAGTTGAACTTCAGCACAGCTTACCACCCTCAGTCGCAAGGACAAGTTGAAAGGATCAATCAGATTCTGGAGGATATGCTTCGTGCTTGCGTCATCTCGTTTGGCATGAAGTGGGAAGAATGTCTTCCTTATGCTGAGTTCTCTTACAACAACAGCTTCCAGAAAAGTCTAAAGATGGCACCATTTGAGGCTCTCTATGGTCGCAAATGCAGAACTCCGATTGGTTGGTCGGGTGCAGGTGAAAGGATGTTGTTTGGCCCTGACATTGTGACTCAAGCGGAGGAGAAGGTTCACATCATTCTTGAAAACCTGAGGATTGCTCAAAGTCGCCAGAAGAGCAATTATGACAGAAAGCACACGGACATGGAGTATGTCCCTGGGGATCTCGTTTACCTTCGTGTCACTCCCATGAGAGGCACGCACCGTTTTGGTATCAAAGGGAAGCTGGCTCCTAGATACATCGGCCCTTTCAAGATTCGTGGAAGAAGAGGAGAAGTGGCTTATGCTCTTGAGCTCCCGGAAAAACTCAAGGTCCATGATGTTTTCCACATCTCTCAGCTCAAGAAGTGCTTCAAGGATCCCGGCAGGACCGTGGACCATGAGCTTATCAATCTCCAAGAAGACCTGTCTTATCAAGAACACCCCACAAAAATCCTTGAAGTCGCAGAAAGAAGGACTCGCAACAAGTCCATCAAGTTCTGCAAGGTGCAGTGGTCGCACCATTCCGTTGATGAAGCCACTTGGGAACATGAAGATGAGCTCCGTGCCAAGTATCCTACCCTCTTTGTGTCTTCGTCTTCCTAGAATCTCGGGGCAAGATTCCTGTTTAGTGGGGGAGAGTTGTAGCATCCCAATTGTCTAACAATTGTAATGCTACTTGGTCTAGTAATATAATGGCTACTTCAAATATATAATTGTTGCATCATCATTATATCATGCTCATGTCATCATGCCACCTTGCATTTGAGCATCATATAAAATCCTTTTTCATTTGGTTCTTATCTCATATGCATTAATAATTGTATTTGCCTCTTGATATTGTATTTGGTTCTTGATATACTGTTTCAATGCCCAAGTTGAGTTGGGGGCATATCTCTTATTAACTCCACCACCTTTCTTTCACCACCTTATAATTCCACCATCCAACTAAATATGGGCTTTGCACTTTATTTGGGTTTTGCCTCTAGCTCATGTGGGTTGGGATGGATTCAATTCTTTTCCACATGCTCTCATCTTGGCATCATGTTGTTTTCACATTATTGAGAGCCACATGGCCACCTTTGCATGCATTGTGAGTGGAAGCCTATTTCTAGCTCCCATATGTGTTGTTTGGGGTGATCATCATGTTGGAATATTTTGTGGGCTTATTAACTACCTAGTGGCATATACCACTAGCATGACCCATTTGTACTCAAATGTGATCATCTCCATTTAATCCATTTGGGACTTTCTTTTAAATTCTTAGCTTGGTTTTGTTCCACTTGTGGGCATGCCTAAGTGTAATGCCATGTGATAATCTTGTTTTCACTATATAATCATGGTATTAAATACTTTGCAAGGGCCATGCAAGTACCACCTTTTGGCTTGGCATTTGGATTTTATTTGATTTTAAAATGGATCATCTCTCTCTCTCTCCCCTCTTAGCTTGATCTTGTTGATCTTGCTTAAGACCATCATCATCCCCCCCCCCTCATGTTTTGCTTGATCTAGTTTGGAGTTTGCAATCTTCTAAAACCCTACCACCCTTTTCACCTACCCATCTAACCATACCCCCCCCTCTAAACCTAGTTCTAGCAAACCCTAAACCACCCCATCACCCCCTCTCGGCCTCTCTCCTCTCCCCTCCTTGATGGCCCCACCTGGCCACCCTGGCCCACCTAGCTGCCACCCCAACCAAACCCTAGCTACACCCGAGCCACACCCCCTCTCTAACCGAGCCTAGCTCCAAACCCTAACCCTACCCGAGGCTACCCCCCCTCTCCCTCTCTTGCTCTCTCTCTCTCTCTGCCTAGTGGACCCCAGCCCGAGCCACCCTCCCTGGCCTCACCTTGCCCACCTGCCAGCCGCCCCTGCCTGCCCCTGCCCCTCCGAGCACGTGAGAGGAGGAGAAGGGAAAGGTGGCCGAGCCACCTTTATCATCTACCCCCGCCCCCACACGGCACCTCCTCTCCCCTCTCTGCTTTACCACCACCACGGAACCCCTCTGCCTCTCCAGATCTGGCCGAGGAGCCCTGCTTCCTCCCCCCTCTTCTCCACCGTCGCCGCCTACACCATCGCCGGCACCCTCGGCCTCCACCACACCCCGCCGTTCCGGACACGCAGGCAGTCCGTGGAGTGGTTGGAAAGTACCAGGAGGCTCCCCTGCGTCGCCTGGAACACGCCGTCGTCGAAGAGGAGCACCGGAGCCACTAGTACCAGCGCGAGCCCGACGCAAACCCTAGACCGCCCGGCCTCTGCCTCGACGTCGATCGCCTGTGCCTCGAGCTGAACCACCGCCACCGCCACTGACAGCCTCCCGGTGAGCTGCTGCACCTCGCTGACACCCTCCCGCCGTTTCTATCTGCCTAGACGAGCGGATCCCGGTGACGAACGCCCTCTGTGCACGGCAGGGTCGTCGCCGTCTGCGCTCTGTTCTTCGCGTAACCCTCATCTAGGCCGCGCCCACCTCTCTAGCACCAACCCACGAGCCACCGCACTGGCTCGCCCCCCCAGCGCGTGCCGCACGTCCCAGGTTCGAGTCCCCGCTCCGCGCGTGCACCGATCGTCGATCGCGGGAAGAAAGCAAGACGGCTGTGCCGTTTTGCGTAAACCCCCCCTACATCTTTTTCTGCATCGACCCGCGGTCCACCTGGCCCACTAGTCAGCCGCCGCGAGGTTCTTCCAGAAAACCCCCTGCCTTTTTATAACCCTCAACCCGCGCTCCACCTTGGCCCCATCCGTCAGTGCCTGTCTTTCGCCCACTGCCGCGTGGACCCCGTGGCCGCTAGCCCCACCTGTCGGCCTCGATTAAAGGCGGCTGCGGTGTAAAAGCTTTTAGCGATTCATCCAGTCAAGGCCCCATCTGTCAGTGACTGTGGCTAGCCTAGAGCTGAGTAACAAAAGTATTTATCTGTTTCTGTTTTAAATTCAAATCTTTTCTAATTATTTCCAATTCAAATCTTTTTCTGTTTTTAAATATCTTTTCAAATATTAATCCAAATAATGCAAATAATATATGTTTTCAAATCAGAAAAATGTGAGGAATTCAAATATGCCATTCAAAATATATTTTGCACCCTTTAATTTCCAAGTTTATTTAAATTACAATAAAATGCCCTTTTCCCTTAATAAATTAATAACTTTTGTTTTATAAATCCAAATTCAACAAATGATATGTCTAAAATGATTAGCTCGACGAGACCTTTCTGTTTATGCATTCCATGGTTTGTTTTGAAGCATGCATCATATAAATATATTGTGGACAGCAACTTAATTGTGAATAAAATGTGGCCAAAACCCAATATAATGCTTTATTATTGTTTTTCCACACCTCACCCATGCCATGCTACCTTATTGCCATGCAAATTGTGCATCATTCATCATGGCATGATTGTTTGCTTGTCACATTTTATTCATATGCTTGTGCACTTTATTTATGTTGGCCCTTGTTTGTTTGGTTCTTCTTCGAATAGACGCTGAGCAGGGGATATACCAAGAGAACCAGGAGCACTACCTAGATCCATCCTTTGCTTCAACTGAGCTGCCAGGCAAGCACTACCACATGCTTGCATACAGATAGTACCTATTTGCCTCTATCTTATTCTTGCATCATTGAGTCGCGATTGCATTAATCTGAATCCGAAGTATTGCATAGCCTTTACTTTTAAACCCCACCGAAGCTTGTTCCTCCATCCCATGAGCCATTACTACAGGAGTTGTTTGAGCCATGCGAGTCGTAGAACAGCATGTGTAGGGTTTGTGAGTGTCTGATGAATAACGAGGTACCTAAACAACTTAACCTGAGTAGTAATTGGATAACTAATGAAAGTGGCATCGGTGAGCCATATTCGCTATTTGGTTTTTCAGGCTCACTTGTGTCCCGTAGGACCCCGAGTACTTGATTCCTGTTCCTTGAATATTCGCGCTATCCACATCCGGGAGGCTTATGAACCCCCCTGAGCCAGAGCTTGATTCATTCTTATTTCTTGAGGGCCACAAACTAGTTTGAGGTTTTATTTACTATCCTGTACTTATGCCATGCTTTATTGCTTTATTTAAGATTGTGCGAGGAGCACACTGTACTGTTTAGGAAAGCGGAGTGTTTTCGCGGTGTCGACAAGCCCAGTCACATTTTCGGGTTCCCAGTCGTTCACAGCCATTGACGCAAACCTTGAGGCCGTCTCGGAGTCAGACTTCGTTGTGGGTAGCTCAATGGGGTGGCCCCCTGAAATATTTCTGAATCCTATGATCGTTTTGTCGTGACTGCCTCGTTGGGTTTTGATTTGGTTTTTCCGAGGCATATCGAGTGTGTGTTGCTATTTGTGCACCCCTGCAGGGTAAAACTTTCTGAAAGCCGTGTCCGCGGTTATGGACGACTTGGAGCACAGTTTCTCGATCATAGACAAGCATAACTAAAGTACCGCTTTTAATTTGACTAGACTAGGTACCTGACTAGTAAATAGTGCAATACTCACGGAATGGATAATAAAACTGCCAACGGATGGGGTGTTCGCTTCGCTTCTCGGTGGCGAGGAGGAGGATGGATCTGGGGAGATTACCGTTATAACTGTTATAACTGTTGTTATTAATTCACGGACATCCGTCTATCTCTGGTTAGGCGGATGGTTAGTGAGTATCTATAGAATTGCTAGGGTTTATCTTTTGCTGCAATTGCGTCACCCCAGGTTGTGTCCCCTTTAGAGGCATAAAGACTTGCTGAGTACCCCTAGGGTCTCACGATAAATTATTGGTTCGGATGAATGTACACTGCAAGATGGATACTGGGTGGAAGAGACGACGATGTGGGCAACGATCATTCGTGTAGAGATTCCGGAACGGGATCCGTGAGATCTGTGGGCGGATCGCTTATTTATGGGGCATCTTATGCCGATTTGCTTCTTATCCGTACTCGGATTTTGTCTTCCGCTTCCGCTTGATACTCTGATGTTTGATGTATGAGGAGATATCCTAAACTATTATATCTATCTAGGATATTTGGATCTTGCCGTATGGCGTTGCTATATTTCCTTTCTTTTTAGATGGAATGACTCTGATGTACTATTGTATGGTGGCTTGCATACATACTCATTTGTGTATGTAGTTGATCCCTTCGCATGCCGATTACGTCGCCCGTTCTTGTCCCGATGTTTGGAAATGGTTGGGACGGCCGAAAGGTCTACCTGTGAGTGGCATTTGGGCCCCACCGTACTATTTCAACCATTTCTGATCATCCAGGCTTGTACTAGGAGCGTAATTCACCGAGGTAGTTACAATATAGAGCAACAGGTGGACATACATCCATGGAGAACTTACCCTCGAAGACAACGAGTTCTGTTAACGAGTACGACCTCGTGGTTGATGTAGTCGTACGCTTGCCGATCTCAAGATCGTGTGGAAGTCCGAGCGCCGCAAATCAGCAGCGCATTCGTCCTTGCACACACGTTCAAGCCACCGGACAACCTCCACCTCCTCGCTCCAGCGAATCAGCGGAAGCAGCAACTCCTTCCAGACGCAAGGCCACCGGGAACATGTATCTCGCTAATCCGAGACCATGGGGGATTATCTAGAGGGGGAGAGAGATCCTTCACGAGGAGGTGTGGTTTGTGAGAGGGGAGAGGGGGGCTTTATATAGGAGGGAGGGAGAGCCCTCCCCTCCCATAGCCGGCGCATGAGGGGGGGACTCCTCCCCTCCTTCATTCATGTGGTGAATCTCCACTCACATAAACATGGCCTCCACCCAAAATCCCACTCACATGTATTTAATTTCCACCAATTTAAATGCAACTCTCAATTAATAAAACTCTTTTATTTATTTTATTCAGAATTTTGTTAATTACTTTAATTAACAAACATTCACATAAAACCCCTTGCAACATTTCAATATCACATGCAGAACCACTTTCTGCAATTTCACCCGAAACAATTCCGGTTTCTATCGAAACAATTCCTATTTCTATCGAAACATTTCCTGCGCTTTGTAAACCTTTTGTCTGGAACATATGTGCTCCTAAATGGTGTCCGGCAAACCTTAAGTGTGTCACCCTACGGTTCGCGAATAATGCAGACATGGTTGATACTCCTATCAGATCAATAATCAGAAGCGGGACCTGGAGATCCATACTGACTCCTGCATATTCAACAATGACTTCTGTGATCGGGAGAACCTTTAACGTCAGCATTTTAATCCCTTTGTCTCATGATATAATACATGTCCGAGATTCGATCTTCGGTATCCAAATACCTAGTTTGATCTCGTTACCGACATGCACTCTTTTCTCGTTCCCGTGATATAACATTCTAGTGATCACATCACTTGCTTGCAAGCTATCTTAATGTGATATCACCAAGAGGGCCCAGAGTATATCTATCCGTCATCGGGATTGACAAATTCCACGCTTGATCCATGAGCCTCAACATAACACCTTCATAGCACTGAACCCACCTTTATGGTCACCCTGTTACGGTGTGACGTTTGATGTTATCAATATACTCTTCCGGTGTTAGCAATTAACATGATCTCATGGTCTAAGGACTAAGACTACTTTGTATGATGTTATAGCAATATAAACATAATGACTTGATCGTAATGCTATACTTCAGATGAATTTTCATCACATCATTTCACAAATGCTGTGACCTTGTTATTAGCAACATCCAATGTCCATGATCAGGAAACCTTGATCATCTTGTTAATCAACAAGCTAGTCTATAAGAGAGGCATAACTAGGAACCCTTTTGTTTATTAAACACACATGTATTGATGTTTCCTATCAATACAATTATAGCATGCAAAATAAACATCTATCATATACAAGGAATACATAATAACAACTTTATTATTGCCTCTCAGGGCATATTTACTTCAGTCTCCCACTTGCACTAGAGAGAATAATCTAGTTTATATAGTGATAAATCTAACACCCATGGAGTTCTGGTGTTGATCATGTTTTGCCCTAGGAAGTACTTTAGTGAACGGATCTGCTACATTCAGGTCCGTGTGCACTTTACAAATCTTTATATCTCCATCCTTGACATGCTCGCGGATGGAGTGAAACCGGCGCTTAATATGCTTGGAATTATTGTGAGACCTTGGCATTGGCTATGGCTCCATTATTGTCACAATAGATCACCATTGGGTCCAACGCACTAGGAACCACACCTAGTTCCGTTATGAACTCCTTCATCCAAACCGCTTCCTGCGCCGCTTCTGAAGCAGCAACATATTCCGCCTCCGTCGTTGATCCAGCCACCACAGGTTGTTTGGAGCTCCTCCAACTAACTGCTGCTCCGTTTAAGAGAAATACGTATCCGGATTGAGACTTAGAGTCATCCGTATCAGTGTCAAAGCTAGCATCGACATAACACTTAGCGACTAGCTCTTCATCACCTCCGTATACAAGAAACATATCCTTAGTTCTTCTTAAGTACTTAAGGATATTTTTGACCGCTGTCCAGTGTTCCGAACCTGGATCAGATTGGTAATTACTAGTCAAACTAATAGCATGTGCCACATCCGGTCTTGTACATAGCATGGCATACATTATAGAGCCTATGGCTGAGGCATAGGGGATCTTATCCATTATATCTCTTTCTTCCGCCGTAGCCGGACTTTGAGTCTTACTCAATGTCTTGCCTTGCAACATAGGTAAGTACCTCTTCTTACTTCCGTCCATATTAAACTTCTTTAATATCTTATCAAGGTATGTACTCTGCGATAGCCCAATTAGGCGTCTTGATCTATCTCTATAGATTTTAATGCCTAATATATATGGAGCTTCACCAAGGTCCTTCATCGAAAATTTGCTGTTTAGATAACTTTTAACACTGTTTAAAAGATCTATATCATTTCCAATCAATAATATGTCATGCACATATAATATCAGAAATGCCACATTGCTCCCACTCACTTTCTTGTAAATACAAGCCTCTCCATAAGTTTGGACAAATCCAAACTCTTTGATCACCTCATCAAAGCGGAGATTCCAACTCCGGGATGATTGCTTCAGTCCATAGATGGATCGCTAAAGTTTGCACACCTTATTAGCATACTTAGGATCGACAAAACCCTTAGGTTGTATCATATACAACTCTTCTTCAATATTACCATTGAGGAACGCAGTTTTGACATCCATCTGCCATATTTCATAATCGAAATATGCAACAATTCCTAACATAATCCTAACCGACTTAAGCATCACTATGAGAGAGAATGTCTCATCGTAGTCAACTCCTTGAATTTGTCGAAACCCCATTGCGGCAAGTCAAGCATTATAGATGGTTACATTACCATCATCATCAGTTTTCCTTTTGAAAATCCATTTATTCTCAATGGCCTTTCGATCGTGAGGTAAGTCCACCAAGGTCCAAACCTGGTTTTCGTACATGGATTCCATCTCGGATTTCATGGCTTCTAGCCATTTGTTGGAATCAGGGCTCATCATCGCTTCTTCATACGTCACAGGGTCATCTATTTCATCAATCATGAAATTCATAACAGGATTGCCGTACAGTTCAGGGGTTGTACGTGTCCTGCATGACCTGCGAGGTTCGGTAGTATCCTCTTTCGGAGTTTCATGATCAATATCATTAGCTCTCTCTTCATTAGGTGAGGTCAACTCCAAAACAACTTCCGGTGCTGCGCTACTCGCCATTTCATGAAGAGAAGGTTCAATAACCTCTTCGAGTTCTACCTTCCGACTACTCACACCTTTCGCGAGAAACTCCTTCTCAAGAAAGGATCTATTCTTGGCAACAAAGACCTTTCCCTCGGATCTGTGATAGAAGGTATACCCAATCGTTTCCTTAGGGTATCCTATGAAGACGCATTTTTCTGCTTTGGTTTCGAGTTTATCTGGTTGAAGTTTCTTCACATAAACATCGCATCCCCAAACTTTAAGAAATGACAGCTTAGGTTTGTTTCCAAACCATAATTCATATGGTGTCTTTTCAACGGATTTAGATTGTGCCCTATTTAAAGTGAATGCAGCGGTTTCCAGTGCATAACCCCAAAATAGCGATAAGTCGTCAGAGACATCATAGATCGAACCATATCCAATAAAGTACGACACGACGTTCGACACACCGTTACGTTGTGGTGTTCGCAAGTGAGTTGTGAAACTATTCCACGTCTTTCATATGTGTGCTAAACTCAGTAACTAAGATACTCTCCATGGTTGGATCACAGAAATTTGATCTTTCTATTACGATGATTTTCCACTTCATTCTGAAATTCTTTGAACTTTTCAAAGGTTCCAGACTTATGTTTCATCAAATAGATATACCCGTATCTACTCAAATCATCCGCGAAAGTAACAAAATAACGATATCCACCTCGCGCCGACACACTCATTGGTCCACACACATCAGTATGTATGATTTCCAATAAATCTGTCGCCCGTTCCATTGAACCGGAAAAGGGCGTTTTAGTCATCTTGCCCATAAGGCATGGTTCACATGTATCAAATGATTCAAAATCAAGTGATTCCAAAAGTCCATCAGAATGGAGTTTCTTCATGCGTTTAACACCAATATTACCTGGACGGCAGTGCCACATATATGCAGATATGTCATTATCAAGTTTAATCCTTTTAGCATCAACATTATGAATATGCGTAATACTACTATCGAGATCCAACAGAAGTAAACCATTCAACACAGGTGCATGACCATAAAAGATAGTATTCATGTAAATCGAACAACCATTGTTTTCAGACTTAAACGAATAACCACTTTGCATCAAACACGATCCGGATACAATGTCCATGCTCAGTGCAGGCACCAAATAACAATTATTCAGGTTTATAACTAATCCCGATGGCATATGGAGAGGCAGCGTTCTGACGGCGATCACATCAACTCCTGATCCATTGCCGACCCGCATCGTGACCTCATCCCTTGCTAGTTGTCGCTTGTTCCGCAGCCCCTGAACCGAGTTACATATATTAGCAACTGATCCCTTATCAAATACCTAGGTGCTACTGCGAGTACTAGTCAAGTACACATCAATAACATGTATATCACATAAACCTTTGTTTGCCTTGTCGGCCTTCTTGTCTGCCAAATACTTGGGGCAGTTGCGCTTCCAATGGTCAGTCCCCTTGCAATAGTAGTACTCAGTGTCAGACTTACGGCCAGCTCGGGGTTTCTTTTCAGGCGCGGCAACAGATTTGCCGCCCTTCTTTCCCTTCTGCTTTCCTTTCTTGTCCTTCTTGAAACCGGTGGTCTTATTGATCATCAACACTTGATGTTCTTTCCTAATCTCCACTTCTACAGTCTTGAGCATTGACAGAAGCTCGGGAAGAGACTTCTTCATGCCCTGCATATTATAGTTCATCACAAAGCTCTTGTAGCTAGGTGGCAGAGATTGGAGAACACGATGTATGCCTAAGTCAATGGGAATCGTTATTCCCAAGGACACAAGCATATCGGCGTACGCAGACATTTTGAGTACATGCTCACTAACGGAGCTGTTCTCTTCCATCATGCAGCTAAAGAACTTTTCAGAAGCATTATAACTCTCTACGACAGCATGGGTATCGAAAATCATTTTCAATTCTCCCATGGTATCAAAGGCATTTCCATTTTCGAAGTTCTGGCTCTAGCCCATACAGTATGCCGCAATGAACTAAGTTGTGGTCCTCCTGACGAGTTATATAGACGTTCTTTTCCTCGTCAGGGGCATCATGAGCTGGTGGGGGGCCTAGAGGCGCCTCTAGCACATATTGCTTTTGTGCAGCAGTGAGGAGAATCCTCAAATTCATAGTCCAGTTGGTGAAGTTGCTACCATTCGCAGCAAGCTTCTCTTTCTCCATGAACACATTGAAATTAAAAGCAGGTGGTGCCATCTACCACATAATTTGTAAAATATATTTAGACTAAGTTTATGATAGATTGAGTTCAACTAATCCAAATTACTAATGAACTCCCACTCAAAAACGACATCCCTCGTGTCCTTTTAGTGATTACATGAACCAAATCCACTACACCAAGTCCGATCATCACGTGAGTCAGTGTAGCTTCAAAGGCGAGCATCTATATGGGCATCATATCAACCATATGACTCATGCTTAACCTTTCGGTCCGTGTTCCGAGGCCATGTCTGTACATGCTAGGCTCGTCAAGTAAGAACCTTAGTATTCGCGTGTGTAAAACTGTCTTACACCCGTTGTATGAAAGCGTAGAGTCGAGAACACCCGATCATCACGTGATGCCTCAAAACACGATCCACAAAACGGTGCATACTTAAGGAAGAACACATTTTATCTTGATATCTAAATGAGGGATCATCTTATAATGCTACCAAAAGCGCCAAACTAGCAATATAAGATGCTAACATATAATGTGTGAAGTGAGGTGATATGGTCCATGCATTTGATCTCTATCATTTGCATCGTGGTATGATATCTATCATTCCTTTGTGTGTAAGTCCAAGGTCTATGGAACTTACACGTTAAGTGAGTTGTAAGAGTATCTATCATACATCTACTTAGAACCATACCATATCAAGACACTAGCCTAGCAACGATCTAAACTAGACGCCTCTAATTTATCAATTGCAAGTTTTACGTGGCTTAGGGCTTTCGGACATAGAACCGGTCTTACCTACGAACATGAACCACAACGAGGATAACCAAGTTATCAGCAACTCGTTGTAAATCAGATATTGACTATAGTAGGAGAGACAGACACCCGCTAGCCACTTATGCAAAACTAGTTGCATGTCAGTCGTGGAACCGGTCTCATGTACGATGACATGTAAGGTTGGTCCGGGCCGCTTCATCCCACTATGCCACCAATATCCAAAGTACATAGAAGATGCAATAACATGATCATCATCGCCCACATATAAACATATGTGTACTACCCGTGCAAAGCACCTAAGCATAGATCAGGCTCTGATACCACTGTTGGGTCCGCAGCATAGAAAACAAAAAATTTCCTATGATGAGAACTATACGCCAAGATCTATCTACTAGATACAGAGCAACGGGTGGACATACATCCATGGAGAACTTACCCTCGAAGACAACGAGTTTTGTTAACGAGTAGGAACTCATGGTTGATGTAGTCGTACGCTTGCCGATCTCAAGATCGTGTGGAAGTCCGAGCGCCGCAAATCAGCAGCGCATCCGTCCTCGCACACACGTTCAAGCCACCGGACAACCTCCACCTCCTCGCTCCAGCGAATCAGCGGAAGCAGCAACTCCTTCCAGACGCAAGGCCACCGGGAACATGTATCTCGCTAATCTGAGACCATGGGGGAATATCTAGAGGGGGAGAGAGATCCTTCACGAGGAGGTGTGGTTTGTGAGAGGGGAGAGGGGGGCTTTATATAGGAGGGAGGGAGACCCCTCCCCTCCCATAGCCAGCGCATGAGGGGGGGACTCCTCCCCTCCTTCATTCATGTGGTGAACCTCCACTCACATAAACATGGCCTCCACCCAAAATCCCACTCACATGTATTTAATTTCCACCAAATTAAATGCAACTCTCAATTAATAAAACTCTTTTATTTATTTTATTCAGAATTTTGTTAATTACTTTAATTAACAAACATTCACATAAAACCCCTTGCAACATTTCAATATCACATGCAGAACTACTTTCTGCAATTTCACCCGAAACAATTCTGGTTTCTATCGAAACAATTCCTATTTCTATCGAAACATTTCCTGCACTTTGCAAACCTTTTGTCTGGAACATATGTGCTCCTAAATGGTGTCCGGCAACCCTTAAGTGTGTCACCCTACAGTTCGCGAATAATGCAGACATGATTGAGACTCCTATCAGATCAATAATCAGAAGCGGGACCTGGAGATCCATACTGACTCCTGCATATTCAACGATGACTTCTATGATCATGAGAACCTTTAACGTCAGCAATTTAATCCCTTTGTCTCATGATATAATACATGTCCGAGATTCTATCATCGGTATGCAAATACCTGGTTTGATCTCGTTACCGACATGCACTCTTTTCTCGTTCCCGTGATATAACATTCTAGTGATCACATCACTTGCTTGCAAGCTATCTTAATGTGATATCACCGAGAGGGCCCATAGTATATCTATCCGTCATCAGGATTAACAAATTCCACTCTTGATCCATGAGCCTCAACATAACACCTTCATAGCACTGAACCCACCTTTATGGTCACCTTGTTACGGTGTGACGTTTGATGTTATCAATATACTCTTCCGGTGTTAGCAATTAACATGATCTCATGGTCTAAGGACTAAGACTACTTTGTATGATGTTATAGCAATATAAACATAATGACTTGATCGTAATGCTATACTTTGGATGAATGTTCATCACATCATTTCACAAATGCTGTGACCTTGTTATTAACAACATCCAATGTCCATGATCAGGAAACCTTGATCATCTTGTTAATCAACAAGCTAGTCTATAAGAGAGGCATAACTAGGAACCCTTTTGTTTATTAAACACACATGTATTGATGTTTCCTATCAATACAATTATAGCATGCAAAATAAACATCTATCATATACATGGAATACATAATAACAACTTTATTATTGCCTCTCAGGGCATATTTCCTTCAGCTTCCCCATCTCATCTCCAAAAAGGACGGCACGGACACGTGGGAATTGGTTGTCATCTATGTGATGCTTCCGTGTCTTCTGATGCAGACGAGACATGTACTCCTTGTTCGACATGCGTTTCTTCTCCATCTCGATGTTTTTGGCTTCATCGAGGAGTTATTGACGACGCGCTTCTAGGGCTTGCGCCCTTTCATCTAGCTCATCTACAGTAAGTTCTGCAGCTGTAGGGATAGGTGTGGTTAATGCGGCATCGATGAGTTTACGCGCATCTTCAGTGATCACGTGTCCATCCACCGATGCTTCTTTTTTCAGCTCGCCTGGGATAAGTGCTCCATCCGAGTCTTCTTCCTATTCCTCGGCAATCACCTCCTCTGTCAGAGGGTCTTTTGCCAGGGTCTTGTTTTTCTTGTTCTTCTTCTTTGCCTTCTTGGCAGCGCCGGTAGCAAAGACGGCTTTGGGTCCGTTTCCCGGAGTCAAGCTCTGATCGGTACTTTTGGACATCTGGACCTCGGGATTATCTCCGACGTCCATGTCATCCTGCGTTTTGGGAGTGTTCCCCGGATCCTTCATCCATGGATTCTCCTTCTTCTGCAGCTTTGGAGTTATACTCCTCTTCATATTCCGCGGAGAACTTTCGGAAATCTGGTGACGTCATCGACTCATCCGAGGATGCGGGTACGTCGGCATTTGTTCCGATTGCCTCCAGCACCGAGTCGGTGTTTTCTCCAGCATCGGTAGAGCCGGATCCGGATCCCACGTATCCGACGAAGTGCGACGCATGCTTCCTGAGGTACCTGTGGCTTTCGCGATCAGCCATATCGAAACTTTTGATGGTCTCGAGGATTGCATCTGCGCTTTCGCCTTGCAGTATCATACGTCATAGTGTGTACCTTAGGAAAGGCCTGTCTGTTCCGGCATCATTAGAGCCGGAATCAGTGTCATTGATATGCTCCTCCTGGATTTCGACTTCCACGGGTGGATCGATCTGGGATTCGGCTCCTCCAGGGAGATCCACTCCAGATTCGACGTTGACCGCTAGGTCTTCTTCAGGTTCGGGTTTCTCCACTATCTCCGCAACTGGTGCGGGCTGGGTGGAATTAGGGTTTTCTGAGATCCGGAACTCTGCCGCCTCCACGGAAAAAGGTCTTGGAGATATGCCCAAGAGGCAATAATAAAGTGGTTATTATTATATCTTTATGTTTATGATAAATGTTTACATCCCATGCTATAATTGTATTAACCGGAAACATTAATACTTGTGTGTTTTGTAAACATAAAAGAGTCCCTAGTAAGCCTCTTGTTGAACTAGCTTGTTGATTAAATGATGATCATGGTTTCCTGATCATGGACATTGGATGTCATTAATAACAAGGTTATATCATTAGGAGAATGATGTGATGGACACACACCCATAGTAAGCGTAGCATAAGATCAAGTCATTAAGTTCGTATTGTTGTAAGCTTTCAAATACATAGTAACCTAATCCTTCGACCATGAGGTTATGCAAATCACTATCACCGGATGGGTACTTTGATGACATCAAACGCCGCTTCGTAACTAGGCGGTTATAAAGGTGTCATTGGGTATTCTGAAAGTATGTGTTGAAGCGCATAGACCAAGATTGGGATTTGTCCATCCATATGACGGATAGATATACTCTGGGCCCTCTTGGTGGAATGTCATCTAGATAGCTTGCAAGCATGTGACTAGGTCACAAGGGATGACATAACATGGAACGAGTAAAGAGTACTTATCAGTAACGAGGAAGAACTAGGTATGAAGATACTGACGATCAAACCTCGGATAAGTAGAATGTCGCAAGACAAAGGGAATTGGTTTCGTATGTTAATTGGTTCAATCGATCACGAAGTAATCGTTGAGTATGTGGGAGCCGTTATGGATCTCCAGATTCCGCTGATGGTTATTGATGGGAGAGGTGTCTTCATCATGTCTGCATATTTCACGAACCGTAGGGTGACACACTTAAGGTTCGAAGTTGTTTGAAGTAGATATGGAATTTGCGTTGGAGACCGAATGTTGTTCGGAGTCTCGGAATGGATCCGGGACATCACGAGGAGATCCGGAATGGTCCGGAGAACGAGATTCATATATTGGGGATCATTTTCTAAGTTAGGAAATGTTCCGGAGTGTTTGTATGGAGATTCTAGAAGGTTTCGGAATGTTCTGGAAGGTTCTAGAGGATTTCTTGGAGTTTGCTTGAAAACCAAGAAAGGGATCAAAGAAACCAAGTGGGGCAAGACACGGATTCATGGGGGAGGAGGATTCCTCCCCCCAACCCGCCGGCCCAAGGAGGAGGGAGTCCTACTAGGACTCCTCCCAGCGCCTCCCTCCTTTAAATAGAAGGAGGGGCGCCTCTGCACCTTGTCTCATAACTCCCAATCTCAGCCGCCTCTCTCCTCCACGTTTCTTCTGCACAGGCATAGGCGAAGCCCTGCAGAATTCTCATCTCCACCACCACCACCACGCTGTCGTGCTGCTGAGAAGATCTACTACCTCCGCTGCTCGCTGGAACAGGGAGAGGAAGGTCTGCTTCGACTCTGCACGTGTGACCGTCTACGGAAGCGCTGCCGGAACGCGGCGCCGGAAGGATCGTCCACACGATCTTGAGATCGGCAAGTGATCGACTACATCATCCACGAGATCTAATCTCGTAACGCTTTCGGTTCTACGAGGGTTAGTACCGATCTATCTCGTTGCTCATGTCTAATAGATTAGATTTTGGCTTTTATCTAGATTAGATCTAGGTTTTGTTCGTTCTTGCGGTAGAAACTTTTTGTTTTCCATTCTACGAACCCGTCAGTGGTATCAGAGCCTTGTCTACGCATAGATCTGTTGCACGAGTAGAACACAATGAGGTTGTGGGCGTTGGTGCTCGTGCCGTCTTTTGCTATATGTGTACTTTGCATCTTACGGTATGGTGGGATGAAGCGGCTCGGGCTAACATTACATGTCATCATACATGAGACTTGCTCCACGCTTGACGTGCAACTTGCTTTGCACAAGTGTCTTTGCGGGTGTCTGTCTCTCCCATCATAGTATAGATCAAATCTACACTTTGCACTTGATAGCACTTGTATCAACGTTGTAGTTCAGTTTCGTAGGTAAGATGCGTTCTTAGTCGAAAGCCCCAAGCCACGTAAAACTTGCAAAGAAAATTAGAGGCGTCTAACTTGTTTTTGTAGGGGTTTTGTGATGTGATATGGCCATCATGTGATTGTGATTGTATTTGATGTATGCAATGATCCTTGTTGTAATATGGCAACCGGCAGGAGCCTAATGGTTGTCTTTAATTCTGTTAAGACCTGCGTGTCTATTCATCTTGTAATAGCTTTGTTCCAAGTAGTTGTAATAGTTGCTAGTGATGATGGACAACCATGAAGCGGCGCCACGGACCTTGACGCAATGCTGCTGATGATGGAGATCATGTCCGTGCTTTGGAGATGGAGATCAAAGGCATAAGAAGAAAGGGCCATATCATATCACACTAATTATGAATTGCCTGTGATGTTAATCCTTTATGCATCTTGTATTGCTTAGATCGCGACGGTAGCATTATAAGATGATCCCTCTCACTAAATATCAAGTAATAAAGTGTTTGTCCTTAGTAGGCATCGTTGCTAAGACTCGTCGTTTCGAAGCATCTCGTGATGATCGGATGTGATAGATTCTACGTATGCATACAACGGGTGCAAGCCAGATTTGCACATGCGGATACTAAGGTTAACCTTGACGAGCCTAGCATGTACAGACATGGTCTCGGAACACAGAATACCGAAAGGTAGAGCATGAATCATATAGCTGATATGATGAACATGAAGATTGTTCGCCGATGAAACTACATCATCTCACGTGATGATCGGACTTGGTGTAGTGGATTTGGTTCATGTAATCACTAAAACAACTCGAGGGATGTTGTTTTGAGTGGGAGTTCATTTTTCATTTGGATTAGTCGAACTCAATTTATCATAAACACAATCAAAGTGAATTTGCATAGTTTGTTGTAGTCATTGGCATCCGTTCACCACCTTACGCTTAGTTATAGTTGAGATAATGGAACAATAGAAATTCTGGATATTTGCTTTACGAAGTGGTATCGTATTGTTTTGAATGTCAATCTAAAGTTTAAAAGTCATATTGCCAACTTTCAGCAAACTCCGTTTACTCTATGAAGTTTAATAAACAGTATTAAATCAAGAGTAACAATTCCAGTGTTAGTATCTAATGTATCATGTTTGCCTCCATGATTCTTGATACTCAAAAGATTGTTTTTAATATCAAGTTTATCTAAGAGCTGAAAGCAATGTTTCAGAAACCATCATATGTGAAAGGTATTGCGATATCTAAAACAATGTGTTGGTTACAACATGATAGAGTATATGTCCTCATATTTGATGAGAGTTTGTGAAGGTTGGAGACGCTAGTCGTCCTATACCTCCAAAAGGTTTTTGAAAAGAAACATTATACTCGTAATTCACCTTTATAAGCTATAGCAGCTTGATCATGAAAGTTGTCATGATAAGGATGAATAGAATATGTAAGTAAAATGTTTACTACAATAAAAGATTACTAAAGAATGTAAGTTTGAAAGAATGCCAAACATTTGATGAAGGTGATCCACTTCAAAGTGCAAGTCCAAAGGTATTAGTATTTGACTATACACACTTTGTACTATGTGTCATGTGAATGACACCACTATTGATGTTGATAGATTCTTTTAAAAGAAAAGGAATTGTTGAAAGAGAATCTATAAAATATTTGGCAGAAAAGAAAAGATTGGAGATATCCAACTTAGGTATATAGAAGATACATGTTATGGCTGTATTACTTGCTTGTTAAACAATGTGGTTCTGCGGTATTGGATACCGAATTGGTTGGTATGAAGTGTCATACATGACAACACAATTCATGAACTACAATGGCCTAAGTAACTAGCAAGAGAATATGATGCTCATCGAAAACAAACAAAGGGTTGTTGTGTTTCTCGTTAACATCAAAACTTGCCTTCAAGATTTGTTTTAATAATTGTTATTTTCATCAGGTATTATGACGACAAAAGGTTTTTCAAATAATTACCATGTTCCATAAATAGATGGATGATATACAAGTCTGGTTGGAGAAATAACATCCATAAAACTAATGCTAAAATGTCGCAAGACAAATGATTGAAAGATCACTTGCGAAGTGACATCGCCGTTTAAATTATATTGAAAGGGATACATGAAGAAACTCCATGTTTATGGATTTTTGGAGTCTTTGATTTTGATCAAATGACACTTGTGATACTTTCGTGGAGATAATTAAAACTCCGTTCGTAGGCTAAAAGAGGAATGGACGATTAACTGATTGGAATTTGTACATATTGATGTATATAGTCCATTATGTGTAGTCGTGGGCGATAGATTTCAACTTCATATGCTTTCTCCGAAGATTTGAGTGAGTATATGAATATACTTACTCAATAAGAAAGAAGTATGAAACATTTGAAAATTTTCAAAGACTTTCAAGATGAAGTGGAAAATCATTATAACAAGAAAATAAAAAGTTTATGATTGGATCATAAAGAAAGATGTTTGAGTTACAAGTTTAGCAAAACACCTAAGATTTGAGGAATCGTTCCATGGATTTGCATTTCCCAAAACACCATAGGAGTATGGAGTGTTCAAGATATGTAATGAAATCTTGTTTGACATGGTAAGATCAAAGGTGTCATTTATAAAAGTGCCATTATATTTTAAAGATTAAAGCTTTAGTGACTACCGCTTTTACACTGAAAAGAGCTCCATCCTGATCCGTTGAAATGACACCATATAAGTCATGGTTTGGGATAAAACCGAGGTTGTCCTTTCTTAAATTTTTGGTATGCTAGGCATAAGTAAAATGTTTACAACCAAAGTCGGATGAGCATGTCTTTGTATGTTATTTTGAATAACTATTGGGTATTCCGCCATAACACCGAAGACAAAAGTGTTTGTCGCTTAGAACATCAAGTTTCTTGAGAAGGAATTTTTTGTGAAAAGTTAAGTGGGAGGACAATAGAACTTTGACAAGGTTGTTGAACCTTGGCTAATATGTGCTGAGTTGCGCAGCGTCGGTAAGTGTCCCGGAGGCAGCAACAATGCTCATGGCTCACGTGCCTCAAAGGTTGTGGTCACGGAGATCTAAGTTCCTATTGAACCAAGTAGGTCGGGTAAGTAATCAAATGCCAAGATTTGAGAGTTAAATCATTGTTGTTTGACAATGATGAACCGACTGCATGCAAAGAAGCAATGATGGGCCCTGACTTCGTTAAATGGCTTGAAGCCATAAAATCCGTGATAATTCCATACACGAGAAATCAAGCTTTGAATTTGAAAGACCCTCTGAAAAGGTGTAAGACCTTACAGTCGTATATGGATCTATAAAGAAATAGACATGGATGTTTTCACATCTATGAAATAGTCGACATGTCGGAAAGAGTTTACGACAATGTTCAAGGAATTGACTATGATAAGATTTGATCTTTCATAGCGATATTTAGTCTGGACGGATTAATGTAGCAACCACTACATATATTTCGGTATATGGTAGTTGAACAAACAAAACAAATTCTTCTAATAGAATGGTTACCTAGGACGTGTACATGACACGATCCAAAGGGTTTTGTTAATTCAAAGGATGCTAAAAGAGTATGCAAAACTTCAATGGTTGAAGTAAGCATCACGGAGTTGGAATCTTCACCGTGATGAAACTGTTAAAAGGTTTAATTTCATCAGAGACGATGAAGATGCTTGCATTTTGCAAGAAATTAAGTGGGAGCGCTAAGACATATTTCTAATAAATTATGTGAAAGACATATCGTTGATTAGAAATAATGTATCTTTTATTGACACAGGTTAAGAATTTCATTTCGATGAAAAACTTAGGCATAACCCAAGAATTAGGCATCAATGTCTATATGGATAGATTGAGGCGCTAATATGGTTTTGCCAAATGTACATAGATAAGATGTTGAATGAGTTCAATATGGAAACAACAAGAAAGGTTCTTGACTCACGGAAAGGACTGAATCAAGATTCAAATGTGTTGACACTAGATTCAAGTGTTTTGACACTTGGTGAAATCACAAGAATATTTTGATCAATCATTCTTTGAGATGTACACATCCAGATATGTCCTATGCTCTAAATGTTGTGAGCATGTACCAGAATGACTCATAAGATGATCATTGGACAATAGTAGGGATATTCCTATGATCTTTGGAAGAACTAAGAATATATTACTTATATAGTGGTGACAAATAGTTCATTGTAAATTGCTACATTGATACTAGTTTTGTCACAAATTAAGTTTATCTCAATTTAAACTATGGGTGGCACAATGTAATAGAAAGGAAGTTCCATAACGGATTTGGTTGAGTACCAAAGTTAAAACATTGTGACAGATACTACAACAAAAGGCTAAGTATGTGACTACTATTGTAGTAGCAAATGAGGGCATTTGTGTCAAGTAGATTGTTATCAAACTAGGTGTGGTTCATAGCGGGATAATACTATGAAGATACATTGTATGACAATTGTATCAACATGATTTAATCCCAAGGAACTAAAGGTCTCACCAAAGGACCAAATTTATACAATGCCATCTCATTGGAGAATGAGTAATGCGTAGAGACGCAAGGACATGCAAATACACACGGACCTGTAAGTGTCAGATCCGAAGATTATGTTTACCACTAGCAATAGTGTCTATACAACACCAGAAAGCCATGGGTGTTGAATGCACAAATTTTTAACTAGATTATTGACTCTAGTGCAAGTGGGAGACTGTTGGAGATATGCCCAAGAGGTAATAATAAAGTGGTTATTATTATATCTTTATGTTTATGATAAATGTTTACATCCCATGCTATAATTGTATTAACCGGAAACATTAATACTTGTGTGTTTTGTAAACATAAAAGAGTCCCTAGTAAGCCTCTTGTTGAACTAGCTTGTTGATTAAATGATGATCATGGTTTCCTGATCATGGACATTGGATGTCATTAATAACAAGGTTATATCATTAGGAGAATGATGTGATGGACACACACCCATAGTAAGCGTAGCATAAGATCAAGTCATTAAGTTCGTATTGCTGTAAGCTTTCAAATATATAGTAACCTAATCCTTCGACCACGAGGTTATGTTAATCACCATCACCGGATGGGTACTTTGATGACATCAAACGCCGCTTCGTAACTAGGCGGTTATAAAGGTGTCATTGGGTATTCTGAAAGTATGTGTTGAAGCGCATAGACCAAGATTGGGATTTGTCCATCCATATGACGGATAGATATACTCTGGGCCCTCTCGGTGGAATGTCATCTAGATATCTTGCAAGCATGTGACTAGGTCACAAGGGATGACATAACATGGAACGAGTAAAGAGTACTTACCAGTAACGAGGAAGAACTAGGTATGAAGATACTGACGATCAAACCTCGGATAAGTAGAATGTCACAAGACAAAGGGAATTGGTTTCGTATGTTAATTGGTTCAATCGATCACGAAGTAATCGTTGAGTATGTGGGAGCCATTATAGATCTCCAGATCCCGCTGATGGTTATTGATGGGAGAGGTGTCTTCATCATGTCTGCATATTTCACGAACCGTAGGGTGACACACTTAAGGTTCGAAGTTGTTTGAAGTAGATATGGAATTTGCGTTGGAGACCGAATGTTGTTCGGAGTCTCGGAATGGATCCGGGACATCACGAGGAGATCCGGAATGGTCCGGAGAATGAGATTCATATATTGGGGATCATTTTCTAAGTTAGGAAATGTTCCGGAGTGTTTGTATGGAGATTCTAGAAGGTTTCGGAATGTTCTGGAAGGTTCTAGAGGATTTCTTGGAGTTTGCTTGAAAACCAAGAAAGGGATCAAAGAAACCAAGTGGGGCAAGACACGGATTCGTGGGGGAGGAGGATTCCTCCCCCCAACCCGCCGGCCCAAGGAGGAGGGAGTCCTACTAGGACTCCCCCTCCACAGGCGCGCCTCCCTCTTGCACCTTGTCTCATAACTCCCAATCTCAGCCGCCTCTCTCCTCCACGTTTCTTCTGCACAGGCATAGGCAAAGCCCTGCAGAATCCTCATCTCCACCACCACCATCATGCCATCGTGCTGCTGAGATTCCGTGGAGAAGATCTACTACCTCCGCTGCTCGCTGGAACGGGGAGAGGAAGGTCTGCTTCGACTCCGCACGTGTGACCGTCTGTGGAAGCGCTGCCGGAACGCGGCGCCGGAAGGATCGTCCACACGATCTTGAGATCGGCAAGTGATCGACTACATCATCCACGAGATCTAATCTCGTAACGCTTTTGGTTCTACGAGGGTTAATACCGATCTATCTCGTTGCTCATGTCTAATAGATTAGATCTTGGCTTTTATCTAGATTAGATCTAGGTTTTGTTCGTTCTTGCGGTAGAATTTTTTTTTCCATGCTACGAACCCGTCAAAAGGGGACCCAGAAAATTCTTCTGCCTCTATCATCACCGCTGGGGTGGGTTGGGCAGGTTCAGCGAAACCGATGTAAACATCGATCTCGCCAAAAGACATGATTGTGTAGGCAGTCATGGCCTCCCTTGCCAGAATCCAAGTCTCATCGAGAACGATGAGAGGGACGTCACTAGCGTAGAGGATGCGACCGACGGCGATAGTCTGGCCGATTCCGATTCTTGCAGATTCCGCTCAGAACGTAGATCGGAAGCTCACTTGCCCCACGGTGGGCGCCAACTGTCGTCGGATTGATGACAAATATGCCATGAGGGGGTCCTCGAGGCGTGTGGAAGATAGGGGTGTGAGACGTACGGTGTTCCGGGACAGTGAGCACACAAGTTTACCCAGGTTCGAATTCGTCGGCTTTGGACGGATCCTACTCCTGCTAGTAATCCAGTAATACGGCAGAACCGGAATATGGGTTACAAGGGTTTTGCCTGTGAGAGTTGAGGGTCTAAAGTATTGGGTTCCCTAAAGGCTCTCCCTAGGACGGCTTATATAAATATCCGGCCTAGGGTTTACAGGAGAGATATATCCGGCTACGACTAAGATTCGGTTATAGGGTACATCTTGAACTACAAGTAACATTATGGGCCTAAGTCGGTAAGTCTTCTGGGCCTTCCTGTAGCCGGATTGGACTCCGTCTTTTCTCCCTGACTGGGCCGCCCGTGAAGCAAAGCTCTAACCCGGAGTGGGCCACCCTGGTCAGCGAGGAACTGTGAGGATACCCTGAAAGTATATCCCTAACAAAGAGGGACACTGAGGGGGTGCCTGGGGCCACCACACCATGCCCTGGCGCGCCTGGGGTGTGTGGCCAGCCCCTGGCTATAGCGTCCCCAACCTTTAATAAGATTGAGTCCCTTGTGTTTACAATGCTAGTCCCTGGATCAATAGCTAGCATCCACATTTTAGATGTAATATCAAGAAACAAAGGTCATATACAACTTTATAACCAGGAATAAAATAATTTTATTACATCAAACATAGCTCATTGGCTATTTACATTACATGGCAGCGGAATAACTATAGTCATGGGTCCTTCATCTTCAAAGTGCCACAGGCAGACATGTTGGTTGTAGGCTTTGTAATCCTAATCAATCAATCTTCACTAAATCAATCAAACCTGCAACATCATAAGTTACAGCCACAAGGGTCAATACATTTGAATTGTATTGGCAAGTGATACCTTAGTATATTTTAAGTGGACTATAATACTATATGCATTTGGCTGGTGGAGCTTAGGCTTGCTTTGCTCAAAATAGATTTTTCCTTAACTTTTGAAAACACTAAGTTTTGTTTGGCAAAAACACCCAAGGCATCTATCAATCAAAGACTCTAGATCCACTCAGGGCATCTACCAATCAATGACTGAAGATCCTTTTAACCCTTGTTCACCCACAAGTTTTATTTAGAAATTGGAGTGATGAGATTCTTGAAGTTTCCATGTCTTGATGCTCAAATTGTCCTTTACCAGGGACATGGCTAAGTACTTAGGTTTTACACTCTGTAGAGGTGGTGCACTTTCCCCACAAGCCTTGGTTTCCCAAGAATGATCCTTCAGTAGCCTTTCCTTAGTCAAATGGACGCGTTCCAACCTATCAACCCATCTACCACCCACTGTCCAAGGGACTAAGTTCCAGCATCCTAAGATCATGGCAGAGCCCATAATGCCAAGTGGTTGCACTTGAAGCTTCTCAACATATGACATCTCAAATCTCTTTGTTTCCTGGGTGGCCATCCACAAGTGAGATACACAAGGTTCACCAGTACCCCTGGCCTTGTGTAACCACTCAACATATCCCATTCTTTCCATTCCACCCAGGTGATTCATTAACTTAGTTGTTTTGTTAAATAAAAACAAGTCCTTAGACTTAGAATATTTTTCCATAGTGTGAATATATAAACCACCCTTGTTTTCTAATAGCTAGGCTAAGCATGGCATGGCAACTTATCCTTAGGGAATTTTCCTAGCAATTCTAGCATTCTATTCTAAATAGGATTTCCCATCATCAATTTACAAAAGTAGCATGCAAGTCCTAACAAAATATATCTAATGCAAGTATAAAATATAGGTATGGAATATTCATGAAGATATCACTTGCCTTTTTGGTAGAGGGTATAGGTTTACTCCTTGTCCTTGCAACACTCACACTCTTCAAGTCACTACAATTCAATCAAGCAAGGCACAAACTTAATCTACCAATCAAGCAAAACTACACACATAAAATAACAAAGTCAAACAAACAATTTTTCACACACAAAGTAATGGGATCTAAGTCATGCATAAGCATGCAAAGGTTGGTTCTATTGTAAGGATGGTCTTCACTAGGCTTCTAACTTTGTAAGTTCCAAATTGGTCATTTACCAAAATGGCAAAGTCATTTGCAAAGAGGGTCTCTATTAGATTCCTAAACTTTGTAAGATCCAAATTGGTCATTTACCAAAGTGGCAAAGTTAAAGTAATGCATGCAAGCATGCCAAGCTTTGATTTTTTTGAAAAAGGGGTTCCTAATGGGTCATAGACATTTGGGCACACCTATTGGTCATTTTGTGAAGTGGCTAAGTTATTTGCAAAAGGTTTCACTATAAAACCATTTCCAAAACAAAGTGTCATTCTATGTGGTGTAGAAATATTTCTACTAGGGTATTATCCTATAGGTTTCACCAAATGAGTTGCTATTGCAAAACTTGGTGTTTTGGGTCAGTAGGTTTGGTCCAAAACATTTTCTCAAAGTTTTCTTTATGAAAGCATTTTCATAAACAAAACAATGGTTTTTAATTAGCTAGAAATGGACTAAACTAATTAATCCATTCTAAACTTTTCAAAAATCATTTTCCAAACTATGGGTTGGTTCCTAGGGTCAGTAAGGTCACAACAAACCAATTTGCAAAGGTTTTAACCTAAAAATCATTTTTAGATGATTTTTCTAATGTTAGCAAGCACACAAAAGAATCTGCAAAATCAAACAAGCTAACAAATACTATTTGCTAAACTAAGGGCAGGGTTGGTTAGAGCTTGTCTTGCTGAATCCAACGACATCAAATTTGTAAAATTTGGACGTGTGGATCAAAAGATACATGGGTTTGAAATTGGCAAAAGTTTCTGTTTTCAAATTCTAATTCAGATCTATCTTGCACGCATGGCGTGTTCTTCTTGATTCGATACCGGTTCGGCGGATCGAGTCTTTATGATCGTTTATCTAAATTGATGGATGCGGCTTAGGTGGCGTGTTCGGCTTAAGTAGTCGATCGATCGGTTGCATCTACGGTCCTAATCTAATGACCTAGAAGCGCGGCGCTGGACTGTCATGCGGCGATGGTCGATGGCGGTCTGGTGGCGGGCGAAGCAGGACGCAAGAGGAGTAGGGAGTAGGCTCACCGAGTTCGCAGACGCTTGGGGAAGCTCAACGTGCTGATGGGGAGGCAGGGGGCGCACGGACGGGTTGGCAATCTCTCGCCGGAGTTGCTGCGGGCGGCGGTGCTCTCGGGTTGTCGTCGTTGGCGTCGCTCGGGACCGTGCTAAGGCAAAGGAGAGGCGCGGTTAGGTGCGCACGAGGGTTGCGAGTAAGGGAGCATCAGCAAGGGGCGAGGGGAAGTCTGTGCTCACCGGGAAAGCTCGCCGGAGTCGAGGCCGACGGTGGTGGCGAGTAGAGCTTGTCCTTGCCGACGTTGTGAGGCTCGCGCGAGTGAACTGGATGCACTAGCAGGTGCGCTTGGAGGTGGAGAAGCTGCTGGGGTGCTTAGGGATGCAAGGGGCGGTGGGGTTTCGTCGGAATCTTCACCGGAACATCGTCGGAGCGGCGGCGGTACAGAGAGAATTGGAGGCAGCCTGGGGGCAGAGTGGAGGCGACGTCTAGGGGAAAAGAATGAGGAGGAGCAGGCGGTTAAATGGGCGTCGTCGCAGGGGAGTAAAGGTCGTGGTTAACGCGAATTTAACGCCGGAGTAAATCGGCAGAGCGCCGTTCAGGGGAGGAGGAAGAAACGGCTGGCACGGGTGAGGACGATGCACAGTGGTGTGGGACCCGTCTGTCAGCGAAAGAGAGAGAGTGGGAGTGGGTCCGAGCTGTCATCGACTCAGTGGGTCTGAATCTGGGTGTAAAATGTTTTCCTTCGGGGAGGGGAGCTGGGCTGGAATGGGCCTTAAATGGGTTGGGTATGTTTTCTTATTTTTTTCTGTCTGCTTTATTTTTCCTTTTTCTAATTCTTTTTCCTTTTCTATTTATATTTTCTGTTTTGGAATTTCAAACAATTATTCACACATTCAAACAATTTCAAACAATTCAAACAAACACTCAACTTTGTACTTTGAATTTGGTTCTGTTTTTCAACATATTCCAAATCTCAAAATAAAATATTATTTTATTTATTTTAGGATCCATTTATTAATTAAAGAAAATGGATCTTTAGTTATTTAATAGTGTTTGATTTATTTAATAAAATTTCCATTTGAATTCCAATTATTTCCAAAACCAAACCAGAAGGTTTAATTTGAAAAATAAAAGAATACTTGGAAACTTATTTAAATAAATAAATAAGTTTTGGTGTTTTTAATTAAAATGGGAAAGCCTTTACTTAAATAAAATTGGATATTTAAATCCTTATTATTTTATTTAAATAATCCTTTAATCATTTTAATCAAAGCAAAACCTTTTAATAAAAGATTTCAAAGTAGTAATAAAATACTTGGTGTTCATTTAAAATGGGAAAAGCTTTTACTTAAATAAAATTGGATATTTAAATCCTTTATTTTATTTAAATAAACCTTTACTCACTTTATCAAAACAAAATATTTTATTTCAAAAGTTTGGCCAAAATTAATTTGGCTTATCTTTTCATTTGAAACCAAAGTCTTTTATTAAAAGATCTAAAACAGTGTTTCCAAAACAATTTATTTTCCTTTGATAAACGTTTTATCTTTATAAATCCCTTTAGGATTATTGATCACCAATTGGTATGGCTTTTGGTAAGGGCTTTATTAGCTTTTGGAAATTCAATTTCCTTCTCGTATTATAGTCATAAGATTTTGCCTATAGTTTCAAACTAAGTGAAACCAATCTCTAAGGTCTTTCTTGATCCTTTGTGATTATTTGTTGATCAAATTTGGCATGGATCAAATCCATGGATTTGGAGATAACTTGGGAAATGATTTCCTTCCATTAGGGTTTAGGGATTTGGATTTATTTTCCAAGTGTTCAAATTTCCAGATACATTCAATTGAGGAATGCATTTCCCTTGATTTGGATTTTTGTTGAATTCAAACTTTAACCAAAGTTTGTTCAAGATGGGATTTTAAGTCTCCTTTTAGAAACAAAAGTTTCTTTTCACCCTGATTTTCAACAAAAATTTATTTTGTTATTTTATTTTTCACATTACAAGATTTGGAAAATCTTGGGATGTGACAGGCTACCACCCTTAAAATAAATCTCGTCCCGAGATTTGGGAAGGCTAGGGTTACAAGCAGGTTCAAAACAACTAGGGTACTACCACCCTTAAAAAAAAATTCCAACTAAACTAGATGTTGGCCTTCTTGGGATCCTGGGGAAGCTTCTCTGGGCAAACATCTGCATAGTGTCCTTTATTTCCACACTTGAAACATGTGACTTGGCTGATATCTCTCATAGGCTTGTTTATCTTGTGCTTCATCTTTTCTTGACAATTGCTTGCATAATGTCCTGGTTCTTTGCAATTGAAACACATCACTTGGCTGATATCTTTCTTTTCCTTTGGTATCATTGCCTCTTGTTTGTTTCCTTGGTTCTTCTTCTTCTTGGGTCTAGTTCATGTTCTTCATAGGTTATCTCAAAGGTAGGAATGTCTACTGGTTTCTTCGACCTTCTATTTCTCCTTGGATAATTCATATGTCGCTTTTTTGGTCCTGCAAATTGGGTTGTATTGCATGGAGGTACAAGTGGAGATTTTCCTTTGTCTTCATCTTTCTTGGTAGAAATTGTTCCCTTATGGAGGTTTCCAAACATTTGATGTATTCTATCTTGCTTCATTTGTTGAACTATAGGATAGATGGGGCATTGAATAGGGACATGATTATTTCCTTCACATAGGAAGCAAGTAACTTGAGATGTGGGGCATTGGCCAACTGGATGTTCCTCTTCACAATTGGGGCATTGGTCTCCATGCTCCTTGGAAGTGTGGTCCTTGTCTCCACAAATATTGCAAGCTTGAGTTCCTTCTAAAATAACATCTTGGTCATCCTTGTTGTCATAAACTCCTTTGGAAGAGTTGTCTCCAATGTTGATCATTTGAGTAGCCATCCTTTGCAACAATTGGGATTGAGTTTCTAAAAACTTTTGCATGGTTGGGTCTAATCCATTGTTGTTGGCTAAAAGCTGAGTTGTCACTTGGCTCAACTGGTTTTGGTTTGCTAGTAGTTGTTCTCTCATGCTGTCCTCTTGGTTGTTGTTGTTGTTGTCACCATCCTTGATGTTGGAGTCTCTTGGAGAAGTCATCTGTTTGGGGTTGGATTGGGATTAGAATAGGCAAAAGGTTTTTCTAAGAAGTCAATTCTATTCACACACATCACAATTCACACAAGCAATGTGCAAGCAATCACAAACAAACACTCCACTCAAACAACAGTTTCAAGCACATACTTAGGCAACAAAATATTTTTGTTACACCACATAAGTTGGTGGGTTTGACTTAACTAAAATATGGTGGTCCATCTATATGGTTCACTTGTGATCTTTCCATCCTTCTTGATTGTTTTTTCTTGATTGAGATCTTTGTATCCTTGGAGAGTTTTTGTGTCTTGGTCACAAATCTTCAAAGGTGATGATGGCTCCTTCTAAGTTGTGTTTCCTTAGTCTTCAAATCTTTGAGCATGATTTCTTTGTCTCACTTGTAGTCCTTGGTAACATCTAAGTTGGGAGTCCTTGTTGAGAATAAGGTTGAAATCACTTGAAGATGTTGAAGTCATTGGAGTTGAAGAAGTTGAAGTCATTAGAGTTGATGAAGTCCCTTGCACATAGTGTAGTCTTTGGTCATGAGGTAGGCTTTTCCATCAAGTTTTGAAGTAGAAGAGAAGTAGAGTTGAAACCAAAATGGTTGAGGAAAGAGTTTACAAGATTGTTTTTGTAAATAAGTTTTTGGAATAAGACAACTCCTATTGTCGAAGGGTTTTTGTCCAATCCTAGGGTTACAAATCCTACAGGCAACACAATGCTCTGATACCATTATGTAGCGTCCCCAACCTTTAATAAGATTGAGTCCCCTGTGTTTACAATGCTAGTCCCTGGATCAATAGCTAGCATCCACAGTTTAGATGTAATATCAAGAAACAAAGGTCATATACTTTATAACCAGGAATAAAATAATTTTATTACATCAAACATAGCTCATTGGCTATTTACATTACATTGCAGCGGAATAACTATAGTCATGGGTCCTTCATCTTCAAAGTGCCACAGGCAGACATGTTGGTTGTAGGCTTTGTAATCCTAATCAATCAATCTTCACTAAATCAATCAAACCTGCAACATCATAAGTTACAGCCACAAGGGTCAATACATTTGAATTGTATTGGCAAGTGATACCTTAGTATATTTTAAGTGGACTATAATACTATATGCATTTGGCTGGTGGAGCTTAGGCTTGCTTTGCTCAAAATAGATTTTTCCTTAACTTTTGAAAACACTAAGTTTTGTTTGGCAAAAACACCCAAGGCATCTATCAATCAAAGACTCCAGATCCACTCAGGGCATCTACCAATCAATGACTGAAGATCCTTTTAACCCTTGTTCACCCACAAGTTTTATTTAGAAATTGGAGTGATGAGATTCTTGAAGTTTCCATGTCTTGATGCTCAAATTGTCCTTTACCAGGGACATGGCTAAGTACTTAGGTTTTACACTCTGCAGAGGTGGTGCACTTTCCCCACAAGCCTTGGTTTCCCAAGAATGATCCTTCAGTAGCCTTTCCTTAGTCAAATGGACGCGTTCCAACCTATCAACCCATCTACCACCCACTGTCCAAGAGACTAAGTTCCAGCATCCTAAGATCATGGCAGAGCCCATAATGCCAAGTGGTTGCACTTGAAGCTTCTCAACATATGACATCTCAAATCTCTTTGTTTCCTGGGTGGCCATCCACAAGTGAGATACACAAGGTTCACCAGTACCCTGGCCTTGTGTAACCACTCAACATATCCCATTCTTTCCATTCCACCCAGGTGATTCATTAACTTAGTTGTTTTGTTAAATAAAAACAAGTCCTTAGACTTAGAATATTTTTCCATAGTGTGAATATATAAACCACCCTTGTTTTCTAATAGCTAGGCTAAGCATGGCATGGCAACTTATCCTTAGGGAATTTTCCTAGCAATTCTAGCATTCTATTCTAAATAGGATTTCCCATCATCAATTGACAAAAGTAGCATGCAAGTCCTAACAAAATATATCTAATGCAAGTATAAAATATAGGTATGGAATATTCATGAAGATATCACTTGCCTTTTTGGTAGAGGGTATAGGTTCACTCCTTGTCCTTGCAACACTCACACTCTTCAAGTCACTACAATTCAATCAAGCAAGGCACAAACTTAATCTACCAATCAAGCAAAACTACACACATAAAATAACAAAGTCAAACAAACAATTTTTCACACACAAAGTAATGGGATCTAAGTCATGCATAAGCATGCAAAGGTTGGTTCTATTGTAAGGATGGTCTTCACTAGGCTTCTAACTTTGTAAGTTCCAAATTGGTCATTTACCAAAATGGCAAAGTCATTTGCAAAGAGGGTCTCTATTAGATTCCTAAACTTTGTACGATCCAAATTGGTCATTTACCAAAGTGGCAAAGTTAAAGTAATGCATGCAAGCATGCCAAGCTTTGATTTGTTTGAAAAAGGGGTTCCTAATGGGTCATAGACATTTGGGCACACCTATTGGTCATTTTGTGAAGTGGCTAAGTTATTTGCAAAAGGTTTCACTATAAAACCATTTCCAAAACAAAGTGTCATTCTATGTGGTGTAGAAATATTTCTACTAGGGTATTATCCTATAGGTTTCACCAAATGAGTTGCTATTGCAAAACTTGGTGTTTTGGGTCAGTAGGTTTGGTCCAAAACATTTTCTCAAAGTTTTCTTTATGAAAGCATTTTCATAAACAAAACAATGGTTTTTAATTAGCTAGAAATGGACTAAACTAATTAATCCATTCTAAACTTTTCAAAAATCATTTTCCAAACTATGGGTTGGTTCCTAGGGTCAGTAAGGTCACAACAAACCAATTTGCAAAGGTTTTAACCTAAAAATCATTTTTAGATGATTTTTCTAATGTTAGCAAGCACACAAAAGAATCTGCAAAATCAAACAAGCTAACAAATACTATTTGCTAAACTAAGGGCAGGGTTGGTTAGAGCATGTCTTGCTGAATCCAACGACATCAAATTTGTAAAATTTGGACGTGTGGATCAAAAGATACATGGGTTTGAAATTGGCAAAAGTTTCTGTTTTCAAATTCTAATTCAGATCTAATACTGGCCACGCGGCGTGTTCTTACTGGTCGATACCGGTTCGGCCGGATCGAGTGCTACGGTGCGTTAGATCTAAATTGGATCGTGCGGATTAGGTAGCGTACCTCTTCGGCGTTAAGTGAACTATCGTAGCCGATGGATCTGCATCTAACGGTCCTAATCTAATGACCTAGAACTGGCGGCTGGACTACATCATGGCGCGATGGTCGGTCGATGGCGGTCTTGTGGCAGGACGCAAGAAGGTAGGAGTAGGCTCACGAGTTCGCAGACGCTTGGGAAGCTCAACGTCTTGATGGGGAGGCAGCGCAGACGGGTTGGCAATCTCGCGGAGTTCTTTGCGGCGGTGCTCTCGGGTTGTCGTCGTTGGCGTCGCTCGGGACCGTGCTAAGGCAAAGGAGAGGCGCGGTTAGGTGCGCATGAGGGTTGCGAGTAAGGGAGCATCGCAAGAAGCGAGGAAATGCATGCTCACCGGGAAAGCTTGCCGGAGTCGAGGCCGACGGTGGTGGCGAGTAGAGCTTGTCCTTGCCGACGTTGTGAGGCTCGCGCGAGTGAACTGGATGCACTAGCAGGTGCGCCTGGAGGTGGAGAAGCTGCTGGGGTGCTTAGGGATGCAAGGGGCGGTGGGGTTTCGTCGGAATCTTCACCGGAACATCGTCGGAGCGGCGGCGGTATAGAGAGAATTGGAGGCAGCCTGGGGGCAGAGTGGAGGCGACGTCTGGGTGAAAAGAAGGAGGAGGAGCAGGCGGTTAAATGGGCGTCGTCGCAGGGGAGTAAAGGCCGTGGTTAACGCGAATTTAACGCCGGAGTAAATCGGCAGAGCGCCGTTGAGGAGGAGGAGGAAAAGCGGTGGCGGTGAGGACGATGAACAGTGGTGTGGGACCCGTCTGTCAGCGAAAGAGAGAGAGTTGGAGTGGGTCCGAGCTGTCATCGACTCAGTGGGTCTGAATCTGGGTGTAAAATGTTTTCCTTCGGGGAGGGGAGCTGGGCTGGAATGGGCCTTAAATGGGTTGGGTCTGTTTTCTTATTTTTTTCTGTCTGCTTTATTTTTCCTTTTTCTAATTCTTTTTCCTTTTCTATTTATATTTTCTGTTTTGGAATTTCAAACAATTATTCACACATTCAAACAATTTCAAACAATTCAAATAAACACTCAACTTTGTACTTTGAATTTGGTTCTGTTTTTCAACATATTCCAAATCTCAAAATAAAATATTATTTTATTTATTTTAGGATCCATTTATTAATTAAAGAAAATGGATCTTTAGTTATTTAATAGTGTTTGATTTATTTAATAAAATTTCCATTTGAATTCCAATTATTTCCAAAACCAAACCAGGAGGTTTAATTTGAAAAATAAAAGAATACTTGGAAACTTATTTAAATAAATAAATAAGTTTTGGTGTTTTTAATTAAAATGGGAAAGCCTTTACTTAAATAAAATTGGATATTTAAATCCTTATTATTTTATTTAAATAATCCTTTACTCATTTTAATCAAAGCAAAACCTTTTAATAAAAGATTTCAAAGTAGTAATAAAATACTTGGTGTTCATTTAAAATGGGAAAAGCTTTTACTTAAATAAAATTGGATATTTAAATCCTTTATTTTATTTAAATAAACCTTTACTCACTTTATCAAAACAAAATATTTTATTTCAAAAGTTTGGCCAAAATTAATTTGGCTTATCTTTTCATTTGAAACCAAAGTCTTTTATTAAAAGATCTAAACAGTGTTTCCAAAACAATTTATTTTCCTTTGATAAATGTTTTATCTTTATAAATCCCTTTAGGATTATTGATCACCAATTGGTATGGCTTTTGGTAAGGGCTTTATTAGCTTTTGGAAATTCAATTTCCTTCTCTTATTATAGTCATAAGATTTTGCCTATAGTTCCAAACTAAGTGAAACCAATCTCTAAGGTCTTTCTTGATCCTTTGTGATTATTTGTTGATCAAATTTGGCATGGATCAAATCCATGGATTTGAAGATAACTTGGGAAATGATTTCCTTCCATTAGGGTTTAGGGATTTGGATTTATTTTCCAAGTGTTCAAATTTCCAGATACATTCAATTGAGGAATGCATTTCCCTTGATTTGGATTTTTGTTGAATTCAAACTTTAACCAAAGTTTGTTCAAGATGGGATTTTAAGTCTCCTTTTAGAAACAAAAGTTTCTTTTCACCCTGATTTTCAACAAAAATTTATTTTGTTATTTTATTTTTCACATTACAAGATTTGGAAAATCTTGGGATGTGACACTGGCCCTTCGCCGTCTCGTATTCTGGCTCCTGGAGTCTTCTGGAAAAATAGGCACTTTGGCTTTTGTCCTGTCCAATTCCGAGAATATTCATTTTCTGACTTTCCTGGAACCAAAAACAGCTGAAAACAGGCAGCTGGCACTGTGGCTCTTGTTAATAGGTTAGTCCAAGAAATCATATGAAAAGTACTCCAAAGTGTGGACAAAACACAAGAAAAGAGATAAAACCAAGCATGGAACATCAAAAATTATAGATACATTTCCAATGTATCAACTACGGATCCATGTAGTAGCTAGATGGCTGGTTCTCCTCCTTTGTGCTTTCATGTCTAGATCTTGTGAGCTCCATTCATGATCAAGATCATCTATTTGTAATTCTGCATGTTGTGTTTACGGGGATCCGATGGATATTGAGATGCTATTTCAGATTGATTATTGATTCTATCATGTCTTTGTTATTTGTGATCTTGCATGCTTTCCGTTGTTAGTAGCTATCTTGGCCAAGTAGATGCTAGCAACTCCAAGAGTTAGTATTTATGCTCGATAGTGGGTTCATGCCTTTGGTAATCTGGGGAAGTGATAGAAATCTCTAAGGTACTAGATGTGCTGTTGCTACTAGGGAGAAAACAACAATCCTTTGTTCATAGAACAATCGTATTGTTTACTTTACGCATGATTCGTAAAGCAATATGTTGCTTGCAACTTAATACTGGAGGGGGTTCGGATGATAACCTGAAGGTGGATTATTAGTCATAGATGCAGTTGGATGGTGGTCTATGTATAATGTTGTAATGCCCAATCAAGTTCCAAAGGAGTCAAGATGATTAGTATATGCATGTATTGCTTTCTCGATGTTTGTCAATTGCCCCTCTGTAATTTGTTCACCCAGCATGTTACCTATCTTAAGGAGAGCCACCTCTAGTGAACTATGGATCCCGGTCCTTGTCTTTTACATACAATCTACAAACTGTTTACTCCTTTATGTTTACTTTCTACAAACTTTTACTTCTTTCCATTCGATACGTTTAATCCTTTGTTTTCAGCAAACACGGTGAGATTGACAACCTCATCGCAAGTTGGGGACAAAGTTCTATGGTTGTGTTGTGCTGGTCTCCACGTTGCTACTAGCACCGGTAGTGCGCCCTGCCAAAGCAACACCTTTGGGGTGTTTCCTTGCTCCTACTGGTTCGATTAAACCTTGGTTTCATAACTGAGGGAAACTTGCTGCTGTGCTCGTCATACCTTCCTCTTGGGGTTCCCAACGAGCTCTACATCAACATCGCACCAGCATTTTCCTGGCACCGACACTGAGCCATCAACAAGCGACACCATTATATCTCGTATCTGGTTCTGGTTCGTCCTAGGCAACAACATAACTATCCTCTACTTTATAGTTCATTCATGGTTTGCATTCCTACTCTACAAGTTTGTGTTATGCAGTTATAATTCCTATCTGGTTCATACTTAGCTATGAGTAGTTTGTCTTCTTTGCTATATTAACTTGTTATTAGTTAGTTTCAAACTGCAATTATTGCTATCGCCACCAAAGAGGGGACTGCAAGATCATATATCAAGGTGGTTTTCCAATGTAGTTGTCACACTCGAAGGGAGATGCAGTTGATGGATTGAGAAAGCAAATTGAGGACTTTGCTATCAACTTGATTCGCAACGGAAGTGCTGAATTTTCTTTCCCTTTTGTTCATATTTTGTAATATTTTTAAGAAGTTTGTAGCTGATGTAATATCGATAACTCGCATAGGCCATGTAGGCATTTAGTTGACGCCGTCCACGCATGGCGGTACCATAACTACGCCAGCCAGGTCGATCAGGTTTCATAATTACTGAAACAGTAACGGTAACTGGCCAAAACAGTAACATGTCAAAACAGTGGCAGACCAAAACAACAACGGTAACTAGCCAAAACAGTAACAGACCGGAATTGTAACAGTCCAAAATAGTAACATGCCAAAATAGTAACAGGCCAAAACAGTAACAGGCCAAACAGTAGCAGGCCAAAAAAACATCAGACCAGAATAGTGGGAATCCAACATAGTAACAGGCCAGAACAGTAACATGCCTGAATAGTAACATGCTAGAACAGAGGCATCCAACACATTAACGGACCAGAACGGTACAGGGCCATAACAGTAATGGACATGAATAGTAGACGACCAGAACAATAACGGGCTAGAATAGTAAAAGGCTAGAATAGTATCGGACCTTCTCAAAAGTGGGTCTTAGATATTAGGCCCATGACGGAAAGCGTGAGAAGGTTGACCGTGGGCTTTAACAGTATCGGGCCTACTTGACGCAGCCTATTAACGGGCCGCATAGTATTCGAAAAGTGTGGGCCTTTGTAGGAGGTAACTGGTCGTTAATAGTGTTTGCCATGTGGCATTTTGCATGACGTCAGCAGTCAACACGGCTGGTGAACAGATCTACGATGGAACAAGTTTTCGTGGCTGAAGGGTGTGATCCGCCACGGTCAGGAAAAAACCGTGGTAGATTCTTTTGTGACGGGGCTTTTACCACTATGGGCATCCGTCGTGGAAGACTTTTTAGCCACAAAAATGGGCCTTCAACCATGAAAATTGTCCGTTGTAAAAGCCAACTTTTCTTGTAGTGTTTGGCCGATAACCTTCTCAGCAATACGGGTATTGCCAAACTTGGCATTACTCGGAAAACAATAGAAGAGATACAAAGGCTGGCTCAACAATGCTTGGAGAGTCGGAATATCACCGCCGAGGAAGAGGCACAAGAAGCCGAGGACGTCAAGTATTCCGAGCTTCTTGACCAAGTTCGTCTTCTCGATGAGGAGGTGAAGGCCGGCATGCCTCCGCCACCGCCAATAATCCCACTGACTCTCACCGAGAAGGTTACAACTGAGGTGAACATGAGTCTAGGCAGGCTTACTCATGAACAATATGTAAGTAAGAATTCCAACTCACTTTTTTACCTTATTTCATAGCATATCCTCTAGCCCCCAAGCATGAAGTTGGATAGACAATCCGGATTTATGCTTTCATAGGATGCCAAATAACGAACTAGTATAGCCACCAAGGCTCGTGCTGATATTAGTTAAAATATTATCCCAAGTCTTTAGTAGACTTCTGACTCTGGGTATTATTCTGACTTACCGAAAGTTAATGCTTATAACCAGGAATTATTGAAGATAATTGCAATAAGAGGAGAGAGATCAGAGCTCTCTGTCTTGAAAATGCTCAATTGAAGATATCTAAGGATGAGGCTGAAGGTAACCATTTTATTCCTTAACCTTGCTATTTTTTTCTTTCATAGTCAAATTTCCTATTCAACTATTTTCCTTTATTTACAGAACTCGTCAAATAGTCATGTAAAATGATTGAAGAGGCCGAGAACTTCAAGACCCTGGAGGTGGAGAATGCTGACTTACGGCGGGAGCTGAATAAGCTTAAGGCGGATCACGAGCGCAACATTGCTAGTATTCTCGAATCCTCTTCCATGGCCATCGAAGAACGCGATCAAAAGATCGCAATCCAAGATTAGAAAATCTCGGATCTCAATGATGAGTTGTTCAGAGAAAAGGACATCACTCAAGCTCTCCGGGATGAACTTCAGAGTCTTCAAGTGGAGAAGACCAAAGTTGATGATTCCATCTTCGGTAATTTTCCTATCTCTGACTTCTAGTTCTTTCCGATTCATAAGAATCTGAATATATGATTGACTTTGTATATGCAGCTCCTTTGAACTTACTGGATTCTTCCTCCACCGAGTCTCGCACCAGCCGGTTTACAGAAGTTGGCGATCTGCTTCACGATTTCCGCCAATCATTGGAGGATATTGGCAAAGTTCTCAAAGTTCGGGACATGAATAGAATGTCCTCATTTGAGGTGCGAGATAAGGCAAAGGAGATGCCCTAGCTCATCCAAGATTGGAACATGTCCTATGCGCGGACCGCAGCACAGATTGCCCTTACCATGGTTATGATCCACCATGGAAGCATGGAGATCTGGCAAGTAACCAGGGGTTATTCAACTGTGGATGAAGACAGACAGGAGCAAGATATCAAGGCCATCATGGACTTCTGCACCGATTATGGATGTCATGTAGATGATCTGACCAGCTACGACACTCCTTTCTTCACTCGCGTGGAAACGCCTCCTCCGCCTACCGAAGAAACAACCGAAGTATCGGACAACGAGCAAACCGTATCCGATTTGCACGTCTCGGAAAGATATCAAGGTGAAGGTGATGTATCTAGTGAGCTGGCAGCTCCTACCTCTCCTCCTGCATCATAGAGCATCAGAAAAAAACAATGTGTTATTCTGAAACAATCGGATTGTAATAAGTAGTATAATATTTTTGCCAGTGCTAAGATGTGCAAGACTTGATGCTTCTATTTAGCACTTTTTGGCTTTATTTTGACGTGCCTGAAATTGTTACATAAGCACTTTTTGTCTTGTCTATACTTATCACTTATCTGGCTTTCTGCCTCGTCCCTTTTGTGAGCTGGCCAACCTTCCACACGGAAACTCTGCCGAGCAACGGAGCTCAATTGCTAAACCAATTTAAACTCGGAAACAAAGCCGGCTTCCAGTACCAACAATTCACTTCTCGGAAAATGCCCGCAACCGGCAATCAAATAAAGAACCCAAGTATAAACTAGAAAATTTAGATTTATACCCGAAGGTAGCATTTTTACAATCGGAAATCTAACCAGAACAAATATGAGCATAAGGTACTTTCAAGTATTTTGGGATTTTCGATTGTGACATGATCATTCAGAAATAAGATGGTAACATAAAATTTCTCAGAAAATATTGAGGCAACCAATACTTTATTTCTCATTGAACATGTACACATATATGATTATAAATAAAGAAATTTTAAGAATAAAAGGGACATAGCTGAGCAATATTCCATGGTCTGTCTAATTCTTTCAAGTCTATATTGCCTCTAGCTCTCTTTCTCTTCTTAGTAGTAGGTCTTTCTTTAACTGGCTACATAACAGTTAGATAGTAAGAACCATTGTGCAATACTCGGCTAACTAAAAAGGGCCCTTCCCATACTGGGGAAAGTTTGTGCTTTCTTTTCTGCACAAGCCGGAGAACCAAATCTCCTTTATTGAAAGATTGGTTTCTGACTCTCTGGCTGTGATACTTGCGTAACTCCCGAGATCATTTTGTCGAGAAATTTTGGCATCCTCTTCAATGTACGCAGCAACTCGGGGAGAAGTATGAATCAAATCACTAGGAGGAACTGCTTCTACACCATAGACCAAGAAGAAAGGTGTGTATCTAGTTAACCTGTTTGGAGTTGTTTTGAAGCTCCATATTACAGACGGTAATTCATCTGCCCAAGCCCCTGCAGCCCGACGAAGTGGTGCTTCGAGTCTTGGTTTGAGGCCTTGTAGGATTAAACCATTTGCTCTTTAGACTTGTCCATTAGCCTATGGATGTGCGAATAATGCAATGTCAAGACGGATATTTTGTTCGTCACAGAATTTGGCAAGCTCTCCCATAGAAAAAGTGCTCCCGTTGTCCGTAATAATACTATGCGGATAACCGTATCGGATTATTACATCCTCGACAAATCTTCTGGTTGTTGCTCCATCGCAACTTGTGACGGGTTTAGCCTCAATCCATTTTGTGAATTTACCCACCATCACTAAGAGGTGAGTAAATCCACTTAGAGTCTGTTTAAATGGTCCTACCATGTCAAGCCCCTAGACCGTGAAGGGCCATGTTATAGGTATTGTTCGCAGCTGATCAGACGGAACATGAGATCGTTTGGCGTATTTTTGACAGACTTTGCACGTCTTGACCCGCCATTCGGCATATGCCTTGGCTGTAGGCTAGAAAAATCCATGTCTGAAAGCTTTTGCCACTAAAGATTTGGGTGCAGCATGATGACCGCATTCGCCTTCGTGGATTTCCCTTAGGATTTCCACTCCTTTTTCCAGAGATACGCAGTGCTGAAAGACCCCACATACACTCCGCTTATAGATCTCACCACCTATTATTGTATAGGTTTTTGCTCGTCTGACGACCTATCGGCTCAAAACCTCGTCTACAGTTAATTTTCCATTTACGAAGTAGTCAAGGTAGGGGTGAGTCTAGCTGGGAATCACAGCCATAACTGCTACTAAAGGTGAGTCGGATTTGGTCGGATATTCCTCATCAACTCCTTTTATAGAGGGAACTTTGACGTGCTCTAAAAAAGTGCCATCCGGGACCTTCTTCCACGCAGAGCCTATACAAGATAATGCATCTGCTTCCTCATTTTCTGTTTGAGAGATGTGTTGAACTTCAAACCCTTTGAACGATTTAGCTAGTTCATCCACGACAGTCCTATATGATGCCATGTGTTTATTTGCATTATAGATATCCGACACTTGTTGAGCAACAAGATCTGAATCTCCATAACACATTAATCGTCGGATGCCGATATCCTTAGCAATCTAGATTCCATGTAGCAGTGCTTCATATTCGGCAATGTTATTTGTTGTCATGAAGTGGATCTGCAACACATAGAAAAGTTTATCACCTTGGGGTGATTTGAGCACCACGCCAGCCCCCGAGCGCCTTAGACCCATCAAAATGCAAGGTCCAGTATTCTGACTCTAGGCGGTTCATAGTTTTCGTTGTCTCTCTCCAATCGGCAATAAAGTCAGCGAGGATTTTGGATTTGATTACCATGAGAGGTTTGTACTCAATATCAAAAGCTGAAAGCTCTATTCCCCATGTTGCGACACGTCCAGTAGCGTCGATGTTGTTAATTATGTCTCTCATGGGAGCTGTGCTCACCATGATAATTGAATGCTCCTGGAAGTAATGTCGTAGCTTCCGAGATGCAAAGAACACACCGTAAGCTAGCTTCTGATAGTGCGGATATCACTGTTTTGATTCAGTTAGGACTTCATTGAGGTAGTAAGTCGGATGATGCACTAGGTGTTCTTGTTTTTCCTCTGGTCTTTCCACCACCATGACAACACTGACGACTCTGTTTGTCGCAGCGAGATAGAGCAACATCGGTTCACAAGGTTCCGGTGCTGCAAGGATATGAGCGGACGAGAGTACTACTTTCAGGTATTGTAGTGCAGCTTTAGCTTCATCAGTACAAACGAACTTTTTCGTCTTTTTCAGGAGCTTGTAGAGTGGTGCGGCTCTTTCACCAAGCTGGCTTACAAACCGACTGACTGCAGCAATGCAACCAGTTAGTCTTTGAACTTCCTTCAGGCGAGTTGTCCTAGAAATATTGAGTATAGCCTTGATTTTGTCGCGGTTCACCTCTATGCCACTTTGCGACATGATGAAACCTAACAATTTTCCGGCTAGTATTCCAAAGAAGCACTTCTTCGGATTAAGCACTATGTTGTATTTGCATAGATTGGCGAATGTTTCCTCCAAGTCGTAAATTAAAGTTTCCTTCTTTTTGGACATCACCGCTATGTCATCCACATATGCATGTACATTGCGTCCGATTCGATCGTGGAGGCAACACTGCATAGTGCACTGGTACGTAGCTCCTGCGTTCTTGAGCCCAAAAGGCATCATAACGAAACAGAAGGTTCTAAAGGGGGTTATGAATGAAGTTTTGACTTTGTCTGATTCCTTCATCCAGATTTGGTGATAACCGGAATATGTGTCGAGAAAACATAGGAGTCTAAGCCTGCTATAGAATCGATAACTTGAACAATTCTAGGCAGAGCAAACAGATCTTTGGGACAAGCCTTGTTCAAGGCGGTATAATCAACACACATCCTTAAATCAGTGGTGTCCTTTTAGGGACCATTACAGGATTGGCCGACCACTCAGTGTGGATGACCTCTTCTATGAATCCAGCTAACTCGAGCCAGGCTAGTTCCTTAGCTATTTCTTTTCGCTTTTCATCACCGAAACATCGTAGGGACTGTTTGACGAGTTTAGCGTTTGGGTGTACATTTAGAGAGTGCTCGGAAAGTTCCCTAGGTACTCCGGTTATGTCAGATGGCTACCATGCGAAGATATCTTGATTTGCTTGGAGGAACTTGACGATCATGCTTTCCTATGCGCTATCTAAACCTACACCTATATGGGTCACCTTGGAGGGGTCATCATCCTTCAACGGCGTCGTCTTCATCTATTTTGATGCCTTGAACTCCAGAGTCGGCTTTGTAGACTCCTTCTTCGTTGCGGGCATCTCGAACGGGTCGATGATCTTCTTGATCTCCTGGTACTCCTGGGCGTGCAGCACGACTTCAGCAAACTCAGCATTTTCGTCCTCGCACTCTCGCGCTTTCTTCGGGTCTCCCCTGATGGTGATCACGCTGTTGGGACCTAGAATTTTCATCATATTATAAATGTAACACGGACAATCCATGAAAGGCCAGTAAGCTGGCCATCCGAATATAGCATGGTATGCACTCTTAAACCGGACCACTTCGAAGGAAAGTGCTTCCATCCAGTAGTTCTTTGGAGTTCCAAAGGTAACATCCAAAGTGATCTCTCCCAGGGAATTTGCTTGTCTTCCTAGAACGACTCCGTGAAAGATCACAGAGCTGTGATTCAGCTGAGTTTCCGAGATCCTCATCCGATGCAGCTATTCGACGTAGAGAATGTTGATGCTGCTGCAGCCGTCCATGAGAGTCTTGGAGAAACCATAGTCGTCAATAAGTGGATTGACAACTAAGGCGTATTTTCCTTGCCTGTGCAACTTAGGCAAATGATCAGCATGCTCAAAGGTGATCATCATTTCCGACTAGTCCAGGAATTGAGGGACAGCCGGAACAGTTGCGTTGAGCTCATGCAATACTGCTTACTTGACCTTAGCTGGTTGAGACCCAAGGAAAGTGACATAAGTGTCTTTCTTCATTGGGAAGTTCCTTTTTCCACGCGACTTGGGATTTGAAGGCTCTAATTGCTCCATGTCGGAATCTTCCTTGGTCTCTTTTTCTTTTTCGGGATTCTTCTTTCCCTTCTTCCGCTTAGCTCTGTAGCCAGTAGAATCATCTTTCTTGATGTTGTCATTGAAACGACACTCGGTGTTTGTGTGGGACGAGCCCCCGTTAGCATCTAAGTGATGGACGCACGGATTGTTGCCAATGTCGGCCGAAGAGTAGGTTTTGCCAGGTTGCTGGTCTCCTCTACCTTGGACCCTTGACTTCCCATGACCGCGCTTGCGGCCGCGCCCTCCTCATCCTCCAGACCTGAAAGTAGCAGTGACAACCACAGTTTCCGCATTGGGTTTTCCTCCGAGGTATTATTGCGCTTCTGAGCTTGTTGATTCGGCTATTTTGCCGACTGTGGTACAGCTAGGACGTTTAGTAGTCCTTCTGCATCATCATCAGCATCTACATATTTTCTCGCCGTTTCTATCATCTCTCCCAAATCAGTGACCTTGTCGCACTTCAAACGGTGACGTAGTAAACCAATTGGGAACCCTGCAATGAAAGCTTCAATCATAGTTTGATCGTTTACTCCTTCATAGGAGTTCTTGGTGTCCATCCATCGTCCGAGGTAATCTCGGCAAGTTTCTTCGGCTTTCTAGGTGCAATGCTATAGGTCTCCTACCGTACAGGGCCTCCGATATGTGCCTTCAAAATTCCAAAAGAATGCACTTTGCATGTCATACCAGTTGTGGATGGTGTTTTATGGAAGTTCATTGAGCCATGATCGTGATGTCTTCCTTAGCAAAAGCGGGAGATACCAAGCCGCGACCAGGCTGTTGCCGCCTTTGGCAATGCAGCAAGCCTGGAAAAAATCCTGGAGCCAAGTATCTGGCCGAGCCACACCGTCGTAGGGCTGAATATGTCTTGAGATGGTGAATCCTTCCGGGAATCTTGTTTCTCGGATGCACGTTCTGAAGCATTTTGGACCCACATAGACGTTTTCCGACTTGTAGCGCCTCGCCTCTATGTTAGAGTTGATCCGGTGTCTCGCATCACTTGGTGATAGAGAACGCCGTCTTGGTTGTTCGATGTGGCTATGGTGCCTTGGAGCCGGACTTCTGCTTCTACCACCACCTCCTCTGCCACGACGCCCTCCCTGGCCTCCTCGAGAGCCGCTGTGATGGCTGCTTGGTGGAGAAGGTGGTGCAAGTGGATTGTTTCCGGCTGAGCGCCGACCTCCGTCTGGAGTGTCATTATTCCGGTTTCGGGGAGGGTCTTGACTACGACGAGCCCCGTGTCGGCTTGACTTGGCACGGTGTCCGTGTTTCCTTCATCCATTGTTCCCCCATTACGATGAGGTTCAGTCGAACGGCTGGTGTGTCTAGGAGGTGGCATCCTTTGTCGGTACTCCTCCCGACGTTGCTCTTTTTTTTCTTCCCTACTATTGTTCAACTCTCACCGATCAGGGTGTCTCGGAACTAGTGCCGCCACTGCGTCTTGCTCCGCAGCCGGAGCAACATTGCTCCAGTCATGTGTGGTTCTGTGTCGTTGCCCTGAAGATTCGGTTCTTAAATAGTTGTCTTCCCGACGGTCGGGACGGTGATGCTGTTCCGGGTCCCATTGGGGCCTAATATCATCCCAGGCCGGATCCGTGCGACATTGGTCGAATTTAGAGACCAGTTTTCCGCTCCCAGACTTCGTGACCTTTTGTTGCTCCAGACCCATGGTAAGTAGCTTTACGCCCAACCGGACTTGATCTGGGTTTGGGTTGTTTTCCAGGATATCTCGAGCTGCAGCAGTATATTCCACTAGTGTTGAATACACCAGATCTCCCATGCTGTCAAGCCGAGGTGCTCCTGGATCTCCCTCAAAGAGGATCTTGTGGACCTCCGGAAATTTGTCGGCCCACACGTGGGCTTTCCGGGTCTTCTGATGCTGCAAAGAGATGATCTTATCCGCAGTCGCAATGCGCTTCTTTTCTTCCTTGATGTTGTTAGCTTCATCCAGGAGTACTTGACGACGCGTGATACGTCCATTTTGCATCACTATTCTATGCGATAATTCACTTTTATTCATTGATATATTTCGTATTGAGAGGTGATACTTATGATATTTCATCTGTTTTTGCATGGTTGATGACTTTTGGAGCATGGACCGCTGCAGTCAGGATTCTGATGGAAAAGGTGATGTTTGGAGGCAAAATTCGTGAAGATTAGAAAATCCAGAAAAATATACGGAAAATCCTATTTTTCCAGAAGACGAAGGAAGCCAGAAGGAGGGATGGAGATGGGCCATAGGGGGCCCACACCACCCCCTGGCGCGGGCCACCCTGGGCCGCGCCACCAAGTGGTGTGGCCGCCCTAGTCCACCCCTGGCACTCCCCTCTGGCGTATATTATCCTCCCAAAACCCTAAGACTCGGGGAGCGACCACAGAAAGATTCCACCGCCTCTGCGGGGCAGAAAACATCGAGAGAGAAAGATCTCTCCGACAGACAGAATTCTGCCAGGGGAATTCCTTCCCGGAGAGGGTAGATCGTTGCCATCAACACCATCATCAAGCTGGGCTTCATCGGGATCACCACCACCATCATCACCACCATCATCACCATCAGCACCCTCATCACCATCTCCATATTGCTGTAACAATTGGGTTGAATCTTGCATACTTCATAGGGGAAACTTTCTCGGTGTTGATTACTCTTTGTAGTTGATTCTATTGAGTGAACCATTGAAATATTGTTTATGTTCAGATTGTGATACATCATTATTCCATCTCTGATCATGATCCATATGATTTCTTGTGAGTAGTTCGTTTTGTTCTTGAGGACATGGGATAAGTCATGTTGTTAGTAGTGGAGTTGTGTTGAGAGATATTCAATAGTTTGATATTTAAGTTGTGGTGTACTTCTTCTAGTGGTGTCATGTGAACGTCGACTACATGACACTTCACCTATATGGGCCTAGGGGAATGCATTGTGTATTTGGCTACTAATCATAGGGGTTGCCGGAGTGACAGAAACCTGAACCCCCGTTAGGAAACCATTGCACAAGGGACGTAAGGGTCTTAGAGTTTAAAGTTGTGGTTAGGTTTCTACCTTAATTACTTTCTTGTACTTACGGATGTTTGCAAGGGGTATAATCACAAGTATGTATTAGTCCTAGGAAGGTCGGTACATTAGCACAGGTTCACCCACACAACACTTAGCAAGCTAAGGAGATTAATCAACTATATGAAGCGAAAGCACTTGCCAGTCTTCCCATGTGTCCTCGAGAACGTTTGGTCATCTTAAGTAATACAGCCGGCTTGTCCTTTGCTACATAAAGGATTGGGCCACTTGCTGCATTTATTCTTATTGTCTTTTATTTACTCGTACTTCGTTTACTTGCTTTATAAAAAACCCCTAAAAATCCGTTTGCTAAGTATTTGCACATAATTCTTGATCCATACCACTAGCCAGCACCTTCTGCTCCTCGTTGGGTTCGACACTCTTACTTATCGAAAATACTGCAATACACTCCCTATACTTGTGGTTCATCAAGACTATTTTCTCATTATAGGTTACTCTTGGCACAAAAAGCAAATAAAAAGGATAAGGAGCGGTTATTACTGAAGTAATAACTTCCAAGACTCATCTAAAACTTTTGGGTTATCTCCCAATAAGTACTTTTCTTTAACGCCTTTAAATTAGGCATAAGAAGCAAGAAAAAGAATCAAGTGTTCTCAAATGAAGAAGCATTAAGACCAAATTTTGTTTTCATAGGCAAAAGGAATCTTCTCTCTCTTCTTGGGGAAGTGTTCTATACCTTTCTTGAGTGCGAGTTCATATTTAATGGTGCCTTCTTTCATATCAATAATGGCACCAACAGTTCTAAGAAAAGGTCTTCCCAAAGTAATAGGACAAGAAGCATTGTATTCAACCTACAAAACATAGAAATCAACAGGGACATAGGCATTGTTAATCATAATAAGAATATCATTAATACTCCCCCATGAGTTTCTTTTTAGCATTATCATCAAGTGGGACATTCAAATAACAATCTTCCAGTGGTGGCAAATCAAGCATATCATAAATCCTTCTAGGCATAATAGAAACACTACTATCAAGATCACATAAAGCTTTGAAATCAAAATCATTCACTTTCATATTAATGATGGGTTCCCAACCATCTTCTTGTTTTATAGGAATAGAAGCTTTATGTTTCATCTTTTCTTCTTTAATCTTTATGAGAGCATCAGTAATGTGTTTTGTAAAGGCCATTTTCATAGCACTAGCATTCGGACTTTTAGCAAGCTTTTGTAGGAACTTAATAACTTCAGAGATATTGCAACCAACAAGATCAAAATCAAATTTATCATCTAGAGTAGTAGAACTATTACTAGCCTCAACACTAGTGGTGGTAATAGTAGAAATACTAATGTTTCTAGCAATTTCATCTTCTCTTTCCTACTTAGCATGTAATTCAGCTAATACTCTAACATTTTCATCAATTCTTACTTGTATGACATTAGTAGCTGCAAAGGGATTATCATTAGTTTCAGGTTTAGCAGCTATTTTATTCAAAGAAGATTGAGCTTCAGCCAAAGATGCTATATTTCTTTCATCATTAGAGAGTTTTTCCTCAATAGTTTTATTGAAAGCAGTTTGTTTACTAATAAATTCCTTAAGCATAACTTCAAGTTCGGAGGGAGCACTCCTATTATTGTTGTAGGAACTTCCATAAGCATTACCATTGTTGGGAGGATATGGCTTATAATTGTTGTTACCAAAATTACTCCTATAAGCATTATTGCCAAAAATATTATTTCTTATGAAGTTCACATCAACTTGCTCTTCTTGAGCAACCAAAGAAGCTAAAGGGACATTATTTGGATCAATATGGGCTTTCCCATTAACAAGCATAGACATAATAATATCAATCTTATCACTCAAGGAGGAGGTTTCCTCAACAGAATTTACCTTCCTACCTTGTGGAGCTCTCTCAGTATGCCATTCACAATAGTTAACCATTATATTATCTAGAAGATTTATTGCAACACCCAAAGTGATGGTCATAAAGGTACCTCCAGCAGCAGAATCCAATAGGTTCCTTGAAGAATAGTTCAATCCTGCATAAAAAGTTTGGATAATCATCCAAGCAGTCAGTCCATGAGTGGAACAATTCTTTACCAAAGATTTCATTCTTTCCCAAGCCTGAGCAACATGTTCATTATCAAATTGTTTAAACTTCATTATTTCACTTCTCATAGATATAATCTTAGTAGGAGGATAGTATTTTCCCATGAAAGCATCTTTGCATTTAGTCCAAGAATCAAAAATATTCCTAGTTAAGGAATTCAACCATTCTTTAGCTTTTCCTCTCAAAGAGAAAGGAAACAATTTCAGCTTAATAATATCACCGTCTACATCCCTATGCTTTTGCATCTCACAAAGTTCAACAAAGTTATTTAGATGGGCAGCAGCATCATCATTACCAATACTAGAAAATTTTTCCCTCACAACAAGATTGACTAAAGCAGGTTTTATCTCAAAGAAAGTATCTTCAGGCACAAGTGGAGCAATAGGTGTGCTCATAAAATCATTGTTGTTGGTGCTAGTGAAGTCACACAACTTAGTGTTTTCAAGAATAGTCATTTTTTTGTGTTTTTGATAAAGAAAGCAAACTTGTAAAACTAATTTTTGTGTGTTTTTGATAAAGAAGCAAGCAAACAAAGCAAAAAGAAACTAAGCAAAGAAAAAATAACAATGTAAAGAGATTGGTTATGAGGGACTCCCCTTGTGAAGATATCCTTGACTCCCCGGCAATGGCGCCAGAAAAGTGCTTGATGGCTCGGTGTTGATGTAGATCTCGTTGGGGAACCCCAAGAGGAAGGTATGATGAGCACAACAACAATTTTCCCTCAGTTATGAAACCAAGGTTTAATCGAACCAGTAGGAGCAAGGAAACACCCCAAAGGTGTTGCTAGTTGAGCCTTGGCAGGGCGCACTACCGGTGCTAGTAGCAACGTGGAGACCTACACAACACAACCACAGAACTTTGTCCCCAACTTGCGATGAGGTTGTCAATCTCACCGGCTTTGCTGAAAACAAAGGATTAAACGTATCGAATGGAAAGAAGTAAAAGTTTGCAGAAAGTAAACATAAAGCAGTAAACAATTTGTAGATTGTATGTAAAAGACAAGGACCGGGATCCATAGTTCAGTAGAGGTGGCTCTCCTTAAGATAGATAACATGCTGGGTGAACAAATTACAGCGGGGCAATTGACAAACATCAAGAAAGAAATACATGCATATACTAATCATCTTGACTCCTTTGGAACTTGATTGGGCATTACAACATTATACATAGACCGCCATCCAACTGCATCTATGACTAATAATCCACCTTCAGGTTATCATCTGAACCTCCTCCAGTATTAAGTTGCAAGCAACATATTATTGCTTTACGAACTGCATGTAAAGTAAACAATACGATTGTTCTATGAACAAAGGGTTGTTGTTTTCTCCCTAGTAGCAATAGCACATCTAGTACCTTAGAGATTTCTGTCACTTCCCCAGATTACCAGATTCGAACACTAGGAGGAAGTGGTCAAAGGTATCCCCTCTCAAGCAACCCTGCAATCAAGATACAAGAAGTCTCTTGTGTCCCCAACACACCCAATACACTTGTCAGGTGTATAGGTGCACTAGTTCAGCGAAGAGATAGTGAAATACAAATGGTATGGATAATTATAAGTGGTAACGATGCCAGAAAATAGCTTGATGGCGTGGAAGAGACTAAAGGCAATCTAAAATAAAGATGGAGGCAAGCAAACATGTAATATATCTAGTTTCAAACGGTATTTCAATGTTTAGAAACAAGGCCTAGGGATAATACTTTCAGTAGTGAACACTCTCATATAAATATCTTCTGTTTATGATACTACTCTTAACTACTCTCCGGTTGGACACTCTACTCCATGGTAGGGCTATAACAGCACACATCAAAGTAAGCCTTCCCATCTATATAACCCCACATTGTCACCTTGAGAACTAGATGGTTCCAACAAACACCACAATTTCATAGAGACATCCAACTCCAAATATAACTCATAACAAGTATTTGTAATCTCTAGCCTAAGTGCCACCATGGTGTGGACGCTGTCACTTTCACACACATGGGGAGAGCAGAGATCTATTAAAGCACTTGAGTAGCAAGGTAGATCTACTTGATTACAAAGCTCATGATCACAATATGATCATGCATAGCGAGAGATGAACACATAGCTACATGTAGAACCCTTAGCCTCGAGGAATAATTACTCCCTCATCATCATGGGAATCATCAACGGCGATGGAGAAGACGGTGGAGATCGATGGAGATTGCTCCGGGGGCACTTACCCGTCCCGGCAGGGTGCTGGAACAGAGACTTTCTGTCCCCCGAATCTCCCCTTCGGTGGCGGCAGCACTGCGGAACTTTTCGTGGCTAGAGGCTCGACGATTTAGGGTTTTTGCATCGGGAGGCATCTTATAGGCGAAGAGGAGAGGTCGGTGGCCTGCCAGGGGGCCCACACCACCTGGTGGCACGGCCAGGGCTAGCCCATGCCACCATATGGTGTGGCCAGGCCCTGGCCCTCCTTCGTCTCGTATTCTGGCTCCGTGTGTCTTCGGGTAAAATATCGACTTTGGCTTTTGTCCCGTCCAATTCCGAGAATATTCATTTTCTGACTTTCCTGGAACCAAAAATAGCAGAAAACAGGCAATCGGCACAGTGGCATCTTGTTAATAGGTTAGTCCCAGAAAGTGTATAAAAAGTACTCCAAAGAGTGGACAAAACATAAGAAAGTAGCTAAAACCAAGCATGGGACATCAAAAATTATGGATACGTTAGCAACGTATCAACATCCCCAAGCTTAAGTCCTTCTCGTCCTCGAGTAGGTAAGTGATAAAAAGAAAGAATAATTTTTGAGGTGACATGCACTATTATAAACTTGATCAAAGTATTTGTAAAACTTCAATCAAAAGATGAAAGACAAAGTTCTAGCAATAAGGCAAAGCAACTTAGTTGCAACATGAAAAGGCATTAACAAAAGATTCATGAATAACAATGCTTTGCAAGACGTTTGTTTGTTTCACATAAAGAAAACATAGCATAGTGGCATTCCGCTTGTCCCTCATAGAGTAGCAAACATAAATGCATAGGACACCTTCAAAGTTCATAAGAGTGACTAGATACAAAAAGTTTAAAACAAGCAATATCAAAGCTATGCATCAATCGATGAGTCTTGGGATTCAAGTCAAAGTAGGTGCATAAAGATAGAAGGTGGAGACTCAACATAAAAGTAAAAGAAAGGCCTTCATAGAAGGAAGTAGGGATTCAAGTCTCATAAAGAGCTTCCAAAAATTATGGTACTTATTAGCTTTCAGCTCTCATTGCCCCTATCATAAGCATCTTGAAGTGATTAAGGTTAAAGTGAACAAACTATGGGGTATATGCTTGACGAAGTATAAGTTGGAAATCTCATGTCCCTTGAATACGAGGGCCGCTCCTCATGCTACTCAAGTTTAGTCACCGGTAAGTTCTTGTCATCGTAAGTACATGTGTATCATAGAGAACCGCCAACGGGGTGCCCCTTGCTCGATGATACGGAAGAATCCCCATATCAAAATGATAAGGCAAGCAGACAACGAGCATCTCAGAAATCTTCTTATTTACCATGGGAATATGGTGCTTTTTTATCTCTTTCCTCTTTTCTCATATCTCTTTTTTTCCTTTTTTTTCTTTTTTCTCAATATCTCACTCTTTTTTATAAGAAGAATGCTTCATAGACAGCTCATTATGGTTATGCTACAGGTTTCCACCATGACAGCATGGATTAGACCAGCGGCCCAGGCATTTCTCTAACACACATACATAACTCCATGGAGTTACAAGCTCCCCTTTCATTTCACACCGACGACATCCATAGACAAAAGAGCATGATATCAACTAGGTACAAAGTACAAGTGCAATGTTGAAAGCATTCCCCATGACGGCATGGTTCTGCTAATCCCCAACATATAAGTTCAAGCATATACCACATACACAACATAATGGTTCAAGTTTATTAAGGGCAAGAAAAGTAAAGTGTGCCATCAAGTTCGTGAGAGCTTCAATCACTAGTTTTCTCATAACAAGTTTAATTCGGAAGGTAGATAAAAACATGAATATACTTGGAATAGCAAATGCTAATAGGTAGGTATGGTGGAATCTTTGTAATAACTTGGTTTTAGGAGGTGGATGCATGAGTGGAACTCATACTTGGCTATGGAGGCTAGCAAAAGACTGGGAGCGACCAACTAAGAGAGCAATAATTGCCATAATCATGCAGATTGACAAAACATCATTAATCAAAGCATAAGGTGATACTACAAGTTGAAAACTATAGGATCATAAAGGCTATGGTGACTTGGGATAGTCATAACATGGTGTGATCATGCGCCAAGTCAACCCAAATAAAGCACCAAAGGAGAATACCACAATACTATGCAATAATATGCTAAAACAACGCATGATTCTTCAAAGGCACATTAAGCAATCTCAATTGTTTATAACATGTCATGCTACAGCAAATATCACTAAGCATAAAGCCAAAACAATATCAAGCATGACATGACAAAGCATAGGCCACAGTCAAAAACAAGCTCCTTTTTACCACTTAAGCATAAACTTTCCTACTCTTTTCCAATCCAAATCAACCTTATTTGAAAACTAATGCATGAATGAGGGGGTCCAACCAATTTATTCAGAAAACTAAGAAAACCATGCAAACAAAAACCAAAAAAATGAAGACGCTCCAAGAACAACACAACTGTGCATGAAACAATAAAAATGAAGTGTTTGGAAGAAACCTGGGATTTTTATTGATGAAGAAGGTGATGCCTTGGGCATCCCCAAGCTTTAACGCTTGTACTTCTTGGATATTTCTTGGGTTGACACGGGGTGTCATCCCCAAGCTTGAGCTTTAGTCCATTCTTCATCTCATTACATCATTTTCTCCATACACCTGAAATTTTTTCCTTCATACAAAACTTCACACAATCTTTATCAGCAACATTAGTGCACTCAAGATAATAAGTCTTTGGGTTCAGTTTCAACACCAATAAAACTTCCATTAAAACACAAGCTACTGAAGCACTTCCCTTGAAAAGCTCAATTCCCCAAAGTGAACCCAAAAAGGAACCAACAAGAAGCAAATGCAAATAATGGTAGAAATTTGTAAAAACAGACCAGCAGATAAAAACCAATGTTTTCGAAGACCTTCTGTTGCTCAAATCAAAACGTGTTGAACTAACGAAAGTTAGATAACAACCTGGGGCAGAAGCACAAACATTCACGCCTCAAAATGACGTACAGAGATTTTACACGAATTTTTACGGTGAAGCACAAAAATCTGTTTTGGGACAACAACTTTCCCAAGCATTACTTCTCTCTCATTAGAGGTTACTCTTGGCACAAAAAGCAAATAAAAAGGATAACGAGCGGTTATTACTGAAGTAATAACTTCCAGGACTTAACTAAAACTTTTGGATTATCTCCCAGCAAGTTTGAGAAGATGCTCACGTAAGAAATATCAATTGAAGTAACAGAGAGCATCAAGAAGCAAATTCAAAGCACATTTAAGTCTAACCCACTTCCTATGCATAGGAATCTTGTAAATAAACAAGTCATGAAAGCACAAAACAACAAGCATAGTAAAGCAAAACAAGTGCAACTTCAAAAATTTCAACATAAAGAGGGGAAACTTAATATTGTTGAGATAAATTAAACCATGTTTCCCTCTCTCATAATAACTTTCAGTAGCATCATGAATAAAATTAACAATATAACTATCACATAAAACATTCTTATCATGAGCCACATGCATAAAAGAATTAATACTCCCGACATAAACATAGTCATTCTTATTAATTGTAGTGGGAGCAAATTCAACAAAATAGCTATCATTATTATTCTCATCACCATAATCATCAAATATAGGAGGCATATTGTAATCATAAATAATTTTCTCCTCAATAGTAGGTGGACTGAAAATATCATATGCATCATTGTAAGAATCATATATTGGAGGTTTGGTATCATCATAAGCAATAGAATAGCTATCTTCCAAAGCTGGGGAACTAAAAAGATCATTTTCATAAAAACTAGCTTCCCCAAGCTTAGACGTTTCCATAGAAATAGTAACAAAGGTGTTCAAAAGATTCATACTAATAACATTGCTATTAGCATGCAAATAAAGTTCCATGGTTTTTTTAATTTTCTTTTCAGACAATTCACGTTCTACATTAGGAAAAATACTAAAAAGCTCTCTAATTTTGTTGTTGTTTTCCATTAAGCCTAACTAGTGAAAATAAAAACAAGAAACAAAAAGATATAATTGCAGAATCTAAAGGAAATAACTTCGAGCACTCACACCGGAGGATGTGAGTACCTTTTACCTTACCTCCCCAGCAACGGCGCCAGAAAAATAGCTTGATGTCTACGCACTTCTATTCTTGTAGACAATTGTTGGGCCTCCAAGTGCAGAGGTTTGTAGAACAGCAACAAGTTTTCCCTTAAGTGGATCACCCAAGGTTTATCAAACTCAGGGAGGAAGTGGTCAAAGGTATCCCCTCTCAGGCAACCCTGCAATCAAGATACAAGAAGTCTCTTGTGTCCCCAACACACCCAATACACTTCTCAGGTGTATAGGTGCACTAGTTCGGCGAAGAGATAGTGAAATACAAGTGGTATGGATAATTATAACTGGTAACGATGCCAGAAAATAGCTTGATGGCGTGGAAGAGACTAAAGGCAATCTGAAATAAAGATGGAAGCAAGCAAACATGTAACAGATCTAGTTGCAAACGGTGTTTCAATGCTTAGAAACAAGGCCTAGGGATCATACTTTCACTAGTGAACACTCTCATATAAATATCTTCTCTTTATGATACTACTCTTAACTACTCTCTGGTTGGACACTCTAATCCATGGTAGGGCTATAACAGCACACCTCAAAGTAAGCCTTTCCCATCTATATAACCCCACACTGTCATCTTGAGCACTAGATGGTTCCAACAAACACCACAATTTCATAGAGACATCCAACTCCAAATATAACTCATAACAAGTATTTGTAATCTCTAGCCTAAGTGCCACCATGGTGTGCATGCTGTCACTTTCACACACATGGGGAGAGCAGAGATATATTAAAGCACTTGAGTAGCAAGGTAGATCTACTTGATTACAAAGCTCATGATCACAATATGATCATGCATAGAGAGAGAGATGAACACATAGCTACATGTAGAACCCTTAGCCTCGAGGAATAACTACTGGCTCATCATCATGGGAATCAGCAACGGTGATGGAGATGGCGGTGGAGATAGATGGAGATGGCTCAGGGGGCACTTACCCGTCCCGGCATGGTGCCGAAACAGAGACTTTCTGTCCCCCGAATCTCCCCTTCGGTGGCGGCGGCGCTGTAGAACTTTTCGTGGCTGGAGGCTTGACGATTTAGGGTTTTTGCATCGGGAGGCATCTTATAGGCGAAGAGGCGAGGTCGGTGGCTGGCCAGGGGGCCCACACCACCTAGTGGCGCGGACAGGGCTAGCCCGCGCCACCATATGGTGTGGCCAGGCCCTGACCCTCCTCCGTCTCGTATTCTGGCTCCGTCTGTCTTCGGGTAAAATATCGATTTTGGCTTTTGTCCCGTACAATTCCAAGAATATTCATTTTCTGACTTTCCTGGAACCAAAAACAGCAGAAAACAGGCAACCGACACGGTGGCATCTTGTTAATAGGTTAGTACCAGAAAGTGTATAAAAAGTACTCCAAAGAGTGGACAAAACATAAGAAAGTAGATAAAACCAAGCATGGGACATCAAAAATTATGTATACGTTAGCAACGTATCAACGCGCTTCTAGGGCCTGGGCCGTTTCTTCCAATTCTACAGGTGTAAGCTCAATCGCAGTAGGGATTGGTGTAGTTAACGCATCTCCGATGAGTTTACGAGCACCATCAGTAATCACGTATCCATCAACCGGAGTTTCCATCGCTCGTCTAGGATTAGGGCTCCGTCCGAGTCTTCCTCATAATCTTCGGCAACCACTTCCTCTGCTGGAGGATCTTTTGCCAGAGTCTTGTTCTTCTTCTTCATTTCCTTCTTGGCAGCACCGATAGCAAAGACGGCTTTGGGTCCGTTTCCTGCAGTCAAGCTCTGATCAGTACTTTCGGACAGCTGGATGTCGATATTAGCTCTGAGATCCATATCATCCTCCGCTTTGGGAGAGTTTTCCCTGGATACTTCATCCATGGCTTCTCCTTCTTCTGCATCTTTGGAGTTGTACTCCTCTTCATACTTTCGGAAATCCTCCGACGTCATTGAATCATTCGAAGATGCCGGTAAGTCAGTGTTTGTTCCGATCGCCTCTAGTACCGAGTCTTCGTTGTCTCCAGCATCGGCAGATCCGGATCTAGATCCAACATATCCGACAAAGTGCGACGCGTGCGTCCTAAGGTAGTTGCGGCTTTCCTCGTGGGCTTCCTCGAAATGTCTGATGGTCTCGAGAACCTCATCCACGCTTGCACCTTGCAGCATTATACGCCTCAACGTGTGCCTCAGGAAAGGTTGATCTGTTCTAGCATTGGTAGAGCCAGAACCAGAGTTGTTGTCTTGCTCCTCCTGGATTTCGACCTCAATGCGAAGATCGATCTGGGATTCGACCTCGCTAGGGAGATCCACTCCAGATCCGATGTTCACTGTAAGATCTGCTTCAGGCTCAGCTTTGTCCACTATCTCCGTGTTAGGTGCAGGCTGGGTGGGATTGTTGTTTTCCGGGATCCGGAACTCTGTCGCCTCCGTGGAAAAAGTGGACCCAGAAACTTCTTCTGCCTCTCTCATCACCGCTGGGGTGGGTGGGGCAGGTTTAGCAAAACCGATGTAAACATCAATCTCACCAAAAGACATGATGGTGTAGGTAGTCTTGGCCTCCCTAGCCGGAATCCAGGTCTCATCGAGAACGATAAGAGGGATGTCGCTGGCATAGAGGATGCCACCGACGGTGATTGTCTCGCCGATTCCGATTCTTGCAGATTCGGCTCGGAACGCAGATCCGAAGCTCACTTGCCCCACGGTGGGCGCCAACTTTCGTCGGATTGATGACAAGTACGCCATGTGGGGGTCCTCAAGGAGTGCGGAAGAGAGAGGTGTGAGACATATGATATTCTGGGACGATGAGCACACAAGTTTACCTAGGTTCAAATCTGCCGGCTTTGGACGGATCCTACTCCTGCTAGCAATCAAGTAATATGGTAGAGCCAGGATATGGGTTACAAGGGTTTCACCTGTGCGAGTTGAGATTGTAGACTATTGTGGGGTGCCCTAAAGGATTGTCCTAGGACGGCTTATATAGATATCCGGTCTAGGGTTTACAGGAGAGACCTATCCGGCTACGACTAAGAGTCGGTTACAGAGTACATCTTAAACTACAAGTAACACTACAAGCCTATGTCGGTAAATCTTCTAGGCCTTCCCGTAGCCGGACTAGACTCCGTCTCTTCTCCCTGACTGGTCCGCCCGTGAAGCAAAGATCTAACCCGAAGTGGGCCACCCTGGTCAGTGAGGCACAGTGAGGATACCCGGAAAGTATATCCCCAACAATGGCCATATATATCGATACCCTGGCTACACTTTATGATACGGTTCTCACATCGGGTAAATGGGTGCGTCTTGGAGTAGTAAACAACATTGACCATGGGAGTTTTGAAAAATTATGAAAGAACATTTTTCACTTTTCCAAGTAATTATGGGGATGTTTTGTACTAGTAAAGAAAATTAGAAGAATTTGGCTCGGAATGTGACAAGCGTGCCATGTTTCCAAACATTGCGGAGCATGCATGGTTTCCTTGTGACTCCTAGGTTCTATGAGTTTTTAAGGTTCGTAGCTAAATTAAACCACTTAAATTGCAATATTGTCTGCCTAAATTAGTTCAAATGAGTTGGCATATGCATATGCGCACCGTTTAGCTAAGAACCCCAAGTTCACTCAGTCGTTTAGATCACTACAATATATGGGTCCCATTCATACGAATAACTTTGAATGCTAACCGTTGGATCAATTATTTGATGTATTTACACTAATTTGAAATATTTATTTATTTATTATGAGGGCCATGACTGGCATCCAGCACCAACCAAATTTTTTTTCATCTATCTACCACCGTACTAGACTCCCACCTTTCACAAGCTGCACACGCCACCGTCCCGTCGCATTCGATGTGTGTTGCTTTTCGAGCCTTCCTTTTAATACTACTCGGGAGGTGAGCCAAGAGCGATTCAGCACTAAATTTTCATGTGATATTGGCGGGATCTTCTAGTTCAAAATTTTGGAGGATTATTAGCGGGACCCTCCCTTCTACCTTTCCCAAAATTTAACCCTTCACTTCCCGACAAAAGCTGGCTACCTCCATATGGACGGGGCCTCTCGCTCGCTCGCCCACTAACTCCACAATCCATATAACATCATCCTCTATCCCATCCTTCCTTAGCCGACTTCCAGGTCGCTAGAGTCTACTCAGTGACGCCGTCATCCATGCTACCGTCGTTGCTTTGTTGCATCTGCTTCCCCCACTCAGAGTGTCAGCTTCCCCACCACCACAACCGAGAGATGCGTACGCCACGCGGACCCCTCACTAGGGTGATGGTTAAAACTCTGTACAACCGAGACGAAGGTTGCTGCATGATCACTGCAAGTGCATAGATCGTTTGTATCTAGTTTCGAAATAAAGATATCGATCCCACAGGGAGCAGGAGTCTGAAGTCTAATAACTATTGAAATAAATATTACAATAGAAATGCTAAAATAAAGTTCTAAGTGATAAGATATAATGCAAGTATTGCGTAAAATGGTGTTTTTGGGTTTTTGGTATAAGAGAAACAATAAATAAAGTAAAACAACTAAACACAGAAAGTAAGTATCGCGTATGTAAGAGACATTGGAACTACAATAGGGAAAAAGCGTTCTTAGAGAGTAGCGGATACACCACTAGCATTATAAGGAGCTAAGGAAAAGATTATTATCATGAACATTATCAACTATGTATGTGTGGGAGGAATTCTGTATTTGGACAAATAGGCCGCAACGGTGCTCACATCATCCTCATAACCACAACAGTCAGCAATCGACATCAAACGAATTACTGCGCTATTAAGGGATGTAATCCCGTAGGACGTATCCCATGGCATGGATAGTGTTCCGTGAGTTTCCTCGGTTTCCCAAGTTGATACGTAAGGAGTGCCAATAGCTTTATAGTCACTATAAGTGCTAACACACCTTCGTCTACCAACAAATAGTTCCCTCCAGCAAGTCCCCATGAGAGGAAAATATTGAGAGGTCGAGTTCTCTCAACATCAAGCTGAAGACAACCTAACACACGGTCATAGCAATAAATATCATAATAAACTTTATCTTATTTCAATCTCATACTAGGGTTTCTCCATCTCCCCGGGAACTAATGATCTAGTCAGACATGGAGGTAATCAACATCATGGCAATAACAATGGAATCTATCATAGATGAATAGTACTTGTATAAATCCACAACAAGTACAGAAATTTCAACAAGATCTAGACAAGATGTAGATGGGATGGATGGAGATGGTGGTGATGCAGCGGTTGATGATGAAAATCAATGCTTTAGCCTCCGGGCTCTACGCAGGGCGAAGATGGATCCCCGGTGGACAAGTTCCCCCTCCAAATGCCTTCTGGAGGTGAGGTTTCAGCGATTTCTAGTTGTTCTGTATGTTGTCTCTCCGATCCAGTTGCACGGGGTGAAACTATTTGAGGAGGCGGTGGTGGTGCCAACTATACGGCAGGAACTATACAGCCGGAAAATTTATTCCCTCCATATAGTTGGTCATTGAACCATCTGTATGTCATGTTCGCATCGCGTTTTCTTCTGGTATTATTGATATTTCCCAAATAAGAGATTTATGTTGTTTTTGACTCCTTTTCTCCTTAGTACAACTTCTCCAAGAATTGTGTCCATTGTATCCATCATCTGTCCTGATCCTGGTGAAAATAGACATAAAACATGCACGTGAGCACCGTAAAATACCAAGATCCTACATACATAATGAAAAATAATAATATAAAACATGATGTAAATATGCACACATCAACTTCCCCAAGCTTAGACTCTTGCTCGTCCCGATCAAATTTTAGCTTAATGGATGTGATCCTTACATTCATGAAGCTGAGTCGATAAAATAAATGAGGCAGTTGCAGCATGTGTTTATATTATATGATACATGGGAATAAGGTCATGAATAGTACCTTACTCGAACGATCTGAATAGTATTAGCAGGCTTCCACACCTTAGTGATCAATAGTTCACAAAATATGAAGCTCAACATAATGTAAAAGTATCTGGTTCAACCGAATGAGTTAGCGAGGTAGTCCCAAGTGTTTTAGGATCAATGTATCCACTTGGGATTAAAAATCTCAAAAGTGTCTCTTTTGTCATACTACAATATAGTGGTGTATGCCTATTTGCTCTTCGCACACTCGCTCTTTTTCTTCTTTCTTTTCTTCTCTTTTGTGTATGTGCTCACACTTTTGTTTAAGTGTTGTGCAAAGGAGCTAGTCATACATTCCACTTCATGTAGGTATTCAAAGTTTAACAATCTCAGTTATCAAATCCAATTGTATATGAAGCATTTTTATGACTTGAAGATTCTACCTCGACTTGTTCTCACTCTATTTTGATAGCACTTCTATTTTCCTTTGTTCAAGGTTTCTTCTTCAACTTAACTAGTTAGATAATTTTTCTTTCTTTGTAAATCAAACCATGAAATTACAACATATTGAACAAACTATCTTTGTATGTTCCATTAATACCAATGGTGTGGAAGACTCCTATTGCTATCATCAAGTGCAAGTAAAATTATACTCAAGACATTCATGTATCTAATAAGACAAGCACAAACTCAATATTGCTCCATATATAATAATAAACTCGGAATTTCATCAAAGGGATCGACTATTCCTGAAGGGAATTTTAATGATGCAACCTTTATTTCTAGTTTAACTAATGCAAGACTAAAATAGTAATGTAAAATTTATAAGATAGATTACAAGGTCTTAAAGATCTCCCCAAGCTTGGAATTAAGCCAGGTGGGATCAAATAATCCCATGTGATTATTTGATACCGTGATTATTGTAGATCACTGTGGCGCCATGGCATGTAACACTTTGGTGTGTAGCTTCTTGTTGGTCTCCTCCAGGGCAGTAATGCGGCTATAGCACCTGTGCAAATCAGATTGCAGAGTATCCACCTTATCGGCGAGCTTAGTCACCAATGGGAGAAGATCATCATTTTTCTCTATCTCCTTGAGACGGTGGCGGACTTCGCCGTGATGAAGTAGTTCCTAATTCTGATATATCTCTAGTGCTCGCATGCAATCCTTGGTCCTAGGAACAGCTTCTTCCTCATCCATAATTGATGGATCGGGGAAGTGGAAACCGTACCTCCACTCTTCTTGAGGCTTCACCCTTATACGAGCACCAATAGTTCGCTTCAAGAGTGGTGCCTTGCTAGCACCTGCACCAGTATTAGGTAATTCCTTACGCTTGTGTGGCCTGGGTTCCGTGGTGACGAACTTGACCATCTCCACGGACCCTTTTCCATGCGGCTTGTGACCTTATCTCTTCTTGAGCTCTCTTCATTGCCGCCCAGTTAATCTCCGAGGGATCATAGACATCACGGCTGATGTAGACGTTAACCACATCATCATCGGAATCGTTGTTGTAGAAGCTTGGCTCAACGTACTCCTTGTACCCTGGGCTAAACCTATCCACCTCCCCGTTCTCATCTTCCATGGACGGGCTACAAGAGCGGTCCCTGGAAGGAGCAGTGAGACCCAGGGGTTTCCCACGGCATGGGACGCGATAGAGCATGGCTAGATTGGCTCCTGGTATTATGATTAGAGAGAGATAATGGCAATATATAAGGGGGGTCAAAGGTCGGTAAAACTCGCGAGAAACACCAAATTCTCGCCCAAGAAAAGAATCTTAATGAAATAGGGAAAGAAATCGCGGATTTGGAGGAGTCCTGCCATGTAACAACCAACTATACGGGCGCGGCTCGTATAGCTCCGGCCGTATAGTTGGTTCCGGGAAGATATTTCCAAATATCTCGAGTCCAGGTCGGTTAAGTTATGACTCGGAACCGACAATAACGTTTTTTATAGAAAAAAGGCAAACGAAAAATGTCTGGTAGTTTAACGACCAACTATACGACCGGAATATTGTCTCCGGTCGTATAGTTGCGACCGTATAGATACATACATCAAAAATCGAAAGTGTCTGCGAGTTCAATGACCAACTATACGGCCGGAATATTGTCTCCGGTCATATAGTTGCGCCCGTATAGGTCCAGACATCAAAAACAATTTCACGAAGAAGATACAGAGGGTTTAACGACCAACTATATGGCGGGAGATTTTTCTCTGGTCGTATAGTTGCGCCTGCATAGTTGGTAAAAACATCCAGAACTTCAAAAAAACACGAGGAATTCAAAGGCAAAATTTTCAGAAGTAAAATATGTGAAAACGAATCAATTATTTGAGTAGGAACACTTACCTCAAACTTATCGTTTGCTTATTCGGGGATGACAAGCTCCTCCAACAACAAAGTCTTCTTCTCATTTGAAGGAATTGACCTTAGTTCATTGAATAATTCTCGTAAGCGAAAATCACCAGGACTAAAGTTCCTCTCAATAAGATTGGTGTCTTGCTGGGCAAACATGGACACTTCATCCAACATCTTTATTTCCTACCTCTGCATAATCTGCAACTCAGATTCTTGAAGTAAAAGAATCCAACGGATCAGTCTTGGCTTATGGTCTTTCCTCTCAAGGAGTTCTTTTAAACCATCATGATCTGTATGAACTCTTATTTTTGCATCAACTATATAAAAATGAAATTTATCACAAGTGAAACAATACAGCAAAAAGTTCCCTTTCTTCCTTGGGGTAATTCTTTTGAGCACCATTAAGAGTTCTACTAGCATGATGTATAATATTAAATCTCTGACCAAAGTGTTGTCCCAGATTTACTCCTACAGCATCATCACTAGCTTCACATATTAAGTCAAAAGTCATATCCAAGACAGGTGGTTTAATGATAGGAGCACGGGATAAAGCAATTTTGAGTTTATCAAAGGCTTCGAGACATTTATCATCAAAATGAAATCTTACTCCGTTTTGCAGGAGGTTTGTCAAAGGTTTAGATATTCCAGAGAAATTTCTAATGAACCTTCTATAAACACCCACATGACCAAGTGACGAGGGTTTAACTCGCCAATGCCCATTGTTATGGACTTGGGTTTGGGAGAAGGAGGGAGCACTGGAAGCATCAGTCGGCTAGCAAACAAGCACATAGGAACGCAAGTATTACCTAGGTTCAGGCCTTGTAGAGGTCCCTACTCCTGCTTGTCTGCTATTGGAATTAATGGAGGAATCGAAGATTACAGGGGTGCGCAGATGCAATCTGGCGAGAGTTGTGGAAACTAGGGTTGCACCTGTCCTCCTCGCTGCACCCTCCTAGCCTTTATATAGATAGGCTAGGTCTCGGGTAGCAGATCGAGTCGGTTATAGATTAGGGTTTTCCCTTTGAACTTTCTATCTTAAGCTTCTTCTTGTCTCGCAAGCAATTGAGAGTCCGTGGGCCACTCGAATTCTCCATTGGGCCTTGGCAACACTGTGGGCTTCCGTCGTATCTGGACCGTATATACCAAACTCGAGTACCTGTAGTGTATACCCATGTCAGTATCCCCCGAGTGTCCAGTGGAATCACAGATTCGACTGGGGACTTTATGAAGTCTTTCGAGTGCATGACCGAGTATATTTTGGAGTGTTCAGTTTGTGTCATAGGGATTGTTGATATACGTGCCTGATTTATCCGATGTATCGTTATCAGTTAACTTCCTTACGGCAAAACAACGCAATCTATCAAACTCAAGTCCTCGGACTCGAATTTGGAAAAGTTCTCGCGTAATTCGACTCAAGCCGCGGAGGTCTTACAGGAGTCGAATTCCAGTGTATAAGTGTGAGCACTCAACGCGTCCGTCAAGGCATGTTCATCATACCTACATGCACGGATATGTTTCTGGTAGTGCGCAGCAGATGCGTTGCCTAGCCTTATTCAGTTATTATCTTCATGATTCGGGTGACCCAGGAGAGGCAGTCTCCTTGTAGGGATAGTATGAGGCGGAGTCACCATATAATTCGAGTGTGGATGTTATCAAAACATAGTACGATGTACGAATAATCATAGGATGCGCGACCAGCGCTCCCTATGGGAGTAGCCCCCGAGTGTCTGGTTGAGTCGAAGACTCAAGTGGGGACTAAAAGACCTTTCGCGACTGCTGTCGTCTTTTGCTGCTTGTTTCAGTCAAATTTGCTTCCAACGCCCCCTATGGGAGTTACCCATAGTCCTCAATCGAATCGTATATTGAAGTGGTCGGTATGTCTTGAATGTTCATATACTTGCATGAAGATAATCGTAGGGTGCGCGACCAGCGCTCCCTATGGGAGTAGCCCCCGAGTGCTCGGTTGAGTCGAAGACTTGAGCAAGGACTAAAGTAGTCAAAATCTTCTACTGCTGAAAATCAATGACGTCAGTGCTGACGATGTGATGACCTCGGTTGCCCGCGTGAGCGGCTTTGACGGGACGTGACGAGCGATGGGTCCCACTTTCTAACTTTGATTTGACCGGGCATGCGTAATCTTATGTTTTAACCGCGTCTCCTCGATTTCATGCTGCTTCACTCCAAAAGACGCTTGCCGCGGCGGCGAAGAGTCACGACGAAGCAATCGCAGCCCTGGAGGAGTCGCAAAAGCGCGAGGAGGACTTGCGAAAGCGTGAGGAGGACTTGCGTTCCTCCAATGTCGAGAGGGAGAAGTTGCTCGAGGAGGACTTGTGTTCCTCTCAGGTACTCATTCAGCTGAATTTTCGTTGTTTCTTGCTTTGACATCGTGTTATTGTGCTAACACTTTGCTATATGTAGATGCCGGCGGCCTGAGCTTTGACGCCCAGGCCCTTCGTCACGATGATGCATTGGCCGGTGTTGTCACCGCAGTCGAAGACCGCAGGGCTTCCCTTCAAGGGACACTGACGAAGGCCAAGGGTGTGCTCAGTCGCATACGCTGGGATCTAACTCCCAAGGCTGAGCTGCTTGACAACCTTGAGGACCTGGTGGAATCCCTTGCTGGGGGTATTCCCATGGACTTCAGGAACTCCTAGCGGTCTGTCGGCGCCACCATGGTACTCGCGATGGTGCAAGCCCATGGCGTGGAGGTGGATCCCGCCGCGATTTCCAAGGCGATGCCTGTCGGCGCAGATGGCCAACAGGTAGTGTTTGCTCACTTTGCTACTGGCTGTGGTAAATATGGGCTGCAGCTCATCAATATAGTCGCCAAATACTCCGAGGAGCTATAGCGAGCGAAGAATGCGGCGAAGGTTGCCGCATCAAGGGATGGCACTGGAAAGTCTATGGCGTCAGAGACCACCACGGATTCGACAAGGCCCCCGAAGTCCAAGTCGAAGTCGAAGAAGCAGGATGCTCCTTAGTATCTATTCTGTAATAGTTGTAGTTTTATTTTTATGTTGAAACCACGCTTTTTGTGGGAGTATCCCTGTCGAGACTTTGCTGTTTCTGAATGCATTCGAGCCTTTTATCAATGTACTCTTGGTCCCTTATTTTTCTCTTGCTTGGTTTATGATAGGGTACGTCGAGTGATCCCTCGAGTGATCCTCGTAATCCTCCACCCACCGATGAAACCTTGGCGCAGCCACGCTCAAAGGTGGATGAGTTGTCCCTGCTTTCGCGACTGCACAATCGCATTAAGCAACTGGAGCATGAGTTGCCCATCCTCCGTGGTAGCACGGATGTATGGAAGTCGAAGGCGGAGAAGGCTACCGCCCGTGAGCAGTATCTCTTGGAGGAGGTGACGCAGCTGAGTGAGCAGTTCAAATGTTAGCTTTCTGCCCTCTTATCTTTTCTTTTAGTCAGGCGCGGTGATGCCTTGTCTTCATACTTTGCCCTTTTGCTTGGTGTAGTTGTCAGTGCCCGTCATCCACAGGATGAGAAGGACCAGATTGCCGTTCGAATGAATGATCTGACCTAGGAGCAACTACAGGCGAGTGGGTACTTTTGGGTGGACCACGATCGTGCGATCTCTCTTGCAACCCTGCAGGATTGTGCTTCTCGAGTACTTAACTTTTTGAAGAAGGCATAGTCATGCCTTAGGCATATCTATCAAACGATGTTTCCGTTTGACGTCGTCCCTTCAAGCCTGTTGGTGAGTGTGTGCAACAGCAGTTAGTAGCGGGTGCTAAGGCTGCGTTATCACTGGTGCGACTACATAGGCCGGATGTAGATGTCGCGGCTATTGCCGCTGGGCCGCCACCTCCGCCGGAGGGTATGACCTAGGACATGGTTCTGCACTACCAATCGGTTGATCGCCCAGCGGAAGAAATTGTCGACTTCTTTGAGGAACAAACGAACGTTCTCCTGTTGTAGCAGTAGCATGATTTGTATCCTGCACATAGTTGTACAAGTGTTGTAAAGTTCATATGAATATGTTGGATGTAATTAATACTCATTGATATGTGAATAGCTTGCTAGCTTTTATATTTCGCGAGAGTGTTTGCACTCTGTAGTTCCTTTTCGTTAGCCTGACTTATGTTATCTTAGCACCTGGCCAACCTGTCTGGTGCGTTGCAACTGGGTTGGTGTTTATCAAGGGCTCGATTGTTGTTGTGTCAGCTACTCGGGATACTGCGATTTGTTCGTAGAACGAGCGTCTAAAGGGTGGCGCAGCCCCCGAGTGATCGATTTGTAGGAAAATGAGGAAAACACAGAGTTTTGGGGCACTTAGATTTATTTATTCGCAGAATAGTACGAGGTACAATGTGTGGCTAAGTAGCCTGGCTAAATAGCCTTATTTGTAATGTACAAATGACTAGGGGTAGAAACGACGCAGTTGTGCGTTGTTTCAGGGGTTGGAGTATGCGACTCCTGTCTTGAAATCCTTAAGGTGATAGGCGCCACCTAGGATTACTTCGGTAATCACGTAAGGTCCCTCCCAAGGAGGCTTGAGCTGGAGATGCCCTTGTTACTTGAGTCGCAGGACCAGGTCTCCTTCGATGAAGGATCTAGGGCGTAGCCTTCTACTGTGGTTGTTGCGGAGGCTTTGCTGGTAGATCATTGATCTCTCCGCTGCGATTTCTCACGCATCGTCAAGAAGGTCGACGGAGTCTTCAAGTGCAAGAGTTGACTCACGTCATGTGGCGACCACCAGGGCTTTGTGGCGATTACATGGGTAGCACCGCTTCAGCACCGTGCACCATGAAGAATGGGGTATATATCATGGCGTTGTTTCGAGTTGTGCGTGATGTCTACGCACTTCTATTCTTGTAGACAGTTGTTGGGCCTCCAAGTGCAGAGGTTTGTAGAACAACAACAAGATTTCCCTTAAGTGGATCACCCAAGGTTTATCGAACTCAGGGAGGAAGTGGTCAAAGGTATCCCCTCTCAAGAAACCCTGCAATCAAGATACAAGAAGTCTCTTGTGTCCCCAACACACCCAATACACTTGTCAGGTGTATAGGTGCGCTAGTTCGACGAAGAGATAGTGAAATACAAGTGATATAGATAATTATAAGTGGTAATAGTGATAGAAAATAGCTCGATGGCGTGTGGTTGATGTGGGAAAAGACTAAAGGCAAACTAAAATAAAGAAGGAAGCAAGCAAACATGTAACAGATCTAATTGCAAACGGTGTATCAATGCTTAGAAACAAGGCCTAGGGATCATACTTTCACTAGTGAACACTCTCATATAAATATCTTCTGTTTATGATACTACTCTTAACTACTCTCTGGTTGGACACTCTAATCCATGGTAGGGCTATAACAGCACACCTCAAAGTAAGACTTTCCCATCTAGAAAACCCCACACTGTCACCTTGAGCACTAGATGGTTCCAACAAACACCACAATTTCATAGAGAGATCCAACTCCAAATATAACTGATAACAAGTATTTGTAATCTCTAGCCTAAGTGCCACCATGGTGTGCACGCTGTCACTTTCACACACATGGGGAGAGCAGAGATCTATTAAAGCACTTGAGTAGCAAGGTAGATCTACTTGATTACAAAGCTCATGATCACAATATGATCATGCATAGAGAGAGAGATGAACACATAGCTACTGGTAGAACCCTTAGCCTCGAGAGAGAACTACTCCCTCCTCATCATGGGAATCAGCAATGGTGATGGAGATGGTGGTGGAGATCGATGGTTCTGGCTCCGGAGGCACTTACCCGTCCCGGCAGGGTGCCGGAACAGAGACTTTCTATCCCTCGAATCTGCCCTTCGGTGGTGGCGGCGCTGCAGAACTTTTCATGGATTTCTGATTGACTATCTAGGGTTTATGCATTGAGAGGCTCTTATAGGCGAGAGGGGAGACCGAGGGGGTGCCGGAGGGGCCCACACTACCCCCTGGCGCGGCCTGGCCTGGTCCGTGCCACCAGGTGGTGTGGCCAGCCCCTGGCCCCTCTCCGTATCGTCTTCTGGCTCCGTGAGTCTTTCGGTAAAATATAGACTTTGGTTTTTTTCTGGTCCAATTCTGAGAATATTGATTTTCTGACTTTCCTGGAACCAAAAACAGTACAAAACAGGCAACTGGCACTATGGCACTTGTTAATAGGTTAGTCCAAGAAAGTGTATAGAAAGTACTTCAAAGTTGGAACAAAACACAAGAAAGTAGATAAAACCAAGCATGGAACATCAAAAATTATGGATACGTTAGCAACGTATCAACATCCCCAAGCTTAACTCCTGCTCGTCCTCGAGTAGGTAAGTGATAAAAAGAAAGAATAATTTTTGAGGTGACATGCACCATCATAAACTTGATCAAAGTATTTGTAAAACATTCGAAGTTGGGATCACAGTACTTCAATCATAACATGAAAGACAAAGTTCTAGCAATAAGACAAAGAAACTATGATGCAACATTAAAAGGCACAAACAAAATATTCATGAATAACAATGCTTTGCAAGACGTTTGTTTGTTTCACATAAAGAAAACATAGCATAGTGGCATTCAGCTTGTCCCTCGTAGAGTAGAAAACATAAATGCATAGGACACCTTCAAAGTTCATAACAGTGACTAGACACAAATAGTTAAAAACAAGCAATATCAAAGTATGCATCAATCAACAAGTCTTGGGACAATGCACATAGAACTAAGAATGGCCACTATGCTCTCAAAGTAGGTGCATAAAGATATAAGGTGGAGACTCAATATAAAAGTGGAAGAAAGGCCATCATACAAGGAAGCAGAGATTCAAGTTTCATAAAGAGCTTCCAAAAATTATGGTACTTAATAGCTTTCAGCTCTCATTGCCCCTATCATAAGCATCTTGAAGTGATTAAGGTTAAAGTGAACAAACTATGGTGTATATGCTTGACAAAGTATAAGTTGGAAATCTCATGTCCCTTGAATACGAGGGCCGCTCCTCATGGTACTCAAGTTAAGTCACCGGTAAGTTCTTGTTATCGTAAGTACATGTGTATCATAGAGAACCGCCAATGGGGTACCCCTTGCCCGATGATACGGAAGAATCCCCATATCAAAATGACAAGGCAAGAAGACAACGAGCATCTCAGCAATCTTCTTATTTACCATGGGAATATGGTGCTTTTTTCTCTCTTTCCTCTTTTCATAATATCTTTTTTTCTTTTTTCTCTTTTTTCTCAATATAGGACTCTTTTTTTTATAAGAAGAATGCTTCATAGACAGCTCATTATGGTTACGCTGCAGGTTTCCACCATGACAGCATGGATTAGACCAGTGGCCCAGGCGTTTCTCTAACACATATACATAACTCCATGGACTTACAAGCTCCCCTTTCATTTCACACCGACGACATCCATAGACAAAAGAGCATGATATCAACTAGGTACAAAGTACATGTGCAATGTTGAAAGCGTTCCCCATGACAACATGGTTCTGCTAATCCCCAACATATAAGTGCAAGCATATACAACATAGACGACACAGTGGTTCAAGCTTATTAAGGGCAAGAAAAGTAAAGTGTGCCTTCAAGTTCGTGAGAGCTTTAATCACTAGTTTTCTCATAACAAGTTTAATTCGGAAGGTAGATAAAAACATGAATATACTTGGAATAGCATATGCTAGTAGGTAGGTATGGTGGACTCTTTGGAATAACTTGGTTTAAGGAGTTGGATGCATGAGTGGAACTAATACTTGGTTGTGGAGGCTAGCAAAAGACTGGGTGCGACAAACTAAGAGAGCAATAATGGCCATAATCATGCAGAGCGACAAAACATCATTGATCAAAGCATAAAGTAATACTACAAGTTGAAAACTAAAGGATCATGAAGGCTATGGTGACTTGGGATATTCATAACATGGTGTGAGCATGCGCGAAGTTAACCCAAATAAAGCATCAAAGGAGAATACCACAATAATATGCTTTAATATGCTAAAACAACGCATGATCCTTCCAAGGCACATTAAGCAATCTCAATTGTTTATAACAAGTCATGCTATGGCAAAGAATACTAAGCATAAATCCAAAACAATATCGAGCATGGCATGACAAAGCATAGGCCACAGTCAAAACCAAGCTCTCTTTACCACTTAAGCATGAACTTTCCTACTCTTTTCCAATCCAAACCAAACGAAAACCAATGTATGAAAGAGGGGGTCCAACCAATTTATTCAGCAAACTAAGCAAACAAAGCAAATGAAAAAACCAAAATGAAAACAAAAAAGAAGACGGTCTAAGAACAACACAATTGTGCATGAAACAATAAAAATAAAGTGTTTGGAAGAACAACACAACTCAGGGAGGAAGTGGTCAAAGGTATCCCCTCTCAAGCAACCCTGCAATCAAGATACAAGAAGTCTCTTGTGTCCCCAACACACCCAATACACTTGTCAGGTGTATAGGTGCACTAGTTCAGCGAAGAGATAGTGAAATACAAGTGGTATAGATAATTATAAGTGGTAACGGTGATAGAAAATAGCTTGATGGCGTGTGGTTGATGTGGGAAAAGACTAAAGGCAAACTGAAATAAAGAAGGAAGCAAGCAAACATGTAACAGATCTAATTGCAAATGGTGTATCAATGCTTAGAAACAAGGCCTAGGGATCATACTTTCACTAATGAACACTCTCATATAAATATCTTCTCTTTATGATACTACTCTTAACTACTCTCCGGTTGGACACTCTAATCCATGGTAGGGCTATAACAGCACACCTCAAAGTAAGCCTTTCCCATCAAGAAAACCCCACACTGTCACCTTGAGCACTAGATGGTTCCAACAAACACCACAATTTCATAGAGACATCCAACTCCAAATATAACTCATAACAAGTATTTGTAATCTCTAGCCTAAGTGCCACCATGGTGTGCACGCTGTCACTTTCACACACATGGGGAGAGCAGAGATCTATTAAAGCACTTGAGTAGCAAGGTAGATCTATAGATTACAAGCTCATGATCTCAATAAGATCATGCATAGAGAGAGAGATGAACACATAGCTACCGGTAGAACCCTTAGCCTCGAGAGAGAACTACTCCCTCCTCATCATGGGAATTAGCAATGGTGATGGAGATGGTGGTGGAGATCTATGGAGATGGCTCTGGGGGCACTTCCCCGTCCCGGCAGGGTGCCGGAACAAAGACTTTCTGTCCCCCGAATCTCCCCTTCGGTGGCGGCGGCGCTGCAGAACTTTTCGTGGATTTCTGATTGACTATCTAGGGTTTATGCATTGGGAGGCTCTTATAGGCGAGAGGGGAGACCGAGGGGGTGCCAGAGGGGCCCACACGACCCCCTAGCGCGACCTGGCCAGGCCCGCGCCACCAGGTGGTGTGGCCAGCCCCTGGCCCCTCTCCGTCTCGTCTTCTGGCTCCGTGAGTCTTCCGGTAAAATATCGACTTTGGTTTTTGTCCGGTCCAATTCCGAGAATATTGATTTTCTGACTTTCCTAGAACCAAAAACAGCAGAAAACAGTAACCAATCGTGGCACTTGTTAATAGGTTAGTCCAAGAAAGTGTATAGAAAGTACTCCAAAGTTGGAACAAAACAGAAGAAAGTAGATAAAACCAAGCATGGAACATCAAAAATTATGGATACGTTAGCAACGTATCAGTGCGCAAGCTCTACAGTACAGGTTGCAGCTCGTCTAGCCAGCATCCGGCAGCTTGTTCGAGTGGCCGGACGAGTCGCTTCATCATTCCGCCACAGACGAGGCTGTTGTCCTTTTCGACTTAACCGTTGGTCTGCGGGTGAGCCACCGAGGCATAGCTTATGTTGATTCCTAGGTTTTCACAGAATTCCTGGAACTCCTTGGAGGTGAAGTTCGTCCCATTGTCCGTGATGATGTTGTGTGGCACTCCAAAGCGGTAGACAATGGACTCGAAGAACTTGACAATGCTCGCTCCTGGTTGATTTGTCACCGGCATGTCCTCAATCCACTTGGTGAATTTGTCGACTATGACCAGGAGGTAGACGTAACCTCCTCGCCAGGATTTCGGGAGCTTGCCGACCATGTCGAGTCCCCATTGCGCGAAGGGCCAAGCCAATGGTATTGGTCAGAGTTCCGCGCCAGGTGCTTGCGGTTTGTCCATGAATCGCTGGCAAGCGTTGCAGCACTAGACGATGTCCTTGGCGTCGCGCATGGCGGTGGGCCAGTAGAATCCGGCTCATAGAGCTTTGGCAACAAGGGCGCGACTGCCAGCATGGTGCCTGCAGGTCCCTTCGTGGATGTCGAGGAGGACGGCCCTACCGTCCCCATTGGATACGCACCGTTGGAGCACTCTATGATGTTGCGCTTGTATAGTTTGCCGTTGATGACGACGAATGCCTTGGATCGTCGCGCAATGTGTCGTGCAGATCATCTGGAAGCCTCTTGTTGAGTAGATATGTGATGTAGGGTTGTGTCCAAGATGGCTCGAACATCATGACGCCCATTGGTCCTTCGAGTCCTGTATCAAGCTCCAGGTCGTCGAGTGCCATTGGCTCATTGGGTGGCGTAGCCCCTGAGTCTGTTGACGTGCTTGCTTTCTTCTCTGTAGCCTTTGGCTTGATGGAGCGTTTGCAGATGCGCTCGAGAAATACCCCAGGTGGTATTGGGGGTAGGTGGAGCCAATGTTGGCGAGTGTGTTCGCCTCTTCGTTGCTTTCACGGCCTACATGTCGCAGCTCACAACCATCAAAGTCCCCTTCGAGTGTGTCGTAGAGATCATGATAGGCGATCATGTTGTCGCTCAGTGCATCGCACTTGTGCATCATTTGGTTGACCACAAGTTTGGAGTTGCCGTAGATGATGAGCCTATTGGCACCACAGGCTTTCGCCATCCGCATCCCATGGATTAGAGCCTCGTACTCAGCTTCATTGTTGGAGGCGGTGAACTGCATTCGCAGAATGTATTTCAGCTTGTCTCCCTGGGGCGATGTCAGTATGATACCTGCGCCAGCGCCGTCCTTTCGTTTGGACCCATCGAAGTGCATTGTCCAGAGATAGGATATATCTGGCTTTTCGGGGAGCTAGTTCTCCATCCAGTGCACGAGGAAATCAGGGAGGACTTGTGACTTGATCGCGTCGCGCTTTTCGTATGTGATGTCTCGTGGAGATAGATTGATTCCCCAAAGCGCGATTCTCCCGGTGGCATCAGGGTTATTGAGGATGTGCCCGAGCGGGGCGTGGTTGACCACCACGATTGGGTGCTCCTGGAAGTAGTGGCGCAGTCGCCTGGCTGTCATGAAGACGTCATACGCTAGCTTCTAGTAGTGCGGGTACCGCTATTTTGTTGGCGTGAGCACCTCGCTGAGGTAGTATACTGGGTGCTGGACCCCGTGGACCTTGTTTTCTTTGGCTCGTTCCACCACAAGCACCGTGCTGATCACTTAGTTGGTGGCGGAGATGTAGAGCAATGGCGGCTCTTTTTCTCGTGGAGTCACTAGTACTGGCGAGGTGGATAGTAGACGTTTGAGGTATTCGAATGCTTCTTGCGCCTCGTATGTCCACTCGAACTTGTCAATTTTGCGGAGAAGTTGATAGAAGGGCAGTGCCTTTTCGCCCATTCGACTGATGAATCGACTGAGCACCGCGATTCGCCCGGCCAGCTGTTGGACGCCTCTTATGTTCTTTGGCTTCTCCATGGCCAGTATGGCCTTTATTTTCTTCGGGTTTGCTTCGATCCCTCTCGCAAAGATGAGATACCCGAGTAATTACCCAGATGGTACGCTGAAGGCGCATTTGTCTGGATTGAGCTTGATTCGGTGGCGGTCGAGGTTGACGAAGGTCTCGCGTAGATCGTCGATTAGCGAGGGTTCCTCTTTTGTTTTGATGATGATGTCATCAGCATAGACTTGGATGTTGCGACCAAGTTGGTTCTTAAGGCAGGCCTGCATGCACCGCTGATAGGTGGCTCCTGTGTGTTTTAGCCCGAAAGGCATTGTGTTGTAGCAGAACACACCAAAGGGCTTCGTAAACGCCGTTTTCTCCTGATCCTCCTCCTTCATTCAAATCTGATTGTAGCCTCAGTAGGCGTCGAGGAAGCAGAGACGCTCACATCCTGCGGTGGAGTCGATGATTTGGTCGATTCGCAACAGCGAGAAGTGATCCTTTGGGAAGTGCTTATTCAAGGAGGTGAAGTCCACGCGCATCCGCAGGATATCCGTGTCTTTATTGGGCACAAGCACTGTGTTAGCGAGCCAAGTGCTTTCCTTGATCTCGCGTATGAATTTTGTGTCGAGGAGTCTGTTGATCTCCATTCCAACTAGTTTTGCTCTTGGTTCAGACAGTCGCTGAATTGTCTGCTTGACTGGCCTTGCGTCTGGATTTATGTTGAGTGAGTGCTCGGCGAATTCCTTGGGAACTCCTAGCATGTCCACTGGACACCAGGCGAAGATCTCCTAGTGCTCACGGAGGAACTCAAGTTGTTGGCGGTGAGGGCCGTCTTTGTCGGGTCCGTTGGGTGGACCTAGAATTTCTTCGTGTGCACCGACGAGTCGAAGGACAGGTCGGGTGAACTTGGCCTGCTTAGGGGAGGCAGACTGTTGTCCGTCGACTCCTTCAATCTTGTGAGTTCCTCCTGCATGCCGAAGGACTGGGAGATTCTGTTGAATTCCCTGTCGCAGCTGTCAGACCTCTCGAAGTTGCCGTTGATTGTGATTACACTGTTTGGACCTGGCATCTTCATCTACAGGTAGTCATAGTGTGGCACTGCCATGAACCTCGTGAACGCGACATGTCCGAGGATGTAGTGATATTGTGAAGGCCAGCCGACGACCTCAAAGTCGATGCGCTCTCGCCAAAAGTTTTGCAGCGTGCCGAAGATGACGTCGAGGTTAATTTTGCCTAGGGGATATATGCCTTTCCCTGGGACGATGTCATGGAACGTCGTGTCTGAAACTTCCAGACACGTCAGAGGGATCCTCATCGCCTGCAAGGTACTCGCGAATATGAGGTTAATGCCACTTCCGCCATCCATGAAGACGCGACTCATGTCAAAACCCCCAATATGTGCCTCGAGTACGAGGGGACAATGGCCTGGACGAGGAACTTGGCGCGGGTGGTCACGCATGTCGAAGGTGATGCAGGATTCACTTTCACTAAGGTACTCAGTGGTGGAAGGTGGAGAGTTTATCGCCAAGTTGACTTGGCGAGTGATGGCCTTCTGCACTCGATTTGAGGGATGCCCTTTTTGGATCATCCCCATGTTGCCCATGGCTCGTGGGTATGGTTCGCCTCCGTGATGTTGGACCGGTGCGGCCGTGGGTGGTGGTGGTCCGGGCGGTGTTGGAGGAGCTCCATGTGCCACAGCGCTTGGAGCGGCTCCATAGCCCCTGTTGACTGCGTCGCGATTCATCCGGGCCAGGCCTTCGTGGAGTTTGAGGAACTCGTGGCAGTCCTTGAGAAGGTGGCTGGATTTCTTCTTCCCATCGTGCTTGTCGATGTAGAAGTGCATGTTGCATGGCCCAGACAGTTTGTCCTCGATAGATGTTGCGGGTGCCTCTTCGCGAGTGCGGTGCTGCCACACCTGCGTGGTTTTTCTGCTGTCGCGGTATCCACCACTGCGGTATCCGCTGTTGCGGTTATCGTCGCATTTGTCGGCGTAGCCGGCTGCGACCATGTTGACCTCGTCGCAGTCATTGTAGACACGCATTCGACGTTTGCTTCGGCGGTCGCGTATGCGCCCAAGTTCGTCGGCATCGTCGGAGTAGGTACGGTTTTTCACCGAGTCTTCTCTGTCAGCCCACCGATTCGTGATTTCCATCACGTGGTCGATTGTTTGGGGCTTCAAGCGTCCCAGCTCCTTCCTGAGCTCGATACGGAGAACGCCGCCGTTGAATGCGTCGATTGCGCGGTCCTCCGAGATGTTTTATGTGGAGTTCTTGATGATGGACCACCTCTGGATGTACGAGCGTAGCGATTCGCCTGACCTTTGCTGGCAGCTTCTCAGCTCTTCGATTGACGTGGGCCTTTTGTAGGTGCGCTTGAAATTGCGCACGAATTTGTAGACCAGCTCTTCCCAGCTACGAATGGATCCGTGCGGGAGATTGTTGAGCCATGCGCGAGCAGCGCCCTGCAGCTATAGTTGCAGGCATTGCATGGTCGTGCTTCGACTCCCGCCATGTAGTCTGACGGAGGAGATGTGGTCCTCCAACCAGATTTTCGGGTCTTGTAGACCGTCAAATTTTGGGTTCTCTGACGGTAGTTTGAACCCTTTAGGCATTCGCTTTTGCCTGATGGCCCTGCTGAAGCATCTGGCGCTGTAGAGGTCAGTCTCGTCCTCTTCTGAGTCAGTCGAACGAGCGTGTCTTGCCCTTGATTTGTCGATTTTGCGCTACGTGAGGTCATCGCGTGCATCGTAGTTGCGATCGTGGCTATCGTTGTTGGACGAAGGCGAGGAGTAGTGTTTTGCTAGAGCCTTCCTTTTCTTTGGCTCCGGTGCAGGCTCTTTGTCGAGGGCTGCCTCGACTAGCCCCAAGCCCACGATCGTAGATCGGTGCATGGCAACTCGTGGATCTCCAGCTGGCGGCTGGTTATTGAGGAGGTACATGGTGGCCGCTGTTACCGTGGCTTGCGGCGTCTTTGGGAGCACGTTTCCCCGTGTATCCATCGTCATGGAGCCAAAGTCGAGGACTTTTGCGGCTTCCACGCGCTCCTCCTCGGTGAGGTGGGCCAGTCGACATCTTCTCTTGCTGGCCAGGTACTCGTTGCCTTTGGAGGAGGATCCTCCATGGGAGTAGATCCCGGCTCGCCGAAGGATTGACTCATCCGCTGCCTTTTTACGCGCTTCGAGTTGCGCGATTGCATGTAGCTAGTGTATGTATTCCTCCTTCAAAAGCCAATGGTAGCCCATCAACATGTCTTGCGGGGAGTTGAGGGGCAGAGGATTGCCTCGCAGAGCTTCTCGACAACGGGCCCACTCGTTATCGTTGAGCTTGATCAACACGCGCTCTCCAGTGTGTTCATTCACTATGGTCAGCGGTTCTCCTGCCGCTCCATTGTTGACGGGTGCGCCGTTGCCACCGTTGGTGGGGCCGCTATTGGGTGTGCTTCCGTTGGGCAGTCTGGTGTCGTTGGGTGTGCTGCCATTGGGCGGTCTGGTGCTAGTGCCGGTGCCAGCGTTTTCGCGATTGGCGGTAGTGTTGCCTGCGTTGATGACTGCGCACATGAAGTGGTTGGGGAATATGTTGCTCCCACAACTTTTAGATCCAGAGCCGTAGGCTCCGTCTTCAGTGGCCAGGTCACCTAGATCGGATCCACGACTGCTATCACTGTCCGTGCTCCCGGCTGTTGCCGAGGTGGTGAGCTCGCTGAGGGTGCCGATTGGTGGCAGGAACCATGACGCTGGAGCAATCACGGTGCTGTCGGCTGGTCAGGCATGCAAAGCGTGCCCAGTTGACCAACCTAGAAGCGGAAGCTCCCAATCGCCAGGCTGATTCCATCGCCCATGGACTCGAAAGCTAGGCGAGTGGCTGGCGTGTGGATGGTGAAGTCAAACGCGCCGAAGAGCTGGCGAATCTACACAGTTGCGGAGTTGTAGATCGCGGTTGATGGGGCCTAAGAAGCCGCGACATCAGCACTCCCAATTCCCATAGACGGCGCCAATTGACGAGGCTTTAACTCGGCAATGCCCATTGTTATGGACTTGAGTTTTGGAGGAGGGAGTGCTGGAGGCATCAGTCGGCTAGCAAACAAGAACACATGGACACAAGTTTTACCTAGGTTCAGGCCTCGTAGAGAACTGTACTCCTGCTTGTTTGCTCTTGGAATTATGGGAGGAATCGAAGATTACAGGGGTGCGTAGAAGCAATCTAGCGAGAGTTGTGGAAACTAGGGTTGCATGTGTCCGCTTCGCTGCCCCCTCCTAGCCTTTATATAGATAGGATAGGTCTCGTATAGCATATCGAGTCGGTTACAGATTAGGGTTTTCCCTTTGAACTTTCTATCTTAAGCTTCTTCTTATCTCGCAACCAATTGAGAGTCCATGGGCCACTCGAATTCTCGATTGGGCCTTGGCAACGCCATGGGCTTCCGCCGTATCTGAACCGTATATACCAAACTCGTGTACCTGTAGGGTATACCTATGACACCAAGGAAACTTCTTATACCTTTAAGATCCTAGGTTGTGGCATTCTCTCTATGGCATCAACCTTACCTCTATCCACTTCAATTCCCTTACCTGATACCTTATGTCCAAGGACTGTACCTTCTTTGACCATAAAATGACACTTCTCCCAGTTTAGAACAAGATTAGTTTCTACGCAACGCTGCAAAACTCTTTTGAGATTATCCAAGCAACTAGTAAACGAATTTCCATAGACAGAAAAGTCATCCATAAATACTTCCATTATCAGTTCTATAAAATCGCAAAAATAGCAGTCATGCATCTTTGAAAAGTAGCTAGAGCATTACATAAACCAAAAGGCATACATCGGTAAGCATGTAAACCATAAGGACTAATGAAACTTGTTTTAAGTTGGTCATCCGGATGAACAGCTATTTGAGAAAAACCAGAGTATTCGTCCAAGTAGAAAAAATGAGTGTGGTTTGCTAACCTTTCTAAAGTTTGATCTATGAATGGTAAAGGATAGTGATCTTTCCTAGTTTCTTTATTCAATTTCCTGAAGTCTATGCACATCCTATGCCCGACAATAGTTCTAGTAGGTATCAATTGATTGTTTTCATTAGGAACAATAGTAAAACCGCCCTTCTGGGGGACACAATGAACAAGACTTACCCATTCACTTTCTTTAACAGGATAGATTATACATGCGTCTAGTAGGCGTACAATTTCTTTTCTTACCACTTCCTTCATTTCAGGCTTCAATCTTCTATTAAATTCAGCAACTGGTTAGCACCTTCTTCCATGAATATTCGATGGACGATTATCATGGGACTAATGCCCTTCAAATCATCCATTGAGTACCCAAAGGCCTTGTGATGATCCTTAAGTATTTTCATGAGTTCTTCTTCTTCTCCTGAAAGTTTAGCACTAATAATAACAGGAAATTTATTTGTATCATCTAAAAATATGTATTTAAGATTATCTGGTAGAGTCTTCAATTCTGGGGGTGGTAATTCCTCGTCCCCTCTCTTTTCGGGCTCTAAGAAAGCCTCATTAGTTGGAGGCCCTATAATGGGAAGTGAACTGAATTCATCTTCTAGTTCTTCTAGGGACTTGTCTTCCATTACTATTTTTTCATAATTTGAGTCTTCATTTGTTTCTTGTTTTTTATCACTAAAGAAGAGAGCTGCCATTTCCTCAATAGTTTTCTCTTCCTCTTCTTCTTGTATTTGTGGAGGCCTGTCTTTAAATTTGGAAAAGTGGAATTCTTTTTCCTCTCCCCCAAGCTTAAGAGACACAATCTCTTTTTTGAAATCAACATCGGCACCTATATCACTCAAAAAGTTTCTTCCAAATATAATTGGGAAAAGGGTGTCAGTTGGCATATCAACAACTACACAATCGATAGGAAAATTTTTGTTGCCAATTGTGACAATTGCATCTTCAACTACTCCCATAGGAATTCTAAGATTTTTATTGGCTAACATGTTTGTCATATCAGTATTTTCAATTGTAGCTGGTTCTATTTCTTCTTTTATTTCTAAATATAAATCAAATATATAACATTAACTTTGGTGCCAAGATTGCATAAACTATAATGCGAGGTTTCTTTAAATATACAGGGAAGAATAGGCTTACCCACATCTTCTACCTTTGTTTTACCTTCAACCAATACGGCAGTCTCTTTATCAAGTTTAACTATGTTACAATGTGCGTATATAGCCATAATTGCTTCCTTGGTTACCTCTTCATCTTTGGTTTCTTCCAAATGTTCCGCGATGTCTGGCATACTTTCCTCTTCCTTCCTCTCCTATACTATTTTGACCTGTTCATATTCAAGAATATGATTTTGTGCAGTGTTAGGGAAAGGCATCTCATATTTTGGTTCTAGGGAGGCTAGTGTTGCTTTAACTTATCTTTTCTTCTCAGGTTCGGGTGGTGGATCATACTTGACCAAACCTTCTTTTGGAGCTTTGATATGTTCTGTAAAAGCTTTAACAACTTGCAACACAAGATCTGAATCGAAATAAATTTCTTTAGAAAATTCTTTAACATGGCCCTTTTTATTATAGTCATGAATACAATCATGATATATTTCTATGCCTCCTTCACTTCCTGGACCAAAATTCCATGACACTCTATGATCACAAATTCTATTAAGTAAAGCCCAAGCTTTAGTTATAGGAAGATTCAAAAAGGCTCCTTCTGCGAAAGAGTCTAGTTCAATTTTATTAGGTTCAATTAAACCGCCATAAAAGATATGCAATAAATACCATCTAGGCAAATCATGATGAGGACATGGACATAGTAAATCTTTAAATCTAATATAAGCTCTTACTAGTCCTTCATTAGAACGGTTCCTCCAAGTCATTATAAGACGCGTGATTCCAAAAGATTTTGATAATGGATAATATTTTGCTAGAAATTCACAGGCTAAATTATCCCAAGTAGTAGTGGCTTCTGGGATAGAGATCTATACCATGAGAGAGCTGAACTAGTCCCATTGCATTTGATGTGTGCTGCTTTTTGAGCCTTCCTTTTAATACTACTCGGGAGGTGAGCCAAGCGCGATTCAGCACTAAATTTTCATGTTATATTGGCGGGATCTTCTAGTTCAAAATTTTAGAGGATTATTGGCGGGACCCTCCCTTCTACCTTTCCCAAAATTTAACCCTTCTGTCACTTCTCGGCAAATGCTAGCTACCTCCATACTGATGGGGCCTCTCGCTCGCTCGCCCGCCGACTCCACAATCCATCTCACATCATCCTCTATCCCATCCCTCCTTAGCCGACTTCCAGGTCGCCGGAGTCTACTCAGTGATGTTGTCATCCATGCTACCGTTGTTGCTTTGTCGAATCTGCTTTCCCCACTCAGAGTGCTAGCTTCCCACCACCGCAACCGAGAGATATGTATGCCACGTGGACCCCTCACCAGGGCGATGGTTAAAACTCCGTACAATCAAGACTAAGGTTGTTGCATGATGACTGCAAGTGCACAGACCGTTTGTAGCTAGTTTTGAAATAAAGATATCGATCCCACAGGGAGCAGGAGTCTGAAGTCTAATAACTCTTGAAATAAATATTACAATAGAAATGCTAAAATAAAGTTCTAAGTGATAAGATATAATGTGAGTATTGCGTAAAAAGGTGTTTTTGGGTTTTTGGTATAAGAGCAACAATAAATAAAGTAAACAACTGAACACAGAAAGTAAGTATCGCGTATGTAAGAGATATTGGAACTGCTATAGGGAAAAGTGTTCTCAGGGAGTAGCGGATACACCACTAACATTATAAGGAGCTAAGGTAAAGATTATTATCATGAACATTCTCAACTATGTATGTGTGGGAGGAACTGCGTATTTGGACAAATAGACAGCAACCGCTACTCACATCATCCTCATAACCACAGCAGTCAGCAATCAACATCAATCGAATTACTGCGCTATTAAGGGATGTAATCCCGTAGGATGTATCCCATGGCATGGATAGTGTTCCGTGAGTTTCCTCAATTTCCCAAGTTGATACGTAAGGAGTGCCAACAGCTTTATAGTCACTATAAGTCCTAACACACCTCTGTCTACCAACAAGTAGTTCCCTCCATCAAGTCCCCATGAGAGGAAAATATTGAGAGGTTGACTTCTCTCAACATCAAGTTGAAGACAATCTAACACATGGTCACAGCGATGAATATCATAGTAAACTTTATCTTATTTCAATCTCATACTAGGGTTTCTCCATCTCCCAAGAACTAATGATCTACTCAGACATGGAGGCAAGCAACATCATGGCAATAACAATGGAATCTATCATAGATGAATAGTACTTGTATAAATCCACAACGAGTATGGAAAGTACAACAAGATCTAGACAAGATGTAGATGGGATGGATGGAGATGGTGGTGATGCACCGGTTGATGATGAAGATCGATTCCTTAGCCTCCCAGATCTGCGCAGGGCAAAGATGGATCCTCGGTGGACGAGTTCCCCCTCTAGATGCCATCAGAAGGTGAGGTTTCGGTGATTTCTGGGTGTTCTGTATGTCGTCTCTCTGATCCAGTTGCATGGGGTAAAACTATTTGAGGAGGAAGTGGCGATGCCAACTATACGGTGGGAACTATATAGCCGAAAAATTTATTCCCGCCGTATAGTTGGTCGTTGAACCATCTGTATGCCTTGTTCGCATCGGGTTTTGTGCTGGTATTATTGATATTTCCCAAATAAGCAATTTACATTGTTTTTGACTCCTTTTCTCCTTAGTACAGCTGCTCCAAGAATTGTGTCCACTGTATCCATCATTTGTCCTGGTCCTGGTGAAAATAGACATAAAACATGCACGCGAGTGTCATAAAATACCAAGATCCTACATTTATAATGCAAAATAATACTATAAAACCTGATGCAACTATGAACTCATCAATGAACACTTCCTATACCCGCTTTCCTTGCAGTTTATTACTACTTCCGAATGTAGTTCATCACTTCCTTGCTGTGCCTTCTCGTTACCAATTATTTCTAATGCATGCTAGTTGCAGTACTACAGGATCGGTTCAAAGAGAAAAGAAGGCAACTTCTAGTCGTCAAGCGAAATTGGTTATCTCTCACTAGTACGAAGCCTCGCTAGCCCAATGATAACCCCCAACAATCCTCCCCAGACAATGGTTTGCCTCCATTTTGCATATATGCGCGCTGTCGTTAGGCATTTTATTTTTGAGAGTAGTTCAGCCTTTGCTTGCCCGGTCTTGTCATACTTTTATATATTTTTTGTAAGGCATGGAGATGATGTACTACTGAATGATTACGCAGAGAATCAATGCCAACGAATCCTGAAGAGTTTTGGACATGCAGATCTAGCCCCGCTCGGCACAACACACTGGTACAGAAACATGGCCTGGTCGAGTACCCTAAACATGGCTATTTGTTGCATCTGCTTGTGTTATTTACTGATTTATTTTCTGAATTGCAATTTGCAGAAGCAATGCATGATCATAACCCTGCCAAGGAGGTTCGCAGCACAGATATTCAGCGTGCTAGTGATACAGCCATTTCTAGGAGCCGAACCGAAGTATGGTGCATGGCCGAAGTGAAGATTAGGCTTCTCTAAAAGGATTTGGACACAGCCACTCGGCGGATTAGAGAATTGAACTAAGGATGGATTTCTACTATTGAAGATGGCTTAATGCTGCTGCTGATCTTTAGAAGTTAGTCGCTGAAAATCATGTTCCCAATTCGGCTGATGCATATGTCAATGAGATCAACATGATGGTTTTGGAACGGGTGATAGCACGAGCAGAGGTTCTCCGCGCATCTTTGCAGGCAGATGATTTTCGAAGGGTGATGAAAGAGCCGCCATGTGAATAGATTGTTATTTCGAATAACGAGGATAACTTTCCTTGTGTTGTGAGCCTGTATTTTCTTTGGCACGCTGTATGAAACTGTACTGTACCTACTTGCTACATTTGGACAATGTATCCCGGTCTCGTTCTAGCCATTCATAAAATGGAAAAACAACATTTTCCCGTTATAAACTTGAAATCTTATTTTGCGCTTTCGTTTAGATCTGTAGACCCACGTCTTGCCGAAAATTGACACATTACCATGAAAGGTAGTTCGAGAATGACCATGTCCATGTGCCCATTATCGTGAATAAATTCGTGCACTATATACTTGTGTGGCTCTAAAGTCAAACTTTTATACTGCAGTAGTAGATCGAGTACAAAAAAATCAACTTAGCGACAAACCACAAGCCGAAATCACCTCTTCCACCAAGCAGTGCGCTAGAAACACCCGCCGCAATGGGCTCCTGCATCCAAAAGTCAAACGGTACGAAATTTTCATCTCGCCCTTCAGTCCAGAAACAACGCGCCAAAGGCCATTCCTCAAAATGGTTTCTCTTGTAAATTGCCACGCGCCACACAATTCAAAGTTTCAAACATACTAGTACCACCCACGCCCTTCGGGCCGAATCCCTCGAGATCACCTTGCATGACCATGGTCGTACTCCTTCCGTCCCATCTACCCTCCACAGCCTCTCCACCGGCATACCACCGTAGCGACCGAAGACATTTTACCACCTCCCGACACTAGCCCGCACCAGATCAGCTCCTCTGTACACGAGGTCCATGGCGTCGGAGCCGGCTTAGCAACACCGTCGCAGCTTCATTGGATCCACTTCCCCAACTCCACTGCACCGGATCTGCTTCCTTGACCTTGTCCATGGTGCTGGAGAGATGGGGAGGCAAATCTGCTCAAGGGAGAACGGCAAGGTCGTAGCTCACCATAAGTACGGAAAAGGCACATGAAGGAAATCACGTAATCGCGGTCATAAAGGTTACCGCCATACACTTCATATGCTCTTTACGCATTTGATGTCTGAAAGTAGTTCATCGCTTGTTTCACTGCATTCTTGCACTGTTTTTTTATCTTGTACTCTGACATTTCTTGTCGAGGCTTCGTATATGCATATGTATGTCATTGTTCCTTCAGAGCTTTCAACTGCTTGCTGGCACTGTACTAACTTGCTCTTCTGCACACACCTCGCTCTTAAATCTCATAAGATATATTTTTTGCTGATGCATGTAAGGTGATTTGCGGCCGACTGATGAGGGAGAATGGAAGATTAGGGAAGATAGATTATTAAAGAATTCCAAATATGCAAGGTCGCTTGGCCCGCAGAGAGTTAGATCTTTCGTAGCTACCACCACCAATCATGAAGTCCGGGATTCAGATGTAGAATTTCATCCTCAAGATAAACAAAACCCCAAGGGAGACCTGACTCAGGAAGATGGACCGGTCGAGAACCTCTTCCCTAATCTGCCTACTTGTCCACTGCCCAAGGTGCTTGCTTTTTCTTGTCATTGTGATATTTGTTTCTTCTTCCATGTTTCGTACCTCAATTCCCACCAAATGTTGTGCAATGCCATCTGCTTAGTTCATGCATCATATATGTTCAGCATATCTTGTCGTACTATTCTTCTGTTCTATCTGCGTCTCATTTTACATAGGACTTTGATAGATTAATGTATCGCTTATGTGTGTCAGGAATCAACTGGTTCACCTAAGACCCTTCCACGTACTAGCAGGGAGAAAAACTATGATCGGCAAGTGTCTGATTTAGAATTGGTTTCTATTGATGAACAATATTTCGAGGGAGACCTGACTCAGGAAGTTGGACCCGTCGAGGACCTCCCTGCTAGTCCGCCCGCTTGTCCACCCCAAGGTGCTTGCTCTATTTTTTAATTTTGATATTTTTTTCATCTTCCATGTTTCATACCTCAATTCCCACCAAATGTTGTGCAATGCCATCTGCTTAGTTCATTCATCATATATGTTCAGCATATCTTGCCTTACTGTTCTTCTATTCTATCAGCATTTCATTTTACATAGGACTTTGATAGATTAATGTATCACTTATGTGTGTCAGGAATCAATTGGTTCACCTAAGACCCTTCTAGGTACTAGCAGGGAGAAAACTTATGATCGGCAAGTTTTTGATTCGGCATTGGTTTATGTTGATGAACAATATTTCGTGGGAGACCTGACTCAGGAAGTTGGACCCGTCGAGGACATCCCTACTAGTCTGCTTGCTTGTCCACCCCCCAAGGTGCTTGCTCTATTTTTTTAATTGTGATATCTGTTGCATCTTCCATGTTTTGTATTTCAATCCCACCAAATATTTTACAATGCCCTCTGCCTAGTTCATGCATCATATATATAGAGCACATTTTGCCTTACTATTCTTCTATTCCATCTATGTCTCATTACATATAGAACTATAACAGATTGAAGTATTGTTTATGTGTGTCAGGAATCAGCTGGTTCATGTAAGACACATTCAGGTACCAAACACGAAGCGTCAACCAGCCGTCCTGCTAATGCTACCGGTGCAACACAAACACACGCCGTGAAATACAATAAACAAAAATCAGGAAACTCACATACGGCTAAAAAGTGTTGTCTTGGCGGCACACCACAGGTTCCAACAGTAGTAGACGCAGCAAATACCATCCGACACATTCCACAATCACCAATTTCCAATCAAGATACCCAGCAACAATTGACAGTCAAACCAGTTTTGACCTCTACTTGCCTAACACTGCTGGCACAACACCAACAAGCTAGCGATGATCACCAACCTGTTGATCAGCTCGTCCCCAAACAAGGTATGTGTTCCAAGGATTATTTATGCATGCTTCCTTATATATACCATGCAAGCTTGATGTAACGGTTGAATTGGCAGCTACACGAAGATTTACGAAAAGGGGGCCAACAGTAGGAAAAAGCTTGAAGCTAAAATTTCCAGAACGCAATCTAGATATTGCATCAATTCTATTGTGCCTGGCAAGCGAAGGCCAGAAGATCCAGAAGAATCTACTTTTCTAGCATCCGAAATAGGCGTTTTTGTCAGGAATTATATTCCCATCTTCGCATTGTTCAAGCTCCACCAACAGACCCCTGACCATTACAATTCATTAGTGAAGAAATTACATGTAAGTCATGGTGCTTTGTCCCATGCATTCAAGCTTGCTCTTGGTTCTATTCTAAGTCACATAACACATCAAATGTTCCATTCTTGCTGACAGAAAAAATTCAACTTCAATCAAGATAATGAAGATGTAGAGTATGTTCTCATGGACATGTTCTCCTGTTCTTTGGGCCAGCAGCACCATAGTATAAAGAGTAAATAATTTGATGGTAAGGCAAGCAAGGATATTCAAAGAATGACTCCTATGGAACACACTATGACTGACCAACACTAGATAGATCTTCTCGACCACTAGTTTGATCAAAAGATTACGGTATGGTTTCTGAAGACTGATACCATATCACATTCGAAATTCCTATTTGCACATCTGTATCACTAGTCTACTTTTGCAGATAAACACTGAAAAAACAAGAGAAACTGTGTTGCACAACGCTTAACAAACCGAATTGGATCTCGTGCATTGGTTGGGCACCTGAGTGCAATAGTAAGAATAATTAGTGTTTAATCTTCTATAGACTTTGTGCTTCTTATATTTTGATCATGTGTTCCGCCCATGTTGCAGAGAGGTGCGGTAAGTCTACAGCAAAAATTCCAGGCATGACAGACAAGCAAGAAAGAAGGGCTCAATCCCTTCGCTGAGAGTGTTATTGTAAGTCTACTGTTCGATTGATATTTTGTGATGACACACCCTCAGTGATTTATATGTATAGTTAGATGTGTAACACTGCCTGAACTGTTGCCCAGTTTTCTTTCTAATTTAACTAGATGATTTCCAACTAGTGTGAGTTTCTGAAGGAAATATGCCCTGAGAGAATTGTTATTATGTATTCCTTATATATGATAGATGTTTATTTTGCATGCTAGAATTGTATTGATCGGAAACATCAATACATGTGTGTTTAATAAACAAAAAGGGTTCCTAGTTATGCCTCTCTTATAGAATAGCTTGTTGATTAACAAGATGATCAAGGTTTCCTGATCATGGACATTGGATGTTGTTAATAACAAGGTCACACCATTGGTGGAATGATGTGATGAACATTCATCCGAAGTATAGCATTACGATCAAGTCATTATGTTTATATTGCTATAAAATCATATGAAGTAATCTTTATCCTTAGACCATGAGATCATGTTAATTGCTAACACCTAAAGAGTATCTTTATAACATCAAATGTCACACCATAACAGGGTGACTATAAAGATGGGTTCAGTGCTACGAAGGTGTTATGTTGAGGCTCATGGATCAAGAGTGGAATTTGTCAATCCCGATGACCGATAGATATACTCTGGGCCCTCTCGGTGATATCACATTGAGATAGCTTGCAAGCAAGTGATGTGATCACTAGAATGTTATATCACGGGAATGAGAAAAGAGTGCATGTCGGTAACGAGATCAAACTAGGTATTTGGATACCGATGATCGAATCTCGGACATGTATTATATCATGAGACAAAGAGATTAAATTACAAGCGTTAAAGGTTCTCACGATCATAGAAGTCATCGTTGAATATGCAGGAGTCAGTATGGATCTCCAGGTCCCGCTTCTGACTATTGATCTGAGAGGAGTCTCAATCATGTCTGCATTATTCACGAACCATAGGGTGACACACTTAAGAGTTACCAGACACCATTTTGGAGCACATATGTTTCAGATGAAAGAATTGCAAAGCACGGGAATTGTTTCGATAGAAACTGGAAATTGTTTCGGGTGAAATTGCAGAAAGTGGTTCTGCATGTGATATTGAAATGTTGCAAGGGGCTATATGTGAATGTTTGTTAATTAAAGTAATTAAAAAAATTCTGAATAAATTTAATAAAAGAGTTTTATTAAATGAGAGAGCATTAAACTTGGAGAATTTTTATGCATTTAAAGTAGGGACTTTAAAGGGGAATGTGAAGAGGCATTTTAATGTGGAGGGGTTACCACCACATGAATGGGGGAGGTGAGGGGTCACCCCCCCATGCGCCGGCCATGGAGAGAGGGGGTACCCCACCTCCTCCTATAAAAGGCCACCTCTTCTTCCTTCTTCCTCACACCTCCTTGTGAAGGATCTCTCTCCCCCTCTAGAATTATTCCCCCATGGTCTCGGATTAGCGAGATACATGTTCCCAGTGGCATTTCATCTAGAAGGAGTTGCTGCTTCCGCTGGATCATTGGAGCGAGGAGGTGGAGGTTGTCCAGTGGCTTGAACGTGTGTGCGAGTACGGATGCGCTGCTGAGTTGCGGCGCTCGGACTTCCTCACGATCTTGAGATTGGAAAGTGTGCGACTACATCAACCACGAGTTCCTACTCGTTAACAAAACTCGTTGTCTTCGAGGGTAAGTTCTCGTTGGATGTATGTCCACCCGTTGCTTTGTACCTAGTAGATAGATCTTGGCGTGTAGTTCTCATCGTAGGAAAAAAAATATTTCTATGCTGTGGACCCAACAGTGGTATCAGAGCCTGATCTATGCGCAGGTGCTTTGCACGGGTAGTACACATATGTTTATATGTGGGCGATGATGATCATGTTATTGCATCATCTATGTATTTTGGATATTGGTGGCATAGTGGGATGAAGCGGCCCGGACCAACCTTACATGTCATCGTACATGATACCGGTTCCACGACTGACATGCAACTTGTTTTGCATAAGTGGCTAGCGGGTGTCTGTCTCTCCTACTATAGTCAATATCTGATTTACAACGAGTTGCTAATAACTTGGTTATCCTCGTTGTGGTTCATGTTCGTAGGTGAGAATGGTTCTATCTCCGAAATCCCTAAGCCACGTAAAACTTGCAATTGATAAATTAGAGGCGTCTAGTTTAGATCGTTGCTGGGCTAGTGTATTGATATGGTATTGTTGTAAGTAGATGTATGATAGATACTCTTACAACACATTCAACGTGTAAGTTCCATAGACCTTGGCCTTACACACAAAGGAATGATAGAGATCATACCACGATGCAAATGATAGAGATCAAATGCATGGACCATATCATCTCACTTTACACATTAGATGTTAGCATCTTATACTGCTAGTTTCGCGCTTTTGGTAGCATTGTAAGATGATCCCACATTTAGATATCAAGATAAAATGTGTTCTTCCTTGAGTATGCACTGTTCTATGGATCGTGTTTCGAGACATCACGTGATGATCGGGTGTACTCGACTCTACGCTTTCATACAACGGGTGTAAGACAGTTTTACACATGCGAGTACTAAGGTTCTTACTTGGCGAGCCTAGTATGTACAGACATGGCCTCGGAACACGGACCGAAAGGTTAAGCATGAGTCATATAGTTGATATGATGCCCATATATATGCTCTCCTTTGAAGCTACACCGACTCACGTGATGATCGGACTTGGTGTAGTGGATTTGGTTCATGTAATCACCAAAAGGACACGAGGGATGTCATTTTTGAGTGGGAGTTCATTAGTAATTTGGATTAGTTGAACTCAATCTATCATAAACTTAGTCTAAATAAACTTTACAAATTCTGTTGTAGATGGCACCACCTACTTTTAATTTCAATGTGTTCATGGAGAAAGAGAAACTTGCTGCGAATGGTAGCAACTTCACCAACTGGGCTATGAATTTGAGGATTCTCCTCACTGCTGCACAAAAGCAATATGTGCTAGATGCGCCGCTAGGCCCCCCACCAGCTCCTAATGCCCCTGACAAGGAAAAGAATGTCTATGTGACTCGTCAGGAGGACCACAACTTAGTTCATTGCGGCATACTATATGGGCTAGAGCCAGAACTTCGAAAGCGTTTTGAAAATGGTAATGCCTTTGATACCATGGGAGAATTTAAAATGATTTTCGATACCCATGCTGCCATAGAGAGTTATAATGCTACTAAAAAGTTCTTTAGCTGCATGATGGAGGAGAACAGCTCCGTTAGTGAGCATGTACTCAAAATGTCTGGGTACGCCGATAAGCTTGTGTCCTTGGGAATAACGGTTCCCATTGACTTGGGCATACATTGTGTTCTCCAATCTCTGCCACCTAGCTACAAGAGCTTCGTGATGAACTATAATATGCAGGGCATGAAGAAGACTCTTCGAGCTTCGCCAATGCTTAAGACTGCAGAAGTGGAGATTAGGAAAGAACATCAAGTGTTGATGATCAATAGGACCACCGGTTTCAAGAAGGACAAGAAAGGCAAGAACAAGGGAAAGAAGGGTGGCAAATCTGTTGCTGCACCTGAAAAGAAAGCCCGAGCCAGCCCTAAGTCTGACACCGAGTGCTACTATTGCAAGGGGACTGGCCATTGGAAGCGCAACTGCCCCAAGTATTTGGCAGACAAGAAGTTCGGCAAGGCAAACAAAGGTATATATGATATACATGTTATTGATGTGTACTTGACTAGTACTCGCAGTAGCACCTAGGTATTTGATACGGGATCGGTTGCTAATATATGTAACTCGATTCAGGGGCTGCGGAACAAGTGACAACTAGCAAGGGATGAGGTCACAATGTGGGTCAGCAATGGATCAAGAGTTGATGTGATCGCCGTCGGAACGCTGCCTCTCCATATGCCATCGGGATTAGTTATAAACCTGAATAATTGTTATTTGGTGCCTGCACTTAGCATGAACATTGTATTCGGATCGTGTTTGATGCAAAGTGGTTATTCGTTTAAATCTGAAAACAATGGTTGTTCGATTTATATGGATAATATCTTTTATGGTCATGCACCTGTGTTGAATGGTTTATTTCTAATGGATCTCGATAGTAATATTACGCACATTCATAATGTTAATGCTAAAAAGATTAAACTTGATGATGATATATCTGCATATATGTGGCACTATCGTCTAGGTCATATTGGCGTTAAACGCATGAAGAAACTCCATTCGGATGGACTTTTAGAATCACTTGATTTAGAATCATTTGATACATGTGAGCCATGCCTTATGGGCAAGATGACTAGAACGCTGTTTTTCGGTTCAATGGAACGGGTGACAGATTTATTGGAAATCATACATACTGATGTGTGTGGACCAATGAGTGTGTCAGCGCGAGGTGGATATCGTTATTTTGTTACTTTCACGGATGATTTGAGTAGATACGGGTATATCTATTTGATGAAACACAAGTCTGAAACTTTTGAAAAGTTCAAGGAATTTCAGAATGAAGTGGAAAATCATCGTAATAGAAAGATCAAATTTCTATGGTCTGACCATGGAGGAGAGTATCTAAGTTACGAGTTTAGCACACACATGAAAGAGTGTGGAATAGTTTCACAACTCACGCCTTCCGGAACACCACAACGTAATGGTGTGTCGGAACATCGTAATCGTACCTTATTGGATATGGTTCGATCTATGATGTCTCTGACTGACTTGCCACTATCATTTTGGGGTTATGCACTGGAAACAACTGCATTCACTTTAAATCGGGCACCATCTGAATCCGTTGAAATGACACCTTATGAATTATGGTTTGGAAACAAACCTAAGCTGTCATTTCTTAAAGTTTGGGGATGCGATGTTTATGTGAAGAAACTTCAGCCGGATAAACTCGAACCCAAAGCGTAAAAATGCGTCTTCATAGGATACCCTAAGGAAACGATTGGGTATACCTTCTATCACAGATCCGAGCGCAAGGTTTTTGTTGCCAAGAATGGATCCTTTCTTGAGAAGGATTTTCTCGTGAAAGGAGTGAGTAGTCGGAAGGTAGAACTCGAAGAGGATATTGAACCTTCTCTTCATGAAATGGCGAGTAGCGCAGCACCGGAAGTTGTTTCGGAGTTGACTTCACCTAATGAAGCGAGAGCTAATGATATTGATCATGAAACTCCGAAAGAGGACACTACCGAACCTCGCAGGTCAAGCAGGACACGTGCAACTCTTGAACTGTACGGCAATCCTATTGTGAATTTCATGGTTGATGAAATGGATGACCCTGCAACGTATGAAGAAGCGATGATGAGCTCGGATTCCAACAAATGGCTAGAAGCCATGAAATCCGAAATGAAATCCATGTACGAGAACCAAGTTTGGACCTTGGTGGACTTACCTCACGATCGAAAGGCCGTTGAGAATAAATGGATTTTCAAAAGAAAAACTGATGTTGATTGTAATGTGACCATCTATAAGGCTCGACTTGTCGCAAAGGGGTTTCGACAAATTCAAGGAGTTGACTACGATGAGACATTCTCTCCCGTAGCGATGCTTAAGTCAGTTAGGATTATGTTAGCAATTGCTACATATTTCGATTATGAAATATGGCAGATGGATGTCAAAACTGTGTTCCTCAATGGTAATATTGAAGAAGAGTTGTATATGATACAACCTAAGGGTTTTGTCGATCCTAAGGATGCTAATAAGGTATGCAAACTTCAGCGATCCATCTATGGACTGAAGCAAGCATCCCGAAGTTGGAATCTCCGCTTTGATGAGGTGATCAAAGAGTTTGGATTTGTACAAACTTATGGAGAGGCTTGTATTTACAAGAAAGTGAGTGGGAGCAATGTGGCATTTCTTATATTATATGTGGATGAAATATTATTGATTGGAAATGATATAGATCTTTTAAACAGTGTTAAAAGTTATCTAAACAGCAAATTTTCGATGAAAGACCTTGGTGAAGCGTCATATATATTAGGCATTAAAATCTATAGAGATAGATCAAGGCGCCTAATTGGGGTATCCCAGAGTACATACCTTCATAAGATATTAAAGAAGTTTAATATGGACGGAAGTAAGAAGGGGTTCTTACCTATGTTGCAAGGCAAGACATTGAGTAAGACTCAAAGTCCGGCTACGGCAGAAGAAAGAGAGATGATGGATAAGATCCCCTATGCCTCGGCCATAGGCTCTATTATGTATGCCATGCTATGTACAAGACCGGATGTGGCACATGCTATTAGTTTGACTAGTAGGTACCAATCTGATCCAGGTTGAACATCGGATAGCGATCAAGAACATCCTCAAGTACTTGAGAAGAACTAGGGATATGTTTCTTATATACGGAGGTGAAGAAGAGCTAGTCGCTAAGTGTTAAGTCGATGCTAGCTTTGACACCGATCCGGATGACTCTAAGTCTCAATCTGGATATGTATTTCTCTTGAACGGAGCAGCAGTTAGTAGGAGGAGTTCCAAACAACCTATGGTGGCTGGATCAACGACGGAGGCGGAATATGTTGCTGCTTCAGAAGCGGCGCAGGAAGCGGTTTGGATGAAAGAGTTCATTACGGAACTAGGTGTGGTTCCTAGTGCATTGGACCCAATGGTGATCTATTGTGACAACAATGGAGCCATAGCCAACGCAAAGGAACCAAGGTCTCACAAGAATTCCAAGCATATTAAGCGCCGGTTTCACTCCATCCGTGAGCATGTCAAAGATGGAGATATAAAGATTTGTAAAGTACACACGGACCTAAATGTAGTAGATCCGTTGACTAAAGCTCTCCCTAGAGCAAAACATGATCAACACCAAAACTCCATGGGTGTTAGATTTATCACTATGTGAACTAGATTATTGTCTCTAGTACAAGTGGGAGACTGAAGGAAATATGCCCTCAGAGGCAATAATAAAGTTGTTATTATGTATTCCTTATATATGATAGATGTTTATTTTGCATGATAGAATTGTATTGATCGGAAACATCAATACATGTGTGTTTAATAAACAAAAAGGGTTCCTAGTTATGCCTCTCTTATAGACTAGCTTGTTGATTAACAAGATGATCAAGGTTTCCTGATCATGGACATTGGATGTTGTTAATAACAAGGTCACACCATTGGTGGAATGATGTGATGAACATGCATCCGAAGTATAGCATTACGATCAAGTCATTATGTTTATATTGCTATAACATCATACGAAGTAATCTTTATCCTTAGACCATGAGATCATGTTAATTGCTAACACCTAAGAGTATCTTGATAACTTCAAACATCACACCGTAACAGGGTGACTATAAAGATGGGTTCAGTGCTATGAAGGTGTTATGTTGAGGCTCATGGATCAAGAGTGGAATTTGTCAATCCCGATGACGGATAGATATACTCTGGGCCCTCTCGGTGATATCACATTGAGATAGCTTGCAAGCAAGTGATGTGATCACTAGAATGTTATATCACAGGAACGAGAAAAGAGTGCATGTCGGTAACGAGATCAAACTAGGTATTTGGATACCGATGATTGAATCTCGGACATGTATTATATCATGAGACAAAGGGATTAAATTACAAGCGTTAAAGGTTCTCACAATCACAGAAGTCATCGTTGAATATGCAGGAGTCAGTATGGATCTCCAGGTCCCGCTTCTGACTATTGATCTGAGAGGAGTCTCAATCATGTTTGCATTATTCTCGAACTGTAGGGTGACACACTTAAGAGTTACCGGACACCATTTTGGAGCACATATGTTTCAGACGAAAGAATTGCAAAGCGCAGGAATTGTTTCGATAGAAACCGGAAATTGTTTCGGGTGAAATTGCACAAAGTGGTTCTGCATGTGATATTGAAATATTGCAAGGGGCTATATGTGAATGTTTGTTAATTAAAGTAATTAACAAAATTCTGAATAAAATTTAATAAAAGAGTTTTATTAAATGAGATAGCATTAAACATGGAGAATTTTAATGCATTTAAAGTAGGGACTTTAAAGGGGAATGTGAAGAGGCATTTTAATGTGGAGGGGTTACCACCATATGAATGGTGGAGGTGAGGGGTCACCCCCTCCCCCATGCGCCGGCCATGGATAGAGGGGGTACCCCCTCCTCCTATAAAAGTCCACCCTCTTCCTCATTCTTCCTCACACCTCCTTGTGAAGGATCTCTCTCCCCCTCTAGAATTATTCCCCCATGGTCTCGGATTAGCGAGATACATGTTCCCGGTGGCATTTCGTCTGGAAGGAGTTGCTGCTTCTGCTAGATCGCTGGAGAGAGGAGGTGGAGGTTGTCCGGTGGCTTGAACGTGTGTGCGAGTACGGATGCGCTACTGAGTTGCGGCGCTCGGACTTCCTCACGATCTTGAGATCGGCAAGTGTACGACTACATCAACCACGAGTTCCTACTCGTTAACAAAACTCGTTGTCTTCGAGGGTAAGTTCTCGTTGGATGTATGTCCACCTGTTGCTTTGTACCTAGTAGATAGATCTTGGCGTGTAGTTCTCATCCTAGGAATTTTTTTGTTTTCTATGTTGCGGACCCAACAGTTTCAGTTTTCAGCCATACAAAGAGTTCTCTTATGTATATCATGCACCCGGTGATGAAGAAACAGACAGATGCTATGTTGGCATAGTCCTGTTATTGCGTGCTAGTGATAAAATTCTTATCAGTACGATCAGATAGCTATACTTTTACTACAATATATATAATGTTTAATCAGCCATGCCAACTTGTAAGATTTGTTCATAGACAGGTTAAATGTGTTGTCTGCATGTTTCTCTATATTAGCTTTTCTTCTCTCACCCATGTCTACCAACTGATAACCTTACAAATTAAATTGAATGAGGAGATGGCAAAACATGGGAAAGATGGTCTGGAACAAACCCAATAAGAATGTCTGGAAACATTTAAAATGGTACTAAAAGATGAAGGTCATCATAAAAGCATGTTCCCGTGTAATGCTGGGTTGTCGCAGTCCAAGTCCTAGTCCAAGTCACCGTATTTGTCTAGTCAGGAAGAAATTGTAGCACTACGGGCTAAATAGGAAGTGCATAGACGAGCAATCGATGATATGAGACAGAAAGCATTAGCAAGTTATGCAGAGTTGAAGATATTACGAGATCAGCAGAATTCTCGAGAGCCCAAAGATGAAGAGACTCTTCTAAATTGAAGATGAACCCTGACAATGACAGGTGAGTACAATGGTCCTGTGAAATGGTTCCTGTTGCAGAGCTCGGGTTGTGTTTGGGGCCATGTTACAAAAATAGAGGGAGTATTTGTTTCACATCATGCTTTTATCTATTTACCGTATGCTCGATGCACAAAAATCATGTGCCCGAACCTCACTCTCTTAGCCTTGGATTCATGAACCTCACAAAGGTTTTTTCTTCTTTGGACAACGGTCAAATTCAAAATCTCAGTCAATCGACAAATCCTACCGCCTACCCCGTTTGAATTGGAGATTATGTATCCAATTTGTTTGCCAATATGGTCAGTACTTTGATGATCAGTTGATGTGACTCAGCCTTAAATTCGTACCGAAGGAGTACCATTAATGAAATTAAAAAATCTCAATCGAGCAGCAAAACCTGTAGCCAACCCTGTTTGAATCGGAGTTATCCAATTTTCATTAAGGATGATAAGTTAATGTCATTTTCGGCCTTCAATTCCTGAATAGGGAGTACACCTTTTATCCAAATATTGCTTGGACGCTAGCCAAATTCAAAATATCAGTCTGCGCAATTATTATGCTCCTGGATGATTAGTTGAAGTGACTCTAGGACTTGAATTCCTGGACAGAGAGCGTACGGTGTACTAGCTTTTTTCTATTATTATTTGGCCGATAGCCAAATTCAAAATCTCAATCGAGCGGCAAAATCACACACCGACCTTGAAGCATTTCCCGCCCCACCATTTCAAAAACTTTGTGGCAAAATCTCCCACAGGGGAGTACCATTTTTCTGTTATTATTATTTGGTAGGTAGCCAAATTCAAAATCTCTATCGAGCGGCAAAATCAAACACCAACTTTGAAGCATTTCCTGCCCTACTGTTTCAAAAACTTTGAGGCCAAATCTCCCACCGAGGAGTACCACTTTTCTATTAAGTATTATTTGCTGGTAGTTAAATTCATAATCTCCATCGAGCGGCAAAATCGAAAACCAACTTTGAAGCATTTCCCGCCCCACCGTTTCACAAACTTTGAGGCTAAATCTCCCACCAGGGAGTACCAATTTTCTATTATTATTATTTGGCCCGTAGCCAAATTCAAAATCTCTATTGAGCGGCAAAATCAAAAACTAACTTTGAAGCATTTCCCGCCCCACCGTTTCAAAAACTTTGAGGCCAAATCTCCCACCAAGGAGTACCACTTTTCTATTAATTATTATTTGGCCGGTAGCCAAATTCAAAATCTCTGTCGAGCGGCAAAATCAAACACCGCCTTTGAAGCATTTCCCGCTCCATCGTTTCAAAAACTTTGAGGCCAAATCTCCCACCGGGAAGTACCACTTTTCTCTTAATTATTATTTGGCCTGTAGCCAAATTCAAAATCTCTGTCGAGCGGCAAAATCAAACACCGACTTTGAAGCATTTCCCGCCCCATTGTTTCAAAAACTTTGAGGCGAAATCTCCCACCGGGGAGTACCACTTTTATATTATTATTATTTGGCCGGTAGCCAAATTAAAAATCTCTGTCGAGCGGCAAAATAACACACCGACTTTGCAGCATTTCACGCCCCTCCGTTTCAAAAAAATTTGACTTTACAATTCCCATTCTACCCATTGTTTAGACGCCCTATGGGCACGTTAAAGTCGGTAGCTTGGGTGCACGATCGTAATTATTTTTCTGTTCACCTCCATAGTCTCAATTCGCGCAGTTTTTCCAGCTGGCCCTCCCAAAATCCCAGGCTTCTCTCCCACTCCCTCACCTCCACGACCACCACGCGCACCGCCCAATAGCAATTCCACGGCTACCGGAGCCGCTTCATCGATGCCCACCCCGTCAGATCTAGTTCACCGGGTCTCTATGCCACTCCACCAGAGTTGTGGTCTTGCTGACCGTGCCTATGGCGTCGTTGACCACCCACGCTCTGCTTCCCTGCTGCCAAAAGCTACCCAACCGTACCGGAGGAGCTTCGCCGTTGTCCACCAGACGGGACCTAGTTCAACAAGTTCCATGTCCACTGCTCCAGACCAGTGACATGGTCATCGCTATTGACTGCACCGGCATTGACCGCCCAAGATCTGCTTCCCCGACACTAATAGCCACCGCAACCGTAGCACCCTCGGTGACCTGGACGTCACTTTCACGGTACCGATGATGCTCAGACGCCTCTCCGACCAAGGTAACCAAATCTCCAACCTGTTTTTGTTTTGTTAGTATATAGAAGGTTCAAGCCTGTCGCAGTGAACTGCATTTTTGTAATCGTGCTAGTACAACAAGTAACTGGGCACGCATGTTCTTTGTGCTAGTACATACAAGGTCATTAGACATGTTGGTTTGCATTCGCTTCTCTACAAATTTCAAGTTATGCACATGTTTGTTATTTTGTCATGCACATGTTCTTATCTTAGCTGCTCCGTACACTGATCTCTTCAAGTGCACATATCGTTTGTAGCTAGTTTTGAACTATAGATATCGATCTCACAGGGAGCCCAAAGGTAAGTGTTTATGAATGAAGTCTCTATCACACCCAAAGTTGTCACAAGACTTCGAGTGAATTGACTGCAAGTGTGGAAATGAGAATGGAATTTGGTTTAAACTGGATGTGTTTAAATAATACAAAAATGTAAACTTCAAAAATAAAAAGTATAAAAGTAAAGAAAATTTTGATTGTTTGTTGTTTTCTGCAGATGACGAAGAAGGCGTGGGGAGATACAGTTCATCATGATAGTGATTGTGCTACGTGGTTGAATGGTAAGTGTAAAAATTGTAATCTTATAAGTATATGTGTAGGCGAGCAACCCATAATTAGTCGGAACTCCTCTTGGTAGATCTCATCCCAACTTCAATAATCCTACTAGTTTGTTACCAAAACCATGGTCAGACACTAGAGGATTAAGATCCTTCAGGTTGCTTATTAATTAAGCTCCTTAGATTGGACTAATGCAATAAGAACAGTGGTTCCTCGTTATCCTCGAGTCTACTAGTTTTCCATTGATATCCATGTGTCACTCGGGGTCGCCGGTCTGCTAGCGAACAAGATCATATCTATGTAGAACAAAGCATCATGTTGTATGGGCCCTTAATTGGACAACAAGCATTAGGCATCCCACAAATAGTCAAGCACACATAATATAGTAATTAAAATCAATCACAAACTCATGGAAAATATATGGAGGCACATCACATCTCACCAATCCCTTACATCTCCCACTCCCAAGGAACTTACTCACACATGATAGAAGAAAGCATCATCGATATAATTAAATAAAGGGAGTTCTTCTTGATGTTACTGTGGAGATCCACAATAGGAACAGAAAAGTAATCCAACACAATTCCAGATAGGAAGAAACAATCTCAAACCCTAATCTTGCAAGGTGAAAATCTCTGATACATTGCAAATGTATCTATAATTTTTGATGTTCCATGCTTAGTTTTATCCACTTTCTTGTGTTTTGTTCCAACTTTGGAGTACTTTATGATTTCTTGGACTAACCTATTAACAAGAGCAACAGTGCCAGCTGCCTGTTTTCTGTTGTTTTTGGTTCCAGAAAAGTCAGAAAATGAATATTCTCGGAATTGACGGACAAAGCCAAGTGCCTATTTTTCCTAAGGGATCAAATGCCGATTTAGACGGAGAAGGGCTGGGGCCACACAACAAACCTGTCAAGCCAGGCCTGCCCATGCTGGGGTGGTCCGCCACCCCAGACCCTCGGCCTCTCCTTCCGCCTATAAGTTGCCCTCGGGACGAAAACCCTAGGTACCCCGATCAAAAATCCACGAAAGAGTCTGTATCCACCGTCATCTCCATCCCTAGATCGGGAGGGATCTGAAGCTCTTCCCGGCACCCTCCCGGAGAGGGGAATTCACCCTGGAGGCCTTCTTATTCACCATGCAAGCCTCCGGTGTGATGCGTGAGTAGTTCATCCTTGGACTACGGATCCATGTAGTAGCTAGATGGCTGGTTTCTCCTCCTTTGTGCTTTCATGTTTAGATCTTGTGAGCTCCGCTCATGATCAAGATCATCTATTTGTAATTCATACATGTTGTGTTTGTGGGGATCTGATGGATATTGAGATGCTATTTCAGATTTATTATTGATTTTATCATGTCTTTGTTATTTGAGATCTTGCATGCTTTCCGTTGTTAGTAGATATCTTGGCCAAGTAGATGCTAGCAACTCCAAGAGTTAGTATTTATGCTCGATAGTGGGTTCATGCCTCTGGTAATCTGGGGAAGTGACAGAAATCTCTAAGGTACTAGATGTGCTGTTGCTACTAGGGAGAAAACAACAATCCTTTGTTCATAGAGCAATCGTATTGTTTACCTTACACGTAGTTCGTAAAGCAATAATCTGTTGCTTGCAACTTAATACTAGAGGGGGTTCGGATGATAACCTGAAGGTGGATTATTAGTCATAGATGTAGTTGGATGGCGGTCTATGTATTATGTTGTATTGCCCAATCAAGTCTCAAAGGAGTCAAGATGATTAGTATATGCATGTATTGCTTTCTCGGTGTTTCTCAATTGCCCCGCTGTAATTTGTTCACCCAGCATGTTTTCTATCTAAGGAGAGCCACCTCTAGTGAACTATGGATCCCGGTCCTTTGTCTTTACATACAATCTACAATCTTTTACAGCTTTGTGTTTACTTTCTGCAAACTTTTACTTCTTTCCATTCGATACGTTTAATCCTTTGTTTTCCGCAAAACACGGTGAGATTGACAACCTCATCGCAAGTTGGGGACCAAGTTCTGTGGTTGTGTTGTGCAGGTCTCCACGTTGCTACTAGCACCGGTAGTGCGCCCTGCCAAAGCTCAGCTAGTAACACCTTTGAGGTGTTTCCTTGCTCCTACTAGTTCGATTAAACCTTGGTTTCATAACTGAGGGAAACTTGCTGCTGTGCGCATCATACCTTCCTCTTGGGGTTCCCAACGAGCTCTACATCAACACCGCCATCAAGCATTTTTCCGGGCGTCATGCATTGAGCCATCATAACCAAGGGAGTCCCTCATAACCAATCTCTTTACTTTGTTGTTTTTGTTTTGCTTAGTTTCTTTTTGCTTTGTTTGCTTGTTTTGTTCTTCAAAAAAAAACAAAAAATTAGTTTTATTTCTTTGCTTTCTTATTTCAAAAACACAAAAAAAAATAGTTCCTATCTCATTATGTCTAGCCTTGCTCCAATCACTATGTCACCCGAGGAAATGATTCTCACTTTTAAACAAGGAATTGAGGAAAGTTTTAAGGAAGCTTGGTCTAGAATCTCTGATCTACATGAAAAGACTAAGCCTAAAATGATTCAAGGCTAGTTCCTTAGCAGTTTTTACCTTGGGATTGCTCTTTGCTATAGATATGCTTTAGATGCTATTGCGGGAGGAGATTTCCTCCAGAGTAATGAGGATGATGCCATTAATGCTATAAAGAAATTGATCCTCACTTACAACTTGCCTAGCCAAACTGATACTTCTTTCGCAAAAATATTTGCTAGGTTGAACACTCTTGAGGCTAGCACTACTAGATTAGAAGGGTGCTATAATACGCTTAGGGAGCATCACAATTATGTTCCAATAAATTCTGAACCATCAAAGTGGCTCCCTACAGTAAAGATTGAGATAAACACTGAAACTTTTCAAGCCCGTTGTGATATCATGTCTGAATTTTGTCTTATGCCCAAAGATATTTATGAATCTTTGAAACTTTGGGGAGTTACAAAAGGAGGAAAAGAAATATCTCTTACTAATAATACTACCATATTACCTCTTGGAATAGCTGAAGGAGTGTTTACAAAGATCCTTGAGAAAATGATTTCTATTGATTATCTTGTTATTGAATGTGCAGGAAAAGGACAAATTACACTTGGAAGGTCCCTATTAGAACTCCTTGGAGCAATAATAGATGTGGGAAAGGGGACCATGCACCTTTCTTCTCCACCAAACAATCACATTTTCCCAAAGGATAAGAATAAAAATAAGAGAGGTAAGGGAAAGAAAGTTGGTTTTAATGCTTCTTCATTTGAGAACACTTGATTCTTTCTTTGCTTCTTATGCCTAACTTAAAGGCGTTAAAGAAAAGTACTTGTTGGGAGATAACCCAAGAGTTTTAGTTGAGTCTTGGAAGTTATTACTTCAGTAATAACCTCTCCTTATCCTTTTTATTTGCTTTTTGTGCCAAGAGTAACCTCTAATGAGAGTGAAGTAATGATTGGGAAAGTTGTTGTCCCGAAACAGATTTATGTGCTTCACCGTACACATTCCTGAGAGAGTTCTGTACGTCGGATTGAGCTGTAATTTTTTTTGCTTCTGCCCCAGGTTGATATCTAACTTTCATTAGTTCAACACTTTTTGATTTGAGCAACAGAAGGTCTTCGAAAAAATTCGTCTTTACCTGCTGGTCTGTTTTGATAGATTTCTGCCATTTTCTGCATTTGCTTCTTGTTGGTTCCTTCTTGAGTTCTTTTGGGGAATTGAGCTTTTTGAGGGAAGTGCTACAGTAGCTAGTGTTCTAATGGAAGTTTATTTGGTGTTAGAACTGAACCTTGAGACTTATTTATCTTGAGTGCACTAATGTTGCTAATGAGATTGTGTGAAGTTTTGTATGAAGGAAAATTTCAGGTGTATGGAAGGAATGAGTAATGAGATGATGGATGGACTAAAGCTCAAGCTTGGGGATGCCACGCGTGTCACCCCAAGAAATATCCAAGAAGTACAAGCGTCAAAGCTTGGGGATGCCCAAGGCACCCCCTTCTTCATCAATAAAAATTCCAGGTTTCTTCCAAACGCTTCATTTTTATTGTTTCGTGCACAGTTGTGTTTCTCTTGGAGCGTCTTCTTTTTCGTTTTCGTTTTGGTTTTTAGTTTGCTTGGTTTTCTTAGTTTTCTGAATAAGTTGGTTGGACCCCCTCTTTCATACGTTGGTTTGCAAATAGTTTGGTTTGGTTTGGAAAAGAGTAGGAAAGTTCATGCTTATGTGGTAAAAAGAGCTCGTTTTTGACTGTGGCTATGCTTTGTCATGTCATGCTTGATATTGTTTTGGCTTTATGCTTACTATTCTTTGCTGTAGCATGACTTGTTATAAACAATTGAGATTGCTTAATGTGCCTTGGATGAATCATGCGTTGTTTTAGCATATTAAAGCATAGTATAGTGGTATTCTCCTTTGATGCTTTATTTGGGTTGACTTGGCGCATGCTCACACCATTTTATGACTGTCTCAAGTAACCTTAGCCTTTATGATCCTTTATTTTTCAACTTGTAGTATCACTTGATGCTTTGATCAATGATGTTTTGTCGCTCTGCATGATTATGGCCATTATTTCTCTCTTAGTTTGTCGCTCCCAGTCTTTTGCTAGCCTCCACAACCAAGTATGAGTTCCACTCATGCATCCAACTCCCTAAACCAAGTTTTTCCAAAGAGTCCACCATACCTACCTACTAGCTTATGCTATTCCAAGTATACTCGTTCTTTTGTTTACCTTCCACTTGTTATGAGAAAACTAGTGATTAAAGCTCTCACGAACTTGATGCCACACTTTACTTTATTGCCTCTAATAAACTTGAACCATTGGGTCCTTCTTTGTTGCGTATATGCTTGCGCTTTATAAGTTGAAATTAGCAGAACCATGTACCATGGGGAACGCTTTCAACATTGCACTTGTACTTTGTACCCCGTTGATATTATGTTCTTTTGCTTACAGATCATGGCGGTGTGAAATAAATGTGGAACTTGTATGATCATGGAGTTTGTATGTGTGTTAGAGAAACAACTGGGCCGCTAGCCTAAGCCATGCCTAATCATGGTGGAAACTTGCAGCATCACCATAATGAGCACTCTATGAAGCATCCTCAATAAATACCTATGCAAATAGCAAATAAAAAGATCACTGAGATGCTCATTGTCTGCTTGCCTTGTCATTTTGATTATGGGAAAGCTCCCGTATCATGTGCAAGGGGTACCCCGTTGGCGGTTCTTAATGATACACATATACTTACAATGACAAGAGCTTACTCGTGACTGAAGTTGAGTAGCATGAGGATCAGTCTTCGTAAGTAAGGGGCATGAGATTTCGGTTTATAACTTGTCAAGCATATCCTCTTAGTTGTGTCACTTTTACCTTAACTACCTTCAAGATGCTTATGATAGGGGCAATGAGAGCTGAAAGCTATAAGTACCATAATTTTTGGAAGCTCTTTATGAGACTTGAATCCCTACTTCCTTTTTACAAAAAGGCTTTTCTTCCACCATTATATTGAGTCTCCACCTTCTATCTTTATGCACCTACTTTGAGAGCATAGTGGCCATTCTTAGTTCTATGTGCATTGTCCCAAGACTAGTTGATTGATGCATAACTTGTTATTTCTTGTTTGAAACTATTGTATCTAGTCACTCTTATGAACTTTGAAGGTGTCCTGTGCATTTATATTTGCTACTCTATTGAGGGACAAGCTGAATACTATTATGCTATGTTTTCTTTATGTGAAACAAACAAACGTCTTGCAAAGCATGTTATTCATGAATATTTTGTTTGTACCTTTTCATGTTGCATCATAGTTTCTTTGCTTATTGCTAGAACTTTGTCTTTCATGTTATGATTGGAGTACTTTGATCCCAGCTTTGAATGTTTTGCAAATACTTTGATCAAGTCTTTGATGGTGCATGTCACCTCAAAAATTATTTCCTTTTATCACTTACCTACTCGAGGTCGAGCAGGAGTTAAGCTTGGGGATGTTGATATATTGCAAATGTATCTATAATTTTTGATGTTCCATGCTTAGTTTTATCCACTTTCTTGTGTTTTGTTCCAACTTTGGAGTACTTTTATTATGATTTCTTGGACTAACCTATTAATAAGAGCCACAGTGCCAGCTGCCTGTTTTCTGTTGTTTTTGGTTCCAGAAAAGTCAGAAAATGAATATTCTCGGAATTGGACGGGACGAAAGCCAAAGTGCCTATTTTTCCGGAAGGGAACAAGTGCTAGAATACAAGACGGGGAAGAGTTGGGGGCCGACCACACCACCTGGCCACGTGGCCAGGCCTGGCCCGCGCTAGGGGGTGGTCTGGCGGCCCCCAGCACCCCCTCGGCCTCACCTTCCGCCTATAAGTTGCCCTTGGGACGAAAACCCTAGGTACCCCGATCAAAAATCCACGAAAGAGTCTGTAGCCGCCTGTCGTGGAAATGGCCATGGCAGTCGCTGCCATAGGCAGCGATTAAGAGTTTCATGAGGAAGAGTTGGCAGCCATCTGCGGTGCGAGATGGGGGAAGATGCACAAGGGTTTACCCAGGTTCGGCCCCCCGGAGGGTAAAGACCTACTCCTGCTAGGTTAGATTATGAGAGAGCGAATTACAGGGATGGCGAGCTCGGTGGCTGGGCAGCGAGTTGCCTGAGGGGGTGTATGATGGAACGTGAGTCTCTACGATACCCTAGGGAGGTTTATATATGAAGCACCTCCCCGGGTTTACAAGTTGTGCCCGAACAAGATAAGGATCCGGGAGCTTTTGACCTAATCCGACTGGCCACACGCCTCCCAGGCTTCCAATCGATGGGCCTCTTCTTTCCTCAGAGTCCAGTCGCTGTCCTTCAGGCATACTCGCGGGCCTTCCGGCCCACTTGAAACCTACTGCTGAGCATACCCCCTTTGGCATATCCCATCAGTAGTCCCCGAGGCCATCGTTGATGCAGGCGCAGGCGTTCTTTGGTGCTTGAAGTAGGCGAACCCAATTTGGGCGCCTAGTCGAATCGGCGGTGGACTCTATTAATGCCGAAGAGAATTTCTCCACAGCTCCACTCGTCACTTTAATGAACATCATTGCTGCCCAGTCGTCATTTCAGCGAGAAGAGAGATTAGCGGGTGGCAAGTGGATCACGGGAGTTTGACCGCCAACCTTAGTCAAACTATCCATTGGAATTTCCAACGGTAACTACGGCGCAATTACCGTGGGTAACGGCTATCCCGATTTTGGCGGGTGACCTTTCCCATTTAAGGGGAGTGATGGATCAGCTTCACGATCCTGCTTCGCATTCTTCATCCTTTCTCATTTGTTCCTCCTCTCTGCTCACCCCGACCTATTCTCCTCACATCGCGCGATTCCACTTTTCACTCAATGGCGCCTCCCAAAGGCTCGTGGGGAAAATCCAAGTGCACCACAGCCCAGCTAAAATCCTTCGAGGACGCCGGGGTGCTCCGCAAGGGGAATTGGCGAGTTCCCCCCTCTTCCGAGACCGAGCTGAAACCGTGGCTCGGCGAGTTCATCTGCTTCACCAGCCATCTCGAGAGGGGCTTAGGGTTCCCCACTTCGCTCTTCTTCCGCCGCTTCTGCACGTACTACGCGATCAATCCCTCAGATCTTGGTCCGCATAGCATCGAGCAGCTGGCGATCTTCGTCGCCTTCTGCGAGTGCTACCTCGGCTGCAGGCCATACTTCCCGTTGTGGCTGGAGCTCTTCCACGGGTGCATCGGGCGCGAGGCGTCCAGCGGCATGTTGCTGGCCGCAGGCGGGGTCACCTTCCAGCTGAAGTCGAAGGCCAACTTCGTCAAGCTCCTCTTGCCGAAGAAGGCCGCCAGCGAGTGGAAGAAAAGCTAGTTCTATGTCAAGGAAGCTACTCCCTCCGGCGAGGTCCCCCTTCCTGAATTCGTTGCTGAGAGGAGCGAGCCCCATCGACTGGCGCCAAAGAAGCTCCCTGAAGATCAGCGGATGGCTGTCGTGGAAATGATGGATCAGATCCAGAAGCTAAAGGACCAGGGATTGATTCCGATCAACCTCTACAATTGCTGGCTCGGGCGGCGCCTGGTTCCACTGGCGGCTCGTCCACACTGGATGTATGAGTACAGAGGGAAGCTTGATCCATCTCGCACCAGCAAGGAGTCGTGGGAGGCCGAAGATTACAAGGCCGCCCTTAAGAAGATCACCGACGCGGAGTTCACGGGTGCGGCGGTCGGAGTCGCCCCGTATACTCCCGTGAAGAACGAAGCCCCTATAGTAAGTCTTCTTTCCAATCGCTCCGTTCATATTCCAATTTCATTCTTTTCGCTTGTCGCGTTTTTGACTCGCAGTGGTTCTCAGCTTTTTAGGTATTGGAGGGTTGGCTCCCTCCGCTCGATGAAGAAGTCCCCTAGGAGCTGGAGGAAGATTCCGAGGGGGATCCTTCCGATAGCGACAGGGAAGACGAAGAGGTCGCTCCCCCAGCGCCTGTGGCTCGCAAGACCCGAATGCAGAAACAGCGAGAGGTCGAAACGAGTCGCAGCCTGGATGAGTTCGAAGAAGGCGACGAGGTCGCCCAGGAGCAGACGTCCCAGCGCACCGCTACGCCTTCGAAGCCCCCACGCCGGCCCAAGTCGCCGGCAAAAAGGCCCGCGTCACCTGTCAGGTCGTCAGTGGTGTTCGGGTCGGACGACGACTCCGACGGCGAAGGGTCTCCTGAAGTCTCGCACAAGGTCCCGAGGGCCGCAATCCCGACAAAGGGGTTGGAGGGCGAGGACATGGAGGTGGTGGTAGAGGCGCCCCTGGCTTCGATCGCACCATCGACCTCGGGGGTCCCAAGCCAAGAAGCCACCGACGTCGTGCCGCCCAAGTCGCCGCTGCCGTCGAAGGCAGCGGCGTCGGAGCCGGAGATCCCGGCGACTGCGGCTTCGTCGTCAAGGAAGCCTTCGGTTTCGTGGGCTTCGGACGTATTCGAGCGGGGGCTCAGTCGCAAGCTGGGTCCCGAGTTGGACAAGCCTGCCCATATCAGTACCGGTCTTCGCGTTCTTCCAGTCGCCAAGTAAGTTATACTTCCTTGTCCCAATTTGCTTTGCACCTTTCGTGTCGTGGTTGTGCTGATTAGAAGGGCTCGTGCAGGTCGGGGGCTAAGAAGATTGGTCGCCCTTCGGTGGCCAAGATTCCCACAGCCACTATCGCGGGAGAAGGTGATCTCCCCTGGAAGAGGAAGGCCTCCGAGGATGTCGCATCTGCTGAAGTCGCGAAGAAACAGAAGGGCGACGCCAACTCCTCCGCGACCGGGGAGCGCCATGGAACCATTCGCTGCGCCGCTCGTCGAAGAGGGGGCGGCGACACGGTCAAAGCCAGCGCCAGCTGCATCCGCGCCGGAGGTGCTGGGCTATGCCTGGCGTTCCCTCGCTTTATGGCGAGGGGGTTTCCAGGTGGTACAGATGTGCAATCTCCGCAGTTCCCGGAAATCATGGACGTGGAGATTGAGGCCCGCCGCGGGCGCACCTCCTTCATGGTCCCATCGACTGACGCTGCTGAACTTCACAAGATGCTCGGCGCTGCCATTCAGGTATGTCCAGTCCCCGAATTCCTAGTCGCTGAATTTCAGCGGCTGGGAATTGTCTTTATTTTCCTATATTCTCCAGTCCCCGAGTTCCTAGTCACTGAATTTCAGCGGCTGGGAACTGGTCTTAATTTTTTCTTCCTGCTCCAGTCCCTGAGTTCCTAGTCGCTGAGTTTCAGCGGCTAGGAACTGGTTTTAGTTTTTTCTTCCTTCTCCGATGCTTAGCTGGTCTTGTTGTTTTGCAGGGGTGGCAGCGGGAGTCGACTGATTGGCAGGCTGCACGAGAGCGCCTGGAGCGTGACTTGCACGAGGCGCACGAGGTGAACCGGCGGCTTCAGGAGAGGATCGGTGAGTGTTTGGCGTTGTTCTTCTTTGCTTGTTGTGAGCTGGTTTTATGCAATACTCTGACATCTCCACTTGCAGACAGTTTCCCGGATGAGGTCTCAAGAGCGCGTGAGGGGTATGTCCCACTCGCCAAACTGTACGCGGCGAATGAGCGAGTGGCCTCCTTGGTCAAGGAGTTGGAGGATGCTAAGGCAGCTTCGATTTCTTCGGAAGAGCGGGCGAAGGCTGCCGTCGCTACCGCTGAAGAGGAACGCAAGGCCGCGGACTCCATCATCGTGGGACTACATAACGACCAGACCACCTTGGAGAAGCACGTCAAGGAGAATTGCCGCAAGCTGCTTGGTGAGTTTTTGTCATTGCCTTAGCCTTTTGTCGGGTCCCCGCTTTTGGGGTTTCATTGTTTCACTGACGTCTGACTTTGCAGCTGTGGTAGGCCAAAGCAACCCAGTGGTGCAGACTTATACTGCCTCGTAGTGCGTAACTGCCGTGGTGACTGCGGCCACGGCCTCGGCGTTGTGTGTCCAGGTGGCTCTTCAGGGCATGTCCCCACCAAAGTCATCCCTGGGGGGCTCACGGAGGTGTGGCGCTATCTGGAGGAGGTGCCCGCGGTTGTGGAGTGGATGACAAGCTCGGCGTTCAGACACGGGGCCGCCACGGCGTTGAGCTTGGGTCTCGCGCATTTCCCCGATGACTTCGATCTTGACGATGTCACGAGTGGCTATCCCTCGGCGACCGGCATGGTGGAGATGTCGGAGGTGCTGAAGCTGACCGCGAAGGCCACTCCTTATGTCGATTGTGTCTTGGTGATGGGGAATCTGCTGCCGTACCAGGAGACGGTGTTGGCGCCTGGCGACCCCGAGCCGGAGCACCGTGACATGAAGTCGGAGCAACCCTTCCGGTCGTCATTGGCAAAGTCGGCCGACCACGCACTGGCAGCCCTTTGTGCGCGTCAATGGTGGTGGCGCTTCTTCTTCATCTGGGCCTGTAGAGTGAGCAAATGTAAAAGTTGTAATAGATGCCAAGTGGCGAACGTTTGTATGATTTTTGTAATCCGTGTCGCAGGGACTTGGTCGACTTGTGTTATTATTAAGGCAGTGTTTTGTTCATCAATTTGAGCGAGTCCCCGAGCGCGTCCAATCTTTAATGGGGTATAACTCGACTGTGTATTTCTATGTGTTTGCTTTGTTTTCGCGTTTGTTTTTGTCCCTCGCATCTTCTGAGCGGCGAGTCCCCGAGTGCGAGTGAGGTTCGTTTGTGAACGATTCCCCGAGCATTGTGCTAGACCCTATTGGTCGTGATCCTGTTGCAGGTTATGAATGCGTTGTTTGTAACGCGTCTCCTCCCTAGCCCGGAGAGCCAGTCGCTTGGCGAGCCCTAGGCAGCTCTCTTACTAGGTGTGTTCCCGAGCCGCGTGGGGTCTCTGTTTTGTGGAGTCCCCGTGCGTGGTACTTAACCGTTCGAGTCGCTTTGCGCGAGGGTGGGAGGGACAGATCGCTATGAGAAGCGTGTATCGGATGTCTTGGCCCGTCGGGCCAGTCGGGCTAGGCGACTCCAATGGCGGCTCTGGGTTGGCGTTTTTCGTGGACGACCCAAGGCCCGAATTTTTTCGGTGCCCTTGTGCCGCACTACTTGGCCGTGCCGGTCGCTCGACCAAAGGTTGACTTCTGTAAGTAGCGTATTGCTAGCATGTACGAGTGCGAGTGGCACAAGAATATGGCGAGTGGACACAATTTGTGCGATCCGAATGAATTTCATTATATATGCCGATGGAGTATAGTGTGAGGTTCTAAGTATAGAACTTTCTGAGGAGGTTTACATTCCATGGCCTCCCGACCTCCAATTGGCCGTCACCCCGTATGTCGATGAGGTAGTATGCATCATTGCCAAGGACTCGGCCTATGGCGAATGGCCCCTACCATGGGAGGGATAGCTTGTGCATGCCCTTCTTGTCTTGGACCAGTCGTAGGACCAGGTCGCCTACCTGGAAGGTGCGAGTTCGCACTCGGCAGCTATGATAGCGGCGAAGTCCTTGCTGGTATATGGTGGTGCGGGAGCGAGCCAGGTCGCGTGCTTCGTCGAGTTGATCGACGCTATCTTGGCGGGCGGTTTCGTTGGCCACCTTTACGTAGTTGGCGACTCGAGGGGAGTCATTCTCTAGGTCTATTGGCATTACGGCCTCGGCGCCATACACCATGAAGAAAGGCGTGAACCCGGTTGATCGGTTGACGGAGGTGCGGATCCCCCATATCACAGAGGGGAGCTCGTCGACCCAGCATCCTGGGGTGCGCTCGAGGGGCACCTGTAGTCGTGGCTTCAGACCATGGAGGATGCTCTGGTTGGCGCGCTCTGCTTGGCCGTTTGATTCTGGGTGGGCGACTGATGCGAGGTCGAGTCATATGCCGTGCTCCTCACAGAATTCCGCCATGGCCCCCTTGGCGAAGTTGGTGCCGTTGTCTGTGATGATGCTGTCTGGGTAGCCGTACCGGTAGATGAGTTCGCGGAGGAACTTGGTAGCCGTCTTGCCGTCGCACTTCTTGATCAGCTTGGCCTCCACCCATTTGGTGAACTTGTCGACTGCGACTAGGAGGTGAGTGAAGCCCGATGTGGCCTTCTTGAACGGGACGACCATGTCCATGCCCCATACGGCGAATGGTCACGTGATGGGGATTGTCTTGAGCATCGAACCAGGAAGGTGTGTCTGGTTGGCCTACTTCTGGCATTCGACGCATCTTTGGACAACGTCGGTGGCGTCAGCGTGTGCGGTGAGCCAGTAGAAACCGTGCCGCATGGCCTTGGCGACTAGCGACTTGGCGCCGGCGTGATGGCCGTAGTCGCCGGCATGGATGTCCTGGAGGATCTTGCGGCCTTCCTCTGGCTGTACGCAGCGCTGGAACACGCCGGTCACGCTGCGCTTCTGGAGCTCACCGTTGATGATGACAAAGGATTTGCAGCGGCGTATGATCATTCATGCCTCTGTCTCGCTGCTCGGTAGGAGTTTGTGTTCCAGGAAGGCGACGTATGGCGCTGTCCAGTCGCTAGGTTCCACAACCATGGCGACTAAGGCCGGTTCTAGTTGTAGTGGGATCCCGATGTCGATCTCCTTCGGTGGGCTGACGGAGGGCTTGTGGATGATGTCGAGGAAGACGCCTAGTGGTGGCGCCTGTCGAGCCGACCCGATGCGGGAAAGGGCGTCCGCCTCCTTGTTTTTACGCCTGTCGATCCACTCGGCGGAGTAGCCGTCGAAGTGTCCTCCTAGTTGGTCGACGGCCTAGCGGTACGCTATCATTGTTGGGGAAACAGCGTGGCATGTCCCGGCCACTTGGCCGGCGACTAGGTCGGAGTCATCGTAGCATCGTAGGCGATTGATGTTCATCTCCTTGGCAGCTCTCATGCCGTGGAGGAGGGCCTCGTATTCCGCCACGTTGTTGGTGCAGGGTTTGAAGTTGAGGTGGAGTATGTAGCGGAGCTTGTCTCCTTTGGGGGAGGTCAGTATGACCCCAGCCCTCGCTCCATCGGCGTTCTTGGAGCCGTCGAAGTGGAGAGACCAGTAGTGGAGGTATGAGAGCTTCTCTGGCTGCTGTGCCTCTTCCCAGTCGGCAAGGAAATCGGCCAGGACTTGCGACTTGATCACTTTTCGGGGCTCGTATTTGACGTTGTGGATGCCGATCTCGACGGCCCACTTGGCGACTCGCCCAGTCGCATCGCGATTGCGTATGATGTCTTGTAGGGGCGTGGAGGATACCACCGTGATTGGGTGCTCCTGGAAGTAGTGCGCGAGTCGCCGCTATGCTCGGAATACCGCGTACACCAGTTTTTGGTATTGTGGGTAGCGCTGTCGTGAGTCTGTTAAGACTTCGCTGATGTAGTATACTGGGCGTTGTATGGGGCGCTCCTTGCCCTCTTCTGGTCGTTCGACGACCATCACGGCGCTGACGACCCAGTTGGAGGCTGCGACGTAGACGAGCATTGGCTCTCTGTCGAGTGGCGTGGCGAGTAGTGGTGTCGCGAGTAGCACTTCTTTGAGTGCTTTCAGTGTGTTGTCAGCCTCTGCGTCCCATTGGAACGTTGGGTTCTTGCACATCAGGCGGTATAGGGGCATTGCCTTCTCGCCTAGTCGGGGGATGAAGCGACTGAGAGCCGCGACTTGCCCTGCCAACTTTTGGACGTCGCGCAGGCACTCGGATTTCCCGAGTCGCGCGATGGTGTCGATCTTGGTCGGGTTGGCCTCAATGCCTCGCTTGGAGACTACGTACCCCAGAAGTTGTCTGGTGGGTATGCCGAAGGTGCATTTTTCGGGCTACAGCTTGATGTTGTACCTCCGCAGATTTGCGAAGGTTTCTGCTAGGTCGGCGAGCAGATCGTCCTGGCGGGTGGATTTTACCACCACATCGTCGATGTAGACGTGGATGTTGCGGCCAATTTGGCTCGCTAGACACTCCTGCATGCACCTCTGATATGTGGCGCCTGCGTTCTTGAGGCCAAATGTCATGGCCGTGTAGAAGAACGTGCCGAATGGCGTGATGAACACCGTCTTCTCCTCGTCTTCGACCGCCATCTTGATCTGGTTGTAACCAGAGTAAGCGTCGAGGAAACACAGCGACTCCGATCCCGTGGTCGAGTCGATGATCTGATCGATGCGCGGTAGGATGAACTCCTCCTTCGGGCAGGCGTTGTTGAGGTTGGTGTAGTCTATACACATTCTCCAGGTGTTGTTCTTTTTGAGGACCAGGACTAGGTTTGCCAGCCACTTGGAGTACTTAATGGCCGGATGAAGCCTGCGGCTAGCAGGCGCTAGACCTCCTCGGCGATTGCTCGACGGCTCTCTTCGTTGAAGGGCCGTAGCGACTGTTTTACTGGTCGCACTTTGGGGTCGGCATTGAGTTTGTGCTCAGCGAGTTCCCTCGGGACACCTGGCATGTCAGATGGCTTCCATGCAAAGATGTCGCGGTTCTCACGGAGGAACCCGATGAGCGTGCTTTCCTATGCGGGGCTCATATGCGCCCCGATGGTGACCGTCTGGCTGGAGTCGCCTGGGACGAGCTCGACAGTGCGGGTGTGCGTGGTCGCCTCGAACGTGAAGTTCGTGGCGATTGGTTTCTTCAGGATGGTGGGATCGTCCTTGTTAATGTTGCCCGCGTATTTCGCGAGCTCCTCCGCGTGGTCAATCTCCACGGCGATGACGGCATCGGCGAGCTTGGTGCCTTTTTCCTCGCATTCCACGGCCATATCGGGGTCGGCGTGGACGGTGATGATGCCGCTCGGCCCGGGGAGCTTCATCATGTTGTAGGCGTAGTGTGGGGTCGCCATGAACTTTGCGAATGCCTGGCGGCCCAGGACGCAGCGGTAGGGACTTCGAAAGTTTACCAGCTCGAAGATGATCCTCTCCGTGCGGTAGTTTCCCGGGGTGCCGAAGGTGACTGGCAGCGTCACCTTCCCGATCGGGTATGCCTTCCGACCAGGGACGATGCCATGGAAGGTCATCAGTGTTGGCTCGATGGCTGTTTCTGGGAGCTGGAGCCTTTTGAAGGTGTCGAGGTACAGGATGTTGATGGAGCTCCCACCATCCATCAGTGTCTTGGGCAGCCAGTAGTCGGCCACCTTTGGCCTGACCACAGGGCGACTCGCCCTGGATACCCGATTCTTGGCGCGTGGTCCTAGCGACTCCAGGTGATGCTCTGTTCGGACCAGTTTAGGAAGCGGGGGATGTCGACTTGCGTCACCGCATTGATGGCGACCACGCGGGCGAGTACCTTCTTCTCACGCTTGGTGCCGAGCCCGGTGAAGGTATGTAGCGACCCGACGGCGGTTCCGAAGCCGCCGCCGTTCCCGCTGTCCCACGGTTGGTTGTTGTTGGGGTCCTCCCTTGCACGTCTTGCCTTCTCGATCTCTTTGACAGAGTGGCAGTCGGCGGTGGTGTGGGTGGCTGGTTTTCCCTCCCTGCTATGGTAGATGCAGGGATGATTAAGCAGGGCGGCGGGGTCGAATTTCAGCCTCATCGCGTTGTTGGCGCGGTAGTTCCCGCTATCGCGGTAGTTTCCTCCGTCGCGGCGGTAGTTCTTGGAGTCGCGTTGGCCGTAGCCAGCGTTGGCGACGAAGTCGACTCGCCCGTCGGTCCGGCGCTTGCCGGTGATGCGGGTGTTGCTGTAGCGCATGTCGCGTAGTCGCCCGCTGTCATGGATTCTGGTGCGCCGTCTTCCTCCCAACTCGTCGTCGGAGTCTTGGTTGGGGTCTTCCTCCGTGTAGTGCTTGGCGATCTCGAGGAGGTCAGGGATGTTATCGAGTGTCCGGTAGACCCTCTTGATCTTGGCGACCAGAGGTTCGTACCGGCACGCGTTCTTGAAGTAGTGTATCACCGTGTCTGGGTGGATGCCAGAGGCGTTTATCCATAGCTCTTGCCACCTTTGGATCCACCGGCGGTTCGACTCGCGTTGTCCCTGGATGCATCACTCCAGGTCCTCGATGGTGGTGGCGCGGGTGTAGGAACCCTCGAAGTGCCTGACGAAGGCATCCCGCATTTCTTCCCAGGAGTCGATGTTGTTGGAGGGTAGCATATTGATCCATTGCCGGGTCGCACCATCCATCATCAGGGGGAGGTAGCGAGCGGCGAGCAGGTTGGTGTGGCCTGCGATCCCCATTACCATGAGATATGTGTCCAGCCAAACGGCGGGGTCATACGTCGGGTCGTATTTCTCGATCTCCTTGGCGGCCTTGATGTTGGCGGGGTATTTTTCCCCGCGGATCATGGGTCCAAAGCATTGTGGCCCGACTCGACTGAGCGATCCTCTTGGCTCCGGGTCGCCACGGTTGGCGAGGGTGTGTCGCAGGTCGTAGGGCTGGCGCGACCGCCACGCCTGATTGTTGATGATGTGCGTTCGGGCGTTGAGTGGTTGCCCGTTTGCAGCGACCGTGTTGTTCGCAGGTCGTGGCTCGTTGGTCGACAATGCGGGGTTGGCGGCCCGCGGTTGGTTTGTCAGGGGTTGGGGTGGTGGGCAAACTATCGCGTTGGCCACGGTTGGGTGGCCGCTTGATTCCGCCCTGCTTGCTGACGAGCGGGAATACATCCGCCCACGCGGATCGACTCCCGCGGCTTGTTGCTCGACGGCCCTGACAAGTAGGGCCTTGGCATACTGGATCTGTAGCGCGCCGTCGCCTTGGACATCGAGGTTGGCGATCGCGGCGTCGGTGACGACGACGTTGTCCATCGGGGTGGATTACAGTGGTAGCCCGTTGGCGTCCCGAGCTTGAGGAGAGATGATGATCCGTGGTTGGTTAGGTGGGGGCGCACGGCCCATGGGTGGTGGAGGGGCCCCTATCGCCGGTGCTCCAGGTGGTGGTCTTGCATGGTTGCCTCCTCCTGGCGGCGCGTTCTCACCGTGTTCACGCTCGGCGGTGCGTGTGGGGTCGCCCTCGTCGTTGAAGTTCAGGACGCGGCCCTGAACATCGGGGTTCAGGCGGGTCCTGATGCGGCGTTGGTGATAGAGTGACAGCTCCTTTGCCGTCTCTCGTTCGAGGCGGTATTTCTCGCGCCGCGAAGTTCGTTCTGCGCGCCTCTCCTGGAGCCGCAGGCGGGCTTGTTCCACCTCCGTGGCCGTTGCGGTCGGCGGAATCGGCGTGGAGAACGGATCTGGCGGGGCGGCCGTGCTACCCGCCATGTAAATCGCGTTGAAGCGATTGGATCTGGCGCGAAGATCCTCGGGGGATTCCGAGCCGGAGTCTGAGTCGAAGATCCCCAGTATGGAAGGATCCTCGAAATCTTCGGGGTTGGAGACTCGCGTGATGGAGTCCTCCCGTGACGCGGCGGTGATGGATCCGTTGGCCGATGCAGGGGTCGCAGAGTCGGCGTCATCGTTTAGGGCGTCGTTGTTGGTGGTGACGTTGGTCTCGACTGCGTCGCTAGCGGCCGAGTTATACTCGGTGACGAGGCCCCTGATGGAGCGGACCTGCTCCTCCGAAAGCAGATCGTGGTGCGGAGGCGATCCGCCGACGATCATGGTTGCGGCTGGGTCGACCGCACCGGTAAAGCCGACGAAGAGGTTGATGGAGCCGACCGGCATCACCGCAGCGTGTGTGACCGGGCGCGACGCCAGGATGTAGCTATTGGATAGGATCTGCAAGATCCCGCCGAAGGCAATCATGCGGCCGGTGGTGAACGGCCACCCGATCGGCGAGTAGGGTCTCGCCGCAGAACCCGGGCCAGTCCCGCTATGCCCCACGGTGGGCGCCACTATCATGGAAATGGCCACGGCAGTCGCTGCCATAGGCAGCGATTGAGAGTTTCGTGAGGAAGAGTTGGCGGCCATCTGTGGTGCGAGATGGGGGCAGATGCACAAGGGTTTACCCAGGTTCGGCCCCCCGGAGGGTAAAGACCTACTCCTGCTAGGTTAGATTATGAGAGAGCGAATTACAGGGGTGGCGAGCTCGGCGGCTGGGCAGCGAGTCGCTTGAGGGGGTGTATGATGGAACGTGAGTCTCTACGATACCCTAGGGAGGTTTATATATGAAGCACCTCCCCGGTTTTACAAGTTGTCCCCGAACAAGATAAGGATCCGGGAGCTTTTGACCTAATCCGACTGGGCTTCTGCTACGCTCCTGGGGTTCCAGTCACCAGTCGATGGGCCTCTTCTTTCCTTAGAGTCCAGTCGCTGTCCTTCAGGCGTACTCGCGGGCCTTCCGGCCCACTCGAAACCTACTGCTGAGCATACCCCCTTTGGCATATCCCCATCACCGACGTCATCTCCATCCCTAGATCGGGAGGGATCTGAAGCTCTTCCCGGCACCCTGCCGTAGAGGGGAATTCACCCTGGAGGCCTTCTTCATCACCATGCAAGCCTCCGGTGTGATGCGTGAGTTGTTCATCCTTGGACTACGGATCCATGTAGTAGCTAGATGGCTGGTTTCTCCTCCTTTGTGCTTTCATGTTTAGATCTTGTGAGCTCCGTTCATGATCAAGATCATCTATTTGTAATTCATACATGTTGTGTTTATGGGATCCGATGGATATTGAGATGCTATTTCAGATTGATTATTGATTCTATCATGTCTTTGTTATTTGAGATCTTGCATGCTTTCCGTTGTTAGTAGCTATATTGGCCAAGTAGATGCTAGCAACTCCAAGAGTTAGTATTTATGCTCGATAGTGGGTTCATGCCTCTGGTAATCTAGGGAAGTGACAGAAATCTCTAAGGTACTAGATGTTTTGTTGCTACTATGGAGAAAACAACAATCCTTTGTTCATAGAGCAATTGTATTGTTTACCTTACACGCAGTTCGTAAAGCAATAATCTGTTGCTTGCAACTTAATACTGGAGGGGGTTCGGATGATAACCTGAAGGTGGATTATTAGTCATAGATGCAGTTGGATGGCGGTCTATGTATTATGTTGTATTGCCCAATCAAGTCTCAAAGGAGTCAAGATGATTAGTATATGCATGTATTGCTTTCTAGGTGTTTGTCAATTGCCCCGCTGTAATTTGTTCACCCAGCATGTTTTCTATCTAAGGAGAGCCACCTCTAGTGAACTATGGATCCCGGTCCTTTGTCTTTACATACAATCTACAATCTTTTACTGCTTTGTGTTTATTTTCTGCAAACTTTTACTTCTTTCCATTCGATACGTTTAATCCTTTGTTTTCCGCAAAACACGGTGAGATTGACAACCTCATCGCAAGTTGGGGACAAAGTTCTGTGGTTGTGTTGTGCAGGTCTCCACGTTGCTACTAGCACTGGTAGTGCGCCCTGCCAAAGCTCAGGTAGTAACACCTTTGAGGTGTTTCCTCGCTCCTACTGGTTCGATTAAACCTTGGTTTCATAACTGAGGGAAACTTGTTGTTGTGCTCATCATACCTTCCTCTTGGGGTTCCCAACGAGCTCTACATCAACACCGCCATCAAGCATTTTTCTAGGCGTCGTGCATTGAGCCATCAATCTCTCTCTCTCTCAAGTACAAGTAATGGCTATTAGGGTGTGATGGCTAGGAGGTCGAAGATCGTGGAGCGAGATGAAGAACGTCGTCCCCTTCTTCTCCTGGTCTCTTCTTTCTCCTTTATGGATGGGATGGCGGCTGCTATGTTATGATTTCGCGTCTGGCCTCTTCATGGAAGTTGTCCCTTTTGACAAGATGGAGGCGGCGGTGGCTATATGGCGGGAACTATATGGCCGGAAAAATGTTCCTAGGTATAGTTGCTCGTTAAAGCGTCTGTTTGCCTCCCTTGATTGCTTCCAAAAAGAGACTTGCTTGTTTTCGCCTGAATATTGTGTTTTCCTTGTTAAAACCTTCTGTTGTTGTTCAGAACCTGAAACAAACATTAAAACCCAAGTTTTCTTTGCTACCGAAGTATTAGCGTTAGGTAAAGCTAGAAAACAATCAAATCCAGGAGAAAACTATCAATAAAAACCATCAAAAATATGTCGAACCTCACAGCTATCAACTCCCCCAAGCTTAGATGTTGCTCGCCCTCGCATGACAAGAAAATAAGGAAGAATAGCGGAGATTCGAGACTGAAATAAAAGAACTTACAAGCTAAAATTGGTGTTAAATTATTTTCTTCATAGTTCCTGCAATCTTAAACATGATCATACAAGTATTCACAAGATTGCACTGAGTCCACTTCCTAACCACGTATATCTTGCTAGCAAATAAATCATATTCTCAAGCAAGTGTCAAAAGTTTAGCTAGGAAAGTGAGACAAATTCTTTTGGTGTCTCTCTTTGTTGAGAGATGAAAAAATTTTGCTCTTGTTTATTTAATCAATTAAGAGTGCTCAAGTTGGCACCAAGAACATTCAATTTAAGAACAACTCATCTATTCCCACGTCAAAATTTCAAGAGTCTCAAAGAACCTTTTTCCTTGCCTTGCCTTTCAAAAACTTCAGCTCTTTTATAGAGAAATCATGCCACTGTTTTTAACATGTTAATTGGGACTGTGTTGTGCACTCGTGACCATGCCAATAAATAATTGTTGAGCAATAATGGGTCAGAGGAGTACTACAACTTCACTTGGAACATGAAACCACGAGGAGACTAAAATTTTACCTAGCATAACATTGTTGCTACACACGTTTACATAACTCAATAGCTGAAATCAAGTGGTTTCCCACACCAGCGGAGTTAACAGTTCCCAATGGAGCATGACAGTGTTGTAATGACACGCATAAAGCAATATCTTACGGTAATTATTAGAAAAGCAGTGGCATAATCTCTACTACTTCGAAGCATCCATTTTATCAGACAATTTCTTTCAGGGTGTTATCGAATCTATTTACATTAAGCTCAAATGGCATGGAGTAGTTCTAAAATCAAATCCTTTGGGCCAAACATGAAATCAAGTCATATTTTGGATGCTTTTTCTTATTTTAAAAGTGTAGGAAATATTTTTAACCAAGTTCATGCTCATTGTTTCAAAGATAAAAAGGAGACACTAGCAAAGGAATAGAATTTATAGTATAGTAAGCTAAGTGGGGAGTGACTCTAGTGCAAGCGAGTAAATAAATATAGGATCGATTTAAAGTTGTAGAAAAGGTGATGAAAGGAATGTGATACCTCCTCTTGCTTGCTTCATTCTCGTACTTGAGTCGAGCCCCCTCTATATTTCCCTATTGCCAAGTCACATGAAATTGAGAAATCTTCGAGAGAAACAAAGAAACGAATTTGCAAATAAAAGTTATAATTAATGTTTTTGTGTTTTTGGTTTAGGAGTGCAAACTAAAAGTAAACATGTAATTTTGAAGAAGTAAAATAAATCAAAAGAAGAAATAAAAATATGAATGCAAAGTTTGGAGGCTTTCAAACCTCCCCCAAGCTTAGGCTATTGCCAGGCTCAGTTGTTGCCATCATTCGGCGGCTGGTGTGGATACTGCTGGTAGTAGTTGGGGAAGTTGGTCATGAAGTGACTGAAGTTTTGAGTTAAGGCACTCACATCTTCATTCACTCCTTGTAGAGTGTGGTCGATCTCGCCAACACACTAGTTGAGCTGCTGAAATTATCGATAGGAGACGTAGTTGAACCCCTGCTGCAGCTGATTGGGCCATGGGTCATAGGATCCCCCTGCTACTGTTGTTGTCCCTCCCAAGCAGGATTGTTTTCCTTCTCCTGTTCCTGCTCCTACTCATCCTCATCCTGCTGCTCTCCTTCTTCATCTTCCTCTTGATCAGGCTGGAGTTCAGCCATGATCTCCATCACTTAATCCCTGGTGAGGATCCAAGTATCCTTCTCCACAACCGAGAAGGCTTGTGGACAGGGAAACGGAAGCTTCTCACCCTGTGCATCACCAAGATAACTAAACTAATATGCTCGGAGCCTCTTGTTAGCTTGGTAAACACCAAGGAAGCCACAAGCAGTTAAATACTTGACATCCATAAGTTTGGAGCCATCAACAGGTTACATAATAGGTAAAGTAATATTTAATGCATGGGCAAGGTGGGTTACCAATCCACCAATGCGAATATCACCTTTCGCCTTGTTGCTTTGGTGACGAAAGTGCTAGATGAGTAGAGCTGAAGGATTGGGGCTTTGTGGTGCATCAGTAAAGAGTGCCTTGGTGATCATGGCCATGTCCGCATTGGCCATGGAGCCGGTATCTCCTCTTCCCAGAAGTGTATTAGCGAGGAACAAGGCATAGTAGCGAATTGTTGGGTTCTGAATGGTGGACACCTTCTTCTGGTAGAATTCCCTGCCACCATTAATAGAAATAACCTCCCAAGTTTCTCCACTTGAAACGGTATACAAGTTTGTAACAGTTGGCTCCCCATCGTGAGGGAAACCAAAAGCATCACAAAATTGTTGGATAGTTATTTCATAATGTTGTTGGTTCATGGTGAAGCTTACCGTGCATGCATTACCTTTCTCCATGTGGTCATCGTAGAAGGAGGCAAGGAGCTCATAGGTCAGCTCGGTGTAGGTATTGTGGCTTACATAGGAGATTAGTGCTAGCCTTGAATTTGCGCACATGAGGTTGAAGTCCACCCTCAACCCTGCCGCGGTGAGAAAGCTATCATCGGCCCAACGTGTGGGTAACATCCTCCTTGATGAAACTATGGCCAGCTTGGGGTTGAGATTGGCCTGGTGCCCCGAACTCTCGCCACGTTGGCGCTTGCTCTTGCGAAAAATGCTACCAATTTTGTTCATCTTGATGCACTGAAAAATTTCACCATGAAACCTTAGGCATATAGTTTCCACATGATATATGAACGATTCTACATGGAAAAATTTAATCCTAATGTGAGAAATCAATAGGAAAATCAAAATAAGCTTGAGTTCATCCGCTAGATCAATGTGCGAGTTTCAACCATGGAATTATGAAAATAAAGCATGGATAGGGAGAGAAACATACTGATATGTTGATTCCCCCACTCAAACGAATGAAATCTGTGAAGAATCAATAGTTCTAGGTGAGTTTTGAGAGGTTTGGAGAGAGAATATGAGAGAAAAAGTGAGGAGGAAAAATAAACCTAGCCATCCCGGCATGATTATGAGGTCGCGCCGAACTATACGGGTGGGATATGTAGTTCCCACCGTATAGTTGCGGTGGCGCCGCCAACTAAGGTTTCTTTATGCCAGAACACATCTATACGCACGCAACTATATGGCCAGATCATATTGATCCCGCTGTATAGTTGGTCGTCCAAACTTCTGTGTCCTCGAGATAAATTTTCTAAAACAGGAATCGATATCTATACGACCGGAACTATACGGCCGGAAGTTTTATTCCTGTGTATAGTTGGTCATTAAACCATCAGTACCTTTGAGAAGAAATTCGACGAGGGCATCGATATCTATACGACCGGAACTATACGACCGGAATTTTTATTCCTGCCGTATAGTTGGTCGTTAAATCCTCTATACCTTTGAAAGAAAATTTGTTGATGGCAAAGATATCTATATGGTCGGAACTATACGGCCGGAATTTTTATTCCCACCGTATAGTTGGTCGTTAAACCATCAGTATCCATCAAAAAAATTCTATCTCTTCAAGAATACCTTTTTATCCTGAAACTTAGCGAAACACCTTGTTTTTGACAGAAAAATGACAGTAAAAATTGCCGACCAATAACAACATGTATAGAGAAGGATTTCTAGTACTACCTAACCTTTTCTCCTTAACTGGATATTTACTTTTTAATCTGAACTAAATGATTTATCTAGTTTTTGTAGATAAAACTCAAACTTTTATTTTTATTTTTATTCTACACTTGTTCAATCAATGTTTCTACTACATTTTGACAGCTGCATCTTCACAGACGCGCTTCCGCAAGAATGTCTATGAAAAAGTTGTACGAATGCAAGGAACATTTTATTCTTTAGTTTATTTTATTGATGTGATTGGCTGACTCCCATTAAGCATTTTATTAAGAATGGTTGAATAACTCAACCCCTTTTGTGTTCTCGAATTTTTATCTTGGGCTGCCCTTTTTCGAAGGCACTTACCACATGAACTCGTTTTGTCGGTGGAATATATCTTTCTCCTGCCTCTAGCTTCTTTGGAAAATACCAGATGATTTCAGCATCATAGACATTGAAGATTATTTTTCCCTCAGCATAATCAACTAATGCTCCTGCAGTACTAAGGAATGGTCTTCCAAGTATTATGCATAATTTTTCATCCTCCGGCATCTGAAGAATAATAAAATTAGTGGGAATAACATGCTCATCTATTCTAAGTAGAACATCATGAATCATACCTACGGGTTGTTTAGTGGACTTGTCAGCCACCTGTAAAGTGATAGTAGTAGGGGAATACTCCCCTAATCCTAACTTTTTATAGAGGGAATATGGCATAACACTAACTCCTGCACCTAAATCACACAAGGCATTGTGAATATCAGTTTTGCCAATTGAGCATGAAATTGTTCGTATTTCGGGATCTCCCAATTTAGACAATAGCTTCCCATTAGCAGGATAACTAGTCACCATGGAAACGGTTTCAGTTATTTCTTTCTTTCAACTAAGAATATCACGGAGGAATTTGGAATAGGTGGGAACTTTTATTGCATCCGCAAATGGAATTTCTAGACGAAGATCACCAAGTGCCTTTTTGAAAGAATCATAGATTACCTAATCCGGTTCTTTCTTTTTTCGATCTGGATAAGGAAGATTTTCCTCACCTTTCTTATTCTTGTCTTTTACCTTTTGTGGGGGGTCAGGCTCTTTTGTTGCTTTCTTTTGTTGTTGTTTATCGCTTTTCTTCTTTTCTACTACAACAACTTCATCTTCATTGCTTGTATCTTTTTCTTCTCTTGGATCAACTGTCTCTGCATTAGAGTCATAACGGTCATCCTTTGCACCATTTTGGTCCTCCTTGGTTTGATCTTATGTTTCTTGAGCAGTTTCATCTTGCGGATCCACTAGTGTATCATCTTCTTGGCTTGCTTTGAGCAAGGCTTTCTCCTTTCGCTCTTTTTAGCTTCATATTCTGGTGGTCATAATGGTCCTGTAACAACTGCACCTCTTCTTGTATCAACATTAGTAGAAACAGGAATATCTATATCATCTCGAAGGAAAATTTGATAACTAGATGCTATTTGTTCACATTGGGTTTCAATCATACTAAGATACTTGTGAAATAATTTTATTTCTTGGCCAATCTCATCATAATTTTCGGTGAGTTCCGGCAAAATCTTTTTATGTTTTTGAAAATGCTTATGCAGGTTATTATGAGATTTTGCTTGTTGATGTTTTAATTCTTGAAAAACTTTTCTAGTTTCATCTTCTTTAGTAAAAACTTGTAACAAGTCTACTTTCTTTTCCTTAACAAGTTCAGAAGGTATACCTTTTTCTTTCATTGCTTTGTGTACTTCGGGCATAAGATCAGGATTTATATGAAGCATCCCTTTTTCTATCTTAGTGTCAAAATCAGGATTGTATATAGAATCATTCTTAGCCCTAGTAGACATTAATTCCAAACATGCTTTAATAGTTAAAGTATCAATCGATCCTCCTGCTGATAAGTTGAGCAACTCTCTGCTTTGACTATTAAGACCATGGTAAAATAAATGGCAAATAGTTGTTTCAGAATAGCCATGATTAGGAATTCTATTGACCATTCCAAAGAATCTATCCCATGCTTATGGGTACTTTTCTCCCACGTTCTGACTAAAATTGCCTATATTCTTTCTAGTTTCAATTACCTTTTTAAAAGGATTAAACCTATTTATGAATTTAACAATATAGTTTTCCCAACATTAAATGTAATGACGAGGGAGAGAATATAACCAGTCTAGAGCTTTACCTTTAAGAGAGCAACAAAAAAAATTAGACGAGAGAAATCTCTTGGCAAACCTTTTGGTCCAAGTGTTGTCATCAAATCATCAAACTCTCTAATATGTCTTCCTAGGTCTTCATCTTCCCTTCCACTGAAAGATTTTTCCTACAAAATTTTAATAATTCCACCATCAAATCAATATTCTCTAACTCCAGGGTTAGGAAATTCTATTGGTTGTTTAAGGAAAGCTACATTTGGAGCACTATATTTCCTGAGAGTTTTCTCAGGATTCTTGGGAGTTGTCCTATAAATGGACATGATTTCCATAAAATCACTCAGGTTTTCAACTTCAACTTTGTCTGATCTAAAGTTTTTCAATAATTTCTTCGCGCCTTTGAATAGGCACGCGCTCAAAATAATCTAGTAAATAGGTCCTACTGCGTGTAGACCCTTTGTCTCCTAGGGAGACCATTTTGTAGTAGTAACACCTGAAATTTCAAGAGACAAACACTTCGCGCTTAGCTCCCCGACAACAGCACCAGAAAATAGCTTGATGTCTGCAAGTGCACAGATCGTTTGTATCTAGTTTCGAAGTATAGATATCGATACCACAGGGAGCCCAACGATAAGTGTTTATGAATGAAGTCTCTGTCACACCCAAAGTTGTCACATGTCTTCGAGTGAATTGACTACAAGTGTGGAAATGAGAATGGAATTTGGATTAAACTGGATGTTATTAAATAAAACAAAAATGTAAACTTCAGAAACAAAAAGTACAAAAGTAAAGAACGATTTGATTGTTTGTTGTTTTCTGCAGAGGACGAAGAAGGCGTGGGGAGATACAGTTCATCGTGATAGTGATTGTGCCAGGTAAACGAATGGTAAGTGTAACAATTGTAATCTTATAAGTATATGTGTACGCGAGCAACCCAGAATTTGTCGGAACTCCTCTTGGCAGATTTCATCCCAACTTCAATAATCCTACTAGTCTATTACCAAAACCATGGTCAGACACGCTACAGTCTTCGACTATAGCCATGGCGCCGGCCAAAGCATCCGAGCGGGTCAAAGCCTAGGCATCGAAGTCCATGCCAGCAGCATCTGCAGAACATGCCCATGAGCACAACAACATACAGGCAAAGTACATGATAAACAAAAATGATGCAGCATCGTACCTAAGAGTGCCTTAGCAACAGAGAAGAGTTGTTCTACGAATACCTTTTCCCTATCAGCTGTGGAGGAACGCAAGTCTTCCTCGTGTTTCTTCGACTCCTCAAGCACTTCGAGTGCCTCGTCGCATTTCTTCTTCACCATGGCAAGTCCCTTCTGGAGGGAGTCGACTTGACGAAGAAGATCATTATGCTCACCTACAAAGGATAAATGGCAAAACTTGAGCCCACCAGCTTCTGCACAAGTAGAACAGAGAAAAAAGTGTAAACTCACCTTCGAAGGCATGATGACGGGTTTCTAGCAAAGCATACGAACGACCCAAGGAAATGATCTGCTCGGCGAGGCGAGTAGATTCCTTCAAGACAGGATACAAAAAGAAAAGCATGAGCATCTACCAAATTTCGACTGCCAACGACAAGAAAACTCACATGTTCCTCCAGGGACTCTGAAGTTTCCTTCTGAATCGATGTCCGGGCAACCATATGGTGCCCCCCAGCGTGGGGGGAACTCAAAGAATTGGCACCGGAGTGGGCCGCCACCGGAGGATAAGGAGATCGCGCCGCCACCTCCTTGTCTTTGGAGTCCGAGACTCCAGTCTCCTTGACAAAGCAACAGTCATCGGACGATGATGACGCCGTTTGACTACCAAAACATCCAGAACTGCTTCAGAAGAACAAATGTTGGGAAGAAAAGATGAACTCGCAAGAGTATAAAAGCATACCCATCAAAATTGTCAAGGTCGAAGGAGTCCTCGGATACCTCCTTCGGTATCCTCAACTTCTTCCGTGAAGGAGGAGCCATGGCGCGCACATGCACGGCAGGGATCGGCTCCTCTGCCATAGTAGGAGGACCTCCGGCATCGTTGGCGATTAGGCATCCGAATCCTTGCTTTAGGACCGCTTGCGAGTCCTGTTCCCGCCGAACTCGAGGGCTTCCTAGTCTTCCTCCACAAGGATAGTAGAGCCTGACCCGTCCTACTCTTCGGCTTCATGAGGGATCACTCCCTCGGGCTGAGCAGGCAACATAGTGGTCACCTTCCAGTCCTGGAACAAGGAACAAACATCAGTATACAAGGAAACACAGCAAGTAATCGAAAAACAAGATGAGATCAGAAGAAATCCACCTCAGGCGGAGGATGACTCGCACATAACGGAGGCACGGCGGAGTCACCAGGGAGCCTCTCCTTGGCTATGTACTTGGTCAGCAGCCAAAACCTTTTGTCTACTTCACCCGAAGAAATGTTCTCAGTCGAGATGTGAGTGGCATCATCAACGCCGGTCCAGCAGCTCATTGGATGCACCCTAGCCTACAGCGGCTGCACTCCATGGCGCATCCAGGTGCGAATGAGGTATGTGCCACCTACTTCCTTGCCTATGTGGCGTTCAAGGTCATAGACACGCTGGTACAGAGCCTCTATTTCCTCGGCTTCACTAGGCATCACCGTGTTTTTCCACGACCTCCTTCTCTTGCATGCTGCCACCGGATCAAAAGGCGCGAGTCCGTAGTGTTCTTCATCAACCTTCTGGTCGTGAATATAGAACCACTTCTCCCTCCACCCTTGGACAGACGCATTGAAGTTGATGGTAAAATATATGACATTGGAGTCGACATGAATCACGCAACCTCCTATATCATAGACTACTGACCCAGAGCCCGACTGGCATTTGAGTTTGAATAGTTTTTTGAAGAGACCAAAGTGTGGCTCGATTTCGAGCCAACACTCACAAAGGGTAATGAAGCAAGCAATATGAAGGATGGTGTTTGGGGTCAGCTGGTGCAGCTAGAGCCCGTAGAAGCAAAGTAACCCCCTCACAAACTTGTAAAGGGGGATAGAAAGACTACGGATGATAAACATGAGAAAAATCACCCGAAACCCGACGGGGGAACTGGGGATTACCTCATCGCCGGGAATCCGACGGTCATCTTCCGCGGCAGGGAGAGCACCATCTTGGTGACAGTTGAAGATCTTTGTGTCCTTGATGGTGGTTGGTCGCCACGAGCCATTCGTGACGCGCGTGCCTGGGCCCTTCTTCATTCTAGTGGCGGCAGCACTGGTGCCCGTGGTGACGGCGCCCTTCTTCTTGGCCGCAATAGTGGTGGCCGCAGATCCAACAGCAGAAGCACCCTTCTTCTTCCCCATCTGGTGCTTGCGGTGGGAGCGCAGGAAGTAGCTGGGAAAGGTGCGAAGGCCGTCCAGCACAGCAAGGAGGTGCGAGCAACAGAACAAAAAGGAGCAGAAATGGAGGCAGTGCGCGAGGAAGAAGATGAGTTCTGGGGAAAATTACCGCACAACAAACCCCAATACTTAACCTCACCGCAGATGCGATCCAACGGCCAGGAGGAAACCTGCCAGACGCGTGGCACAAATCGATGTCGACACATGGCAGTGTAAACCGTGAACCGTCGCTCCACTCCCCCCATTACACGCGAGAATCAAGGAGACGTAGTTAAAACAAAAGATTATGCACGCTTGGTCAAATGCAAGTCAGAAATGGGGCCCCACTTTTCGTCATGTCCCATGAAAACTGCTCACCCGGGCAACTGAGATCATCTCATCATCAGCACTGACGTCATTAACTCCAGCAGGAGCACCTTCTGACTACTCTACTCCTTACTCGAGTCTTCGACTCGACCAAGCACTCGAGGGCTACTCCTAATAGGAGTGCTAGCCACGCACCCGATGAACTTTATAGACCTCCAAGCATTACGACAATGTATTTTCTCTCAAAACCCTTCACTCGAGTCAATGATTTGACTATGGATTCAGGGTTACTCCCATAGGGAGCTCTGAAAGCATATTCAACTGAAATGAGCAAAATACAACAGCAGTCGCAAAATACTTATAGTCCCCACTCGAGTCTACGACTCGAATAGGCACTCGGGGGCTACTCCCATAGGGAGCGCTGGTCGCACACCCTATGATTTTGATATACAAATGTGCATTGACTACGTCCACACTCGAAAGAATCGATGACTCTGCCTAATATTTTACCTGCAAAGAGACTGTGTCTCCTGGGCCACCTGAATAATCTCCACAATGAAAAAATTTGGATGCCATGCTTGCAGCGTGAAGATAAGACCTGAAGAAGGCCTAGCAACGCACCTGCTGCGCCCTACCAGAAATAATCTATGCCTACAAGTACGATGAAATAAGCCTTGACGGACGCGTCGAGTTCTCACACTTATACACTGGGATTCGACTCTATAAGACCTCTGTGGCCTGAGTCGAATTATGCCAGCACTTTTCCAAATTCGAGTCCGGGGACTCGAGTTTGAGTAGATTGCATTGTCTTGCCCTAAGGCAGTTAAATGATCCCAATACATCGGATGAATCAGGCACGTATATCGACAATCCCTATGATACAAATTAGAGCACTCGAAAACATGCTGGACTGTGCACTCGAAGGCTTCATAAAGTCTCCACTCGAATCTGCGATTCAACCGAACACTCAGGGGCTACTGACATGGGCATACCTTAAAGGTACTCGAGCTTGGTATACACGGTCCATCATTGAAGAAGCCCATGATGTTGCTAAGGCCCAACCAAGATTCGGGTGACCCGGGAGACTCCGACTAGTTGCAGCACACGGCAAACTTAACATTGAAGGTTAGGGAAAACCCTAACTTGTAACTGACTCGGCCTGCTATCCCGAGACCTAGAATATCTATATAAAGGCTAGGAGGGGCGGTGAGGAGGAAAATCTACAACCCTAGTTTCCACACCATCGCCAGATTGCATCTGCGCACCCCCTGTAAATTTCGACTCCTCGATAATTCCAAGAGCAGACAAGCAGGAGTAGGGTCCTCTACGAGGCCTGAACCTGGGTAAACATCGCGTCTCTATGTGCTTGTTTGCTAGCTGATCGATGCCTCCAGCGCTCACCACTTCCTCAAACCTAAGTCCATCTACGATGGTCATTGATGAGTTAACCCCTCATCACCACTTCTTCCATATATATTTGCTGAAATGACCTAGCTAGTTTATACTGAAATTCTAAGAAACACTTTGTTTGATTGCTCATTTCATTGCTGGCATACTTGTCTAATGCTTGTTTATCCTGTTCTACAGGTTCACAAGCCACACCATTATATCTTGTATTTAGTTCTGGTTCGTCCTAGGCAACGACATAACTATCCTCTACTATATAGTCCATTCATGGTTTGCATTCCTACTCTCCATGTTCGTATTATGCAGTTATAATTCCTATCTGGTTCATTCTCGGCTATGAGTAGTTTGTCTTGTTTGTTGTATTAACTTGTTATTACTTAGTTTCAGACTGCATTTATTGCTATCGCCACCAAAGAGGGGACTGCAAGATCATGTCTCAAGGTGGTTTTCCAATGTAGTTGTCACACTGAAAGGGAGATTTGACAAAGCAAATTGAGGACTCTGCTATCAACTTGATTGGCAACTGAAATGCTGAGTTTTCTTTCCCTATTGTTCAGATTATGTAATATTTTTAAGAAGTTTGCAGCTCATGTAATATATAGATAACTCGAATAGGCCATGTAGGCATTTAGTTGACGCCATCCATGCATTACGGTACCATAACTGCGATAGCCAGGTCGATCAGGTAACAGAATACGGTTTTGTTATTTGCCCTTCTTGTATTGCACCTTCCATGAAAAGTTAAAGATGCTCGCTAATTATACTCCTTTTATGATATTTGCATGGGCTTCAGAAAGGCCAAAACAGTAACGGTAACTGGATAGAATAGTAATAGGCTAAAACAGTAAGAGACCAAAATAGTAACAGGCCAAAACAAGAGTAAAAAAGCGAATGGCCAAACAAGAATAAAGCCAAAACAAAATAAGCCAAAAGCGATGGCGGCCAAAACATTAACAGGCTAGAATAGCGGCAACCCATCACAGTAATGGGCCAAAAGCGATATGAGCCTGAGCGAATAAAGGCGAGCACCAAAGCAGGCGAGCAAAGAACCCAGCATAGTAACGGGCCAGAATTGTGACAAACCAGAACAGTAAAAGACCATAACAGTAACGGAAGTGAACAATAGAAGGCCAGAACAGTAAAAGTCCAGAACAGTATCAGACCATATCAAAGGTGGGCCGTTCGTAGGTAGCCCAGGACGAGCAGTGAGAATAGTGACGGGCTAATCCTAGACCTTAACAGTATCGAGCTGACTTGGCGCAGGCTATTAACGGGCCACACAGTATTCGACCATTGTGGGCTTCTATAGGCTGAAACGGTAAGGGGCCTAAAGTCCGCAGGCCGCTGCTGGCTGCATCTTTTGGGCCCATTTCAAATAGTGTCGCGCGAAACAGTAATAGGCCGTAATCTTATTGTGCTCTCATAGTGGGTCGGCCCACTTAATATCTAGCAGGCCTTGGCTGGGTCTGGCTTATACCACGGTTTTTGTGGCTGTTAACGGTGGTAACTGGGCATTAACGGTGTTTGCCACGTGGCATTTTGCATGACGACAGCAGTTTATGCGGCTGGCGAACAGATCTATGACGGAACAAGTTTTCGTGGCTGAAGGCTGCAATCTGCCACGGTCAGAAAAAACATGGTAGATTCTTTTGTGAGGGGATTTTACCACAAAGGGCATCCATCGTAGAAGACTTTTTAGCCATGAAAAACAGGCCTTCAACCACAAAAATCGTCCGTTGTAAAAGCCAAATTTTCTTGTAGTGATAATATTCAAAGTTATCTTTGATTCATGATTATTGTATTAGATGTATGAATTAGGTTTAGTACTATGATACTTGTATCACTGTTATGATTATAGGGTCTTCCACACCAATAAAGTATTGAAATATTATGAGAAGGAAACCTTGATGGCATGTTATAATCATAAGTTTGAACAAACATGAGCTATAAAGATTATTAACATGATCTGATACTATTGTTGAACAAAAAAAGGGAAGGCTTTGCTATCAAAGAATTCCAAAATAAAAAAAGGTGCAAGATTGAAAAAAAAATTACTCAAGCAATGATCATGAATTATTCATTACTCGAATCAAGTGTTAAACTAATTGAACTTGATGATTTCTATAATATGCCAAACTCTAAAAGACTTCTTATAACATATTGATACAAAAGGTGTGGAAGCCTCTAAGTCATGTAATGTGTAAAGGTGTGATATAACTCACAATGCAGTTCTATATCTGATATTATAATTCTGTTTCAATTTTTGCCTCATTTATTGTAACGACTCATGCCTCATGAACATGATGACCTTGTCCATAAGCCACCATCTTGCTCGGGGACAAGAAAGATTCTAGCTTAGGGGACTTGATGAGTCCAAAATTGAAGCATGTTTACTTCTTGTTATTGCATAATTAGAGTAGGATTTTTTAGTATTTTACTGCACTCGCGTGTACCTTTTATCCTTGTTTCAATAGGATCCCGCTTTACTAAGTACTTTTTGAACATATCAATTAGGACTGTCATATTATGCAGTAATGATATTTCTAAGTGATAAATTTCATTTAATTGATTTTCCTTCGCACCTAGGAGAATAGCAAACATGGAGAAAGCCTACATGCAGTTTAACAAGCATTGTTAAGGATAAAGCTTGCCTGTACCGTCTGCCCGTACCATGTGCTAGAGCGTCTGCCTCATCAAATACTTTCACCTCACAAATACGGATCTGGGATCCGACATTCACAGAAACCAACAGCCTCGAAACACCACGCCAAAGCGGGATTTGGAGGAGGAACTGAGAGAAGGGCAAATCCTTGTTGCTCTATGTATCATCGGAGGATATCAAATCATCCCCTTCATCATCAACCGCTGCATCTCCATCACCATTACCATTCCCCTGTTCCATACTTTACATCTTGTTGTAATTCAAAACACAATTGTTGTTTGCACTAGATTTATCTTCATACTTTTATCCATCCATTTGAATATGATCATTTTGCTGATTGCTTACATGTGTGAGTAGTTCCCTTTGTTCTTGGGGAGATGGAGAAACCCTAGCATTATTATGAAATAAAATAATGATGATCCATTACTTTGGTCCATGACCCATTGATCTATGGTGTTGTGTTTGATCTCTCTCTTTAGATGGTATGTGTAGTCGGCCACATATAATTTTCCTCTGGGTCTAAAGAGAGGGTGATACCCCTAGGACGTGTATGGGAGTATGTCTAGTGCCAAGTGGTGACAGTAAACACTGGATTATAACCTGCACGGTCAAAGGGGGAATTAAGAGAGACTCACTAAGCTTATTACGTTATCCATGGGGAAACACCTTAATTGTGGTGGTCTCTATGAGTGATTGCTCTCAGGCATCGCAGTGGTTATTTAAAGGTGACCTCATTACCTAACTCAAGAAAGTGATTGCCCACGAGTCTTGTAGTGAAAATCTTATTATTGATCTCTCTCCACACATATCATGATGAAAGAAATAGGTCATCCTAATTATGACTAATTACACCATGCTAGCGATGTATCCTAAATCCCCGAGAATGTTTTAGCATTATTAAGTTCCAACACCATTCTCCAGCGCTTTCTTTATAGTTTTACTTTACTTGCTTTACTACATTCTTGCACCCAAACACAAAAGCTTTCAAACACCCTTTACTTGAGATCAAAGGCAGCTTACAAGTATCCTTTGATAGATAGTGACGAGGGGCATAAATACCTAAACTGAATAGCTATGTACAAGTTCGATACTCTTATTTAAAAACTAGCTACACTCGATCTATGCACTTGCAGTCATCAGGAAGCAGCACAGTTCTCTATTCGAGAAACCATGGGCAATTGTCTTCAAACTATTCTGGGTTGTTTGGATAGTAACCAAGAACTAGTCCAGAGGTACTCATCAGAGTTAGGAAAGTGGGAGGACTAGATTGAACCTGCTGAGATGCTGGCTAAGATTGATCACAGGTCCGCAACTCTCATAGGGGGCATTTTGTTCTGGCGAACAATGAAGTCCAGATATATAATTGCCTTTGACAACGTGACAACAAAACTGTGTTATATTGAGTGCCCACATGAGACACATGATAGTTCTAGATGCAATCTTGTCATCGCTAAGGGGCATAATGGAGATATTGCCCTTGTGGTTATAAGAGACTTCACTCTAAAATCATAGTCCAGTGCAAGATCATCAATAGGTGAATGGGAATGTTGGGTGCCTCATATAAAGGTTGAGTTGGATACTCTCCTTGGCCTTGACAAATCATGGCCATATGGTGGGAAAGATGCAGTAAGGTTACTCTGCGCGTTTGAGGACAGATAAATGGTGGTTATATGGGGGAAGGAGGGAGTATTCGAATTAGATCTCAGCGGCATGAAGTGTAAGAAGTTCAGATCTCCAAAATTGTGGTGTACTTTACATACCTACTTAATAACACCTGGTTAGTGTACTCATTCATGTGTAACCCTTGCATTTTTGTACACCTATGATTTTGTTGATCATTGCGTTCATTTCCTTTAGCAACCGACGTGATTCGGAGTGCTAAACCAAAGAAACAAAAAGGAAGTCATGTTAGCAACCCAGCTAATTCAGACTGCGGCATCAAGAAGAAAATAACACTCATATGAATAAGCAAGTCTTGTTTGGGCAAGCATGTGTTAGCACAGGTTGTGTTATTTGGAGCTGTAGTTGATGTTTATTTGTTTTGGTAGCTAACGGAATTGTGGTTGCACCTTTTCTTGCGCTGTAGCCATAGTGGAAGGGCTGGAACTTTAGAGTTGTCTGTTCATTTTGGGGGCCTATGCTTGTCTGATGAAAATTTGCTTCATGTGATGAAATGGTGTATATAGTACTGTATGCATGATAAAACATTGTTTTATGTGATCTACATATTCTCGTAGCTAGTGTTTGTGTTTCGATAGTATGCAGTAGTATTTATTTTCTAGAAGGCTTTTTATTTGACCTGAACTAGTGCTATACAATTTAGTTAGTGCCTCCGGCAGAAGTGTCTGTGCCAACACCTAAATAATTAGTAGACCTTGGTTGCACACCATTTTCACGTGCGTTGTGATAAATGAAACTACATTCTTTAATCGGAGCTACTTCAAACATTTGTTTGTTATGTAAAAAATCATTCTCGTATTGGAGATATGCATTTTCATACGGGTGGTAGATGATCACTCTACCCGACCTGGATTCCTGATATAGAGGGAGAACGGTCGATTTTTTAAACTATTACTTATACAACCTCTAAAAAATTCAAAATCTCAGCCGAGCGCCAAAACCTATTGCATACCCTGTTTGAATCGGAGGCATCCAATTTACATTATGGGTTATCAGTTGATGTGACTCTCGACTTAAATTCCTAACATACGGTTTACACCACCTTTTTTCTATTATAACTTGGCTGGCAGCCAAATTCAAAATCATAATCGAGTGGTAAAATCACCCACCGACCCCGAAGCATTTCATGTCCCTCTGTTTCAAACATTTTGAGGAAAAATATTTCGCCGAGGGAGTACCATTTTTCTATTATTACTTGGACGCTAGCCAAACTAAAAATCTCAATCAAGCGGCAAAATTTGCCGCATATGCTGTGTGAATCAAAGATGGACGATATCCAATTCTCTATGCAAAAATATGGTTATGGATGATTATTTGATGTGACTCTCGCCCTTGAATTCCTGGAAAGATACCGTACGATCTACTAGTACCTTTTTCTATTAGTAGATGGTCGTTAGCCAAATTCAAAATCTCAATCGAACGACAAAATCATCCACTAAGCTCAAAACATTTCACGCCCATCCATTTCAAAAACTCTGAGGCAAAATCTCCCATCGGGTGAGTACCATTTTACTATTATTTAGCAGATGGACACTAGCCAAATTTAAAATTTCAATCGAGCGGCAAAATTACCCACTGAGCTTGAAGCAATTCGCGCCCATCTATTTCAAAAACTCTGAGGCAAAATCTCCCATCGGGTAATGCACGCTAGCCAAATTCAAAATTTCAATCAAGCGGCAAAATCATCGACTGAGCTTGAAGAATTTCACGCCCATCCATTTCAAAAACTCTAAGGCAAAAGTCGTGCCTCCATTCGAAAGGCTAGAAAAACCCCCTTTAATCAACGCGGTCAGTAATAAAGCCGACAATTAAAGGGAGCACGCGAAGATAGCAAGGAAGCACCTCAAGGTGGGAAGCATCGATGTTTTGGATTTTTTACTATTATGCATTTTATATTCAATAAGGCCAACAGCCAGGCGAGCACGTCAAAATATGTACCTCCTATGATTTGACAATAAATAAAGATAAGTTCCCAAAATCGAGTCTCAGTCCTTATGTATTCGTTTTATTCATCAACCTGACACTCAGATGCTATATCAATTGACAACCGATCAAAAGTATCCACCCGACACTCGGGGTCTTCGCTAAATATGGCATACCAAAAAAAATGGCTTCAACACAACACGCTTTGACCTGAATAGCTGACTCGGCCCCATGGCGTCAGGCAAACGAAAGGGTCTCGCGTAATAAACAACTTTCGTATCAACTAATAAGTTTCCGTCAAAACAGAGATATCATATATTTATCAACTTTGGAACAAAAATCTACATAATATACATGTTTCATTTTGCAGGAGAATATTCATTCAGATGGCAAAATTCAGGAAGGAATCTTCATCTTTCTCAAGGCACCTCCGGACCATTCTGATGGCAGGCCTACCAGCAACCGCATAATGGGGCTCCATGTTGATCATCCCACCACCAGGAGGGGGAGGCGGTCCCCGTGACACAACATCCAAGTCCAGCGTAGGATAATGTATGCGCACCCAAGAAAGAGTGAGCTTAGCACCTTCCACGAGTTGAAGCTTCACAAAATGGTAAGTCCTCTCTCCTTGCAGAAATTTAGCCATCAAATCGGCAAGATTCTGAGGTTGGGGATCCCGAGGAAACATGGCATTATATACAATGGCCAAGGACCTGCGACAGGACTTGACAAACTCTTCCACCTAGGACACGCGATCCTAGAGCAAGTCTAACGAGTATGCATGATGATGGTCAGTCCAGAAATCACTACTAGTACCTTGGGAGGCTGCCATTAGAGCATTCATTCGGGTCTGCAGACACTGGACTTCCCTCTCGCACAATCAAATACCTGAAGAAAAAAACAAGGTTAACTTCCACGACTGAATAAGCAAACCTCAGGGGCTCTGTGAAAAACTTACAAAGCATTTTTTTCGCTCACCCTGGAGATTTCTTCTAAAAGATACGACGAGCGATCTAACGCTTTGCGCATTTTCAACTATGACACGTCTACCATTGCCTGCACAATTTGAAGGTTTCCTTCCAGTCGTTTCAAATGTTCAATATTTTTCGCGTAAAACGGTGATCCACAACACGAATAATAGAAGACCCAGATGCGCCTGCTCTGGAAGAAGATGGCTGTGCATCCGAAGCCTGGATGGACCCAGAGGGAACAGCTAAATCAAGGAATCTGGCAAAACAAATGAAAAGTACAAGGACTTCAGTAAACCATACCATTTGCATACACGACAGCATACACATTATATATACAAGTCAACAGGTTGTTCCTCAACCCAGGGAATAGTTCGGCACATGTGACAAGGTTCATTACAAGCAAAATACAAGCACAAAAGGAAGATTCCTACGGAGATGGGCCAATTATGAAGCCGATTTTTCGGCAAACAAAGTAGGACTAGTTGATGGAGCATTAGCCAAAAAATGAACAACTGGAGCAGTACTCCCAGAAGGAGCTCCAGTCGAAGGATGGGCTGTAGATTTCTCTGGTCCCACACCTATACCTAGAAGAAGCCGCGAATACTTCTCGGCCCTCTTAATATAGGGTTTTAGCTCAATCACTTTGCCATCATCGATGACTGGAATAGAGGAGCTAACCTTCCTTCCAGTCGACCTTCTCACCATGCGCCATTGCCAGGGCCATGGTGGTTTTGGCACCGCTCTTGGATTGAACCATAATATATCCCGTCAGCGGGTTCAGATCGATGCCAATGATAGCAACAAGGTTGTTTAGATCCGTTGTCACCTCCTTTGCTGGGAAAATTTTGGTATGAAGGCTCTTAAAACCATGGAGCGAACGAATCAGAAGATTACGCCCACGGACACTATTCACCTCTAGAGTACCAACAACATTCGACAATGGTTCAACCCTCTTGTCCTCATCCAGCATCAAAGACTGGCCGGTAAGCACTACAATAGGAGGATTTATAGTAAAGAATAAGAACCAAAGGAAAATATCAAAAACAAAACAAGAAGATTGAGAAGGAAAACTAACGAGTCAGAGAAGTGTTGAGGACCTCCAGTGGCTTCCTAAGATTCTCATCTCGTTCAGCGAGAGAAGTAGCTTGCTTCTCCTTTTCTTCGACATCAGCCTTATCCTTTTGCCTGGCCTCCTCCAGTGCCTCCTCCGTGACCCGCAATTTGGTCTCCAAGTCTTTAGCACGCCTTAATGCCTCGTCCCGAGTAACCCTGGATTCCTTGGCAGCGGTTGGATATTCAAAATATCCACCAAGTCAAAAGAAATAAATAAGATCAACTTTGTCGGGTGATAAAATGAACCTTTAAACTTCTCGGCTTCATCACAGATCTTAATAAAGCGAGAGGCCATGTCAACCATCTCGCGATCAGCAGCCACAACACAAAAGAGCATATTATCAGGATAGTAAGAATAAATAAGGGCAAGTCAGAAAAACAAACTTCGGAAACAGTAATTACATCCTGCATATCAAGTTTGACAGGGTTTTCAGATATCGCCACCCCCTTGCCTGCAATTCTCCCCCTTTTCTGTGGCGGCAGTTTTGGTGAGACAACAACATCTTTCGGGATCGGTTTTTCCGCAGGTGATTCATTCAGTTTCTACGGATCCATCGATGTCATAGGCAATTTTGTAGGAGGAGGTTCTATAGAAGCACCAAGGGAGACAATGGAGGATCTTCTTCTTCTTCATCACTGCAGAAGCTGGACAAAAATTTCTCGCTATAGCAAAGACACAGCTACCATCACCAAGTATCAAAAGGGAAAATGACACTTATGAGGAAACATTATGTGTCATACAGACAATATCCATCTGAGGAAGAGCCGAGGAGACAGGAGCAACCCGCAGCGGTTTTGAACTCGTTGAATCATCGGAGTCTTCGACCGTTTCGATGCCTTTAGAGTGCTTCTGTTTCTCAATAGCAAGCACCCTTCGGAAATCCTCAGACTGAGCTGAAGCAACAGAATGAGTATTCGAAGAGGACTCATTAGTGGATTCCTCCTCTTCTTCTTCGGGTGTGACTCCTGCCCCGGTCAAATTTTCGGATACAGTGGCACTGGTAGGCAGCTCACCACTTTCAGGTAGCGGAGGCAAAGCACAAAGATGGTCATGACCCTACACCATAAATAGAACTGGAATGAGGAGACAAAAATTGCATCATACAGGAAAATAGAAGGGAAGATGGAAGCCTTACATCAGGAATAAGTTTTTTCTTGCCGAAGGGACCCACCCGACAATCTGATGGAACTAGGTTTTTCTTCGTCAAGGTCGTAAAAGAGTGAACCCTTTTCTCAAGAATATTGAGTGGAAGGTTATCCAGTGAAATCCGCATCAAGCCCTATTTTCCAGTATAGGACCACATGCCATATATTCTAGCCTGGATAGGCTAGATGCGAATCTGAAGGAAGTAGGTCAAAATATGCAAACCTGAGAGTTCATGACCAGCTTCGGTACGCAGTCTTTTGAGACGCTTCAGCAAAGGCTCAATCTCCTTCATTTCTTCAGGAGTGGGACGTTGGTCCCATGAATCAAGCTTCCGGTAGCATTTCTTTGGGTCGAAGGGGGCTAATTCAAATTTTTGGCCTTCAATATTCTAGTCCTTGGTATAGAACCATTTGGATTTCCAGCCTTGGACAAATTCTGAAATTTTGAAATCGAAATAATCGACATCAGGGCGAATCAGAAATAATGGAGCCTCCAACATCATGAACAAGGATGTCAGAGGCGTTGCGGCGAACATAAAAGAAATACTTCCACATGCCTAGGTGGGGATGTATCCCGGGAAAGCACTCGCATAGAGTGATGAAGCAAGTGACATGGAGAATAGAGTTTGGCGTGAGCTGATAAAGCTTCACACCATAGACAAACAGGATACCATGGAGAAATTCGTGGATAGGAAGAGAAAGTCCACGGTATAGGAAGGAGAGGAAAATTACCCACCATCCAAATTCAGGTGTTGGTGTAGCTTCATCCCCTGGGAGTTTGCAAGTTTGCAGGAGCCTTCTTCAACAAGATAGTTGTTGTCTGCTTCATGCGGATCTCGTTGAGTGCACTTCATGGGGTCCCATCCGATGGCCCTCTTCTTCGTCACCTTGGCGGCAGCAGCTGAAGTCCCTACCTTGGACTTTCCCATGGTGGCTATCGATGAGAGGAGGAGAGTGTGCAAGGTAGGAAGAATAGGCAAGAACACAAATAGGGTAGGCGTGGCACGAGGATGAAGAGGAAGTATGAAGCGAGGCGGAATAGTAAAAACAGTAAAAGAGATCTCCCTTGCTTATAAGGGAAACGGGCACAAAGCTCAAGCCGTTAGCTGAGGGCAGCGGAACGCCAAGATGAACGGGATGAAGACACGTGGAAAAGATTGATAAAACGATAAAAATCATGGGTAGTTATTTCCAAAGTGAAAACGGAGGAAATCTACACGATGCCTCGATTCTCGCGAATAAAGGGCGTTGTACGATCAACAATCACCACCGATGCGCCGCTGAGGCATCATCATTATTGAAGCATGGGCCCACCATTGTAACGTACCGTCGGGTCTCATTTCTCGGAAGCTATGACGTGCCATCCTCGTCAGCAATGACGTCATGAGTGGCCAGAATCAAAGAAAAATTCGGGTAAGTTTAGACATAACTATCAAGTATATTCTTAAAAACTTCGAGCCTAAATTCTGATGCAAGCATCCAAGCATAGTCTCAGGGGATACTCCCATCGGGAGCGCTGTCGTGCACCCGATAGAAAAACAATGACCTACAGATGCGGCCAAGCATGACCCAAAGAAATATTATCCTTATGTGTTGAAAGCACACCCGATAAAAATATAGAACTCTGATGGAGTCTACAAAATATGAACCAGTGACTATTACATCATTGTATCCTCAAATGGTTCCTCCCATCGAGAGCGCTTATATACTTCACCTGAGAAAATAAGAAGCTGATTACAGCTATTCCAATAGCCAAACAAGCCAGTCAATGAAATCTCAAAAAATCTCGGACCGCGCCCGACGGGACAATAAGTCTGAATGTCGTGTCCATGACATGAAGATAAGGCCCCAAGATTTATCCTATGTGACCTGGTAACCGCACATGAATGCGCTCTGCCAGTAAATTATCCGTATCGATGATACGATGAAAAATCTTGACAGACGTGTTGGGTACCCGAAATAATAGAACTAGAATTCAGTATTCGCTAAGACCTCAATGGCCCGAACTGAATTCAGCAAACTCCGAGTTCAAGCCTAGGGACTTGAATTTGACGTAGGTTCACGGTGTTTCTTCCCTGGAGCAATTAACTGATTCTCGATCAGTCGGATGCATCAGACCTGTTATACCAAATCCCTACAATGATTAAAACAAAATAAAAACTTCAGCTTACGGTAGAAATTATCTTTGAGACTCAACCCAAATATGTGATTTAGATGGAGTCTCAGGGGTTACTGACATAGGTATGATTACCTGGGTTATTGTGATTGGTTACCCTAGGCTTATAGCCCGCAAGGCCCAAGAAGGAACTAAGGAAAGCCCAAGAAGCATCTGATGGAAGACATATCTTCCTAGAAAAGGAAAGCGTAGGAACCGACATTGTGTCAGTGTTGTAATTATAACTTGTAACCTATTCGCATATGGCCTCGGGACCAAGCCTATCATATATAGGCTAGAGGAGTCAGCGAAGAGGTAACGAAAAATCCTTGAGCGATCTGTAATCGATTTTTTTCATAAGCAATCGGACGACTTTGACTCCCTTGTTTGTCTGATCAGCCAACGAAACCCACAGCGTTTTCTTTTCCATGAAACCCTAAGTCCATCATTATGGACATTGCCGAGGTTAAACTTCATCAATCTCCCACTAGGGGAGTACCATTTTTCTATTATTTAGTAGATGGACTCTAGCCAAATTCAAAATCCCAATCGAGCGGCAAAAACCCCGACCGAGCTCGAAGCATTTCGCGCTCATCCATTTCAAAAACTATAAGTCAAAATCTCCCACCGGGGGTGTAACATTTTTATAGTAGATGGACGGTAGTCAAATTCAAAATCACAATCAAGCAGAAAAATCTCCCAACGATCCCGGAACATTTTTAAACCCTTCCTTTTCAAAAAAAAAATTCCCATTCTACCCATTGTTCAAACACATATGGGCATGCTAAAGTTAGTAGCTTGGGGGCATGCTCATAATTATATTCTTGGTAACCTCTGTAGTTCCAATTCGTGTAGTATTTCTTGCTGGCCCTCCCAAAAATCCCAAACTCCTCTCTTACACTCTCAGCTCCACGACCACCGCGCGCACTGGCCGGCGGCCAGAGCCGCTTGAGCCGTTTACCGATGCCCACTGCACCTGATCTAGTTCACCAGTTCTCTCTACCATTCCACTGGAGTTGTGGTCGCGTTCACCACGCCGATGGCATCATCGAACACCCAAGTTCCCCTTCCCGCTGCCGACAGCTAGACAATCATACCACAACCGCTTCACCGATGCCCACCGGCGGGATCTAGTTCAACGATTTCCATGTCCATTGCTCTAGACCAGCTGCACAGTTGAAGCTCTCGTCCTCCTCGCTAAAGTCGGCTTCGACCGCCCCAGACTTGCTTCCCCAACACTAACATCCATCACAATAGCAGCACCCTCGAGCCTCGGTGACCTCGACGTCACCGACACGGACACGGATGATTCTTAGACACCCCTCTGGCCATGGTAACCAAATTTCCAACCTGTTTTTGTTTTGTCAGCGGTATAGCAGGTTCAAGCCTGACGTAGTTAACTGCATTTTTGTAATCATTCTACATACCAAGTCACTATGCACGCTTGTTATTTGTGCTACATACAAGGTCACTGGACATGTTGGTTTGCATCACCTACTCTACAAATTTTCATGTCATGCACATGTTTTTGGATACTATGTACAATAGCAATTGCCTACTATTGTAGGTTTCTTGCAAAATCTAAGTCACTGGAAAATATTAGTTTGCATTACTTGCTCCACAGTTGTCGACTTCTAGTATCAAGTATGTCCTCAGCTAAGTTTCTGCTATTGTTTCCTCCCTGGCATTCTTCCTCTATCATGTAGTCCTCATTTAAACTCTTCCTACTAATTTGTAACATCCCAAATATTTAATCAAGGTTAATCAAGATCCAAACTACACAATTTAGGGTTAACAAAAACTTTTTCTATTTAAAATATTTAAGCATGCATATGAGTGTTGCATTAAAATAGGAGTTGTTTGAAATGCCATGATTGTTTGTTCTAATGGTTGTAAAATGATTCTAAGGTGAATGTCACATCATCTAGATCATTCCAAAGCAAAAACCAAAGAAAAAGAAATCAAAAAGAATTAAATAAAGGAAATGGTCACTTTTGCCATTTTAATCAACTAGCCCACTTTGGGTGTTCCTAGCACTCAAATTCCAATAGATACAAATGTGGATTTTTGCACCCCTTGCTAGTACAAGTAGTGATGTACCAAGGCCCACTTTGTGATCTTCCAAAAACATTCAAACTCTAATTTTAAATGACATTTGAAAATGGAATCTAGTTCATATGTCTAGATCACACTTTTTCAAAAACTATCCAAATGAACTCCATTTAAAAATCCCAAGCAACCATAGAGGTTTAAGCATGTGACAAACCGCTCAACCAAAAATCTCTGAAAAATTCAAAATTTTTCTTCATGCGGCCATTTAATCAAACACTTGGCATGCACTAATCACACTCTAGTTTAGATTCACTGTTTCTACAGGGTTTTGCCACCCAATTTCACCCCATTTAATCCCTCTGTCCCTCTTTGATCTAACCAAGCAGCAACCAGCCCATCCCCTAGTCCCTAGCGCCAGTACCACGCCACCCCGAGGCCATGCTCGCCGGCCAACCTTGCCAACGCCAGAGCAGACTGCCAGCCCCTCTCCTCCACTACAGGGAGCAAGGCGTGACCTCACCACCGTCCACGGTCCACCCCACGACCACTAACACGCCCTGGACCACCGAGGACAAGCCCCAGCCATAGATCTGCATTCTAATCCTATGGTCCATCTTGCCCCATACCGCTTCGCGTGTAAAGAGCCACTGATAGCCGGACCCCCCCCTATCAACAGTCCTCTACGCCGCGGAGTGAATCTGGGCCGGCCCAATTAGTTTCCCGCGCTGGCCCTGTGATTCAAATTAGGATTTTTCTTTTTAGACTTGGACTTAGTTCTGTCCCTTAGTTTAAAAATCAATTCAGATAGTTTTACAAATCCAAATTGAGTGATTCCAATTTTGTTGGAAAGCTAATGAAAATCTCTATCCAAGCCCGTTGGATTTAAATCATTTAGAGTTATAGATGTCTCCTAGATAAAATAACAAGACAGAAGCTTTTGCACATTCAAACATTTTTCTAAAATCAACCATAATAGCTTTTGAGTTGATTACAACTCTCAAAAATCAATTTAAATCACTAATTATTAAACTTAAACTTATTAAAATGTGATCCAACCCTTAAATCACATTCCCATGTATTAGAATATGTGGTGATAACATGTATCCACATGATCCCATATTTTAATTGGAGAATATTAAATCTTAGTTAATTTCAATGAGTAGAAATTACTTTTCTCAAATAAAATAAATGAAACTAGTTCATTAAACTCAGGATGTTTGTGATGATACTAGATCATCAAATGTGTGCCTTAGTGTGCTAAGTAGACTAGTTAAGTATTGTTTGGTGATTGTGTATTCCGTATGTATTTATAGACGATAGTACTGACCAAGTCTACGAGGAGGAGGAGTTCTACCAAGAGGAGGAGGAAGAGAATTTCAACCACTACACCAACCAAGGCAAGCTATTATTGGCAAGCTATTGTTAGCAAGCTAGAATTAAGGTAGAAAACCTAAGCAAGATGCATTAGGCATGCTTTGGTTATACGTTTGACTTATACCTACTCCAAGTTTTATTTACAAGCTTTACTTCCTTTTACTTTACCAAAGTTCTTTACCTTGTTTATAGGTAGCATAAAGAGTATAAAACTTGGCCTATCTAGTTAGACTTAGATGTCATTCTATGGCATGAGATTGATCTTAGCATCCCACATTAGTGAACACTCTTAACTTAGTAGTTTAGAGCTAAACCAAAACTTGATTCACTTTAGATGGGAATGCTTGGTGAAAATGACTTGCGAAAACCTTGGAATGATGAGTCATTCTATTGAGATGTTTTGACATGTGTTGAGAAACGCAAATGGTTTATGATGATGATGAAAATGTTGAGGCATGAGCCTTAGCCCTTTTATAAAAACTGATGGTTGGGTTCGGATGCGATACCATTCCAATTTTACCGTACAACCACAATACCTGAATTGGGTAAGGCTTAGCCGGAAGTTTATATGCATTAGTATTAGTTCCCTTGTGGGAGAGGTTTGAGCTGAGGCTACCTCTCAATGTTGTCCACCTATGTAGTGCCTAGGATGACAGATGGTCATGGCTGGGAGGCCATACTCATAGGAGAGGTGCTTATACTAGAGTGTGTAAAGGAAAGGTTATGTTTGATTATCTGCATACTAAGTATGATGATTCAGGGTTATCCCTGACAGATGTATCGAATCTTGTGGTGAAAGTGTACAACCTCTACAGAGTGTCAAACTATTCGAATAGCCGCATCCGCGGTTATGGATAGTTGGAGTGGCCATACTGTTCTGTTGTTAGAAGTTTTCAAAATGACTTATGAAATGAATTGTGACTTGACTTGACCACAACAGAGTTGTGACTATGACAATTAAGTTCCCACCTAGGTGTTTTCAAACTTTATTTTATCTTTCTTTGTTTCTAAACTCAGCTTAGGTTTCAAACTTAACTTTACAAATAGACTTAGAAGTTAGCATTCCTACTAGAACTACCCTACTTGTTAGTGATAGTTTGTGAGTACTTAAAGAGTACTCATGGCTTTGTCCCTGGCTATTCCCATGGCCAGACTATGAGGAGGACTACCCTGAAGGAGGACAGCAGGACGGCTACGACATCTAGGATCATCTCGCATCGCCAGCATTGCCTGTGACACTGAAGATGGACCCCACCGCTATGCTATTTATTCCGCTACTTGATTGTACTAAGACTGGATCATGAGATCCTTTATTTTTGTAAAACGTTATATGGTTTGTAATGGATGATGTACTATGATATCCAATCTGTTATGTCTCGCAAAAATGGTAATCCTGCTATTGTGATGTATGGCATAACAGGCATCTGGGATTAAAAATACGGGTGTTGACAAGTTGGTATCAGAGCCATCCTGACCATAGGAGACCCTAGTTAGAATGGACGTCCGAACAAAAACTTAGTTTCAAAAACCAAAGTGAGTATTTATGAAAACTATTTCCTCTCTTATCCTTGGGATTCTTTCTCTCAAAAAATTCATGTTCCTCCAAATTCTTACATTACTACATAAAACTTTGACACACTTGATCACTTCACTAACTTTCTCATCCTAAATTCTTATAGATGGAAGCTCAATACAGCAAGTTCTACCAGTTGGGCAAGGGAGGCCAACTGATCTTCGAGAGGGATCTTGATTCACTGTCTGAGTATTTGGAGCATCCTCATCCGGAATTCCTTGGAGGTCAACTCCCTGGACCCCAAGGAGGAGATTTACAATGGCTAGTAACTGTTGATCTTTGAGGCAAGATAGAAGCACTAATGTCCGAGAGGATTCAGTTCTCCGTGAGAGAGAACAACTGGCTAGATGGATTAGCCAGGGCAATGCATGAAGCTCTCGCACGTCTTTGCACCCAGAGTGTCAACCTAATCCAAGGAACCCGCTTTGTTCACTATGCAAGGCGTGATTCTATGGGAATGCCGCTAGAGATGCCAATTCACCCAATATTGAAGCGTCAAGTGGAGAACCTCGACTTCCTACTATACGACAGACAGAAGGAGTTAGACAATGCTAGAGAGTTCGCCAACCACAACCTCGCCCTTGCCGCCCAGAAGGCCCAGACTTTCTCACTGCTAGTCAAGGATCATCAGTCTCTTTGCCACCAACGTGCAAAGAAGGATCGCACCATCGACCGTCTTTGCGAGAAGGTAGCCGACCTCGAGAAGACCATCAAGGAACAAGAAGCTTAGCTTGCAGCAAAATAAGAAGAAGAGGAAGGTGAAGATATCCAAGGGGATATTGACTCCTACCTCAGCAATGATGATGACTATCTAGAAAATGATGCCATGGACTTCTACACCGATGATGATGACTCCGACTTCATCGATGATGAGTAGATGCACTAGAGCACTATCGTAGAGTGAGGAGTATCAGTCCCATTGTATCGTAGCTTGTAGAATGGTTCTTAAAACCATCTGTTTTCCTTTTGATGTTGTGGTGTGTGTGAGTTTGTATCATGTGCTTTGCTTGAATGAATGAAAAGAAGTTAGTTGCAAAACCTGAGTCAAACTCAAAGTTTTAGCTCTGAAACCAAAACCATGAACCTTAGAACTTTCCCTCTTACCCCATTATCTATCTCAATCTTCATATGACTCGTGGAAACCAAGGAGGGAGCAGCTCATCGCAAGACCCAATGCTGCAGATTCTGCAGACTCTCATTGCAGACCGTGAAGCTAGTAGGGCAGAGCGCCAAGCAAATTTAGCAACCCTGCAGCAGATCGTCCAGATGGCTCACAACAATCAGAACCATGGAAATCAAGATCATCATGGATCCAAACTCAATAACTTCTAGAATACCAATCCCCCAATCTTTAGTACTTCGGAGAACCCACTGGATGCTGATGACTAGTTACAGACAATGGAGAACAACTTAGAAGTAGCCGCAGTGGATGCCAATGAGAAAGTTCTTTTTGCCACCCACTATTTGGCAGGAGATGCAAGAGCATGGTGGAACAACACCCGCAGAATGAACCATGGTCAAGTGATGACATGGGAAGCCTTCAAAATCAAGTTCAGCCGCACCCACGTGCCGCAGGGTCTAGTCACCAGAATGAGAGATGAATTCAGAGAATTGAAACAAGGCAGAATGACTGTAGTGGAGTACCGTGACAGATTCTTGTCCCTTGCCAGGTATGCACCTGATGAGATCAACACAGAGGCCAAGAAGAAGGAGAGATTCCTGAACAGACTGCATGATGAGATGTAGATAGTCCTTGTCAACATCCGTTTCGAGGATCTCGAAGAGCTAGTCGACTCTGCCATTCAGATGGAAGGGAAGATTAATCAAGCAAACGACAACCGCAAACATCGGATGATGCACCAAGCTGGATCCAACAGTCAGCAGATGTACCATCCCAACCCGTCTGCCGGATATGCACCGCGGAACAATCGACCCCCAATGTCTCGCCCAAGTTACCCCAACCGCAGTGGAGGAAATGTGAAGTCCGGAGGAAACAACAACCACCCCGGCAATTCCAGCAATTTCAACCGTGCACCTCCCAAGAACAACAGCAACAACAACAACAACAACAACAACAGCAACACTGCACCCAGAACTGGAAGCAATGATGTTCCCGTGGCAGCAAAAGACAAGTCTCAGATCACTTGTTTCGAGTATGGAGTGAAGGGTCACTACTCAAATGAGTGTCCCAAGAAGATTGCCTCCACTGCCAATGTGAACACCCCAGCTCAATAGCAGCGTCGTGTTCAACCAGGAAGAAGATTCGCCCCAGGGAACCCTCACAACCGCAACGGCGGTCTCTTCCACATGAACGCCGAAGAAGCCCAAGAAGCGCCAGATGTAGGGCTGGGTATGTTTTCTATCAACTCAGTTTTAGCAAAAGTGTTGTTTGATTCTGGAGCATCGCACTCATTTGTCACAAGAAGAATTTGCATGCACTACTAAGATTCACCCAACCAGCTTGAAGCATGTCATGATAGTTCAAATCCCCGGTTCAACTACAAAAGCTAGAAAAATTTGCAAAGTTGTGCCTATCAGAATACATGGGATAGATTTTTATGCCAATATAATAGTACTTGGAACCAAAGGTTTGGAAGTAGTACTAGGAATGGATTGGATGTCAAAGCATAAAGGATTGATTGACGGTGCCAAGAAAGCCATCACCATGACTAGTAGCTCTGGAGTCTCAGTAGAGCATATATCTGAAACCTTACCCCGTCAATTCAAGTGCAACAAGAGTCTAGCCCTACCCACCATAGACCAAGTCAGAGTAGTCTGTGAATACCCTGACGTATTCCTAGATGAATTGCCAGGTATGCCCCGGATAGGGATATTGAGTTCATTATTGAACTAATCCCCGGAACCGGACCCATAGCCTAGAGACCCTATAGCATGAACCCCTCAGAGTTAGTGGAATTAAAGAAGCAGTTGGATGCTATGTTGGCAACAGGCTTGATTCAACCAAGCGCATCACCATGGAGATCGCCTGTGTTATTCGTCGATAAGAAATATGGAGGCAACCGTTTGTGCACAGATTACAGGAAGCTGAATGACGTCACAATCAAGAACAAGTACCCCTTGCCAAAGATAGAGGATCTATTTGATCAGCTGATTGGAGCCAATGTGTTCTCTAAGATCGATCTTAGGACTGGTTATCACCAACTTAAGATTCGTGCAACGGATATTCCGAAGACCACCTTTACTACTCGTTATGGATCATACGAGTATACGGTCATGTCTTTTGGATTAACCAATGCCCCTGCTTATTTCATCAATCTCATGAATAAGATCTTTATGAATTTTCTGGATAAGTTTGTCGTTGTGTTTATTGACGATATCCTTATCTACTCCAAGTCATAAGAAGAGCATGAGCAACATCTGAGGATCATCCTTGAAACCCTTAGGGAGCATCGGTTGTATGCCAAGTTCAGCAAATGTGAGTTTTGGCTGAAAGAAGTAGGATTCCTAGGACATATTGTGTCTGCCGGAGGAGTCACTATTGATCCTGCCAAGATCAAAGATGTCGAAGAATGGGAAGCCCCAACCACTCAAACCCAAGTCCATGCATTTCTCGGATTAGCGGGATACTACCGCAAGTTCGTCGAAGGATTTTCGAGCATCGCAAGGCCCATGACCCAATTGTTGAAGGACAAGAAGTTTGAATGGACCGACAAATGTGAAGACAGTTTCCAAGAGCTCAAGAAGAGATTGATTTCAACCCCAATATTGATCATGCTCGATATCAAGAAGCTGTTTGATGTGTATTGTGATGCATCCAAGCTTGGTCTCGGATGTGCATTGATGCAAGAAGGCAAAGTCATCGCATATCTATCTTGACAATTGAAGTAGCATCCCATGACCTTGAGTTAGCATCTATAGTTTTGGCATTGAAGACATGGCGTCATTATCTTATGGGTAATCGTTGTGAGATTTATTCAGATCACAAAAGCTTGAAGCATATTTTCACTCAGAAGGAGCTGAATATGAGGCAAAGGAGATGGATAGAGTTAATAAAGGATTATGACCTTGACATTCACTATAACCCCGGCAAAGCCAATGTGGTAGCGGATGCTCTTAGCAGATTGCCGTGTAGGCTAAACACCATGATCAAGGAGAAGCAACCAAGTTTGTATGAGGAGTTGGAGCAGTTTAGAACTGAGCTAGTTAGCAAAGCATTTTTAGCTAGCATTGAACTTCAACCCACTTTGATTAGCCAAATTAAGGAAGCCTAGAAGGGAAATGAAAGTATCAACGGAATCAAACATCGTATTGGTACAGGAAAGGTACCTGGATTTACCGAAGACGAAGAAGGAGTTCTGTGGTACAAAGGACGTATCTGTGTGCCAGCAGATTCGGAGCTGAAGCAAGTCATCATGCAAGAAGCTCATGATACTCTTTATTCTATCCACCCCGGAGGAACGAAGATGTATCAAGACTTGAAAGAGAAATTTTGGTGGCACAAGATGAAGAGAGAAATCGGAAGCTACATCGCCAAGTGTGATATCTGTCAGAGAGTCAAAGCAGAACATCAGAGACCCGTAGGACTATTGCAACCATTGTAGATTCCGGAATGGAAATGAGATTCCGTCGAAATGGACTTTATCACCGGTTTGCCTACTTCTAGTAGGGGAAATGACTCAATTTGGGTCATCGTTGATAGACTGTCCAAGGTAGCTCATTTTATACCTGTCAAGACAACCTACCAGAGTTCGAAGCTAGCAGAGTTCTACATTGCTAGAATCGTCAGTCTGCATGGAACCCCCAAGACCATAGTGTCAGATCGAGGAACCCAGTTTACCTCGAGATTTTGGCAGAAAGTCCAAGAAGGATTAGGAACCAAGTTGAATTTTAGCACAGCTTATCACCCGCAAACCGATGGACAGACTAAGAGAGTCAACCAAATCTTAGAAGATATGTTGAGAGCTTGTGTGTTAGAATATGGATCAAAATGGGAAGATTGTCTGCCTTTCGCAGAATTCTCATACAACAACAGTTATCAAGCCAGTTTGCAAATGGCACCATTTGAGTTCTTATACGGAAGAAAGTGCCGTACCCCTTTGAATTGGTTGCAAGTAGGAGAGAGTCAGATTTTTGGACCCGACATTCTCCGAGAAGCCGAAGAGAAGGTTCACAAAGTTCGGGAGCACCTCAAGACTGCCCAATCCAGACAGAAGAGTTATGCTGACAAGAGAAGGAGAGACCTGACTTTCAATGTCAGAGATTTTGTGTATCTCAAAGTCTCACCATTGAAGGGAACGCAACGTTTTAGTCTAAAAGGAAAGTTAGCCCCCAGATATATCGGACCCTTCAAGATTCTATATCGCCGAGGAGAAGTATCTTATCAACTGGAACTGCCCGAAGAGATGTCTGCCATCCACAATGTGTTCCATATCTCGTTACTTAGCAAATGCCTAGAAGTGCCGAAGAACACCGAAGTTTTCAAGAGCATCGATCACTTTTGCCATTTTAATCAACTAGCCCACTTTGGGTGTTCCTAGCACTCAAATTCCAACAGAAACAAATGTGGATTTTTGCACCCCTTGCTAGTACAAATAGTGATGTACCAAGGCCCACTTTGTGATCTTCCAAAAACATTCAAACTCTAATTTTAAATGACATTTGAAAATGGAATCTAGTTCATATGTCTAGATCACACTTTTTCAAAAACCATCCAAATGAACTCCATTTAAAAATCCCAAGCAACCATAGAGGTTTAAGCATGTGACAAACCACTCCACCAAAAACCTCTGAAAAATTCAAAAGTTTTCTTCATGCGGCCATTTAATCAAACACTTGGCATGCACTGATCACACTCGAGTTTAGGTTCACTATTTCTATAGGGTTTTGCCACCCAATTTCACCCCATATAATCCCTATGTCCCTCTTTGATCTAACCAAGCAGCAACCAGCCCATCCCCTAGTCCCCAGCGCTAGTACCACGCCACCCCGAGGCCATGCTCATCGGCCAACCTTGCCAACGCCAAAGCAGACCGCCAGCCCCTCTCCGCCGCTCTAGGGAGCAAGGCGTGACCTCACCACCGTCCACGGTCCATCCCACGACCACTTCCATGCCCTGGACCACCGAGGACAAGCCCCAACCGTAGATCTGCATTCTAATCCTACGATCCATCTCGCCCCATACCGCTTCGCATGTAATGAGCCACTGATAGGCGGACCCCCCTGTCAGCAGTCCTCTGTGCCGTGGAGTGAATCTGGGCCGGCCCACTTAGTTTCCCGCGCTGGCCCTGTGATTCAAATTAGGATTTTTCTTTTTAGACTTAGACTTAGTTCTATCCCTTAGTTTAAAAATCAATTCAGAGAGTTTACAAATCCAAATTGAGTGATTCCAATTTTGTTGGAAAGCTAATGAAAATCTCTATCCAAGACCGTTGGATTTAAATCATTTAGAGTTATAGATCTCTCCTAGATAAAATAATAAGACAGAAGCTTTTGCACATTCAAACATTTTTCTAAAATCAACCATAATAGCTTTTGAGTTGATTCCAACTCTCAAAAATCACTTTTAACCATACCTATCTGAATATGTAATAATATTAAGGTTTGCATGCAGTGACTTTGGACTAGTACCAAAATAATGCTATATAGGCATTTCTAGTCACTTTAAATCATTAATTATTAAACTTAAACTTATTAAAATGTGATCCAACCCTTAAATCAGATTCCCATGTATTAGAATATGTGGTGATGACATGTGTCCACATGATCCCATATTTTAATTGGAGAATATTAAATCTTAGTTAATTTTAATGAGTAGAAATTACTTTTCTCAAATAAAATAAATGAAACTAGTTCATTAAACCTTGTGATGTTTGTGATGATACTAGATCATCAAATGTGTGTCTTAGTGTGCTAAGTATATTAGTTAAGTATTGTTTGGTGATTGTGTATTCTATATGTATTTATAGACGATAGTACTGACCAAGTCTACGAGGAGGAGGAGTTCTACCAAGAGGAGTAGGAACAGAATTTCAACCACTGCACCAACCAAGGCAAGCTATTATTGGAAAGCTATTGTTAGCAAGCTATAATTAAGCTAGATAACCTAAGCAAGATGCATTAGGTATGCTTTGGTTATACTTTTGACTTATACCTACTCCAAGTTTATTTACAAGCTTTACTTCCTTTTACTTTACCAAAGTTCTTTACCTTGTTTATAGGTAGCATAAAGAGTATAAAACTTGGCCTATATAGTTAGACTTAGATGTCATTCTATGGCATGAGATTGATCTTAGCATCCCACATTAGTAAACACTCTTAACTTAGTAGTTTAGAGCTAAACCAAAACTTGATTCACTTTAGATGGGAATGCTTGGTGAAAATGACTTGCGAAAACCTTGGAATGATGAGTCATTCTATTGAGATGTTTTGACATGTGTTGAGAAACACAAAGGGTTTATGATGATGATGAAAATGTTGAGGCATGGGCCTTAGCCTTTTTATAAAAACTGATGGTTGGGTTCGGATGCGATACCATTCCAATTTTACCGTACAACCACAATACCTGAATTGCGTAAGGCTTAGCCGAAAGTTTATATGCATTAGTATTAGTTCCCTCGCGGGAGAGGTTTGAGATAAGGCTACCTCTCAATGTTTTCCACCTATGGAGTGCCCAGGATGACAGATGGTCATGGTTGGGAGGCCATACTCATAGGAGAGGTGATTATACTAGAGTGTGTAAAGGAAAGGTTATGTTTGATTATCTGCATACTAAGTATGATGATTCAGGGTTATCCCTGACAGATGTATCGAATCTTGTGGTGAAAGTGTACCACCTCTGCAGAGTGTCAAACTATTCGAATGGTCGCGTCCACGGTTATGGACAGTTGGAGTGGCCATACTGTTCCGTTGTCAGATGTTTTCAAAATGACTTATGAAATGAATTGTGACTTGATTTGACCGCAACAGAGTTGTGACTATGACAATTAAGTTCCCACTTAGGTGTTTTCAAACTTTATTTTCTCTTTCTTTGTTTCTGAACTCAGCTTAGGTTTCAAACTTAACTTTATAAATAGACTTAGAAGTTAGCATTCCTACTAGAACTACCCTACTTGTTAGTGATAGTTTGTGAGTACTTAAAGAGTACTCATGGCTTGTCCCTAGATATTCCCGTGGCCAGACTATGAGGAGGACTACCCTGAAGGAGTACAGCAGGACGGCTACGACAACTAGGATCATCTCCCATCGTCAGCATTGCCTGTGACACTGAAGATGGACCCCACCGCTACGCTATTTATTCCGCTACTTGATTGTACTAAGACTGGATCATGAGATCCTTTATTTGTGTAAAACCTTATATGGTTTGTAATGGATGATGTACTGTGATATCCAATCTGTTATGTCTCGCAAAAATGGTAATCCTGGGATTGTGATGTATGGCATAACAGGCATCTGGGATTAAAAATCCGGGTGTTGACATAATTCCATTATAATTTTGTTGTTGCCATATGGTTCTTCAAAATTTGCAACACTAACTATTTTCTCTTCTTTTGCATAGAGCTCAAACATGGAACACTGAACATGTTAGTTTGCAAAGCTTGTTCTACAGGTTCACAAGCGATGTATTTGTATTTCGTATCTGGTTTTGTTTCGGCCTAAGAAATTACATAATTGTCCTCTACTATGTTGTTCATGGGTGATTTGCATTCCCTACTCTACAAGTTCAGGTCTGACACCATTATATTTTCTATCTAGCAATTGCTTCCATATTTGTTGAAATGACCTGGCTAGTTCATATTTGCTGAAATTCTAAGCCACACACACATTGTTTGGATGCTCTTTTCACGGAACGCACAATTGTTTAATGCTTGCTTTCTTGTCCTTTTTTGTTTAATTAAACCGTGGACCTAGTAAACTCCAGTTCAAATGGGTAGTTTGTTTAACGACCTTGTTTGATGTAGAATTCTATGATAATGATGATGGTTGTTTGTTTGCTTGCCTTATTTGTTGTATTAACTTCTTATTACTTAGTTTCAGACTGAAATTGTTAATATCGCCACCAAAGAGGGGGCTACAAGATCATATCTCAAGGTGGTTTTCCAATGTAGCTGTCACTCTGAAAGGGAGATGCTATTGATAGATTGAGAAAGCAAACTAGGGACTCTACTACCCGTGGGCTCAATCTTGATTAGAAAATGAAATGCTGAATTTTCTTACCCTTTAGTTTGTTGATGATATGTAATAAATTTAAGAAGTTTGTAGCTGATGCAATATCTAGGTAGATCTCATAGGCCATGTAGGCATTTAGTTGACGTTGTCCCCACCTGGCGGTAGGTGGTACCATAACTGGGCTGATTGGGCCTTGGTATTGGACTGTAATATACTGGAGCAACGATGAACAGTAAACGATGCTCCCTGGTGGTCCATACGCAACTTTTTTTATTGTTGTGATTGGCGTGGGCCTCAGAACGCTAAAATAGTAAAAGTCTGTAACAGAAATGGACATCACGTGCAAAAGGCAGAAAGGGACAGCATGAACAGGCTCCATGAATAGTAAATGGCTACATTACGTAGTAGGCCGCAAAGCGGCAAACAGCCTGACATCCTTATGGGCCTGAACAGTGAAAGGCTTGAACAGTAATGTGACCGAACAACAATGGGCCTCACGTGAAAAAATCCAGAAAAGTAAAATGGCTAGAACCATAGCAGGCTGCAATGCGGTAAAAAGCCTACATCCTTACGGGCCAGAACAATGGAAGGCTTAAACATTAAAAGACCCGAACAGTGAAAGGTCATAACAGTAGAAGGCTAGAACAGTAGCAGACTTTCTCACATATGGTCCACTAGTCGGCGACCCACGTCTGACAGGCTTGAATAGTAAAAGGCAAGAACAGTAATGAACCTTCTCACGAATGGGCCTACGGTGGGCGGCCGGCCGCAGGCTTTATGAATAGTGTTGGGCCTAAAGTAGGCTTTAACAGTGCTGGACTAACATGGCGCGGGACTCTAATGGGTCGTATAGTGGTTGACCAAGATGAGCCTTACGCAGGCCAAACAGTAACAGACCAGAAAGTTAACAGGCTACAGCTAGGCTGCCAAGTGATGAGAACCATCAATCAGCGCAGGCCTTGGAGCAGGCCGTAACAGTAACGAGCTTCTTATTATTGGGCTTCTCTCATGGGCCGGCACACTGAATGGTTAGAAGGCCTTGGCTGGGCCTTGGCTTCCACCACGGTTTAACGGCATTTGCCACGTGGCTTTTTGCATGACGTCAGCAGTCAACGGGCTGGCGAAACTGTTCTACCACGACACGGTTTTCGGTTGAAGGTTGCGATCCACCAGGGCCATAAAAACCGTGGTATATTCTTTGGTGACGGGCTTTTACCACGGAGGCCATCCATCACAGAAGACTTTTCCACCATAAAAAACGGGCCTTCAACCACGAAAATCGTCCATTGTAAAAGCCAACTTTTCTTGTAGTGAAAGACATCCTCCATGATGATCGATAATGTGCTAGGAAGCTTATCAAGGGGAACAACCACTCATGCACAATTGAAAAATTTATTGTGTGTCACCTGTTCATCTTCCTCCTTGAACCCCTCAAGGTAAATAAAACTCTTGGAGACCTTGATTGGATGGATGAAATGAATGAAGAACTCCACTATAACTTCAAATGTAATGACGCATGGACTATATGTGTTGTTTATATATCCACACATGTATTTAGTTTCCGGTTAATACAATTATAGAATGAAGAATAAAAACTTATCATGAATATGAAATGTAATAATAACAACTTTATTATTGCCTCTTGGTCATATTTCTAATAGTCTTCCATCTTCTCATAATGACAAATTTTGAAATAAGTGTCCCATTTCACCACAATTGTAACAAGCTCTATTTCATTCTTCATTCTTGGCTTTAAAGATGATTTTGATTTCTTCCAACCACCACCTCCGCAATTCTTGTCTATGAATGCTAATTCCATATCAAGATCACGCTAATTCCATATCAAGGTCACATGAACTAGTCATTTATTCTTCTTTGGCATCATCATCTTCTTCTTATTCTTGGACAAGAACTTGCCTGGCCTTCAAAGCAAGATTTGGATAGTTCATTGCACAAACCATTTCCTTGATCTTCTTTCCTTGCGCAGCCATATTCTCATTAGCGACAAAGAAGGAAACAAGGTCATCCGGAGTTATCTCCCTATGGGCATCAAGGAATTACATGTTGAGCACCAATTGTGGATTGTCAGGAGAAATCATTCTGATGATATTGGACTTGATGAACTCATCATTCACATCAAAACCATCATTGTACTTGTCACATCCAAGACCTTGAATCTTCACATGGAGAGCATCTAGTCTTGAATAGGCACTACTAAGATACTCTCCATCATTAACAATGAACAAACGCATCTCCGACTTGCAACTTTCATACTTTGACTTTTTCATGAGAGGTGTTCCTTCTTGAAGTATAATGACCATATCCCATAAGTCATTGCTAGGTTCATAGCGATGAACTTGATCATGGAAATAATGATGAAGAGCACTCCTAATCTTTTCCCAAGCGGTGGCATTGACTTGATGATCACATATCTCATGAGGAGTCAAGCTATTTGGATCCATGGATGTGTATCCTTGAACCACCACTTCCCAAACATCCTAGGTACAATTGTGAAGATGTGATTCTATAGAAGATTGCCAATAAGAAAAGTGACATCCATCAAAATGGGGAGGAGTCCCATAGTTATTTATATGTGCATTTGTATGAGACTTAGGAAATCATGGCCAACTACACTATAACGGGAACAACCACTCCCAAGGTTGCGTGGGGTCGAGGCCCTCGCATCACCCCTTCACTATTACTACTTAGGGAAGGAGAGTTGGTGGACAAAGAAGCAATTTGTTGTTCTAAAGAGATGGCAACAACCTTTTTAATTTCATCTTGTATACATGCCATAACAAGGGTTTAACACTCATCTAACAATTCTTTGAGTTGCGCCTCCGAGTATTTCGGATCGTTATCCTCCTCGATTGGTGGTGCCATATCACTCTTAAGGAAATTAAGCCCTTAAAAGGATTCATTGGCTCTGATACCAATTTAAAGGACATACATGGTAACCTGGAGGGGTGAATAGGTTTCTACCAATTTTCCTTTTTCTTTTCACAAGTTTAGGCTATGCGGATAAATAAGGTGAGCATAACAACTAGGTGAAACAACCTATATGAGGCAACAAGATACTTCAAGCATGAAGGCTATCACAAAGGTAGATACACAAGTGAAAGAGCTCGGATAGAAATAATCGAGGCACGCGAAGACGAAGATGTAACCCGGTGTTCACTCCCTTGGGCTACATCACCATTGGCTCGATCACTAGTGGTAGTCCTTGGGGTGGCCTCCAAACCCTCATAAACTTTCCACACGGAAATCACAAGTTGAAAGCTTCTGGATGACCCTACTACCTAAGATTTCCCACAAACCCAATAGTAACAAGATAGGTCGATGAACTTAAAGGGAATGTAATATGCCTTGGTGTAACACCCCGTCCACTGGGCCTGGGGGGTTTCACTCCGGGCAGCTTAATAGGATATCTAGACTGGCCCCACAGACCAACATTAGTCTTTTATGTGCACTTTGTCCTCACTCGTGCGCACCTAGTACCTACTTCCCGGTCGGTCACCCATCCTATAATTGCTCTAGGCCAAGCACGTTTAACCTTAGAGTTCTTTTCGAATGAGCTTCCGGAAAAGAAGTTGCAACTTGTTGGTATGAGTATTCTATCAATCCTATTAAGCCATGTGCCTGGTGTCACATACCCCCACCCTTTAGAAGATCGATGCCCTCATCGATCAAGCACACCCCAGGAATGTTCCCTCTTGGCATGCGTATGTGCGTCCAGTGCCGGTACATGTGCCATACCGTGTCCACTCCGGGCCACACGCGCCATGCTCCACATGTCCCGCCACTGACCCGCACACACCCGCTTACCCGCAAGGATTGGCTCTGATACCACTTGTAACACCCCATCCACTGGGCCCGGGGGTGTCACTCCTGGCAGCTTAATAGGATTCTAGACTGACTGACCAACACTAGTCTTTTGTGCGCACTTTGTCCTCACTCGTGCGCACGGGTACCCACTACCCGGTCGGTCACCCATCCTAGAATTGCTCTAGGCCAAGCACGCTTAACCCTAGAGTTCTTTTTGAATGAGTTTCCGGAAAAGATGTTGCAACTTGTTGATATGAGTATTCTATCAATCTTATTAAGCCATGTGTCTGGTCTCACACTTGGTGAGAATGTAGATCGGGACCTCCTCTTCCTTTCTACCAAAGGGATTTATATTTTTTTGGGTAAAAGGGAGATCCTCAAGATTTGGTGGTTCAACAATTGTGGGAGAGAGAGCTCAAATATATGTAATTTGAATGGTTAACCTAACCCCCTCAAGGAGGAATACAGGCATTTTATAGTCCAATGAGGAAACTAGCCGTTTGAGTGGAATTCTGTGATCCATCTGGTCTTAATTCGGTCAAACGGACTACATACCGGATGCTCTGGTTCCTGAACCGCTACACCAGGTCATAGACCAAATCAGTACTAGATACTGACTTGGTATAAACTCGGTAGGTCAACCGGACCGGTCAGTGTGCAGACTAGTGAACCGGTGCTGGCATAGAACCGGTTGGTGTATCACTCGGTTGAACCGAGTTAGGAACCGGGACTGGCAGAACCCCTTCAAATGGATTTTTTTCCAAAAACTCACTCTTCTCTCTTTGAGTGTGATGGAACATTTTGGCCGTGGGATGTGTATTTGGCTCTAGTAACATCCCCATAAAGCTCATCAAGATCACCACTTTTAATACTGCGGTGTTTAAAGACTCAGGCAAAACGAAACGAAACTCTAGCACTTTTTTCTTCTAATAAATGGGTCTCCAATGATCTTCCAACACAACTCCGGATTAAAACATGTGTAATATACTAGAAGCTAACATTAGTCCGCAACTAACTCTGGTGCCATCGTTAACAAAAAATAGTTGAGGATAAAATACCCCTACAGATAATGATGGTTTTGTAGTAGTGGTTCCTTTTTGTCAATAGGATAAACTGCCAGCATCCACAGATATCGGTGTAATATCTATGGATGCGGATGGGATTATGGGTACATCTAATCCCATGTTCAGATTTGCATTTTTGAATTTGACATTGTCATTCTAGTTCATGGTAGTAAATAACCTTAAAATTTATTCTAAATGAGGGACATGTGAGTGGGGAATGGTGTGACAAGGTTATGTCAAACTTGTACTCGCTTGTATTTGATGGAAAGCATCTACACCTAGAATAACATGAACAGAGTAGCGGATTTATGTAGATTTTGTAAACAATGAACTGGTAGACCTACAAATTTTTTGTTATAGATAAGATGACAGCGAGAACGAACACCCCGTCCCCCTCCCCACCCCCACCACCACCACTCCATACATGATCGTCGGTGTGACAAATGCAAGCATTGAATTCCTAGGTTTCCTGCTGCAGCCAATGTATACCCTCGCTTCCATGGCTGGAGCCCTCTCCATCTTCTTACAGTACTTTTGTACCAGCAGTTAGTTAACTGTGTATAGCTAGGTTCTATCTCAATGACACTGTTATATGTGTATTCCTCCCCATTCCGGCATGTAGCTTGCATCCTCTCTAACTAAACCTGTCTTTGAATCACAAACCAACTGTTACTGTGATGTTTCCTCAACGGAGACAAGGTGTGTAGAAAATTATGCACAGTCTGCAACACAAACAAGTTACACATGCTTGTCATTAGTTGGCGATCATCTCCTCTATGTCTGCGCACAACAAGAAGGTATTCTAAATGATTTAGTTTACTTGGACATGGAGCCAAGATATTAACTACTAGTAAATAGCTAATTGAGAACGCTGTCCTACATGCAGAGATGCAAGCAGTATTCACAAGCTACAGCTCCATATATTAAGTGCTGTGGAGCAATCTGGAAGCAAGACAAACATGGTCATCACAATAGTATACATGGTCATTGGTCATCACAATATGTACATATAAAAAATAAAGATGATTATCTCTGCTGCTGCATTATTAGTTTAATCTCTATCTAGCTGGATGTGATCGGTAGGAAGCTGTAGTCAAGTCAACAGGACAGTACCTTGCACTTGAACAAAACTGACACGTACACCACCATATCACACCTAGCTATGACCATGCATGTCTAGCTCCTAAGTATATCCATGAGTGTCTGCGCCGGTGTAACTTAATCATACTCAAGATTGAACTAACATTAGTTAATGAGATCAGGTGATGCATGGCCCTCTCTTAACTATATAGCCTAGCCCAGTTCAGACTTTGGAAATAGTTGTTTGGTACATCAATTCAATATGCTATCAGAGTCAGGAGGTCTCAAGTTCAAACCCCGGCCAACGCACTATTTAATCTTCTCCAAATAGTTGCGGCCCTTGATTACCCACGTCTAGCTATTTTCACCAGTTCGGACTTTTGGAATAGTTGGCTACTGCATCAATTAAATAAACTTGTTACAGGCCGGGCCTCCAAAGAATTTCATGTGAATTTCTCCATAAAGTTCCGTTTCTATTTTATAAGAGTATTAGAAATCATAGGAATATTTCTTGTGGTCTACTTTGCATGCAAATCCAAAGAAAAAATCTCATTAAGTGCAACCTCGCTCACCATAATTTTTCTTTATTTCTATGAAATTATGCTACGCTCCTGATGCTATTAGAAAGCTCGTGTGTTCTTCTGTGGTGCAACGAGACAATCTTTAAGTTTTTTTGTGTGTTTATCCTTGTAGGAGCCAATACGCCTGTGGCTTATCATCTCGATTGTATGTTTCCTATTCATGTGTTTTTAGGATCTTCTGAACCAAAAACCTACATTTTGTCGCTGCATAGACATGCATACATGTATAAGAAACATGCGGCTAAATTCCTGCAGGTCCTTTGCCTTGGCATCGCAAAATAATTAACTCTCAATTCTGTCCAAAGAACTGTGGATGAAAAATATTGGAGGTTGTCCCGCTGACAGTACAAATTTCCACGGTGGGCACCTCGCCTATGGCGTGTGGAATTTTGCAACTATGTGCGTTTGTCTGTTTTTTACATGATCGTCGATCTGTGGGCAAAACCCAACAGTGTGGAATGTATAGGGAGGAACCAACCCATCTTAACGAACACCGATATTAGGTTGTGACCAGTGCGGATATGTTATTTTTGGGAGTAGTCCGCACACAGATAATGCTTTTGCTGTTTATCTGGCTGATCCTTGACCAATCTCATAAGTACTCCCTCCGTTTTGAAATATAAGATGTTTTAGGTTTATGAAGAAAATATATCTAGACTTTTTTTAGTACGTAGGTTTATTCGGATTTAGAGTGAATCTACATATAAAAAAGTGTAGATATATTTTCTTCACAAAGCTAAAACATCTTATATTTTAAAACGGGGGAGTAACTTATAACTATGCTCTAGATTCTTCTTAAATAAAATGAAGTGCCCTTGCCGAAGAAAAAATTAGTGGGCTTAATTTCTCTAGGTGAAGTTAGTAGTTTGACTCCTTAATATTCTCAAGAAAATTTGCATCTTTTAAGGAAGTCCTTTTGAAGGAAAAGTAGCTTGGTGGAACCCTGGATAGTTGCCTACTTTTCCAGCTTTTTGTAAGAACTTTCTCAGTTTAATCTTGATAGAAAGCTAGATCTGGATGACTATATATATTTATGGTCATCGTATTAACTTTTTCCTTCAATTTTGGATCGATGGTATAAATGGCGACAACGTTGCTACATGTCCATACCTAGCTAGAAACACATGCATACAGAGAGTTATGCCCGAACTGAAACAGGATCCATATAATGTGTACAAAGATGTTGGATTTTATTTTCCTTTTTTAGTATATATTACATATATAACAATCAGTGCACTGGTGCCTGCATTTCATTGCAAGTTGGAATCTAGGAAACAATACCAATTAAGGCATCACATGGCACCCAGCATGTAGTATTATATGTCTAGCTAGATTGTGTATATGTATGTCTATACTTACATGGGCTGCTGCCTCAGATTTGGTGGATATCTGCACATGACATACATAAACAATATACGTATATAGACGAGAAAGCAGCTAGCAGGACGACAGTTTACTACTAGGACAGAGGATAATATATGATTTATATTCCTCTGGGAGAGGGCAAAGCTTTGAAAAGATATCATCAAGTTGGCAGCCGCTAACATACACATGCATATCCCAATTAAGTTTGTCTTCTCCCCCCTAGATCCTGACATGGATGTATCCTTGCCAACCAACTCACCCTACACATGCCACTTGCTGCTCTCTGCTTGTTTGGCCCAAACACAAGGTAAAAGAAGCACTAGTGGATGCATTATTTAAAAGCTTAAGTTTGTTAAGAATGGAGTGATTTGAGGGCACTTGCCATGCAACCTGACCCCCTGCCGCTGGCTGTGGGCCTGAAGCGTTTTGCGTCCCTGTGTGTGGGCCAGTACTAACTATCGTGGTCCAATCTGGAAGGAAACACGGGTACGAGACGGGGATGAGGAATAGGCGTTCAACTCTCAATCCCCTTTACTATAGGGGCAGTACTACGCGTCGGGATAATTCCCACATATCCCTCAGGCGATACTTGTTCTAAAAATGTCCTTTAATCCCGCTTTTGCTAAAAAAAAGTCTGGTTTTTTGCTATAAAAAATGTCCCGCTTTTGTTGTAGCAAAAGGTAGTTCGTCTATGAGATAAAAATAAAAGATAGATCTCACTGGAGACATCGCTGGAGTTTCGTCGGAGCCTTTGTAGCAAAAAATTATGCTAATATAGCAATAGCAAAACCGGGGAACAGTTGTAGCAAAAAATTGGTACCAGTGTAGCAAAAATCAATTTCGTCGGAGACATCGCCGGGAGCTCGCCAGAATTCATAGCCAAAAATTTGAGCAAAAATAAAGTGTAGCATTTAGAGAACATCAATGTAGCAAAAACAATTATATGTATGTAGAACAACTTTCCATAGGTCAACATGCTGCTTTGCAAGCTAAATTATTTAATTACATCAGATAGTCTCAAACCTTTGATTACTTATCCTGGCATGGATGTATCACTTCTGCCATCGTCAACACAGAAGAGCCGAGACTGATCGATCACCTGACCATCATTAATTACTTGATGAGTTAGAAATATACTTTGAACAAGTATATGGCCTATGAGCACTTCTTTCAGCGCACTGTGTATACTACTCACTCCGTTCACTAATACGATATCTTCTAGATATTTCAAAATGGACTAAATACACTTCAAAGTGAGTGAATTTGTTAGATTTATATGGGCTGTGGCCATGTAGGCAGCCCATCTAGTCTAATAAATCCTGAAATCTTAAGGCCCATCTACTATGGCAGCTTGGGAGCTCTGTAGTCCCACATTGCTAGTTGGGAGAGAGTTGGACCAGCTTATAAGGTGAGCTGTTTCACTCCAACTAAGTGAATGAGAAGAGAAGGAGGCCACGCGCACTCCTCCTCCGCCGCCGCCCGCCTCGCTCGCGCGCGTCGCGTCGCGTCGCGTCGCGTTTCGTGAATCGAGTTAGAGTTAGAGTTAGAAACTCATTTTGTGTAAGACTAAATTTTTGCTTGGTGCACCAGCTGTTGGGTACGTGTCAACATTCGTGTGCATGTTTGACGCGTGTCCTTGTCTTCCAACGCGTAGCGACTTGGTCGGCTCACCTCCCAGGCTTTATAGAGCGAGAAACAGACAGATCTAGATGTGTCCAGTTCTTTTCTCTGTCTCTCTCGCTGTGTGTTCCTCTTGCTGCGCTGCTCTCTAGGCTTCCCCATCCCGGCGGCTGTGTGCACTGTTGTCCGGGAGAGCAGGCCACCGAAACCCGGTCCGTTGAGATCCTGCACCGGGAGATGGGCGATAAGGTTTTTGGAGAGCGTCTCGGCACGACTGCTCGCCTCCGTTTGCGTGTTCTTCTTTGGCAACCGACGACCTCATCAGCACCATGGGCGACAACAACAATGACCAAGGTGCTGCTGCGGTGACGACCTTTCCGGTCAACCTGTACGTGCTATTCTTCTCTTTGTATGCACTAGTTCTTGCTAGATTTTCAGATCTACTAGATGTGGTTGTTTGACTGCATGTGTTTAGATCTGGTAGTGCTTACATAATGTTGATTTTGGTAATTAATCTCATGGGAAAATTGCCTAATATTCCAACAATCCAAAAACCTTATTTATTTAGGCATTTTTCGTCATCTGCCTTTGCTGCTTCGCTGAAACCGAGCCCTTTTACGGGTGCTAATTTTAAGAGATGGCAAGGGAAAACCCTCTTGTGGCTCACTGCAATGGGCATAGAAAAAGTTGCAGCTGGCACTCCCAGAGGTCCGCTTACTCTCGAGGAAGAGAGAGCGTTCAGGGAGGCCACTGTACTTTTTGTTGGCTCTGTACTCAATGTGCTTGGAGACAAGTTGGTTGATGCATATTTGCATATCTGTGATGCAAAGGAACTGTGGTCTGCGCCGGACGCTAAGTTCGGTGCTGCCGATGCCGGTGGTGAACTGTATGCTATGGAGCAGTTGAATGACTACAAGATGGTTGAAAATCGATCTGTAGTAGAATAGGCTCATGAGCTATAGATCATGGCAAAGGAACTCGAACTCCTCAAGTGTGTGCTTCCGGAAAAGTTTGTCGTGGGATGCATTGTCGCTAAGCTCCCCCCTTCATGGAGGAACTTTGCCACTTCTCTAAAACATCAGAGGCATGAGCTCTCTGTTGAGTACCTTATTGGTTCTCTGGATGTTGAAGAGAAGGCGAGGGAAAAATACAAACACACTAGTGGAACCGAGGGACATTCTGTTGCCAATATGGTACAGAAAAATGCCCACAAGTCCAAAGGAAATAACAAAGTCTGCCAGACTACCAACTTCAAGAAAAAGAAGGGGCAGAACAAGAAAAAGAAAGAACCTTGCTGGGTGTGTGGTGAGATTGGCCATTGGTCTCATCGTTGTCCACACAAGAAAGGCAAGAAGGATCAGGCTGGACAGAGTTCTAAATCTGTCAACATGGTCATTGGCAATACTGATGCAGGAACTTCAGGTTCTGGGTACGGTAATTTATTACCTACTGTTTTTTCAGTATTTCAACCCACAGAATGGTGGGTTGATACGGGTGCCAATGTCCATGTGTGTGCTGATATTTTCATGTTCACCTCTTATCAGGCTCGAGATTCCTCAGTCGTGATGGGGAATGGGTTACATGCTACTGTTCTTGGTGCTAGCACGGTAGATCTGAAGTTTACTTCGGACAAGATCGTGCAATTGAAGAACGTTCAGCATGTCCCTTCTATCAAGAAGAATTTCATTAGTGGATCCCGTCTTCTGAAAGATGGGTTTAAGTTGGTATTTGAGTCCAATAAAATTGTACTGTCTAAGTATGGAACGTTTGTTGAAAAAGGCTATGAATGCGGAGGCATGTTCCGTTTTTCATTGGTAGACTTTTGTGATGACTTAGTGAACCATGTTTGCACTAATAGTAATGAAACTAATGTTTAGCATTCACGACTTTGTCATATTAATTTTGGTTGTATGTCGCGGCTTGCTGGTATGAGTTTAATTCCAAAATTTACTATTGTCAAAGGCTCTAAGTATCATGCTTGTGTGCAAGCAAAGCAGCCTCGCAAGCCTCACAAGCCTGCAGAGGAGAGAAACTTGGCACCTCTTGAACTCATACATTCAGATCTATGTGAGATGAATGGTGTGTTGACAATTAGTGAAAAGAAATATTTCATGACTTTGATTGATGATTCTACTAGGTACTGTTATGTATGTCTCTTGAAAACGAAAGATGAGGCCTTAGATTTCTTTAAAATCTATAAGGCAGAAGTTGAAAATCAACTTGAGAGAAAGATCAAAAGAATTCGGTCTGATCGTGGTGGAGAGTACTTCTCTAATAAGTTCAATTTATTATGTTCGGAACATGGTATTATACATGAGAGGACTTCTCCCAATTCCCCTCAATCCAATGGGATTGCTGAGAGGAAAAACCGGACTCTAACAGATTTGGTTAACGCCATGTTAGACACTGCCGGTTTATCCAAGGAATGGTGGGGGGAGGCTATATTGACTTCGTGTCATGTCCTAAACCGTGTTCCAACTAAGAATAAAGAGATTACTCCATTTGAAGAATGGGAAAAGAAAAGGTTGACACTCTCCTACTTACGAACTTGGGGTTGTTTGGCAAAGGTCAACGTGCCAATCAACAAGAAGCGTAAGCTTGGACCGAAAACTGTGGATTGTGTCTTTCTTGGCTATGCTTCTCACAGCATTGCTTACAGATTTCTTGTGGTGAAATCTGAAATGGAGGACATGAGTGTCGGTACCATTTTTGAATCAAGAGATGCTACATTCTTTGAGGATATATTTCCTATGAGAGATATGCCTAGCATATCTAATAAGGAATATGATCCAGTTTCTGAACCTGAAACTCCCATGGAGACTGATGAACAATCAGATGATGTGAGTTCAGATTCGGATGAGGATGACAATGAAGCTCCCACAAGGAGTAAGAGACAAAGGATCGCAAGATCTTTTGGTAATGATTTCATTGTGTACCTAGTGGATGACACTCCCACTACCATTTCAGAAGCTTTTGCATCTCCGGATGCAGACTACTGGAAGGAAGCGGTTCAAAGCGAGATGGATTCCATCTTGGCTAATGGAACGTGGGAGATATCTGAACGTCCGTATGGGTGTAAACCTATAGGATGTAAATGGGTATTTAAAAAGAAGCTTAGGGCTGATGGTACTATTGAAAAGTACAAAGCTTGGCTTGTGGCTAAAGGCTATACCCAAAAGCAAGGGGAATATTTCTTTGATACTTACTCACCTGTGGCTAGATTTACCACAATTCGAGTACTACTGTCGCTGGCTGCCTCACACGGTCTTCTCGTTCATCAAATGGACGTTAAGACGGCTTTCCTAAATGGAGAGTTGGATGAGGAAATTTACATGGAACAGCCTGATGGTTTTGTACTAGAAGGTCAAGAAAGAAAGGTGTGTAAATTGAAGAAATCTTTGTATGGCCTCAAACAAGCTCCCGAGCAATGGCATGCGAAGTTTGAAAGAACTTTGACATTTGTGGGCTTTGTTGTAAATGAAGCCGACAAATGTGTGTACTACCGCCATGGTAGGGGTGAGGGAGTTGTCTTATGTCTCTATGTTGATGACATATTAATTTTTGGGACAAGTCTCAAAGTGATTAATGAGGTCAAAACCTTCTTGACTCAATGTTTTGAGATGAAGGATCTTGGAGAAGCTGATGTTATCCTAAACATCAAGCTACTAAGAGATGAGAATAATGGGATTACCCTTGTGCAATCACATTATATAGAGAAGGTGCTGAGCAGATTTGGATATGATGATTGCAAATATTCTCCCACACCTTATGATCCTAGTATTTTGCTTCGAAAGAATCAAAAGGCAGCTAGAGATCAATTGAAATACTCTCAGATTATTGGCTCACTTATGTATTTAGCTTGCGCTATGAGGCCTGACATCTTGTTTGTGAAATGGATCGTATGGGAACCTAGAGGGGGTGAATAGGTGCTACACCAATTTTTAATACTTTTTCAATTTTAGGCTTAGCACAAAGGGTAAATTCTCTAGATAAACTAATAGGTGGAATTTTCCCTATATGCAAACCTATCTACTAGCGAGTAAAGAGCGAGTGGAAGAGGAACGGGTAACCGAAGTGAAGCACGTGGAGACACAGGATTTGTTTAACCGCAGTTCCTTCCTTGTTAAGGGAAGTACGTATGCGTTGGAGGGGTGGGCGGTACTAAGACCACCACGCCACAAAAGGCCTCGCCCTGTTCTCCGATGGATCTCGCCACCAAAGGCCTGATCCACCTTTCCACCATAGGTACCCTTCAAGGCGGGCACCGGCGCCTTTACACAACTAGCGGGGCAACAACTCTACAACAACTTGGAGGCTCCCAAAATGACAACAAGCTGCCACAAGAACAAAGTTATCAAATACAATGAACAAGATCTAGGTATTGACAAGAATACTAGATCAGGGATTTCTCCAAATGAATGGAGAGGAGTTGAAGCGCTTGATTCGTGATGATGATGATGAACTTCTCCTCCTTAAATTCCCCCAAAGATTAAGACCTTCGGGTGGTTGAAGTGGGAGATCAAGAATGAGAGCTCTTGCACAATGTCTGGACAATTTCGAATGAATCAAGAGTTCTAAACGTTGGGGAAGAAAGGGTATTTATACCCCCTTCAGAAACCAGTCGTTGGACACTTTGGGGGCCAGATTATCCGGCCTAGGGAAAACACCGTCCCAGACTCAGAATATCCGGCAGATAATCTGCCCCCTATCTGAGCATCGCGCCGAGCTTGCCCTTGATCAACTTCTGGGGGGCGGATTATCCGGTCCTATGAGAAGGACGGATTATCCGGCCTGGGGAGGAAAAACCGCCCCAGTTCGGATTTTCTGGGAGAAAATCCGACCGGATACCGAGTGACGCGCCTTGGCTCCCTTTGCTCAAAAACTGGGGGCCGGATTATCCGGCCCATGCGATAGCCGGATTATCCGGCCTGGGGAAGAAAAACCGCCCCAGTTCGGATTTTCCGGGAGAAAATCCGACCGGGTACTGAGCAACGCGCCTTGGCTCCCTTTGAGCAATGAGGTAGGCCGGATTATCGGCCCTTGGTGGGGCGGATAATCCGGCCCCCCTCAAATCTTCCTGCACAATTAGCGCACATGAATAGTCTCCACAGTATTGTTATCTAACACGCAAAACATAGGAAAACATGAAATGTTCTTTCAATCTCCCCCTTTTTGGTGTTAGATGACAATACCAGGATTTGCAGGAGAAAGTCACAAGACAAACAGTAATAACCATGAAAGAGACTCCCCCTCAATGTGTGCATAATAGAATTTTGCATTGGAATACAAATGCACACAAATAGGTAAATCTATTCCATAGACATGTGAGCAACAAACACATACCACCGAGGTAGAGGGAAGGCCTCCTTGACATAAGCCACAATTATTACCGGATAACCAATATGAGCGCCTTGCGTGATAAGAACCTCCAGCAATAGGATATGAATAGATAGCTCCGTACGCATAATCCATGAGATAAAATCCATAGGCATAATAATCCTGACAACCACATAGACTGTCAACCAACCACAAATAACAAATTTAAAGTTCAATGCTAAATGGCCACAAGCAAGAAAACGACGAATAGAAAAATGCAAGTGCTTATGCCCGACCCATGCAAATCCACGGACACCCTAATAGAACTACTTCTCCCTCTTTGGCATCGAGACACCAAAAAGGGAGAAGAGCGATGCTAGCGCCCCATAGGATCACTCGTAGTCCTCGTCTTCATTCGCATCGTCATCCTCATCTTCAAGCTCCTCAGTGTCACCATCCTCATCCTCATCATCAGCAGCAGGCGCAGAGGGGATCAAGTGACGCTCTAGCTCACCATAGTTCAACCCGGAGGAAGAGTTCCATTGAGCATACGGAGTGGGAGGTGTAGGAGCCGGAGGATCACCCGAAGCACCGGACACATGGTGGAGAATGAGCTGCTGGGAGTGAGCCAACTCATGGCGCTGCTTGTATGCCTCGTACTGACCCTTGCGCGTGTCCACTCCCATGCACAGAATTTTACGCTGGAACCAGTTCAGCTACTTGATCTCACGAGCAACGGGAGGCACTGGGGGCCTGCGAGCATCCCTCATGAGGCCCTCAGGAGCAGAGGAGGGGTGAGAGGTCTTCCTAACCTTGTTGTAGATCTTCTTGGCCTTATGCACCGAGTCAATGTGGAACTCCTCAGTAGGAAGCAGGTGCCTGATGAGCAACATAATGTAGGGTGCATAGGGAATGGACAGACGGTTGAACATAGCATCAGTTAACTCATGGTAATTGAAGTCCATGACATCCAGCCTATACTGCACCGACTCGTCCTTGCAAGAGGCAACCTCATGAGAAAATTGAAGTAGCTGAACAAGGTGACCACTGATGCTGTCATTGTTGCCCCCACTCGGAGTAATGGAGTCACGGAAGAGACCCACTAAGGCAACATAGATGGGAGCAAGGCCAGCCAGAGTGCCCACAATGCCATTGTCCACAGTGCAAGGAGAGAGAGCTCCATCTTTGTTGGGCTTTAGCTGGGTGATGATGCGGTGGCCACTGGCTCTATCCTCACTTGAAATGTGATCCAAGAACCTGAGCAAACACGTGAAAATCAGTAGTCATAGGCCTGTCATGAGTCATCCACTTCATAGTGCGACGCTCATCCCCACAAATAACCAATGTGGAGAAGAACTGCTTCACCACCTCAGAGTCAAAGGAGCACTGGAGAGACATGAGATGGTGCAGCCCCATCCTCTCAGCCAAAAATATCGCATCCACAAGATGATCCTTCTCCAAAGCATCAGCAAGTACCAGTGGGTGAATAGGCCTAATGTTCAGCCTGGCATACACATCTTCATAGATTCCCTTCTGTTCTACACAACAAAAACGAGTATCCCCCAACTCATCATCACGAGGCAGCTCAGCAAACAAGTCATGGTGACGGATGGAGGAATAGGTGACCGCATCCAAAGTCCTGTAGTTGATCTTGGGCTCCTTGCTCTTCCTCTTTGACACCCCCTTCCTAGTCCTCTTAGCTTGATCAGCCATGCGCTTCTCCTCGTTCTTTCTCCTCCTCAACTCAACTTAGTCCACCAAGTTACCTTGTCTGTCATCCTGAAAGTATTTGGCGCGGGGGCGGCGCTTGTAGGTCTTGGGAACACTAGAACCACATGTGAGGAGAATAAGGGAGATAGCAAGGGGATAAGCATACACACAAGTCCAGGAGAGAGCATGGAAAAAGTAGTCAAAAAGTTCATAGGACAAATCTACCCAATGCATACTCCATAGTGAAACTGAACCAGAATCGGATCTGTCAGGCCGGATTATCCGGCCTGGCCAGGGGCGGATAATCCGGCCCTGGCAGTAAATTTCGATTTCACCTAGATTGAATGCAAAAAAGTAGATCGGGCCTAGAAACTGCAAGACTACAATTTCTATGCGAAAACACATCCTTCTAGACAACGTTCCACCCAACAAGTAACACATCTAGCCAAAGATGGGGAGAGAGGGAGTTACCCTCACTCATTGGAGGAAGAACACGGAGGAGAAGGTACCCGGAGGCGCGGAGAAGAAGATCCGGGGAGGCCCAGAAAATCCGGTGGCCGGAGAGGCTCCGGGGAGGGTGGGGGACTGCAGGTGGCGGTTGAGGAGGAGGAGAGGGTTGGGGGAGAAGTGATGCTCGTTATGAGCCCTTCCCCCCGATCCCTGCCCTTTAAGACGAAATCCGCCAGGGCCGGATTATTCGGCCTACACTTGGGCCGGATTATCCGGCCTCAAATCTGGAATTCTGTTGTACACAGAACCAGGCCCGCGTGTCCCCAAACAACACCCCCACAATGTGTACAAGGGACTTGTGTGCTAGAATAGATGGCTTAGGGGTAGGGAAAGGCTTAGGATTAAGAGAGCCAAACTGAGATGGTACTAGACACTCAAAATTGCAAAATCCAAATCAAATAAAATCCAAGATTGAGTGTGATTCCCATAAGAACAAGAGATAGCAAAGAACATCCAAAAAGAGCCAATTCTCCTCAAGGGAGTGGGCGGTGGCCGAGGCCACCTTGTTGGAGTGTATGGTGTGACACCGCGAAGATATATCTTGGGTTCACGACCAATACTCATCAAGAAGCTCACATATCACAAAATGATATTAAGAGAAATGATTTATCTTGCTTTTGGCATTATGGGGGGAGGGTTAGCCCAGTGAGTTAGGACCACACTCCCCCTATATCCATGCCCACACCTAGACCAAAGAAGGATTGAGATGTACAAGTGAGTGCATGGGTAGTCAAGACAAGCTCCTGGAATCAATGATATTTAGCTCATCCTCAAGTAGCAGAATCTTGCTTCATCAAGTGGCTTTGTAAAGATATCCGCAAGTTGGTTCTTCGTGCTCACAAAAGATAGATCAATATCTCCACGAGCAACATGGTCTCGAATAAAATTATTCCGAATCTCAATATGCTTCGTCCTTGTGTGCTGAACAGGATTGTACACAATTTTGATTGCACTTTCATTATCACATAAAAGAGGCACTTTGTCACAATTGACACCGTATTCCTTTAAAGTTTGCCTCATCCATAATAATTGAGTGCAAGCACTGGCAGCAGCAACATATTCAGCTTCGGCGGTGGAGAGAGATATACAATTCTGCTTTTTAGAGGACCAACATACAAGAGATCTTCCCAAGAATTGACAAGCTCCAGAAGTGGATTTCCGATCATCCTTATCACTAGCCCAATCTGAGTCAGTATAACCACATAAAGAGAAATTGGAGCCCTTGGGATACCAGAGACCAAAGTTAGGGGAATGAACCAAATATCGAAAGATCCTCTTGACCGCCACCAAGTGGCTTTCTTTAGGAGCTGCTTGATACCTTGCACACACCCCCACACTCAACACTATATCGGGTCTAGATGCGTAGAGGTAAAGAAGAGAACCGATCATGGACCGGTATACCTTTTGGTCCACATCTTTACCATGTGGGTTAAGTTCAAGATGACATTTTGTTTGCATCGGAGTGGCGACACCATTTAGATCCGTCATCTTGAATCTCTTGAGCATGTCTTGGATGTACTTTGCTTGATTAATAAAGGTTCCTTCTCTAAGTTGCTTGATCTCGAATCCAAGAAAGAACCGTAATTCCCCCATCATAGACATCTCAAACCTGTTAGTCATAAGCTTTGAACATTCATCATTAAAAGCTTTATTAGTAGAACTAAAGATGATATCGTCTACATATAGTTGGAATATGAAGAGCTCCCCTTAACCTTCTTAGTAAAGAGAGTGGGATCGATTTGCCTAACTTCGAAGCCATGATCTAACAAAAGCTCTTTAAGGTTCTCATACCACGCACGTGGGGCTTGTTTAAGGCCATAGAGTGCCTTATCGAGTTTGTAGACATGGTTCGAAAAGTTAGGATCCTCAAACCCTGGGGGTTGCTTTACGTATACCAACTCATGTAGAGGACCGTTAAGGAAGGCACTCTTGACGTCCATTTGCTGCAACTTAAAATTGTTATGGGCAGCATAAGCAAGAAGGATACGGATGGACTCAAGGCGAGACTGGAGCATAGGTCTCGCCGAAGTCAATGCCCTCTACTTGGGAGTAACCTTGTGCCACAAGTCTTGCCTTGTTCCTCACAACAATGCCATTCTCGTTTTGCTTGTTTTTGAAAACCCACTTGGTGCCGATAACATTGCGGCACTCTTTGGGTTTCTCTATGAGTTTCCAGACTTTGTTGCGCTCGAAATTATTTAATTCTTCATGCATAGCAACAACCCAGTCTGGGTCTTCAAGTGCTTCAAAGACCTTCTTAGGTTCCACCATAGAGATATGAGCTTGATGCTCACCAAAACTGGCCAATTCTCTTCTTATAGAAACCCTTCATCGAAGATCACCAACAACCTTGTCGAGAGTGTGACCCCTCAACTCAAGGTTTCGATCAGCTCGAGCCTTGCGACAAAGTTCAATAAGTTTGTTGTCTCTTAGAGGAGTAGATTCATCACTTGAGTCTTCATTGGAAGCATTTACTCGAACTTGATCAGGAACTGGAATATCAGCAGCAGGTGGTGATGACGCGTGCCCTTGAGGTGAGTCAGTAGCCGTAACAGGAGGTTGCTGAACTGGAGAGTCAGGGCCGAATAATCCGGCCGATGGAGAGGCCGGATAATCCGGCCTAGGAATGTTTGTAGCAGTATCATCAGGAAACCTGGGGCTTGCTTGAACTGGCGAGGGGCCGGATAATCCGGGGCTTGGCGGAAAATCCAGCATGGAGCTTGCGTTGATATCTTCACCACCAGGAGAAAAATGGTCAGCTGGAGCGGGGTGGCCGGATAATCCGGTGTCCACCGGATAATCCGGCCTGGAGTTTTCTGGAACAGCTTGACCTTCAGCAGTTGATGGAGATGGTGCAGAATTTTCTCCCATGGTGGGAACTTGTTGGGCATGTGTAGATGAGGGCTCTTCATGGGAAGAGCATTGTCCTTCCCGATCCGCCACAAGGGGTTCCTCAATGGGGCGGGAAAATCCCACACCTATTCTTCTTATGGCATCTTGGGGTATTTCAACATCTGCATCACAAACACCAACTTGATCCGCACGGGAACCGTCATTTTCCTCGAACACCACACTACAAGATTCTACAACAGTTCCGGAGAGCTTATTGTAGACTCTATAAGTGTGGGATTCGGCACCATAACCAACAAAAATACCTTCTAAAGCCTTAGATTCAAACTTAGATAAACGAACTCCTTTGATAAGAAAGAAACACTTACACCCGAATACCTAAAAGTATGAGATGTTTGGCTTGTTACCGGTAAGTATTTCATACGGAGTCCTGTTCAAGATCTTGCGGAGGTATAATCGATTGGATGAATGACAAGCAATAGAGATTGCTTCAGCCCAGAAGTTATATGGATATTTAAATTTGGCTAACATTGATCTTGCCATATCCATTAGAGTTTGATTCTTCCTCTCGGCTACACCATTTTGTTGAGGGGTGTACGCAGCGGAATATTGATGTCTTATCCCCTCTTCACTTAGGAACTCATTTAAGGTGTAGTTCTTGAAATCAGAGCCGTTATCACTTCTTATAGCCAGAATGGGGACGTTGTGTTGACGTTGAACCTTGTTGGCGAAGTCGATGACAGTTTGTTGAGTTTTGCTCTTCAACTTGAAGAAATAAACCCAAGTGTATCTTGAGTAATCATCAACATCACTAGACAATACTTCTTCCCACCGAGGCTTGCATGAGATGGAGGTCCGAAGAGGTCCAAATGAAGGAGCTCCAAAATCCTTTTTGAAGAGATAATAGTTTTCCTTCGATGAGGTGAGTCATGCATTTTCCCTTCAACACATGCCCTGCAAACACGATCTTTGGCAAAGGAGACATTTTCTTTTAGTCCAAGAATGTGGCCACCCTTGTGGAGACTTTGCAAAGTTCTCATATTGACGTGGGCTAGTCGACGATGCCATAGCCAACCCGCGTCAACCTTTCCGAAAAGACACATTGGGCCTGTAGTGGTTTTCCCTGAAAAGTCCACGATGTACAGGTCGTTTTCGACATATTCCACGAAAGCGACTTTTAGAGACTTGCTCCACAAGAGTACCACCAGATTAGCATCAATATAAACTGCAAAGCCCATCTTACCAAGGGAGCAAACTGAAAGTAAGTTGTACCTAAGGGTCTCAACAAGCATGACGTCCACGAGAGAGATATCGTGAGCCACCACAACTTTGTCGAGACCCAATACATCAGATTTTGACTTGTCACCATAGGAGACGATTATGTGATCATGGTTTGGCCGCATCTCCGTGATGATCTCCTTGCTTCCGGTCATATAACTCGTGCAACCGCTATCGAGTACCCATTTAGAACCACCGGAAGCATAGCCCTGCAAGAAAATTACTTCTTGGTTTTAGGTACCCATTTTTCAATGGGTCCTCTCATGTTAGTGACAAGGGTGTTGGGAACCCAAATAGACCAAGGAATGTAACAGTCATAAGGCCCTACATAACTAGCATAAACATCACCATAATAATCGCAATATAGTTCAAAGTTAGGATTGTTGATCCCTGCAAAACCATCATAATTAGTCTTATCATTGGTAATGTTGCTAGTCTTTGGTTGAGCAGTCTTGCTCTTCTTCGTGTTGTTGTTTTTCTTGCTCTTTGTCTTGGGTATGTAACCAAGACCTTCTTTACTATTGTTTGTCCTTTGCATGCTCAGTATCTCATCAATAACCCCTTTACCTTTGTGTTGAGAACTTGCAAGGTCTTTTCCAGAGGATGAAGTGGAGGTACTTGGCACATCATACCGTTTCAATTGAGTTTGGAGCTGGTCATGAGACTCATTTAAAGTAGAATGATCACTCTTCAATGCCTTGTGAGCACTTTCAAGATTATCAAACTTCTCCAAAAGTCTAGCATGAACAGCCCCAAAGTCAATCTTTTCTTTCTTTAGTTTCTTTACCTTGGCAAGAGCATGGTCACGTTCTTTAATGAGCTGAGCTACAACTTCTTCTTGTGACTCCTCAAAGGATTCAAGTCTCTCTTCCAAAGATACTCGAGCTTCCTCTTCCTCTTCCAAGGCATTCTTCAAAGAAGTTATCTCCAAGGCATCTTCTCTTTCAATTCTGCCCTTTTCTTCAAGAAGATCTTTGGCTTGAGCAAGTTGACTCATAAGAGCATCAAAATGGAGTTTGTGCTCACCTTGTAGGTTAGTGAAAAAAGTATCCAAAGCAATAACTTCTTCTTTCATTTTAAGACTGTCATGATCATCCATATCCAAAATTATGTTAGTCTTAGGAAATGAAGAGCTAGAAGTTGATACCTCGGACCCTCTTGCCATTAGGCAAGTGGCGTTGTTGTTGATGACGTTCTCGTTTGGCGAGTTGAAGAGAGATGAGGGAGTCAATGTGGTGGCTATATCAGCCACCTCGCGGGAACTATCATCATCCTCTTCATCTTCACTTGCGGAGGAGTATTCCTCTTGAGCTACCAAGACAATCTTGGGTTACTTCTTAAAAGGGCCATTCTTCTTAATAAATGGCTTCTTCTTAGGTGCTTTAGATTTCTCTTTAAGAATGAGCCTGCCACCATTGTCTTCTCTATTTTGATATGGACACTCGGCTACAAAGTGCATTCTATCTCCACAGTTGAAGCAAGTTCTCAATCTTGGGCCACTTTCTCTTCTTCCATTTGACCCGTTCTTGCGCTCAAGTTCAAACTTGGCTTTGGCAGGGTCCTTCCAAAAGTTCCTTGCATAAAATGCCATGTACTCACAATGAGCACGTTTGACCTCATCAGGGAAGTCCATGGATACCCCCTCAAAAGCTCCTTCATCTTCCTCTTGCTCAACAACATTGGCTTTGAGAGCCACATTGACACCCTTTTGCATTCCAATGGCCGAAAGCAGCATCTTCAGCATTCTTTGCTGCCACTTTGAATGACGCCATTTCTTGCATGACTTCGTTGGATGTCATTTGATGATAGTTATGTCTACCTTGTAGGCTCTTCGAGTCCGTTGGCTCGAAAGGCATTAAGGCACTCACATATTTCCTTTTTATCCATGCATCATCAATGTGAGTGGCCCCATGCTTTCGAAATGTTGTTGCGATGCCCTTGAGTCTTCTATACATGTCCTCATGGTTTTCACCATCCAACATGTAGAATCCCTCAGCTTCATTACTAAGGGCATCATACCTGTTTCTTCTCATGCTTTCATTTCCAACGAAGAGATCCGTAAGAGCATCCCAAGCTTCTTTAGCTGTGTTGAGATGTTCAATGTGTGGCATGTCCTTGGGACCCACACCTAGTTGTATCATGTGGAGAGCGGTGGCATTCAACTGACTGTCCATAACTTCTCTTCTCGTTAGGTTGGTTTGATCTCCAATATGAAGATCCTCTTCAATAATCCTCCACAATTCAATAGAGGAGATGCAAACATGAGATTTCATTAGGAATTGCCATTGATTAAAGGAGGATGCAGTGAGCTTGGGTGGATCACCCCTATTGTTTATATGAGGATGAGGGATAGGTGGGTCGGGGGAATATACGTGGCGAACCTCACTATATTCCTCCTTACCACTTCCCTTCTTGGAGGTGGAACCATTAAGTTTTTCACCTTCCACATCATCATCCTTGGATCCGGTGTTACCCTTTTCCTTGGATGATGGTGTGGCAGCCTCAGAGGAGGATGGAGATGGGGCTATGGATGATGTAAGTCGAGCAATCATTTGATTCATCTCCTCCATCTTGGCCTCAAAGGATTTCAAAAAGGTTGTTTTCAACGACTTGAGATCATCCATTGTGACCTTATCCACAGCCTCATTTCCATCATCCTTGGTACCCATACTACTCTTAGGCGGTTAAGCCCGAATTAAGAGCCGGGGCTCTGATACCAATTGAAATGGATCGTATGGGAACCTATAGGGGGGTGAATAGGTGCTACACCAATTTTTAATACTTTTTCAATTTTAGGCTTAGCACAAAGGGTAAATTCTCTAGATAAACTAATAGGTGGAATTTTCTCTATATGCAAACCTATCTACTAGCGAGTAAAGAGCGAGTGGAAGAGGAACGGGTAAACCGAAGTGAAGCACGCGGAGACACAGGATTTGTTTAACCGCAGTTCCTTCCTTGTTAAGGGAAGTACGTCTGCGTTGGAGGGGTGGGCGGTACTAAGACCACCACGCCACAAAAGGCCTCACCCTGTTCTCCGATGGATCTCGCCACCAAAGGCCTGATCCACCTTTCCACTATAGGTACCCTTCGAGGCGGGCACCGGCGCCTTTACACAACTAGCGGGGCAACAACTCCACAACAACTTGGAGGTTCCCGAAATGACAACAAGCTGCCATAAGAACAAAGTAATCAAATACAATGAACAAGATCTAGGTATTGATAAGAATACTAGATCAGGGATTTCTCCAAATGAATGGAGAGGAGTTGAAGCGCTTGATTCGTGATGATGATGATGATGATGAACTTCTCCTCCTTCAATTCCCCCAAAGATCAAGACCTTCGGGTGGTTGAAGTGGGAGATCAAGAATGAGAGCTCTTGCACAATGTCTGGACAATTTTGAATGAATCAAGAGTTCTGAACGTTGGGGAAGAAAGGGTATTTATACCCCCTTCAGAAACTAGCCGTTGGACACTTTGGGGACGGATTATCCGGCCCAAGTGATGGCCGGATTATCCGGCCTGGGGAAAACACCGCCCTAGACTCGGAATATCCAGTAGATAATCCGCCCCCTATCTGAGCATCGCGCCGAGCTTGCCCTTGATCAACTTCTAGGGGCCGGATTATCCGGTCCTATGAGAAGGCCGGATTATCCGGCCTGGGGAGGAAAAACCGCCCAGTTCGGATTTTCCGAGAGAAAATCCGACCGGATACCGAGCGACGCGCCTTGGCTCCCTTTGCTCAAAAACTAGGGGCTAGATTATCCGGCCCATGTGACAGCCGGATTATCCGTCCTGGGGAAGAAAAACCGCCCCAGTTCAGATTTTCCGGGAGAAAATCCGACCGAGTACTGAGCGACGCGCCTTGGCTCCCTTTGAGCAATGAGGTAGGCCAGATTATCCTGCCCTTGGTGGGGCGGATAATCCGCCCCCCCTCAAAGCTTCCTGCACACTTAGCGCACATGAATAGTCTCCACAGTATTGTTATCTAACACGCAAAACATAGGAAAACATGAAATGTTCTTTCAGTTTGCTGTGAGCAAACTTAGCCAGTTTGTGGCCAACCCGGGAGATGATCATTGGCATGTTCTTGAGAGAGTTATGCGATATCTAAAGGGAACCGTGAGCTATGGAATTCATTATACCGGGTATCCAAGAGTACTTGAAGGGTATAGTGATTCAAACTAGATATCAGATGTTGATGAGATAAAGGCCACAAGTGGATATATATTCACTCTTGGTGGTGGCGCTGTTTCATGGAAGTCTTGCAAGTAGACCATCTTAACGAGGTCAACTATGGAAGCAGAACTCATAGCGTTAGATACTGCGGCTGTTGAAGCAGAATGGCTTCGTGAACTCTTAACAGATTTGCCTATGGTTGAAAAACCAATACCGGTAATCCTTATGAACTATGACAACCAAACTGTGATTGTCAAAGTGAACAGTTCTAAGGACAATATGAAGAGTTCAAGACATGTCAAGAGAAGACCGAAGTCTGTCAGAAAGCTGAGAAACTCCAGAGTTATAGCATTGGATTATGTCCAAACGGCTAAGAATCTGGCAGATCCTTTTACGAAAGGACTATCAAGAAACTTGATAGAAAATGCATCGAGGGAGATGGGTTTGAGACCCACGTGAGTTGTTAAGGGGGTAACCCAACCTATGTGATCGGAGATCCCGTGAATTAGGACTTGGGAAAACAAACCGAAACAACTAAGTTGAGAGAAACTTCTAAAACTCCCACTCCGCTGCAGATGCAATTCTCTCATAGAATACTGTAAGGAAGGTTGATTATATCTTAATGTGTTCTAACTGTCTCCCTGGGAGCAAAGACACTGTCCTACAGAGCGATCTTGAAAGAACACACCTATATGAGCTACACTGCTGGTCACAGTGTATGAGATTTGGGTGAATCTCTAGGAAGCTCATGAAAGGCCAAGGAGTGTGACTTATAAGCTCCACCCGAGGGGTAGCCTATGGCAGCCAAGTACAAATGTGGCATTGAGTGAAACTTCTTGCGCATAAGGCAGCAATTCAAGGCATAGTCCATTTTTCAGTTGTAGTAAGCGTATCTCTTTGTCTAGGTGGAAGTTCAACTTAACAGTCTCCACTGAACTGCAGGTATATTAAACAGTGATTGGAACTGATAATCCATATGATGTGCCTCTGAGATCTGGTGGGGGAATTGTTAGATTTATATGGGCTGCGGCCCATATAGGCAGTCCATCTAGTCTAATAAATCCTAAAATCTCAAGGCCCATCTACTATGGCAGCTTGGGAGCTCTGTGGGAGACAAAGTTTAGTCCCATGTTGCTAGTTGGAAGAGAGTTGGACCAACTTATAAGGTGAGATGTTTCACTCCCACTAAGTGAGTGAGAAGAGAAGGAGTCCACGTGCACTCCTCCTCCTCCGCCGCCTGCCTTGCCCGCACGCGCGTCGCGTTTCGTGAATCAAGTTCGAGATAGAAACTCATTTTGTGGAAGACTAAATTTTTGCTTGGTGCACCAGCTGTTGGGTACGTGTCAACATTCGTGTGCATGTTTGACGAGTGTCCTTGTCTTCCAACGCGTGGCGACTTGGTCGGCTCACCTCCCAGGCTTTATAGAGCGAGAGACAGACAGATCTAGATGTGTCCAGTTCTTTTCTCTGTCTCTCTCGCCGTGTGTTCCTCTTGCTGCGCTGCTCTCTAGGCTTCCCCATCCCGGCGGCTGCGTGGACTGCTGTCCGGGAGAGCAGGCCTCCGAAACCCCGTCCGTTGAGATCCTGCACCGGAAGACGGGCGATAAGGTTTTTGGGGAGCGTCTCGGCGCGACTGCTCGCCTCCGTTCGCGTGTTCTTCTTCGGCAACCGACGACCTCATCAGCACCATGGGCGACAAAAACAATGACCAAGGTGCTGCTGCGGTGACGACCTTTCCGGTCAACCTGTACGTGCTATTCTTCTCTTTGTATGCACTAGTTCTTTCTAGATTTTTAGATCTACTGGATGTGGTTGTTTGGCTGCATATGTTTAGATCTGCTAGTGCTTACATAATGTTAATTTCGGAATTAATCTCACGGAGAAATTGCCTAATATTCCAACAGAATTTGCACACTAAAACATGTGTACATACATGTATTTTACAAAAAGGTTAGAACATCTTACATTAGTGAACTGAGGGAGTATAATTTTTCTTTGCAAAAAATATACTGTATTACTTGCATGTTTTGCATGCACCACACATATGCAAAGCATTTTTTTTCTACAAAGGATGTGTTTGCATACATTAATATGTAGTACTATGATCTATTGGCCTTTATAGCAAGGAGCCAAGAAGTAGAAGTTACTGATACATGATCCGTAACAAGAAAAGGGAAATGTTACTAAAGCTGCGCCCACAGAGGAAACCTCCAAAGTTTGTCATCACAAAGCATATGCGTGGCATGCATGCTCGCCCTGCATGACAGTAGCTTGCAATTAGGACAGACATGATCAGAAACAACCACAGACAGAGGTTATTTAAAGTCGCATGCATGCTGATACAGCGTACACAAGCAACTTGTCGTGCATCTGGCCTTCTCTCCACGCGCATGCAGTAATTCCAGTGAGAAATTCTGGAAGAAGAAATAACAGTATATACGTATATACTCCCTCCGTTTTAAAATATAAGATGTTTTACTTTTATGAATAGAATATATCTAGACTCCTTTTAGTATGTTGATTTTTCTAAATTTGGAGTGAACCTATATATAAAATGTGTCTAGATCCACTCGTTTCACAAAGCTAAAACACTTATATTTTAAAACGGAGGGAGTATATTTATCGTAGAGCATGCATGCAGATCGGTTATGTATAGCAAGTGCGTGGTAGGTGAGGTAGGCAAAGACTGCGCAAGATGATCAATATATGTGGACAATTCAAGTCACGCAGCGGCGATGAATAAATTGACCTGCATCAGATGATACTATTAAATAAAAGAGGCGGTGAGATAAGGCCATATCATGGAGAGAGACTTGACAGGAATTTAGCATGTTCTCTCTACGCACACATACATATATCTAGGGTCCATACCGTACCTAGGTAGCCGGCCGGCCCCCTCCCTAGCCGAAAGGTGAAGAGAGGAAAGAGGTGTGAAATTGCCCACACAAAGTCATGTATGTATAAGAGCGGCTGGACCAACTAAATCTCCGCTCCTGTGTCGTTCCCTGAGGCGGCACCGAGGCGAAATCCTAGCCGCCCAAAAACCTAAGATCGGTGGCCTCCCCTGCCGCTGCTGCCGCCGGCGAGGGCCGTGGTGGCGGCAGACCCCAATGCCGAAGGTGTTGGCGGGTGGCGGCGTGGGGGCCTACCGATCTGCCCAATAAAGGGGACGATCCTTCGGGCTTCTCGCGCCTAGAAGATAGTCTGCTTGATGCCTGCTCTCATTTTCTAGCAGGTGACGAGTTCCGGAAGGCTCCGCCGGCGATCTTCTTTGCGCACAAGTTGCCTGTAGATTGCTGGATCAGGTGGGATTCGGTCGTGTGTTCCTGTTTCAAAGGAGCGACACGAACCTACGTTGACTGTTGCCAACATGGGACATGTTGGTCTTCGATTTCCAAGGAGGACACAGTGGCGGAGAATGTCCGTCAGCTAAGATATGAGGCTAGTGATGGTGGGCTATGTCTTGGTGGTGATGAGGACCTTGATTGTTTTCTTGACTTGTAGCAGCGACAGTGAAAAGCAGGGGCGGTAGCACCGGGAGAGTACAGGGTCTTCTCTTTCAGGGTGAAAATCCAAGATCTGATCTTAACTGGTTATGTCTGGCAATGGTCTTGAAGGCATTGTTTTGAGAGAGGCGAACTTGCTCCAGGGTGAAAATCCAAGGTCTGGCCTTAATTGGTTGTGTCTGACAATGTCCTTGTCGAAGGCATTGTTTTGTGAGTGCGAACTCTGGGTGTTGTCTTGGTGGTGTTTGGTGTTGCAGCTACTTCGTCTTGATCACCGTAGCGAGATCTTTTAGTTTTGGTTTTCTGTTCTTCTTGTTATTTTGCAATAGGTTGTGTGCATCCGATGTCTTTAGGACATTGCGTTGTTGTAGATGCCGGGTGTAATTGGTATCTTTCATGATATTAATATATGCTCATTTCCAAAAAAAAACTACTACACCAAATTGAGGTATTTGAAAGCATTTAGAAACTATATATGCGAAGAAAGACCACAGTTAACTAAGAAAAATAATAATGTGTCGCGTAGGCCACACATGATCCTAATTTTAGGTAAAAGTTTGCAGATTCACATTGCTCTCTCTCTCTCGATTTTAAGTCTCAAGAGGAAGGATGTGCAGTGTTCATCTGCACTAGGCTCATATAATATATGCTATAAAATTGCATGGTATTCTTAATACACATTGTTGTAGTTAAATGTTTGGCAATCTTTCATCTGCTTAGATCGAAGGTGCATTGGTTCTTTCATATAACAAAGGGTTTAGCATTGGATTCGTTTGTGTTCCATACTTCATCATGTGGACGCGCGTACTACTCTAGACTCTGTGGTACAGACATCTCGACACGGGCTATGTTCAACCAATATGACTGATGACTTAGCAATAGATTAGCAATGCATAAGTACAAGTCATAATCTTATGTGGTATTCTATGTCTTTGGATTGTTTCTTTGGTTGTAGGTAGTAATAAACAAATATTACTATGTACCGATGAATGGTTGTGTGCACCAATTGGTGCATAGACTGGGTGTTTCCCACATTTTTTAGAAAAATGCATATAACTACAAAAAGGGATTAACTAAAATATGCTGCTAAATTAACTACAATAGTGGCCCACTTTTCAAGTATGACATGTGGGGTTCATAACACCATGACATGGATTTGATTTGTAGGATTAAACCCATAGGAAAATTTTCCCACGGGACTGCATGACACTATGTTTTGGAGCAAACTTTTCATCTACTCAAACCTCATGTTACAATCCCTTTGTGTTTCCTATGATTCAAACACTACTTGAAGAAAATTCATGTAGTTTCCAAATCCTATAGGTTTCAGCTAGACATGACACTATAATCCTGTGTGTTTTCTATTTCTAACTTTTTTCCTATCCTAGAATCAAACAGACCCTTAGACACTACTACTCGAATGCTCGGCCTCTTTTAAGGGATGTATGTAAATAAGGTTGCATTTAATGATTTTGGGTTCATGCATGCATAAGATTGGGCTAGAACATTTTTTACCTATATACTCACGTAAGAGTTGTATTTTAGCTAAAATACGATACCAATACTTTTCTTCATTAGCCGCACAAGAAGAATACCTAAGATATAGTGCTAAGAAACCCACATTGTGAAAGGCATTAGTCGCTAGTGATGACTATGTAACTTTTCTTCTTTAGCGTTCATGTGTTTGTGCGCGGTTAGGTGCATTCTAGGTATGCAATGGCCGGGAGTTAACTCTTTATGGTTGTATCACCTTTATGTGTCGTTATGAGCTTGATAAAAGCGCCATCTACTAAAATAAATCTTTTATTTGGAAAAAATCGATGGTTTTGAAAGGACCAAGAGGTTTGAGAGTGAAATTCGCGTAGTAGCAGAATAGCAGTGCAAGTATGGTGAATATATGCTCCCAAGTGTGCCCTACGTACCGAGCTGCAGCGTGCAGTGTACTTTCAGAAGGAGTCTTTCCTTGTTGAGCAAAGGGTACTCTGGTGCTGCGTGGTCGCTAGTCCCAACGCAGCTAGGTATAGCCTTCTCCTCTTCCTCATCCTGCAGCAGCATGCATGCAGTACTATGAGTTAGAAAGACAGAATTAATCATGGCAGAGAAGGAGGGAGAAAGCTAAAGACAGTAGTAATAACTAAGCACTGCACTGTTGCAGTTAGAAAAAAGATACAGGAGGAAGGAAAAAGGCTGTGGCGTTGTGGGATCGCGATAGCGATGTATGGGGATCTGATGATCCACGATGCAGGATCGCATCGCATACGATCTGATCGAGGGCCGAGCGCGGGGGGGGGGGCAGGGGCACTGACTCGAATGCAGTGAATACCCTTCAATTCATCAGAGTGCGCCAAAGCACCAAAAAAAAGCTACTAGCAGCAAAGGGGAAAAAAGAAAGCCTGCGCTCTCTTTGCCTCCCGTGCATATGCATGGCTTTTCGATTCAGAGAGTAACTGATTAAGTACACTGTGTAGATAGACTAGAAGCGGTAGTCAATGGCCATGACAGAATTTGCAACTTCGTAGTAAACCACATGACCACATGGATTTCCTCAACACATCAAACTGACAATCAAAGACCCAAAGACACACACGGTCTACTCCTGAGTCCTGCATCTGCTTCAGTGCTGAGATGACAAGCATGATGATGTCAATGGGCATGAAGGTGAAGGTCGAATTGCAGATGTGATGCCCTGAAATGACCGGAATGCTACTAGTAGCAAGATCCAGCATGCAGAGAAACCAACCAAAGGTGGTAGGGCCGTAGAGAGAAAGTGGGGAATTTAGCTTCCCAAGGCCAAAGCGCACGAGCACAGTGAAATCCATCTGATCAAACTCGAGTGTTAACCATGCAAATGGCCCAGCTTTTTCTGCTCGAAACTGCATGCGTCGCTCAGGCCTAGCAAGCTTAACTGAATGCCTTTGGACCCAAGAATCTTGTCTTTGAATCTGCAGGCCTAGCGACCTACACAGCGACCTACGCGGCCTAGCTAGTAGCTACTAGGTAGAGAGCATCTCATATCATGATGGCTTCTTTCTGCATGAGGGGCAATGGACTGTCTGAGCCGCGTGATGACGACGGGCCGCACCAGACGACTGCCGAGGCCGAAGAACGACCAATCACACGTCCACAGTGTGTATCAGCGCAACAACAGGAACATTGACAATTATGTGTGGATTGGACAGGCACCATGGAGGAAGAGGAATGAGCTTCAACTAGCATACTCTGTTCCTATTCATAGTACTCTTCTGTGTACTACTATGTATATCTAGACTAGTATGAGCTGCAGCCTGCAGATTGATTCGGCCTGTATCATTTGCTTGTTGGTTGTCATTTATTATATTTTTTAATAAAACGAGCAATTTGTCTCATTTTATTAAAAAACCAGGACCAGTTCATTACGGAGAACCGGCCGAAAACCGATACAAATGCACCAATATCGTCATGAAACACGACCATATTGGGCACCACCATCATCGGCCGACTTGGCCACCCACACGAAGTAGACACGCACCACGAAGAAGAAAAGCCACCGTCGAGGTTGCCACCGAGTGTCATCGTTATCACTCCTCCGCGAGCCACTGACTCCGACGTCACCTTCGACGACCCGAATGAAGCCTCGCTTCAAGCGACAGCCCATGCCAACAGTCGGCCACACACACCAAAGGCAGACAACTCCGACTTTGACGATGAGCCTCCCGAAAGAAATATAATGGGCTTGCGCCGATCGAGTCCTCTGCAAAGACCACCGGCCGCCGGTCATCGTCACCACCTGGACTCGTTCCACCGCATCTCCGACTCCACAGCAACAGAGCGAGCACATCAGCGCCCTTGAGGAGCCGCCTTAGCACCCACACGGCGGCCTAGCCACCATCCATGAGTCTAAGCTCCAGTCGATCCGGAAAACGATGCCCCCAAGGAGTAGAAAGAAAGACGTGCATCGCCTTCATCGCCCGATCCCATGGATCCGAGATTTCCCTCGGGAAGACCACGGACGAGGGGAGGAGCCCACATCGACACTTCCAAGAAAGTCAACGGCACCCGCTGGTGGCGCCGCCGCCGGTTCCAACCCTGATGGCTTTTTTCTGCATGATTGTCGTTTATGGGCTCCCTTTCAAGATAATAAAGTCTGTAATAGTTGACATAGTCAGGTATAAGTATAACTGAGGTAAAGGTAGTAGTATTAGGGAAGGTATTCGTGCAAGGTGATGAGCGGGAGAATTGTAAAGCATCAAACCCTACTCCCGTTTGGATGTCAAACTATGCTCGAAAAATCAGGAATCCGAATCAGGAAAGATGAAGAATGCCTGGTGGTTGGATGCCCAAGGAATTGCCCAGACTACATTCCGTATCTGTGAACACTCGCAGTGAAGCCCCTGAATGCTCAACCTTCATCTCTGTGCTAAACAAGGCCTCCAGCAATTGCGCCCAAAACTTAATCTCATTTGGGCCCAGACAGCCCATGGCTTATTGTTATATGTTGATCCAAATTCTACAAAGTATAGGCCAACTTCTGATGAGTGGAGCGAGGCCCGTCGCCGGGAGGCTCCGGTACGGATCGTCGAAGACCTAGGTTTCCACCGATATATAAACCCCTTGTAAGCCGCCGGTTGGGAGAGTTGCATCTGTGAAATCCCCGGTGTTTGTAAACACTCCTCGATATAGTGAAGTTTCACGGTGGCGCCGTGGTTTTTCCTCTCTTTGTTGGAGAGGTTTTCCACGTTAAATCTGTGTCTCCTTGCTGTGTTTTCGTTGTTCTTCGTTATCTTCTTGTCGCGATTGTAACAAGTGGTATCAGAGCCCCGTGTTCTAATCTAGGGTTTGCGACATGTCGTCATTGAAGTTCGATCTACCATTTGGACTACACCACAAGATTCTCCTTGTGGTGAAGATGCGCGATTCTCCCAAACTTCTGATCTGGATGAAGCGCTGGATGGATTCGGTGAAAAGGATGCTAAGACCTGGTCCGCTGAAGAGAAGCGGAAGGACCGTAAGGCTTTGTCTTTGATTCAACTTCATCTGTCCAATAATATTTTGCGAAGTAATCGAGAAGAAATCTGTCACGCCCTATGGGAAAAACTGAAACGATCTGCATGTCAAAGGATCTAACCAAGAAGATGCATGTGAAGATGAAGTTGTTCTCATAGATTGCAGGAAGGTGGATCGGTAATGAATCACTTATCTCTTTTAGAGAGATTATTTCTGATTTGCAATCTATGGAAGTAAAATATGATGATGAGGATCTAGCCCTATTACTCTTATGCTCATTGCCTAGATCTTATACACACTTTCGTGATACAATGTTGTTGAGCCGTGAGAAGATAACCCTTGATGAAGTGCAAGATGCTCTCAAACAGAGGGAAAAGATGAAATCTATGGTGCAGTCAGATGGGGCGTCCTCCAAGGCTGAAGCTCTGCAGGTTCGTGGCAGGACCGAGCAGAGATTTAACAACCATGGCAACCGAGATAAGAGCAAAGACGGCAGAGGTCGTTCGAAGTCCAAGGGACAGGACAAGTTCTGCGGTATTGTAAGAAATCTAATCATGTTATTGATGATTGCTGGAAGCTGCAGAATAAGGAGAAAAGGAACGGTACTTACCAACCGAAAGATAAGGATCAAGGCAATGGTAAGGCTGCTGTTGTTTCTGATAGTTCTGATGGTGAATGCTTAGCTGTTTTTGCTGCTGGTGCTTCTCGTGATGATGAATGGATACTTGATCTTGCATGTTCGTTTCATATTTGCTGTAACAAAGATTGGTTCAGTTCATATGAGTCTGCAGCATCGGAGATTTTGTGCGTGTGGGGAATGACAACCCATGCCATATCGTTGGTGTTGGATCTGTTAAGATTAGGACACATGATGGCGTGACACGCACGTTGAGTGAGGTGAAGCACATACCAAGCATGGCCAGAAATTTGATCTCCCTGAGTACCATGGACGTTGATGGATACAAGTATGCGGTGGGCATCGAGTTCTGTAGGTATCAAAAGGTTCTCTTATTAAAATGATTGTTGATATGAATTCTGCTATATTATTTGTTCTTAGAGGTAGCACTTTGCCCGGTATTGCTGCTATTACTTCTAATGATTCTGATGATTGTGGTAAAACACATCTATGGCATATGTCTTGGGCATATGAGCAACAAGGCATGGCAGAGTTGGTCAAGAGAGAGCTGATTGATGGTTGCAACTTGAGTAAGTTTGAGTTCGTGAGCACTTGCATCTTTGGTAAGCATAAAAGAGTTAAATTCAATGCTTCCGTTCATACCACCAAAGGCATATTAGATTATGTGCATGCTGATGTATGGGGTCCGTCCGTAAGACTTCTATTGGTGGTGCTAATTATATGCTTACTATTATTGATGATTACTCAAGAAAGGTGTGGCCTTATTTTCTCAAGCATAAATCTGATGTTTTGATGCTTTTAAGAAGTGGAAAGTTATGGTTGAAAACAGACGAGAAGAAGGTAAAGGTACTACGTCGACAATGGTATGGAATTCTGTTCTAATGAGTTTGAGGAGTTTTGCGAACGATGGCATGATCGTGCATCACACCATCCCATATACTCCTCGCCAGAATGGCGTGGCGTAACGCATGAATGTAACCATCATCTCGAGGGCTCGTTGTATGTTGTCTAATGCGGTATGCATAGGCGTTTCGGCTGAAGCAGCCAACACAGAAAGTGTTACCTCATCAACAGGTCACCTTCTATTCCACTTGAGAAGAAAACTCCTATTGAGGTATGGTCAGGATCACCTGCTGATTATTCACAGTTGAGAGTTTTTGGTTGCACTGCTTATGCTCATGTTGATAATGGAAAGTTAGAGCCTAGAGCTGTCAAGTGCATATTCCTTGGTTATGGTTCAGGAGTTAAGGCATATAAACTATGGAACCCTGAAACAAAAAGGATTTTGTTGAGTAGGAACGTTGTTTTCAATGAATCCGTTATGTATCATGACAGCCATCGATCCCTCTCCTGCTATTGGAGAGGAGGAGTTCGTGGTGTGGAGCACCTGCAGAAAACTGTTGATAATAATGCTGTTGTTGATGATACTCATGAGGAAAATATTGATGATGATGTTGTTCAGCACTCACCTACTGTTTTGCAGCAGCCACAGGAATCTATTGCTGCTGATAGACCGAGACGTAACATAGTTCCACCTCGTCGTTTAATTGAAGAGTGTAATCTTGTACATTATGCTTTGAGTTGTCTTTGAACAGGTGGAGAACGATTCTGAACCTGCTACATATAATGAAGCCATTGCATCCGTTGACCGCGAGAAGTGGGCATCTGCTATGCAAGAAGAGATGCAATCGCTTGAGAAAAATGGCACATGGGATGTTGTGCGCTTGCCTAAACAAAAGAAGGCGGTCCGCTGCAAGTGGATCTTCAAGAAAAAGGAAGGTCTATCTCCCAAAGAGCCTTCAAGGTACAAGGCAAGGTTAGTAGCAAAAGGGTTCAGCCAGATTCCAGGTATTGATTACAATGATGTGTTCTCTCCAGTTGTGAAGCATAGTTCCATTCGTACTTTCTTTAGTATTGTGGCTATGCGTGATCTTGAGCTTGAGCAGTTAGATGTCAAGACTGCTTTTCTGCATGGAGAGCTTGATGAGGAAATATACATGGACCAACCAGAAGGGTTCATAGTGCCTAGTAAAGAGGATTTTGTGTGCAAATTAAAGAAGTCTCTTTATGGCTTAAAGCAATCTCCAAGACAGTGGTATAAAAGGTTTGATTCATTTATGATCTCACATGGTTTTGAGAGGTCTAAATATGATAGTTGTGTTTATATCAAGTTTGTTGATGGGTCACCTATATACTTGCTGCTATATGTTGATGATATGTTAATTGCTGCCAAGGGCATGAAAGAAATCACTACTTTGAAGGCACACCTAAGTAGTGAGTTTGAGATGAAGGATCTTGGTGCTGCTAAGAAGATCTTAGGTATGGAGATTACCCGAGATAGAAAATCTGGTTTGTTATTTCTTAGTCAGCAAAGTTACATTAAGAAAGTTCTTCATCGTTTTAATATGGATGGTGCCAACTCAGTTAGTACTCCTATTGCTCCTCACTTTAAATTGTCAGTTTCTCAATGTCCTACTACTGATGAAGAGTTTGAGTACATGTCAAAGGTGCCATATTCTAGTGCTGTTGGTTCTTTGATGTATGCCATGGTTTGTTCTCGTCCTGATTTATCATATGCTATGAGTTTGATAAGTAGATACATGGCTAATCCTGGTAAAGAACATTGGAAGGCTGTTCAGTGGGTTTTCAGGTACCTTCTTGGCACTTCCAATGCTTGTTTGAAGTCTGGCAGGACCGTGAGGGACTCGTTGGCTATGTGGATTCAGATTTTGCTTCCGATTTGGATAAGAGAAGATCCCTCACAGGTTATGTGTTTAATGTTGGAGGTTGTGCTGTTAGCTGGAAGGCTACATTGCAGGCTGTTGTTGCACAATCTACTACTGAAGCTGAATACATGGCTATTGCTGAAGCTTGCAAAGAATCTGTTTGGTTGAAAGGTTTGTTTGCTGAGCTTTGTGGAGATGATTCTTGCATTACTTTGTTTTGTGACAGTCAAAGTGCCATATACCTTACAAAAGATCAGATGTTCCATGAGAGAACTAAGCACATTGATGTCAAGTACCATTTTGTTAGAGACATTGTTGCTCAAGGTAAATTAAAGGTATGCAAGATCAGCACTCATGATAATCCTGCTGATATGATGACTAAACCTGTTCCTGTTGCTAAGTTTGAGCTTTGCTCGAACTTAGTTGGTTTAACTGATTAGCCCAAGTGGCTATTGGCGCCGAAAGTATTTGCTTTGTTTGTTCAGGGAGATGGTTGCTGTTGATGCTACAAGGAGGAATTTGTCTCAAGGTGGAGTTTGTTATATGTTGATCCAAATTCTACAAAGTATAGGCCAACTTCTGATGAGTGGAGCGAGGCCCGTCGCCGGTACGGTACGGATCGTCGAAGACCTAGGTTTCCACCGATATATAAACCCCTTGTAAGCCGCCGGTTGGGAGAGTTGCATCTGTGAAATCCCCGGCGTTTGTAAACACTTCTCGATATAGTGAAGTTTCGCTGGCTGGCGCCCGTGGTTTTTTCCTCTCTTTGTTGGAGAGGTTTTCCACGTTAAATCTGTGTCTCCTTGCTGTGTTTTTCGTTTTCGTTCTTCGTTATCTTCTTGTCGCGATTGTAACACTTATGAATTGACAAGGCCGCTGTTAACACTTAACAGACGTTCTCAGGAAAAAAATTCGGATGGTCACTAGAAAAAAAAAAAGGGAAAAAATGGTTCCCTTCAGTGTTATCGCTCCGGCATACTGATGCGGCATAGAGATGTCCAGTAAAATTAAAAACCGCACATCGGCTTTGCTATATCCGGTGACGACAAATCAAAATGCAAGTGGCTGGGATTCGGAGAGATAGTCATCGTCATCATTCAAAGAGATAAGATTGAAAAGCCAAATCAAACCTCATGGTTTATTTTATTTTTCTTTTTGTATCTCGCGGTCTGCAAGAGGAAAACAACCATTAAAAAGTTAAGTAGTTGTAAGAGAAGATAAGAAGAAAGCTCATGTTGTAAAAGCATGAAACGCGTTGCCACCTTTTTGATCCTCCTCCTTCATGAGAGTTTTCAAATTAATAGTGGGACGAATTCATCGCCCACCTTCTGAAGACAGAAAGTGTTAAAGCTCTAATTATTATTCATTGATAGATACAGAGTTTTTCTTTTTGCGGGTGATTGTCTGATTGATAATAGTTGTTACAAACCCAAGAGGGCGACACCCGAGACTACAACACGGGTCGTACAATCTAGGTCTGTGGAAGTCGTGGTGCGAGGCTGAATGCCCCTGCCGCCCATGATCAGGCATCCCCCTTGATTGTGTCGAGCAAGCCAGCAGGGTCGCCCCACGCACCAACAAACAACCTCGTCACGTATATGATTTGGGAAGTTGAATGGAGAGAAACAAGTGGGTATTCCGCAAAACATAAATAATTACATCTACTCAAATAGTAGTCGAATGGCAGTGCGCCTGCCTTTTCACAAAAAGAAGAGTTTACAAACCTGCCCTAGCTGATTCATGCCAAAAGATAAATGAAAACAATAGTTGCTAATCAATACAAATAGAGCACGGGGTAGAGAAGAACAAACAAATAGAAGAAGAACCAAGTGATACATACATGGATGTACCAAATAGATGTTTTCTCTAGTACACTCTACCCACAAGAAACTACAAGCACAAGAAGGCGTACAACACAAACATGTGAAAGAACTTTAAAATGGAAAAGGGAGTCTAGAACCAGCCACTAAGAATGAGTCCTTGATTTTAAAATTACAAAGAAATGTACGTAAATTATCTTATGCAGTGCAGTAGTATCTATTTACAATCATATGGTGATAGATTCATTGGTCATGCATCCTTGTGCTTCAGGTGGATTTCATCCTGTCTAGTTTGTGCTTAACCTGCAAAATAACCCTGTATTTCATCAGCAAACCCTCATCTTCCACACTTTGCAACAAATCTTACTACCGAGCATGCATTAGTCTCACCAAAATGGTATTGATCTCCTCGAGCAGAGGCTGGACAATGGATACAAAGATCATGACATCTCCTGCAAAATCCTCGGGGTCCTGGCAGTTCCCCATCAAAACCTTAATGAAGATCTCTCTGTCTGGAATGAGATCCAGGGCTACCTAACAGTTTGCAGCTATGCTCGACAGATTAGGTCAGTGGATACAAGTCAAACGAAATGATGATTGTAACTTAGTGCACTAATCTACATTTGCGATTGATGAACTATATTTTTCGTATAAACAATTTTCGGATTTTTTAAGCCTATATAGTAACGTAAATCAATTTGTAGTTGTGTAGAAATTATTATCAAGAACAGCAGTAGAGATACCCTGTAAGCAGCTGATGAGATCCATCCATGGAATGGCTTCAGGGTGCTCTTGTATGCTTCTTCGACTATCTCTTTCAGGCTTGGTTCTGGATTATTTATTAATCTCTCCAGCAAATGTAGCGAGAAATTAATTGACCTGAACATAAAGCATTTCGCAACACATGAGAACGAAAGTTTGCAAGTTGCAAACGAATACACATATATGTCATACATACAAGAACATTGGATGAGAAAAAAGTTCATGTAAAACTATCTACCTAGACAACCAGATAGTAGCGCGGGTGCAACTGTTGGTCTTTTTTGAGATCCCTTCCTCTACTTCTTCAGTCACAATTGTCGTCAAGTTAGCGTATTTTGAAGGGTCTCTCGCAAGAAGATCTTGTAATCTCTGAAAATATAGTACACATATTCACCATGTCCAACTTCTTAGTTATATGAACAAATGCAATGCAGAATCCAAGTGGGGCAACATGGGCATAGATTCATTGGATAAAAACATGGAATAGTTAATTTATTGATTGCAAAAATAGATAAATTACCTGAATATTTTGTTGGATGTCTTGCCTCAGGACAAGTAATGTTGGGCCAATCTCATCTTTCATAGCAAAGGAAAGAATTTGTTAGTTCCACTTGATTTTACATTTTTGTAGATGCATGATGGAATAACAAATGGAAAACGAATTTTAAAAATAGAGTAGCTCTAGAAATTAAATTTCAGTTCTTAAAAATTAATTTCAGTTTCTTTCTATTTATTCGTTAACCCCCAAACAAGGGGTTTGATATTTTCATTCTCACTTCATGACAGATATATTCCTCCCAAAAGCAATATTCAGATTTATAGCAAGGTAGAGAAACATATTTATACGTATACAACGAAACAAAGTTCTTTGTTTCTAGAACACCCAAACAGCTTATTTGGCTATCAAAATAACAGCTTAATCTTCTTGAACTTCACTTTCTACTGAACAAAAGAGGAAAAAAATAGCACGATATTTTGCATATTGTAAGACATTGAGTAGGTAATTAACCAACCAAGAACATGGAGAAGCTGCTTGGAGATACAGAGAAGATCCATGGTAGATGACCTCTGCTGCTGCTGCTTTTGCTCTTGCTGCTGATCCACACCATCTGTTGAGCTGAGCAGGCAGAGCTCCTCCATGGCCATCCTCAGCTCCGACTTGCCCCTCTCCATCTTCTCGCTTTCTCTCTCCATCTCCATCACCCTAGCTATGTCTCATTTAACTTGCTATCTCGCTCACTTAGGCTTATATACACGCATTGCAACCTCATTTGCTGCCATTTCTTGGAACAAATGATGGGGTCAACTTCTTGATGCTATTTTTTGATGTAATAATTGTTATGTCTTGGAGCTGTTCTCCACACGCCTCTATGTGAAGTCAGAGCGGCGAATGGTGTATTATTAGGAGTAAAGTAAGAGGTGGTGAATCTGTCGCCTAGCTTCGGATAATTTATTTTACTTGATGCAGTTGTCATGGACTTGTTTAATTGTGTTAAGCACTTGTCTTGTACTGTTGCGGTGTAACTAAACCACTGGCTATTAATATATATATGTGACTCCAGCCTGTAAAAATAATCTTTTTTTACAGGAAGCCTTGTGCTAGTCATTTGGCCTTCTGTAACAAGCAAATTGTGTTCTTCTTCATTGGGGATCATTACAAGGAACATGGGCGATTTTTGTAATGAAGATGGAAAATGAAATATTACACCGCTTTTCTCCAAGAATTAGCATGACCACAAAGAAAACAATTTTGAGGTGAAAGAAGAGAAATTATATATGAAGAGTAAAGCCTTGATAAGTCCTGCTCAACTATCCGTCATGGATGATATGGTATCCATAGAATAATAGGAATAAAAATGGCATATTCTCATAGAGAAAAAGTACAAAAAGGAAAAACAATAGACATGCAAAGCCACGCCTAAGCGATGAACCGGATGTACAATTTGGAAGGGTGTGACATGATGCAGTTGCATACGCCGGGTATCCTTGGTATTAGCTTATCTATTATAGGGAAAAATATTCTTACAAAAGATTCTCCGTGACCTGTTTTACTTAAGGGATACCTATATGATCATAATGTCATCATCTAGCCCGAAAAGGAAATCCTCATGTCACCATCGATCACCACCCCACCATGGCCATTGACAATACTCTGGTGCATCTTTCAAAGCTATTCTCGCCGGTAGGAGCCAGGCCATATATGGCTGCGTTTTATTTGTAACTTGGTCCTTGAGATTCTCTAAAAAATATACCTCCTCCGTCTCAAAATAGACGTCGAAAATTTATCTAAATTTCGATGAATCTAGACACTATTTAGATACATCTAAATTTTGAAAAACTTACGACATCTATTTTGGACGGAGTATTTGGTTGTCAATAAACCGGCCAGCTATGGTTGTCGAGTAATATGTAGTACTCTCTCTGATTCATATTAATGTTCTCAGATTTATCTAGATTCGAATGTATCTAGTCATATTTTAGTGTTAGATACATCCGAATGTAGATAAATCTAATAACGTTAATTTGGATCGGAGGGAGTAATACATCCTCCGTTCGGAAATGAATGTCGCAGACTAAAACACGATGCGTATCTAGCGAAAACTGTGACACTTATTTCCGAATGGAATGAGTAGTATACAACGATGTACTCCCTCCGATCCAAAATAATTAGTTTGGATTTGCTTAGATTTGAATGTATCTAGTACTAAAACATGTCTAAATACATCCGAATTTAGACTAATCCAAATCAATTAATTTGGATCGGAGGGAATACTATAATTCAAACATCATTAGCCATTTCAATCAGTGGGAGAGCTCGATCAGAGGATTAATATAATAGCCCTGAACTTATACTTCCTCCGTTTCAAAATATAAGATGTTTTAGTTTTATGAAAAAAAGTATATCTAGACCCATTTTAATATGTAGGTTCACTCCAAATCTAGATGAACTTACACATAAAAGGAGTTTACATACACTCCTTTCACGAAACTAAAACATCTTATATTTTAAACCGCAGAGAGTACTTTGATAAACACTAGTAGAAAAAACTGCCTTCCGTTCGCAGCCTCCCAGAGCATTTGTCCTGGTTCCTCCACGAATCGGACTAATGCTCGCATTAGTCCCGGTTCGAAAGGCCCGAGCGACGCACGGGAGCCAAGGGGCATAAGTCCCGGTTCGTAACAGACCATTCGTCCTGGTTTGTAATACGAACCGGGACTAAAGGTCGGGCCCCAGACACGTGGCCTGCCACACACCTTTAGTCCGGTTCGGACGAATAGTTCGCCTATAAATGCACCGCCCTAGCCAGCCCCCTCCCTCTGTTTTTTCTCTTGGTGGAAGGAGTGAGGCGTGTGTGCTAGTTTTTTTTCCTATGCACATTAGGTGTTCGACGAAATGTCTGAGAGAATCATACGCTTGATTTCACAGAAAACAAAAATGATATGAGGTGCCCGAGCCACACTTAAGCCTTTCTCCTCTTTCTTTCCTTCTTGATCGAGGTTAGCAACCTTATCCTTCATCTGTCATTGATATAATAATGCATGTGTCAACGTAAAGTGGTCATCTATTCACGATGTTCTGTAATGATGCAGATGAACTGGAGGGGATGGATGTACGGTGACCGACGTGAATCCGTGTACATTCAAGGCGTGGATAAATTTATCGATGTGGCTAAGGCAAACAAAGAGAATGGATTTATGTGTTGTCCATGTGTTCAATGTCAGAACATCAAGGAGTACTCTTCCTCGAAAATCATTCGCGGCCACCTGGTTTGGAGAGGTTTCATGCCCAGCTAGAATTGCTGGACCAAGCACGGAGAAAGAGGGGTTATGATGGAAGACAATGATGAAGAAGAGGATGATGAAAACTATTGTCATATGTTCCCTAAATACGATGATATTGCAATGGAAGAGAATGAATAAGAAGGAGGTGAAGAACGTGCATCAGATGAGCCCATTGATGATCTTGGTCGAGTCATTTCTGATGCAAAGCGAGACTGTGAAACAGAGAAAGAGAAGTTGAAGTTGGAGGGCATGTTAGAGGATCACAAAAAATTGTTGTACACAAATTGCGAAGATGGCAGCACAAAGCTCAGTACCACACTGGAATTGCTAAAATAGAAGGCAAAGATTGGTTTATATGACAAGGGATTTGAGAAGTTACTAAAAATAATAAAGCCAAAGCTTTCAAAGGATAACGAATTGCCCGAGAGTACTTACGAAGCAAAGAAGATTCTCTACCCTCTAGGATTAGATGTACAGAAGATACATGCATGCATAAATGACTGCATCCTTTACTGCGGTGAGAAGTATGAGAATTTAGATAAATGTCCGGTATGCATTGCACTGCGGTATAAGATCAGACGAGATGACCCTGGTGATGTTGATGGTAATGACGAGCCCCCCAGGAAGAGGGTTCCTCCTAAGGTTATGTTGTATGCTCCTATAATACCAAGATTGAAACGTTTGTTTAGAAACAAAGAGCATGTCAGGTTGTTGCGATGGCATATGAAGACAGTAAGAAAGACGGGAAGTTGAGACACCCCGCTGATGGGTCGCAGTGGAGAAAAATCGAGAGAGAGTTCCCGAACTTTGTAGGTGACACAAGGAACTTATGGTTTGGTCTAAGTACAGATGGCATGAATCCTTTTGGGGAGCAGAGCTGCAGTCACATCACCTGGCCTATGACTCTATGTATCTACAACCTTCCTCCTTGGCTGTGAATGAAGCGTAAGTTCATTATGATGCCAGTGCTTATCCAAGGCCCGAAGCAACCTGGTAACGACACTGATGTGTACCTAAGGCCATTAGTTGAAGAACTCTTATAGTTGTGGGGAAAACCAGGTGTACGTGTGTGGGATGAGCACAAACAGGAGCCATTTGACCTATGAGCGCTGCTTTTCATAACCATCAATGATTGGCCTGCTCTTAGTAACCTTTCAGGACTAACAAACAAGGGATACAAGGCATGCACACACTGTTTAGATGATACTGAAGCTATATATTTGCATAAATGTAAGAAGGTTGTGTACCTGAGGAATCGTTGATTTCTTCCGATCAATCATCAAGTAAGAAAGAAAGGCAAGCATTTCAAAGGTGAGGCAGATTACCGGAAGAAGCCTGAACTTCCTACTGGTGATGATGCATTTGGTATGGTCAAGGACATAGAAGTAATCTTTGGAAAGGGTCCTGGCGGTCAACCTGTTCCGAACGACGCCACTACCGGACACACGCCCATGTGGAAGAACAAATCTATATTTTGGGAGCTACCCTATTGGAAAGTCCTACGTGTCCGCTCTTCAATCGACGTGATGCATGTGACAAAGAATCTTTGCGTGAACCTGCTAGGCTTCCTAGGCGTTTATGGGAAGACAAAATATACACCAGAAGCACAGGAGGACCAACAACGTATGAAAGACCCACAAAACATGCATCCATAGAACAAGACGGATAAACGGCATCACTTAAGTCCTGCTAGCTACGCTCTTACGAAAGCAGAGAATGAAATATTTTTTGAAGTCCTTTATAGTATCAAGGTGCCATATGGATTCTCGTCTAACATAAAGGAGATAATAAATATGGCAGAGAAAAATTCTAAAACCTGAAGTCTCATGACTGTCACGTGATTATGACGCAGTTGCTTCCAATCGCATTGAGGGGGCTTCTACTGGAAAATGTTTGAGTACCCATTGTGAAGCTATGTGCATTCCTCAATGGAATATCTCAGAAGGTGATCAATCAAGATATTCTGACAAGGTTACAAAAGGATGTGATCCAATGTCTTGTTAGTTTTGAGTTGGTGTTCCCACTATCCTTCTTCAATATTATGACGCATCTCCTGGTTCACCTAGTCGAAGAGATTTCCATTCTCGGTCCTGTATTTCTACACAATATGTTCCCCTTTGAGAGGTTCATGGGAGTGTTAAACAAATATGTCCATAGCTGTGCTAGGCCAGAAGGAAGCATCTCCAAGGGCTATGGAACAGAGGAGGTCATTGAGTTCTGTGTTAACTTTATTCCTGACCTTAAGCCGATTGGTGTTCCTGAATCGCGACATGAGGGGAGACTGAGTGGAAAAGGCACGCTGAGAAAGAAAGCAATGATATGTAGGGACGGACAATCTTTCACTCAAGCACACTACACGATTATACAGAATTCCACCTTGGCAGCTCCGTATATCGAGGAACACAAGATTATTGTACGCTCCAACAACCCGGGAAAGCCTGACTCCTGGATTAGAGATGAACACATGAAGAATTTCAGCAGTTGGTTGCGAACACATCTAATGAATGACACCACTATTGGAGATCAGCTCTACTTGTTGGCTGGATCACCATCTTCTACTATATTGAATTACCAAGGGTACGAGATAAATGGGAATACATTTTACACGATCTCCCAAGATAAAAAGAGCACCAACCAGAACAATGTTGTCCGCTTTGATGCAACCGACGAGAATGGCAAAAAGGACACATATTGTGGTTACATAGAGGAGATATGGGAACTTGACTATGGAGTTTCTTTTAAGGTCCCTTTGTTTCGGTGCAAATGGATCAACCTGAATGGAGAAGGGGTAAAGGTAGACCAGTTGTACGGAATGACAATAGTAGATCTCAACAATCTTGGTTACAAAGACGAACCATTTTTCCTAGCCAATGATGGGGCACAGTTTTCTATGTGAAGGACATGTCCTCCATACCAAAAAAAGAAAAAGAAAATAATTAAACGAATACATCACACGATGAGCCAAAGCGTCACATAGTTCTTTCAGGGAAAAGAAATATCGTGGGAGTCGAGGACAAGACAGACATGTCAGAAGATTATAATAAGTTTGATGAAATTCCGCCATTTATAGTGAAAACTGACCCAAGCATCCCGTTAAGCAAAGAATATGCTCCATGGTTATGGCCGAAGCGACCATAAACAGGCATAAGAAATTCCAAAACAGACCGAACAATGTAAATCATTCGCGTGGTGTCATATTATATGACATAGTTGCAAGGAAAAATACCAAACTTAGTATATTGATTATGTCCTATCATGTTCGAGGTTTCATGGCTTTCGGTCCAAATGACCAATGTTATGTGCATAATCGAGGCATAGTTTTCTATAATAATAAATGGCTTGAGTGTTAGTTTCGGGTTGTGGCTGGATCAGGACTAAAGGGGGGCCTTTATTCCCGATTCTGTAGTCCCAGTTATGGAACCGGGACTAATGGATCGTTTCCTACTAGCTAGTGTTGGTCTCTCTACAACTTTTCCGAACTATGAAGATGTTGTTCTATTTTTGTGCCGGGTAACTAATTTCACATATTAGGGAGTACATCTATGGCCAACTTGTTAGAGATGTCGGAGCACTGGGCTCCGCCGGCATCTCCCTCAAGTTGGCCGTAGTGTTATCCCTGCTCTCTCACACCATCTTGTAGTATATAACTTCTCTAACTAGATCAATATGCAGGGGAGCTAACTAATTTCACATATTAGGGACCGCATCTATGGCCAGTTTGTTGGAGATGCCAGAGGACTTGGCTCTGCCGGATCTCCCTCAAACTGGTCATAGTGTTGTCCCTGCTCTCGCATACCATATTGTTTGTAGTTGATAACTTCACAAGGATGCCTATTTATAGATTAAGCATCACAACATAGTGTCGACACTCACGACATAATGTTGACACTCTTGTCGATAGTCCTGGTTGGAGCCACTAACCGGGACTAAAGATATTTTCCACCATTTCCCACTGCTTCCCGCTATGCTTTCCCGTCCTTTTTGTCTAACCGGGTCTTTTAGTCCTAGTTGGAGCCACTAACCGGGACTAAAGATATTTCCCGCCATTTCCCATCGCTTCCCGCTTTGTTTTCCCGCCCTTTTCCTCTAACCGGGTCATTCTGTCTGTTGGGTTCACAACATAGAAAACAAAAAAATTCCTACAGTGGGAACTATCGCCAAGATCTATCTATTAGATACAAGCAACGGGTGGATATACATCCATAGAGAACTTATCCTCGAAGACAACAAAGCTTTGTTAATAAGATGGAACTCATGGATGATATAGTCATACACTTGCCGATCTCAAGATCGTGATGAAGTCCAGCAGGTCCAGCTCCAGCACGTCCATCAGATCCAGATCCAGCAAGTCTAGCACCACCAAGTCCAGCACCGCAAAGCAGCGGTGCATCCGTGATCACACACACGTCCGGTACCCCGACAACCTCTGTCCCTCGCTTCCGGCCAAAAGCGTGAAGCAACTCCTTTCCAAATAAAGCCACCAGGAACATGTATCTCGCTAATCCGAGACCATGGGGAATAACTAGAGGGGTAGAGAGATCCTTCACGAGGAGGTATGAGAGTGGAGGAGGAGGAGGTGCTCCTTATATAGGGGAGGGTGGCCACCCCAAGGGGGAATGGTGCCGGCCATGGTGGGTGCCCCCACGTCTCCCTCATTCATGTGGGTGGAGCTCCCACTCACATAAACACACACCTCCACTCATGTCCACTCACATGCATTAACTTTCCACCAAATTTAATGCATGCTCTCATTAAATAAAACTATTTTATTTATTTTATTCAGAATTTTGTTAATTATGAACATTCACATAAAACCCCCTGCAACATTTCAATATTACATGCATAACCAGTTTCTGCAATTTGACCCGAAACAATTGTGGTTTCCATCGAAATGATTCCAGCGCTTTCTTAAATCTTTATCTAAAACATATTTGCTCCAAATGGTGTCGGTATCCCTTAAATGTGTCACCCTACGGTTCGGGAATAATGCAGACATGATCGAGACCCCTCTCCGATCAATAATCAGAAGCAGGACCTGGAGATCCATGTGATCGTGTGAACCTTTAACGCTAGTAACTTAATCCCTTTGTCTAGCGATATATTACATGTCTGAGATTCGATCATCGGTATCCAAATACCTAGTTTGATCTCGTTACCCACATGCACTCTTTTCTTGTTCCCGTGATATAACATTCTAGTGATCACATCACTTGCTTGCAAGCTATCTTAATGTGATATCACCGAAAGGGCCCAGAGTATATCTATCCGTCATCGGGATTGACAAATTCCACTCTTGATCCATGAGCCTCAACATAACACCTTCGTAGTATCTGAACCCACCTTTATAGTCACCCTTTTACGGTGTGACGTTTGACGTTATCAAGTTACTCTTTCGATGTTAGCAATTGACATGATCTCATGGTCTAAGGACTAAGATTACTTCGTATGATGTTATAGCAATATAAACATAATGACTTTGATCGTAATGCTATACTTCGGATGAATGTTCATCACATCATTCTACCAATGTTGTGACCTTGTTATTAACAACATCCAATGTCCATGATCAGGAAACCTTGATCATCTTGTTAATCAACGAGCTAGTTCATAAGAGAGGCATAACTAGGAACTTTCCTTTTGTTTATTAAACACACATGTATTAATGTTTCCAAATTAATACAATTATAGCATGCAAAATAAACATTTATCATAAACAAGGGATAAGATAATAACCACTTTATTATTGCCTCTCGGGCATATTCCCTTCATTGTCCCAGTTGGATCCACTAACCGGGACAAGATATTTCCCGCCATTTCCCACCGCTTCCCGCTATGTTTTCCCGCCCTTTTACTCTAACCGGGTCTTTTTGTCCCATTTGGAGCCACTAACAGGGACTAAAGATATTTCCCACCATTTTCCACCGCTTCCCGCTATGCTTTCCCGCCCTTTTCCTCTAACCGGGTCTTTTAGTCCCAGTTGTAGCCACTAACCGGGACTAAAGATATTTCCCGCCATTTCCCATCGCTTTCTGCTATGTTTTCCCGCCATTTCCCTCTATATATAGGCCGACTGTGCCATGGATATCCACACCTTCCTCTCTCAATAATGGACACCGCATACTAGGCCATTCTCACACTCGAACAGACCGATGTGTTGTGCGCCTCCAGCTACCCATGCCTGCCGGGCTACCGGGTGCCTGCTGACTGGATGCTGAGTGTTGGAGGAGTTCTTGTCCCTCTTGTGCCTCAAGGTTCCTCCCGCCAGGCAGCCATCACGAACCACTTCTACCTAGAGCTCACGCCGAAGCAGCGGATGGATCCCCATTGGGATCCCGACAACTACGACACCTGGAATGCCTTCTTCGCTAATCGGTAGGAAAGGGAGCTCGCTAGGTACAAGGGTGACGACCCGCCCCCGGTGAACCACAATGAAACCAGTCGTCGCCTATGGTGGGCGAACCGGACTATCGCCGGTGTGATGCGCTACATTGACGAGGGAGATCATCCTCGCCGGCGGTACCCACACTTCCACCCGCCGCAAAGCCACAATAAGGGTGGCTGTGGTGAAGGCCACGGGCATAGCGGCATCGTCATCCGGGAGCCCCTCCCCCCCACGTCGTGCATCCGACGCTGGAGTGGCAGGTGCCCCTAGAATATGTCATGGTTCACGGTCCCTGGTTCCCCTACACAAGCCGGGGAAGGGTTGAGGATCCTCGAAATATGCCATAGAGACGACCATGAAGATGATTCAGAAGATGACCCTGAAGCTGTGTACTATAGGGCTAGACATGATTATGACTAAATCCATGGGCTAGGATGAATGGTTTGTTTGTGTACCCAAGATTGTCGAGAGATCCACTATTTTTATTCTGTAATGCATTTTTATTTGAAAATGGCAAAATAGAAAATAGTTTGAACAATTATTTTAGGAAACAGAAAATGGTTCTGCATTAGTTATTCAAATTCAAACACTTTTCATATTGAAAGTGTTTTAAAATTCAAATTTAAACCATTTCAAATTTAATAGTTTGAATAATTATTTTGTAAGACAGAAAGTTTTTTCAAATTCAAATTATTTAAATGTGAACACCTAAAAAAGAAATAAGGCGGGAACATCTGAAAAGTTTAAAAAACTTTTGAAAAAACGACTTTTAGTCCCGGTTAGTACCACCAACCGGGACTAAAGGTCCTCTACGTGCGCCGCTTTGGTGGCCATCATACGTCTCGGTTGGTGGCTCCAACCGGGACGTATGCTCAGGTCTTTCGTCCCGGTTGGAGCCATCAACCGGAATGTATGACCTTTTCGTCCTGGTTGGTGGCTCCAACTGGGACGAAAGACCATTTACTACTTAACCTCCATAGCCCTTCTTCCCCAATCTTCTTTCACTCTCACCCGAAACAGATCGTGCCGCTGCCGCGAGCACAAGCGCTCGAACGCCGTCAGGCTGCCCAACTGCTGCCCCTCCACGGGCCTCCACGCGCCACCTCGCTGTGCTGATCCTCCTCACCGAAGGAATCAAAGTCGCGTGACCGGAATCGACCGCATATTCCCCGTCATCGATGAGCTCCGTCGTCGCCATCGCCGTTGCTGCCGACCTCCTCCGTCCTCGCCAAGGGTATACACGTGTCGAGGGTGAGCTTGTGATTCTCCTAGACCCCTTCTTTCCTCCCCTCTCGCTCTGGCCTTCTCCCACGTCGCGTGCCACCGTTCGCCGCCACTGGCTGTCGTCGCGTCTGCTGTTCTGATGACCAAATCCGGGCGGTGCCGCCGTAGTTAGGTTCGCCTCAATGCCCTCTTTCGAACAAGCTCGCGCACACCCTCTCCCGAGCCCTCTGGCAACATCACCGGCCACCGACTGACCGTGCTCACCGGCGAGCCGAGGTGGAGTTGAAGTGGGCCTGGCCCTAGTCGTCAGCCTCTAGGCTAGACACAACCCCGGTGAGAAATGTCCCCAACCTCGTGACGACGTCAGCCTGATGCAGTAAATAGTTTAATAATTCCAGAAATTGTTTAAATATTGTAAAATCAATAAATAATTATATATAAGTCAGAAAATTATAAATAATATATCAAAATGTTCAAAAAAATGAGATCTATCTTTTACAGCTATACTCATACATTGTTAAGCAACTTAACCATGCATGTGCCCCTTTCTCTCCTTCCCCAATCTCACTCTCGCTCTCATGCCACTGAAGCAGTTATGTCCTAGAGGCAAATAATAAAGTGTATTATTTGATATATCTCCTATATGTTCATAATACGTTTCATACTATGATATAACTGTGTTAATACGAAACGTTAATACACGTGTGGTATATAAATAAACCGTGTCTCTAGTTACCTCTAGTGAACTAGTTCATTGGTCATGAGGATGGTCTATGTTTCAAGATCATGGGCATTTATGCCAACTGGCAATGAGGTCATGTTATTAGTTAAACATCCGACCGTTATATCTTAATGAGATCTAGTTACTAAGTTCACCATTGATGATAAAACACAGAGAACCTCGCAACCTGGTCCTTTGACTGTGAGGTAATGCAAATCACCATTCCGGAAGAAACTTAGATGGTTATCAAGAATCATCTCGTAACAGGGTGATCAAAAAGGTGCCACTCAGGTTTTCCGAAGGGATGCATAGAGGAGTACATATCAAGACCAGGATTTGTCTAGTCCATGTAACGAACAGATACATGTGGCCATCTCGGTGACGTTGCATTGATAAAGCTTGCAAGCATGTGACTAGGTCACAGAATGCAATGACATGAGAACGAGAAAACAAGTTCATCGGTAACGAGATCGAACTAGAGTATGGAGATACCGAAGATCAAGTCTCGGATGAATTAGGTATCGAATGACAAAGGGAACGGGGAACAACTATCTCACGGTTCGAGCGATTGTATTCGTGAAACGCACGGGGGTCACATGGCCATCCAGGTCCCTCTGTTGATCATTGATATGAAAGTGGTCTCAATCATGTCCGGAGTGTTTCCGAACCGAAGGATGTCACGCTTAAGGGTAGGGACGCTTAGGATAGATGAGGTATCGTAAGAGAAATAGAGAGAGAGAAATCGAAATAGTTCCGGGTAACATCCGATGGAGATCGGAAGGGGTCCGGAAGGTGTTCTGGAGTGAAGAAATAATATAATATGTGTATTTGAATGTTAATTGGAGAATTAATATTAAATATATATTTTATTTTATTATTAAAGGCTCCTTAATGCTAATGGGCCTCACCCGAAGGGAGGCCCAATAGGGCAAGGCGCCTAGGGAGTGGGGGCTAGCCGACCTGGGATTGGTGGGCCACCCCAATGGGGCCCACCTAGGGCCGGCGGCTGCCCCTAGGTGGCCAGTGGGTGTGGGTTTTAGTCCCACACCACATGGCCCCTAGGTGGTGCCCCCTCCCACTATATATAGGGGTCTCCCCTCCCCCTTTGGAATTACCCCATTCCCTCTCATTCTCTCTCTCTCATCCATTGAGGACTTCTCCGTAATATTGGGGAGGACCTCGTGGGTGAGTTCTCCACCTTCACACTACCATCGTGTGATCTACGATCTAGCATCTACTTCTTCCGCTGCTCGGCTGGATCGGAGTCCGGTTGACGTATCCTACACCGGACGTGTGACGAACTTCGGAGGCACCACACTTGGGGTGCTACTCGTCTTCATCAATATACGCCTTCCTGCGTAAGGCGTGCCTTGGTCTTCAAAGGTATGAATATCGAATCCCTTCTCCGTTACTTATGTCTACATAGTATAGATCCTGGTATTAGTGTTTGAGTAGATAGAAAAAATTTGTTTTCTGCTACGGAACCCAACAGTGGTATCAGAGCGGGTCTATGGGTAGACATGTCATACGGATAGAACACATAGCAATATGTGGGCATTGATTCTCTAGTTGCTACCCTCTTTAATGCTGTTGTTCATATCGTGGCACTGTTTGATGAAGCGGCCCCCAACCAACCTCACGTGGTGATTCACGAGACTGTTCCACAAATCAAAGTGGCTTAGGGGGTGTATGTCCCTCTATAATAGTTGATATGGCATTGACACTGGAGGGCCCTGAAAAGGGAATAATAACGACAATCATTGAATCCATGTTGTGGCTCGACGTTCGTAGGTGGGAAGGGGTTCTACTGCGAAAGCCCTAAAGCCACGTAAAACATGCAATAGTTAATATAGAAGCGTCTATCTTCATTATTGCATAGGGGCAAGTATTATAACATGGCAATGACAAGTTTGTGAAACTCTCATTAAGGCTATTCATGATGATCATAAAGCTATAACCATGTCATAACACTTTACTTTTGAAGTATTACTTATTATGCTAGTATACTTACTAGACGTTAACATAATAAGATAATCCCTGGTAGTATTCCAGTTATCGTATTCCCCTTGTGTGTGCACCACCAAGAAAGTTCTTCGGTATGAGGCGCCCTGCGGTGAGTAGGGGTCAGACATATCTATGTTCGCATACATTGGGTGTAAGCCATGTTGCACTGCAAATACACACGAGTTAGAACTGGCGAGCCTAGCATGTTATAGAGACGTGGCCTCGGAATACAAGAGACCAAAAGGTCGAGCATGAATCACATAGTTGATGTGATCGACATTAGGGAATGTCCACCCTTGATACTGCACTGATGGCTATGTTTAATCGGGGGAGGTGCAGGGGATTGGGATCATGTGATCACTAAACGAGTAGAGGGATGTTCTTTTAAGTGGGAGTTCCTTTAATAATACTTGAACTCATTATTATGAACATAGTCTAAACACTTTGCAAATCCTTTGTAGATGTCTCGCCCACCCACCTTCAACCTTAGCACTTTCCTCAAGAAGGACAAGCTGAAAACTGATGGAACCAACTTCACCGCATGGTTCCGCAATCTTAGGATCCTCCTAGTCCCCTACAAGTTGACTTATGTCATCGAGGCTGAGCTTCCGGCTAAGCCTGCAGATTCCGCCTCCCAGGACGAAAAGAATGTCTGGCAGTCCAAGGCGGACGATTTCTCCCTCATCCAGAGTGGAATGCTCTATGCCATGGAGCCAGAGCTTCAAAAACATTTTGAGAAGATGAATGCCTTTGACATAATTGAGGATCTCAAGGCCGTCTTTGCTCCATAGGCTCGTGTAGAGAGGTATGATGCTTCCGAGCTCTTCTTCTCTGCTAAAATGGAAGAGCACAACAGTATTAGTGAGCATGTGGTCTAAATGTCTGGCTATGTTAAGCGCTTAAACGCCCTGGATTGCAAAATCCTGGAGGAGCTCGCAATTGATAGGGTGATGCACTCGCTGCCCCCTAGATATAAGAGATTTGTGATGAACTACAACATGCAAGGGACGACTAAGACCCTTGTTGAGGTGTTCTCCATGCTCAAAACTGCTGAGGTTGAAATCAAGAAGGAGCACACGATGCTGATGGTCAACAAGACCACCAACTTTAAGAAACTGGGGCAAAAGGGGAAAGGAAAGGGTAAGAAGTCTAAGAGGGATGGTAGGTTTGTTCCTAGCACCTCAAAGACTGCCAAGCCTGGCCCCAAGCCCGGCACTTCGTGCTTCTACTACAAAGGGGATGGGCACTGGAAATGCAACTGCCCCAAGTACCTTGAAGACAAGCGAGCTGGCAAGATAGCCACCCCGGACAAAGGTATATATGATATACATGTTATTGATGTATTCCTTACGAGCGCCAGGAGTAACACCTGGGTATTTGATACCAGATCTGTTGCTCACATTTGTAACTCTCAGCAGGATCTGCAAAGTAGGAGGCGCCTAAGGAAGGACGAGGTGACGATGCGCGTCGGCAATGGTTCGAGAGTCGAAGTGATGGCCGTCGGCACCCTGCATCTCCGTCTACCGTCAGGATTATTATTGGTTTTGAATAAATGCTACTGTGTACCCGCATTGAGTATGAATATTATGAGTGGGTCTCGCTTGTTGCAAGACCATTATTCGTTTAAATCAGGAACAAACGGTTGTTCAATTTATATAAATGATGTTTTCTATGTTCATGCTCCTGTGTGTGATGGTTTATTCTTACTTGATCTTGATTGTGATACACACATCCATAGTGTTGATGCTAAACGTTGTAAGCACAGTGACAATAATTCCATGTTCATGTGGCATTGCCGTCTTGGCCACATTGGCGTAAAGCGCATGAAGAAGCTTCATTTAGAAGGGATTCTTGGATCATTGGATTTTGAATCCCTTGATACATGTGATCCATGCCTCATGGGCAAGATGACCAGGACACCATTCTCCGGAATAGTGGAGAGAGGTGTAGACCTACTTGGGGTCATACATACGGATATATGTGGACCAATGAGTGTCTCAACACGCAATGGTTATCGCTACTTTGTTACCTTTACTGACGACTTAAGTAGATATGGATATATCTACTTAATGAAGCACAAGTCTGAAACCTTTGAAAAGTTCAAGGAATTTCAGAAAGAGGTAGAGAATCAACTTAACGAGAAAATCAAGCACCTTCGATTGGATCGAGGAGGCGAGTATTTGAGTTATGAGTTTAACATGCACTTGAAGGACTGTGGGATTATCCCACAGCTTACGCCAGCCGGAACACCACAGCGTAATGGTGTGTCAGAACGTCGTAACCGAACCCTATTGGATAGTGTGCGGTCCATGATGTCTTTAATTGATTTGTCTATGTCTTTTTGGGGATACACGTTAGAAACCGCCACTTTTATTTTAAACCGAGCACCATCCAAATCCATGGAGACAACCCCATATGAGATATGGTATGGGAAGAAGCCAAAGTTGTCATTTCTGAAAGTTTGGGGTTGTGAGGCTTACGTTAAGAAACTGCAGCCTGACAAACTAGAATCCAAATCGGAAAAATGTATCTTTGTAGGATATCCAAGGGAAACCGCTGTGTATACTTTCTACAACCAAGCCGAAGGCAAAACGTTTGTCGTAAGAACCGACACCTTTCTCGAGAAAGAGTTTCTTACAAAAGGAGTGAGTGGAAGGAAAATTGAGTTAGATGAAATTGTTGACCCTTCTCTCCAAATTCCGAGTAGCGCAACGGAAGCTGTTCCGAAACCGCTCTCCAATATGGAGGAAGATCCCATTGATGATGATCAAAACAATGACATCGAGACTCCTAAGGTTCACAGGTCTACAAGGGTTCGTGCCACTCTTGATTGGTAAAGTAGCCTTGTAATGTCTGTCATCCTAGATGAACAGGAAGAACCTGCAAACTACAAAGAAGCTATAGATAGTGCTGACTCCGAGAAATGGCTAGAAGCCATGAAATCTGAAATAGGATCCATGCATGAAAACCAAGTTTGGACCTTGGTGGATCTTCCAGAAGGCCGCAAGGCCGTGGGAAATAAATGGATCTTTAAGAAGAAGACAGATGCGAATGGTAACGTGACCGTTCACAAAGCTCGACTTGTCGCAAAGGGGTTTCGACAAATTCAAGGGGTTGACTACGACGAGACTTACTCTCCCGTAGTGATGCTTAAGGCTGTCAGGATTTTAATAGCAATTGTTGCACATTTCGACTATGAAATTTGGCAGATGGATGTCAAGACCGCATTCCTCAATGGTCACATTGATGAAGAGTTGTATATGATGCAACCGGAAGGTTTTGTTAATCCTAAGGATGATGGAAAGGTTTGTAAGCTTCAACGGTCCATTTATGGATTGAAGCAAGCATCTCGGAGCTGGAACCAACGTTTTGATCAAGTGATCAAGAGTTTTGCATTTGTGCAAAACCAACAAGAGTTTTGTGTTTACAAGAAAGAGAGTAGGAGCTCAATTGTTTTCTTGGTAGTATATGTGGATGACATATTACTCATGGGAAACGATGTGGATCTTATGAAAAGCGTGAAAGCATATTTGAGTAACCAATTTTCCATGAAGGATCTAGGTGAAGCTGCATATATATTAGGAATCAAGATCTATAGAGATAGATCAAGGCACCTAATAGCATTGAGTCAGAGTACTTACATAGAAAAGATTTTGAAGAGGTTGAAAATGGAAAACACCAAAAGGGGTTTTACACCTATGCTGAAGAATTGCAAAATGAGTATGACTCAATATCCTGTAATGGACAATGATAGAGAGAAGATGTCTTACATCCCCTATGCTTCAGCCATCGGATCTATCATGTATGCAATGCTGAGTACACGACCTGACGTGGCATTGGCTCTTAGTTTGACGAGCCGATATCAAAGTAATCCAGGACCGGATCACTGGACAGCTATGAAAAATATCCTAAAGTATCTGAGAAGAACAAAGGATATGTTCCTAATCTATGGAGGAAATGATGAAGCTCTAAACGTAACGGGTTACGTAGATGCAAGCTAGAATTCAGATCATGATGACTCGAAGTCTCAAACAGGATTTGTTTTCTTGGTGAATGGTGGGGCGGTAAGCTGGAAGAGCAAGAAGCAGCCGGTGGTGGCACAATCTTCAATGGAGCCTGAATATATTGCTGCGGCTGATGCAGCAAATGAAGTTGTTTGGCTAAGGAATTTCGTCATCGAACTGGGAGTTTTTCCCAATGCGCAAGACCTCGTGCCGATCTATTGTGATAACACGGGTACTATTGCAAACGCAAGGGAACCAAGAACTCATTCCACAGCCAAACACATCAAGCTTAGATTTCACGTCATCCGGCAGAATATTGACGAAGGTGAAGTCAAGATTTGCAAAGTAGATACAGAACTGAATGTGGCTGATCCTTTGACTAAAGCTCTCCAGATAGAAAAGCACGAATAACACTGAGATTCCATTGGTGTTAGGTTCCTGCCTATTGTAAACTAGTTTTGTTTATACTCTAGTGCAAGTGGGAGACTGAAGGAGTTATTCCCTAGAGGCAAATAATAAAGTGTATTATTTGATATATCTCCTATATGTTCATAATACGTTTCATACTGTGCTATAAGCGTATTGTCTGAAATGTTAATACACATGTGGTATGTAAACAAACCGTGTCTCTAGTTACCTCTAGTGAACTAGTTCATTGGTCATGAGCATGGTCTGTGTTTCAAGATCATGGGCATTTATGCCAAATGACAATGAGATCATGTTATTAGTTGAATAACATGATAGAAAAACATCTGACCATTATATCATAATGAGATCTAGTTACTAAGTTCACCATTGATGATAAAACAAAGAGAACCTCGCAACCTGATCCTTTGACTATGAGGTAATGCAAATCACCATTCCGGAAGAAGCTTAGATGGTTATCAAGAATCATCTCATAACAAGGTGATCAAAAAGGTGCCACTCAGGTTTTCCAAAGGGATGCGTAGAGAAGTACATATCAAGACCAGGATTTGTCTAGTCCATGTAACGGACAGATACATGTGGCCATCTCGGTGACGTTGCATTGATAAAGCTTGCAAGCATGTGACTAGGTCACGAAATGCAACGACATGAGAACGATAAAACAAGTTCATCGATAACGAGATCAAACTAAGGTATGGAGATACCGAAGATCAAGTCTCGGATGAATTAGGTATCGAATGACAAAGGGAACGGGGAACGACTATCTCACGGTTCGAGCGATTGTATTCGTGAAACGCACGGGGGTCACATGGCCATCCAGGTCCCTCTGTTGATCATTGATGTGAGAGTGGTCTCAATCATGTCCGGAGTGTTTCCAAACCGAAGGATGTCACGCTTAAGGGTAGGGACGCTTAGGGTAGATGAGGTATTGTAAGAGAAATAGAGAGAGAGACATCGGAATAGTTCCGGGTAACATCTGATGGAGATCGGAAGGGGTCTAGAAGGTGTTCCGGAGTGAAGAAATAATATAATATGTGTATTTGAATGTTAATTGGAGAATTATATTAAATATATATTTTATTTTATTATTAAAGGCTCCTTAATGCTAATGGGCCTCACCCGAAGGGAGGCCCAATAGAGCAAGGCGCCTAGGGAGTGGGGGCTAGCCGGATTGGGCTTGGTGGGCTGCCCTAATGGGGCCCACCTAGGGTCGGTGGCTGCCCCTAGGTGGCTGGCGGGTGTGGGGTTTAGGCCCACACCGCCTGGCCCCTGGGTGGTGCCCCCTCCCACTATATATAGGGGTCTCCCCTCCCTCTTTGGAATTACCCCATTCCCTCTCATTCTCTCTCTCTCATCCACTGAGGGCTTCTCCATAATATTGGGGAGAACCTCGTGGGTGAGTTCTCCACCTTCACACTACCATCATGTGATCTACGATCCGGCATCTACTTCTTCCGCTGCTCGGCTGGATCGGAGTCCGGTTGACATCTCCTACACCGGACGTGTGACGAACTTCGGAGGCACCACACTTGGGGTGCTGCTCGTCTTCATCAATATACGCCTTCCTGCGTAAGGTGTGCCTCGGTCTTCAAAGGTATGAATATCGAATCCCTTCTCCGTTACTTATGTCTACATAGTATAGATCCTGGTATTAGTGTTCGAGTAGATAGAATTTTTTTGTTTTCTGCTACGGAACCCAACAGCCACTACGAGATCGCCGTCGCCGCCAGGAGGAGCTGTAGTAGGGGTCGTCGCCGTCGTCTACGCCACACCACCGACCGTTGCCGATGTCGTCGTGTCCCAGGTGCACCCCGGCCCCTCTCCTTCCCTCTTAGGAGGCCGAGGGCGGCGCAGGTGGCCGACGATGAGCTTCTTATGTGTTTATTAGTATTTTTAGTATTTGTCTTTATTATTATGTCTTTTTCGTATTTGTAGTACTATTACTAGTAGTATTTGTAATACTAGAGTATTACTATTAGTGGTAGTGGTAGTGGTAGTAGTAGTAGAGGGAGAGGGAGGAGGAAGAGAGGAAGAGATGGCGCAGCGGCACGTGCACAACTTCTTATTAGATTACTAGGAAGAGATGGCACAGCCGATATTTGAGGTTAGGGACAGGTGCGGCAACGCGCACCATATAGGGACGATGGATGGGCGCGACAACGCGCGCCATATAGGGACAATGGATGGGCGCAACAACGCACGCCATATAGGGACGATGGACGGGCGCGGCAACACGCGCCATATAGGGACGATGGACGGGTGCGGCAACGCGCGCCATATATTAGGGTTTCTTTGAATTACTGTTTATATCCCTAGCCCGTCAAATCTTGCCTACCTAACCTCCTCGCTTGGCCGCTTCGACTCATCCTCTTTTCCCCTTTTGCAGAAATATGGAACCAGAGACGAAGAAAAGGAAATGGCGCTTGAGGATATGATCAACGAGGGAGGACATATCGACAACGATGTCACCTCGCTATATCGGCAAATTTCGTTCATTTACTGATATCAAGTAATTAATAACTCATTTTATTCATTTTGTTTGCCGGGCAGCACTTGGAAACGATTCACCAACAAGGCTAAGGGTGCCTGGAAAGAGAAGCTTACATTTAAACCACTCAATGTAATTACTACTAGCTAGATCTGCGTATCTCTTTGATTCTAGTTTCGATACCATTATCATGCTTAATTATTATTATTTTGATTAAACTTTGTTCTTGTAAAGTGTCTGAGGCAGGCAGACGGAAATAACTTATGTGGATACTATGTTTACGAGTTCATTCGTCAGACGACCTGTGAGAAGGGCAGAAATTTTAGAACAACTTCAAGTATGTAAACAATATTTAGAAATTTGTTTTATTATCATCAATTGTGTTTAGTTTCATTCATATATGTTGACTCATTCTTTTAAATTAGATCGAACGGTTGCGGGACCATCTTCTACCAAAGGATCGCATACAAGCAATCCAAGTGGAAATTATGGGATTCTTAGATGCAGAGGTCCTAGATCCAAAAGTAGAATACTATCAGAAGATTATGATAATGTAATAGGGATCATAAAAGACTTTATATTGTATATATGCATGAATGTAATATATTCGATACTTGCTGTGTAATATAATCGGGAGATGTTTTGTAATATAATGGTTCCCTTAAGGTAGATGACACTTACCCTAGCACTATGTTGTGAGGAATGCTCGTCCTCATAGTAGATCAACATCTACTATGAGGACGAGCATTCCTCACAACATAGTGTTGGGGTAAGTGTCACAAAATAAATGCTGCCCCAAACATAAAAAGGAAATAGATAAAAGGGAAAGAAAATAAATGAAAATATAAAAAAAATCTCTGCCGCGGCACAAAAAGTGCCCAAAATGCTGCCGCGAAAGAGACCCTTAGAGAATCTCCACTCGCAACCCCCAATTTAACCCCGGCGTAAGACCATATGGGGGGCGCCGGCGCAAAAACCGGCTATGTGGGGGAGCCGGTCTCCAGCCGTAACCCCCATATCGGCGCCAAATTAGAAATTTGAAATTCAAACAACAAAAAAATATGGCGGGTAGAACGGCCGATCGCATAGTCGCAAATAGCATAAATAGTCTTACAAAACAAAGTCTCGACGATCACATCGTCGCAAATCGCTGCAAATCATCATAGTCTAGCGATCAAAAGAAGCCGCACCGGCATCACAAAGCATAGCGGCGCATCAGACGGCGGCGTCGACATCGACAGCCGATGGGGGAGTGCCTGTCGCCGGTGCGCTCACCGGTGCTGGGGTAGTGGATGCCACAGGTGATGGCGAAGTGGATGCCGCGGGTGCTTGGGTAGTGGATGGCGGTGGACCTCAAACCTCGTACAGGATCGCGGTGCACTAGGCCTCCCACCACGCCCGCACGTCGGCGTCCATGTCCCTGGTGTCGACCATGAGGATCGACAGGTCCTCCCTCCTCTTCTTCACGGCCACATTGGCCCTGATCAGCTTGAGCTTGGCGTCCTGCCTCTCGATGATCGACGCCCACCTGACTGCGCCAACCTACTCCATCTTGGCGGCCTGCTTCGCCCTCTCGGCAGCGTGCGAGGCGGCATCCGCCATGCAGGCCATGATCGAGCTGTGTAGTTTCTCGATGGTCGGCGCGGCATCCCTCGCCGCCTTGGCCTTCTTATGCCTGATCAGACGGCCTCCCGAGGAGAGAGCTGGCAGCGCGTCGGGGTCTTACTTGCCCTTGGCGAGCGCCGTGCACGTCTCGGTCCACTTGCCGCACGTCTCGATCCTGGCGAACAAATGGATGAACTTGAACTCGACGGTGTCATTGTCCTCGCGGTAGGCGGTGATCATGGCGCGCATCTACGGAAGCAATGCAGTGTAGCGAACAAACAACCGTGATCAATGTCCGGCGACCCAACACAAAGGCTACGATGGACAGTGGACACGGTGGGTTCACTTACTTGGTCCTCGAAGTTGGTGCCACTGACATGGACACGGCGCACCTCCTCCACGATGCCATGCCACATGTTGCAAGCATGCTGGATCATGTGCCAGCGGTGCGACATGCCGGAGTCGTTGTGGTCGTGGTACAAATCCTTGAAGTAGGGGTCCAAGAGCCACCGCTCGTCATACACCGCCTTGACGCGTGATGGCCCAAAATATATCGAGCTCATTGGGGAACCCCAAGAGGAAGGTATGATGAGCACAACAACAAGTTTTCCCTCAGTACGAAACCAAGGTTATCAATCCAGTAGGAGCAAGGAAACACCCCAAAGGTGTTGCTAGCTGAGCCTTGGCAGGGCGCACTACTGGTGCTAGTAGCAACATGGAGACCTCCACAACACAACCACAAAACTTTGCCCCCAACTTGCGATGAGGTTGTCAATCTCACCGGTTTTGCTGAAAACACAGGATTAAACGTATCAAATGGAAGGAAGTAATAGTTTGCAGAAAGTAAACATAAAGCAGTAAACAATTGATTGTAGATTGAATGTAAAAGAAAGGACCGGGGTCCATAGTTCACTAGAGGTGGCTCTCCTTAAGATAGATAACATTCTGGGTGAACAAATTACAGCGGGGCAATCGACAAACATCAAGAAAGCATACAAGCATATACTAATTATCTTGACTCCTTTGAGATTCGATTGAGCATTACAACATTATACATAGACCGCCATCCAAATACATCTATGACTAATAATCCACCTTCAGGTTATCATCCGAACCCCCTCCAGTATTAAGTTGCGAGCAACAGATTATTGCATTACGAATTGCGTGTAAAGTAAACAATACGATTGTTATATGAACAAAGGATTGTTGTTTTCTCCCTAGTAGCAACATCACATCTAGTACCTTAGAGATTTCTGTCACTTCCCCAGATTACCAGAGGCATGAACCCACTATCGAGCATATATACTAACTCTTGGAGTTGCTAGCATCCACTTGGCCAAGATAGCTACTAACAACGGAAAGCATGCAAGATCACAAATAACAAAGACATGATAGAATCAATAATCAATCTGAAATAGCATCTCAATATCCATCGGATCCCCGCAAACACAACATGCAGAATTACAAATAGATGATCTTGATCATGAACGGAGCTCACAAGATCTAAACATGAAAGCACAAAGGAGGAGAACCAGCCATCTAGCTACTACATGGACCCATAGTCTAGAGATGAACTACTCACGCATCACAAAGGCCTCCAGGGTGAATTCCCCTCTCCGGCAGGGTGCCGGGAAGAGCTTCAGATCCCTCCCGATCTAGGGATGGAGATGATGGCGGCTACAGACTCTTTCGTGGAATTTTGATCAGGTACTTAGGGTTTCCGTATCAGAGGCAATATATAGGCGGAAGGAGAGGCCGAGGGGGTGCCTGGGCTGGCCACACCACCCACAGCACTGGCCAAGCCGCTGCCAGGTGGTGTGGTGCCCTATGGCCCTTCTCCGTCTCGTATTCTGGCTCCAAGTGTCCCCCGGTAAAATAATAACTTTGGCTTTTGTCCCGTCCAATTCCGAGAATATTCATTTTCTGACTTCCTGGAACCAAAAACAGCAGAAAACAGGCAGCTGGCACTGTGGCTCTTGTTAATAGGTTAGTCCAAGATATCATATGAAAAGTACTCCAAAGTATGGACAAAACATAAGAAAGTAGATAAAACCAAGCATGGAACATCAAAAATTATAGATATATTTGCAATGTATCAACATCCCCAAGCTTAACTCCTGCTCGTCGTCGAGTAGGTAAGTGATAAAAAGAAAGAATAATTTTTGAGGTGACATGCACCATCATAAACTTGATCAAAGTATTTGTAAAACATTCAAAGCTGGGATCATAGTACTTCAATCATAACATGAAAGACAAAGTTCTAGCAATAAGACAAAGAAACTATGATGCAACATGAGAAGGCACAAACAAAAGATTCATGAATAACAATGCTTTGCAAGACGTTTGTTTGTTTCACATAAAGAAAACATAGCATAGTAGTATTCAGCTTGTCCCTCATAGAGTAGCAAATATAAATGCATAGGACACCTTCAAAATTCATAAGAGTGACTAGATACAAATAGTTTAAAACAAGCAATATCAAATTATGCATCAATCAACAAGTCTTGGGACAATGCACATAGAACTAATAATGGCCACTATGCTCTCAAAGTAGGTGCATAAAGATAGAAGGTGGAGACTCAATATATAAGTGGAAGAAAAGCCTTCATAGAAGGAAGTAGGGATTCAAGTTTCATAAAGAGCTTCCAAAAATTATGGTACTTATAGCTTTCAGCTCTCATTGCCCCTATCATAAGCATCTTGAAGGTGCTTAAGGTTAAAGTGACACAACTGCCCCTTACTTACGAAGACCGAACCTCATGCTACTCAACTTTAGTCACGAGTAAGATCTTGTCATTGTAAGTACATGTGTATCATAAAGAACCGCCAACGGGGTACCCCTTGCACATGATACAGGAGCTATCCCATAATCAAAATGACAAGGCAAGTAGACAATGAGCATCTCAGCGATCTTTTTATTTGCTATTTGCATAGGTTTTTATTGAGGATGCTACATAGAGTGCTCATTATGGTGATGCTGCAAGTTTCCACCATGCTTAGGCATGGCTTAGGCTAGAGGCCTAGGCGTTTCTCTAACACACATACAAACTCCATGATCTTACAAGTTCCACTTTTATTTCACACCGCCGGGATCCATAAGCAAAAGAACATGATATCAATGGGGTACAAAGTACAAGTGCAATGTTGAAAGCGTTCCCCGTGATACATGGTTTTGCTAATTTCAACTTATAAAGCGCAAGCATATACGCAACAAAGAAGGACCCAATGGTTTAAGTTTATTAAATGCAAAAAAGTAAAGTGTGCCATCAAGTTCGTGAGAGCTTTAATCACTAGTTTTCTCATAACAAGTTTAATTTGGAAGATAAACAAAAGCATGAATATACTTGGAATAGCATAAGCTAATAGGTAGGTATGGTGAACTCTTTGGAATAACTTGGTTTAGGGAGTTGGATGCATGAGTGGAACTCATACTTGGTTGTGGAGGCTAGCAAAAGACTGGGAGCGACAAACTAAGAGAGCAATAATGGCCATAATCATGCAGAGCGACAAAACATCATTGATCAAAGCATAAAGTGATACTACAAGTTGAAAACTAAAGGATCATAAAGGCTATCGTGACTTGGGATAGTCATAACATGGTGTGAGCATGGGCCAAGTCATAACATGGTGTGACCTCGGGCACCGGCACGGGCGCCTCCTCCTCGTCATCCTCGGCGAACGCGTAGGCCTCGTTCTCCCAGGGTTCTTGGCTGTCGTCGCAGACGTCGTAGGCCTCCGCCTCCCCCTGCGTGTAGAACGGTGGCAGCCCCCCACCGTTGATCATGTCGGTCATGATGGCGTCGGTGCCCAGCATCGTTTCGTCGAGCACCCCATGGCCGCCGCCGCTGCTACCAGCGGTGGTGGGCATACCACCGTCGAAGAGGGGGCGGCGGAGAGCAGGAGAGGCGGCTAGGGTGGGTGTACCTTGGCTGAAGGCATTGGGGTTGAAGCTCACGTTGAGGTCGACGACGCTGAAGGCATTAGGGTTGAAGCTGCCGCCCGCGTCGAGTGGCCCACACGGCGAGAAGCGAGATAGCTTGGGTGTACCCTGGCTGTCCTGGGACATCGGGCCAGCCTGGGTTGTTGCCGAAGACGGCGACGGTGACGAGACGCTCCCTTGGCTCCCCCACGTGTGCGGGGGGGGGGGGGGAGCTCGGCATGCCCGCCATGTGGGCGACTCTCTGCGCCATGAGCATCTCCGCGGCTAGAGCCTCCGAGGCCCGCTTCTTCCTCGCCCTCAGCTCTCTCTGCCGGTGGCTGGCGTTCTCGACCTGCCGGTGTTGCAGGTCGAACATCCACTCCGCATTCGTCATCCCCTCCGACCGCTCCTTCTCCGGCTTGCCCCTCTTCTTTGTCGGCGGCGCTGCTGCAGTCGCGCGAGGAGCGGCGTACTTCTTCGGTGGCATGGTGGCGCGATCTGGTCTGTGCTGGGGGAAATGGCAAGAGTGGGAGGCTAGGCGGGAGGGGAGGTGGGAGGTAGGGCTAATTTTGTAGGGAACCGATGCTAATTTTGGTGGGAAAAGAGAATAATTTCTGCTAGGTCGCCGATAAGGCTGGCCCGCCGAACTTTTCCCCGCCCTCCGGCGCTCCCACTAGCCTCCCTTGGAATTGGGTTTCGACCGGGTGCGCCGGGTAAATCGAGCGCGGGCGCCAGCGCCAAATCGAAATTGGGGGACGCGGCTGCGGCTGAAAATTGGCGCCGGCGGTCCCCAAGGGGCCTTTGAGGGCCACGAGTGGAGATGCTCTTAGATCCTGGTTCAAATTACGAACCGGGACAAATGCAACTCCTCCCCCCCCCCCCCCCCTCCTCCCTCCCCGACAGCCAGCGGCCACGTGGATCACCCTTTTGTCCCGGTTCGCAGCCCAACCGAGACTAAAGGGTTGGGCCTTTAGTCCCGATTTCCCCGTCCCGGTTGGGCAACCGGGACTCATGCGTGCATCTGTGAATGCTTATGTCTCTCGTGTCATCCAGAGTAGATTGCTACTGTACTTAACTGTTCCTTCAGTAAACGTTCAATGAGATCGATGCAACCAAACAACCTGATCCATCGATTACCTGGAGGTAATTAAACAAGATAGCTGGACCTAGCTACCAGATTAGCCTATAAAGATATACAATGCTCCAGTGTATATATAACAAAGTCAAATAATCGTTTAGGTTCGATTTGAATCAGAAGAAAAAAAGTTAAGCCCTCTGTGATCGATTGATAATGAATGGAACTGATAATATGTAACTATCGATGCATAGATTCAGCATCAACTGTATATACTTTAAGCAAAAGAGAAGGTTTTTTTTTAGATCTATACTTTAAGCAATTGAATATAACCTTGACCCACGTATATTTATGCGGGAAGTACCATTGCAGTGCAGGATCCAAAACCCTAAACCGATTATGTTAATTAGTACTCCCCATCCAAATTAATTAACTCGGATTTATTTAAATTCGGATGTATCTAGTACTAAAACATGTCTATATACATTTAAATTTAGACAAATCCGAGCAATTAATTTGGATCGGAGGGAGTACTAGTATATGAGTGACGAGCCGCCGGCCGGCGTGTTCTGTGCTTTGCTTATTGAGATGGATAGGCTTGAGTTCATATGGTATATGGTAACAGGTACAGTTCATTGATCGATTGGTCGATGATGATAAGAACGGGCGAACGGCAGGCACAAGTTGATCAAGATCTAGTTTTCTGATTGCACGATCTTTTGGTAGCTACATACATATAGCTCGATCGCGGCTAGTTGGCCAATGAGAGGTGCGTACGTACACCTGGTCTGCAGTCTTATATAGGGCAGAATCTTAATCCGAGCAACCGAGTTAGTGGTATCTAGACTTGCCAGCACCTCCACACAGTCGTGATTAAATTAAATGGAGATTCCCGTTTCAAACAAAATAAACTAAATCGAGACTCAAGAAAGTGCGTGCGTGCACGCATGATGCATGCTGTGTGTAGAAGTAGCTGTAGCTAGCATCATATCTCTGCGCCTTGTCTTCTCTCTGAAATGACAAGATTTTTTGCCCGCAAAAAAAAAAAATGACAAGATTTTGTTAGAAATACTCTGTGACAAGGAAAGACAAATATAAAATGGAAAACCTGAAGTGGGAAAGGAAGGGCTGGTTGGTCAGTGATTTGTTGGGCTCATCCAGATAGAGAAGGATGGACTTGTCAGTGGGCCAGATCAAAACTAGCCTCGCGTCAAGAGTCCCTCCATGTTGAAAGGAAGAAAACATTTTTGCGCCTATAGCTAGCTAGCATCTCTGCGCCTTGTCTTCTTCTCTCCGAGATGAGAAGATTTTTGTAGAAATACTCTGTGAATTTATTTTTTTGAAACGAGGCAAAAAAAAGCCTTTGCCTTATATTGATATAGGAGGAGCAAACATAGTCATGGCCAGAGCCACAAACAAAAGAAAGAAAGAAAGAAAGAAAGAAAGAAAGGGGAAGGCCCGAGGGCCCGAAAAGGCCCCGATGAAGGAGAACAAGGCTAACCCACGAGCTCCGCCATATTTTTTGCCCCGGCTAAGATCCAATTATTTCCTTCCTCCTTGATCTTGTGCATCATGACCGAAGGAAGAGAAGATTTATTGTTGAAGACTCTTTCATTCCTCTCTTTCCAAATCTCCCAGGCAATGAGCATGATAGCGGTCCGTGGCCCTTTGGGAGAGGAGGAGGGGGTCTTGGCGATGGCGTACCATTAATCCAGCACCTTAGATCACTGGGTCTCCACGCCGTGGGGGAGGTCTGGGCAGGAGGTCCAAGAAGCCGCAGTCGTCCAAATCCTCTTGGAGAAGCGGCAATCGAAGAGGATGTGTCGCGCTGTCTCAGGGATGCATCTACATAACTGACAGGTAGGTTGATGCGGCCACCCTCTTTTTGCCAAATGATCAGCAGTCCAAAGGCGGTTTTGAACCGCGAGCCAGGCGAAAAAGCGACACTTAGGAGGAGCCCAGGTTTTCCAAACAAGCTGCCCGAAAGCATAGGGCAAAGAAATCAGGAATTGAGCCTTATAGGCAGAGCTGGTAGAGTAGCGTCCATCCGGTGATATGGTCCAAGCTATAGAATCCGGGGTATCGGGAGAAAGTTGCACGGTGGAAAGGAGATTCCACAGTCGGACGTACTGATCGATGTGCTCAGCAGTAAAGGAGTCCACATTAAGATCAGTAACCCAAGTGTGGTCTGCTAAAGCATCCCGAACAGACCTGTTCTTCCTTTTGGAAGCTTTGAAGATCAAAGGTCTGGACTTGATAAAGACGCTCTGGCCGAGAGAAACAATCTCATTCATCTTAGGACTTAGACGGCGGGCCATAGCTTTGGCGATGATCTTCAGGACCACGTGAATGAGGCTAATTGTCCTGAAGTCACCAATGCACTCAGCCCCATCCTTTTTTGTAAGAAACACAATGTTGGCCTTATTGATGATATGAAAGTTTGAAGCCGAGAGTTCCGAGAAAGCATTAATGACCCCTAAAAGATCCACCTTGATGACCTCCCAGCAGGACCGAACAAAGGAGATGGAGAAGCCATCGGGTCTCGGGGATTTATCTGCGGGCATGTCGTCAATCGCCTCTTTGATCTCGACTTCGGTGAAAGGCAGGCCAAGGTCGTCCAAGGAGTGAACGTTGGGGTTCAAGACAGCCCAATTAAAATCCAGCTGTCGGGGAGATGGGCGGCCTAAAGTATTGGAGAAATGATCGAAAATGATCTTCTCCTTGTCCTCGTGAGTTGTAGTCCATCCCTCCTTATGCTTGAGCCTCATAATATGATTTTTGCGTTTCCTCGAGTTGACCCACAGATGGAAAAACTTCGTGTTGGCATCACCCTCGCGAATGTAGTTTATTCTGGCGGCATGCCGCTTCCGCGATCTTTCAAGGGAAGCCAAACCCAAAACACGCCGCTTGAGACCGACACGAAGGCATCTTTCCTTCTGAGAGAGGGTCCGGGATTCCTGGGTCGTATCTAAAAGAAGAATGACCTCCAGGTCCATGAGCAATTGAAGCTTGCAGTTAGAGAAGAGTCCTTCGCTCCAAGATCTCAAACTTTGCGCCGTGGTTTTCAGCTTGTGGTTTATGACGTGGACCGGTTGTGTGTGGAGAGAAGGAGCCTCCCAAGCCTTCAGAATCGTATCATGGAAACCCGGCATCTTCGTCCAAAAAGATTCGAACTGGAAGGAGGACGGTTTCCAAGGGCCGCTCTGATTGGATAGAAGAAGAGGACAATGGTCCGAGAGGGAGGACAAAAGAGCATGTAACACATGATTTTTGAAAGTCAGATCGCAACTCGCATTGTAGAGAGCACGATCAAGCCTCACAAGAGTGGGATTTTCCCTTTCATTGCTCCAAGTATACTTTCTGTTTCGAGCTTGATTTCTTTTAGCTGGCGGGTAGTAAGGGCCTGTCTGAATTTCCCCATGAGGCGAAAATTTAAGTTGTTGTTGCTCTTATCTTCGGCTTGGTAAATGAGATTGAAATCTTCGAGAATGAGCCATTTAGAATCATTAGTGGGCGAGGCAACAATAGCTTCTGCAAGGAAAGCTCCCTTCTCAGCATCGACACTAGGGCCATAGACCGTGGTAAGCTTGAAGGCGGTGCCGCAGGCACGAATGCAGACGTCCGCAGAGATCAGGTGGGTACCTATGTGGACGTTGGAGATGTCCACAGAGTCCGCGTCCCAAAAGAAGGAGGATGCCACCGCGAGTGCCAATAGCAGGGCGGTGGGCAAAGCATCTAAGCTTGAAAGCTCCTAGGTATGCCGCGGTTTGATGATCAATGAAGTCGAGCTTTGTCTCTTGAAAACAAGCAATATGGCAGGGGGTGTCTACGAGGAACGCATGAACGGTATCTTTGCGGCTTTGGTCATTTAGCCCCCGGGTGTTCCAGTCCGCGATTCTAAGATTTGGTCCAGTCATGACGATGAGGAGTGACTCGGAGAATAAAAGCAGTCTTAAGCCGAAAGAAGTGATAAGGGGGTGACAAGCCCACCCCAGGAAACTTAAACAAAGCAGGATTGAACGCAAAACAACTAACGAGCAGCAGCAGACTTGACCTATAGCTAGGCAGCCATGTCTTGAACTTCTGGTTCAATATAGCCCGCCCCTCCCATGGCGATGAGGGCTTCGTCAGCTTCCGTAATGCTATGAACGTTTAGCTTGAAGAGAGTAGTTAACGCCTCGATCGTTATAGCAGACAGTTTGGTCTTGAACTGGTCGACGTAGGCCTTCCTTGCCTACATCAATAGAACTCCCACGTCAGCAACACCCATTTTGGCGTTCAGAACTTGAATGGCCTTGTCCATGGCATGAAGCTTTGGGTTGCTGCTTAAGCGAGCACTGCGCTTGGCTTCAGGGGAAGAAGAGGTGTGTTCGTCTAAGTACAAGGCAGAACCAACGCAGGGCGCGGGAGGAGCGGCTCCGGAGGACGATCGAAGAGCTCCTCAACCGATTTTAGCAAAGAGGTCGGGAGAGTTTTGTCAGCGGACAGCAAAACCTGAGCAGGGTCAACAGCATCCACCACAGCAGGTAGGGACGTAGGAGCCACCTTGTTGAGCGAAGCATCAAAGGCCAGGGCATCTTCCCAGTTTTCAGGAACCAGAGCCTGAGAGAGGGCCAATGACGAGAGCACCTCCTGAGAGGGCAAAGAAGGAGCCTCCACCATGTCTTCTACCCCAGAATCTTCCCATGAGTTGTGTGGCAGATGTTGGCCGATGAGAGCAGACGGCAAAGAGGCGAGCCGCGGCGATCCCATCATGAGAACATCAGGGATTTCCTTAATGGCAACCGCCCAGTCCCGGCTAGGTCTTACAGCAGTAGGGGTCGGGGTGATGATGCTTGGCAGTGCCGGGAGGAGCTCCTTCAGGCCAGGGGCCAGCTTCACAGCAGTGGATCGATGGGAACCGCCAAAGACCATGTAAGAGTGGCTAGAGGAGCACACATCATCACGAGCTCCATGGTGGACGCGACCCCCAGCGCGAGGGGCATGGGAGAGGCGTGCCTTGATGGATGTAGTGAAGTGTGGTCTCCCTCGTCGTCTTCATAGCAGCGAAACGATGAGGTTCGCGGTCATCGCAGCGAGGGTCATGCCGTGAGCGGCTACGGTGGCGGTTGGCGTCCTTGGAGCGGAAACGGTGAGAGTCGTGGTCCCTGGAGCGCGAGTGGCGGGAAGCATCATGCTCAACATGCCTTGAGCGGGAGTGGGCCTCACCTCGATGGCCGCCATCACGCGCAGCAAGTCCACGCCCACAATCTTCCTCGGAAACATGGCGGCGCTCCCGGCGGAGGTCACCATCATGGTCCGAGAGAACCAAACCGCGGTCATGCTCAACCGTGCGGCGAGAGGTGCGTGAGCCATCACGACGTCCATCCTCCCACACAGCAGTCACCAGGGCACGTTCATCGTCATGGCGAGAGGTGCGAGCCGGCCCCAAGGCACCAAGCGGGGGAATGGGGGCAGGAAGAATGGAGCCTGAGCCCTCACACATAGGCATGCCATCAATGGTGCCAAGGTGGCATGGAGAGAGGGTGTGCGAGGCAGGTCTAAAGTTGGAAAGGGGCTCGCCGTCGTCCAGACCCGGCACGCCGGTGAAATCTTCCACATGGTCCACATGTAGAAGGATCCTGAAGGTAATGCCCCGCTTCCACTGATCGGGCCTATCTTCATTGATGCACACCAGGGAAGAGAGGACAACAGGAGCCTTGTTGATGAGCGTGCACCATAGAACCTTGGGGATACGGTGTGGCGAAGGAGTCCAAACCCACATGCCGAAGGATGAGCTGTCTTCCATGGTGGTGAAGCCATCATCAAGCCGCTGCATTGCACATCTTCTACCAACCAGCTGGTCCACCACCTTCAGCCGCCACGCGAAGGGGGGGAGTCCGTCAACGACCACATGGACACGGAAATGGAGATCGGCGTTGTGCGCATGCGACACAGCACACCAAGGCCTAAAGTGAATGTCGAGGCCGTCGAGCTTGAAGTTGCATCGCTCAGTGCGCATCACCTCGTTGCGCAACTCCGCCGAGGAGAACTTGACGAGGTACTGCTCCGAGAAATGGGAGCTCACCAGCAGCTCTGATGCCCTCAGGCAGAACTTACGGCGGAAGACATCCTCCACGTCAGTGCGGTCCATCCCTGATGGTGCGGAGAGCACCCAGGCGACAATTGCAGAGTTCTCCCAATCTGGCCGCTCACGGTTAAGGTCATAAGAGGTGGCGATGTAGCAGGTATCCTCATCCGTTCGAGTGGAGGGGTGGCCGGAGAAGGACATGGCCGCAGCAGAAGGCAGTGAGCTCACGGAGGGAGAGAAGCGAGATTGGGGTGACACGAGTGAGGCTTGCGATGGCGCGCACGGGGACAGGTGGCGACGATATGCTCTGAAGATTTGCAGCGGAAGCAAGGGCGCAAGGCCTTTTTTGTAGGCAGAGGAGGGGAAGTGGTGGCACCCCGGTGGGAGGAGGCGAACCGGTGGCTCATAGAAGAGGAGGCGATTCGACGAGCCTCACGATGCGCGCAACGCGGTAGAACACATGTCCAACCCTCCTCGAACGAAGCCTCCCTTGAAGACGCGGTCGTTGTAACGGGTGGGAGGGGAGAAGCCGAAGCATCGTGGCGGCGGGGCGATGGGCGGGCCACCAGTTCTTGAATGCGGGGAGGCGGCACATTGAAGCACACGGACTTGCGTGCCCGCTACGGGCAGAGGTCCAGCTCGAGGAAGGGGCCCGGAGGATACCCATCGGGGAAACCGCTAAGGGCGTCGAGGGCGGGGGTATCCCGCACAACGCCAAGCGGACAACGCCGCGCTGATGGAGGCGCAATCCTCACTGGACGGCTCGTCGAGGGATGGCAACCCGACCACCACACTCCGGAGGTGCCGCGGAGTCCCTGGAGTCCGCCTGATGCGTGCTGACAATGGGGCTTCCACTCGGGAGGTGACCGTTGCAGATCTGAGACAACCACCAATGGGAGTCGACGGCGCCGTGAAGCCAAGGAACGCAGGGGTGAAATTTGGGGGTAGGGTGCAGGGAGGTGGGGGAGGTGGCAGGGGCGTTTGGAGGAGCTAGCGTACTCGAGGATGCCAGGGAAGGGGGCGGCGGTGGCCGGATCTGGCGGGCGGGCCTGCCGCCGGAGAGGCTTGGGCTAATGGTCATATCTCTGGATGTTTCAATTGTAATGCAGAAATACTCTGTGAAAAGGAAAGACAAATATAGAATGGAAAACCTGGAGTGGGAAAGGAAGGGTTGGTTGGTCAGTGATTTGTTGGGCTGATCCAGATAGAGAAGGATGGACTAGTCAGTGGGCCAGATCAAGACTAGCCTCGCATCAATGAGTCTCTCCAAGGTGCTCAAAAAAATCAAGAGTCCCTCCATGTTGAAAGGAAGAAAACATGGGCTCCTCTTGGTGAATTCTCCAAAACTCCGAGGCTCTAAGTTCAAGAATTCTCAAAGATGTATATTTTCCAAATGATGATTTTATTGATGCTTCATTGTGCTCTTCTCCCACACTAGGTGTGGAGGGCTCTTTTGGAAGGGCGACATGCTATGTAAAATTTGCGATAATCTCTTGATTTGATTTTGATTTACGAGAGTACAAGGTTTATATAGTACAATCTGTATCATAACCGGCTAAACCACACTCTCTCCTCTCCTCTCCCTCTTTGATCCTCGTCTTGAGAGTTGTTGCGGTGTGTCCAAGCCTCTCCTGAGCCCCTCTCAGCGGAATAGCCGGTGGGAGGCGGCGAAGGGAAGATGTCAGGGTAGGCCTAGGGTTATCTTGTAGTGGTAGGTCTAGGGTTCGGCCTCGTGCCGTGGTATGGCGTTATGCAAAGAAGAATTTTCGGGGTCCTTCTGGCGGGATATCGAGCTAGCTCCCTCTTTTTCCCCTCCTACTGGTGCTCGAGTGGTCGAAGACGGTAGCGGCGAAGGGCATGCCGAAGGGAAAGCCGAATCCCTTCTTCATCAATAAAGCCGAGGTGGTCTTTGACCACCACCAGATCCATGGAGGTGCTGATGGGATGTGGCTCCTGGCTAGCCATGACGACGGAGGATCTTTGTTGCGGTGTGATGTGTGGTGCTATTGATCCCCCCTTGGCTGGAAGGAGCAGTGGCGCACTGTTCCCTTCATCGAGCAGTGGCGCACTGTTCCCTTCATCGAGCTGGTGGTTTATTGGCCCTTCTGTGGTGGGAGGAAGGAGCAGTGGCGCACTGTTCCCTTCATCGAGCTAGTGGTTTATTGGCCCTCCTGTGGTGGGGGTTGGTCGTGGGGAGCACTAGAGCAGGCAGGGGTGGTTGCTCTGTCTTGTCTGTGCCATCTTGGTGGCGGTGAGATAGGCGGTGTGTGCTCGCCTCTCCCACGCGCATCGACTACTTCCTGGGATGCTGGCGGATGCACCAACCAGCACCCACCTCAAGCTGCGATATGCGGAGATTCCACGCGATAGTAATGTGGTCAGAGCTAACCTAGGCCTGAGAGGGCTCTCCTTGCTTTGCGTCATTGATGGATCTGAAATATAGCCATCTCCATCCATATTTAAACTGGATATTATTCATATTTTTTATGAAATATCTCTCTAAACCCTACCACTGATGCCTAATATTCAAAGGGGTATGCAATCCTTTCTTTCTATTTTTTCCTGCACAGATAATGTCGTTTGAAGATGGGAATCACTATAGTAAAGTCAAAGATACGAGAATTCCAACAACCAGAAGAAACCAGGAGCCGTGAAGCGGAGACAGACGTTTTAACGACCAACTATACGACAGGAACAAAATTCTGGCCATATAGTTCCGGTCGTATAGTTGGTGCCGCCACCACTAGGTCAAACAGAACAACTTTCGTGAAGGGACCCCTATATAAAAAAGCCTCGGGCGACGAGAAAATAGACCTGCCTCGCCCAAAAGTCTCTGCCCCAGATCATCAGCCACCTCCAGATCTAAAAACCCTTCTCCATCTCCATAGCCATATTCCACCACTTGTTATAGTAGATCTCTTCTTTAATTGGCGATATTGTAAGACTGTTGTTATCAATCTTGTGATTTTCATTACAATGTTTGTGATTGTTGATCTCATCTCTATGTGTGAGTAATTATCCTTGGGCTAAGGGCTTCGGCCTAGCCATGTAGCGTTTGTGCATGTTATTTATCATGGGTGGGATCATGTATTATTTTATATGACATGATGATTATTGTATCCTCTCTTGCCTCAATCTAAGAACTTGTCAGGTACCCGAGACCCCGAGAGTTGAGCCAGGTATAGGGAGTATGAGTAATAACTGATCTGCAGGTTGGAAACCCCAGTGATAGAAGGGGTAGTACGTCTGCATGTGAGAGATTTACTTGGGATTAACGGTGACATCACTATGCATATCATTAGTTCTCTTTCTTCTATGGATGAGACTAGTAGGTTATTGCTATAAGCGGTTGCGGAGACAATAGCAATTATGGATGCACTGTCCACATATAATTTATCTTGCTCTAACAATTACATGCATACTTTATCTTTATATTTTATTTCCATCAGATGTTTTGCACAATTACAAGTGAAACCAAACGCCCTAGGCCCTCTCTCTCCATCATCACGAACAACAAAAAGACGCAAACTCTTGGTCCGATAGAAACACAAAAGGAATACTAAAACTCCCGAAGGTCTGTTAAAGTAACTTCACTACGTATCTGCTTCCCGAGGATTCGATAACCTAGGTCTACTAGGGAAAAAGAATCTATACTACATCCGTAATCCGGATCGAAGGTATCAACCCTTTTTCTGGTGCCGTTGTCGGGGAAGCAATAGCTACCCTGGTGAGGTTAGTAGGAACCTTGCTACTTTTAATTTTTAATTTGCTTTCAGTCTTTATTTCAAAAACCAAAAAAATAGTTAGACTTTAAATTCTTGCTTTTACTATTATAAGTCTCTGTCTAAGAAAACCTAAAAACATAGAAACTATGGCTGAAAAGAAGCTTGGAGAGTTTGCGACTCCCAACAATGATTATTTGCGTACTCCTATAACTCAGTCAGCAATTTTGCTAATGACTATGAAATTAAGCCCCATTATTTAAGTTTGGTTCAACAGAATCAATTTGGTGGCTCTACTATTGAAGGCGCAGGTATACACTTGAATACTTTCACTGAAATATGTGATATGATGCGTATAAAATACGTTTACCCCGATGCGGTCAAATTGCGTTTATTTCCTTTCTCTCTTAGAGGAAGAGCAAAAGAATGGTTGCTATCTTTGCCTAGAAATACTATTACATTATGGGTAGAATGCACTTTTTTTCTTTATGACTAAATTTTTCCCACCTGCAAAGACTATGCAACTAAGATCTAATATTACTGGTTTTATACAGGAAGAGCGTAAGCCACTAGCGCTTGCATGAGAGAGAATGAATGAATGCATGAGAAATTGTCCTAGTCATGGGATGGAAGATTGGTTAATCCTCCATTTATTTTATAATGCTCTTAACACTGTGTCTAAGTCTATGCTTGATACTGCAGCTAGAGGAACATTTATGGGTAAATATATTACTGAAGCAAAGCAGCTACTAGACAATATACAAGACAACCATACCCAATGGCATGTGGATAGATCAAACACGAAAAAGTTGAACTCCATCTCACCACAAGAAAATGAAGAACTCAATGCTAAGTTGGATGAGCTCATACTAGCCGTAAAAGGTACGGAACCCTAGGTAAGAGCTATCCCTGAAACGAATATTGAAGAAATAGACTTCATACTTCCTCTGTGCCGGTTTAAAGGGCCTACACGTATATCTAGGTCACTAATTTGACCAATAAAACATTAATTATTTAACACACAAATTATATCATTAGAAAATCTAGATGTTATACTTTCTAATGGTATAATATTTGTGTTAAATAATTTATATTTTATTAGTTAAATAAATGATCTAGGTATACGCGTAGGCCCTTTAAACCGGGATGGAGGGAGTAGCTCGTAATGATTATAACCCTGCTTGGAAGAAGAATTATGATAACATTATTCTAGTCCTGCAGGTAACTCTAATAATAATATGGGAACTAGTAATGGTAGTCTCCAAGAAACACTTAAGTCCTTTATAGACTCACAAAATGAACAACAATAATCTTATTAAAATAACGGAGAACCATGATGTTATGCTTCGTAAATTATCTAAACAAGCTGTAAGTTTGAGAAATGATTTGCAGGCCCTCCAAGAAAGAACGGAGATTGTTGAGGCACAGCTAGGTAAGATAACCGAGAGTCAAACTCTCATTCTAGCTAAATTTGTAGGTAAAGCTGAGCCTAATCATGTTGAAAACCTCAAGATGATGAGAATCCAAAGGGAGGAGCCTGAAGAACTTGATTATAGTAATGCTCCTTCACCAAGTTATACCGTTGAAGATCTCGTAAAAAGGATCAACATTAAGATTCTGGTAAGTGAAGGTAATGAGGAAGCTATGTACCAACACTTTGTTAATCAGGTAGCAATAAAGGTATGTGAGCTTGAGGAAGAATATAAGCAAATTGCTAAAAAATTACCTGTGAAGCTTGATGACATATTTGAGCCTACTATTAAGATTAAGATTGGGACCAACGAGATAGCTGCACTCTGTGATTTAGGTGCAAGCGTCTCAACGATTCCAAAGAGTCGTTTTAAGAAGTAAAATCTTGGCTCTTTTGAGATCAGCGAGGTAAAATTGCATCTAGCAGATTCTACCTACAAACAAGCTATAGGAATTAAGGAGAATACTTTAGTATACATTAAAGGTTGTCCTGCTCTCATTGACTTTGTTATTGTTGACATGCCTGAAGATGCTACTGCTCCTTTTATATTAGGATGTCCTTTCTTAAGAACTATTAAGGCTTTGATTAATCTACATGAAGGGAACGTGAAGCTTCAATTGCCTTCGCGGGATCCTTTTGTTATTCATTTCCCCAGAAAGAAGAAAGCCAAGCATGATGAAAAGGAGGCCATCACTTTGAAGGACAACTACTTTGGAGTGAGTGTTCCACTCATCTAGCCTAAGTGAGCAACATTGAGGTCAAGCTATTGACCATAAAAGAGTGCTCCATAGGAGGCAACCCATGTGAAATAAAGGTTTGAGTTAATTTTTAAGTTTTAGTTTTAGTTTTAGTTTATGTTTAATAAAGAGTGCTATAAAACTCCAATTGAGGAGAAGAAGTTCGGTAGTACTAAAAATCCTGCTTTATTCGTGTTGTTGTTGGTCAACAATTTTTTCTATCAATTTTCTGTCAAAAACAAGGCATGTCACTAAGTTACAAGATAAGAAATAATTTTCGAAGAAACGGATTTTTTTTGATGCATATAGAGAGTTTAACGACCAAGTATATGGCGAGAATAAAAATTGCGGTTGTATAGATATCTTTGCCATCGACAATTTTTCTTTCATATGTACTGACTGTTTAATGACCAACTATATGGTGGGAATAAAAACTCCGGCCATATAGCTCTGGTCGTATAGATATCGGTGCTTCCGTACAAATTCTTTTCCAATGTACTGATGGTTTAACGACCAACTATACGGCAGGAATATATTGTTCCGGCCGTATAGTTCCGGCCGTATAGCTGCGCCGCCAGGTAGAAATCCTAAAATTTTGACAGAAGGCCAACTATACGACGAGAACGCATTGTTCCAGCCGTATAGTTCCACCCGTATAGTTGCGTCCGACCACAAAATCTCACGGAAAGGTACCTCCAACTCCAAAACTTCAATCCTTTTTCTCTCTTCTACCTCCAAACTCTCTCAAAACCTCAAGAGATCTTCACCTCTACTCAATTTTATTCGATTTCCTCGCACACAAGTGATATGCGGTATGTTTCTCCTTTGATCCTCCAATTAATTTTTGTAAATTCATCTTCGATCTATTGTCATTATCAGTCTAGGGTGATACCTACTATGAACTAATTACCACGATTCTCTTGCCTGGATTATTATTTTGAGAGGATTCTTTAGTGTGTTATGATGAGGAATATGTTATACTTACTATTGTTGGATCAAAAAAAATTATTTTTGTCTTTCTTCAATGTTTTAGATGATTAACACAAGGAGCCAAACTCGTTCTTGTGCCATCGCTAGTGCTTCTCGGATTGTGGCTCAAGAACGCATGGGGGTACGATTCAGGAATGAGCTCCAATGTGATCGCTTCGACAAGATCAAGAACCGCGAAGTAAAGGCCACCAAGTGGGCGTGCCCCATTATATTGAACCAACTCGGTATTTCTGATGATTTCAATTTACTTTGCAATAGAGCTGGCCTGCAAAACTTTGTGTACAATGATGTGCTTACTTTACGCCGCTTAACCATTGAATTCCTAAGTTCGTTGTAAAACACCGTTAAACTATGGCAAGGAGAGGACACGATTTCTTTCCAACTTATGAACAACAGCTACACTTTAACACTAGATGAATGGTGCACATGTTTTAATTTCCCAAACAATGATGTTAATGCCTTACGTGCATCCTTTACTGGCTTAGAACCTTCCCTTGAACAATATTATAATGGAATGAGTTTCACTACTAGAGTGAGGAAGGGGAAGAATATTCAATATCCTGCAATTAGCTATTTGTTCTATGTTATTGCTAACACCTTGCAGGCACATAATGAGTTCATGAGACTCAATGAGGAGGACATCTTAGTCCTTGCAAAGGCTGTTTACATCAACTGCGGCTTGTCACTCAACTTGGGAGACATCCTTGTGCGCTACCTAGAGCACCAATCCTCCCAAAGCCAAGGACCAATCACTGGTGGAGGCGTCATCACCATGCTTGCCACTTCCCTAGGCATCGACCTAGGTGAGTTGCAACCCGTGCTAGGTGAGCGAAGTGTTGGTTTCTCTACTTTAAAGGCTTGTGGAATGCTCACTAGGAGAGGTGGTGTTTATTACCTGCATATTGCTGGAGCTGGGCGTCTCTACCCCGCTCCTATGCCTAATGGTCTTTTTTCTATCAAGGAAGGAAGTTTGCTATATGACTTGCAGGTTGAGCAACACCAACCCGAGGAGGAGATTCCGGAGGAGGGTGAGGACCAAGAGGAGGAGCAAGAAGTTCCTTATCAAGAGGAGCAGCCATCAACCCGGTTCGCTACATACCAAGACTTCCAAGAACTTGGAGGGAATGTGGAGAGGATGCATAGCCTCTCTTTGAACCTCTGAGGAACAACTAGTAACCTCTCAACTCAATTTGCGAACTGGAGTATCGACTTTTCACACCACCACAATGATTTGAAGGGCTTGCAAAAGCCTAAGCTTGGGGAAGTTTCCTCATGTATCTTTATTTGGCGCTCATTTGCTTTTATTTATTTCGAGGTTGTGTTTTTAAATTCGAGTTTCTAAGCACTCATGTTGGTTTCCCCAACACTTTATTTTTATCTCTTTCTATTTGCTTTCGAGATTTCCTAGCCGAGCTTTGCCGCCAATTTTCTGTTCTTTAAAGTCCCTCTCTTAAAAACCACAAAAAGATTTCTCCATTTTTCCTTATTTTCCCTCTTTCTTTTATTTCCACCTCGAGGTTCTCATATATTTGCAGGATAGTGATTAACTTCGAGTTTCCAAGAAACAAATAAAAAAGGAAGAGAGAAGTGGAACCAAACATGAGAGGTATGCCTTATGACTCCCCACTTTTGGAGTTTGAGAAACCCATGCTAGTTAGTAGTAAAGGTTGAGATGTTATATTGGTGGAGTGAGTCTTTTTATTGTAGTAAGATTTTTGTTTGCATGGGTATTTAGTTGGGTACATTTTGTTCCAGCTCTCGTAATTAACCAAGTCTTGCCTAAAAATTGCTAAACAATTGTAATAAGAAAAAGTCTCACAATTGAAGGCTTGGGTGTTGTAGTGCTTAGTCTTGAAGGCTTATTTCTAGAGACACTCAACACCACTAAAAACAAAGATTGACTTGATAACTCTCTTCAATAGGATTTGTCCGATTGAATTAATGTTTAGCGGTTTTGTGAGCATGCCAAAGTTTGACTTGTTAATCATAAGAATGATATAGCTTTATGCGTGTCAAACTTCATGGGATGCCAACAACTCCGCTGGCCTACAAATGATCTTCATGGAGGAAACTCCTAGATTTAGGCTATGAGTTGATTAAACACATGTAGTAGCAATGCTATAGTGGGTAAGATTCTTGGCACTCCCGGGTAGTTGTAATCATGATAGAATAACTCCTCTGACTATTATGAGTAATCATTATACAAAAGGAACAAAAACCTTAGTGATGCCACGAGTGTCCATCACAGCCCGATAAACTAATAAAATCTTTGGCATGCTCTCAATTACTCAAGAACTGGAATTCTTGAAGGACAATGAATAGAAAAGTAGTGCTTGAAAAGTCTTGATTTATTGATGTGGGAGAATTGAGATACTCTAGTATATATGCTTTTCATGACAGCTCACACACTCTCAATTTACATGATTATACTTTATTATTCAAAGGCAAGCCTATGAGTTGATTACATGGCATGGAATAAAGTTTACTCATTTGAATCATCCATGTTAACAATAATTTTGCTGCGCTATAAGGATGCATAAAACCCGTATGATATGCTTGCCATTACTCTATCTATGCTGAAGTTTTTCATATTTATGAAGTGGAAGAAACATGAGACTACCAATCATGAGTAAGATCATCATCTCGTTATTTCAGTTTAAATGCTGAGTTCCTTTTTGATTTTGGTTTTCTTGCTCGGGGACGATCGAGTTTAAGCTTGGGGAGGTTGATGGCTCTAAATTAAGCCATCTCCGTCCACATTTAAACTAGATATTATTCATATTTTTTATGAAATATCTCTCTAAACCCTACCACTAATGCCTAATATTCAAAGGGGTATGCAATCCTTTCTTTCTATTTTTTCCTATGCAGATAATGTCGTTTGAAGATGGGAATCACTACATTAAAGTCAAAGATACGAGATTTCCAACAACTAGAAGAAACCAGGAGCCGTGAAGCGAAGGCAGACACTTTAATGACCAACTATATGACCGGAACAAAATTCTGGCTGTATAGTTCTGGTCGTATAGTTGGCTCCGCCACCGCTAGGTCAAACAAAACAACTTTTGTGAAGGGACCCCTATATAAAGAAGCCTCGGGCGACGAGAAAATAGACCTGCCTCGCCCAAAAGTCTCTACCCCAGATCATCAGGCGCCTCCAGATCTCAAAACCCTTCTCCATCTCCATAGCCATATTCCACCACTTGTAATAGTAGATCTCTTCTTTGATTGGTGACATTGTAAGACTATTGCTATCAATCTTGTGATTTTCATTACAATGTTTGTGATTGTTGATCTCATCTATATGTGTGAGTAATTCTCCTTGGGCGAAGGGCTTCGGCCTAGCCATGTAGCGTTTGTGCATGTTATTTATCATGTATGGGATCATGTATTAGTTTGTATGACATGATGATTATTGTATCCTCTCTTGCCTCAATCTAAGGACTTGTCAGGTACCCAAGACCCCGAGGGTTGAGCTAGGTATAGGGAGTATGAGTAATGACTGATCTGTAGGTTGGGAACCCCAGTGGCAGAAGGGGTAGTACGGCTGTATGTGAGGGATTTACTTGGGATTAACGGTGACATCACTATGCATATCATTAGTTCTCTTTCTTCTATGGATGAGACTAGCAGGTTATTGCTATAAGCGGCTGCAGAGGCAATAGAAATTATGGATGCACTGCCCACATATAATTTATCTTGCTCTAACAATTACATGCATACTTTATCTTTATCTTTTATTCCCATCAAATGTTTTGCATAGCTACAGGTGAAACCGAACACCCTAGGCCCTCTCTCTCCATCATCGCCAACAACAAAAAGACGCAAACTCTTGGTCTGGTAAAAATACAAGAGGAATTCTAAAACTCCCGAAGGTCCGTTAAAGTAACTTTACTACGCATCTGCTTCCCGAGGATTCGATAACCTAGGTCTACTAGGGAAAAAGAAGCTATACTACATCCGTAATCCGGATCGAAGGTATCAGCCATCCGAGCTCCTTCTTCCATAGAGCTAGAATAACGCAAGATGGCGCATCAGAGCCTATTCATAAGATCTTTCTCGACCCCGACTCGTGATGCATCATTGGCAACACCCAAAGTGGCATGTTCCCCGGTGGCGATGCAGATGCTTGGGCCTAGAGGTCGACCCAAAGCGGTGAACAAGACCAGGGACTAGATTGCATTTTCTATTCCCTAGGGTTTTTGTTGCAAAAGTTGTAGTCTTATGTGCTAAACCCCTTTCTCCCATGGGTCCTGATGTAATTTGTAACCACCACTTTAGTTAATGAAGCGTATGGGGCCTTCGTGCCCTTATCACGTTCAAAAAAAATGGATAAACCTAACTTGTATTACAAGTTGTATCCAAGGGATAACAATATAGTCTACCATCTCCCATAGTATCAACGGTCGGCTCAACAATGTTAAGAATGAAACGAATATCATTAAATGGTGATGATGTAAGAGTCTTGGTAAAGATATCAGCAAATTATGTAGTAGTCGGTACATAAAGAACTCGGACCTTGTCCCGGCTCAACCTTCCGACGAACGAAATGAATGTCGATTTCAATATGCTTTGTCCAAAGGTGTTGTACGGGATTACCAGAAATATATAAGGCTGAAATGTTGTCACAATAAGCAATGTCTACAGAATAGGTCGATGATCTCTGTCAAAAGTTGATGTAGCCAAACAGTTTCAACAACAATATGTGCAACCCCGCACAATACTCAGGTACTCAGCCTCAGTAGATGAATGAGATACCTTAAGTTGACGTTTCGAGGACCACAGAATGAAATTGTTGCCAAGAAAAACATAGTATCCTGAAGTAGATCGGTGAGTGTCTGGGCAACTTGTCTAGTCTACATCGAATTGTTGTCAAAGAAGTAGGAGGGGATAAGTTGATAAGAAGACCATGATTATGTGTACCTTTCGAGGCAACAAAGAATTCATTTCCAATTATTATAGTGGGGAAGACGAGGATCATGCATATAGAGATATGCTTGTTGTACGCGTCGTTGTCGCGCTGTCTAGCCTCCCGCGCAAACAGGGAGCCCCATCGTCGGGATGAAACTCCCGGCGTCACCACCACGGGTCAGAGCCGTGGCCCGCACAAGCCCATCTAGGCCCATATGGGCCCCGCAACTGAGCGCAGCCACCATCCATCACAAGCTCCGACCGTCGCCAAGACAACCATGTGCCCGCCGTTCCCGCCGCGCCAGCCACCACAATCCAGCACCCGCCCACGGACGGCCCGAAAGGCCCAGATCTGGCCCGGCCACATCCCAACACATCCACAGCCTCACCTCTGGCCTCGACGCCTGGAGTAAACACCACTGCCACATCTGGCATCCACCTGCTAGTAGCTCGTGGGGAGCCAAGAGAAAACGCCCCACCACCACCTTCCTGGGGGCGCGCGTGGCTTTTCCAGCTCCCCTCCGACAACGGCGAAGCGGGGGAGAGGGTGGCAGGGGGACACCGGCCGGCGGCACCTAGGGTTCCCCCGTGTCGCTAGAGGAGGGCGATGCGGGGGGGACAAAAAAGCTATTACATACATGAAAGTATAATAATAATTAAACTAAAAGATAGCAAAACAAAATTAAATCTATATAACAAAAGGAATAGAAAATACCAAGAAAATGAGCCTCCCTCGCTTAGCAAAGGAGAGATGCATGAATTTAAGGAGAATTGGGCTGGGTGGTAGTAGACACTAGAGTGGCATGAAACAAAACCATATGTTCTTCGTATGATTTTCCTTGGGTGATGATGGGAGATTTCAACGGAGTTCTTCACCAACATGAGCATCATGGCTTGACTAACCGGACTCACGCTCAGATGGAGGGATTTCGGGATATGGTTGATGTTTGTGGGTTGATGGATCTAGGCTATAAAGTCCGTTGGTGGACTTATGAGAATAAAGTGACAGGGGGTTCCTATAGTAGAACGAGGCTCGACCGCGCGCTCGCTATAGGAGACTGGTGTGCCAGATTTCCGATGGTAGAGTTGAGGCACATTAATTCAACTTTGTCAAACCACTGTTTTATTCTCTTGCAATGGGATGAGCTGGTGCAGAGAAGAATGAGAAGAGAAAAACCTTTCACATATGAGATGATCTGGGAATCACATGAGAACTATACCTCAATGCTTGCCTCCAAATGGTGGGAAAGAGGTAAAGCTACATGCATGCAAGAAATGGTCGGGAAGCTCAAATCACTCTCGACCGATCTAGATTTATGGGGACGGAGCACCTTTCGAAATGTCCAGCAGGAGATCAAGGAGCTTACATCGAAGTTAGATAGGCTGCACAGCGATCCGCAACGCACTGGGCCATCACATGGTGAAATTAAAATTGCTGACAAGCTTGTTGAGCTGTGGTATAGGAAGGAGACCATGTGGAGGCAAAGGTCGCGTGTTCAGTGGCTAGGAGATGGGGATAAAAACACAAGGTTTTTTCATATAAGAGCTAGCCAAAGAAAGAAGAAGAACAAGATTTCTAGCCTAAAAAGGCCAGATGGGGTTGTTGCCGAGGATGAGACATAGTTGCCACATATGACCACAGTTTTTTACCGTAACCTGTACGAGTTCGAGGGCTAGGTACACATGCAACTGATGCTTGATGTGATACCACGCAAGGTTACTAGAGCTATGAATGATAACCTCATTCACATGAGTTCAAACAAAGTGAAGTTAAGCCTGCTTTGTTTGAGATGTTCCCTACGAAGGCGCCGGGTCCTGATGGTTTCCCAGCACATTTTTCCAGTGCCACTAGGAATTATGTGGGAAAGAAGTGACTTCAGCTATGATTCGTGTCCTTAAGGGGAAGAAGATATCACATCTATCAATAAAACCTTCATAGTTCTGATATAGAAAGTAGCAAATCCGGATGAACTAGGAAAATTTAGACCTATAAGCCTTTGCAATGTGATTTATAAAATCGCCTCGAAGGTTTTGGCTAATAGACTGAAGGTTATCTTACCAGAAGTAATTTCAGAGGAACAATCAGCTTCTTTTCCCAGGAGGATTATTACTGACAATATCATATCTGCTTATGAGTGCTTGCATTATATGAAAATAAGGAGGAAGAGGACTCACTTTTGTGCCCTAAAGCTAGATATGAGAAAAGCCTACGGCAGAGTGGAATGGATTTACTTGGAGGCTGTTGATACATTGCAAATGTATCTATAATTTTTGATGCTCCATGCTTGGTTTTATCCACTTTCTTGTGTTTTGTCCACACTTTGGAGTACTTTTCATATGATTTCTTGGACTAACCTATTAACAAGAGCCACAGTGCCAGCTACCTGTTTTCTGCTGTTTTTGGTTCCAAGAAAGTCAGAAAATGAATATTCTCGGAATTGGACGGGACAAAAGCCAAAGTGCCTATTTTTCCGGAAGTCATCAGATGCCAGAATACGAGACGGAGAGGAGCCAGGGGCCACCACACCACCTAGCCGTGCGGGCCAGGCCTGGCCGCGCCAGGGGGTGGTGTGGCCAGCCTAGGCACCCCCTCGGCCTCTCCTTCTGCCTATATATTACCCTCGGGATGAAAACCCTAAGTACCCGATCAAAAAATCCACGAAAGAGTCTGTAGCCGCCGTCATCTCCATCCCTAGATCGTGAGGGATCTGAAGCTCTTCCCGGCACCCTGCCGGAGAGGGGAATTCACCCTGGAGGCCCTCTTCATCATCATGCAAACCTCCGGTGTGATGCGTTAGTAGTTCATCCTTGGACTACGGCTCCATGTAGTAGCTAGATGGCTGGTTCTCCTCCTTTGTGCTTTCATGTTTAGATCTTGTGAGCTCCGTTCATGATCAAGATCATCTATTTGTAATTCTGCATGTTGTGTTTGCGGGGATCCGATGGATATTGAGATGCTATTTCAGATTGATTATTGATTCTATCATGTCTTTGTTATTTGTGATCTTGCATGCTTTCCGTTGTTAGTAGCTATCTTGGCCAAGTAGATGCTAGCAACTCCAAGAGTTAGTATTTATGCTCGATAGTGGGTTCATGCCTCTGGTAATCTAGGAAAGTGATGGAAATCTCTAAGGTACTAGATGTGTTGTTGCTACTAGGGAGAAAACAACAATCCTTTGTTCATAGAACAATCGTATTGTTTACACGCAATTCGTAAAGCAATAATCTGTTACTTGCAACTTAATACTGGAGGGGGTTCGGATGATAACCTGAAGGTGGATTGTTAGTCATAGATGCAGTTGGATGGCTGTCTATGTATAATGTTATAATGCCCACTCGAATCTCAAAGGAGTCAAGATGATTAGTAAATGCATGTGTTGCTTTCTCGATGTTTGTCAATTGCCCCGCTGTAATTTCTTCACCCAGCATGTTATCTATCTTAAGGAGAGACACCTCTAGTGAACTATGGATCCTGGGCTTTTCTTTTACATACAATCTACAAACTGTTTACTGATTTTTGTTTACTTTCTGCAAACTATTACTTCTTTCCATTCGATACGTTTAATCCTTTGTTTTCAGCAAAACACGGTGAGATTGACAACCTCATCGCAAGTTGGGGACAAAGTTCTGTGGTTGTGTTGCAGGTCTCCACATTGCTACTAGCATCGCATACTGCTAAGGCTCAAACTTAGCAACACCTTTGGGGTGTTTCCTTGCTCCTATTGGTTCGATTAAACCTTGGTTTCATAACTGAGGGAAATTTGCTGTTGTGCTCATCATACCTTCCTCTTGGGGTTCCCCAACGAGCTTGTTAATACACGAGCCATCAGCTGTCATGCTCAAGCTTGGCTTCCATCCGCTATGGGTAAAAATGACTATGAATTTATTTACTATGGTTTCTTTTCAGGTTTTGTTCAGTGGATCAAAACTAGAACTGAAAGGGAATCGGACATTTCCTAGGGGGTGAATAGGCATTTTAAAATTATTATGGTTTAGGATCTAATAAATGCGGAATAAAACTTAACGTTTAAATTATTAAACCAAAACCTAAATCAACTAGGTTCAACTAAGTGCACCAGCAACCTATGCTAAGCAATACAAGCAACAAGGTGATAGCAAGATAATATACTTCAAGCATGATGGCTATCACAAGTGAAATTGCATAAGTAAAGGGCTCGGTTTAGAGATAACCGATGGACGCGGAGACGATGATTTGTTTCCCGAAGTTCACTTCCAAAGAAGCTACGTCTCCGTTGGAGAGGTGTGGGGGCGCAATGTACTTCGAACACCACAAATGGCTCACCTTGAGGTGTGGTGGCTCGATGCTCACCCAACACCACACAAGGCCTCACCCCAAGATGCGAAGTCACACAACTCACCGACGCCACAAAAGGCTCACCCTATTCTCCTGTGAGCTCGCCATAAAGGCCTACTCAGATTCCACTATGGGACACATGAGGGCGGTCACCGAACCCGTAGAAGGCTTGGGGCAAACTCCACAACTCAATTAGAGGGCTCCCAAGAAATATCACAAAGGCTCCACAATGCCACAATAGGACAACAAGCTTGGGGAATGTCTACAACTCAATTGGAGGCCCCAAGAACACACCACAACTCCACACAACCGTCTAGGGTTCCAAGAACCCAAGAGAAACAAGCCCAAGAGCTTGAACTCGCCGAATCTTCGAGGAGAACTCAAACCTATGAACCAAATGCAAGAGGCAATTCCTTCTCTCTCAAATTCCACCAAAGCTACAAACGCTATTGGGGGAATAAGAGAGGAAGAACACAAGAGGAGAACAAAAACTTTCCAAGATCTAGATCCCAAGGATTCCTTCACAAAGAAGGGATTTGGTTTGGTGGAGTTTGTAGATCTAGATATCCTCTCTCAAATCCCTCCAAAAGATGCAAGAATCATAGGAGGGGGAAGGGGAGAGGGCAAGCTCTTCAAGGTCAACAATGGAGGAGAGAGCGTGAAAACCGGACCAAAAGAGCTCACCCCACGAAGGGGATGAGGAGACCCTTTTAAAGGTCTCCTGATCTGCCTGTTACGCATAGAATCACACACGGTCGATAGTACCAGTGGGTGGCTGATACTACCGGTGGCACCTAGCCAACGGTCCAGAAAGCAACACGGAAGGAGAAAAAATCTGGCCGGAACTACCGCCAAAAATTCTGGTCGAAGTTCTGACAAATATATTGGAAATATGCCCTAGAGACAAATAATAATAAGGATTATTATCATATTTCATAAAGTTTATGATTAAGTTTTATATCATGCTATAACTTTATTGAGAGGAAACATCAATACACGTGTGATATATAAACAACCAGGGGTTCCCAGTGAAACTCTAGTCACTAGTTCATTGGTCAACAGATGATCAAGGTTTCCTGATCATGTGGCATATAAGTCTCAAATTCAAATATGTAGGAACATAGTTTGAGTAAGAGTAGTGACTCATACCCAAATATGTTAGGAACATATTTTGAGTTGGAGCTTATAGGATTGATTCTTAAATGTGTATACGACACATTAAGAATAAAAGTGCAAGTACCGATAAATAATGATTTATAAGGGGAAGAAGTTGATAATAAGTGTATTATGATATTATGTAGTGTTCCTTAAGGGATTCTGAAAAGGGTTTTGGATTAAAAGTGAATTAAGGAACTAGTCCTTAATAACAAAAGTTAGGAATAGTATTAAGTTTAACATCAAAGGTTGAAAGAAAGAAAAGGATGGTGATCATCCACTATGTTGGGACATAGGTTCTATCTTAGAGAACCATGATGATAACTTAACATAATATATGATCCAAGAAGAAATGTTTGAAAAGTGATTAAGTTTGAATCACGGAACGTTGAGCTAAGTTTGTCCGCAGTGTCTAATAGAGAACTGTAGACATGTTTTTCAAATCCATAAAGGATGACACATCTTAAAACATAAAGGGTTATGTTATAAGGGAATATGATGGAAACTCCTGTAAATACCGACTAAAGTCAAGTAGGAAGTGAGGTGAACAAAACATCAAAAGCTGCATAGAGTGCACTCATGTTTCGATGAATACATTTATAATAATAGATAAGGGTACCATCTAAAGTGTTGTATAATGTTATGGCGAGGCTAGTTCGCTTTTAACGTAGAATGATGTGTCCCAGGGCATAGTGCCCATGAGAAAGCCCTTGAGGTTGATCTAAAGTCACTATAGGCTCCTGGAATCCGGCCTCGTTCTGCTGCCATAGCGACGATGCATACACAAAGATGTTATCATGTGATGATAAAGTATTAATGTCAAATAAGATGACATTAGTAAGTTGCAAAGGATTTGGGACTATAAAGTACAGGCCCAAGACTCAGCCTCTTCCATGAGCAAGCATGTTCATGGTACCGGATACATGGTGCAAATGATTAAGAACAAATGCATCTTGTTTATTTGTACTCTAGTGCAAGTGGGAGACTATTGGAAATATGCCCTAGAGACAAATAATAATAAGCATTATTATCATATTTCATAAAGTTTTGATTAAGACATCTAGGATTCCAAGAACCCAAGAGAAAGCCCAAGAGCTTGAACTCGCCGAATCTCCAAGGAGAACTCAAACCTATGCACCAAATGCAAGAGGCAATTCCTTCTCTCTCAAATTCCACCAAAGCTACAAAAGCTATTGGGGGAATAAGAGAGGAAGAACACAAGAGGAGAACAAAAACTCTCCAAGATCTAGATCCCAAGGATTCCTTCACAAAGAAGGGATTTGGTTTGGTGGGGTTTGTAGATCTAGATCTCCTCTCTCAAATCCCTCAAAAAGATGCAAGAATCATAGGAGGGGAAGGGAGAGGGCAAGCTCTTCAAGGTCAACAATGGAGGAGAGAGAGAGTGAAAACAGACCAAAAGAGCGCACCCCATGAAGGGGATGAGGAGTCCCCTTTAAAGGGCTCCTGATCTGCCTATTATGCACAGAATCGTGCACGGTCAATGGTACCAGTGGGTGGATGGTACTACCGGTGGCACCCAGTCAACGGTGTAGAAAGCGACACGGAAGGAGAAAAAATCTGGCCGGAACTACCGCCGAAAATTTCGATCGAAGTTCTGACAAATATGTTGGAAATATGCCCTAGAGACAAATAATAATAAGGATTATTATCATATTTCATAAAGTTTATGATTAAGTTTTATATCATGCTATAATTGTATTGAGAGGAAACATCAATACACGTGTGATATATAAACAACCAGGGGTTCCCAGTGAAACTCTAGTTACTGGTTCATTGGTCAACAGATGATCAAGGTTTCCTGATCATGTGGCATTTATGCCAGTTGGAAATGGAGTCAACTCATTCTGAGAATGAGATGATGAACTAATACCCAACCTAAACATCGTGACCCGATAATGTCACGAAGTTCAAATTATGATGATTAGAAATGGATCCTCATAGACTATTCCTTAGACCGTGAGGCTATATCAATAACTGTCTCCCGAGAATGCTTAGATAGCAACAAATGTCACTTGGTAATACAGTGACAATAAAGGTGTGTCCAGGTATTCGGAGGAACTGTATAGGCAATATATGCCAATAGCCGGATTTGTCCGTCCACGTGACGGAAAGGTACTCAAGGGCCCACTCGGAGAAGTTACATCCAATGGTTGCATAGCGTGTGATTTGATCATAGGGATATCACTTGTCGGAACGAGTCAAGTAGAATTGTTCGGTAGTGAGATTGAACACGACATGGTGATATCATTGATAAGATCTCGATCAATGCAAGTATCAAGAGAAAAAGGGAATAAAACACGACTATCCCGGTGCAAACATGGAAAGATCTTCATGGAATGCACAGGGGTCACATGGCCATCCAGGTCCCTCTGTCGATCATTGGTATGGGAGTGTCCTGACCATATTTGGAGTGTTCCCGAACCGTGGGGTATTGATGACCCACAAGTATAGGGGGTGTATCGCAGTATTTTCGAGGGAAGTGAAACCCAATTTATTGATTCGACACAAGGGGAGCCAAAGAATATTTATAAGCCTTAACAACTGAGTTGTCTATTCAGCTGCACCTGGAAACAATCTTGCTCATAGCAGTTTATCAAGAGTAACAGTTTGTAGTAGCAATAGTAAAGTAACAACAGAGTAAAGTAAAGATGGTAGGAACAATTGCGAAATGTGAGATTCGAAAAGTGGTAGGCATAGGGATGGATGGACGGGCGTTGCATGGACAAGACAATTCATATGGCAATTAGAAAATAGGGCAATTCTAGATAAATAAGATAAAGCATCCAAGTACTAGATAATCCTAGGCATGTGTTCCATATATAGTCATACGTGCTCGCAATGAGAACTTGCACAACATCTTTGTCCTGCCAGCCCGTTTGCAGCGGGGCCTCAAGGGAACTACTAGCAATTAAGGTGCTCCTTTTAATAGAGCACCGGAGCAAAGCATTAACACTCCAAGAACACATGTGATCCTCACATCAAAGCCATTCCCTCCGGTTATCCCGATTTCTGTCACTTCGGGGCCTTTGGTTCCGGACAACAACGTGTGTATACAACTTGCAGGTAAGACCAAAAACAATACTATCATAATGAATCAATAACATGTTCAGATCTGAAATCATGGCACTCAGGCCCTAGTGACAAGCATTAAGCATAACAAGTCACAACAAAGTCAAAAAGCACTAATAGAAGATACTAGGCACCATGCCCTAACAATTTGATGCCATTACATGAACAATCTCATCCAATCCCTACCATCCCCATAGCCTATAGTGGGGGATTACTCACTCATAAATGGGGGAATCATGGATGGTCAATGGAGAAGCGATGGTGATGATGATGGCGATGATCTCCTCCAATTCCCCGTCCCGGCAGGGTGCCAGAACGGATTTTATGGTTCTGAATCATGGAATCTGGTGGTGGCAGCGGAGCGGAACTCCTTCTGGAAAAACGTCGAACCCCCTCAAGTTTTTAGGTTAAAAGGCATCTTATAGGCGAAGAGGGAGACCGAGGGTGTGCAGGCGGCAGACCACCTGGCGCGCAGTGCCCAGCGCCCATGACAGTGGTGTGGTGGGCCCCACTCTAATCATCTCATATTCGCTCCGGATTCTTCTGGTGAAATAGGATTTTTGGCATATTTTCTGGGATTTTTCCTGATAGTTGATTTTCTGCACAAAAACTAGACACCAAGGCAATTCTGCTGAAAACATCGTCAGTCCGTGTTAGTTGCATCCAAATCACACAAGTTTAGAGGAAAAACAATAGCAAAAGTGTTCGGGAAAGTAGATACGTTTTAGACGTATCAACTACCCCCAAGCTTAGCTTATTGCTTGTCCTCAAGCAATTCAGTTAAAACTGAGTGCGATAAAAGAAACTTTCACGAACACATTTGCTTCATAAGATGTATATATTCTCAGCATATGATCAACTACTCAGGCAATTCATAATAAGGAGTATGCAACTAAGTTTACTTAATAGTCATTGCAAGCTATGAAGAGATCCCAACTCAAAAATAATAAGTAGCATGAAACAAAACATAAGCAGCATTACAATGCTCATAACAAGGTATGATAGAGTGGTATCTCGCTTGCCTTTTTATTGTGAATGCCAAGGCACCTCTAAAGTTCAGGTGAAGACTAGAAGTAAAGATATCAAAGGTACAAGCATCAAAGTCATAAAGCAAATAATCAAGTTTTGAGACAAGCACATTATACTAAGAATGACAACTATGCTCTCAGGAAAGTGCTCAAAGAATGCGTGGAGACTCAACAAGGAAATGAACAAGATTTGAAAAGTTTGAAAGGCTTCCAAATGCTGAAAGTATGGTACTCGTTAGCTTTGAGCTCTCATTGCCCCTATCATAAGCATCTTTAAATGGTTAAGGTTAAAGTGACACAACTAAGAGGATATGCTTGGCAAGTTATAAGCTAAAGTCTCATGCCCCTTACTTACGAGTACCAGACCTCATGCTACTCAACTTCAGTCACAAGTAAGCTCTTGTCATTGTAAGTACATATATATCATAGAGAACCGCCAATGGGGTACCCCTTGCACATGATACCGGAGCTATCCCATAATCAAAATGACAAGGCAAGCAGACAATGAGCATCTCAGCGATCTTTTTATTTACTATGTGCATAGATTTTTATTGAGGATGCTTCATAGACTGCTCATTATGGTTATACTGCAAGTTTCCACCATGATTAGGCATGGCTTAGGCTAGCGGCCTAGGCGTTTCACTAACACACATACAAACTCCATGATCTTACGAGTTCCACTTTTATTTCACACCGCCGGGATCCATAAGCAAAAGAATCATGATATCAACGAGGTATAAAGTACCAGTGCAACGTTGAAAGAGTTCCCCATGATACATGGTTCTGCTAACTTCAACTTATAAAGTGCAAGCATATACGCAACAAAGATGGACACAATGGTTCAGGTTTATTAAGTGCGAGAAAATAAAGTGTGCCATCAAGTTTGTGAGAGCTTTACTAACTAACTTTCCCAAAACAGACAGACATTTTATTCGGAAGAAAACAAGGCATACTTAATATGCATGGAATAGAAACAATGCTAATAGGTAGGTATGGTGGACACTTTTGGAAATAATTGGTTTAAGGGAGTTGGAAACATGAGTAAAACATACACAGTGTAAGTGAAGGCTAGCAATAGTAAGGGAGCGACAAACGAGAGAGAAATAGCAGTCATAATCATGCTTGCAACAAAATAGCACTAATCATGGCATGAAAGTGATTCAAGACCCTCAAGGCAAAATAATTCATCGAGGCTTAACTGATTATTTCAGTCATAAGCATGCGTGAGCATGTGCCAAGTCAATTCAAATGAAACATTCAGAGGAGGATACCATGGTGTCATACCAAGTTATGAATAGAGTAATGCAAGCAAACATTCATATGACATGCTACAAACTATTAGCAAGCTGGAACTAATCATATGAAAGCAAGAACTACTAAGCATCCATAAATAACATACACCCTACATGAACAGGCTAAGCATGCCCACAATGATGAGTGATACATTGCAAATGTATCTATAATTTTTGATGTTCCATGCTTAGTTTTATCCACTTTCTTGTGTTTTGTTCCAACTTGGGAGTACTTTTATTATGATTTCTTGGACTAACCTATTAACAAGAGCCACAAAGTGGTGCCTGTTTCTGTTGTTTTGGTTCCGGAAAAAGTCGAAATGAATATTCTCGAATTGGACGGGACAAAAGCCAAAGTGCCTATTTTCCGGAAGGATCAAGTGCCGGGATACGAGACGGAGAGGGGCAAGGGCCACCACACCACTGGCCAGCGGCCAGGCTCAAGGCTGCGCCGAGGTGGTCCGCCGACCCCAGCACCCCTCGGCCTCTCCTTCCGCCTATAAGTTGCCCTCGGGACGAAAACCCTAAGTACCCGATCAAAAATCCACGAAAGAGTCTGTAGCCGCCGTCATCTCCATCCCTAGATCGGGAGGGATCTGAAGCTCTTCCCGGCACCTTGCCGGAGAGGGGAATTCACCCTGGAGGCCTTCTTCATCACCATGCAAGCCTCCGGTGTGATGCGTGAGTAGTTCATCCTTGGACGACGGATCCATGTAGTAGCTAGATGGCTGGTTTCTCCTCCTTTGTGCTTTCATGTTTAGATCTTGTGAGCTCCGTTCATGATTCAGATCATCTATTTGTAATTCATACATGTTGTGTTTGCGGGGATCCGATGGATATTGAGATGCTATTTCAGATTGATTATTGATTCTATCATGTCTTTGTTATTTGAGATCTTGCATGCTTTCCATTGTTAGTAGCTATCTTGGCCAAGTAGATGCTAGCAACTCCAAGAGTTAGTATTTATGCTCGATAGTGGGTTCATGCCTCTGGTAATCTGTGGAAGTGACAGAAATCTCTAAGGTACTAGATGTGTTGTTGCTACTAGGGAGAAAACACCGATCTTTTGTTCATAGAACAATTGTATTGTTTACTTTACAACAAGTTCGTAAAGCAATAATATGTTGCTTGCAACTTAATACTGGAGGGGGTTCGGATGATAACTTGAAGGTGGATTATTAGTCATAGATGCAGTTGGATGGCGGTCTATGTATTATGTTGTAATGCCCAATCAAGTCAAAAAGGAGTCAAGATGATTAGTATATGCATGTATTGTTTTCTCGGTGTTTGTCAATTGCCCCGCTGTAATTTGTTCACCCAGCATGTTATCTATCTAAGGAGAGCCACCTCTAGTGAACTATGGATCCCGGTCCTTTTCTTTACATACAATCTACAATCTTTACTGCTTTGTGTTTACTTTCTGCAAACTTTTACTTCTTTCCATTCGATACATTTAATCCTTTGTTTTCCGCAAAACACGGTGAGATTGACAACCTCATCGCAAGCTGGGGACAAAGTTCTGTGGTTGTGTTGTGCAGGTCTCCATGTTGCTACTAGCACCGGTAGTGCGCCCTGCCAAAGCTCAGCTAGTAACACCTTTGAGGTGTTTCCTTGCTCCTACTGGTTCGATTAAACCTTGGTTTCATAACTGAGGGAAACTTGCTGCTGTGCTCATCATACCTTCCTCTTGGGGTTCCCAACGAGCTCTACATCAACACCACGCACCAAGCACTTTTCTGGGCGCCGTGTATTGAGCCATCAAGCGATTTTCTAGCGCCGTTGCCGAGGAGTCAAGGACATCTTCACAAGGGGAGTCCCTCATAACCAATATCTTTACTTTGTTGTTTTTGTTTTGCTTAGTTTCTTTTTGCTTTGTTTGCTTGTTTTGTTCTTCAAAAATCCAAAAAAAATAGTTTTACTTGTTTGCTTTCTTATTTGAAAACCCAAAAAAAATGACTACTCTTGAAAACACTAAGTTGTGTGATTTCACTAGCACCAACAACAATGATTTTATGAGCACTCCTATTGCTCCACCTGTGGCTGAAAATACTTTCTTTGAGATAAAATCTGCTTTGCTCAATCTTGTTATGAGAGAGCAATTTTCGGGTATTGGTAATGAAGATGCTGCTTCCCATCTAAATAACTTTGTTGAACTTTGTGAGATGCAAAAGCATAGGGATATAGATGGTGATATTATTAAGCTGAAATTGTTTCCTTTCTCTTTGAGAGGAAAAGCTAAAGAATGGTTGAATTCCTTAACTAGGAATAGTATTGATTCTTGGACTAAGTGCAAAGATGCTTTTATTGGAAAGTACTATCCTCCTGCTAAGATTATATCCATGAGAAGTGAAATAATGAAGTTTAAACAACTTGATAATGAACATGTTGCTCAAGCTTGGGAAAGAATGAAATCTTTGGTTAAGAATTGTCCCACTCATGGACTGACTGCTTGGATGATCATCCAAACTTTTTATGCAGGATTGAACTAATCTTCAAGGAACCTATTGGATTCAGCTGCTGGAGGTACCTTTATGACCATCGCTTTGGGTGCTGCAACAAAACTTTTGGACAATATGATGGTTAATTATTCTGAATGGCATACTGAGAGAGCTCCACAAGGTAAGAAGGTAAATTCTGTTGAGGAAACCTCCTCCTTGAGTGATAAGATTGATATGATTATGTCTATGCTAGTTAATGGGAAAACCCATATTGATCCAAATAATGTTCCTTTAGCCTCTTTGGTTGCTCAAGAAGAGCAAGTTGATGTGAACTTCATAAGAAATAACAACTTTGGCAACAATGCTTATGGTAATAATGCTTATAGGAACAATTTTGGTAACAACAATTATAAGCCATATCCTCCCAACAATGGTAATGCTTATGGAAATCCTTACAACAATAATAAGAGTGCTCCCTCTGAACTTGAAGTTATGCTTAAAGAGTTTATTAGTAAACAAACTGCTTTCAATAAAACTATTGAGGAAAAACTCTCTAATGCTGAAAGAAATATAGCATCTTTGGCTAAAGCTCAATCTACTTTGAATAAAATGGCTGCTAAACCTGAAACTAATGAGAATCCCTTTGCAGCTACTAATGCCATACAAGTAAGAATTGATGAAAATGTTAGACTATTAGCTGAATTACATGCTAAGTGGGAAAGAGAAGATGAAATTGCTAGAAACATTAGTGTTTCTACTATTACCACCACTAGTGTTGAGGCTAGTAATAGTTCTACTACTTTAGATAAAGTTGATTTTGATCTTGATGGTTGCAACATCTCTGAAGTTATTAAGTTCCTAGAAAAGCTTGCTAAAAGTCCTAATGCTAGTGCTATGAACATGGCTTTTACAAAACACATTACTGATGCTCTCATAAAGATTAAAGAAGAAAAGATGAAACATAAAGCTTCTATTCCTATAAAGCAAGAAGATGGTTGGGAACCCATCATTAATATGAAAGTGAATGACTTTGATTTCAAAGCTTTGTGTGATCTTTATAGTAGTGTTTCTATTATGCCTAGAAGGATTTATGATATGCTTGATTTGCCTCCTCTTGAAGATTGTTATTTGAATGTACCACTTGATGCTAATGCTAAAAATAAACTCATGGGAAGTCTTAATGATGTTCTTATTATGGTTAATGATTCCTATGTCCCCGTTGATTTCTATGTTTTGGATGTTGAATACAATGCTTCTTGTCCTATTACTTTGGGAAGACCTTTTCTTAGAACTGTTGGTGCCATCATTGATATGAAAGAAGGCACCATTAAATATCAACTCCCACTCAAGAAAGGTATATAACACTTCCCTAAAAAGAGAGAAAAGATTTCTTTTGCTTCTCCTATGAAAGCAAAATTTGGTCTTAATGCTTCTTCATTTGAGAACACTTGATTCTTTCTTTGCTTCTTATGCCTAACTTAAAGGCGTTAAAGAAAAAGTACTTATTGGGAGATAACCCAAGAGTTTTAGATGAGTCTTGGAAGTTATTACTTCTGTAATAACCTCTCCTTATCCTTTTTATTTGCTTTTTGTGCCAAGAGTAACCTCTAATGAGAGTAAAGTAATGATTGGGAAAGTTGCTGTCCCGAAACAGATTTCTGTGCTTCACCGTAAAAAATTCTGAGAGAGATCTATACGTCGGATTGAGCTGTAATTTTTTGTGCGTCTGCCCCAGGTTGTTATCTAACTTTCGTTAGTTCAACACTTTTTGTTTTGAGAAACAGAAGGTCTTCGAAAAAATTCGTCTTTACCTGCTGGTCTGTTTTGACAGATTTCTGCCATTTTCTGCATTTGCTTCTTGTTAGTTCCTTCTTGAGTTCCTTTGGGGAATTGCGCTTTTTGAGGAAAGTGCTACAGTAGATAGTGTTCTAATGGAAGTTTATTTGGTGTTAGAACTGAACCTTGAGACTTATTTATCTTAAGTGCACTAATGTTGCTAATGAGATTGTGTGAAGTTTTGTATGAAGGAAAAATTTCAGGTGTATGGAAGGAATGAGTAATGAGATGAAGGATGGACTAAAGCTCAAGCTTGGAGATGCCACGCGTGTCACCCCAAGAAATATCTAAGAAGTACAAGCGTCAAAGCTTGGGGATGCCCAAGGCATCCCCTTAATCATCAATAAAAATTCCAGGTTTCTTCCAAACGCTTCATTTTTATTGTTTCGTGCACAGTTGTGTTTTTCTTGGAGCGTCTTCTTTTTCGTTTTTGTTTTGGTTTTTAGTTTGCTTGGTTTGCTTAGTTTTCTGAATAAGTTGGTTGGATCCCCTCTTTCACACTTTGGTTTGCAAATAGTTTGGTTTGGTTTGGAAAAGAGTAGGAAAGTTCATGCTTATGTGGTAAAAAGAGCTCGTTTTTGACTGTGGCTATGCTTTGTCATGCCGTGCTTGATATTGTTTTGGCTTTATGCTTAGTATTCTTTGCTGTAGCATGACTTTTTATAAACAATTGAGATTGCTTAATGTGCCTTGGATGAATCATGCGTTGTTTTAGCATATTAAAGCATAGTATAGTGGTATTCTCCTTTGATGCTTTATTTGGGTTGACTTGGCGCATGCTCACACCATGTTATGACTATCACAAGTCACCATAGCCTTTATGATCCTTTAGTTTTCAACTTGTAGTATCACTTTATGCTTTGATCAATGATGTTTTGTCGCTCTGCATGATTATGGCTATTATTGCTCTCTTAGTTTGTCGCTCCCAGTCTTTTGCTAGCCTCCACAACAAAGTATGAGTTCCACTCATGCATCCAACTCCCTAAACCAAGTTATTCCAAATAGTCCACCATACCTACCTACTAGCTTATGATATTCCAAGTATATTCATGCTTTTGTTTACCTTCCACTTGTTATGAGAAAACTAGTGATTAAAGCTCTCACGAACTTGATGGCACACTTTACTTTATTGCCTCTAATAAACTTGAACCATTGTGTCTTCTATGTTGTATATGCTTGCACTTATTTGTTGGGAATTAGCAGAACCATGCTTTCATGGGGAACACTTTCAACATTGCACTTGGTACTTGTACCTAGTTGATATCATGCTCTTTTGTATATAGATGTCGTCGGTGTGAAATGAAAGGGGAGCTTGTAAGTCCATGGAGTTATGTATATGTGTTAGAGAAACGCCTGGGCTGCTGGTCTAATCCATGCTGACATGGTGGAAACCTGCAGCATAACCATAATGAGCTGTCTATAAAGCATTCTTCTTATAAAAAAAGAGTCCTATTGAGAAAAAAGAGAAAAGAAAAAAGATACTATGAAAAGAGGAAAGAGAGAAAAAAACACCATATTCCCATGGTAAATAAGAAGAATGCTGAGATGCTCGTTGTCTGCTTTGCCTTGTCATTTTGATATGGGGATTCTTCCGTATCATCGGGCAAGGTACCTGTTGGTTCTCTATGATACACATGTACTTACGATGACAAGAACTTACCAGTGACTAAACTTGAGTAGCATGAGGAGCGGCCCTCGTATACAAGGGACATGAGATTTCTGACTTATACTTCGTCAAGCATGTACACCATAGTTTGTTCACTTTAACCTTAATCACTTCAAGATTCTTATGATAGGGGCAATGAGAGCTGAAAGCTATAAGTATCATAATTTTTGGAAGCTCTTTATGAGACTTGAATCCCTACTTCCTTTTTACAAAAGGCCTTTCTTCCACCATTATATTGAGTCTCCACCTTCTATCTTTATGCACCTACTTTGAGAGCATAGTGGCCATTCTTAGTTCTATGTGCATTGTCCTAAGACTAGTTGATTGATGCATAACTTGTTATTGCTTGTTTGAATACTATTATGCTGTGTTTTCTTTATGTGAAACAAACAAACGTCTTGCAAAGCATGTTATTCATGAATCTTTTGTTTGTGCCTTTTCATGTTGCATCTTTGTTTCTTTGCTTATTGCTAGAACTTTGTCTTTCATGTTATGATTGAAGTACTATGATCCTAGCCTTGAATGTTTTGCAAATACTTTGATCAAGTCTTTGATGGTGCATGTCACCTCAAAAATTCTTTCTTTTTATCACTTACCTACTCGAGGACAAGCAGGAGTTAAGCTTGGGGATGTTGATACATTGCAAATGTATCTATAATTTTTGATGTTCCATGCTTAGTTTTATCCACTTTCTTGTGTTTTGTTCCAACTTGGGAGTAATTTTATTATGATTTCTTGGACTAACCTATTAACAAGAGCCATAGTGCCAGCTGCCTGTTTTCTGTTGTTTTTGGTTCCAGAAAAGTCAGGAAATGAATATTCTCGGAATTGGACGGGACAAAAGCCAAAGTGCCTATTTTTCCGGAAGGGATCAAGTGCCAGGATACGAGACGAAGAGGGGCCAGGGGCCGGCCACACCACCTGGCCGTGCGGCCAGGCCTGGACCGCGCTAGGGGGTGGTCTGGCCAACCCCAGCACCCCCTCAGCTTCTCCTTCCGCCTATAAGTTGCCCTCAGGACGAAAACCCTAAGTACCCGATCAAAAATCCACGAAAGAGTCTGTAGCCACTGTCATCTCCATCCCTAGATCAGGACGGCACCCTGTCGGAGAGGGGAATTCACCCTGGAGGCCTTCTTCATCACCTTGCAAGCCTCCGGTGTGATGCGTGAGTAGTTCATCCCTAGACTACGGATCCATGTAGTAGCTAGATGGCTGGTTTCTCCTCCTTTGTGCTTTCATGTTTAGATCTTGTGAGCTCCGTTCATGATCAAGATCATCTATTTGTAATTCATACATGTTGTGTTTGCGGGGATCCGATGGATATTGAGATGCTATTGCAGATTGATTATTGATTCTATCATGTCTTTGTTATTTGAGATCTTGCATGCTTTTCGTTGTTAGTAGCTATCTTGGCCAAGTAGATGCTAGCAACTCCAAGAGTTAGTATTTATGCTCGATAGTGGGTTCATGCCTCTGGTAATCTGGGAAGTGGCGAAATCTCTAAGGTACTAGATGTGATGTTGCTACTAGGGAGAAAACAACGATCTTTTGTTCATAGAACAATTGTATTGTTTACTTTACACGCAGTTCGTAAAGCAATAATCTGTTGCTTGCAACTTAATCTTTGGAGGGGTTCGGATGATAACCTGAAGGTGGATTATTAGTCATAGATGCAGTTGGATGGCGGTCTATGTATTATGTTGTAATGCCCAATCAAGTCTCAAAGGAGTCAAGATGATTAGTATATGCATGTATTGCTTTCTCGGTGTTTGTCAATTGCCCCACCGTAATTTGTTCACCCAGCATGTTATCTATCTAAGGAGAGCCACCTCTAGTGAACTATGGATCCCGGTCCTTTTCTTTACATACAATCTACAATCTTTTACTGCTTTGTGTTTACTTTCTGCAAACTTTTACTTCTTTCCATTCGATATGTTTAATCCTTTATTTTCCACAAAACACGGTGAGATGGACAAACTCATCGCAAGTTGGGGACAAAGTTCTGTGGTTATGTTGTGCAGGTTTCCATGTTGCTACTAGCACTTGCATACCTGCCAAAGCTTCACTAGTAACACCTTTGAGGTGTTTCCTTGCTCCAACTGGTTCGATTAAACCTTGGTTTCATAACTGAGGGAAACTTGCTGAACCGCTCATCCTACCAAGCACTTTTCTGGGCGCCGTGTATTGAGCCATCAATGAGTATATGTACAAAAATGAAAACAAATAGAGTTCGTTACCAGCCTCTTACCACACCTCAAGTTGTCATTAATCCTCATTATTGCCTTTTACTTGTGTGGCTTGAATAATAATAATATGAAACCAAATTCCACTGAGAACTGCTGAACCCTACAACAAACTCACAAAACCAAAGAAGAGCAACAAATATTTTTGGTGTTTTCGATTTTTAAAACAAGAACCAAAAAGGAAGAACAAGCAAAGCAAAATATTTTTGGGTTTTTCGAATAGTTAAAACAAAGCAAGCAAACCAAGGCAAAAAGGAAGAAGCAAACCAAAGAGAAACAACAGAAATATTTTTGGTCCTTTTGTGTTTTAGAAAGCAAAAGAAAAGAGAGAACAAAAACTAAAAAGAGAACGAAACATGAATATACAAAGTACCGACGCAAAATGATATGGAGATGAGTGTGATGTCGGTGTGCCTCCCCCGAAGCTTAGGATTTTGGCCTAAGTGGGTATCAATCCCAAGATGGCCGGGATGGAGCGCCTCCGTAGTATGGTGAGGAGGTACCCTCGTCCTGGTGCGAGCTTGAGGACGCCCACCATAATGCGCAGAGTAATCATAGGAGGGCACATCCTCCTGGTGCTGCCTGTGGAAACCCAGCAAGCGGAGCAGCTCGTCCACCTCCTCCTTGGAGCGCGACCATGGCCTCTTGTGAACACTAAACAAAGTAGATTGCGGCAAAGGGATCTCCCTCTCATCCCCGTCAGTAAACAACATCCTATATACTAAACTATCCAAATCAGAATCAGCAGTGACAAAGTGATGTGTTTTTATAGCAGCAAGGTCAAGCCTTTGTGGTGCCAATATAGTATCATTGGGATCCACAGAAAGCTCTAATGTATTGACCATACGTGAAGCGATGATGCCCCATAGATAGGCCCCCTAGCAGCTAGGCGGCGAGCAATAAGCGAGCCAAGGTTGTACCGAGTATCATTGTTAAGCGCAGCAGCAAGGAAGGCTAAATGGTAGTTGGAGATATTACTCGTATTCTCTCTACCAAGAACGCTAGTAGCAAGATAATATGCAAAGTATATAAGAGCAGGGAGTTGGATGTTTCTTATCTTTCCGCACTAAGCTACGTGGTCATCATCATTGGTCACCCCTCGGTAGAGCTCCAGCATCCGCGGGTCGCCCTTGAATTTTCTTCACGGTCCCTGTCATGCTTACAGCTACAATACTGCAAAATCTTTCCAATGGCATGGTAAAGGGCAGATTATAAATTCTGAAAGAGACAGTTGACTAATAGGGCGTGTTAGTAAACACGAAGCTCTCAACAAAAGTTTTGGTGAGCATAGCATATTTCTCACTCTCATCTTGCATATATGAGGTCAAACCAACCCTCTGAATCAGTAGCAAGAAATCATCAAGAATCCCTGCAGCTTGTAAGAACGTAAAACAAGGAAAAGTAGATGGGTGAGCATCCCCATCATCTCCTTCATTACCAATACGAGGTGCAATGATATATTCGTTGTATGATGGCCTAAACTGAGAGGCTGATCTTGAGGGCCTTGACCTCCTAGGTGCATCCCTCTCAAATATTTCTCCAAAGGTATGGTTGTTCATGTTTGATATTCTAAAATTTAAACATCTATTAAACAAGTGATTGCAAAGTGAATATAATGAAGGGCACTACTCATAGGGACTTGTATGAGGCCTAAACATGCATCAAAACTATATCCCTAAGCATTGAACAAGCTTACAATCTCTCATAACCTGTCACCTATAGCAGCAAAATACTCAAGATATAAACCACTAAACACAAATCTACTTGGACAAGCAGAGGAGTCACATACCGGAGAACAAATGCTCCAAATTTCAGTTGAAAACTGAGTGCGATAAAAGAAACTTTCACGAACACATTTGCTTCATAAGATGTATATATTCTCAGCATATGATCAACTACTCAGGCAATTCATAATAAGGAGTATGCAACTAAGTTTACTTAATAGTCATTGCAATCTATGAAGAGATCCCAACTCAAAAATAATAAGTAGCATGAAACAAAACATAAGCAGCATTACAATGCTCATAACAAGGTATGATAGAGTGGTATCTCGCTTGCCTTTTTATTGTGAATGCCAAGGCACCTCTAAAGTTCAGGTGAAGACTAGAAGTAAAGATATCAAAGGTACAAACATCAAAGTCATAACACAAATAATCAAGTTTTGAGACAAGCACATTATACTAAGAATGACAACTATGCTCTCAGGAAAGTGCTCAAAGAATGCGTGGAGACTCAACAAGGAAATGAACAAGATTTGAAAAGTTTGAAAGGCTTCCAAATGCTGAAAGTATGGTACTCGTTAGCTTTGAGATCTCATTGCCCCTATAATAAGCATCTTTAAATGGTTAAGGTTAAAGTGACACAACTAAGAGGATATGCTTGGCAAGTTATAAGCTAAAGTCTCATGCCCCTTACTTACGAGTACCGGACCTCATGCTACTCAACTTCAGTCACAAGTAAGCTCTTGTCATTGTAAGTACATATATATCATAGAGAACCGCCAATGGGGTACCCCTTGCACATGATACATGAGCTATCCCATAATCAAAATGACAAGGCAAGCAGACAATGAGCATCTCAGCGATCTTTTTATTTACTATGTGCATAGATTTTTATTGAGGATGCTTCATAGAATGCTCATTATGGTTATACTGCAAGTTTCCACCATGATTAGGCATGGCTTAGGCTAGCGGCCCAGGCGTTTCTCTAACACACATACAAACTCCATGATCTTACGAGTTCCACTTTTATTTCACACCGCCGGGATCCATAAGCAAAAGAATCATGATATCAATGAGGTACAAAGTACCAGTGCAACGTTGAAAGCGTTCCCCATGATACATGGTTCTGCTAACTTCAACTTATAAAGCGCAAGCATATACGCAACAAAGATGGACGCAATGGTTCAGGTTTATTAAGTGCGAGAAAATAAAGTGTGCCATCAAGTTCGTGAGAGCTTTACTAACTAACTTCCCCAAAACAAACAGACATTTTATTCGGAAGAAAACAAGGCACCCTTAATATGCACGGAATAGCAAACAATGCTAATAGGTAGGTATGGTGGACACTTTTGGAAATAATTGGTTTAAGGGAGTTGGAAACATGAGTAAAACATACTCAGTGTAAGTGAAGGCTAGCAATAGTAAGGGAGCGACAAACGAGAGAGCAATAGCTGTCATAATCATGCTTGCAACAAAACAGGACTAATCATGGCATGAAAGTGATTCAAGACCCTCAAGGCAAAATAATTCATCAAGGCTTAACTGATTATTTCAGTCATAAGCATGCGCGAGCATGTGCCAAGTCAATTCAAATGAAACATCCAGAGGATGATACCACGGTGTCATACCAAGTTATGAATAGAGTAATGCAAGCAAACATTCATATGACTTGCTACAAACTATTAGCAAGCTGGAACTAATCATATGAAAGCAAGAACTACTAAGCATCCATAAATAACATACACCCTACACGAACAGGCTAAGCATGCCCACAATGATGAGTATATGTACAAAAATGAAAACAAATAGAGTTCGTTACCAGCCTCTTACCACACCTCAAGTTGTCATTAATCCTCATTATTGCCCTTTACTTGTGTGGCTTGAATAATAATAATATGAAACCAAATTCCACTGAGAACTGCTGAACCCTACAACAAACTCACAAAACCAAAGAAGAGCAACAAATATTTTTGGTGTTTTCGATTTTTAAAACAAGAACCAAAAAGGAAGAATAAGCAAAGCAAAATATTTTTGGGTTTTTCGAATAGTTCAAACAAAGCAAGCAAACCAAGGCAAAAAGGAAGAAGCAAACCAAAGAGAAACAACAGAAATATTTTTGGTCCTTTTGTGTTTTAGAAAGCAAAAGAAAAGAGAGCACGAAAACTAAAAAGAGAACGAAACATGAATATACAAAGTACCGACACAAAATGATATGGAGATGAGTGTGATGTCGGTGTGCCTCCCCCGAAGCTTAGGATTTTGGCCTAAGTGAGTATCAATCCCAAGATGGCCAGGATGGAGCGCCTCCGTAGTACGGTGAGGCTCGTCCTGGTGCGAGCTCGAGGACGCCCACCATAATGCACAGAGTAATCATAGGAGGGCACATCCTCCTGGTGCTGCCTGTGGAAACCCAGCAAGCGGAGCTGCTCGTCCACCTCCTCCTTGGAGCGCGACCACGGCCTCCTGTGAACACTAAACAAAGTAGATTGCGGCAAAGGGATCTCCCTCTCATCCCCGTCAGTAAACAGCATCCTATATACTAAACTGTCCAAATCAGAATCAAAAGTGACAAAGTGATGAGTTTTTATAGCAACAAGGTCAAGACTTTGTGGTGCCAATATAGTATCATTGGGATCCACAGAAAGCTCTAATGTATTGACCATATGTGAAGCGATGATGCCCCCATAGATAGGCCCCCTAGCAGCTAGGCGGCGAGCAATAAGCGAGCCAAGGTTGTACCGAGTATCATTGTTAAGCGCAGCAGCAAGGAAGGCTAAATGGTAGTTGGAGATATTACTCGTATTCTCTCTACCAAGAACGCTAGAAGCAAGATAATATGCAACGTATATAAGAGCGGGGAGTTGGATATTTCTTATCTTTCCGCACTGAGCTACGCGGTCATCATCATTGGTCACCCCTCGGTAGAGCTCCAGCATCAGTGGGTCGCCCTTGAATCTTCTTCACGGTCCCTGTCATGCTTACACCTACAATACTGCAAAATCTTTCCAATGGCATGGTAAAGGGCAGATTATAAATTCAAAAGAGACAGTTGACTAATAGGGCATGTTAGTAAACACGAAGCTCTCAACAAAACTTTTGGTGAGCATAGCATATTTCTCACTCTCATCTTGCATATATGAGGTCAAACCAACCCTCTGAATCAGTAGCAAGAAATCATCAAGAATCCCTGCAGCTTGTAAGAACGTAAAACAAGGAAAAGTAGATGGGTGAGCATCCCCATCATCTCCTTCATTACCAATACGAGGTGCAATGATATATTCGTTGTATGATGGCCTAAACTGAGAGGCTGATCTTGAGGGCCTTGACCTCCTAGGTGCATCCCTCTCAAATATTTCTCCAAAGGTATGGTTGTTCATGTTTGATATTCTGAAATTTAAACATCTATTAAACAAGTGATTGCAAAGTGAATATAATGAAGGGCACTACTCATAGGGACTTGTATGAGGCCTAAACATGCATCAAAACTATATCCCTAAGCATTGAACAAGCTTACAAGCTCTCATAACCTGTCACCTACAGCAGCAAAATACTCAAGATATAAACCACTAAACACAAATCTACTTGGACAAGTAGAGGAGTCACATACCGGAGAACAAATGCTCCAAATTTCAGCAGCAAAGATGGGCTGAGCAAGGAGATCGAAAAATCAAGGGCAAGCACAGCAAGAACGCGACTTTGAGCAATGAACTGGTGTTTACTCGTGAGAGAGAAGAAAGTGGCAAGTGAGAGAGTGAGTGGAGGGCCAGGGGTGGCCCACACCATAGGTAGGCGCGCTCTAGGGCTGGCCGCGCCACCAGGTGGTGTGCCTGCCTGGTAGGCCCCCCTGGTACCTCCCAGGCACTCCTCTGCCCCTTTTTTCACGTAAAAATTTAATATGAATTTTTTGGAATTTTTCAAGACACTTTATTTTTGGGCATTTTTCAGGTATAGATGAATGATTTTCTGACAGACAGAGATTTTCTGAAATGATGCAATGACAAAACAAGGCTAGAACCACAGAAGTTCTAAGACACTCTAACAAGCAAGCAACTAAAAACATAAAAGAAAACTAAACGAAAGCAAAAACTAAATTGGATAGAATAGAAGTAAGCGGAGATAATCATGGTGAAAACATTGTTTTGTTCAATGAAATCCTTCTATTAACAAGGTTGATCAGGTCTTGTTACCAAAACAATTTCATATGAGACAAAAGTTTGTATTCCACTAATGATTATGTTACCTCAACTTTGATAGCAATGGTCCCAATCATAATAGTTTCAAATTTTTCTCTTGGTATGGGACAATATATTTCTCCAACTTGAATGCCCTCAACATGTTCAATTGAATTCAAACCATAAGTCCTATCAATCTTCTTGGGGAAATAGACAGTATGTTCCTCGTCATTAACATTGAAAGTCACCTTTCCTTGATTACAATTAATAACAACTCCTGCAGTATTAAGAAAAGGTCTTCCAAGAATAATAGACATATTATCATCTTTAGGCATTTCAAGCACAACAAAATCAGTTAATATCAAGCAATTATGAGCCACTTGAACAGGTACATCCTCACATATACCAACAAGAATAGTGGTAGATTTATCAGCCATTTGCAAAGATATATCAGTTGGTATTAGTTTTTCAAGTTGAAGTCTCTTATAGAGAGAGAAAGGCATAACACTAACTCCAGCTCCCAAATCACACAAAGCAGTTCTAACATAACTAGTTTTAATAGAGCAAGGGATAGTTGGAATCCCTGGGTCTCCAAGTTTCTTTGGAACCTTACCATTAAAGGAATAATTAGCAAGCAAAGTATCAATTTCTTCATTAGGGATCTTCCTTTTATTCGAGACAATATCCTTCATATACTTTGAGTAAGGAGGCAATTTAATAGCATCAGTCAAAGGAATTTGCAGGAATAAAGGATTCATCCACTCACAAAACTTATTATAGTGTTCATCTTCCTTTGACTTGTGTTTCTTATCAGGGAAAGGCATAGGTTTTTGGACCCAAGGCTCTCCTTCACTACCATGTTTCTTAGCAATAAAATCTTCTTTAGTGTATTTAGTATTCTTAGTGTGCTTTTCAGGTTCTTCTTCAACTTTTTCTTTATCAGGAACATCATTTTCTTCATTACCACTTTCAGTTTCAGCATCAGAGACAGATATACTATTAGGATCTTTAGTAGGTTCAGAGGGTTCTACAATAGTTTTATGTTTCTTTTTTCTTTTCTTACGAGTAGTACCACTATTTTAAGCTTGTTGAGAATCCTGCTCGATTCTTTTGGGATGCCCCTTAGGATATAGAGGATCCTAGGTAGCAGCACCACTTCTAGTTCTTATTTCATAAGCATGTTTTTCTTTAGCAGCATTAACTAGCAAGTCTTTTTGCACTTTAATAAGTTGATCTATTTGAGTTTGAACCATTTGAAAATGTTTAACAATCATTTTAACATCATTAGAGGTTCTTTCCACAATATCTAGTGTTTTCCATTAGATGATTTTGCACTCTTTTATTAAAACTATCTTGCTTAACAATAAAAATATCGAATTCTTCTAAGCATTGATCAGGAGGTTTAGAGTAAGGGATATCACCTTCATCAAAGTGTTGGAGAGAGTATACCTCAATAGTGGATGAGTTGGGAATTGGCTTACATAATTCTTCTATAGGAGGTAAATTCTTGACATCTGCATCTTTAATTCCCTTCTCCTTAAGACATTTCTTAGCTTCCTTCATCACTTCATCATGTAATTCAATAACTCCCCTCTTCTTAGATGATGGTATAGGCAACGATATAGCTGGTTCAGATATAATTGTTTCAGGTATAGCTGGTTTAGGAGGAGTCCAATCTTCATAATTCTTGCTTATTTTAGCCATTAATTCCTCAGCTTCCTTGGCAGTCCTATTCCTGAAAACACAATCAGCACAACTATCTAGGTATGTCCTAGATTCTTCAGTTAGTCCATTATAAAATATATCAAGAAGCTCATTCTTAGGTAATGGACTTCCAGCCTATGCATGAATCAAAGCACAAAACCTTGCCCAAGATTCAGGCAATATTTCTTTTTCTCCCTGTTTAAAATCAAAAAGTTCCTGCAAAATAGCATGTCTAGCACTAGGAGGAAAATATTTCTGTAGGAAAGTACTAATCAAGCAATTAGGGCTATCAATAGATCTAGGAGGTAAATTACTAAACCAAGTTTTAGCTGCTCCTTTCAATGAAAAAGGGAAAATCTTAGCAACAAAGTAAGTACGTGTCTTAATATCATCAGAAAATAGGCCACTCATGGTAGAAAGCTCATTCATATGTGCTACCGCACTTCCATTCTTAGTCCCACAAAAAGGTTCTTTCTCAACAATAGCTATGTAGGATAGATCAAGAGAGAAATCATAATCTTTATCTTTAATGTTTATGGGAGAAGTAGCAAACTTAGCATTAGGAGACAATTTGGGTCTAATAGTATGCATCTCAAGGAGATTCTTAGCAGCGCTCCTATCATGGGTGTTTTTACATTCCTTAATAAATTCATCAGTCATCTCAACATAACCATCTTCAATATCATAACTCTCACTAGACTCGGGTGAACCAACAGGTGTAGTAGTGTCTTCATTAGGAGTTTCAGTATTTCCAGCTATAGTTCTAGCAATCGTAGCATCTAGGAAAGGACCTAATGAACCACTCTTATCAAGCATAGTAGAAGCAGCATCATAAGTATCAGAAGTTTCAGATTCAGCAGTAGTAGCAGTGTGTGTAGCATGTGTGTGTGGTGGTGTAATGAGCTTACTCATAACAGATGGTGAATCAAGAGCAACAGAGGTGTTCAGAACCGTACCTCTTCTTGTAGTGGATGGTAAAATAGGAACCTTGCCATCACGAGACTTGCCCATGATGGATGGATGGTAGCAAACAATAATGAATCCAAGTGAACTTCATAAATAAAGCTATGCTCCTTGGCAACGGCGCCAAAAAATAGTCTTGATGACCCACAAGTATAGGGGGTGTATCGCGGTATTTTTGAGGGAAGTGAAACCCAATTTATTGATTCGACACAAGGGGAGCCAAAGAATATTTATAAGGCTTAACAACTGAGTTGTCAATTCAGCTGCACCTGGAAACAATCTTGCTCACAGCAGTTTATCAGTAGCAACAGTTTTGTAGTAGCAATAGTAAAGTAACAGCAGTAGTAAAGTAAAGACAGTAATAACAATTGCAGTAAACAGTAGGATTCGAGTGCGGTAGGCATAGGGATGGATGGACGGGCGTTGCATGGACAAGACAATTCATATGGCAATCAGAACATAGGGCAATTGCAGATAAATAAGATAAAGCATCCAAGTACTAGATAATCCTAGGCATGTGTTCCATATATAGTCATACGTGCTCGCAATGAGAACTTGCACAACATCTTTTGTCCTACCAGCCCGTTTGCAGCGGGGACTCAAGGGAACTACTAGCAATTAAGGTGCTCCTTTGAATAGAGAACCGGAGCAAATCATTAACACTCCATGAACACATGTGATCCTCATATCAAAGCCATTCCCTCCGGTTATCCCGATTTCTGTCACTTCGGGGCCTTTGGTTCCGGACAACAACGTGTGTATACAACTTGTAGGTAAGACCAAAAACAATACTATCATAATGAATCAATAACATGTTCAGATCTGAAATCATGGCACTCGGGCCCTAGTGACAAGCATTAAGCATAACAAGTCGCAACAAAGTCAAAAAGCACTAATAGAAGATACTAGGCACCATGCCCTAACAATCTGATGCCATTACATGAACGATCTCATCCCATCCCTACCATCCCCATAGCCTATAGTGGGGGATTACTCACTCATAGATGGGGGAAACATGGATGGTCGATGGAGAAGCGATGGTGATGATGATGGCGATGATCTCCTCCAATTCCCCGCCCCGGCAGGGTGCCAGGACGGAGTTTCTGGTTCTGAATCATGGAATCTGGTGGTGGCGGCGGAGCGGAACTCCTTCTGGAAAAACGTTGAACCCCCTCGAGTTTTTAGGTCAGAAGGCATCTTGTAGGTGAAGAGGGAGACCGAGGGGTGTGCAGGCGGCGGACCACCTCGGCTGGCTACCCAGCCCAGCCGCGGCCAGGTGGTGTGGCTGGGCCCCAGCTCCACTCCGTCTCATATTATGGCTCCAGGAGTCTTCTGGTGAAATAGGATTTTTGGCATATTTTCCGGGGGGTTTCCTGATAGTTGATTTTCTGCACAAAAACTAGACACCAAGGCAATTCTATTGAAAACAGCGTCAGTCCGTGTTAGTTGGATCCAAATCACACAAGTTTAGAGGGAAAAAAATAGCAAAAGTGTTCAGGAAAGTAGATACGTTTTGGACGTATCAGGTATCACACTTAAGGGCTTGATGATGCTTAGAGAGTGTTTATAGGATCGGTAGAATCACCAAAGAAGAGTAGAGAGAAAACCGGAAAGGTTTCGGTAAGTCCGGAGGATGTCCGGATTGGAGGTGGAAGGTGTTCCATATCCACCGAGATTGAATAATATGTGAATGAATGTTAAATATTGATTTAATCATTCATTCATAATTATTAAATAAAAGAGAAAATCAATTAAAAGGTGAAAAGGCTTAATGGGTCAATTCCGTAGGTAAAAGGGCCCATGAGGGAAAGGCAAGAGGGGAGAAGGGGCAAGGGGGTGGCCGTTTGGGCTAAGCCCCCCCTCTCCCTCTCCTTTAGTCCCACCCCGGGACTTTGAGGGAGGTAGTACCTCCCCTCCCCCTATATATAGTGGGGGTATTTCGCCAGATAAATACACAAAATATTCAATAAAAGGTTTCCTCACTTTTGGGGAGACCTCCAATTGATATTTTCTCTCTCTCTTTCTCCCGTGACCGTGGTCCCAAGTTCGGACTGCGCGAACGAGAGACATCTTCACCGCGGAGCGCCGTCACGCTTCGGGATTCGGATCCACAAGCTCTACTTCCACAACTGCTACTAGATCGGGGAAGCGGGAGTCATCGTCAGGCACCGGACGTGTGTAACTCCCCGCGAGGTGTCACACTTGAGGTACTCAATTAGTTGGAGCCACAGGAGTGCAAGGACTTCATCACGACCTTGAGGTTGGCTTCGGCTTGTCTACATCAACCATGCTCTCCTAAGCATTGACAATGCTTTTCGGTCTTCAAGGGTAAGTTCGCGAAAAGCCCCTCCTGTTACTGCATTACTAATAGATAGGTCTTGGCAACATCATGGCTTCAGGAGTGTAGGGTAAAATTTTATTGTTTTCATACGCAGAACCTCTACAGTGGTATCAGAGCTAGATCTATGCGTAGTAATGCTAGTACGAGTAGAACACACGAGATGCGTGTGGGCGTTGATCTTTTAGTTGTTACCCTCCCATGTGTACTTGTGTATACCGCAGTAATGCTTGATGAAGCGGCCCCCAACTGACTTTACGCGTTCATTCGCGAGACTGGTCCATGCTTGACATACGGCTTGTACCGTATAAAGTGGCTTAGGGGGTGTCTGTCTCTCTCGCATTAGTTGGTATGCCATTTGCAATGGAGGACCCCAAAAGGGGTATAGTATAGACAACTACTTGATCGGCGTTGTGGTGAAAGTTCGTAGGTAAGAACGATTCTTATGCGAAAGCCCATTCAACCACGTAAAATATGCAAAGATAAAGTAGAGGCGTCTAACTTTGTTTTGTAGGGGGAATTGCTTTCTGATATGGTTGTGGCAAAGGTAAAGTGATTACCTTATGTTACGAAGTAGTAGTAGATAGTCACGAAGGTGATGGACTACCAAGCTGGAAAGACACCGGTACCCTGGTGTCTACGGCGCCGGAACTCTGGCACCAGAATCTGGTGACGACGGATGGAGATCATGACACGAAGGACCATATCACATCGCATTTACATTCAATGTTATTGTTTGTATATCTTATTGTGTGCTAGTATTAGATACTCAATGGTAGCCTAATAAGATGATCCCTATTTAAAATTACCAATGATTGTGTTCCCCCTTAGTGTGCACCACCAAGAAAGTTCTTCAGTATGAGGCAGGCCGTGATGAGCGGGTGTAAGACATATCTACGTTCGCATATAGTGGGTGTAAGCCATGTTGCACAGCGAATACACTAAGGTTGAGTTGGCGAGCCTAGCATATTACAGAGACGTGGCCTCGGAACACGGATGGTTGAAAGATCAAGCACGAGTCGCATGAATGATGTGACTGACGTTTAGCGTCCACCCGAGAACCCACATTGATGGTCGGGATGATCGGGGGAGATGTGGGCAAAAGGGGTTGTGTTATCACTAGAACCCTTCAGGAAAAGGTGTTTCTGAGTGGAGTTATTATTAACTCATTTAATTATAAACTTAGTCTAAATTCCTTTTGCAATTATAAATGTAGAAAAGGTTCTCCCCGATGCTATTTTTCTTGTTGTTGATTGGTTGGTTAGAAGGAGAGATGCTCAGGTTAGACGGATCAAACTTCTCTATATGGGTTGCGCATCTCCACGTTCTCCTTAGTGAGAATAACATGGTCGACTACATACTCAACGAGATGGATTTGGATCAGCCTAGTGATATAGAGACACCAGAGCAGCGAGAAGACCGCTATTACCATCAGGAGATCGCCTCCTTCATTTCAGTTACAATGCATTTTGGAATGGTGGACGAGTTGTGGTCTGTCGTGGGTAATGTCGACCCTCGTACGGTAATGCTATAACTTAGGACACATTTCATGGAACAAGCACGCATATGGGAGCATGAGCTGATGGGAGACTTCCTCTCCATTAAGATGGAGGAGAACTCTTCGCTTGACGACCACTTGGAGCGCATGCATGATGCGTACATGAGGCATGCATATTTCCTAGATAGCTAGATGACGGGCTCTTTTGCAAATGGCATTGTGATGCGGTCGCTGCCACCAAGCTACCAAGCACAAGTCAGGACTTGTATTATGAGAGGCGATGCGGAAACACAAGATTTCCACAGGTTCATATCACATCTCAGGGATGTGATGGTTGAACCCATTGTCGCTGAGGTCATTAATGACAAAGGTATATATTTGATATACAATTTTATAAATGTTATAATCTTGAAAACACATTTGCAGTGTTAAGTATATCTGATACTTGTTCTATTTGCTGAAAACGGGTCCTTCTGCATAGAGGTGCTTGCTGGAGAGGAGGTGATATTGCGTGTTGATGGCGAGCATGATGATGATGGCCAACGACACTCTCCCTCGACATTTATCACTTAGATTAGGATGATTATTGTAATGATAAGATTGTGAACCTCTTTAGTGTGTCTCACACCTTGTGAGACGATTATTCATATGATCTTGTAACCAACAGTTGTTCCACTTTTATGAATGATCTCTATTCGTGTTCATATCTTGTTTGATTATATGTGAATTATCCTTGTCGTTTGAAACTAATTGATAATACATGAACATTTGTAAAATATTGAAATGCCTTGTAAAATACCCAACTTAATGATATATTCATTAATGAATGAAACCATTGTTTAAATTCAAAGTTATGTGATAATATGTGAAAGTCATTTGATTTCTTATCACATATGAATCATGCCTACGTTCGGCAAAAATAACTTGAACGCCATATATTACATGAATACAAAGTGTTTGATGAATAGTTGAAAGTAAATACTATTGGAAATATGCCCTAGAGACAAATAGTATTAAGGACTATTATTATATTTCATAAAGTTTATGATTAAGTTTTATATCATGCTATAACTGTATTGAGTGGAAAGAACAATACACATGTGATATATAAACAATCAGGGGTTCCTAGTGAAACTCTAGTCACTGGTTAATTGGTCAACAGATGATCAAGTTTCCTGATCATGTGGAATTTATGCCAGTTGGAAATGGAGTCAACTCATTCCGAGAATGAGATGATGAACCAATACCCAACCTAAACATCATGACCCGATCATGTCAAGTTGTTCAAGTTACGATGATTACAAATGGATCCTCGTAGACTATTCCTTAGATCGTGAGGCTATATCAATCACTGTCTCCCGAGAGTGCTTAGATAGCATCAAGCGCCACTTGTTAATACAGTGGTTATAAAGGTGTGTTCAGGTACTCGGAGGAAACCGTAGAGGCAATATATGTCAAGAGCGGGATTTGTCCATCCACGTGATGGAAAGATACTCAAGGGCCCACTCGGAGAAGTTATATCCAATAGCTGCGCAACGTGTGATTTGATCACAGGGATATCACTTGTCGGAACGAGTCAAGTAGCATTGTTTGGTAACGAGATTGAATACGACACGGTGATGTCATTTATCAAATCTCGGGCAATTCAAGTATCGAGAGACAAAGGGAATAAGACACGACCATCCCGGTTCAAACCACGAAAGATCTCCGTGGAATGCACAGGGGTCACAAGGCCATCCAGGTCCCTCTGTTGATCATTGGTCCGGGAGTGTCCCGACCATGTATGGAGTGTTCCCAAACTGTAGAGTATCACGCTTAAGGGTTTGATGATGCTTAGAGAGTGTTTATAGGATCGGAAGAATCGCCGAAGAATAGTAGAGAGAAAACTGGAAGGGTTTCGGTAAGTCCGAGGATGTTCAGAGTGGAGATGGAAGGTGTTCCATAACCACGGAGATTGAATAATATGTGAATGAATGTTAAATATTTATTTAATCATTTATTCATAATTATTTAATAAAAGAGAAAATCAATTAAATGGTTAAAGGGCTTAATGGGCCAATTCCCGAAGGGGAAAGAGCCCAAGAGGGGACCACACCCCTAGGAGGGGCCTAGGGGGTGGCCGGCGGCCCTAGTGGGCCTTCCCCACGTGGAGCCCATGGGTGGGGGCTGGCCGGCGTGCCTCCTCACCTCTCCCTCTCCTTTAGTCCCACCCCGGGACTTTGAGGGAGGTAGTACCTCCCCTCCCCTATATATAGTGGGGGTATTTGGCCAAACACACAATATTCAATAAAGGTTTCCTCACTTTTGGGGAAACCTCCAATTGATTTTCTCTCTCTCTCTCTCTCTCTCTCTCTCTCTCATGACTGTGGTCCCAAGTTCGGACTGCGCGAATGAGAGACATCTTCACTGTGGGCCTTGCGTCACTGGGATTCGGATCCAGAGTTCTACTTCCATAGCTGCTTTGGATCGAGAAGCGGAGTCATCGTCAGGCACTGGACGTGTGTAACTCCCCGCGAGGTGTCACACTTGAGGCACTCAAGTCGTTGGAGCCACATGAGCGCAAGGACTTTATCACGACCTTGAGGTCAACTTCCGCTCATCTACATCAACCACGCTCTCCTAAGCATGGACAACGCTTTTCGGTCTCCAAGGGTAAGTTCACCAAAAGCTCCTCCCATTACTGCATTAATAATAGATAGGTCCTGGCAGCATTAGGGGTTCATGGGTGTAGGGTAAAAATTATTGTTTTCATACGCGGAACCCCTACAGTGGTATCAGAGCTAGATCTATGCATAGTAATGCTAGTACGGGTAGAACACACGAGATGTAGCGTGTGGGCGTTGATCTTTTAGTTGTTACCCTCCCACATGTACTTGTGTATACCGCAATAATGCTTGATGGAGTGGCCCCCAACCAACTTTACACGTTCATTCGCGAGACTGGTCCACGCTTGACATACGGCGTGTACCGTATAAAGTGGCTTAGGGGGTGTCTGTCTCTCTCGCATTAGTTGGTATGCCATTTGCAATGGAGGGCCCTGAAAGGGGTGTAGTAGAGACAACTACTTGATCAGCGTTGTGCTCAAAGTTCGTAGGTAAGAACGGTTCTTGTGTGAAAGCCCATTCAGCCACGTAAAACATGCAAAGATAAAGTAGAGGCGTCTAACTTTGTTTTGCAGGGGGTGTTGCTTTGTGATATGGTTGTGGCAAAGGTAAAGTGATTATCTTATGTTACGTAGTAGTAGATAGTCACGGAGGTGATGGACTACCACACCGGAAAGACACCAGTACCCTGGTGTCTACGTCGCCGGAACTCTGCCGCCGGAATCTGGTGACGACGGATGGAGATCACAACGTGAAGGACTATATCACATCGCATTTACATTCAATTTTATTGTTTGTATATATTATTGTGTGCTAGTATTAGATACTCGACGGTAGCCTAATAAGATGATCCATGTTAAAATTACCAATGATTGTGTTCCCCTTAGTGTGCACCACCAAGAAAGTTCTTCGGTATGGGGCGACCCACGGTGAGTGGGTGTCAGACATATCTACATTCGCATACAGTGGGTGTAAGCCATGTTGCACAGCGAATAGACTAAGGTTGAGTTGGCGAACCTAGCATGTTATAGAGACGTGGCCTCGGAACGCGGATGGTCGAAAGATCGAGCACGATTCACATAAATGATGTGACCGACGTTTAGCATCCACCCTTGAACCCACATTGATGGCCGTGATGATCGGGGGAGATGTGGGGAAAAGGGGTCGTGTTATCACTAGGAACCCTTCTGGGGATAGGTGTTTCTGAGTGGAGTTATTATTAACTCATTTAATTATAAACTTAGTCTAAATTCATTTTGCAATTATAAATGTAGAATATGGTTCTTTCCGATGCTACCTTTCCTATTAACGGTTGGTTAGAAGGAGAGAAGCTCAGGCTAGACGGATCAAACTTCTCTATGTGGGTTGCGCGTCTCCACGTTCTCCTTAGCGAGAATTACGTGGTCGACTACATACTCGACGAGATGGATTTGGATCAGCCCATTGACCTAGAGACCCCAGAACATCGGGAAGACCGATATTACCATCGTAAGATGTCCACCTTCATATCAGTTATAATGTGCTACAGGATTTTGGATGAGTTGTGGCCAATCGTGGGTAATCTTGACCCTCGGGCGACTATGGTACATCTTAGGACACATTTCGTGGAACAAGCACGCATATGGGAGCATGAGCTGATGGGAGACTTCCTCTCCATTAAGATGGAGGAGAACTCATCGCTTGACGACCACTTGGAGCGCATGCATGATGCATACATGAGTCTTCCATACTTCCTAGATAGCTGGATGACAGGCTCTTTTGCAAATGGCATTGTGCTGCGGTCGCTACCACCAAGCTACCAAGCACAAGTTAGGACTTGCATTATGAGAGGCGGCGTGGAATCAATGGAATTCCACAGGTTCGTATCACATCTCAGGAATGTGATGGTTGAACCCGTTGTCGCTGAGGTCATCAATGAAAAAGGTATATATTTGATATATAATTTTATAAATCTTATAATCTTGCAAACACATTTGCAGTGTTAAGTATATTTGATACTTGTTCTGTTTTACTGAAAACAGGTCCTTCTGCATAGAGGTGCTTGCTGGAGAGGAGGTGACGTTGCGTGTTGATGGCGAGCATGATGATGATGGCCAATGACACTCTCCCTCAACATTTATCACTTAGTTTAGTTTTTGGATAGTTATTATAATCAAAAGATTGTGAACTTCTTTAGTGTGTCTCACACTTTGTGAGACGGTTATTCATATCAGTTTGTAACAAACAGTTGTTCCATTTTTATGAATGATTTCTATTTGTGTTCATATCTTGTGTGATTATATGTCAATTATCCTTGTTGTTTGAAACTAATTGATAATACATGAACATTTGTAAAATATTGAAATGCCTTAAAATACCCGACTTAAAGATGTATTCACTAATGAATGAAACCATTGTTTAAATTCAAAGTTATGTGATAATATGTGAAAGACATTCGATTTCTTATCACATATAAATCATGCCTAAGTTCTGCAAAATAACTTGAACACCGTGTATTACTTGAAAACAAAGTGTTTAATGAATTGTTAAAAGTAAATACATATTCGATGCATTGTGTTTTAACGAAAATGGTAATTATCATTATATGATTGTTTAAAAGTGTAAAGTAGTTTACCAAAGGAAACATGAGTATGAAACTATTTGATATGATCAAAGTGTTTCATCAACAAAGGGTATAAATATAAAAAAGAATCTAATTACTATGATTTGATCAATAGTAATGAAATTCGACTTTATAAGAATGGCATAAAATAAAATAGTGAAATGCAATGCATTTGAAATGTCAAAATGAAAAGCATCACAATGTGATATTAGATATCAAAATGGGTGAATAGATGGCGCCAAATAAATTTTTGTAGTGTACATGTAGAGACCATTAGTTAGAAATAGTTAGCACTCAATCAGAATATATAATGAACCATTTGAATTCGTGAAAGCGGCTCCATATCTGGTATGGATCATCGTAAAAGTTTTGGGGTTATTCGATATAACCAAAACAATAGCGAATAAGTCCGTGTAGAGTATTCATTGGAAACTTTGAATACGAAATCCATAGCTAAAACTAAAAGGGAAGCAAAACTAGTATTGCTTGGATTTTGGTACATTCTCGAGAAAGTTCACATTCAGTGATATTTCTCGATTATGGAGCAAATGGAAGATAGTGAAAAACACGATGAGGATTCAAAACCCTGCATTAGAGTGTTGAGAAGCGCAACAGAAAACGTTCCTGAACGATTCTCTTCACAAAGGAAAAAATCAATGATAATGATCATTGTGTTTTCCCCACTGGTGTTTTCACTACATAAAGTAGGATTCAAAATGTAGCCCATATCTTATATGGAGACATTTGTGAATCATTTTTCATGATTACCAGAATATGACATACCTACGAACTATTAAGGAAATAATGGTAAACTAGAATTATGAGAAATCCTAGAAGCAAAATTCCCTTGAGATTAGAAAGCAATTCGTTGTTGAATCTTACAAAGTAAAGGAGTTACTTGAATTTTCCTAAATGACTGCAAAGCCATGTAGAAAAAGGGGTGAATGACAAAGCATAATTTGTCAAGTATTGGATGAATTCAAATGAATTTGATTCAAGTGTGATGAATGTCTAGTGGATTTAAAACTAGTAAAAGTACTAATATATCATAGTAAATCTCCAAGTTTGATATTTGATCAAAAGATTTTGAAATCGTTCAAAATAGTGAGTGGATATGCAATTTGCATGAAATTGAGTGGGAGCTATAAAAGTCTTCCTAAAGCAATATGTGTAGGACATATTTTTTAGCAGGAGCAATATAAGTCTCAAATTCAAATATGTAGGAACATAGTTTGAGTAAGAGTAGTGACTCATACCCAAATATGCTAGGAACATATTTTGAGTGGAGCTATAGGAGTGATTCTTAAATGTGTATACGACACATTAATAATAAAAGCGCAAGTACCAATAAATAATGATTTATAAGGGGAAGAAGTTGATAATAAGTGTATTATGATATTATGTAGTGTTCCTTAAGGGATTCTGAAAAGGGTTTCGGAATAAAAGTTAATTAAGGAACTGGTCCTTAATAACTTAAGTTAGGAATAGTATTAAGTTTAACATTAATGGTTGAAAGAAATAAAAGGATGATGATCATCCACTATGTTGAGACATAGGTTCTATCTTAGAGAACCATGATGATAACAAAACATAATATATGATCCAAGAAGAAACATTTGAAAAGTGATTAAGTTTGAATCATGGAACGTTGAGCGAAGTTTTCCCGTAGTGCCTAATAGAGAACTGTAGACACGTTTTTCAAATCCATAAAGGATAACATATCTTAAAACATAAATGGTTATGTTATAAGGGAATATGTTGGAAACTCCTGTAAATACCAACTAAAGTCAAGTAGGAAGTGATACATTGCAAATGTATCTATAATTTTTGATGCTCCATGCTTTGTTTTATCTACTTTCTTGTGTTTTGTCCACACTTTGGAGTACTTTTCATATGATTTCTTGGACTAACCTATTAACAAGAGCCACAGTGCCAGCTGCCTGTTTTCTGTTGTTTTTGGTTCCAGGAAAGTTAGAAAATGAATATTCTCGGAATTTGACGGGACAAAAGCCAAAGTGCCTATTTTTCCGGAAGACATCTGGAGCCAGAATACGAGACGAAGAAGGGATGGGGGCCGGCCACACCACCTGGCCGTACAGCCAGGCCTGGTCCGCGCCAGGGGTGGTCTGGCCGACCCCAGCACCCCTTCGGCCTCTCCTTCCGCCTGTATATTGCCCTCGGGACCAAAACCCTAAGTACCCGATCAAAAATCCACGAAAGAGTCTATAGCCGCTGTCATCTCCATCCCTAGATCTGGAGGGATATGAAGCTCTTCCCGGCACCCTGCCGGAGAGGGAATTCACCCTGGAGGCCTTCTTCATCATCATGCAAGCCTACGGTGTGATGCGCGAGTAGTTTATCTCTGGACTACGGGTCCATGTAGTAGCTAGATGGCTGGTTCTCCTCCTTTGTGCTTTCATGTCTAGATCTTTCGAGCTCCGTTCATGATCAAGATCGTCTATTTGTAATTCTGCATGTTGTGTTTGCGAGGATCCGATGGATATTGAGATGCTATTTCAGATTGATTATTGATTCTATCATGTCTTTGTTATTTGTGATCTTGCATGCTTTCCGTTGTTAGTAGCTATCTTGGCCAAGTAGATGCTAGCAACTCCAAGAGTTAGTATTTATGCTCGATAGTGAGTTCATGCCTCTGGTAATCTAGGGAAGTGACAGAAATCTGTAAGGTACTAGATGTGTTGTTGCTACTAGGGAGAAAACAACAATCCTTTGTTCATAGAACAATCGTATTGTTTACTTTACACGTAATTCGTAAAGCAATAATCTGTTGCTTGCAACTTAATCGGAGGGGTCGGATGATAACCTGAAGGTGGATTATTAGTCATAGATGCAGTTGGATGGCGGTCTATGTATAATGTTGTAATGCCCAATCAAGTTCCAAAGGAGTCAAGATGATTAGTATATGCATGTATGGCTTTCTCAATGTTTGTCAATTGCCCCGTTGTAATTTGTTCACCCAGCATGTTATCTATCTTAAGGAGAGCCACCTCTAGTGAACTATGGATCCTGGTCCTTTCTTTTACATACAATCTATAAACTGTTTACTGCTTTGTGTTTACTTTCTACAAACTATTATTTCCTTCCATTCGATATGTTTAATCCTTTGTTTTCAACAAAACCGGTGAGATTGACAACCTCATCGCAAGTTGGGGGCAAAGTTATGTGGTTGTGTTGTGCAGGTCTCCACGTTGCTACTAGCACCGGTAGTGCGCCCTGCCAAGGCTCACCTAGCAACACCTTTGGGATGTTTCCTTGCTCCTACTGGTTCGATTAAACCTTGGTTTCATAACTGAGGGAAACTTACTGTTGTGCTCATCATACCTTCCTCTTGGGGTTCCCCAACGAGCTCCACATCAACACTGAGCCATCAAGTATTTTTCTGGCGCCGTTGCCGGGGAGTCAAGGACATCTTCACAAGGGGAGCCCCTCATAACCAATCTCTTTACTTTGTTATTTTTCTTTTGCTTAGTTTCTTTTGCTTTGGTTGCTTGTTTCTTTATCAAAAACACACAAAAATATAGTTTTACTAGTTTGCTTTCTTTATTCAAAAACACACAAAAATTAGTTCGTATCTTAAGTTGTCATTATGTCTAGCCTTTATCCAATCACTATGTCACCCGAGGAAATGATTTTCACTTTTAAATAGGGAATTAATGAGAGCTTCAAGGAAGCTTGGTCTAGAATCTCTGATCTAAATGAAAAACCTGAGCCTAAAATGACTCAAAGCTTGTTCCTTAGCAGTTTTTACCTTGGAATTGCTCTTTGCTATAGATATGCTTTAGATGTTGTTGTGGGAGGAGATTTACTCCAATGTAATGAGGATGATGTTGTTAATGCTATAAAGAAATTGATCCTTACTTACAACTTGCCTAGCCAAACTGGTATTTCTTTCGCAAGCATATTTGCTAGATTAAACACTCTTGAGACCAGCACTGCTAGATTGAAAGATTGCTATAATACCCTTAGGGAGAATCATAATTATGTTCCAATAAATTCTAAACCATCAAAGTGGCTCCCCACAGTAAAGATTGATATAAATACTGAAAATTTTCAAGCTCGCTGTGATATCATGTCTGAATTTTGTCTTATGCCCAAAGATATTTATGAATCCTTGAATCTTTGGGGGCTTACTGAAAGAGGAAAAAAATATCTCTTGCTAATAATGCTACCATATTACCTATCGGAATAGCTGAAGGAGTGTTTACAAAGATCCTTGGGAAAATGATTTCTACTGATTATCTTGTTATTGAATGTGCAGGAAAAGGACAAATTACACTTGGAAGGTCCTTATTAGAACTCCTTGGAGCAATAATAGATATGGGAAAGGGGACCATGCACCTTTCTTCTCCACCAAACAATCATATTTTACCCAAGGTTAAGAATAAAAGTAAGAGAGGTAAGGGCAAGAAATTTGGTTTTAATGCTTCTTCGTTTGAGAACACTTGATTCTTCTTGCTTCTTATGCCTAACTTAAAGGCGTTAAAGAAAAGTACTTATTGGGAGATAACCCAAAAGTTTTAGATGAGTCTTGGAAGTTATTACTTCAGTAATAACCGCTCCTTATCCTTTTTATTTGTTTTTTGTGCCAAGAGTAACTTCTAATGAGAGAGAAGTAATGATTGGGAAAGTTGCTGTCCCGAAACAGATTTCTGTGCTTCACCATAAAAATTCGTGTAAAATATATGAACGTCCTTTCGAGGCATGAATTTTTGTGCTTCTTCCCCAGGTTGTTATCTAACTTTCGTTAGTTCAACGCTTTTTGATTTGAGCAACAGAAGGTCTTCAAAAAAAATCGTCTTTACCTGCTGGTCTGTTTTGACAGATTTCTGCCATTTTCTGCATTTGCTTCTTGTTGGTTCCTTTTTTGAGTTCTTTTGGGGAATTGAGCTTTCTGAGGTAAGTGCTTCAGTATCTAGTGTTCTAATGAAAGTTTATTAATGTTAGAACTGAACTTTAAGACCTATTTTCTTAAGTGCACTAATGTTGCTAATAAAGATTGTGTCAAGTTTTGTATGAAGGAGAAATTTCAGGTGTATGGAAGAAATGAGTAATGAGATGAAGGATGGACTAAAGCTCAAGCTTGGTGATGCCACGCATATCACCCCAAGAAATATCCAAGAAGTACAAGCGTCAAAGCTTGGGGATGCCCAAGGCATCCCCTTCTTCATCAATAAAAATCCCAGGTTTCTTCCAAACGCTTCATTTTTATTGTTTCATGCACAGTTGTGTTGTTCTTGGAGCGTCTTCTTTTTCATTTTCGTTTTGTTTTTTCGTTTGCTTAGTTTTCTGAATAAATTGGTTAGACCCCCTCTTTCATACATTGGTTTTCAAATAGTTTGGTTTGGTTTGGAAAAGAGTAGGAAAGTTCATGCTTAAGTGGTAAAGAGAGCTTGTTTTTGATTGTGGCCTATGCTTTGTCATGCCATGCTTGATATTGTTTTGGCTTTATTCTTAGTATTCTTTGTTGTAGCATGACTTGTTATAAACAATTGAGATTGCTTAATGTGCCTTGGATGAATCATGTGTTGTTTTAGCATATTAAAGCATAGTATAGTGGTATTCTCCTTTGATGCTTTATTTGGGTTGACTTGGCACATGCTCACACCATGTTATGACTATCTCAAGTCACCATAGCCTTTATGATCCTTTAGTTTTCAACTTTTAGTATCACTTTATGCTTTGATCAATGATGTTTTGTCGCTCTGCATGATTATGGCCATTATTGCTCTCTTAGTTTGTCGCTCCCAGTCTTTGCTAGCCTCCACAACCAAGTATGAGTTCCACTCATGCATCCAACTCCCTAAACTAAGTTATTCCAAAGAGTCCACCATACCTACCTACTAGTTTATGCTATTCCAAGTATATTCATGCTTTTGTTTATCTTCCAAATTAAACTTGTTATGAGAAAACTAGTGATTAAAGCTCTCACGAACTTGATGGCACACTTTACTTTTTTGCATCTAATAAAATTGACCCATTGGGTCCTTCTTTGTTGCGTATATGCTTGCACTTTATAAGTTGAAATTAGCAGAACCATGTATCATGGGGAACGCTTTCAACATTGCACGTGTACTTTGTACCCCGTTGATATCATGTTCTTTTGCTTATGGATCCCAGCGGTGTGAAATAAAAGTGGAACTTATAAGATCATGGAGTTTGTATGTGTGTTAGAGAAACGCCTGGGCCGCCAGCCTAAGCCATGCCTAATCATGGTGGAAACTTGCAGCATCACCATAATGAGCACTCTATGAAGCATCCTCAATAAAAACCTATGCAAATAGCAAATAAAAAGATCACTGAGATGCTCATTGTCTGCTTGCCTTGTCATTTTTATTATGGGATAGCTCCTGTATCATGTGCAAGGGGTACCCCGTTGGCGGTTCTTTATGATACATATGTACTTACGATGACAAGATCTTACTTGTGACTAAAAGTTGAGTAGCATGAGGTTCGGTCTTCGTAAGTAAGGGGCATGAGATTTCCGTTTATAACTTGTCAAGCATATCCTCTTAGTTGTGTCACTTTAACCTTAATCACCTTCAAGATGCTTATGATAGGGGCAATGAGAGCTGAAAGCTATAAGTACCATAATTTTTGGAAGCTCTTTATGAGACTTGAATCCCTGCTTCCTTCTATGAAGGCCTTTCTTCCACCATTATATTGAGTCTCAACCTTCTAACTTTATGCACCTACTTTGAGAGCATAGTGGCCATTCTTAGCTCTATGTGTATTGTCCCAAGACTAGTTGATTGATGCATAACTTGATATTGCTTGTTTTAAACTATTTGTATCAAGTCACTCTTTTGAACTTTGAAGGTGTCCTATGCAATTATATTTGCTACTCTATGAGGGACAAGCTGAATGCTATTATGCTATGTTTTGTTTATGTGAAACAAACAAACGTCTTGCAAAGCATTGTTATTAATGAATCTTTTGTTTGTGCCTTTTCATGTTGCATCATAGTTTCTTTGTCTTATTGCTAGAAATTTGTCTTTCATGTTATGATTGAAGTACTATGATCCCATCTTTGAATGTTTTACAAGTACTTTGATCAAGTTTATGATGGTGCATGTCACCTCAAAAATTATTCTTTCTTTTTATCACTTACCTACTTGAGGACGAGCAGGAGTTAAGCTTGGGGAAGTTGATACATTGCAAATGTATCTATAATTTTTGATGCTCCATGCTTTGTTTTATCTACTTTCTTGTGTTTTGTCCACACTTTGGAGTACTTTTCATATGATTTCTTTGACTAACCTATTAACAAGAGCCACAGTGCCAGCTGCATGTTTTCTGTTGTTTTTGGTTCCAGGAAAGTCAGAAAATGAATATTCTCGGAATTGGACGGGACAAAAGCCAAAGTGCCTATTTTTCCGGAAGACATCTGGAGCCAGAATACGAGACGAAGAAGGGCTGGGGGCCGGCCACACCACCTGACTGCGTGACCAGGCCTAGCCCGCGCCAGGGGGTGGTCTGGCCGACCCTAGCACCCCCTCGGCCTCTCCTTCCGCCTATATATTTCCCTCATGACCAAAACCCTAAGTACCCGATCAAAAATCCATGAAAGAGTCTGTAGCCACCGTCATCTCCATCCCTATACCAGGAGGGATCTGAAGCTCTTCCCGGCACCCTGCCGTAGAGGGGAATTCACCCTGGAGGCCTTCTTCATCATCATGCAAGCCTCCGGTGTGATGCGTGAGTAGTTCATCTCTAGACTACGGGTCCATGTAGTAGCTATATGGCTGGTTCTCCTCCTTTATGCTTTCATGTCTAGATATTGTGAGCTCCGTTCATGATCAAGATCATCTATTTGTAATTCTGCATGTTGTGTTTGCGGGGATCCGATGGATATTGAGATGCTATTTCAGATTGATTATTGATTATATCATGTCTTTGTTATTTGTGATCTTGCATGCTTTCCATTGTTAGTAGCTATCTTGGCCAAGTAGATGCTAGCAACTCCAAGAGTTAGTATTTATGCTCGATGGTGGGTTCATGCCTCTAGTAATCTGAGGAAGTGACAAAAATCTCTAAGGTACTAGATGTGTTGTTGCTACTAGGGAGAAAACAACAATCCTTTGTTCATAGAACAATCGTATTGTTTACTTTACACGCAATTCGTAAAGCAATAATCTGTTGCTTGCAACTTAATACTGGAGGGGGTTCGGATGATAACCTGAAGGTGGATTATTAGTCATAGATGCAGTTGGATGGCGGTCTATGTATAATGTTGTAATGTCCAATCAAGTTCCAAAGGATTTAAGATTATTAGTATATGCATGTATTGCTTTCTCAATGTTTGTCAATTGCCCCGCTATAATTTGTTCACCCAGCATGTTATCTATCTTAAGGAGAGCCACCTCTAGTGGACTATGGATCCCGGTCCTTTCTTTTACATACAATCTACAAACTATTTACTGCTTTGTGTTTACTTTCTGCAAACTATTACTTCCTACCATTCGATACGTTTAATCCTTTGTTTTCAGCAAAACCGGTGAGATTGACAACCTCATCACAAGTTGGGGGCAAAGTTCTGTGGTTGTGTTGTGCAGGTCTCCACGTTGCTACTAGCACCGGTAGTGCGCCCTGCCAAGGCTCAGCTAGCAACACCTTTGGGGTGTTTCCTTTCTCCTACTGGTTCGATTAAACCTTGGTTTGATAACTGGCGGGAACTTACTGCTGTGCTCATCATACCTTCCTCTTGGGGTTCCCCAATGAGCTCCACATCAACACCGAGCCATCAGGAAGGTGAACAAAACATCGAAAGTTGTACAGAGTGCACTCATGTTTCGATGAATACATTTATAATAATAGATAAGGTTACCATCTAAAGTGTTGTATAATGTTATGGCGGGGCTAGTTCGCTTTTAATGTAGAATGATGTGTCCCAGAGCACAATGCCCATGAGAAAGCCCTCGGGGTTGATCTAAAGTCATTGTAGGCTCCTGGAATCCGGCCTCGTTCTGCTGCCATAGCGACGATGCATACACAAAGATGTTATCATGTGATGATAAAGTATTAATGTCAAATAAGGTGACATTAGTAAGTTGCAAAGGATTTGGGACTATAAAGTACAGGCCCAAGACTCAACCTCTTCCATGAGCAAGCATGTTCAGGGTACCGGATACATGGTGCCAATGATTAAGAACAAATGCAGCTAGTTTATTTGTACTCTAGTGCAAGTGGGAGACTCTTGGAAATATGCCCTAGAGACAAATAATAATAAGGATTGTTATCATATTTCATAAAGTTTATGATTAAGCCCTCTAGAATTCCAAGAACACAAGAGAAACAAGCCCAAGATCTTGAACTCGCCGAATCTCCGAGGAGAACTCAAACCTATGCACCAAATGCAAGAGGCAATTCCTTCTGTCTCAAATTCCACCAAAGCTACAAAAGCTATTGGGGGAATAAGAGAGGAAGAACGTAAGAGGAGAATAAAAACTCTCCAAGATCTAGATCCCAAGGATTCCTTCACAAAGAAGGGATTTGGTTTGGTGGGGTTTGTAGATCTTGATCTCCTCTCTCAAATCCCTCAAAAATATGCAAGAATCATAGGAGGGGGAAGGGGAAAGGGCAAGCTCTTCAAGGTCAACAATGGAGGAGAGAGAGTGAAAAACGGACCAAACGAGCTCACCCCACGAAGGGGATGAGGAGACCCTTTTAAAGGGCTCCCAATCTGCCTGTTACGCACAGAATCGTGCACGGTCGATAGTACCGGTGGGTGGACGGTACTACCGGTGGCATCCATCCAACGGTCCAGAAAGCGACATGGAAGGAGAAAAAATCTGGCCGGAACTACCGCCGAAAATTCCGGTCGAAGTTCTGACAAATATGTTCGAAATATGCCCTAGAGACAAATAATAATAAGGATTATTATCATATTTCATAAAGTTTATGATTAAGTTTTATATCATGCTATAACTGTATTGAGAGGAAACATCAATACACGTGTGATATATAAACAACCAGGGGTTCCCAGTGAAACTCTAGTCACCGGTTCATTGGTCAACAGATGATAAAGGTTTCCTAATCATGTGGCACTTATGCCAGTTGGAAATGGAGTCAACTCATTCTGAGAATGAGATGATGAACCAATACCCAACCTAAACATCGTGACCCAATCATGTCATGAAGTTCAAGTTATGATGATTAGAAATGGATCCTCGTAGACTATTCCTTAGACCGTGAGGCTATATCAATCACTGTCTCCCGAGAATGCTTAGATAGCATCAAACATCACTTGGTAATACAGTGACAATAAAGGTGTGTTCAGGTATTCAGATGAACCGTAGAGGCAATATATGCCAAGAGCAGGATTTGTCCGTCAACGTGACAGAAAGATACTCAAGGGCCCACTCGGAGAAGTTATATCCAATAGCTATGCAGCGTGTGATTTGATCACAGGGATATCACTTGTCGGAACGAGTCAAGTAGCATTGTTCGGTAACGATATTGAACACGACATGGTGATGTCATTGATCAGATCTCGAGCAATTCAAGTATCGAGAGACAAAGGGAATAAGACACGATTGTCCCGGTTCAAACGACAAAAGATCTTCGTGGAATGCACAGGGGTCACATGGCCATCCAGGTCCATCTGCCGATCATTAGTCTGGGAGTGTCCCGACCATGTCTGGAGTGTTCCCGAACCGTGGGGTATCACGCTTAAGGGCTTGACGATGCTTAGAGAGTGTTTATAGGATCGGTAGAATCACTGAAGAAGAGTAGAGAGAAAACCGGAAGGGTTTTGGTAAGTCCGGAGGATGTCCGGAGTGGAGGTGGAAGGTGTTCCATAGCCACTGATATTGAATAATATGTGAATGAATGTTAAATATTGATTTAATCATTTATTCATAATTATTTAATAAAAGAGAAAATCAATTAAAAGGTCAAAAGGCTTAATGGGCCAATTCCGGAGGGAAAAGGGCCCATGACGGAAAGCCAAGAGGGGAGAAGGGGCAAGGGAGTGGCCGGTTGGGCCAAGTCTCCCCGTGCAGGGCCCACTAGGGCCAGCCGGCGGCTGCCCCCCCCCCCCTCTCCCTCTCCTTTAGTCCCACCCTGGGACTTTGAGGGAGGTAGTACCTCCCCTCCCCCTATATATAGTGGGGGTATTTGGCCATATAAATACACACAATTCAATAAAAGGTTTCCTCACTTTTGGGGAGACCTCCAATTGATATTCTCTCTCTCCTGTGACCGTGGTCCCAAGTTCGGAATACGCGAATGAGAGACATCTTCACCGCGGAGAACCATCACGATGCGAGATTCGGATCCAGGACCTCTACTTCCACAACTGCTACTAGATCGGGGAAGCGGGAGTCATCGTCACGCACCAGATGTGTGTAACTCCCCTTGAGGTGTCACACTTGAGGCACTCAAGTCGTTGGAGCCGCAGGAGCGAAAGGACTTCATCACGACCTTGAGGTCGGCTTCGGCTCGTCTACATCAACCACGCTCTCCTGAGCGTTGACAATGCTTTTCGGTCTTCAAGGGTAAGTTTGTGAAAAGCCCCTCCCGTTACTGCATTACTAATAGATAGGTCCTGGCAACATCAGGGGTTCAGGGGCGTAGGGTAAAATTTTATTGTTTTCATACGCGGAACCCCTACAAAATAGACGCGACCAAAACAGACAAGGTGCTGAACCAAAAATGGGGTTACCGGAATTTGGGCCGGAATTAACACCAGTAATACCGGCGGAAAATGCCCTAGCGGTACTACCGGTGGATGGTCGAAACTTCCGGTCACGCAAAAACTCTAGAACCAAAACTGCCACAACTTTTGCATCCGAACTCCAAACGAGATGAAGCCAATTTTGTTGGAAATATAACGATGAGTAGAAACCAAGTTTGTTCAAAATATTTGGTATCACCAAGGGAGAAAATACCATGAATTTATATGTGAGATACCTCCCAAGATGTGGAGCCGAAAAACCCGCAAGATCAAAAACGCAATAAGATATGCAAGGCAAATCTGTTTTTGACGAACTAGAGCTTGTTATGAATATAACCACAAGCTCTAGATCCTCACATGGACAAGAACCAAACAACAACCAAGAAAGGTGATGCTATGAATGCAAATGTTTGATCTCTCTTCGAAAGATACGAACGAGTCACCCACTCGAGAGCCCCTCTCGATAGTACGGCTATCTATCCTAAACCCGGTCTCCCAACACTACAAGAGACCGCTAAAAACAAAACCTATCAAGATTATACCTTTGCCTTGAGCATTCTACTTGAGCTTGATGTAGACCGTCTTGTCCTTCTCAAGATGGATCGCCTTTCTTGATTGCACTTGCTTGCTCTTTCTTGATGAAAACTTGAGAAATGACCCCCCATACTCCATGGGGAAGCCTCTTCTTCGAACTTGTCTTCATCATTCCATGATTGCCGAGGATGGCAAGCTTCAAGCATGAGATCTTCTAGAGATGACGCATCTTGAGCTTGCACTTCAATTCTTGATGATGTCTTGAAGATAGCCATGAGGAACTCCATCTTCTTCTTCTTCTTCAAGACATACTTGATCTTCTTCTTCTTCTACTTAAAAGAATATTCTCAACATGCAACTTGAATCATTAAATGAGAAATAGCTTGGTATACCGTCTGATATTGGGAAGTCCAAGAATGGCGCTTTTAAGCATTTGAAGGATAGGGTGTGGAAAAAATCCAAGGCTAATTAGAGCAGCTACTTTCAGTTGGGGGGAAAGAGGTTCTAATCAAGTCGGTGGCGCAAGCTGTGCTAACATATTTCATGTCCTGTTTCAAGTTACTGCGAGGATTATGTCAACATATTAATTCATTGTTGATCAAGTTCTGGTGGGGTGTTAAAGATGGTTCACGGAGACCGGCGTGGGTATCCTGGAAGGAGATGACTAAACCTAAAGGCATGAGAGTCTTAGGCTTTAGAGATATAGAGCTCTTCAATCCGGCCCTGTTAGCAAGGGTGGAGGTTATTTCAAGACCCAAACTCTTTGAGTGCAAGAATTCTAAAAGCGAGGTATTTCCCTACTTCCGATCTGCTACAGGCTAAATTGGGCAGCAATCCCTGTCAAGTTTGGCGTGGCATTTGCGAGGGAGTGGAGGTTTTGAATCAAGGACTAATTAAAAGAATTTGCAATGGCCTATCTACACATGTATGAAACGATAATTGGCTCCCTAGAGATGGTCTATTGAGACCGGTTACATGCAGAACTGTCAATACAAATGTGCAGATACCGGTTGTTGTCAAAGATCGTATTTACCCTCTAAATGCGTCTTGGAATGATAACAAGCTGAACACTTTTTTCCTGTCAATGGATACTGAGTTGATCTGTAATATTCCTTTGATAACAAGGCAGCAAGAGGATTTTTGGTTGTGGCATTACGATCGACGTGGAATATCACAGTTCGATCGACATACAATATGCTAGTAGACACACAGGAAAGAAGGGAGGCATGGCTGGAAGGATCTGATGTAGGTTCGGATAGACAAAGGCAGCAGAAACATTGGTCTTCTATTTGGAAGACAAAAGTTCCTTCTAAAATCAAGATGTTCTTATGGTGGTTGGCAAACCAATCTCTTGTGACTGCTGACGAATCCCATCAAAGGAATATGAGTGACAATGACAGTTGTCAAGTCTGCGGTGCAGAAGATTCATGGAGACACTCATTAATCGAGTGTACCATGGCAAGAAGTGTGTGGGCATTCATGAATGAAAATATGGTGGAACATATGTGCAATTCGGCTTCTAATCATGCTTAGGAATTTACCTTTGACATGATCGATACGCTGTCAGGTGATGATCAAGTACAGTGTTTTGTCTCGCTATGGGCGATATGGTATGCTAAGAGGAAAGTGATGCATGAAGATATCTACCAAAGCCCTCTATCTACATATGCTTTTATCCAAGGTTTTCTTTCTAATCTTGGCTCTATTGAGGAGTTTGAGAAGAGAGCAGATCCTGCGAGGGTCTCAATTCCTAACACATCTAATTGGAGAGCTCCTTTTGAAGGTGTGACTAAAATCAATATGGATGCAGCAGTAGCAAAAAATCTGAATAAAGGGGTTGCGGCGGCTGTGGCAAGAAACAGTTCAGGCCACTACCTAGTGGCTTCTGCGGTGATCTTTAATGGACGGAGTGATCCAGAGACGCTGAAGTGTTAGCTTGTCGGGAAGCTATGTCTTTAGCTGCGGATATCCTGGCAGCCCGAGTGCAGGTAGCGAGCGACTACTTAGCGGTGGTCAAGAATTATCAAGAGGGAACGAATGGAGCCTATGCGCAGATCATCCAGGAGATGAAGGCGAGAAGTAATGACTTTCGTGAGATCTCTTTGGTTTTTGAACGCAGATTAGCTAAAGCTCACAACCTGGCTAGATTTGCGGTTCATAGTGATTCTGGTCATTTAGTTTGGTTAGTAAATCCACCTGAGGGTGTGAATATCCCTGTAATTTTTGAAGTTGGAACAAAGAGGAGATGAATCTAAAAAAAAATGTGATGTCGCTGATGAAGACGACAAACCCTATTTGACGCATGTAGCATCCGTTAGCCCACCAACGCCTGAAGGATCTTTCATAGTGGACCGTCCTAGGTGCAATTCCCCATTTTCTTCCCTACAGCTGTCAGTGTCATGTTTTATTATTTCGTTTTTGTTTTTATTTTTTTACTTTCCTTTTCCTTTTACATTTTTGTTTCTACTTTCATGTTTATTTTTTAGTCCTTTTTATTTTCCTTTTCCTTCATTCCTTTTCTTGTGTTAGAAAATATCATATGAATACTATTTTATTGTATAATAAGTGAACTTGTTTTTGAATCGTGTAAACGTTTCTATTGAACTGTGTGAATATTTTACTGAACTCGGGAACAATATTAATAATTGTGCAAACATTTTCTTTTTACTCAGGAACAAATTTAAAAACGATGTGAACATTTGTATGAGCTGTACTAAAACATTTCCGAACTACCGAACAAACTTTTTAAAACTATACGAACTTTTTTTAAACCCCATGAATATTTTTCCCGAACTTCTGAAATATACCTTGTAACGAAAGTTGTTCATAGAGAGATGTAATGTTCACATTGTTCGAAATAATCTTTCAAAAGTTCAAAGTAATGTCATTGATCACGAAAATATAAATGTTTGTATGATTTAAAAATTTGAGAAACAAAAAAGGGGAATAAAAACGAAAGAATAGGAGCACCCCATTTCCGCACCCACAGCAGAGACCAATAGGAGCTGCCGTGGGCTGGTCCTTATGGCCTTCCCTGTGCTGGTCGTTCAGTGCTACGGTGGGCTGATCCAGATAAAGCAGAGGAGGAGTAGGTAGTGGTTAACAGCATCAAAACGAAACTCGGCCCACATCCACGGTAGAAAGAAGCGAGCCTCAGAGAAAAAAAGAAGTGATCGTCGATTAGCAGAGCAGAGAGAGCCAAAGAAAGTTAGCTTCCGGTGGCAGCAGCAAAAAGAACGACAGATAAACGGAACCATACGCGACGTCGCCCATGAAGATTGTGTCCGCGCCCACACCAGAGATCAGACACCACAATACATTAGTACTCTCTCCATTTTAAAATATAAAATGTTTTAGCTTTATAAAAGGCTGTATCTAGATCACTTTTAGTATCTAGGTTCACTTCAAACCTAGGTGAACCTAGACACTAAAAGAGGTCTAGATACATTTCATTTACAAAACTAAAAAATCTTATATTTTGAAACGGAGGGAGTAGATTGGAGTGGATTTCCGTACGCCGTTGAATTTCATTGTCTCCATAGAACATGTACTCTCTCTGTTATGCGAATTTAAACAAATTCAAGTCACTCTGTTATGCGAATTTAAACAAATTCAAGTCACTTATTTTTAGATGGAGGGACTACTACAGTGGTAGCATTGCTTTGTGTATTTGTCAAAGATCAAACACACGTCAGTGAGTGAGTGCGCCCGGCCTGTGATTTGGACCGTTTCTCTTCGAAACAAGCTAGAGCCCAAATGGAGGAAAAGTATGCGGGCAAGCTGAGAAAACTTCAACGGCGCCGGCCGTGCACACGGCTAGTCTAGATACCGCAACTCGTTCAGCTTTGAGATCGAGAGGGACGGCCTCTGCTACCACTACACCACAGACAGAAGGACTGATGAGTGTATCGATCAGTTGCAGAAACGGCTGGTGCCATTACACCCGAAGTTGACCTAACGTGATGCGGCTACTCTAATTAATGAATAAATCAGCTGCCAACTATCGCCAGCAGGCAGCAGATCTAACAAAACAGATTTCTATTCTCTAAAAAAAAAATTCTCCAGGCAATATTAATTATTACCGAGTACACTCGGAAATAGGCTTTCGCCCACTTCGCCACGGCCGGCCGGTATGACATGTCGACGTTCCGCTTCTCGGCATGGACGCCGGATGTAGCTCGCATCCCGGTGGTGAACACCCTGGTAGTGACGGAGCGAGATGAGGGGCTGCAGCTGCGGCCGCCTCGAAAGGTCGCAGGTTCAGGTCGCAGCTCAAGGCTTTGCTCTGTCCCGTGCGTATCGCGGTGCGAGTGGTGGAGCCTGAGCGGGAGCCGAGCTCTGATCGCTCGCCGGACGTCAATCGGTGGAACAATGGTGATAGCGGACATGATGGGAGGCCCTCAAGCGAGGATGGGAGCGATGGTTCTACTGGTGCCCCTCCGCCGCCGCCTCCGCCCACCGGCCCGATCCTTCATCGCCATCATGCTCCGCGGCGTGCTCCGGCGGCTCAGCGTCGGTGTTACGAGGATTGCCAACGTCGACGCAATGCGGCCCGGGCGTGTAACAACCTCGGACCCTACGCTCTAAGTTCAAGCCTGGATGAACCAAAAGTGGTTAAGGAATTTACAGCGGGGGCCCAGGGCCACCCACGTGTAGGCCCGTCGGCCGCCCTAACCACTTCCAAGAACATCGGGACAAGAGCGAGCGGCGTAGGCAACAGGCGAAGAGATCAAATACATACACAAATGAGTATGTATGCAAGCTACCTTACAACAGTCCTCAGAGCCATACCATCTAAAAGAAATAGAAATATTGCAACGTCATACGGCAAGATCCAAATATCCTAGATAGAGATAATAGTGTAGGATAGCTCCTCATACATCAGACAACAGAGTATCAAGCGGAAGCGAGAAACAAGATCCGAGTACGGATAAGAAGCAAATCGGCATAAGATGCCACATAAATAAACACATCCCGCTCACAGATCTCACGGATCCCCATCCCCGGAATCTCTACACCGAGTGGTCGTTGCCAACATCATCTGTCTCCTCCACCCAGTATCCATCTTGCGAATACACTTGTTCATCTGAATCAACAATTTATCATGTGAGACCCTAGGGGGACTCAGCAAGTCTTTATGCCTCTAAAGGGGACATATACCTGGGGTGACGCAATTGCAGCAAAAGATAATAACTAAAAAGCCTATAGATACTCGCTAACCATCTGCCTAACCAAAGATAGGCGGATGTCTGTTAATTAGAAACAACAGTCATAATAGTATAAAGCAACAGATCCATCCTCCTTCTCGCTTACCAACGAGAAAACGGACGAACAACCCACCCGTTGGCAGTTTTATTAACCATTCCATGAGTATTGCACTAATTACGAGACATATATTTAGTCAAATTAAAAGCGGTACTTTAGTTATACTTGTCTATGATCGAGAAACTGTGCTCCAAGTCGTCTATAACCGCGGACATGGCTTTCAGAAAGATTTACCTCAGGGTGCACAAATAGCAACACACACACGATCGACCTCAGAAAAACCAAATCAAAACCCAACGAGGCTTTTACGACAAAGCAATCACAGGATTTATAAAATATTTCAGGGGGTCACCCCACTAAGCTACCCACAACAAAGTTGGCCGGCTCCGGAACGGACCCGGGGTTTGTGACGACGGCTGTAAACGACTGGGAACCCGAAAGTGTGACTGGGCTTGTCGATACCGCGAAAACGTGGCACGATCCAAAATAGTACAAGTGCTCCACGCACAATCTTAAATAAAACAGTAAAGCATGGCATAAGTACAGGATAGGAATAAAGCCCCAAACTATTTTGTGGCCCCAAGAAATAAGAAAAGAATCGAGCTCTCGCTAAGGGGATTCATGGTCCCATATGCAGATAGTGCGATAGTCAAGGAACATGTATCAAATACTCGGGGTCCTACGGGACACAAGTGGACATAAAAACCAAATAACAGATATTGCCCACCCGTGCCTCTTTCATTAGTTATCCCATTACTAATCAGGTTAAGTTGTTTAGGTACCTCGTTATCAACAGACGCTCACAAACCCTACACATGCAATTCTACGACTCGCATGTCTCAAACAACTCCTGTAGTAATGGCTCATAGGATGGAGGAACAAGCTCGGTGGGGTTTAAAAGTAAAAGCTATGCAGTACTTGGGATTCAATTTAATGCAATCGCGACTCAATGATGCAAGAATAAGATAGAGGCAATAGGTACTATATGTATGCAAGCATGTGGTAGTGCTTGCCTGGTAGCTCAGTTGAAGCGAGAGATGGATCTAGGTAGTACTCCTGGGATTCCTGATAATTCCCCTGCTCGGCGTCTATTCGAAAGAAGAACCAAACAAACAAGGGCCAACATAAATATAATGCGCAAACATATAGATTAAATGCAACAAGCAAACAAGCATGCCATGATGAATGATGCACAAATTACATGGCATAATATAGCATGGCATGAGTGAGGTTTGGGGTACAAGAATAAAACATTTTATTAAGTTCTTAGTCATGTTTTGCCCCCATATAACTTGTTGTCCACTTAATATTTATATGATGCATGCTTCAATTCATATCATGGAATGCGTGGTTAGAACGGTCTCATCACGCTGATCGATTTAGACATATTATTTGTCAAATTTGGAGTTATAGAATTAAAGTTATTAATTAATTAAGAAAAGGCATTTGTTGCAAATTTAATCATCTCGAAAATTTAAATTAGTCAAACATTATTTTGGATGGCATATTTGAAATCCTCACATTTTTCTGATTCAAAAACATATATTATTTGCATTATTTGGATTTATTAATTAAAAGTTCCTAATTCCTGGATTTAAAACATATTTAACAATTTCTGAAATCATTTTTATTAAACAGAAAAAGAACAGATACTTTTATACCCAGAGAGATCTAGCCACAACCGCTGACGAGTGGGGGGTCAAGCTGGAAAAACAACAACAGGATTTTTCTCACCATGAGGTTATACGGCCAGTCACGATTGACAGTGGTGGAATTAGATTCCACCAGGCACGCGAACATGGTGACCACGCAGTGCGCAGTTGGGGAGTGCGGGTTGAGAACCCAAAAGTCCAGGTGCCTTTTTGTAAAAGCGCCGGAGCAGATGACATGTGGGCCTGGTCTGGAGTGCGGGTTGATGAAACAAAACGGCAAGGGGGTATCCGCAAAAGGGACAGCGGCCTACTGTTATTCTTCCCCGTTTCTAACAAAACTGACGGACAACAGGGAAAACAGGCGCGGCGGGGGATCGAACTTGCGACGCAGCGCGCGCGGCGGCGGCTACCGCTGCGGCTAGCTCGGTTAGTTGCTAGGATCTGCTGCGTGGTGAGGATAATGTTCTGCGACGCTACGGCGGGTAGACGAACACGAGCAAACGTGCACAGAGGTTGCTCGATGAAACGATTGGCGCGTACAGGAAGCGAAGAGCGGGGGAAGGATGTCAGGGGGTGCGTCGGCTCACCGGGAGTGTGTTGGTGGTGGTGGATCAGGCCGGGGCGCAGGGGATCGGCGGGGTAGCTGGGGTTCTGCCGCTAGGGTTTCTTGTCGGATCGCGTCGGGGTGCAGCGGGTACGGCCGTCTCCTCCTCGTCGCCGTGTACTGGGGTGATGCAGGAGCTCGTCTCGGTCTTCCTCGACAACCCAAACACCACGCCCGCCTCCTGGTACGATGTAGACGAGAGGGAGCCGACGGTGGAGGATCGTAGATGGGAGAGAGAGGGGGTAGCAGGCAGGTGGGGATCTTGGTGGTGAAGGGCAGCGCCCAGGTGAGATCTAGAGAGAGCAGCCAGGCAGGGGTGGGAGTAGATAAGGACGGAGGGATGGGAGATGTCGTGGGTGGCTCGGGGTGGAAAAAGGTGATGGCCACCTTTTTCCCTCTCCTTCTCACACGGGTTGGTGGGCAAGGGAATGGCCGAGGCTGGACGAGGCTGGGCAAGGGGGACGGCTGGGTCGGACCAGGATGTGTCTGATGCGGCGCTGTCAAGTGTTCTCGCTGCACTCATGGCTCGGACAGGCTAGGCGAGAGGGGGGAAACGCGAGCAGCGGTTCGGTGCAGGGACAACAGGAGAGGGGAGGGTTCGGTAGCTGCGCTGGCTGGGTCCAGGCAACCCTGCAGGGCGCCGGGCTGACTGCTGCTATGCACACGGCACATGCTGAGCGAGAGAGGGCAAGAAGTGGCCTTGACTGCCACTCATTGCGAGGTGCTCAAGCTAGCGCAGGGATTAGGTAGAAGGGGCAGCTGATTAGCTTAGGATTTTAGGTAGGTTGATCAAAGGGAGATAAGGGGGTTTGGGTAAGGGATGAATGGGTTAGGATAAAAGGAAAAAGAAGAGAGATATAGGGTGTGTATGTGGGCTTACACACAAGGTTAAGGTGTAGATAGATTAGCTAAAGGGCTAGGCTAGGTAGATAAGAAAAAGGGTTTTGGCTAAGGAGATTAGGCATGAACTCCATATGCCATTTGCATGCACTATGGTTGGCAAAACAAGGCGAGGAGATGCCCCTAGATGGGTTGGTTTCAAACTTGAATGGATTTCAAAGAACCCATGTTCCACTCAAAAACCAAAGAAAAGGCCAAAAGAAAAAGGGAAAGATGACCTTGCATGGCCCATGCATAAATAAATAAATGCCCCTCTAGTAGTGAAAACCACTAGACTTTCTCATGGAATTTATATAAACAAGATTCCAAGAATTTGAATATGGACCACAAGGAAAAAGGAAGCTTGTTTACCACATGGACTAAATAAAAGATCATGCATGAATATAAGGTGGCCAAGCTTGTGTGTGTGTTAACCACTAGATATAATATGGCCAAGGTTATATTCTTACATGAGAATTTATTCAAATTGAAACCATATGTAAGCTTGACAAGGAAAGTACTCACATAGCATGCAAATGTGTTCATGTGGCTCTCCCCATATCAATATTGTGAAAACAACATGATGCATAAATGGGAGCATGTGTAAGTAGAAGTGGATCCATCCCAACCCACATGAGCTAGAGGTAAACCAAATAAAATGCAAGGCTCACATATAGTTGGATGGTGGAATTATGGGGTGGTGACAAATAAAGGTGGTAGAGTTAATAAAAGGTATGCCCCCAACTCCACTTGGGCATCAAGCATTTATCAAGAACCAAATACAATATATCAAGAGGCAAATACAATTAATAGTGCATATGAGATAAGAACCAAATGAAAAGGGTTTTATATGATGCTCAAATGCAATGTGGCATGATGACATGAGCATGATATAGTTATGATGCAACAATTATATGTAGGAAGTAGCATTTTATTATTAGACCATGTAGCATTACAGATGTTAGACAGATGGGATGCTACAACTCTCCCCCACTAAACAGGAATCTCGCCCCGAGATTCTAGGAAGAAGAAGACACGAAGAGGGCGGGGTACTTGGCACGGAGCTCATCCTCACGTTCCCAAGTGGCTTCATCAACAGAATGGTGCGACCATTGCACCTTGTAGAACTTGATAGACTTGTTGCGAGTCTTTCTTTCTGTGACTTCTAGGATTTTTGTGGGGTGTTCTTGATAAGACAGATCTTCTTGGAGATTGATGAGCTCATGGTCCACGGTCCTGCGGGGATCCTTGAATCACTTCTTGAGTTGAGAGATATGGAAAACATCATGGACCTTGAGTTTTTCAGGGAGCTCAAGAGCATAAGCAACTTCTCCTCTTCTTCCACGAACTTTGAAAGGACCGATGTATCTAGGATCCAGCTTTCCTTTGATACCAAACCGGTGCGTGCCTCTCATGGGAGTGACATGAAGGTAAATGATATCACCAGGGACATACTCCATGTTCGTTTGCTTTCTGTCATAGTTGCTCTTCTGGCGACTTTGAGCAACCTTCAGGTTTTCGAGAATGATGTGAACCTTCTCCTCCGCTTGAGTTACAATGTCGGGGCCAAACAATGTTCTTTCACCTGCGCCCGACAAACCAATCGGAGTTCTGCATTTGCAGCCATAGAGAACCTCAAATGGTGCCATCTTTAGACTCTTTTGGAAGCTATTGTTGTAAGAGAATTCAGCATAAGGAAGGCATTCTTCCCACTTCATGTCGAAAGAGATGACGCAAACACGAAGCATATCTTCCAGAATCTGATTGATCCTTTCCACTTGCCCTTACGACTGAGGGTGGTAAGTTGTGCTGAAGTTCAACTTTGTTCCCAAAGCATTTTGGAAACTTCCCCAGAACTTGGAAGTGAAGATGCTTCCACGGTCTGAGCTGATCTCAAGAGGAACCCCATACAGAGAGACAATTTTGTTTATATAGAGCTCAGCCAACTGAATTGCCGAAATTGTTTCCTTGACGGGAAAGAAGTGAGCCACTTTAGAAAGCCTATCGATGACAACAAATATTGCATTGTTGCCCTTCTGTGACCTTGGAAACCAGTTATGAAGTCCATCTCTACTTTCTCCCATTTCCATTCCGTAGGCTTCAATGGCTGTAGAAGACCGGAAGGTTTCTAATGGACAGCTTTAACTCTGCGGCAGACATCACACTTGGAGACATACTTGGCACAACATTGTTTCAATCCAGGCCACCAATATTGTGTTTTCAAGTCCATGTACATCTTTGTACTGCCAGGATGGATAGAAAGAACAGAATCATGCGCCTCCTTGAGAACTTACTCTCTCAAACCCGGATCGTTCGGAACGAACATCCGGTGTTCAAAGAATAGAGCTCCTTGATCATCGACGTGGAAGGACTCATACCTCGGCAGCTGAATATTGGAGATAATGTTTTTGGTGTAAGCATCACCTTGCTGACTAGCACGAATCTTTTCTTCCAAGAGAGGGGTTGCCAGAAGATTCAGAAGATACCCTTCATGCACAATCTCTAGGTTGAGCTGGCGGAATTCCTCGCACAAGAGAGGCTGTTGTTCTTCCACCATGAGGTTGTTGACATAAGCTTTTCGGCTGAGAGCATCGGCCATCACATTTGCTTTGCCCGGAGTGTAGTTGATCGAAAGATCAAAGTCTTTGATGGTTTCAATCCATCTCCTTTGGCGAAGGTTGAGGTTCAGCTGAGTGAAGATATACTTCAGGCTTTTGTGGTCAGAAAAGATCTCACAACGGTTTCCAAGCAAGTAGTGCCTCCATACTTTCAAGGCGAAGACAACCGCTGCAAGTTCCAGATCATGTGTTGGATAGTTGAGCTCATGAGTTTTCAACTGACGAGAGGCATAAGCAACCACTTGCTTTTCTTGCATGAGGACCGCACCCAATCCTTGCAAGGAGGCGTCACAGAATATCTGGAAAGGCTTTGATGTATCTGGAGGAATCAAGACTGGTGTGGAAGTGAGCTTCTCTTTGAGTGTTTCAAAGCTAGCTTGACATGCAGGAGACCAAAGGTATTTCTTGCCTTTCTTGAGGAGATCGGTAAGAGGCGTCGCAATCTTTGAGAAGTTCTGAATGAAGCGACGGCAATAACTAGCCAAACCAAGGAAACTCCAGACTTCTTTAACATTTTTGGGTGGAAGCCACTCAACAATTGTCCGAACAGTTTCTGGGTTGACGGCAATGCCCTTAGCAGAGATGACATGACCAACATAGGTGACTTCGGGAAGCCAAAATTCACACTTGAGAGAACTTTGCATACAGCCAGTTCTCACGAAGCTTGTTTAGGACACACCGAAGGTGTTCTTCATGTTTTTCCTTTGACTTAGAATAGACTAGCATGTCATCTAGATAGACCATGACGAACTTATCAAGATACTCCATGAAAACTGAGTTCATAAGCCTCGAGAAGGTGGCAGGTGTGTTGGTGAGACCGAAAGACATGATCGTGTACTCGTACAGGCCATAGCGGGTGGTGAAAGCTGTTTTGGGAACATCTTCCTTGCGAACCTTGATTTGATGATATCCACTTCTCAAGTCAAGCTTAGAGAATACCACAGCTCCAGCTAGCTGATCGAAGAGATCATTAATCCGTGGAAGGGGATATTTATTCTTGATGGTTTTTGCATTGAGAGCCCGATAGTCAACACAAAGTCTATCAGTCTGGTCTCGCTTCTTCACAAAGATTGTTGGGCTGCCCCAAGAGGAAGTGCTATGCTGAATGAAAACCAACTTCTCTTGTTCATCAGGATGACGTTTGAGTTCAGCAAATGTATCTATAATTTTTGATGTTCCATGCTTGGTTTTATCCACTTTCTTGTGTTTTGTTCCAACTTTGGAGTACTTTTATTATGATTTCTTGGACTAACCTATTAACAAGAGCCACAGTGCCAGCTGCCTGTTTTCTGTTGTTTTTGGTTCCAGAAAAGTCAGAAAATGAATATTCTCGGAATTGGACGGGACAAAAGCCAAAGTGCCTATTTTTCCGGAAGGGATCAAGTGCCAGAATACGAGACGGAGAAGGGCTGGGGGCCGGCCACACTACCTGGCTGCGTGGCCAGGCCTGGACCATGCCAGGGGGTGGTCTAGCCGACCCTAGCACCCCCTCGGCCTCTCCTTCCGCCTATAAGTTGCCCTCGGGACGAAAACCCTAGGTACCCGATCAAAAATCCACGAAAGAGTCTCAGAGCATTGTTGTCTCATCCCTAGATCGGGGATCTGAAGCTCTTCCGGCACCTGCCGGAGGGAATTCACCACAGGCCTTCTTTATCACCATGCAAGCCTCCGGTGTGATGCGTGAGTAGTTCATCCTTGGACTACGGATCCATGCAGTAGCTAGATGGCTGATTTCTCCTCCTTTGTGCTTTCATGTTTAGATCTTGTGAGCTCCGTTCATGATCAAGATCATCTATTTGTAATTCATACATGTTGTGTTTGCGAGGATCCGATGGATATTGAGATGCTATTTCAGATTGATTATTAATTCTATCATGTCTTTGTTATTTGAGATCTTGCATGCTTTCCGTTGTTAGTAGCTATCTTGGCCAAGTAGATGCTAGCAACTCCAAGAGTTAGTATTTATGCTCGATAGTGGGTTCATGCCTCTGTGTCTGGGAAGTGACGAAATCTCTAAGGTACTAGATGTGTTGTTGCTACTAGGAGAAAACAACAATCCTTTGTTCATAGAACAATCGTATTGTTTACTTTACCAGTTAAGTAAAGCAATAATCTGTTGCTTGCAACTTAATACTGGAGGGGTTTCGGATGATAACCTGAAGGTGGATTATTAGTCATAGATGCAGTTGGATGGAGGTCTATGTATTATGTTGTATTTCCCAATCAAGTCTCAGAGGAGTCAAGATGATTAGTATATGCATGTATTGCTTTCTCGGTGTTTGTCAATTGCCTCGCTGTAATTTGTTCACCCAGCATGTTATCTATCTTAGGAGAGCCACCTCTAGTGAACTATGGATCCCGGTCCTTTACTTTACATACAATCTACTATCTTTTACTGCTTTGTGTTTACTTTCTACAAACTTTTACTTCTTTCCATTCGATATGTTAATCCTTTGTTTTCCGCAAAACACGGTGAGATTGACAACCTCATCGCAAGTTGGGGACAAAGTTCTGTGGTTGTGTTGTGCAGGTCTCCACGTTGCTACTAGCACCGGTAGTGCATACAAAGCTCAGCTAAGTAACACCTTTGGGGTGTTTCCTTGCTCTCTTGGTTCGATTAAACCTTGGTTTCATAACTGAGGGAAACTTGCTGTTGTGCTCATCATACCTTCCTCTTGGGGTTCCCAACGAGCTCTACATCAACACCACGCACCAAGCACTTTTTTGGGCGCCGTGCATTGAGCCATCAAGCGATTTTCTGGCGCCGTTGCCGGGGAGTCAAGTACATCTTCACAAGGGGAGTCCCTCATAACCAATCTCTTTACTTTGTTATTTTTTGTTTTGCTTAGTTTCTTTTTGCTTTGTTTGCTTGTTTTGTTCTTCAAAAAAACACAAAAAAAATTAGTTTTACTTGTTTGCTTTCTTTATCAAAAACACAAAAAAATTAAGTCTCCTTTAGTTGTCACCTCTTCCTTAGCTCACCATGTTGATCCCTACATTCACCTTGAAAGACCTTTCAATTGGTAGTGGTTCTATAATTGGGAGAGATAATATTGAAGAATTCTTTAATCATGTTAGCAAACATGAAGATACTGAGGATAGATCCCTTGTAGAACTTGCTCCAAATTTTGAGATTGCTGTAGTTTCTTTAATTCACATGTTAGAAGCTAGGTTTGTTAACCTCAACCCCTTAATGCAAGTAATGTTTCTTAAGCTTAAAGAAATTGAGGACCCTGAAAAGAGAGATTTTATTCTAGAAACTTTGTTTAAGGAGTTCTATGATGTTGCCAAGGAAGCTAAAAAAGTCTTTGAACTTTTCAATATGCTAGGCTCATGTGTAGATGTTGTTGGTACACGAGAAAAGATGAACAAAACCGAACCTAATGGGGAGGAACCTAAGATACCAATACCCTGATTGGATTGTTCCTGCAAACCCTTTTGATGAGAATAGTGAACCTAAGAGAATTGAGAGAGGATCCTCTCGAAATTATTTGGATGATATACCTTGCCTTGTTGAAAATATTTCTGGTATTGATCTTAATGCTTCTTCATTCGAGAACACTTGATTCTTTCTTAGCTTCTTATGCCTAACTTAAAGGCGTTAAAGAAAAGTACTTGTTGGGAGATAACCCAAGAGTTTTAGATGAGTCTTGGAAGTTATTACCTCTGTAATAACCTCTCCTTATTCTTTTTATTTGCTTTTTGTGCCAAGAGTAACCTCTAATGAGAGAGAAGTAATGATTGGGAAAGTTGCTGTGCCGGAACAGATTTCTGTGCTTCACCGTAAAAATTCCTGAGAGAGATATGTACGTCGGATTGATCTGTAATTTTTTGTGCTTCTGCCCCAGGTTGTTATCTAACTTTCGTTAGTTCAACGCTTTTTGATTTGACCAACATAAGGACTTCTAAAAAATTCGTCTTTACCTGCTGGTCTGTTTTGACAGATTTCTGCCATTTTCTGCATTTGCTTCTTATTAGTTCCTTCTTGAGTTCCTTTGGGGAATTGAGATTTTTGAGGGAAGTGCTACAGTATCTAGTGTTCTAATGGAAGTTTATTTGGTGTTAGAACTGAACCTTGAGACTTATTTATCTTAAGTGCACTAATGTTGCTAATCAGATTGTGTGAAGTTTTGTATGAAGGAAAGGTGTATGGAAGGAATGAGTAATGAGATGAAGGATGGACTAAAGCTCAAGCTTGGAGATGACACGCGTGTCACCCCAAGAAATATCCAAGAAGTACAAGCGTCAAATCTTGGGGATGCCCAAGGCATCCCCTTCTTCATCAATAAAAATCCCAGGTTTCTTCCAAACGCTTCATTTTTATTGTTTCATGCACAGTTGTGTTTTTCTTGGAGCGTCTTCTTTTTGTTTTTGTTTTTGTTTTTAGTTTGCTTGGTTTGCTTAGTTTTCTGAATAAGTTGGTTGGACCCCCTCTTTCATACATTGGTTTTCAAATAGTTTGGTTTGGTTTGGAAAAGAGTAGGAAAGTTCATGCTTATGTGGTAAAAAGAGCTCGTTTTTTACTGTGGCTATGCTTTGTCATGCCATGCTTGATATTGTTTTGGCTTTATGCTTAGAATTCTTTGTTGTACCATGACTTGTTATAAACAATTGAGATTTCTTAATGTGCCTTGGATGAATCATGCGTTGTTTTAGCATATTAAACCATAGTATAGTGGTATTCTCCTTTGATGCTTTATTTGGGTTGACTTGGCGCATGCTCACACCATGTTATGACTATCTCAAGTCACCATAGCCTTTATGATCCTTTAGTTTTCAACTTGTAGTATCACTTTATGCTTTGATCAATGATGTTTTGTCGCTCTGCATGATTATGGCCATTATTGCTCTCTTAGTTTGTCGCTCCCAGTCTTTTTGCTATCCTCCACGACCAAGTATGAGTTCCACTCATGCATCCAACTCCCTAAACCAAGTTTTTCCAGAGAGTCCACCATACCTACCTACTAGCTTATGCTATTCCAAGTATATTCATGCTTTTGTCTACCTTTCACTTGTTATGAGAAAACTAGTGATTAAAGCTCTCACGAACTTGATGGCACACTTTACTTTATTGCCTCTAATAAACTTGAACCATTGGGTCCTTCTTTGTTGCCTATATGCTTGCGCTTTATAAGTTGAAATTAGCAGAACCATGTACCATGGGGAACGCTTTCAACATTGCACTTGTACTTTGTACCCCGTTGATATCATGTTCTTTTGCTTACAGATCCCGGCGGTGTGAAATAAATGTGGAACTTATATGATCATGGAGTTTGTATGTGTGTTAGAGAAACGCCTGGGCCGCTAGCCTAATCCATGCCTAATCATGGTGGAAACTTGCAGCATCACCATAGTGATCACTCTATGAAGCATCCTCAATAAAAACCTATGGAAATAGCAAATAAAAAGATCGCTGAGATGCTTATTGTCTGCTTGCCTTGTCATTTTGATTATGGGAAAGCTCCCGTATCATGTGCAAGGGGTACCCCGTTGGCGGTTCTTAATGATACACATGTACTTACAATGACAAGAGCTTACTCGTGACTGAAGCTGAGTAGCATGAGGTTCGGTCTTCGTAAGTAAGGGGCATGAGATTTCGGTTTATAACTTGTCAAGCATATCCTCTTAGTTGTGTCACTTTAACCTTAATCACCTAAAGATGCCTATGATAGGGGCAATGAGAGCTGAAAGCTACAAGTACCATAATTTTTGGAAGCTCTTTATGAGACTTGAATCCCTACTTCCTTTTACAAAAGGCCTTTCTTCCACCATTATATTGAGTCTCCACCTTCTATCTTTATGCACTACTTTGAGAGCATAGTGGCCATTCTTAGTTCTATGTGCATTGTCCCAAGACTAGTTGATTGATGCATAACTTGTTATTGCTTGTTTGAAACTATTGTATCTAGTCACTCTTATGAACTTTGAAGGTGTCCTATGCATTTATATTTGCTACTCTATTGAAGGACAATCTGAATACTATTATGCTATGTTTTCTTTATGTGAAACAAACAAACGTCTTGCAAAGCATTGTTATTCATGGATCTTTTCTTTGTGCCTTTTCATGTTGCATCTTAGTTTCTTTGCTTATTGCTAGAACTTTGTCTTTCATGTTATGATTGAAGTACTTTGATCCCAGCTTTGAGTTTTGCAAATACTTTTGATCAAGCTTTTGATGGTGCATGTCACCTCAAAAATTATTCTTTTTATCACTTACCTACTCGAGGACGAGCAGGAGTTAAGCTTGGGGATGTTGATACATTGCAAATGTATCTATAATTTTTGATGTTCCATGCTTGGTTTTATCCACTTTCTTGTGTTTTGTTCCAACTTGGGAGTACTTTTATTATGATTTCTTGGACTAACCTATTAACAAGAGCCACAGTGCCAGCTGCCTGTTTTCTGTTGTTTTTGGTTCCAGAAAAGTCAGAAAATGAATATTCTCGGAATTGGACGGGACAAAAGCCAAATTGCCTATTTTTCCGGAAGGGATCAAGTGCTAGAATACGAGACGGAGAAGGGCTGGGGCCGGCCACACCACCTGGCCGCGCGGCCAGGCCTGGCCCGTGCCAGGGGGTGGTCTGGCCGACCCCAGCACCCCCTCGGCCTCTCCTTCCGCCTATAAGTTTCCCTCGGGACGAAAACCCTAGGTACCCGATCAAAAATCCACGAAAGAGTCTCATGGCCGCCGTTGTCTCATCCCTAGATCGGGATCTGAAGCTCTTCCGGCACCACCTGGGAGAGGAATTCACCCTCGAGGCCTTCTTCATTACCATGCAAGCCTCCGGTGTGATGCGTGAGTAGTTCATCCTTGGACTACGGATCCATGTAGTAGCTAGATGGCTGGTTTCTCCTCCTTTGTGCTTTCATGTTTAGATCTTGTGAGCTCCGTTCATGATCAAGATCATCTATTTGTAATTCATACATGTTGTGTTTGCGGGGATCCGATGGATATTGAGATGCTATTTCAGATTGATTATTGATTCTATCATGTCTTTGTTATTTGAGATCTTCCATGCTTTCCGTTGTTAGTAGCTATCTTGGCCAAGTAGATGCTAGCAACTCCAAGAGTTAGTATTTATGCTTGATAGTGGGTTCATGCCTCTGGTAATCTGGGGAAGTGACAGAAATCTCTAAGGTACTAGATGTGCTGTTGCTACTAGGGAGAAAAGAACAATCCTTTGTTCATAGAACAATCGTATTGTTTACCTTACGTAGTTAAATAAAGCAATAATCTGTTGCTTGCAACTTAATACTAGAGGGGGTTCGGATGATAACCTGAAGGTGGATTATTAGTCATAGATGTAGTTGGATGGCGGTGTATGTATTATGTTGTATTGCCCAATCAAGTCTCAAAGGAGTCAAGATGATTAGTATATGCATGTATTGCTTTCTCGGTGTTTGTCAATTGCCCCGCTGTAATTTGTTCACCCAGCATGTTATCTATATAAGGAGAGCCACCTCTAGTGAATTATGGATCCCGGTCCTTTACTTTACATACAATCTACAATCATTTACTGCTTTGTCTTTACTTTCTGCAAACTTTTACTTCTTTCCATTCGATACGTTAATCCTTTGTTTTCCGCAAAACACGGTGAGATTGACAACCTCATCGCAAGTTGGGGACAAAGTTCTGTGGTTGTGTTGTGCAGGTCTCCACGTTGCTACTAGCACCGGTAGTGCGCCTTGCCAAAGCTCAGCTAGTAACACCTTTGGGGTGTTTCCTTGCTCCTACTGGTTCGATTAAACCTTGGTTTCATAACTGAGGGAAACTTGCTGCTGTGCTCATCATACCTTCCACTTGGGGTTCCCAACGAGTTCTACATCAACACCACGCACCAAGCACTTTTCGGGGCACCGTGTATTGAGCCATCAGTGTTTCAAAGCTAGCTTGACATGTAGGAGACCAAAGGTATTTCTTGCCTTTCTTGAGGAGATCGGTAAGAGGCTTCGCAATCTTCAAGAAGTTCTAAATGAAGCGACGGCAATAACTAGCCAAACCAAGGAAACTCCGGACTTATTTGACATTTTTGGGTGGAAGCCACTCAACAATTGTCCGAACAGTTTCTGGGTTGACGGCAATGCCCTTAGCAGAGATGACGTGACCAAGATAGGTGACTTCGGGAAGCCAAAATTCACACTTTGAGAACTTTGCATACAGACGGTTCTCATGAAGCTTGTTTAGGACACACCGAAGGTGTTCTTCATGTTCTTCCTTTGACTTAGAATAGACTAGCATGTCATCCAGATAGACCACGACGAACTTATCAAGATACTCTATGAAAACCGAGTTCATAAGCCTCGAGAAGGTGGCAGGTGCGTTGGTGAGACCGAAAGACATGATCGTGTACTCGTACAGGCCATAGCGGGTGGTGAAAGCTGTTTTGGGAACATCTTCCTTGCGAATCTTGATTTGATGATATGCACTTCTCAAGTCAAGCTTAGAGAATACCACAGCTCTAGCTAGCTGATCGAAGAGATCATTAATCCGTGGAAGGGGATATTTATTTTTTATGGTTTTTGCATTGACAGCCCGATAGTCAACACAAAGTCTATCAGTCTGGTATCGCTTCTTCACAAAGATTGATGGGCTGCCCCAAGAGGAAGTGCTATGCTGAATGAAACCCAACTTTTCTTGTTCATCAAGCTGACGTTTGAGTTCAGCCAACCCAGCAGGACCCATTTTATAAGGCCGCTTGGAGATAGGAGCGGTTCCAGGTTCGAGCTCAATCACAAACTCGACCTCTCGGTCAGGAGGCATACCTGGTAACTCTTCAGGATAAACATCTGGGAACTCACAGACCACTGGAACACTCTGAATAGCATCCATAGCATCATCATTCAGAGTAGACAGAGAGAAAAGCTGAATTGCAGGAGTCAGACTTGGAGAATAGACTATATGGCCTTCGGGAATTTTCAGAGAGACCGAGCGTTCAACACAATCAATCACAGCTGCATTTGCTGTTAACCAATCCATGCCCAAGATAACATCAATGTCAGAAGTACCCAAAATAATTAAGGAAGCCGGGAACAAAGAACCACCAATCTCAATTTGATTGCCATGGTTGATTTTAGAAGCCCTCATGTTTGATCCAGGAGATTGCACCATGAGGCGAGTTGGTAAAGCATCCGAAGGTAACCCATTATTCTCCGCAAACTTGTATGACACGAATGAATGTGATGCACCAGAATCAAATAAAACTTGTGCAGGAACTGAGTTAACAGGAAGCATACCCATCACAACTCTAGGTGCATGCTCAGCTTGAGCGACGTTGACATAGTTGGCACGAGCAACAGTGGACCCGGGCTTGGTGTTGATGTTGAGAGCCCGTGGTGGAGGTGCAGGTCTTGGAGGTGGTGGAGGAAGAGCTTTGTTGTTCATGGGACAACTCTAGTGTTGATGCCTAGTGTTCCCACAAGTGTAACAAGAACCAGGTGAACGTGGAGCAGCGTTGCCAGGGACTCCACCAGGCGCTCCAGGGTAGTTGTGGTTGTAGCCCCTAGGAGAAGCGGTGAAGGAGTTTGGTGGCCTTGCCGCGTAGCTTGAAGGTCTTGGTGGAGCCAGGAGCGGCGGTGGGGTGTTAGGAACCCACACGCGGCGCTTAGAATGAGATATCATAGCTGAAGAGCTTGCTGCGTCACGACTGTGTTTCTTGGACTCCTCGAACACTTGCCTACTGGCTTCTTCCTGCAGAGCTATATGTTGGAGTTCCAGAAAAGACCCCGGCCTTGCATGAGTGATTGCATATTTGATAGATGCATTGAGCCCTTGCCTGAACCTCTTTTGTTTCTTCTTGTCATCAGAGATCTCATCGCCACCATACGGAGAAAGATTCATAAAATTTCTGATATAGGTGTTGACATTGTCATTTCCCTGCTTGAGGTTGAGAAACACTTCCTTCATCCTTTCCATGACAATTTCTGACAGGTATTGCTCTTTCAAAGCCCCAGCGAACTGCTCCCAAGTAGGCTGAAAACCAGAGTGGTTTGCCTTCAGGTAATTCTCCCACCATAGAGCTGCGTCTCCCTTCAGAAGGTGAGTGGCGCATTTTACCCATTCTTGTTCAGGAACTTTAATAGTCATCAGCAACCTTGACATCTCACGCAGCCAATCATCAGCATCTAGTGGCTGATCAGACACCTCAAAGTGGCGCGGGTTAAACTTCAGAAAACCCTTGATGTCACCTCGCTTGGGAGGTGCGGTGTGAACAAACTCATTCCTCGACACTTTCTTCAAAGTGTTGCTAGTTCTGTTGCATTGTTCCCAAGGCATTAGCAATACTTGCTTAGCAGCCCCGATTCAGGTGGTATGTCATCCTCAGTGCGGCGTGGTGGTGCCATCCTGTGATTGATATAAAACTCAAGTCAGTACCATAATGGAGAATAATAATAATCCAAAATAGTACCAAAATGGAATTAACCAAGATTAAAGGATACAATTTACTAAGATGATATTAAAATATCAACAAAGTTCAAAGCACCTAGAAGATAGTAAGCATATCGCACACGACTGGACAAGGAGTGTGGTACACCAAGCTATCAAAAAAAAATTCCGCAATTTTCGGCATTAAAATACCACTATATGCGCAAAACCACTTAACGAATCACGATTAGTAACTCTACCAATTCAATATACGAGAGCGAATGATAAAAGTAGTGGTATGGTCGCGACTCCATCCCGCACTCAAAGCATTACTCCGCACATGAATAAGTAAAACACATATCCCAACTCCCTTCCTTCTTAAGATGAACCTAAAGATTAGCAACTACGGAAACAAACACCCCAAACAAGATAGCGTCGGATAACAAAGAGTAAGACAGATCGCGTCGGTTTACAACGAATCAGATAGATCGCGTCGGTTTACAAAAGCCTATCGATATGGAATGTTCCAAAGTTGATAACCAAAAAGGCAGATAGCGACAACAAGTTGGATGCAACAGATATACAAAGAATTACACACACACACACACACTCACACAACATATGGTACTACGGAACCCAGAACACGTGAATCCTAGTTTGAATTTTTAGAAGAGGATTGAAAACATTACACTTCCTTACCGGAAAAGGGTGGGTGGGTGGGTAAGAAGAAAAATGGAAGCAATCCTACTCTCGCGTTTTGTTTTTCCCTACTATACATAGCTACCAAAATATTTGCTAGACTGACAACGACCATTTGGCTGAGACCCTGAAGGGCGGGATGGCTCTGATACCAATTGTAACAACCTCAGACCCTACGCTCTAAGTTCAAGCCTGGATGAACCAAAAGTGGTTAAGGAATTTATAGCGGGGGCCAGGGCCACCCACGTGTAGGCCCGTCGGCCGCCCTAACCACTTCCAAGAACATCGGGACAAGAGCGAGCAGCGTAGGCAACAGGCGAAGAGATCAAATACATACACAAATGAGTATGTATGCAAGCTACCTTACAACAGTCCTCAGAGCCATACCATCTAAAAGAAATAGAAATATTGCAACGCCATACGGCAAGATCCAAATATCCTAGATAGAGATAATAGTGTAGGATAGCTCCTCATACATCAGACAACAGAGTATCAAGCGGAAGCGAGAAACAAGATCCGAGTACGGATAAGAAGCAAATCGGAATAAGATGCCACATAAATAAACACATCCCGCCCACAGATCTCACGGATCCCCATCCCCGGAATCTCTACACCGAGTGGTCGTTGCCAACTTCATCTGTCTCCTCCACCCAGTATCCATCTTGCGAATACACTTGTTCATCTGAATCAACAATTTATCGTGTGAGACCCTAGGGATACTCAGCAAGTCTTTATGCCTCTAAAGGGGACATATACCTAGGGTGACGCAATTGCAGCAAAAGATAATAACTAACAAGCCTATAGATACTCGCTAACCATCCGCCAACCAAAGATAGGCTGATGTCCGTTAATTAGAAATAACAGTTATAACAGTATAAAGCAACAAATCCATCCTCCTTCTCGCTTACCAACGAGAAAGCGGACGAACAACCCACCCGTTGGCAGTTTTATTAACCATTCCATGAGTATTGCACTAATTACTAGATAGATATTTAGTCAAAATAAAAGCGGTACTTTAGTTATCAACAGACGCTCACAAACCCTACACATGCAATTCTACGACTCGCATGTCTCAAACAACTCCTGTAGTAATGGCTCATAGGATGGAGGAACAAGCTCGGTGGGGTTTAAAAGTAAAAGCTATGCAGTACTTGGGATTCAATTTAATGCAATCGCGACTCAATGATGCAAGAATAAGATAGAGGCAATAGGTACTATATGTATGCAAGCATGTGGTAGTGCTTGCCTGGTAGCTCAGTTGAAGCGAGAGATGGATCCGGTAGTACTCACAGGATTCTGATAATTCCCACCTTTCGGCGTCTATTCGAAAGAAGAACCAAACAAACAAGGGCCAACATAAATATAATGCGCAAACATATAGATTAAATGCGACAAGCAAACAAGCATGCCATGATGAATGATGCACAAATTACATGGCATAATATAGCATGGCATGGGTGAGGTGTGGGGTACAAGAATAAAACATTTTATTAAGTTCTTTGTCATGTTTTGCCTCCATATAACTTGCTATCCACTTAATATTTATATGATGCATGCTTCAATTCATATCATGGAATGCGTGGTTAGAACGGGCTCGTCGCGCTGATCGAATTAGACATATTATTTGTCAAATTTGGAGTTATAGAATTAAAGTTATTAATTAATTAAGAAAAGGCATTTGTTGCAAATTTAATCATCTCGAAAATTTAAATTAGTCAAACACTATTTTGGATGGCATATTTGAAATCCTCACATTTTTCTGATTCAAAAACATATATTATTTGCTTTATTTGGATTTATTAATTAAAAGTTCCTAATTTCTGGATTTAAAACATATTTAACAATTTCTGAAATCATTTTTATTAAACAGAAAAAGAACAGATACTTTTTATACCCAGCGAGATCTAGCCATAGCCGCTGATGAGTGGGGGGTCTTGGTGGCGAAAAACAACGGCAGATTTTTCTCACTTGAGGTTATGACAATCATCGATTACAGTGGGGTCGGCGGTTCAAGGGCCCACGCAGGGCACCTTGAGCAGTCGGCCACGTAAGCGCGGTAGAAGTCTTGAGTTGAGAACCCAAAAGTCCAGGTGCCTTTTTGTAAAAGCGCCGGAGCAAATGACATGTGGGCCTGGTCTGGAGTGCGAGTTGATGAAACAAAACAGCAAGGGGGTATCCGCAAAAGGGACAGCGGCCTACTGTTATTCTTCCCTGTTTCTGACGAAACTAACGGACAACGGGGAAACCAGGCGCGGTGGGGGATCGAACTTGCGACGCAGCGCGCGCGGCGGCGGCTACCGCTGCGGCTAGCTCGGTTAGTTGCTAGGATCTGCTGCACGGCGAGGATAATGGTCTATGACGCTACGGCGGGTAGACGAACGCGAGCAAACATGCACAGAGGTTGCTCGACGAAACGATTGGCGCGTACAGGAAGCGAAGAGCGGGGGAAGGATGTAAGGGGGGTGCGTCGGCTCACCGGGAGTGTGTTGGTGGTGGATCGGGCCGGAGCGCAGGGGATCGGCGGGGTAGCTGGGGTTCTGCCGCTAGGGTTTCTTGTCGGATCGCGTCGGGGTGCAGCAGGTATGGCCGTCTCCTCCTCGTCGCCGTGTACTGGGGTGATGCAGGAGCTCGTCTCGGTCTTCCTCGACAACCCAAACACCACGCCCGCCTCCTGGTACGATGTAGACGAGAGGGAGCCGATGGTGGGGGATCGGAGATGGGAGAGAGAGGGGTAGCAAGCAGGTGGGGATCTTGGTGGTGAAGGGCAGCGCCCAGGTGAGATCTAGAGAGAGCACCAGGCAGGGGAGGGAGTAGATAAGGACGGAGGGACGGGAGATGTCGTGGGTGGCTCGGGGTGGAAAAAGGTGATGGCCACCTTTTTCCCTCTCCTTCTCACACGGGTTGGTGGGCAAGGGAATGGCCGAGGCTGGGGACGTACAGCTGGGCAAGGGGGACGGCTGGGTCGGACCAGGGACAGGTCTGATCTGTGTGTGATCAGTGCCCTCTGCTGCACTCATGGTGGCTCAGACAAAGCTAGGCAAGAGGGAAACGAGCAGGTTCGGTCAGAGGACAGGAGAGGGAGGTTCTGCAGTGGCAGCTTGGGTCCAAGGCAACCTTGAGGCGCTGGCTGATCTGCTATGCACACGACACATGCTGAGCGAGAGAGAGGCGCAGCCAGGCGCCACCACACTCGCCGGTGAGGTGCTCAAGCTGGCGCAGGGATTAGGTAGAAGGGGCAGCTGATTAGCTTAGGATTTTAGGTAGGTTGATCAAAGGGATATAAGGGGGTTTGGGTAAGGGATGAATGGGTTAGGATAAAAGGAAAAAGAAGAGAGATATAGGGTGTGTATGTGGGCTTACACACAAGGTTAAGGTGTAGATAGATTAGCTAAAGGGCTAGGCTAGGTAGATAAGAAAAAGGGTTTTGGCTAAGGAGATTAGGCATGAACTCCATATGCCATTTGCATGCACTATGGTTGGCAAAACAAGGCGAGGAGATGCCCCTAGATGGGTTGGTTTCAAACTTGAATGGATTTCAATGAACCCATGTTCCACTCAAAAACCAAAGAAAAAGCCAAAAGAAAAAGGGAAAGATGACCTTGCATGGCCCATGCATAAATAAATAAATGCCCCTCTAGTAGTGAAAACCACTAGACTTTCTCATGGCATTTATATAAGCAAGATTCCAAGAATTTGAATATGGACCACAAGGAAAAAGGAAGCTTGTTTACCACATGGACTAAATAAAAGATCATGCATGAATATAAGGTGGCCAAGCTTGTGTGTGTGTGAGCCACTAGATATAATATGGCCAAGGTTATATTCTTACATGAGCATTTATTCAAATTCAAACCATATGTAAGCTTGACAAGGAAACTACTCACATAGCATGCAAAGGTGGTCATGTGGCTCTCCCCATATCAATATTGTGAAAACAACATGATGCATAAATGGGAGCATGTGGAAGTAGAAGTGGATCCATCCCAACCCACATGAGCTAGAGGTAAACCAAATAAAATGAAAGGCTCACCTATAGTTGGATGGTGGAATTATGGGGTGGTGACAAAGAAAGGTGGTGGAGTTAATAAAAGATATGCCCCCAACTCCACTTGGGCATCAAGCATTTATCAAGAACCAAATACAATATATCAAGAGGCAAATACAATTAATAGTGCATATGAGATAAGAACCAAATGAAAAGGGTTTTATATGATGCTCAAATGCAATGTGGCATGATGACATGAGCATGATATAATTATGATGCAACAATTATATGTAGGAAGTAGCATTTTATTATTAGACCATGTAGCATTACAGATGTTAGACAGATGGGATGCTACAGGGCGGCTCCTTCGGCGACCCCGGTGGCGGTCTCGGTTGTGCTGTCACCGCCTCTGGCGGTAGTGGTCTCGCCTTCTGCGTCTTCGGCGGGCGGTGGAGCCTGCTATGCCTGTTCCTGCGCTCTGCTCCTCGATCATTGTGGACGTGGACTGTGTGGGGGTGCACGCCCAGGTGGCCTCCCGGCTCGCTACGACCAGGTGCTCGCTCCGGCCTCGCCGGCGGCCTCCTCCCGTGGACGTTGGTACCTGTCGTGCTCTGTGTCCCTTGTGCTGGCTTGTGGACCTTGTGGGCCACCCCTGGTGAATGTTGTCGCCTTGCCATTGGCTTGCTCTGAAACGTCCCAGCCTGTCGTGGAGTCGGGTGAAAGCCGTGCGGCGCGGGAAGTACAGCCGCATGTGGTCTAGATCGCGCCTGGCATGGTATAGCGGGTTCCACGGCTTTGGGTCAGGCCACTACCATCTCTCCCGTCTAACAGTTCTCGCCCGTGACTCGCGATGGGGAGCTTGACTTCCGGGGTCGTCGTCTAGACAGGTGAGCTATCCCATTTCTGTCTCCTGTTCTTGCCACTTCTTTTGGCTCGGTGCAAATGGGGCACAGTTCGGGGCTTTCGCCCACGCTCCCCGGTGCGGTCTGCACACTGCTTGTGTGGCCCCTGTGCTGGAGGATGTTACGTCGCCTATGGAGCTTGGGCTAGACCCAATGGTCGTGGACACTCACACGATCGCCAGGAATGTGGAGGGGACCGGGCCTTGCTCGCTTGGGACCGCATTTGCGTGGGGCCTATCGGTGTGCCTGAGTCCACCGATCCTTTCTGCTACTCACGGTCGCAAAGGGTGCCACATGAAGACCGCCAACACTGTGGACTTCAAGCCTAGGCGTAGCTCCAGAATTGCCATGGAAAATCCGTTGGGCTCTTCAGCTCTCAAGAAGGCGCAGTAGAATCTGATGAAATTTTTTGGCATTGTGGACGATGACGAAGACGCTGGTCAGGTCTCGGAGGAGAATCTGTAGTGCTACCTCGACAAATTCAAGAGGAAGCTTTCTTCTAAAGAGATTCGAGCTCTAGCACTCTTATTCGGCATTCAGCATAGTGCATTGGAGACGGACGCCTAAGCATATCTGTCTTGTGGTGGTCGTAGGTCTTCTCTATGTCGACACACCCTTCCAAAAAAATTCTAGTGTGGACTATCCGGGGTCTCAACTCCCAAGCGAGGCGAGACCTAGTGCGTGCGTTTGTGGTGGATTCCGGTGCCGTGTTTGTTGCGCTTAGCGAAACTAAACTCAGTTCTGTAACTTCCTTTGATGTTATGGAAATCCTAGGGACCCGCTTCAACGGGTTTGAGTATTTACCAGCTTTGGGTACACGTGGTGGAATCCTTTTGGCTTGGCAATCTGACCGCATCCAAGCTTCATCTTGCACTTGTTCGGCCAACACTATCATTGTGGAAATAACCCCGGCCACGGGGGACAAGTGGCGGTTCACATCGGTCTGTGGGTCTTCAGTGGAGGCTGAGAAGGAGGCCTTTCTCGTCGAGCTAAGGGGAGTGGAACTGGCTTGTCCTAGGATGTGGGTAGTGGCAGGTGACTTTAATCTAATTGTGGATGTCTGAGACAAAAATAAAGGGGGGTTTAACCAGCACATCATGTCCAAATTTAGACATGCTATTAACAATCTCCACCTCAAAGAGGCCAATCTTGTTGGCCGAGCCTTCACGTGGAGTAATGACCATGCGGATCCCACCCTCAAATGGTTGGATCGTTGGTTTTTTCTTCGTTGGATTGGGAGCTTGCGCACTCGGACAATTTGCTCACTGCGCTTTCCTACTCCATCTCTGACCACTCTCCCTCTTGATGACTGATGGCTCAATACACGGCGCCCAGAAAAGTGCTTGGTGCGTGGTGTTGATGTAGAGCTCGATGGGAACCCCAAGAGGAAGGTATGATGAGCACAGCAGCAAGTTTCCCTCATTTATGAAACCAAGGTTTAATCGAACCAGTAGGAGCAAGGAAACACCTCAAAGGTGTTACTAGCTGAGCTTTGGCAGGGCGCACTACCGGTGCTAGTAGCAACGTGGAGACATGTACAACACAACCACAGAACTTTGACCCCAACTTGCGATGAGGTTGTCAATCTCACCATGTTTTGCGGAAAACAAAGGATTAAACGTATCGACTGGAAAGAAGTAAAAGTTTGTAGAAAGTAAACACAAAGCAGTAAAAGATTGTAGATTGTATGTAAATAAAAGGGCCGGGATCCATAGTTCACTAGAGGTGGCTCTCCTTAGATAGATAACATGCTGGGTGAACAAATTACAGCGGGGCAATTGACAAACACCGAGAAAGCAATACATGCATATACTAATCATCTTGACTCCTTTGAGACTTGATTGGGCAATACAACATAATACATAGACCGCCATCCAACTGCATCTATGACTAATAATCCACCTTCAGGTTATCATCCGAACCCCCTCCAGTATTAAGTTGCAAGCAACAGATTATTGCTTTACAAACTGCGTGTAAGGTAAACAATACAATTGTTCTATGAACAAAGGATTGTTCTTTTCTCCCTAGTAGCAACAGCACATATAGTACCTTAGAGATTTCTGTCACTTCCCAGTTACGAGGCATGAACCCACTATCGAGCATAAATACTAACTCTTGGAGTTGCTAGCATCTACTTGGCCAAGATAGCTACTAACAACGGAAAGCATGCAAGATCTCAAATAACAAAGACATGATAGAATCAATAATCAATCTGAAATAGCATCTCAATATCCATCGGATCCCATAAACACAACATGTATGAATTACAAATAGATGATCTTGATCATGAGCAGACTCACAAGATCTAAACATGAAAGCACAAAGGAGGAGAAACCAGCCATCTAGCTACTACATGGATCCGTAGTCCAAGGATGAACTACTCACGCATCACACGGAGGCTTGCATGGTGATGAAGAAGGCCTCGAGGTGAATTCCCTCTCCGGCAGGTGCCGGAAGAGCTTCGATCCCTCCCGATCTAGGGATGGAGATGACTCTGAGACTCTTTCGTGGATTTTTGATCGGGTACTTAGGGTTTTCGTCCCGAGGGAAACTTATAGGCGGAAGGAGAGGCCGAGGGGGTGCTGGGGTCGGCCAGACCACCCCCTGGCGCGGGTCAGGCCTGGCCGCGCGGCCAGGTGGTGTGGCCGGCCCCTGGCCCCTCTCCGTCTCGTATTCTGGCACTTGATCCCTTCCAAAAAATAGCCACTTTGGCTTTTGTCCGTCAATTCGAGAATATTCATTTTCGACTTTCCTGGAACCAAAAACAGCGGAAAAGCAGGCATTTGGCACTATGGCTCTTGTTAATAGGTTAGTCCAAGAAATCATATGAAAAGTACTCCAAAGTTGGAACAAAACACAAGAAAGTGGATAAAACTAAGCATGGAACATCAAAAATTATAGATACATTTGCAATGTATCAACATCCCCAAGCTTAACTCCTGCTCTTCCTCGAGTAGGTAAGTGATAAAAAGAAATAATTTTTGAGGTGACATGCACCATCAAAGACTTGATCAAAGTATTTGCAAAACATTCAAGGCTGGGATCATAGTACTTCAATCATAACATGAAAGACAAAGTTCTAGCAATAAGCAAAGAAACTAAGATGCAACATGAAAAGGCACAAACAAAAGATTCATGAATAACATGCTTCACAAGACGTTTGTTTGTTTCACATAAAGAAAACATAGCATAATAGTATTCAACTTGTCCCTCAATAGAGTAGCAAATATAAATGCATAGGACACCTTCAAAGTTCATAAGAGTGACTAGATACAATAGTTTCAAACAAGCAATAACAAGTTATGCATCAATCAACTAGTCTTGGGACAATGCACATAGAACTAAGAATGGCCACTATACTCTCAAAGTAGGTGCATAAAGATAGAAGGTGGAGACTCAATATAATGGTGGAAGCAAGGCCTTTTGTAAAAGGAAGTAGGGATTCAAGTCTCATAAAGAGCTTCCAAAAATTATGATACTTAAAGCTTTCAACTCTCATTGCCCCTATCATAAGCATTTTGAAGTGATTAAGGTTAAAGTGAACAAACTATGGTGTACATGCTTGACGAAGTATAAGTCAGAAATCTCATGTCCCTTATATACGAGGGCCGCTCCTCATGCTACTCAAGTTTAGTCACCGGTAAGTTCTTGTCATCGTAAGTACATGTGTATCATTGAGAACCGCCAACGGGGTACCCCTTGCCCGATGATACGTAAGAATCCCCATATCAAAATGACAAGGCAAGCAGACAATGAGCATCTCAGCATTCTTCTTATTTACCATGGGAATATGGTGCTTTTTTCTCTTTTTCCTCTTTTCATAGTATCTCCTTTTTTTATTTTTATTTTCTCAATATAGGACTCTTTTTTTTATAAGAAGAATGCTTCATAGACAGCTCATTATGCTTACGCTGCAGGTTTCCACCATGTCAGCATGGATTAGACCAGCGGCCCAGGCGTTTCTCTAACACATATACATAACTCCATGGACTTACAAGCTCCCCTTTCATTTCACACCGACGACATCCATATACAAAAGAGCATGATATCAACTAGGTACAAGTACCAAGTGCAATGTTGAAAGCGTTCCCCATGAAAGCATGGTTCTGCTAATTCCCAACAAATAAGTGCAAGCATATACAACATAGACGACAAAATGGTTCAAGTTTATTAGAGGCAATAAAGTAAAGTGTGCCATCAAGTTCGTGAGAGCTTTAATCACTAGTTTTCTCATAACAAGTGGAAGGTAAACAAAAGCATGAATATACTTGGAATAGCATAAGCTAGTAGGTAGGTATGGTGGACTCTTTGGAATAACTTGGTTTAGGGAGTTGGATGCATGAGTGGAACTCATACTTTGTTGTGGAGGCTAGCAAAAGACTGGGAGCGACAAACTAAGAGAGCAATAATGGCCATAATCATGCAGAGCGACAAAACATCATTGATCAAAGCATAAAGTGATACTACAAGTTGAAAAATAAAGGATCATAAAGGCTTATGGTGACTTGTGATAGTCATAACATGGTGTGAGCATGTGCCAAGTCAACCCAAATAAAGCATCAAAGGAGAATACCACTATACTATGCTTTAATATGCTAAAACAACGCATGATTCATCCAAGGCACATTAAGCAATTTCAATTGTTTATAAGAAGTCATGCTACAACAAAGAATACTAAGCATAAAGCCAAAACAATATCAAGCGTGGCATGACAAAGCATAGCCACAGTCAAAAGCGAGCTCTTTTTACCACAAAAGCATGAACTTTCCTACTCTTTTCCAAACCAAACCAAACTATTTGCAAACCAAAGTGTGAAAGAGGGGGTCCAACCAACTTATTCAGAAAACTAAGCAAACCATGCAAACTAAAACCAAAACAAAAACGAAAAAGAAGACGCTACAAGAGAAACATAACTGTGCACGAAACAATAAAAATGAAGCGTTTGGAAGAAACCTGGAATTTTTATTGATGAAGGGGATGCCTTGGGCATCCCCAAGATTTGACGCTTGTACTTATTGGATATTTCTTGGTATGACACGTGTGGCATCCCAAGCTTGAGCTTTAGTCCATCTTTCATCTCATTACTCATTCCTTCCATACACCTGAAAATTTTCCTTCATACAAAACTCCACACAATCTCATTAGCAACATTAGTGCACTTAAGATAAATAAGTCTCAAGGTTCAGTTCTAACACCAAGTAAACTTCCATTAGAATACTAGCTACTGTAGCACTTCCCTCAAAAAGCTCAATTCCCCAAAGGAACTGAAGAAGGAACTAACAAGAAGCAAATGCAGAAAATGGCAGAAATCTGTCAAAACAGACCCGCAGGTAAAGACGAACTTTTTCGAAGACCTTCTGTTGCTCAAATCAAAAAGTGTTGAACTAACTAAAGTTAGATAACAGCCTGGGGCAGAAGCACAAAACATTACAGCTCAATCCGACGTACAAAACTCTCTCAAGAATTTTTATGGTGAAGCACAGAAATCTGTTTCGGGACAGCAACTTTCCCAATCATTACTTCACTCTCATTAGAGGTTACTCTTGGCACAAAAAGCAAATAAAAAGGATAAGGAGAGGTTATTACAGAGGTAATAACTTCCAAGACTCATCTAAAACTCTTGGGTTATCTCCCAACAAGTACTTTTCTTTAACGCCTTTAAGTTAGGCATAAGAAGCAAAGAAAGGATCAAGTGTTCTCAAATGAAGAAGCATTAACACCAAATTTTGTTTTCATAGGAGAAGTAAAAGAAATCTTGTCTCTCTTTTTAGGGAAGTGTTCTATACCTTTCTTGAGTGGGAGTTGATATTTAATGGTGCCTTCTTTCATATCAATGATGGCACCAACAGTTCTAAGAAAAGGTCTTCCCAAAGTAATAGGACAAGAAGCATTGTATTCAACATCCAAAACATAGAAATAAACGGGGACATAGGAATCATTAACCATAATAAGAACATCATTAAGACTCCCCATGAGTTTCTTTTTAGCATTAGCATCAAGTGGGACATTCAAATAACAATCTTCAAGAGGAGGCAAATCAAGCATATCATAAATCCTTCTAGGCATAATAGAAACACTACTATCAAGATCACATAAAGCTTTGAAATCAAAGTCATTCACTTTCATATTAATGATGGGTTCCCAACCATCTTCTTGCTTTATAGGAATAGAATCTTTATGTTTCATCTTTTCTTCTTTAATCTTTATGAGAGCATCAGTAATGTGTTTTGTAAAGGCCATGTTCATAGCACTAGCATTAGGACTTTTAGCAAGCATGAACCCACTATCGAGCATAAATACTAACTCTTGGAGTTGCTAGCATGTACTTGGCCAAGATAGCTACTAACAACAGAAAGCATGCAAGATCTCAAATAACAAAGACATGATAGAATCAATAATCAATCTGAAATAGCATCTCAATATCCATTGGATCCCCGCAAACACAACATGTATGAATTACAAATAGATGATCTTGATCATGAACGGAGCTCACAAGATCTAAACATGAAAGCACAAAGGAGAAACCAGCCATCTAGCTACTACATGGATCCGTAGTCCAAGGATGAACTACTCACGCATCACACCGGAGGCTTGCATGGTGATGAAGAAGGCCTCCAGGGTGAATTCCCCTCTCCGGCAAGGTGCCGGGAAGAGCTTCAGATCCCTCTAGATCTAGGGATGGAGATGATGGCAGCTACAAACTCTTTCATGGATTTTTGATCGGGTACTTAGGGTTTTCGTCCCGAGGGTAACTTATAGGCGGAAGGAGAGGCCGAGGGGGTGCTGGGGTCGGCCAGACCACCCCCTGGCGCGGGCCAGGCCTGGCCCATGTGACAGGTGGTGTGGCCGCCCCTCCCCTCTCCGTCTCGTGATACGCACTTGATCCTTCCCGAAAAATAGGCACTTTGGCTTTTGTCCCGTCAATTCGAGAATATTCATTTTCGACTTTCCTAGAACCAAAAACAGCAGAAAAGCAATTTGGCACTTGGCACTTGTTAATAGGTTAGTCCAAGAAATCATATGAAAAGTACTCCAAAGTTGGAACAAAACACAAGAAAGTGGATAAAACTAAGCATGGAACATCAAAAATTATAGATACATTTGCAATGTATCAATGACCACGTCTTGCAACATCACTTCCAAGCGTCGTTTTCAGTTTGAGTCCTTCTGGACCAAGCTGACGGGGTTCAAGGAAGAGGTGGAGAGGATGTGGACTTCATGTGGAGTGGACTCCAACCCCCTTGCCACCTTAGACCTAAAGCTCAGGGTGGTGGCCGTCAGGCTCAGGCGGTGGGGTGATAAATATGTGGGTAACGTCAAGCTTCATCTGGCCATGGCACACGAGCTCATCCTCCGTCTCGATATGGCACGCGAGTCTAGGACGCTTTCGGGGGAGGAGACGTGGTTGTGGAAAAATCTCAAGCTCAAATGCCTCGGGCTTTCTTTGTTCGAGCGTATGATTGCCTGAACACACTCGAGGCTGTTGTGGCTCAAAGAAGGGGATCCCAACACCAAATTATTTCACCTCCAGGCCTCTTCGTGCCACAAAAAGAATGCAATCTGGAAACTATGTGGAGAACAGGGGCTTACCTCGGACCAAGCGCAAATGGAACAAATTGCGTTCGAGTTTTTTGACCACCAACTAGTGTCTGTGGAATGTCGTGGACGCTCGATCGATCTTGAAGGCTTGGGCCTCACCAAGCCCGACCTTGCGGCAGTCGAGCACCCGTGGACTGTGGAGGATGTGTGGGGGGGGGGTCATTAAGTCTTTGCCCACGGATAAGGCACCAGGGCTGGACGGCTTCTTGACTAAATTCAACCAGAAGTGCTGATGCACGATCAAAAATACGGTCGTGGACACCCTTAATTGTCTTTTCTTTCGTCGAGACCGGGGGTTCAGCCCTCTTAACCAAGCACTTATTGTGTTGCTTCCCAAAAAAGAGGATGCGGTAGAGATTCGTGACTTTCGGCCTATGAGCCTTGTCCATAGTTTTGGCAAGATATTCTCCAAGCTTCTTGCGGAGAGACTGGGACCACGTATGCATGAACTCGTGGCTATTAATCAGAGCGCCTTCATCCTTGGACGCTCGATTCTAGATAATTACATGCAGGTACAGAGTGCGATCCAGGTCCTTCACCGTAGGAAGGAACCCTCTATCTTCCTCAAAATGGACCTCGCCCGAGATTTTGACTCGGTTTCGTGGCCTTTCCTTCTCGAGTTGCTCAGGGCACGTGGATTCAGGGAGATTTGGTGTGCGTGGATTGTCTCCATCCTATCCTCCTCTAGTCCCAAGATCGTAATTAACGCGAATGCCACCGAGCGGGTGTGGCACAAGCGTGGATTGTGGCAAGGGGATCCTCACTCACCTTTGTTATTTGTCATCATCATGGACACTTTGGCGACCCTCTTTCGCTCGGCGGAGGAGTGACACCTTTTCCAGCCCTTGACCAACTTTGCGATGAAGTTTCGGCTATCTTTGTTAGCAGATGATGTGTCTTTGGTTATCCGGCCTATCGGGCTAGAGCTCTCCGTCGTGCAGAACATCTTCCAGCTCTTTGGGGATGCGTCTGGGCTGAGGGTGAATTTTGCCAAGAGCTTGGCTACCCTCATCCGCTGTTAGGATGTGGATGCGGATGCTTTCCATGCGCTTATTGTTGGGGTTCCGCGTATGAAAACAATAAATTTTACTCTACGCTCCTGAACCGCTGAAGCTGCCAGGACCTATCTATTAGTAATATAGTAATGGGAGGGGCTTTTTGCAAACTTACCCTTGAAGACCGAAAAGCATTGTCAACGCTCAGGAGAGCGTGGTTGATGTAGACGAGCCGAAGCCGACCTCAAGGTCATGATGAAGTCCTTGAGCTCCTTGGCTCCAACGACTTGAGTGCCTCAAGTGCGACACCTCGCAGGGAGTTACACACGTCCGGTGCCTGACGATGACTCCCGCTTCCCCGATCCAGCAGCATTTGTGGAAGTAGAGCTCCCGGATCCAAATCCCGCAGCGCGACGGCGCTCCGCGGTGAAGATGTCTCTCGCTCGGGCAGTACAAACTTGGGACCACGGTCACGAGAGAGAGAGAGAGGGGGAGAGATAAAATATCAATTAGAGGTCCTCCCAAAAGTGGGGAGACCTTTATTGATTATTGGTGTATTTAAATTGGCCAAATACCCCCACTATATATAGGGGGGGAGGTACTACCTCCCTCAAAGTCCTGGGGTGGGACTAAAGGAGAGGAGGGGGAGGGGTGGCCGCCGGCCACCCTAGTGGGCCCCGCGTGGGGGGGCTAGGCCCAGCCGGCCTCCCCCTTGGCCCCTCTCCCTCTCTCCTTTCCCCTAATGGGCCCTTTCCCTCTAGAATTGGCCCATTAAGCCTTTGACCATTAAAATTGATTTTCTCTTTATTAAATAATTATGAATAAATGATTAAATCAACATTTAACATTCATTCACATATTATTCAATCTCCGTGGCCATGGAACACCTTACACCTTCACTCCGGACATCCTCCAAACATACTGAAACCCCCTTCCGGTTTTCTCCCTACTCTTCTTCGGTGATTCCACCGATCCTATAAACACTCTCTAAGCATCATCAAGCCCTTAAGTGTGATACCCCACGGTCCGAGAACACTCCAGACATGGTCGGGACACTCCCGCACCAATGATCGACAGAGGGACCTGGATGGCCATGTGACCCCTGTGCGTTCCACGAAGATCTTTCGTCGTTTGAACCGGGACAATCGTGTCTTATTCCCTTTGTCACTCATGCATTTCCCGAGATCTGATCAATGACATCACCATGTCGTGTTCAATCTTGTTACTGAACAATGCTACTTGACTCGTTCCGACAAGTGATGTCCCCGTGATCAAATCACACGCTGCGCATCTATTGGATATAACTTCTCCGAGTGGGCCCTTGAGTATCTTCCCGTCACATGGACGGACAAATCCAGCTCTTGACATATATTACCTCTATGGTTTCCTCCGAGTACTTGAACACACCTTTATAACCACCATATTACCAGATGGCGTTTGATGCTATCTAAGCACTCTCGGGAGACAGTGATTGATATAGCCTCACGGTCTAAGGAATAGTCTATGAGGATCCATTTCTAATCATCGTAACTTGAACTTCGTGACATGATCGAGCCATGATGTTTAGGTTGAGTATTGGTTCATTATCTCACTCTCAGAATGAGATGACCTCATTTCCAACTAGCATAAATGCCACATGATCAGGAAACTAGATCATCTGTTGACCAATGAACCAGTGACTAGAGTTTCACTGGGAACCCCTGGTTGTTTGCATATCACACGCGTATTGATGTTTCCACTCAATACAGTTATAGCATGATATAAAACTTAATCATAAACTATATGAAATATGATAATAGTCCTTACTACTATTTGTCTCTAGGGCATATTTCCAACAGTATCCCACTTGCACTAGAGTACAAATACACTAGCTGCATTTCTTCTCAATCATTGGCACCATATACCCGGTACCCTGAACATGCTTGCTTATGGAAGAGGTTGAGTCTTGGGTCTGTACTTTACAGTCCCAAATCCTTTGCAACTTACTAATGTCACCTGGATTGACATTAATACTATATCATCACATGATAGCATCTGTGTGTATGCATCATCGCCATGGCAGCAGAACGAGGCCTGATTCCAGGAGCCTACAGTGACGTTAGATCAACCTCGAGGGCTTTATCATGGGCACTGTGCCCTGGGACACATCATTCTACGTTAAAAGAGAACTAGCCCCGCCATAACATTATACAACACTTTAGATGGTACCCTTATCTATTATTATAAATGTATTCATCGAAATACTAGAGCACTCTGTGCAACTTTCGTTGTTTTCGTTCACCTTGCTTCCTACTTGACTTTAATTGGTATCTACAGGAGTTTCCAACATATTCCCTTATAACATAACCCTTTATGCTTTAAGATATGTCATCCTTTATGGATTTGGAAAACATGTCTACAGTTCTCTATTAGACACTGCGGACAAGCTTAGCTCAACGTTCTGTGATTCAAATTTAATCACTTTTAAACGTTCCTTATTTGGATCACATATTATGCTGAGTTATCATCATGGTTTACTAAGATAGAACCTATGTCTCAACATAGTGGATGACGATCATCCTTTTTCTTTCTTTCAACCATTGATGTTAAACTTAATACTATTCCTAATTTGAGTTATTAAGGATCAGTTCCTTACTTAACTTCTATATTCTAAAACCCCTTTCAGAATCCCTTAAGGAATACTACATAATATCATAATACACTTATTGTCAACTTCTACATCTTATAAATCATTATTTATAAGTATTTGCGCTTTCATTCTTAACATACTTAAGAATCACTCCTATAAGCTCCCACTCATAATATGTTCCTACATATTTGAATTTGAGACTTATATTGCTCCCACTTAAAAATATGTCAATCACATATTGTTTCATGGAATACTTTCATAGCTCCCACTCAATTTTATGCAAATTGCACATCCACTCATTATTTTGAACAACTTCAAAATCCTTTGATCAAATATCAAACTTGGAGATTTTACTACGAGATACTAGTAATTTACTAGTTTTAAATCCACTAGACATTTAGCACACTTGAATCAAATTCATTTGAATTTGTCCAATACCTGACAAATCGTGCTTTTGTCATTCACCCCCTTTTCCACTATGGCTTTGCAATCATTTGGGAAAATCCAAGTAACCCCTTTTACTTGTGAGATTCAACAATGAATTGCTTTCTAATCTCAAGGGAAATTTGCTTCTAGGATTTCTCATAATTTAGTTTACCATTATTTCCTTAGTAGTTTGTAGGTATGTCATATTCCAGTAATCATGACAAATGATTCTCAAATGTCTCCATACAAGATATGGATTTACATTTTGAATCCTACTTTATGTAGTGAAAACACTAGTAGAGAAAACACAATGATCAATATCATTGATTCTTTCCTTCTGTGAAGAGAATCGTTCAGGAACGTTGTCCGTTGCGCTTTTCAACACTCTGATGTAGGGTTTTGAATCCTCATCGTGTTTTTCACTATCTTCCATTTGCTCCATAATCGAGAAACATCACTAAAAGTGAGATTTCTTAAGAATGCACCAAAATCCAAGCAATGCGAATCTTGCTTTCCTTTTGGTTTTAGCTATGGGTTTTGTATTCAAAGTTTCCAATGAATACTCTACAAGGACTTATTCGCTATTGTTTTGGTTATATCGAATAACCCCAAAACTTTCACGAATTCAAATGGTTCACTATCTTCTAACTGAGTGCTAACTATTTCTAAGCTAATGGTCTCTACATCTACACTACAACGATTTATTTGGTGCCTTCTATTCAACCCCTTTGATATCTAATCTCACATTTTGATGCTTTGCATTTTGACGTTTCAAAATGCTTTGCATTCCACAATTTCTTTTATGCCATTCTTATAAATTTGAATTTCATTACTATTGATCAAATCATAGCAATTAGATTCTCTTTTATATTTATACCCTTTTACTGATGAAACACTTTGATCAAATCAAATAGTTTCATATTCATGTTTCCTTTGGTAAAGTTCTTTACACATTTAAACAATCATATAATTACCATTTTCGTTAAACACAATACATCGAATATGTATTTACTTTTAACAATTCATTAAACACTTTGTATTCAAGTAATACACGGTGTTCAAGTTATTTTGCCGAACTTAGGCATGATTCATATGTGAAAAGAAATCGAATGACTTTCACATATTATCACATAATTTTGAATTTAAACAATGGTTTTTCATTCATTAATGAACATATCATCAAGTTGGGTATTTTAAACAAGGCATTTTAATGTTTTATAAATGTTCATGCATTATCAATTAGTTTCAAACAACAAGGATAATTCACACATAATCAAACAAGATATGAACACGAATAGAAATCATTCATAAAAGCAGAACAACTGTTTGTTACAAACTCATATGAATAACCGTCTCACAAAGTGTGAGACACACTAAAGAAGTTCACAATCTCTTGATTACAATAATCATCCTAAAACATAAACTAAATGATAAATGTCAAGGGAGAGTGTCGTCGGCCGTCATCATCATGCTCGCCATCAACACGCAACGTCACCTCCTCTCCAGCAAGCACCTCTCATGCAGAAGGACCTGTTTTCAGTAAAACAGAACAAGTATCAGATATACTTAACACTGCAAATGTGTTTGCAAGATTATAACATTTATAAAACTGTATATCAAATATATACCTTTTTCATTGATGACTCCAGCGACATTGGGTTCATCTACCACATTTCTGAAATGTGATATGAACTCGAGGAAATCCAGTGTTTCCGTGTCGCCTCTCATAATGCAGATCCTGACCTGTGCTTGGAAGCTTGGTGGAAGCGACCGTAGCACAACTCCCATCGCAAATGAGCTTGAGTACCAGTTGTCCAGGTAGTATGCCAGACTCATGTACGCATTGTAGATGCTCAATAAGTTCTCGTCCAGTGAGGAGCCCTCCTCCATCTCTATGGAGAGGAAGTCCCCCATCAGCTCATACTCCCACATGCGCACTTGTTCCACGAAATGCGATCTCAGATGTGCCATGACCACTCAAGGTTTAAGACTTCCCACCATTGGCCATAGCCCATCCTCCATTCCGAGGCGCATCGTCACTGATATGAATGTGGCCATCACACGACGACGGCAGCGCAGATCCCACTGCTCCTGGGTCTCATGAGAATAGGGTGGCTCCAAATACATCTCGCAGCTCATGTAGTCAGCTACATTGTTCTCACCAAGGGGATCAAACAGGCGTATGACCCATGCAGAAAAGTTGGATCCATCTAACTTGAGCTTTTCTCCTTTTAACCAATTGTCGATAGGGAAGGTAATCTCGGGGAGAACCATTTTCTACATTTATAATTGCAAAAGGAATTTAGACTAAGTTTATAATTAAATGAGTTAATAGTAACTCCACTCAGAAACACCTATCCCCAAAAGGGTTCCTAGTGATAACACGACCCCTATCAGCCACATCTCCCCCGATTGAACACGGCCATCGATGTGGGTTCAAAGGTGGACGCTAAACGTCGGTCACATCATTCATGCGACTCGTGCTCGATCTTTCGACCATCCATGTTCCGAGGACACACTTATGTGGCGTTCTAGGCTCGCCAATTCAACCTTAGTGTATTCGTTGTGCAACATGGCTTACACCCACTGTATGCGAACGTAGATATGTATTACACCCAGGCCTATAACCCTGGATCGCCTCATACCAAAGTACTTTCTTGGTGGTGCACACTAAGGGGGAACACAATTGTTGGTAATTTTAATAGGGATCATCTTATTATGCTACCGTCGAGTATATAATACTAGCACACAATAAGACATACAAACAATAACATTGAATGTAAATGCTATGTGATATGGTCCTTCACGTCGTGATCTCCATCCGCCGTCACCGGGTTCCGGCGCTAGGGTTCCGGCGCCGTAGACACCAGGGTACCGGTGTCATTTCGGTGTGGTAGTTCGTCACCTCCGTGACTATCTACTACTACATAACAAAAGGTAATCACTTTACCTTTGCCATAACCATATCACAAAGCAATGCCCCCTGCAAAACAAACTTAGACGCCTCTACTTTATCTTTGCATGTTTTACGTGGCACAAGAACCGTTCTTACCTACGAACTTTAAGCACAACGCTGATCAAGTAGTTGTCTCTACTACACCCCTTTAGGGGCCCTCCGTTGCAAATGGCATACCAACTAATGCGAGAGAGACAGACACCCCCTAAGCCACTTTATACGGTACAAGTCGTATGTCAAGCGTGGACCAGTCTCGCGAATGAACGTGTAAAGTCGGTTGGGGGCCGCTTCATCAAGCATTACTGCAGTACACACAAGTACACGTGGGAGAGTAACAACTAAAACATCAACGCCCACACGCTACATCTCGTGTGTTCTACCCGTACTAGCATTATTACGCATAGATCTAGCTCGGATACCACTGTTGGGGTTCCGCGTATGAAAACAATAAATTTTACTCTACGCCCCTGAACCCCTGAAGCTGCCAGGACCTATCTATTAGTAATACAGTAACGGGAGGGGCTTTTCGCGAACTTACCCTTGAAGACCGAAAAGCGTTGTCAACGCTCAGGAGAGCGTGGTTGATGTAGATGAGCCGAAGCCGACCTCAAGGTCATGATGAAGTCCTTGAGATCCTTGGCTCCAACGACTTGAGTGCCTCAAGTGCGACACCTCGCAGGGAGTTACACACGTCCGGTGCCTGACGATGACTCCTGCTTCCCCAATCCAGCAACAGTTGCGGAAGTAGAGCTCTTGGATCCGAATCCCGCAGCACGACGGCGCTCTGTGGTGAAGATGTCTCTTGCTCGGGCAGTCCAGACTTGGGACCATGATCACGAGAGAGAGAGAGAGAGGGAGAGAGAAAATATCAATTAGAGGTCCTCCCAAAAGTGGGGAGACCTTTATTGATTATTGGTGTATTTAAATTGGCCAAATACCCCCACTATATATAGGGGGAGGGGAGGTACTACCTCCCTCAAAGTCCTGGGGTGGGACTAAAGGAGAGGAGGGGGAGGGGTGGCCGCCGGCCACCCTAGTGGGCCCCGCGTGGGGGGGCTAGGCCCAGCCGGCCTCCCCTTGGCCCCTCTCCCTCTCTCCTTTCCCCTAATGGGCCCTTTCCCTCTAGAATTGGCCCATTAAGCCTTTGACCATTAAAATTGATTTTCTCTTTATTAAATAATTATGAATAAATGATTAAATCAACATTTAACATTCATTCACATATTATTCAATCTCCGTGGCCATGGAAAACCTTCCACCTCCACTCCGGACATCCTTCGGACTTACCAAAACCCTTCCGTTTTTCTCCCTACTCTTCTTCGGTGATTCCACCGATCCTATAAACACTCTCTAAGCATCATCAAGCCCTTAAGCATGATACCCCACGGTTCAGGAACACTCCAGACATGGTCGGGACACTCCCGCACCAATGATCGACAGAGGGACCTAGATGGCCATGTGACCCCTGTGCGTTCCACGAAGATCTTTTGTCGTTTGAACTGGGACATTCGTATCTTATTCCCTTTGTCACTCGATACTTGCATTGCCCGAGATCTGATCAATGACATCACCATGTCGTGTTCAATCTCGTTACTGAACAATGCTACTTGACTCGTTCCGACAAGTGATATCCCCGTGATCAAATCACACGCTGCGCATCTATTGGATATAACTTCTCCGAGTGGGCCCTTGAGTATCTTCACGTCACATGGACGGACAAATCCCGCTCTTGACATATATTGCCTCTACGGTTTCCTCCGAGTACCCGAACACACCTTTATAACCATCGTATTGCCAGATGGCGTTTGATGCTATATAAGCACTCTTGGGAGACAGTGATTGATATAGCCTCACGGTCTAAGGAATAGTCTACGAGGATCCATTTCTAATCATTGTAACTTGAACTTCATGACATGACCGGGTCATGATGTTTAGGTTGGGTATTGGTTCATTATCTCACTCTCAGAATGAGATGACCTCATTTCCAACTGGCATAAATGCCACATGATCAGGAAACTAGATCATCTGTTGACCAATGAACCACTGACCAGAGTTTCACTGGGAACCCCTGGTTGTTTGCATATCACACGTATATTGATGTTTCCACTCAATATAGTTATAGCATGATATACAACTTAATCATAAACTATATGAAATATGATAATAGTCCTTACTACTATTTGTCTCTAGGGCATATTTCCAACACTTATCCCCTACCAGGTGGTGGAGTTCCCTTGCACCTACCTTGGGCTACCGCTTTCCACCTCTAGATCGGCCAGATAGCAGCTTCAGCCCTATGTGGATAAGGTAGATCATCGCTTTCCAACGTGGAAGGGCTCTATGCTTGACGTGTCCGGTAGACCGGTCTTGGTGAAGGTGGTCCTTACGGCCTTGTTGATGACCCACAAGTATAGGGGGTGTATCACAGTATTTTCGAGGGAAGTGAAACCCAATTTATTGATTCGACACAAGGGGAGCCAAAGAATATTTATAAGCCTTAACAACTGAGTTGTCAATTCAATTTGCACTGAAACAATCTTGCTCACAGCAGTTTATCAAGAGTAACAGTTTTGTAGTAGGAATAGTAAAGTAGCAGCAGAGTAAAGTAAAGACAGCAGTAACAATAGCATAAATAGTAGGATTGAGTGTGGTAGGCATAGGGATGGATGGAATGCGTTGCATGGACAAGACAATTCACATAGCAATCAGAACATAGGGCAATTGCAGATAAATAAGATAAAGCATCCAAGTACTAGACAATCCTAGGCATGTGTTCCATATATAGTCATACGTGCTCGCAATGAGAACTTGCACAACATCTTTTGTCCCGCCTTGCGTTTGCGGGGCCTCTAGGGAACTACTGGCAATTAAGGTGCTCCTTTTAATAGAGCACCAGAGCAAAGCATTAACACTCCGTGAACACATGTGATCCTCACATCAAAGCCTTTCCCTTCCGGTTATCCTGATTTCTGTCACTCCAGAGCAATAAGATAAAGCATCCAAGTACTAGATAATCCTAGGCATGTGTTCCATATATAGTCATATGTGCTTGATACGTCCATTTTGCATCACTATTCTATGTCTTAATTCACTATTATTCATTGATATATTTCGTATTGAGAGGTGATACTTATGTTATTTCATCTATTTTTGCATGGTTGATGACTTTTGGAGCATGGACCGCTGTAGTCAGGATTCTAATGGAAAAGGTGCTGTTTGGAGGCAAAATTCGCGAAGATCAGAAAATCCGGGAAAATATACGGAAAATCCTATTTTCCGTAAGACTCGTGGATGCCGAAGATGGAGTGGAGGTGGGCCATGGGGCCCACACCATCCCATGGCGCGGCAGCCTAGGCCGCGCTACCGAGTGTGTGACCACCCCGCCCACTCCAAATCTCCGGGCGATATCATCCCCACGAAACCCTAAGACTCGGGAGCAACCATAGAAAGATTCCGCCTCACTGGGAAAACACCGAGAGAGAAAGATCTCTCCGGTGAGATCACGGGAATTCCTTCCTAGAGAGGGGAGATCGTCGCCATCAACACCACCATCAAGCTGGACTTCATCAGGATCATCATCATCATCACCACCATCATCACCATCAGCACCATCATCACCATCTCCATATTGATGTAACAATTGCGTTGAATCTTGCATAGTTCATAGGGGAAACTTTCCTGGTGTTGATTACTCTTTGTAGTTGATTCTATTGAGTGAACCATTGAATTATTGTTTATGTTCAGATTGTTATACATCATTATTCCATCTCTGATCATGATCCATATGATGTCTTGTGAGTAGTTCGTTTTGTTCTTGAGGACATGGAAGAAGTCTTGTTGTTAGTAGTGGAGTTGCGTTGAGAAAGACTCAATAGATTGTTATTTAAGTTGTGGTGTACTTCTTCTAGTGGTGTCATGTGAACATCGACTACATGACACTTCACTTATATGGGCCTAGGGGAATGCATTGTGTATTTGGCTACTAATCGTAGGGGTTGCCAGAGTGATGTAAACCCCGTTAGGAAACCATTGCACAAGGGACGTAAGGGTCTTAGAGTTTAAAGCGGTGGTTAGGTTTTACCTTAATTACTTTCTTGTACTTACGGATGTTTGCAAGGGGGTTTAATCACAAGTATGTATTAAGTCTTGGATGGGACGGTACATTAGCACAGGTTCACCCACACAACACTTAGCAAGCTAGCGAAGATTAATCGACTATATGAAGCAAAAGCACTTGACAGTCTTCCCATGTGTCCTCGAGAACGTTTGGTCATCTATAGAAATACAACCGGCTTGTCCTTTGCTGCATAAAGGATTGGGCCACTTGCTGCATTTATTCCTACTGTCTTTGATTTACTCGTACTTTGTTTACTTGCTTTATAGAAAATCCCTAAAAATCCATTTGCTAAGTATTTGCAGAGAATTCGTGATCCATACCACTAGCCAGCACCTTCTGCTCCTCGTTGGGTTCGACACTCTTACTTATCGAAAATACTGCGATACACCCCCTATACTTGTGGGTCATCAAGACTATTTTCTGGCGCCGTTGCCGGGGAGTGAAGCGCTATTGGAGAGTGGAACTGGTAAAGGAAACTTCTATTGTGAGTATTGTGTACTTCTGCTAGTTGCTTTATTTTTGTTATGGATAATTCGCTGAGTTTCTTATTTGGTAATGCTACTACCACTGCAAAGGTAGTAGATAAGCCACCACCTGTTGAGAAAGATGTTTTCAAAATACCTACAAGAATTATTGATCGTGTTATGGATAACTATTATGTTGGGGATGGAACTGTCCATCCCGGTGATCATTTACTCTTTATACACGAATTATGCGGATTGTTCAAGTGTGCAGGCATTACTACAGATCAAGTTAAGAAGAAGTTATTCTCATTATCGCTGAAAGGAAGAGCTGAGGAATGGTATAAGCTGCTGAAGAATGGTCAAGCTCTGGAATGGGAGGAAATAGTGCCTCTCTTTTATTCAAAGTTTTATCCTCCTAGTGAGATTCATAAAGATCGGAATCAAATATACAACTTTTGGCCTCTTGATGGAGAGAGTACAACTCAAGCTTGGGGGAGATTGAAGTTAGTAATGCTCAAATGTCCCATTCATGAGCTCCCCAACAATATTATTATCAACAACTTTTATGCAATGCTTTCTCTTCATGACAAGGATTTATTGGATGCTTCTTGTGCTGGATCATTCACTCGTATGGAAGAAGAAGCTAAATGGGACCTTCTGGATCATATTCAAGACAATGCTGAAGCTTGGGAGAATGACAAAGGTAGAGAGTCAGGTATAAATTATGATTATGAATGCATTGAATCTTTTATGGGAACTGATGACTTTCAAAATATTAAAAATGCTTATGGTCTAGACTCTCAAGCTATTGCTTCTTATTTTAAGGCTTTTGCTTCTTATATTGAAGTGCCTAAAAAGAAGTGGAATAAGTATCACGAACCTTATAAAGATGTTGCTAAGAGTGTCCCTACAAGAAATACTGAAGTTTATACTGCTAATCATGTTTTATCTGAACCTTATATTGAGAAAATGCCTTTCCCAGTTAAGGTAAAGGAACATTCTATGATAGCTAGTATGGTTAATGAAAGTATGAATAAGGCTGTTGAACCTGATAAACAAATGGTTGATGAACCTATGATAGCAAGTGTGAAAGACTTTGTCACTAAGTATGAAAAAGAGGGATACCCTATCCTTTGTAAGGATACCTCTAATATTGTTTCACAAAGTAGTGTTATGAGAGCTAGTATTCCCATGTTTTTTGTTAGAATAAGTGATCATTGCTATGATAGTCCTTGTGATAGCTATATTTTTAAGTTTATGCATGATACTGAAAGTTATTATGAGAGAGGGAAAAGTGTTCTTATGCATCTTAATAATATCAAGTTTCCTCGTTTTATGCTGAAAGTTTTTATGTTGCGTTTCTTTTGCCTTCTTATGCAAGTTGCCTTTGGTTTCAACAACTTGTTTGTTTACAAAATCCCCTTGCATAGGAAGTGGGTTAGACTTAAATGTGTGTGTGTTTTTGCTTCTTAATGCTCTCTTTCACTTCAATTCATATCCCTATGAGAGCTTCTTCAAAATTATCATGCCCATCTTAATGGCTATAAAGAAAGAGCTTTATGGGAGACAACCCAATTTTTTTTTGCTTTTAGTTTGTTTTTGTTTCTTTGAGTCTTGGAAGTTATTACTTGAGGTAATAACCGCTCCTTATCCATTTTGTTTGGTTTTTTGTGTCAACATCAACTTCTAATGAGAGAGAAGTAAGATTTGGGGGAGTTGCTGTCCCGAAACAGATTTTTGTGCTTCACCGTAAAAATTCGTGAGAGATCTCTGTATGTCGGATTGAGCTGTAATTTTTTGTGCGTCTGCCCCAGGTTGTTATTTAACTTTTGTTAGTTTTGCACTTTTTGATTTGAGCAACAGAAGATTTCTGAAAAAATTGATCTTTACCTGCTGGTCTGTTTTGACAGATTTTGCCACTCTTGCATCTTCTTCCTCATTCGATTTCCTTTTTGGGTTTTCGGAAGGATTTGTTTAAGTAGCTTTTTTTTGATGGTTTTAAGTTGAAGTTGGACTCAAAAGGTTTTGTCACTTCACTTATACTAATGTTGCTAATGAGAACTGTGTGAAGTTTTGTGTGAAAGAAATTTCCAGGAAGTGGGGAAAATGGTGTAATAAGGAAGAGAAGGGTTTTATAACTCAAGTAATAAGTGTATGAAGATGAAGATATTGATGTTATTCAAAAGATGACTTCGGAAGAATCTACTAGATACCAAATTCAGAGACCTGAAGAGTCTATTTCCAACTAGGTAACAGTTCTGGTAAGAAAAGTTCCGCGAAAATACAATCCAACTATATTTTTGCAGTTTTCAGTCAATAAGGAAAGCTACGAAGCGAAAAAGGGACGGAAACGGAGCCAGGGTGGCCCACACCACCCCATGGCGCGGGCCCACCCCTGGCCGCGCCACCAGGTGGTGAGGCCACCCAGGACTCCGCCTCCGACTTGTTTTCTCCCAGTACCTTCCTTTTGATACGAAACTTCGTAATATATAACCCCCCGGATCTTCTGAGGTTCATATATCGTGTTTTTGTTGTGTTTTTGTTTCGATATGTTTCTGCCAGGTAAAAATCTCAGATTTGTAGCCTCAATGTCTTCCACTGGATCAGTTGAGGGAGATTCCTTGGAAGATATCATCAACCCATACATGAGAGAATTGAAGATTCATCCCAAGGAGTTATTGCTCGAAGGTGGGGAGGTTTGGATTAAAGAGGTTCAAGGCCCTAAAGGTGAAGGAAGTCTGGAGGACAGGATGGAAGCATTGGAACAAGAAGTCTTTAGGTACAAGAAGATGGCGGAGCGCGAAGTGGATATCATCCATAAGATTTGTTCCGAACTCATCACCAAGCACCAAAAGGAGACTGCTGAACTCAAAGACGAAGTCCTCTCACTCCGCCAAACAACCAACGAACTGCAAGCACAGTTCTATGACGTTCAAAATCAAAATTGTGAGTATGAGGCTAGATTTAAATGCATAAGTGCTGCTGCAAGTTTTAGGATGTTGGAAACCACGATGTCCTTTGTTGATGGGAAGCCTTTACCCTGGAAGACGGACGAAGATGAGAATACACCACCACCACCTAAAGAGTAATTCGTCATCAGGTTTGGCATCCCCTTGGTTTGTTCCAAGCTTGGGGGAGTGCCGCGGTATCATATCACTATCTTCTATCTTTTTACCTTATTAGTAGAGTCATATCATGAATAGAGGAGTTATTATGTAGTATGGTTTGCATTATGGAAGTGTCCCCTCTCTCATTAGATATGTATCCCTTGGTGTGAGTTGCCGTTATGGAATATTAATGAGAAGTTCTATCATTCACTCTTTTGCATAGCGTATGTTAGTTTTCAATTCGTGGTTATATGATTGATCTTGTTGTTGGTATTGGTAGCACTTTGGGATCATTGAGTTAATTTAGTTGGTTTTGGCAAACCTGGCTCGGTCAGTAGCAACACCTTTTTGAGAGTTGAAAAGAAAAAGATAGAAGTACTCTAAAGAAAAATAATTTCATCATCTTTCTTTCTTGATTTGCTCATAAGTCTAGTATTCTCTAGTTAAGATCTTTTGTGCTTCCAAGGAAGATTGCATGTTTGTCTTTATCACTTGTATGTTTGTTTGCTTCCTTCAACTCTTGTACTTGCTACCCAGTCTTGCTAGCCAAAAACCTGTACTGAGAGGGAATTCTTCTCGTGCATCCACCTCCTTTAAACCAAAACCTTTGCCATTTGTGTTCACCATACCTACCTAGTAAAAATTCTTGTTTTATCTACCTCCCAAATTAAACTTGTTATGTGAAAATTAGTGATTAAAGCTCTCACGAACTTTATGGCACACTTTACTTTCTTGCATTTAATAAACTTGAACCATTGTGCTCACCTATGTTGCGTATATGCTTGCGCTTTGTAAGTTGTGAATGAGCAGAACCATGCTGTCATGGGGAACGCTTTCAACATTGCACTTGTACTTTGTACCAAGTTGATATCATGTTCTTTTGTCTATGGATGTCGTCGGTGTGAAATGAAAGGGGATCTTGTAAGTCCATGGAGTTATGCATGTGTGTTAGAGAAAGCACTGGGCATTGGTCTAATCCATGCTGACATGGTGGAAACCTGTAGCATAACCATAACGAGTATCTATGAAGCATTCTTCTTATAAAAAAGAGATAGAGATTGAGAAAAAGAGAAAAAAAAGAAAAAAGAGATTTATGAAAAGAGGAAAGAGAGAAAAAAGCACCATATTCCCATGGTACATAAGAAGATTGCTGAGATACTTGTTGTCTGCTTGCCTTGTCATTTTGATATGGGGATTCTTCCGTATCATCGGGCAAGGGGTACCCCGTTGGCGGTTCTAAATGATACACATATGCTTACGATGACAAGAACTTACCGGTGACTAGACTTGAGTAGCATGAGGATTGGCCCTCGTATTCAAGGGACATGAGATTCTCAACTTACAACTTGTCAATGCATATCCTCATTTTTGATCACTTTAACCTTAATCACCTAAAGATGCCTATGATAGGGGCAATGAGAGCTGAAAGCTAGCAAGTATCATAATTTTTGGGAGCTCTTTATGAGACTTGCAATCCCTGCTTCCCTCTGCGAAGGGCCTCTCTTTTACTTAGTAGTTGAGTCAGTAACCTATTCCCTTCTATATCAGCAAGTAATTTGAGTTGATGTGTTTCATTCATTCATATGATGATGTATGCAATCATGTTTCTTATGTTCCTTGTTTTGCACATTGCTCTTATCCTGATGTTTACTACTTTGAAAGCTTTCATTGAAAAACCAGCTATTTGTGAACTCCAGCAAATTATCAACTATTCTTCGACCAAGAGCTAAGTTTGCCATTACCAATTATGATTCACTTTATGTATCTTTATTTGTGTTTCCTTTACTCATTGCAAGTTGAGTTATATAATAGTGAGTTGTCTTCTATTATGATCTATGCTTTTGATGAATGTGATGCTTCTTGTCCGTATTCTTTTATCGACTCTTCACTCCATAAACCTGAGGCCTTGTTTATTGAGATCAGTTTTGCTTGGGGACAAGTGAAGTCTAAGCTTGGGGGAGTTGATACGTCCATTTTGCATCACTATTCTATGTCTTAATTCACTATTATGCATTGATATATTTCGTATTGAGAGGTGATACTTATGTTATTTCATCTATTTTTGCATGGTTGATGACTTTTGGAGCATGGACCGCTGCAGTCAGGATTCTGATGGAAAAGGTGTTGTTTGGAGGCAAAATTCGTGAAGATCGGAAAATCCGGGAAAATATACAGAAAATCCTATTTTTCCAGAAGACTCAGGATGCTAGAAGATGGAGTGGAGGTGGGCCACAGGGGGCCCACACCACCCCATGGCGCGGGCAGGCCTAGGCCGCGCCTGGGAGTGGTGTGGCCACCCTGGCCCACTCCAGCCTCTCCCCTCTGGCGTATATCATCCCCATGAAACCCTAAGACTCGGGGAGCAACCACAGAAAGATTCCACCGCCTCTGCGGGGCGGAAAACACCGAGAGAGAAAGATCTCTCCGGTAGACAGATTTCTGCCGGGGGAATTCCTTCCCGGAGAGGGGAGATCGTCGCCATCAACACCACCATCAAGCTGGACTTCATCGTGATCATCATCATCATCACCACCATCATCACCATCAGCACCCTCATCACCATCTCCATATTGCTGTAACAATTGCGTTGAATCTTGCATAGTTCATAGGGGAAACTTTCCCGGTGTTGATTACTCTTTGTAGTTGATGCTATTGGGTGAACCATTGAATTATTGTTTATGTTCATATTGTTATACATTATTATTCCATCTCTGATCATGATCCATATGATGTCTTGTGAGTAGTTTGTTTTGTTCTTGAGGACATGGGAGAAGTCTTGTTGTTAGTAGTGGAGTTGTGTTGAGAAAGATTCAATAGATTGTTATTTAAGTTGTGGTGTACTTCTTCTAGTGGTGTCATGTGAACGTCGACTACATGACACTTCACCTATATGGGCCTAGGGGGATGCATTGTGTATTTGGCTACTAATCGTAGGGTTTGCCGGAGTGACAGAAACCTGAACCCCCGTTAGGAAACCATTGCACAAGGGACGTAAGGGTCTTAGAGTTTAAAGCTGTGGTTAGGTTTCTACCTTAATTACTTTCTTGTACTTACGGATGTTTGCAAGGGGTATAATCACAAGTATGTATTAGTCTTGGATGGGGTGGTACATTAGCACAGGTTCACCCACACAACACTTAGCAAGCTAAAGAAGATTAATCGACTATATGAAGCGAAAGCACTTGACAGTCTTCCCATGTGTCCTCGAGAACGTTTGGTTATCTATAGAAATACAACCGGATTGTCCTTTGCTACATAAAGGATTGGGCCACTTGCTACATTTATTCCTACTGTCTTTTATTTACTCGTACTTTGTTTACTTGCTTTATCGAAAACCCCTAAAAATCCGTTTGCTAAGTATTTGCAGAGAATTCCTGATCCATACCACTAGCCAGCACTTTCTGCTCCTCGTTGGGTTCGACACTCTTACTTATCGAAAATACTGTGATGCACCCCCTATACTTGTGGGTCATCAGTGCTCGCAATGAGAACTTGCAGAACATCTTTTGTCCTGCCAGCCCGTTTGCAGCGGGGCCTCTAGGGAACTACTGGCAATTAAGGTGCTCCTTTTAATAGAGCACCGGAGCAAAGCATTAACACTCCATGAACACATGTGATCCTCACATCAAAGTCATTCCCTTCCGGTTATCCCGATTTACATCGCCGGGGCCATAGGTTCCGGACAACAACGTGTGTATACAACTTGTAGATAAGACCAAAAACAATACTATCATAATGAATCAATAACAAGTTCAGATTTGAAATCATGGCACTCGGGCCCTAGTGACAAGCATTAAGCATAACAAGTCGCAACAAAGTCATAAAGCACTAATAAAAGATACTAGGCACCATGCCCTAACAATCTGATGCCATTACATGAACGATCTCATCCAATCCCTACCATCCCCATAGCCTACATCGGGGGATTACTCACTCATAGATGAGGGAAACATGGATGGTCGATGGAGAAGCGATGGTGATGATGACGGCGATGATCTCCTCGAATTCCCCGTCCCGGCAGGGTGCCAGAACGGAGTTTCTGGTGCTATTTCGTGGAATCTGGTGGTGGCGGCGGAGCGGAACTCCTTCCGGAAAAACGTCGAACCCCCCAGAGTTTTTAGGTCAGAAGGCTCCTTATAGGCGAAGAGGGAGACCGAGGGGGTGCCTGGGGGGCCCACACCACCCCAGCACGGCCTGGCTCAAGGCCAAAGGTGGTGTGGCCACCGCCTGGCTCTTTTCCGTATCGTATTCTGGCTCCTGAAGTCTTCGGGTGAAATAGGGTTTTCGGCATATTTTCCCGGATTTTTCCTGATAGTTGCTTTTCTGCACAAAAAGTAGACACCAAGGCAATTCTGCTGAAAACAACATCAGTCCGTGTTAGTTGCATCCAAATCACACAAGTTTAGAGGAGAAACAATAGCAAAAGTGTTCGGGAAAGTAGATACGTTTTGGACGTATCACTTGTCCATCTACATCATGATGGCTATTGATCTGCAGCTGTGGATGATCGAGGCCCTTGAGAAGCTCTGTCATGGATTCTTGTGGTGTGCCAAGGCCTCGGCCAAAGGTGGAGTTTGCCCCATTTAATGAAGCCCTCGGCCAAAGGTGGAGTTTGCCCCATTGAATGCACCCTGGTCAAGTTTGGGGGTTGGGTATCCGTAATCTTCACTTATTGAATGAAGCCCTCGGGATGAAATGGTTGTGGATCAGTTGTAGCATCCCAATTGTCTAACAATTGCAATGCTACTAGCCTAGTCTATATAATGGCTACTTCATATATATAATTGTTGCATCATCATTATATCATGCTCATGTCATCATGCCACCTTGCATTTGAGCATCATATAAAACCCTTTTCATTTGGTTCTTATCTCATATGCATTGTTAATTGTATTTGCCTCTTGATATTGTATTTGGTTCTTGATATATTGTTAAATGCCCAAGTTGAGTTGGGGGCATATCTTTTATTAACTCCACCACCTTTTCTTTCACCACCTTATAATTCCACCATCCAACTAATATGAGCTTTGCATTTTATTGGAGTTTACCTCTAGCTCATGTGGGTTGGGAGGGATCCAATTCTTTTCCACATGCTCTCATCTTAGCATCATGTTGTTTTCACATCATTGACATATGAGAGCCACATGGCCACCTTTGCATGCCCTGTGGGTGGAACCCTATTTCTAGCTCCCATATGTGTTGTTTTGGGGTTATCATCTTGTTGGGATATTTTGTGGGCTTATTAACTACCTAGTGGCATATACACACTAGCAAGTCCCATGGTATTTCAAAAATGGTCATCTCCATCTATTCCACATGGGGCATCCTTTTAATTCTTTTGCTTGGCTTTTATTCCAATTTTGGGAATGCATAATAATAATGCCATGTGATAATATTGTTTTCACAAGAATCAACATGGCAATAAATATTTTGCATGGGCCATGCAAGTGCCACCTTTTCTAGTTTTTGGTTTCCATTTGAATCTTGAGTGGATCATCACCTCTCTCTATCTCTATCTTTTCTTTTGGCTTGTTCTATGTTGATCTTGCTTAAATCCTAGCATTCCATCCCTCTCGTTTTCTTGTTTGATCTTGGTTGTTCTTGGCTTGATCTTGTCCAAGGCAAACCCTAGCTTCAAACCACTCCATCTATCTCTCTCTCTCTAATCCCTAGACCATCACCTACCCCATCCTCACCATACCATCTCTTCCCTCATCTTTTCTCTCTTTCTCTTTCCACATGTTTTTGCTTGATCTAGTTTGGAGTATGCTATCTTCTAAAACCCTAAACCACCACCCCCTTCTCTCTTAACCTCTATCTAGGTGCCACTCATATCATCTACCCTTCATCACCATACCCCCTCTCCTAAACCCTAATCTATACCTAATCTAAACCAAACCCTAAGTACCCACCTCATCTCTCCTCTCTCTAGCCGAGCCACCCCACCATGACCTACCCTAGCTTGGCCACCCGGCCCACCTAGCCCCAACCCTAGCTAAGCCTAACCCGAGCCACCCATTCCTCTACCCTAGCAAACCGAGCCTCCCCCTCTCCTTATCTCTCTGCCACAAGGCACCCAGCAGACCCTCCTCCACCGAGCCTCTGGTCCCCACCGGCCCCATCACCACTTGCCCCTTACAGCCGCACCGAGCACGTGAGGGAAGGAGAGAAAGGTGGCGAGCCACCTTTCCCGCCTACCACCTCCCCACGGCACCTTCCTCCCCTCTCGCTTTATCTCCTCCCACGCCTCCTCGGGCCCGTCGAGATCTACCCAGGACCTATCCTCACCTTCCCCTTCTTCTCCATCGCCACTACCACCCCATCGGCCACCCGCATCATCACCCTACCACCACCAGAAAGGAGGAGGGTGCGGGTGGACGTTGGGGAAGACCAAGACGAGCACTGCACCACCCCCATGCGGGCCGAAGCAGAGGAGGACCAGAGCGAGAGCGCCGGTACGAGCCCGACGCCCAAACCCTAGCTCCGGTCCATCTGCGTCGACGCCGATCAACCGCTCCCCAAGCAGATCCATCTACACCAACGTCTCCTCGGTGAGCCCCTAAGCCCCCTGGACATGTTTCGCCTCGCTGTCGTCGCCTGTGCTCGCCGGCCGTATTGTCGAACAGCCTCGGTCTGTGCGGGCCGGCGTCGTTCATTGCATTCAAGACAATGACTTAGCTAGGCCCCGTCCGCCCTCCCTAGCATCTACCTCACCTAGCCGCACTGGCTCGCACCCCCAGCATGCACCAGCACGTCCCCAGATCGAATCCCCACCCCGCGCTGGCGCGCACCGATCCGTCCGCGGCGAGAGGAAGAGAAACAGTGCATCGCATGGACGTTTTGCGCTTAACCCCCTGCACCTTTTGCTGCACCAACCCGCGCACCTCTAGGCCCACATGTCTGCTTCCGTGGCGTTTTTGCAAAAAGGATCCCGAAGTTTGTAACCCTCAACCCGCGATCCCCAGCTGGGCCACGTGGTTGGGCACAGTTCACCCGCTGGCCGGGCCCAAGCCTCATCCCCACTGCTGGCCTCCCCGGAGAATCATGCGGTGGGATTTTTCTCTCACGCAAGAAGGTCGCCCCAACAAGATGGCCCACTGGTCATTGACTGTGGCTGGCTTAATCTGAGTAACAAAAGTATTTCCTGTATTCTGTTTTAATTCAAATCTTTTCAAATTTAATTCAAATTCAAATTTAAATTCTGTTTTCGAATAACTTTAAAAATATATACCCAAATAATACAAATAATATATGTTTTCAAACCAGAAAAATGTGAGGATTTCAAATATGCCATTCAAAATATATTTTGAACACTTTATTTTCAAAATTGATTAAAATTACATTAAAATGCCCTTTATCCTTAATAAATTAATAACTTTTGTTTTATAACTCCAAATTTAACAAATGATATGTCTAAAATGATTAGCTCGACGAGACCTTTCTGTTTATGCATTCCTCATCTGTTTTGCAGCATGCATCATATAAATATAATGGGTACAGCAACTAATATGAGGTTAAAATGTGGCCAAAACTCAATAAAATGATTTAATCTTGTACTTCACACCTCACCCATGCCATGCTACTTTATTGCCATGCAAATTGTGCATCATTCATCATGGCATGATTGTTTGCTTGTCGCATTTTATTCATATGCTTGCGCACTTTATTTATGTTGGCCCTTGTTTGTTTGGTTCTTCTTCGAATAGACGCTGAGCAGGGGATATATCAAGATACCCAGGAGCACTACCTAGATCCTTCTCTCGCTTCAACTGAGCTGCCAGGCAAGCACTACCACATGCTTGCATACATATAGTACCTATTGCCTCTATCTTATTCTTGCATCATTGAGTCGCGGTTGCATTAAACTGAATCCCAAGTATTGCATAGCCTTTACTTTTAAACCCCACCGAAGCTTGTCCCTCCATCCCATGAGCCATCACTACAGGAGTTGTTTGAGCCATGCGAGTCGTAGAACAGCATGTGTAGGGTTTGTGAGTGTCTGATGGATAACGAGGTACCTATACAACTTAAATCTGAGTAGTAATGGGATAACTAATGACAGTGGCACCGGTGAGCCATATCTGCTATTTGGTTTTTCAGGCTCACTTGTGTCCCGTAGGACCCCGAGTACTTGATTCCTGTTCCTTGAATATTCGCGCTATCCACATCCGGGAGGCTTATGAACCCCCTGAGCCAGAGCTTGATTCATTCTTATTTCTTGGGGCCACAAACTAGTTTGAGGTTTTATTTACTATCCTGTACTTATGCCATGCTTTACTGCTTTATTTAAATTGTGCGAGTCGCACCTTTGTCTTTGTTAGGAAAGCGAGTGTTTTCATGTGTCGACAAGCCCGTCACATTTCGGGTTCCCGATCGTTTCACAGCCAACGGCGCAAACCTTGAGGCCGTCTGAGTCATAACTTCGCTATGTAGCTCAATGGGGTGGCCCCTAAAATATTTCTGAATCCTGTAATTGCTTTGTCGTGGCGCCTCGTTGGGTTTTGATTTGGTTTTTCCGAGGCATATCAGTGTGTGTTGCTATTTGTGCACCCTATAGGTAAAACTTTCTCAAAGCCGTGTCCGCGCGGTTATGGATGACTTGGAGCAGTTTCTCGATCATAGACAAGCATAACTAAAGTACCGCTTTTAATTTGACTAGACTAGGTACCGACTAGTAAATGCAACACTCATGGAATGGATAATAAAACCGCCAACGGATGGGGGTTGTTCGTCCGCTTCCTCGTCGATGGCGAGGAGGAGGATGGATCTGTTAAGATTACCGTTATAACTGTTGTTATTAATTCACGGACATCCGTCTATCTTTGGTTAGGCGGATGGTTAGCGAGTATCTATAGAATTGTCAGGATTTATCTTTTGCTGCAATTGCGTCACCCCAGGTTGTGTCCCCTTTAGAGGCATAAAGACTTCTTTGAGTACCCTAGGGTCTCACACGATAAATTATTGGTTCGATGAATAGGTACACTGCAAGATGGATCTTTGGGTGGAGAGGCAGACGATGCGCAACGATCATTGATTGTAGAGATTCGCACGGGATCCGTGAGATCTGTGGGCGGGATGTGTTTATTTACGGGGCATCTTATGCCGATTTGCTTCTTATCCGTACTCGGATTTTGTCTTCCGCTTCCGCCTGATACTCTGATGTTTGATGTATGAGGAGATATCCTAAACTATTATATCTATCTAGGATATTGGATCTTGCCGTATGGCGTTGCTATATTTCCTTTCTTTTTAGATGGAATGGCTCTGATGTACTATTGTATGGTGGCTTGCATACATACTCATTTGTGTATGTAGTTGATCCCTTCATTTGCCGATTCGCCGCCTGCTCTTGTCCCGATGTTTGGAAATGGTTGGGACGGCCGAAAGGTCTACCTGTGAGTGGCATTTGGGCCCCACCGTACTATTTCAACCATTTCTGCTCATCCAGGCTTGTAACTAGGAGCGTAATTCACCGAGGTAGTTACAATTGGTATCAGAGCCATCCCGACCTTCAGGGTCTCAGCCAAATGGTCGTTGTCTGTCTAGCAAATATTTTTGGTAGTTATGTATACTAGGGAAAAACAAAACGCGAGAGTAGGACTGCTTCCACTTTTCTTCTTACCCACCCACCACCCTCTTCTGGTAAGGAAGTGTAACGTTTTCAATCCTCTTCTTAAAATTCAAATTAGGATTCACGTGTTCTGGGTTTCCGTAGTACCATAGAAAGTGTGTGTGTGTGTGTGTAATTCCTTGTCGATCTGTTGCATCCAGTTTGTTATCACAATCTGCCTTTGGTTATCAACTGTTGGTACATTCCATACTGACAGGCTTTTGTAAACCGGCACGATCTATCTGACTCCTTGTTAACCGGTGCCATCTTCTTAAGGGTGTCTTTCCTTCTAGCAACTCCACATTCTGTGAAACCATCAGTTGCTAATCTCTATCTGATAAGTGATTTTGCGCATCTATTGGTATTTTAATGCCGAAAAATGCGGAAAATTTTTCTTTGATACATCTGTGTTTCCACACTCCTTCCAGTCATGAGTGAAACATTATCTATCTCCCTTTTATCAGCATGTCCATGCTAACTCATTCTTTTGTCACCGGTGCTTAATCCTGGAGTTTCTTTTCATCTCCAATTCTCTTGGGCTAATTACATAACGTGTGTCGATCCGATGCTGATGATTGTAATTTGGCTCTCGGCATAGCTATATTCCACTCATGATAAGTGTCGATTGGAATATGGAAAAATGCTATCAACCGTCACCATCTGGAGGATAAGGTTATCTCCTGTGATTTTGAGTACGCCGTGATCATATCTATGCATATTCAAGCATCTTTGGCAATCCGGAGTTTCCCCAAGGCACTACGGTGGTCTATCATCTGTTATCATGCTGCACATCTTTTTGAACCCCATATCTGCACAATTCTCTTGGAGACGAGGGAATTGCATCTTTTTGTCTCTGATAGCTTTGCTTAAGGTATGAGCTATCATCGGTTCTTAACCAAGATCTCTTTATCTTTGTAACCGGTGGTCCGATCGACAATGTGAACCAGGTGACATCTCTTTTCTTCCGAAGGACCACATAATCTATTCTTCCAGTGCATCTTATTCAACACGAACCCGTGCTCTTAATATTGATCTTTCTAAGAGCGTTGAGCTCAGGAAGTGTTCGAGCATTTGTTCGTTTCTCTCGCCTTTTGAACTTGATATTCTGGGAATATCCTGTTAATCCATGGTGGTATATGTTGATAATATGCTTGCCTATTCGATAGCAATGGAAGAACATGGAAGATCATATGTGTCTCTTTCTCTCAAGCTTTGTTAACACTGCCGTGTGCAAAGTTCCCAAAGTGAGAATTCTGACTTTTTGAAGTCACCTATCTCGATCACGTCCTTCTGCTAAATACATTGCTTCAATTCTGGAATTGGCAATCCATTGTTAATTCCATCCTCCATCTTCAACCAATCCGGAGTTGTTCCTTGTTGGCAAGTTATCATCGTCGATCCGCTAAAGATTTCCTCAAGACTGCTAAATCTCTCTCTATCTTTTCAAGAACAACATGGAGTTCTTTTCACCTCAGTCTCGTCAAGTAATCTCTTGAAACCCTCTCGCTCTATCGTCTATGCTCAATCCACCGGAGGCCATGAAGACTTTTCAGATCTTTCGTAATCCGTATGTTCAAGTTGGTGCTATCTTTCTGTAGCTGTTGGATCTTGCAGTTCTTCTCTGTAATCTTCCTTCATATCTTTCCGGTGGCTTGGTACTTCAGACATGACGACAACATCATCACCCTTATCTATCTTGGATCCGGTGAATCGTTTGCATCTATCCTTGTTTTCTAGCGGAGTTCCATGGGCTCTTCTTGTCAATACCTTCAGTCTGTTTCGGTAGTTGGGTTGCATGGTTTTCTTATTCATGTGCAGAGTAATGCTTTGAGTGCAGGATGGAGTAGCTACCATACCACTACTCTTATCATTCGCTCTTGTACATTGAATTGGTGAATTTATGTGATTCCACTCATTCCACGGAAGTTAGAAGTGGCCTTTATCCCTTGATACTTTTACTTCCGTCTTTGTTTTCCGGAGTGCTCTCTCGAAGAAAGTAATCAATAATCTCTTGTTGGTGATCTCACCCTTTCTACATGAAGCAAAATCTTCAATTATCTGGTGGAAACAAACGCAAACTCTTTTCTATCCTCGTCTTTCTACCGGTGCTCTACATCCCCAAACAAGATGAAAGGAAACTATCTCTCTCTTTGTTTCATCAATTCTTTTTCTGTGGTAAAGCCAATGATGGTTGATGCCATCAGCCGCAAATCTATTGCGTTAGCCTCAAGGCTAAAGAAAGCAATAAGTATCTCTACAATAAACTCCGGATCCTCCATATTCTTTGCTTCTCGGGTTTCCACCATGATCTGGCTTCACATCCGTCTCTAGAAGTTATATCCGCGCACCTCAATTGCGTGATCCCTTGGTTCTTACCGGCACAACAAGAATGTAATCCGACGATGTCTAACTAAATCTTTCTGTTGATATCAAGGAACTCTATTGTTTGAAGGCAATATTGTTTCCGTACTTCCTTTCTCAAATCCGAGAGAAGTTACGATGCTATTGTCATAGTGGTTCAAAACCTCTCCAATCCAGCTCTTTTTCTTCCGGTGACATAAAGATTCATCCTCTCTAGTATCGGTAAATCTTTAATCGTAACGGTGTGCCTTTCTATATTCATGATACATCAACTTGTTATTTCTTTCACAGTGGTTATATCCTTTATCATGTTTCTTGAGAAAACCGGAGCTATGTCCATCCTATCCTTCTTGTCTCACGACAATCCTTCAACTCTTCTAACCGTTGTTTCTCAAGCAAAATGCAAGACTCACAACAAGTCTAGCAAGTTTTGCAAGGTGTAGTGGTCGCACCATTCCGTTATTCATCACCTTGGGAACGCAAGGATCACCTTCGTTCCGAACACCCGCCTCTTCTTGTGTTGTTCCCTTTTCCTAGGAATCTCGGGGCGAGATTCTTGTTTAGTGGGGGAGAGTTGTAGCATCCCAATTGTCTAACAATTGCAATGCTACTAGCCTAGTCTATATAATGGCTACTTCATATATATAATTGTTGCATCATCATTATATCATGCTCATGTCATCATGCCACCTTGCATTTGAGCATCATATAAAACCCTTTTCATTTGGTTCTTATCTCATATGCATTGTTAATTGTATTTGCCTCTTGATATTGTATTTGGTTCTTGATATATTGTTAAATGCCCAAGTTGAGTTGGGGGCATATCTTTTATTAACTCCACCACCTTTTATTTCACCACCTTATAATTCCACCATCCAACTAATATGAGCTTTGCATTTTATTGGAGTTTACCTCTAGCTCATGTGGGTTGGGAGGGATCCAATTCTTTTCCACATGCTCTCATCTTAGCATCATGTTGTTTTCACATCATTGATATATGAGAGCCACATGGCCACCTTTGCATGCCCTGTGGGTGGAACCCTATTTCTAGCTCCCATATGTGTTGTTTTGGGGTTATCATCTTGTTGGGATATTTTGTGGGCTTATTAACTACCTAGTGGCATATACACACTAGCAAGTCCCATGGTATTTCAAAAATGGTCATCTCCATCTATTCCACATGGGGCATCCTTTTAATTCTTTTGCTTGGCTTTTATTCCAATTTTGGGAATGCATAATAATAATGCCATGTGATAATATTGTTTTCACAAGAATCAACATGGCAATAGATATTTTGCATGGGCCATGCAAGTGCCACCTTTTCTAGTTTTTGGTTTCCATTTGAATCTTGAGTGGATCATCACCTCTCTCTATCTCTATCTTTTCTTTTGGCTTGTTCTATGTTGATCTTGCTTAAATCCTAGCATTCCATCCCTCTCGTTTTCTTGTTTGATCTTGGTTGTTCTTGGCTTGATCTTGTCCAAGGCAAACCCTAGCTTCAAACCACTCCATCTATCTCTCTCTCTAATCCCTAGACCATCACCTACCCCATCCTCACCATACCATCTCTTCCCTCATCTTTCTCTCTTTCTCTTTCCACATGTTTTTGCTTGATCTAGTTTGGAGTATGCTATCTTCTAAAACCCTAAACCACCACCCCCTTCTCTCTTAACCTCTATCTAGGTGCCACTCATATCATCTACCCTTCATCACCATACCCCCTCTCCTAAACCCTAATCTATACCTAATCTAAACCAAACCCTAAGTACCCACCTCATCTCTCCTCTCTCTAGCCGAGCCACCCCACCATGACCTACCCTAGCTTGGCCACCCGGCCCACCTAGCCCCAACCCTAGCTAAGCCTAACCCGAGCCACCCATTCCTCTACCCTAGAAAACCGAGCCTCCCCCTCTCCTTATCTCTCTGCCACAAGGGGCACCCGAGCCAGACCCCTCCTCCACCGAGCCTACCGTCCCCACCTGGCAGCCCCCATCACCACCTGCCCTGCCCTGGCCAGACCGAGCACGTGAGGGGAAGGAGAGAAAGGTGGCCGAGCCACCTTTTCCCGTCTACCACCTCCCCACGGCACCTTCCTCCCCTCTCTGCTTTATCTCCTCCTCCACGTCTCCTCGCTCGCGTCCAGATCTACCCCAGGACCTATCCTCACCTTCCCCCTTCTTCTCCATCGCTGCTAGCTACCCCATCGTCGGCCACCGTCGGCATCACCCTACCACCACCGTAGCAGGAGGAGGGTGCGGTGACTGGACGTTGGGGAAGACCAAGACGAGCACCTGCACCACCCCTGTACCCGGAGCCGAGCAGGAGGAGCACCAGAGCGCCGGTACCAGCGCGAGCCCGACGCCCAAACCCTAGCTCCGGTCCATCTGCGTCAACGCTGATCAACCGCTCCCCAAGCAGATCCATCTACACCAACGTATCCTCGGTGAGCCCCTAAGCCCCCTGGACATGTTTCGCACATTGTCGTCGCTGTGCTTTCGCCGGGCCGATTGAACAGCCTCGGTCTTGTGCGGCCGTCGTTCTGCATTTCTACACCGCACAGCGACTTAGCTAGGCCCCGTCCGCCCTCCCTAGCATCTACTCACTAGCCGATGGCTCGCCCCTACGCACTGCCGCGTCCCAGATCGAATCCCACCCACCCTTGGCTACCGATCCGTCGTCCATGGCGAGAGGAAGAGAAAGCGAGGCATCGCATGGACGCGTTTCGCTTAACCCCTCGGCACCTTTTTGCACCAACCCCAGCACCTCTAGGCCCACATGTCCGCCTGGCGTTTTGCAAAAAGGATCCCGAAGTTTGTAACCCTCAACCCGCGATCCCCAGCTGGGCCACGTGGTTGGGCACAGCTCATCACCAGTGGCACTGGGCATGAAGCCTCCCACCCACCTGGATCTCGGTCCAATCATCAATGGGATTTTGGTCTTTTTCTCTCACCTGCCCCCACCCCCATTGATCGTGGCTGGCTTAATCTGAGTAACAAAAGTATTTCCTGTATTCATTTTAATTCAAATCTTTTCAAATTTAATTCAAATTCAAATTTAAATTCTGTTTTCGAATAACTTTAAAAATATATACCCAAATAATACAAATAATATATGTTTTCAAACCAGAAAAATGTGAGGATTTCAAATATGCCATTCAAAATATATTTTGAACACTTTATTTTCAAAATTGATTAAAATTACATTAAAATGCCCTTTATCCTTAATAAATTAATAACTTTTGTTTTATAACTCCAAATTTAACAAATGATATGTCTAAAATGATTAGCTCGACGAGACCTTTCTGTTTATGCATTCCTCATCTGTTTTGCAGCATGCATCATATAAATATAATGGGTACAGCAACTAATATGAGGTTAAAATGTGGCCAAAACTCAATAAAATGATTTAATCTTGTACTTCACACCTCACCCATGCCATGCTACTTTATTGCCATGCAAATTGTGCATCATTCGTCATGGCATGATTGTTTGCTTGTCGCATTTTATTCATATGCTTGCGCACTTTATTTATGTTGGCCCTTGTTTGTTTGGTTCTTCTTCGAATAGACGCTGAGCAGGGGATATATCAAGATACCCAGGAGCACTACCCAGATCCTTCTCTCGCTTCAACTGAGCTGCCAGGCAAGCACTACCACATGCTTGCATACATATAGTACCTATTGCCTCTATCTTATTCTTGCATCATTGAGTCGCGGTTGCATTAAACTGAATCCCAAGTATTGCATAGCCTTTACTTTTAAACCCCACCGAAGCTTGTCCCTCCATCCCATGAGCCATTACTACAGGAGTTGTTTGAGCCATGCGAGTCGTAGAACAGCATGTGTAGGGTTTGTGAGTGTCTGATGGATAACGAGGTACCTATACAACTTAAATCTGAGTAGTAATGGGATAACTAATGACAGTGGCACCGGTGAGCCATATCTGCTATTTGGTTTTTCAGGCTCACTTGTGTCCTGTGGGACCCGAGTACTTGATTGCTGTTCCTTGAATATTCGCGCGATCCACATCCGGGAGGCTTATGAACCCCCTGAGCCAGAGCTTGATTCATTCTTATTTCTTGGGGCCACAAACTAGTTTGAGGTTTTATTTACTATCCTGTACTTATGCCATGCTTCTTGCTTTATTTAAATTGTGCGGTAACGCATTTGTCTTTGTTAGGAAAGCGGAGTGTTTTTGTGTCGACAAGCCACCACATTTTCGGGTTCCCGATCGTTTCACATTGGCGCAAACCTTGAGGCCGTCTCGAGTCAGCTAACTTCGCTATGGTAGCTCAATGGGGTGGCCCTCAAATATTTCTGAATCCTGTAATTGCTTTGTCGTGGCCTCGTTGGGTTTTGATTTGGTTTTTCCGAGGCATATCGAGTGTGTGTTGCTATTTGTGCACCTGCAGGTAAAACTTTCTGAAAGCCGTGTCCGCGGTTATGGACGACTTGGAGCACAGTTTCTCGATCATAGACAAGCATAACTAAAGTACCGCTTTTAATTTGACTAGACTAGGTACCTGACTAGTAAATAGTGCAACACTCATGGAATGGATAATAAAACTGCCAACGGATGGGGGTTGTTCGTCCGCTTCCTCGTCGATGGCGAGGAGGAGGATGGATCTGTTAAGATTACCGTTATAACTGTTGTTATTAATTCACGGACATCTGTCTATCTTTGGTTAGGCGGATGGTTAGCGAGTATCTATAGAATTGTCAGGGTTTATCTTTTGCTGCAATTGCGTCACCCCAGGTTGTGTCCCCTTTAGAGGCATAAAGACTTGCTGAGTACCCCTAGGGTCTCACACGATAAATTATTGGTTCAGATGAACAGGTACACTCGCAAGATGGATACTGGGTGGAGGAGACGGACGATGCAAGCAACGATCATTCGGTGTAGAGATTCTGGGCACGGGGATCCGTGAGATCTGTGGGCGGGATGTGTTTATTTACGGGGCATCTTATGCTGATTTGCTTCTTATCCGTACTCGGATTTTGTCTTCCGCTTCCGCCTGATACTCTGATGTTTGATGTATGAGGAGATATCCTAAACTATTATATCTATCTAGGATATTGGATCTTGCCGTATGGCGTTGCTATATTTCCTTTCTTTTTAGATGGAATGGCTCTGATGTACTATTGTATGGTGGCTTGCATACATACTCATTTGTGTATGTAGTTGATCCCTTCGCCTGCCGATTACGCCGCCCGTTCTTGTCCCGATGTTTGGAAATGGTTGGGACGGCCGAAAGGTCTACCTGTGAGTGGCATTTGGGCCCCACCGTACTATTTCAACCATTTCTGCTCATCCAGGCTTGTAACTAGGAGCGTAATTCACCGAGGTAGTTACATCAGTCGGCCTCCATTGATAGGCCTTGGACTCGGTATTCAAGTGAAGAATTGGTTCTTACTTGATAGATCAGGAGAATTATTGAGTAGTGACTCAGTATTCATGACAATGGTTAAAAAGGTATTAGAGATGCATCGCATCACCTGTGCCTTGGCCATGGGTTTTACAGAAAAACCCATGTCAATTATACTTGACATAATGTGACCCAAGTTCTTAAAATGTAAGAACAAGTTTCTGAGTGATTAAAGTTAGTCACTGAATCAGAGTTAAGTTTAGCGCAAAGGAAGCATGGTCAGGGATCAAAGTTGCAAATATTGAAATTTAATCAAAGTCTATGTAGATATAGAAGTATTAGAATACTTCAGAGTAAGCAGCAGTGGTTTTGGTTTAGAAAGTTTGACTTCCGACTAAGTGTGTTTTATAGATACACATGACATCTTAAAAGTCCAATTGATTAATAGATCGTCATTGTATACTAAAACAAAAGTCTCGCTTTGTCACCAAAATGAAATTGCTAGTAATGTCAAATAGGTGACATTAATGATTTGCAAATAGGACCTTATGAATCTGGTAAAATAGATTTAGGATAGGAAGTCCTCCATGAGAAAGCATGATCAATAAACACATATAAGATATGGTTTATGATTAGTAGCAATGCAACTAGATTATTTGTACGCTAGTGCAAGTGGGAGACTGAAGGAGATATGGCCTAGAGGCAAATAATAAAGAGGTTTATTATCATATCTCACTAGTTCATAATAGTTTTATATCATGATATAATTATATCAAGCGAAAACATTGATACAGGTGTGATATATAAAAAAACCTAGGTCTCTAGTAGCCTCTATTCAACTAGTTCATTGGGCAGTTGATGATCAAGGTTTCCTGATCATGGTGCTTCTATAGCCAACTGACAATGAAGTCATATCATCTAAGATGGTGTGATGGACATTTCCCACCGATGATTTTTGCAACACGATCATGTCACTTAGTTCATAGTTGCAATTGTCAAAAACAGAGTGTCCTAATCCTTAGACTGTGAGATCATATTAATCACTATTACCCGAGGATTTCTCTGACTGCATCAATTGTCATGTCCGTAAATGGGTGACTATAAAGGTGCATGTTGGGTAATCCAAAGGGGCATGTTGAGGCATATGCCTCAAGATCAGAATTTATTCTCCTGTGTGATAGAAAGATACACTAGGCCCACTCCGTGAATTACATCCATAAGTTGCGCAACGTATGACTAGGTCATGGGGATGGAATTTCATGTGAATGAGTAAAACTGTACTTGTTGGAAACGATATTGAACAAGATATCATGATACCGATGATCAGATCCCATACAAGTCTAGTATCAAGTAACAAAGGAAATTTGACATATCGTTTAAGGTTCGACACAAAGGGTGATTCGTGGAGTGCATAGGGGTCAATTTGGGCATCCCGGTCCCACTATTGATCATTGATCGAGATCATGTCTATAACTTTCCTAAACCGCAAGGAAACATGCTTAAGGGCACTATGATGCTTAGAGATCTTCCTGTAAAGATGGAATCACAATTGAGAGAACTAGAATTGTTCTAGAGAGAAAAGAACTGAAGGTTGTTCGGAGAAAGAAGGAAAGGAAACGACCAAAAGGTGTTTCGGATAAAATGACAATTTACAATATGCATTTATTATATGTTAATTATGAATTAACTTATACAAAATAAATATTTAAATTAATATTTGAGGGCAACTTCCTCAACTAGGCCAAAATCTTGGAGGGAATTGGCCTAGGAGGAAATAACCCGAAAAAAGAACAACAAAAGGGCATCAAACAACTGCTAATGGGCTGCATTGCCACCGCCCTGATGGGCGGTCTAGCACTACACGCCGCGCAGGCGGCTGGCCACCAGATGCCGCTCATGGGCCATAGTCACTCGGCCTATCCCGAGCCAAGGTTGTGCGTCAGTTGGGGCAGTGGCAGGCTACGGACACTAGGCGAACTAGACCGCCACGCGCCGGGAGGCCGGCCCACCCGGGAGCATCGTTGTTGGCTGTGTTGCTGTGTTATGCGCAAGCTGGCTGCATGTGCCGGGCGGCCCACCCGGGCGTCGGCCAGCTAGGCCCCGGCCGCTGTTGCTGCTCACTGCTGCTGCTGGTAAGCTGGGCCGGCGCGGGGCTGGTGGCCCACCCGGCCACCGCCTCAATGCCCAACCGGCTAGCTCCCAGTTTGTCCTATTCTTTTGTATGTTTTTAGTTCCATATGGCTTAGCCTTTGAGAAAGGAACGCCCCCTTCCGCCTATATAAAGGGGTGCCCATGGGAGGGATTAAAACACTAATACACTTTTCCTTAGAGAAAACCCCCCTCTCTCACTTAGTTACCTTTGCGGTGAGACGGTCCTAGAGAAGGACTATACACACAAAGTCAACACTGTTGTGGCACGCTGTTGTCTGCAGGGATTCTGGCCAGGAGTTCTACTTTCGCAACCTCGGTAGGGATCAGAGCCCGGGAGTATTTGTCTTGCACCGTATTGTGCATAACTCGGGGGGGGGGAGCTACCAATAGTAGCGATGTGACCGTCGTGCAAGGACCTGGACAAGAGGTGACGTGCGAGGAGCTTCGTGACCTTGAGGTCGGACGGATAAGACTACATCATCCATGCTCCCGCATGAGCGTAACGCTCTCTCGGTCTTCAAGAGTATGTTACTGTTGTCTTCCTCCATTACCGCATTACTTCTTAAATAGATCCTAGGCAATTGGGCGTTCCAACGTAGTAATTTTTTTGTTTTCTGCTGCGGAACCCCTTCAGAGTTTACCTTTGAAGATACTTACCCTATAGATGTTTTGATAGACTTGACGACACTCTTGAAAGGAGCTGTTTCATTGTAATGAAGTCTAGTTGTAATTATTATTCATGCCAAAGCTAACCTTGTGGATAAAAATGTGATACTATTTAAAAATTCTATATGTCTTTGATGTACACATTTGGGTGCCAACAACTCTGCTAGCCTACAAATGATCAATGGTACAACCCCAGATTTTGTTGGAGATATGCCCTAGAGGTAATAATAAATGTAGTTATTATTATATATCTTTGTGTTTATGATAAATGTTTACGTTCATGCTATAATAGTATTAACAAGGAAACCATTAATACTTGTGTGATTTGTAAACTTAATTTGAAGTCCCTAGTATGGCCTCTATACTTCACTAGCTTGTTGGTTGATTGATGATGTGGTTTCTTTGTCATGAACATTGAGATGTTATCAACAACAAGATCATATCGTTAGGAGAATGATATGGTGGACATACTCCTATAGACAAGCGTAGCATAAAGATCAAGTCATTTCAATAGTTCAATTGCTATATGCTTTCTGATACATAGTAACCTAATTCCTTCGACCATGAGATCATGCATATTGCCTTTACTGGATGGATGCTTTGATGTCATCAAACACCACACCGTAACAGGGTGGCTATAAAAGTGGCATTGGGTGTTCGGAAAGTATTGGTTGAAACACATGGATCAAGAGTGGGATTTGTCCATCCACATGACGGATAGATATTCTCTGGGCCCTCTCGGTGAAATGTCATCCAATTAGCTTGCAAGCATGTGACTTGGTCACAAGGGATCACATATCACGGAACGAGAAAAGAGTACTTATCGATGTGAGGTTGAACTAGGTATGCAGAGATACCGACGATCATGACCTCGGATAAGTAACATATCGTGAGACAAAGGGAAATTGGTATCGTATGTAAGTGGTTCATTCGATCGCAAAGTAATCGTAGAAATATGTGGAGCCATATGAATTTCCAGATTCCTCTATTGGTTATTGTTCGAGAAGTGTCTCGATCATGTCCGCATAATTCACGAACCGTAGGGAGACACACTTAAGGATTCGACGTTGTTTGAGTAGTTATGGTATTATGAGAAAGAGACCGAATGTTGTTGAGTCTCGGATGGGATCCGGATATCACGAGGTGATCCGGAATGGTCCGGAGAATAAGATTCATATAAGGAAAGTCCCATTTGGAGTTTGGGAATGGTTAGGTGTTTTCATCGGGAACATTCTAGAAGGTCCCTAATGTCCGGCACTCGGGGAAGGGTACATGAATGTGTCATTGCAAGATGGAATGATTGCATCATGTACTAAGTGTTCTCGCTGTCCAAAATAAAGGGTTTATTTAATTCCTAAATTGGAAAAGTCAAACTGCCGTTTTGATTACCGCCGCTTTTTGGAAAGAAGAAGTTGGAAACCGACTTTGGGGAGGAGTCCTCCTCCCAAGCCGGCGGCCAGCCCTAGGCGAGTTGGGGAGGACTCCTCCCTCCTGGCCGCCAGCCCTCCCACCTATAAAGGGAGGCAGGGCCTCCTCTCTAGAGACACACAAGTTCCTATCCTCTAAACTAGAAACTAGACCTAGACCCGGTTTAGAGCTGTTTGGTTTAGAGCCTTCTAATGGTTTAGAGCCCTCTAATTGGTGTGTCTAATTACTAGACCACTAATAGCCTCTCTCATAAGCTCCACCATACTACACCGGCTTAAGGCGAAGCCTGCGGGATCTCCCTCTACCTCCGGTACCACACCCGTTGTCTTTGCCGAATCGCGAGGAGTGCTACAACCTCCATTTTCTTTGGAACAAGGAGAGGAAGGTCTTCGTCGAGTACCGAACGTGTGACCGATTGCGGGGCGCTCTTGAACGCGGCGCGGAAGGATCGTCTACGCGATCTTGAGATCGGAAAATGCGACTACATCACCCACGAGAATCTGCTCTCGTTAAACACTTTGGAATCTTCGAGGGTGAGTTATTCCATCGACTCGTTGCTACAATCTAGTAGATAGATCTTGGCTTGTTTGTTTGTATGCGATAGAAAATTTTTGTTTTCCATGCTACGAACCCCTACAATGTATCGAGCCGTGTCTATATGTAGATCTGTTGCCGAGTAGAACACAATGGTCATTGTGGGCGTTGATGCTTTTATTGTAGATTGCTTTTGTGTACTTTGCATCTTGCGGTATGTTGGGATGAAGCGGCCGGGCTAACCTTACATGACATCGTTCATGAGACTTGCTCCACGCTTAACATGCAACTTGTATTGCATAAGTGGCTTTGGTGCTGTTTCTCCTAGCATAGTTAAGATCCAATTTACAACGGGTAATCAACAATGCTAGTATCAATGTTGTGGTTCTTGTTAAAGTTAGAACGACACTTATGTAAAGCCCCAAACCAGGTAAAATATGAAAAGTAAGTAGATGCGTCTAACTTTTTTTTGCAGGGGTGTGCGATGATGTGATATGGCCATGATTGTGATTATATTTGATGTATGCAATGTTCCTTATTGTAAGTTGGCAACCGCGGGAGCCATATGGTTGTCTTTAATTTCTGTTAAGACCTGCGTGTCTATTCAAAATAGTTGTAATAGTTGAAGCTGGTGGACAACCATGAAGAAGCGTCATTGACCTTGATGCTATGCGGAGATGATGGAGATCATGTTCGTGCTTGAAGATGGAGATCGGAAGCACAAAGAAGAAAGGCCATATCATATCACATATTATGAATTGCATGTGATGTTAATCCTTTATGCATCTTGTATTGCTTAGTAGACGGCGGTAGCATTATAAGATGATCCCTCATGCACATAAATTTCAAGTTCTAAAGTGTTCACCCTTAGTATGCACCGTTGCCAAAGCTTGCTTGAAGCACCACGTGATGATCGGGTGTCTTTGATTCATGGTGACTACAACGTAAGCAAGCCAGATTTGCTTATGCGGAAGCTAAGGTTTGTCTTGTGAGCCTAGCATATACGAGACATGGCCTCGTGAACACGGATCGCCGAAGGCAAAGCATGAATCATATAGTAGATATGATGAACATGATGATTGTTCGCCATTGAAACTATATCAACTCTCGTGATGATCGGTGTTGATGTAGTGGATTTGGTTCGTGTGATCACTAAAACAATGTGAGGGATGTTGTTTTGAGTGGGAGTTCACCTAGTTTAATTTCATTAATTAATTTGAACTCAATTTGTCATAAACTTAGTATAAACTATTGCAAATATTTTGTAGATCAATGGCAGCCCCTACCATAAATTTTAATGCGTTCCTAGAGAATGAAAAGTTGAATAACAATGGAAGCTACTTCGCTGATTGGTTCCGCAATTTGAGGATTGTCCTCACAGCTGGTAATTTGACCTATGTCTTTGGATGCACCGCTAGGTGACCCACCTGCTGATGCTACCGATGAAGTAAAGAATGTTTACCTCGCTCGGAAGAATCAAGACTCCATAGTTCAGTGTGCTATCTTGTATGGTTTAGAATCGGAGCTTGAGAAAAGGTTTGAAGAGTCGACCCATATGATATTGTCGAGGATCTCAAATTAATCTTTGAGACTCATGCGGCAATTGAAAGTTATGAAGCTTCTGAAAAGTTCTTTAATTGCAAGATGGAAGAGGGTAGCTCCGTCAGTGAGCATGTGCTTAAGATGTCTGGGCACGCAAATAAACTTCAAAGTTTGGGTATAGTGATTCCTAATACTTTGGGGTTTACCGCATCCTCCAATCACTACCACCAAGTTACAAGAACTTTGTGATGAACTACAACATGCGAACATGAACAAAGAGTTGCGAACTATTTGCTATGTTAAAATCTGCGAAGTGGAGATCAAGAAAGAGCACCAAGTGTTGATGGTCAATAAGACCACCAAATTCAAGAAAGGCAAGTCTAAGCGAAGGACACTTCAAGAAGGGTGGTAAGAAAGTTACCATACCGACGAAGAGGACCAAGGCTGGACCCAAGCCTGGCCCGAGTGCTTTTCCGCAAGGGAGAAGGTCATCGAAGCGGAATTGCCCAAAGTACTTGGCAGATTTGAAGAACGGCAACATCAAGAAGAAAGGTATATCGATATACATGTTATTGATGTGTATCTCACTAGTATTCGTAGTAGTGCCTGGGTATTTGATCTTGGTTCGGTTGCTCATATTTGTAACTCAAAGCAGAGCTACAGAATAAACGGAAGCTAGTAAAGAACGAGGTGACGATGCGGCGTGGGAAGCGGATCAAAGGTTGATGTGATCGCGGTCGGCACACTACCTCTTCATCTACCATCGGGATTAGTTTTATACTTAAATAATTGTTATTTGGTGCTGCGTTGAGCATGAACATTATATCGGGATCTTGTTTATTGCGAGACAGTTACTTGTTTAAATCCGAGAATAATGGTTGTTCGATTTATATGAGTAATGTGTTTTATGCACATGCACCTTTGATAGATGGTCTATTCATATTGAATCTCGATAGTAGAAATACACATATTAATAACATTGAAGCTAAACGTTTGAAATCAAGCGATAATTCGACCTATATGTGGCACTGTCGTCTTGGTCACATTGGAGTGAAGCGTATGAAGAAACTCCATTCCGATGGACTTCTTGAATCACTTGATTTTGAATCACTTGAAAGATCTGAAGCATGTCGATGGGTAAAATGACTAAGACTCCATTTTACGGTATGATGGAGCGAACTCTGCACTTATTGGAAATCATACATACCGATGTGTGTGGTCCAATGAGTGTAGCATCATGTGATGGTTATCGTTATGTTCTTACCTTCACGGATGACTTGAGTAGATATGGGTATATCTATTTCATGAAACATAAGTCCGAAACTTTCAAGAAGTTTAAGGAGTTTCAAAGTGAGGTAGAGAATCAACGTAACAAGAAGATTAAATTTCTACGTTCTGATCGTGGAGGTGAATATCTAAGTTACGAGTTTGGCGAGCATTTGAAGAAATGTGGAATACTTTCATGATTGACACCGCCGGGAACACCACCAGTAATGGTGTGTCGAGCGTCGTGTCGAACTCTCTTAGATATGGTTCGTTCTATGATGTCACTTACAGATTTGCCACTATCATTTTGGGGTTATGCATTAGAAACAGCCGCATTCACTTTAAATAGGGCACCGTCTAAATCCGTTGAAACGACACCGTATGAATTATGGTTTGGGAAGAAACCTAAATTGTCGTTCCTTAAAGTTTGGGGATGCAAAGCCTATGTAAAGAAGTTACAGCCGGACAAGCTTGAACCCAAAGCGGAAAAATGCGTCTTCATAGGATACCGAAGGAAACTATTGGGTATACCTTCTATCATAGATCCGAAGGCAAAATCTTTGTTGCCAAGAATGGATCCTTTCTAGAGAAGGAATTTCTCTCGAAAGAAGTGACTGGAAGGAAAGTAGAACTTCGGAGGTTGTCGAACCTTCTCTCGAAATTGCGAGTAGCGCACCGGAAGAAGTTCTGTGGTGCCTGCACCAATAAGAGAGGAAGCTAATGATGGTGATCGTGAAACTTGGTTGAAGTTGCTCTGAGCCTCGGAGGTCAACGAGAAATCGTACCACTCCAGTTGGTATGATTCCGTTATGAATGTCATGTTGGTGGACAACACCGATGACCCCGAGACATATGAGGAAGCAATGATGAGCCCAGATTCCAATAAATGGCAAGAAGCCATGAAATCCGAGATTGGATCCATGTACGAAAACCAAGTATGGACTTTGGTGGACTTACGGATGGCGGAAGGCTGTCGAGAACAAATGGATTTTCAAGAAGAAAGCAGATGCTGATGGTAATGTTATCGTCTATAAAGCTCGACTTGTCGCAAGGGTTTCGACAAATTCAAGGAGTTGACTACGATGAGACTTTCTCACCGGTAGCGAAGCTAAAGTCTGTGAGGATTATGTTAGCAATCGCTGCATATTATGATTATGAGATATGGCAGATGGATGTCAAAACAGCATTCCTCAATGGAGACATTGATGAAGAGTTGTATATGATGCAACCCAAAGGTTTTGTCGATCCTAAAGATGCTAACAAGGTATGCAAACTTCAACGGTCCATCTATGGATTGAAGCGAGCATCCGAAGTTGGAATCAACGTTTGATAAGGTAATCAAAAGTTTTGGTTTTATACAAACTTATGGAGAAGCTTGTATTTACAAGAAAGTGAGTGGGAGCTCTGTAGCATTCTTAATACTGTATGTGGATGACATATTGTTGATTGGGAATGATGTAGACCTTCTTAATAGTGTCAAAGAGTATTTGAATAATAGTTTTTCAATGAAGGATCTTGGCGAAGCAGCTTACATATTAGGCATAAAGATTTATAGAGATAGATCGAAACGCCAAATATCATTGTCACAAAGTACATATTTGGACAAAGTTCTAAAGAGGTTTGGAATGGAAGATAGCAAGAAAGGGTTCTTGCCCATGTTGCTAATCTGACGTTGAGTAAAACTCAAAGTCCGACATCGGCGAAGATAGAGAAAAGATGAGTAAGACTCCTATGCCTCAGCCATAGGATCTCTAATGTATGCCATGCTATGTACTAGACCCGACATCGCATATCTGTTAGTCTAACTAGCAGATATCAAAGTGATCGAGTGGATCATTGGATGATCAAAAACATCCTTAAGTACTTGAGAAGAACTAAGGATATGGTTCTTTCTTATGGAGGTGATGAACAGCTCGTTGTTAATGGTTACACCGATGCTAGTTGGAACACCGATCCGGATGATTCTAAATCACAATCTGGATACGTATTTATTTTGAATGGTGCAGCAGTTAGCTGGAGGAGTGCAAAGCAAAGCGTTGTGGCGAGATCTTCAACTGAATCGGAATACATGGCTGCCGGAGGCTTCACAAGAAGCGATATGGATGAAAGAGTTCATTACAGCTGGGTGTGGTTCCTAGTCGCTGGACCCAATGTCTATCTCTTTGTGATAACATGGGCGCCATAGCCAATGCGCAGAACCAAGGTCACACAAGAAGTCAAGCATATCAAGCTGCGTTTTCACGCTATTCGAGAACATATCCAGGATGGGGATATAAAGATTTGCAAAGTACACACAGATCTGAATGTGGCGGATCCATTGACTAAACCTCTCCCAAGGGCAAAACATGACCAACACCAAACTGCCATGGGTGTTGGTATATTACCATGTAATCTAGATTAGATGACTCTAGTGCAAGTGGGAGATTGGAGATATGCCCTAGAGGTAATAATAAATGTAGTTATTATTATATATCTTTGTGTTTATGATAAATGTTTACGTTCATGCTATAATAGTATTAACAAGGAAACCATTAATACTTGTGTGATTTGTAAACTTAATTTGAAGTCCCTAGTATGGCCTCTATACTTCACTAGCTTGTTGGTTGATTGATGATGTGGTTTCTTTGTCATGAACATTGAGATGTTATCAACAACAAGATCATATCGTTAGGAGAATGATATGGTGGACATACTCCTATAGACAAGCGTAGCATAAAGATCAAGTCATTTCAATAGTTCAATTGCTATATGCTTTACGATACATAGTAACCTAATTCCTTCGACCATGAGATCATGCATATTGCCTTTCTTTGGATGGATGCTTTGATGTCATCAAACACCACACCGTAACAGGGTGGCTATAAAAGTGGCATTGGGTGTTGGAAAGTATTGGTTGAAACACATGGATCAAGAGTGGGATTTGTCCATCCACATGACGGATAGATATTCTCTGGGCCCTCTCGGTGAAATGTCATCCAATTAGCTTGCAAGCATGTGACTTGGTCACAAGGGATCACATATCAGGAACGAGAAAAGAGTACTTATCGATGCGAGGTTGAACTAGGTATGCGGAGATCAAGCGATCATGACCTCGGATAAGTAACATATCGTGAGACAAAGGGAAATTGGTATCGTATGTAAGTGGTTCATTCGATCGCAAAGTAATCGTAGAAATATGTAGAGCCATATGAATTTCCAGATTCCTCTATTGGTTATTGTTCGAGAAGTGTCTCGATCATGTCCGCATAATTCACGAACCGTGGAGACACATAAGGATTGACGTTGTTTGAGTAGTTATGGTATTATGAGAAAGAGACCGAATGTTGTTGAGTCTCGGATGGGATCCGGGATATCACGAGGTGATCCGGAATGGTCCGAGAATAAGATTCATATAAGGAAAGTCCCATTTTGGAGTTTGGGAATGGTTCCGTGTTTTCATCGGGAACATTCTAGAAGGTCCGGAATGTCCAGCACTCCGGGGAAGGGTACATGAATGTGTCATTGCAAGATGGAATGATTGCATCATGTACTAAGTGTTCTCGCTGTCCAAAATAAAGGGTTTATTTAATTCCTAAATTGGAAAAGTCAAAGCTGCCGATTTTGGTCAAGCCCGATTTGGAAGAGGAGAAGTTGAAACCGACTTTGGGAGAGTCCTCCTCCCCAAGCAGCGGCCAGCCCTAGGCGAGTTGGGAGGACTCCCTCCCTCCTGGCCGCCAGCCCTCCCACCTATAAAGGGAGGCAGGGCCTCCCTCTAGAGACACACAAGTTCCTATCCTCTAAACTAGAAACTAGACCTAGACCCGGTTTAGAGCTGTTTGGTTTAGAGCCTTCTAATTGGTTTAGAGCCCTCTAATTGGTGTGTCTAATTACTAGACCACTAATAGCCTCTCTCATAAGCTCCACCATACTCGCACTTGGCTTAAGCCTCTGGGATCTCCCTCTACCTCGGTACCACACGTTGTCTTTCAGCCGAATCGCGAGGAGAGTGCTACAACCTCCATTTTCTGGAACAAGGAGAGGAAGGTCTTAAATCGTGACTGATCAAGGAGCGATGTGACCCACTGCGGGAGGCCTTCTTGAGGGAAGGATCGTCTACGCGATCTTGAGATCGGAAAGAGTACGACTACATCACCCACGAGAATCTGCTCTCGTTAAACACTTTGGAATCTTCGAGGGTGAGTTATTCCATCGACTCGTTGCTACAATCTAGTAGATAGATCTTGGCTTGTTTGTTTGTATGCGATAGAAAATTTTTGTTTTCCATGCTACGAACCCCTACAGATTTTGGTTATGAGTTGACGACATGGGTGGCACTTATCACCATAATGGCCAAAAGTATAGATACTCTTGAAGGCTGTGCAAACCATCATTAAAATAATCACTCAATGATCCTTGTTGAGAATTACCCATAAAAAATAAAGATCCACACTAAACAGTCTTTGGCATGGTCTCGTTACTACTTTATAAATTTTCTTGAAAGCAATGATTGGAATAGTAGTGTTTTGGGTGTCAATAAGACACTTCATTGTTATGCTACTTAGACATGATCTCTCTTACTTAATTCTTCTATTATAAATTATTCTAGTGTTCCTTGGTAGGCTGAGAGTTAACTAGAGGAATTAGATTGATCGTTACATTTCTAGTTATTCATACTTATATTAGACTCTACTTTGATTGTTTTGAGTTAACAAAGCTCGTATAGTATTCTTGGCATCTCTCTAAGTTTGATGAGCTTTTCGAATGGAAGAAGTGTTGGATGCATAAGATTACTGACCATAAGTAAATTCGTACTCTCGTTCTTTCAGTTTAAATGTGGAGTTCTTTATGGTTTTGTTATTTTCTTACTCGAGGACAATCAAGGTTTGAGCTTTGGGGAAGTTGATGGCTGTGAAAATAGTCATATTTCTCCGCGTTTAAACTTAATTTTAGTCAAGTAGTTGACCAAGAATCTCTCTAACCTTGCTACTAATAATTAATTATTGCCTAGATGTGCAATCTCTTGCTTTGAATTGTGTTGTGCAGGAAATCATGCTTTTAAGGCGAAATCGGGATCTATTAATGAAGATTTTTAGGAAGTCTACATGGCCAAGCAATTCTGGAGTAAAAACTAGTCGACATAGGCTTTAACGACCACTGGTATGGGAAAGGCCCACCCGTATGGTCTGCCCGTACCATGCGGTGTTGGCTTCGTCTCATTAAACTCTACAACTTTCGTAAAGACGCCTATATTTTTTGAGGTCCTAGCCGCCGCATAGGGGCCCGCCATTCTCAGATTACATCACAACACCACCAAAGGAGATCTACCACCATAGTTTATCCTCTGTATCCTCCATCCTCTCCATAGCCATAGCCATTAGCTTATACTTGAGATCTCCTTGTGATTCGGTGACCATTGTAAGAATATTTGATTTCAATCTAAATATTTTCTATGCTTGATCTTATTGTTATGAGGGAGTAGCCCCCATGGGTTGCGGGTTGGGGTGAAACCTTGCAGCGGTTATTGTTGGGTTCGCAGCATAGAAAATAAAAAAAATCCTATGATGGGAACTATTACACGCCAAGATATATCTACTAGATACAAGCAACGGGTGGATATACATCCATAGAGAACATACCCTCAAATACAACAAAGCTTTGTTAACGAGATGGAACTCGTGGATGATGTAGTCGAATGCTTGCCGATCTCAAGATCGTGATGAAGTCCAGCGAGTCCAGCAGGTCCAACACCACCAAGTCCAGCAGGTCCAGCACCACCAAGTCAAGCACCGCAAAGCAGCAGTGCATCTGTGATTGCACACACGTCCGGTACCTCGACAACCTCCGCATCCTCACTCCAGTGATGCAGCCATCAAATTTAATACAACCTCTGTGTCCTCACTCCAATGATCCTTCACGAGGAGGTGTGTTGTGAGAAGAGGGGAGGGGGCCTTTTATAGGGAGAGGGGGCAGCCAAGGGCCATGGCATGGCAGCCATGGTGGTGTCGCCACCTCTTTCATCATTCGTGTGGTGGATGCTCCACTCACATAAATATGCCTCTCACACTTCCACTCACATGCGTTAAATTTTCACCAAATTTAATGCAAGCTCTCATTAAATAAAACTATTTTATTTATTTTATTCAGAATTTTGTTAATTACATTAATTAAAAAACATTCACATAAAACCCTTGCAACATTTCAATATCAAATGCAGAACCAGTTTCTGCAATTTCACCTGAAACAATTCCGGTTTGCATCGAAATGATTCCAGCGTTTTCTTAAATCTTTATCTAAAACATATTTTCTCCAAATGGCGTTGGTATCCCTTTGTAACATACCAAAACTTCAATCCAAGTGTATCAAAGATCAAATCATCCAAAATTAGGATTAACAAAAACTTTTCCATATTTAAAATGAAAGCATTCATATATGTGTGTATTTAAAATAAGAGTTGTTTTGAATTGCCAAGATTGTGTGATCCTTTGCTTCTAAAATGTTTCTTAAATGATTTAAACATAATCTACACCATTCCCAAACTTTTCCTAAAAGAAATCAAATCAAAAAGAATTAAAATGAAGGAATGGTCATTTGGACAAATTTAACTCTCATGCCTACTTTGGCTATTCCTAGTACTCAATTCTTAACAGAAACAATTCTTAATCTTTGCACCCCTTGCTAGTACACATAATGAGGTACCAAGGCCCACCTTTTGATCTACTAAAAACCTTCTGTAAACTATTTTAAATGACAGTTTAAAATTGAATCTAATGCATATGCATAGATCACCCCTATTTCAAAAACCATGTATTTGAGCTCCATTTTCAAAACCCTTGCAACTACAGACTACCTAGCACTAGTGGAGATCACCCAAAAATTTTGAACTCAAAATTCAAAACTTTTTCTCTTGCGGCCATTTCATCAAACACTTGGCAGGCAGATTACAAACTAAACAAATTTCACTATTTTAAATAGTGTTCTGGCCAAACTTGTTCCCCAAATTGCCACAAAAAACCTCTCCACTACTCCCCCTAACCCTCTCTACCCCAGCCCCACACTGTGCCACGACCAAATGGTCATGGCCATTAAGGCCGAACCCCCACTTGGGCACCCCATCGGCGATAGCAAGACACAGCCACCGCCAGCGCCATCCACCGTGTCCTGGAGATAGCCAGTGGTCCACCTCCACTGTCCAACCAGTCCTAGCCCAAGGACAGCGACCAAAACGACCAGGAATCGCCGTGCCCCGAGCCTGTCGACCATGCCGACGCCGCCCGTAGAGCGTGCACTGTCCCCGCGTGCACAAGCTGCCGCTCGACACCAGCCCGCGCCCACCGCTCCGCCTCGACCTCGAGAACACCCCAGACACCCCCGTTCGCCGCCCAAAGCCCCACAGCCCCCGCTCGCCGTGGACACAGCCACTTCGGCCGCGCAGAGCGCCACCTCACCCCGACCGCATGCTACCGCCCCTACGGCCGCATTGAAGCACTAGAGCACCGCCAGGGGCCCGCCCATCGATTGCCATCCCCAGCCATGCCGCTAGCTCGCTGTAGCCATGTCGCCACCGTCGACCGCCCATCCAGCTCGGTCTCACCGCCGAGCCTATAAAAGGAGCCCTTCCTAGCACCAAAGACTCACACCATTCCACTCCCCTCACCTCTCTGAACCTCAACCACCCCTCGCTGGAGCAAGTGGAGCAGCAGCTCGCCGGAATTGGAGCCGGAGCCGCCGCCTCTGGAGAAGAAGGGTGTCGTTGATTCCAGCCACCCCAAGCTCCACCGCGACCATGCCTCGCCTCGCCGTCGTCTTCCACTTCGTTCGCCCAAGACGCCAGCTGGAGCCTGGTACGCCCCAATAGACCCCCAAGCCTCTAGGGTTCGAGCTCACGGCGACCGTCCGTCGTCGACGACCCTCACCGTGAATCTAGCCTCTAATCGCACGCACCACAGCGTGCCGTCACAAGCGTTTTAAGTGCCGCTGACCAGTGGGACCCCCCTGTCAGCTGAGCCCGTGCCAGTGGCGCCCAGGGGCCCCATTTCCTTTCCCGCCGCTAAGCCAGCCGTAGATTTAAATCTAGGTTTTTCTTTTTAGTTAGAATATAGTTTCTGTCCAGTGTTTCAAAATTCAATTCTGTGAGTTTGACAAATCCAAATTACATGAAACTAATTTTGTCTGGAAGGTATTGAAATGCTCTATCCAAGCCCGTTGGATTTAATTCATTTAGAGTTATGGATTTCTCCTAATAAAAATAAGAAGACAGAAGCTTTTGCAACTTGAAACATTTTTGTAAAATCAACCAAGTTAGCTTTTGAGTTGATTCCAACTCTCAAAAATCACATTTCATCATACCTATCCAAATATGTAATAATATTAAGGTTTACAGGCAGTGACTTTGGACTAGTACCAAAATAATGCTATATAGGCATTTCTAGTCACTTTAAATCATTAAATAATGAACTTAAACCAAAGTAATATTGATCCAACCTTTAAATCTCATTCCCACATGTTAGAATATGTGGCGAGGACATGTGTCCACATGATCCCATATTTTGGTGGTGAATATTAAAGTGTAGTTAATATTTCAATGAGTAGAAATTACTTTTCCAAAATAAAAAGGTTGAAACTATTGAATTAAAACTTGTGATGGTTGGGATGATAATAGATCATCAATGGTGTGCTTTAGAATACTACTTAGCCTAAGTTAAGTATTGTTTGGTGATTGTGCACTCCCTATGTATTTATAGACGATAGTACCGACCAAGCCTTCGAGGAGGAGGAGTTATACCAAGAAGAAGAAGAAGAAGAAGAAGAAAACTTCAACCACTGCACCAACCAAGGCAAGCTATTAGTGGCAAGCTAACCCTTGCAAACAGGCTTTAGTAAGCTATTGTAGCAAGCTAGAATAAAACTAGATGGTTTAGTAAAGATGCCTTAAGCATACTTTGATCACACCCCCTTAGTTTACACAAAGTTCTTTAATTAATTTTGAAGGTAGCATAAAGAGTATAAAACTTGACCTACTCAGGAACCTTTAGATGTCATTCTATGGCATGAGATTGATCCCACCTTTCCACCTTAGTGAACACTCTTAACCTAGTGTTTTAGAATAGATCAAACTTGAGTCACTTTAGATGGGAACACTTGGTGAAAATGAGTTATGAAAACCTTGGAATGATGAGTCATTCTATTGAGATGTTTTGACATGTGTTGAGAAACACAATTGGTTTATGATGATGAAAATGATGAGGCATGAGCCTTAACCCTTTTATAAAACTGATGGTTGGATTCGGATGCGATACCATTCCAAATTTACCGTACAACCACATTACCTGAATTGGGTAAGGCTTAGCTGGAAATTTATATGCATTAGTATTAGTTCCCTCACGGGAGAAGTTTGAGCTGAGGCTACCTCTCAATGATGTCCACCTATGCAGTGCCCAAGATGACTGATGGTCATGGTTGGGAGGCCATGCTCATAGGAGAGGTGCTTGTACTAGGGTGTGTGAAGGGAAGGTTATGTTTGATTATCTGCATACCAGGTATGATGATTCAGGGTTATCCCTGACAGATGTATCGAATCCTGTGGTGAAAGTGTACCACCTCTGTAGAGTGTCAAACTATTAGAATAGCCGCGTCATGATTATGGACAGATTGGAATGGCCATCTTGTTTCGTTGTCGATGTTTTCTAAATAACTTGAAAGGAATGATGAACTTTGACTTGACCACAACAGGGTTGTGTAGATGATAATAGCTTCCCAACTTAAGTGATTCTAGAACTTTAATTTATCTTTTCTTGCTTCAGAACTCAGCTTAGGTTTCAAACTTAACTTGATAGTTATTCTTTCAATTCAGCACTTTAACTTAGAATCATAAACCTTGCTAGTAGTAGTTTGCGAGTACTTAAAGAGTACTCATGGCTTTTGTCCCTGGCTATTATCATGGCGGACTATGAAGGAGATTATCAAGATGATGGTCGGCAGGACGGCTATGATAACTAGGACTATACGCCTTCGTCACATTACTGTGCCCTGAAGATGGACCCCACGCCACGCTATCGTTTATTTCCGCTGCTTGTTGTATTAAAGACTGGATCATGAGATCCGTATTTGTGTAAAACCTTATGTATGGTTTGTAATGGATGATGTACTATGATATCCAATCTATTATGTCTCGCAAAAATGGTAACCTAGGATTGCGAGGTATGGCATAACGGGCATCTGAGATTAAAAATCCGGGTGTTGACAAGTTGGTATCAGAGCCATCCTGACCATAGGAGACCCTAGTTAGAATGGACGTCCAAACCAAAAACTTAGCTTCAAAACCAAAGTAAGTATTTATAAAAAACTATTTCCCCTCTTATCCTGGTGAACTCATTCTTTCTCAAAAATACATGTTCCTCAAAATTCTTACATTACTACTTAAAATTTGACACACTTGATCACTTCACTAATTTCCTCATCCTAAATTCTTGTAGATGGAGACTCAGTTCAGCAAGTTTTACCAGTTGGGAAACGGAGGTCACCGATCTTGAGAGGATCTGGATTCACCTTTGTCGAGAATTGGGGCGCCCACATCCGAGTTTCTTGGAGCTCAACTTCCGGGACCCCAGGGAGGAGACCTACAATGGCTAGTCACCGCAGATCTTCGAGGAAGCATTGAAGCACCAACTTCCGGAGAATTCAGTTCTCTGAGAGAGAACAACTGGCTAGATGGATTAGCCAGGGCAATGCATGAAGCTCTCGCACGTCTATGTGCCCTCAGCGTCAACAAGATTCAAGGAACCCGTTTTGCCCACTATGCAAGACGTGACTTCATGGGAATGCCAATGGAGATGCCAAGTCACCCAGAGTTGAGGCGTCAAGTGGAGAACCTTGACTTCTTGCTTCATGACCGATAGCAGGAACTGGACAATGCCAGAGAGTTAGCCAACCAGAACCGTGCCATCGCCGACCAGAAGGCCCAGACTTTCACACTGCTCGTCCAAGATCGCCAGTCTCTTCGTCGCCAGCGTACAAAGAAGGATCGCACCATCGCCCATCTTTGCAAGAAGGTGGCCGACCTCGAGAAGACCGTCAAGGAGCAGGAAGCTCAGCTTGCCGCCAAAGAAGAAGATGATGAGGGTGAAGACATCCAGGGAGATATGGATTCTTACCTCAGCAACGATGACGATTTTCTGGCAGAGGATGCTATGGACTTCTACACTGATGATGAAGACTCAGACTTCATCGACGATGAGTAGATGCACTAGAGCACTGTCGTAGCATGAGATGTATCATCTCATTGTATCGTAGTTTGCAGAATGGTTCTTCAAACCATCTGTTTTCCCCTTTGCTTGTTGTGGTGTGTGTTGTATCGTGTGCTTGCTTGCATGAATGAAAAAGAAGTTAGTTGAAAAACCTGAGTCTAACTCAAAGTTGTAGCTTTGAAAACCCAGAACCATGAACCTTAGAATTTCCCTCTTACCACTATATCTATCTCAATCTTCAGATGACTCGTGGAAACCAAGGAGGGAGCAGCTCATCGCAGGACCCAATGCTGCAGATCTTGCAGAATCTCATCGCAGACCGTGAAGCAAGTAGGGCCGAGCGTCAAGCCAACTTAGCAACATTGCAGCAGATCGCCCAAATGGCTCTCAACAACCAAGGACATGGAAATCAGGATCACCATGGATCTAAACTCAAAAATTTTCAGAACACCAATCCCCCAATCTTCAACCAATCTGAAAACCCATTAGATGCTGATGACTGGTTACAGACCATGGAAAACAACCTAGAAGTTGCAGGAGTTGATGAGAATGAGAAAGTTCTCTTCGCCACCCACTATCTGGCGGGAGATGCAAGAGCTTGGTGGAATAGCGTCCGCAACATGAACCATGGCCAGGTGATGACCTGGGAAGCATTCAAGGTCAAGTTCAGCCGCACCCACGTGCCGCAAGGTCTTGTCAACAGGATGAGAGATGAATTCCGTGAACTGAAGCAAGGAAGATTGATCAGGTAGAGTACCGTGACAAATTCTTGTCACTTGCCGATATGCACGGATGAAATCAACACGGAGGCCAAGAAGAAGAGAGATTCTTAAGCGGACTGCATGATGAGATGCGGTATCACCGTCGCCAACATCCGTTTCGGCATCTCGAAGAGCTAGTCGACTCTACCATTCAGATGGAAGGAAGATTAACCGAACAAGCGACAACCGCAAGCGTCGTATGATGCAGCAGTCGGGATCCAGTAGTCACCAGAAGTACCGTCCCAACCCCTCACCAGGATATGCACCAAGGAACAACCGACCCCCAAATTCTCGCCCAAGCTACCCCAACCGTAGCGGAGGAAATGTGAAGCCCGGAGGAAACAATCACAACTCCGGCAACACCAACAACTTCAACCGTGCCCCTCCCAAGAGCAACAACAACACTGCCCCCAGAACTGGCAGCAATGTTGTACCTGTTGCAGTCAAGGACAAGTCCCAGATCACTTGTTTCGAGTGTGGAGTGAAGGGTCACTACTCCAATGAGTGTCCCAAGAAGACTGCCGCCAATGCCCCTGTGAATGCCCCAGCTCAGCAGCAGCGTCGTGTTCAACCAGGCAGGAGATTTGCCCCAGGGAACCCGCACAACCGCAACGGTCGTCTCTTCCACATGAACGCAGAAGAAGCCCAGGAAGCACCAGATGTAGTGTTGGGTATGTTTTCTGTCAACTTAGTTTTAGCAAGAGTATTGTTTGATTCTGGAGCATCGCATTCATTTGTCACCGAAGAATTTGTATGCACTAGTAAGATTCGCCCAACCAACCTGAAGCATGTCATGATAGTTCAAATCCCCGGTTCAACTACAAAAGCTAGAAAAATTTGCAAAGCTGTACCTATTAGAATACATGGGATAGATCTTTATGCCAACCTAATTGTACTTGGAACCAAAGGTTTGGAAGTAGTACTAGGTATGGACTGGATGTCAAGGCATAAAGGACCGATAGACTATGCTAAGAAAGCCATCACCATGACCAGTAGTTCTGGAATAACAGTAGAACATATCTCTAAAACCTTACCCCGTCAATTCAAATGCAACAAAAGTGTAGCCCTGCCTACCATTGACCAAGTCAGAGTAGTCTGTGAATACCCCGACATATTCCCAGATGAATTGCCAGGTATGCCCCCGGATAGGGATATAGAGTTCATTATCGAACTAATCCCCGAAACCGGACCTATAGCCCAGAGACCCTATACCATGAACCCCTCAGAGTTAGTAGAACTGAAGAAGCAGTTGGATGCCATGTTAGCAACAGGCTTGATTCAGCCAAGTGCATCGCCATGGAGATCACCAGTGTTATTCGTCGACAAGAAAGATGGAGGAAACCGTGCGTATGCAGACTACGAGAAAGTTGAATGATGTCACCATCAAGAACAAGTACCCCTTGCCAAAGATAGAGGATCTATTTGATCAGTTGACTGGAGCTCAGGTATTCTCAAAGATTGATCTTAGGACTGGTTATCACCAACTTAAGATTCGTGCAACGGATATTCCGAAGACCGCCTTTACTACTCACTATGGTCTATACGAGTATACGGTTATGTCTTTTGGATTAACCAATGCCCCTGCTTATTTCATGAATCTCATGAATAAGATCTTTATGAATTTCTTAGATAAGTTTGTAGTTGTGTTTATCGACGACATCCTTATCTACTCCAAGTCAGAAGAAGAGCATGAGCAACATTTGAGAATCATCCTAGAAACCCTGAGAGAGCATCAGTTATATGCCAAGTTCAGCAAGTGTGAGTTTTGGCTGAAAGAAGTAGGATTCCTAGGACATATTGTGTCTGCCGGAGGAGTCTCTGTTGATCCCAGCAAGATCAAAGATGTCGAAGAATGGGAAGCCCCAACCAATCAAACCCAAGTTCGTTCATTTCTCGGATTAGCGGGATATTACCGCAAATTCGTAGAAGGATTCTCAAGCATAGCCCGACCAATGACCCAATTGTTGAAGAAGGACAAGAAGTTTGAATGGACAGACAAGTGTGAAGCCAGTTTCCAGGAGCTGAAGAAGAGATTGATATCAGCCCCAATTTTGATCATGCCAGACATCAAGAAGCCGTTTGATGTGTATTGTGATGCATCAAAGATTGGTCTAGGATGTGTATTGATGCAAGAAGGCAAAGTCATCGCATATCTGTCTCGACAACTGAAGCAGCATGAGCAGAAATATCCGACCCATGATCTTGAGCTAGCAGCGGTGGTTCTAGCATTGAAGACATGGCATCATTATTTGATGGGTAATCGCTGTGAGATTTACTCAGATCATAAGAGCTTGAAGTATATCTTCACCCAGAAGGAGTTGAATATGAGGCAAAGAAGATGGATAGAGTTAATCAAGGATTATGACCTTGACATTCACTATCACCCCGGCAAAGCCAATGTGGTAGCGGATGCTCTTAGCAGATTGCCGTGTAGGCTTAACACCATGATCAGAGAGAAGCAACCAAGTTTGTATGAAGAGTTGGAGCAGTTCAGGACTGAGTTAGTTAGCAAAGGATTCCTAGCTAGCATTGAACTTTAACCCACTTTGATTAGCCAAATCAAGGAAGCCCAGAAGGGGAATGAAAGTATCGACGGAATCAAAGCGTCGTGTTGGTGCGCAAAGTACGGATTCACGAAGACGAAGAAGGTGTACTATGGTACAAGGGACGTATCTGTGTACCGCAGATTGAGTGAAGGAAATTATCATGAAGGAAGCTCATGATACTCTTTATTCTATCCACCGGAGGAACAAAGATGTATCAGATTTGAAAGAGCAATTTTGGTGGCACAAGATGAAGAGAGAGATCGGAGCTACATCGCCAAATGTGACATTTGTCAAAGAGTCAAAGCAGAGCATCGAGACCTGCAGGATTGTTGCAACCATTGCGATTCCGAATGGAAATGGGATTCCGTCGGAATGGACTTTATCACGGTTTACCTACTTCTAGTAGGGAAATGACTCAATCTGGGTCATAGTTGATAGACTATCTAAGGATCCCACTTCATACCGGTCAAGACAACCTACCGAGTGCAAAACTAGCGAGCTATACATTGCTAGGATTGTTGATGCATGGAACCCCAAGACCATCATATCGGATCGAGGAACCCGTTTACTTCAAGATTTTGGCGAAAGTTCGGGAAGGTTTAGGAACCAAGTTAAACTTCAGTACATCGTATCACCCATAAAATGGATGGGCGGAGAGAGTCAACCAGATCTTGGAGGATATGCTTAGAGCTTGTGTGTTGGAATACGGATCAAAATGGGAAGACGCCCGCCCTTGCAGAATTCTCATATAACAACAGATTATCAAGCTAGTTTGCGAGATGGCGCCATTTGAATTCTTATGCGGAAGAAAGTGTCGTACCCTTTGAATTGATGCAAGTAGGAGAAAGTCGGATCTTTGGACCCGACATTCTCGAGAAGCGAAGAAAGTTCACAAAGTTTGTGAGCACCTCAAGACCGCCCAATCCAGACAGAAGAGTTATGCTGACAAAAGAAGGAGAGACCTGACTTTCAATGTCAGAGATTTCGTATATCTCAAGGTTTCACCATTGAAGGGAACTCAATGCTTTAGTCTGAAGAGAAAGTTAGATCCTAGATATATCAGACCTTTCAAGATTCTGAACCACCGAGGAGAAGTATCGTATCAACTGGAACTGCCTGAAGAGATGTCAGCCATCCACAATGTGTTCCATATCTCGTTACTTCGCAAATGCTTGGAAGTGCCTGACAAGACTGAAGTTTTCAAGAATATCGATCACAGAGCAGTGGAAATCAACAATGACCTAACCTATCGGGAAGTGCCCATTTGTATCTTAGAAGAAGCCTACAGAACCACCCGGACCAGGAGTATCAAGTTTCTCAAGATTCAGTGGAGCAACCATACCGAGGAGGAAGCCACTTGGGAGCGCGAGGATTACATTAGGACAGAGTTCCTAGATCTCTTTAGTCCCTAGTTTTCTTGTAAATCTCGGGACGAGATTTTATTTAAGGAGGGAAGGTTTGTAACATCCCAAAACTTCAATCCAAGTGTATCAAAGATCAAATCATCCAAATTTAGGATTAACAAAAACTTTTCCATATTTAAAATGAAAGCATTCATATATGTGTGTATTTAAAATAAGGGTTGTTTTGAATTGCCATGACTGTGTGATCCTTTGCTTCTAAAATGTTTCTTAAGTGATTTAAACATCATCTACACCATTCCCAAACTTTTCCTAGAAGAAATCAAATCAAAAAGAATTAAAATGAAGGAATGGTCATTTGGACAAATTTAACTCTCATGCCTACTTTGGCTATTCCTAGTACTCAATTCTTAACAGAAACAATTCTTGATCTTTGCACCCCTTGCTAGTACACATAATGAGGTACCAAGGCCCACCTTTTGATCTACTAAAAACCTTCTGTAAACTATTTTAAATGATAGTTTAAAATTGAATCTAATGCATATGCATAGATCACCCCTATTTCAAAAACCATGTATTTGAGCTCCATTTTCAAAACCCTTGCAACCAGAGACTAGCTAGCACTAGTGGAGATCACCCAAAATTTTTGAACTCAAAATTCAAAACTTTTTCTCTTGCGGCCATTTCATCAAACACTTGGCAGGCAGATTACAAACTAAACAAATTTCACTATTTTAAATAGTGTTCTGGCCAAACTTGTTCCCCAAATTGCCACCAAAAACCTCTCCACTACTCCCCCTAACCCTCTCTAGCCCAGCCCCACACTGTGCCACGACCAAATGGTCATGGCCATTAAGGCTGAACCCCCACTTGGGCACCCCATCGGCGACAGCAAGCCACGGCCATACCATCCACCGTGTCACAGAGATAGTGGTCCACCTCCACCGTCAACCAGTCCTAGCCAAGGACAGCGACCAGGAACCGCCCGCGCCTCGACCTGTCGACCATGTGACGCCCGCCCAGAGCGCGCACGTCCCCGCGTGCACAAGCCGCCGACACCAGCCCACCCCACCGCTCCGCCTTGACCGAGAACACCCAGACACCTCATTTCGCCGCCCAAATCCCCACAAACCCGCCGCGGGAGGACAACACGACGCAGTAGCGCCACCGCCGACCGCATGCCACCGCCCCTAACGCCGCATTGAAGCACTAGAGCACCGCCAGGGGACCGCCCATCGATCGCCATCCCCAGCCATGCCGCTAGCTCGCCGTAGCCATGTCGTCATCGTCGACCGCCCATCCCGCTCGGTCTCACCGCCGAGCCTATAAAAGGAGCCCTTCCCAGCACCAAAGACTCACACCATTCCACTCCCCTCACCTCTCTGAACCTCAACCACCCCTCGCTGGAGCAAGTGGAGCAGCATCTCGCCGTAATTGGAGCCGGAGCCGCCGCCTCTGGAGAAGAAGGGTGTCGTTGATTCCGGCCACCCCAAGCTCCACCGCGACCACGCCTCGCCTCGCCGTCGTCTTCCACTTCGTTCGCCCGCATCGCCGACCCTGCTGGAGCCTGAGCCTGCCCCAATAGACCCCACCGAGCCGCAGGTTCGAGCTCGCCGGCGACCCGTCTGTCGTCGACGACCCTCGACCATAGATCTAGCCTCTAATCGCCCGACCCACGGCCAGCGTACGCAGCGTTTAAGTGCTGACCAGTGGGACCCCCCTGTCAGCTGAGCCCCATGCCGCGTAGCGCCACTGGGCCGGCCCATTTCCTTTCCCGCGCAAGCCCGTAGATTTAAATCTAGGTTTTTCTTTTTAGTTAGAATATAGTTTCTGTCCAGTGTTTCAAAATTCAATTCTGTGAGTTTGACAAATCCAAATTACATGAAACTAATTTTGTCTGGAAGGTATTGAAATGCTCTATCCAAGCCCGTTGGATTTAATTCATTTAGAGTTATGGATTTCTCCTAATAAAAATAAGAAGACAAAAGCTTTTGCAACTTGAAACATTTTTGTAAAATCAACCAAGTTAGCTTTTGAGTTGATTCCAACTCTCAAAAATCACATTTCATCATACCTATCCAAATATGTAATAATATTAAGGTTTACAGGCAGTGACTTTGGACTAGTACCAAAATAATGCTATATAGGCATTTCTAGTCACTTTAAATCATTAAATAATGAACTTAAACCAAAGTAATATTGATCCAACCTTTAAATCTCATTCCCACATGTTAGAATATGTGGTGAGGACATGTGTCCACATGATCCCATATTTTGGTGGTGAATATTAAAGTGTAGTTAATATTTCAATGAGTAGAAATTACTTTTCCAAAATAAAAAGGTTGAAACTATTGAATTAAAACTTGTGATGGTTGGGATGATAATAGATCATCAATGGTGTGCTTTAGAATACTACTTAGCCTAAGTTAAGTATTGTTTGGTGATTGTGCACTCCCTATGTATTTATAGACGATAGTACCGACCAAGCCTTCGAGGAGGAGGAGTTCTACCAAGAAGAAGAAGAAGAAAACTTCAACCACTGCACCAACCAAGGCAAGCTATTAGTGGCAAGCTAACCCTTGAAAACAGGCTTTAGTAAGCTATTGTAGCAAGCTAGAATAAAACTAGATGGTTTAGTAAAGATGCCTTAAGCATACTTTGATCACACCCCCTTAGTTTACACAAAGTTCTTTAATTAATTTTGAAGGTAGCATAAAGAGTATAAAACTTGACCTACTCAGGAACCTTTAGATGTCATTCTATGGCATGAGATTGATCCCACCTTTCCACCTTAGTGAACACTCTTAACCTAGTGTTTTAGAATAGATCAAACTTGAGTCACTTTAGATGGGAACACTTGGTGAAAATGAGTTATGAAAACCTTGGAATGATGAGTCATTCTATTGAGATGTTTTGACATGTGTTGAGAAACACAATTGGTTTATGATGATGAAAATGATGAGGCATGAGCCTTAACCCTTTTATAAAACTGATGGTTGGATTCGGATGCGATACCATTCCAAATTTACCATACAACCACATTACCTGAATTGGGTAAGGCTTAGCTGGAAATTTATATGCATTAGTATTAGTTCCCTCACGGGAGAAGTTTGAGCTGAGGCTACCTCTCAATGATGTCCACCTATGCAGTGCCAAAGATGACTGATGGTCGTGGTTGGGAGGCCATTCTCATAGGAGAGGTGCTTGTACTAGGGTGTGTAAAGGGAAGGTTATGTTTGATTATCTGCATACCAAGTATGATGATTCAGGTTATCACAGCGGATGTATCGAATCCTGTGGTGAAAGTGTACCACCTCTGCAGTGTCAAACTATTCGAATAGCGCGTCATGATTATGGACAGATTGGAATGGCCATCTTGTTTCATTGTCAGATGTTTTCTAAATAACTTGAAAGGAATGATGAACTTTGACTTGACCACAACAGGGTTGTGTAGATGATAATAGCTTCCCAACTTAAGTGATTCTAGAACTTTAATTTATCTTTTCTTGCTTCAGAACTCAGCTTAGGTTTCAAACTTAACTTGATAGTTATTCTTTCAATTCAGCACTTTAACTTAGAATCATAAACCTTGCTAGTAGTAGTTTGCGAGTACTTAAAGAGTACTCATGGCTTTTGTCCCTGGCTATTATCATGGCCAGACTATGAAGAAAATTATCAAGATGATGGTCAGCAGGACGGCTATGATAACTAGGACTATCTGCCTTCGTCAGCATTGCCTGTGCCCCTGAAGATGGACCCCACCTCTACGCTATCATTTATTTCCGCTGCTTGTTGTATTAAAGACTGGATCATGAGATCCGTATTTGTGTAAAACCTTATGTATGGTTTGTAATGGATGATGTATTGTGATATCCAATCCATTATGTCTCGCAAAAATGGTAATCCTGGGATTGCGAGGTATGGCATAACGGGCATCTGGGATTAAAAATCCGGGTGTTGACACCCTTAAGTGTGTCACCCTACGGTTCGCAAATAATGCAGACATGATCAAGAACCCTCTCCGATCAATAATCTGTAGCGGGACCTGGAGATCCGTACTGACTCCCACACATTCAACGATGACTCTTGTGATCGTGTGAACCTTTAACGCTGTAACTAAATCCCTTTGTCTCGCGATATATTACATGTCTGAGATTCGATCATCGGTATCTCAATAACTAGTTTGATCTCGTTGCCAACATGCACTCTTTTCTCGTTCCCGTGATATAACGTTCTAGTGATCACATCACTTGCTTGCAAGCTATTTCAATGTGATATCACCGAGAGGGCCCTGAGTATATCTATCCGTCATCGGGATGGATAAATCCCACTCTTGATCCATGAGCCTCTACATAACACCTTCGTAGCACTAGACCCACCTTTATAGTCACCCTTTTACGGTATGACGTTTGATGTTATCAAGATACTCTTCTTGTGTTAGTGATTAACATGATCTCATGGTCTAAGGACTAGGATTACTTCGTATGATGTTATAGCAATATAAACATAATGACTTTGATCGTAATGCTATACTTCGGATGAATGTTCATCACATCATTCCACCAATGTTGTGACCTCGTTATTAACAACATCCAATGTCCATGATCAGGAAACCTTGATCATCTTGTTAATCAACGAGCTAGTTTATATGAGAGGCATTACTGGGAACTATGTATTTTGTTTATTAAACACACATGTATAAACGTTTCCAATTAATACAATTATAGCATGCAAAATAAATATTTATCATAAACATGGAATAATATAATAATCACTTTATTATTGCCTCTCGGGCATATTCTCTTCAGTCTCTCACTTGTAGTAGAGTCAATAATCTAGTTTGTAAACTTGTATATGTAACACCTAGGTGTCGAATATACGTGTTTGCTAGTGGTTAACATAATCTCCGGATCTGGCACTTTCAGGTCTGTGTGTATTTGTATGTCTTTGCGTCTCTATGCATCACTCATTCTCTAATGAGATGGCATTGTATAAATTTAGTCCTCTGGTGAGACCTTTAGTCCCTTTTGGGTTAAAGCATGTCGATAGTATTGTCGTACAATATATCTTTATAGTATTATCCCACTATGAACCACACCTAGTTTGATAACAGACTACTTGACACAAATGCCCTCCTTTGCTGCTACTATGGCAGGCATATACTCAGCCTTTTTTGTTGTAGTATCCGTCACAATGTCTTAACTTTGAAACTCATCCAAATCCATTATGGAATTTCCTTTCCATTAGATTGTGCCAGCCATAGTTTAAATTGAGATAAATTTAATTTGTATCTTGTGACAAACTAGTATCAATGTAATACTTTAGAATGAACTATTTTCAACTATTTGTCACTTATACATGATATATTCTTAGTTCTTCCAAAGCTCATAAGAATATCTTTACTATCATCCAATGATCATCTTATGAATCATTCTGGTATATGCTCACAACATTTAGAGCATAGGACATATCTGGATATGTACATATCACGGTATTATTGATCAAAATATTTATGTGATTTCACTCACCAAGTGTCGATACACTTGAATCTTGATTCAATCCTTTCCATGCAGCAAGAACCTTTCTTGTTATTTCCATATTGAACCCTTTCAATATCTCATATATGTGTGTCTGGCACGACCATATCAGCGCCTCAATCTATCCATATAGACATTGATGCTAAATATTCCAGTTTTGCCCAAGTCTTTCATCAAAATCTAATTTTAATGAAATTCTTAACTTGTGTCAATAAAAGATACATCATTTCCAATCAACAATATGTACTCTGCATAATGTATTGCAAATATGTCTCAGCGCTCCCACTTAATTTCTTGCAAATGCAAACATCTTCATCATCTCCGATGAAATTAAACTCTTTTAACATTTTCATCATGGTGAAGATTCCAACTCCGCTATGCTCATTTCGACTATTGAAGTTTGCATGTCCTTTTAGCATCCTTTGAATTAACAAAACCCTTCGGACTGTGTCATGTACACGTTCTAGGTAACCATTCTATTAGAAGAACATTGTTTTGTTTGTTCAACTACCTATACCAAATTATATGTAGTGGTCGCTAGATTAATCCGCCAAGACTAAATATCGCTATGAAAGATCAAATCTTGTCATAGTCAACTCCTTGAATATTGTCGTAAATTCCTTCCCGACATGTCGATTATTTCATAGATTTCAAACATCCATGTGTATTTCTTTATAGATCCAAAGACGACCAATAGGCTTCATGTGTTTTCAGAGGGTCTTGCAAGTTCAAAAAACTGATTTCTCGTGTATGGAAACTATCACGGATTTTATGACTTCTAGTCATTTTATGGAGTCAGGTTCCATCATCGCTTCTTTGCATGCAGTCGGTTCATCATTGTCAAAATAATAACGACTTGTTTATCAAATCTCACTATTTGATTGTTACCAGATGCATACGGTTCAAATAGGAACTCTACTCTCCAAGATCACAACCTTTGTAATCACGAGAGCCATGAGCATTGTGGCTGCCATCGGGACACTTTCCGGCACTACACTACTTAGCACATATATCTAAGGTTCAACAAACTTATCAAATTTTTATTGTCCTCCCACTTTACTTTTCGCGAAAAATTCCTTTTTTAAGAAACTTCACATTTCAAGTGACAAACTCTTTTGTATTCGGTGTTATGGAGGAATACCCAACAAATTCTTTGAGATAACCTACAAAGACATGCTTATCCGACTTTGGTTATAAACATTTTACTTATGCATAGCATACCAAAATTTAAGAAAAGACAATTCAGGTTTTATCCCAAACCATGACTCATATGGTGTCATTTCAACGGATAATGATGGTGCTCATTTTAGTGTAAAAGCGGTAGTCTCTAAAGCTTTAATCCTTAAAATATAATGGCATTTTTATAAATGACACCTTTGATCTTACCATGTTAAACAAGGTTTGATTTGATATCTCGAACATACCATACTCCTGTGGTTTATCGGGAAATGCAAATCCATGAAACAATTTTCGAAATCTCAGGTGTTTTGCTAAACCCGTAACTCAAATATCTTCCTTTATGATCAAATCATAAACTATTTATTTTCTTGGTACGATGATTTTCCACTTCATCTTGAAAGTCTTTGAACAAATGTTTCATACTTCTTCCTTATTAAGTAAATATATAGATATATTCACTCAAATTTTTGGAGAAAGCATATGAAGCAAAAATATCCATCGCATATGACTACACATAATGGACTATATACATCAACATGCACAACGTCCAATAAGTTAGTCATTCGTTCCTCTTTGGTCTATGTACGGAGTTTTAATTATCTCGAGGAAAGTCTCACAAGCGTCATTTGATCAAAATAAAAGACTCCAAAAATCTATCAAAATGGAGTTTCTTCATGTTCTCTTTCCAATATAATTTAAACGGCGATATCACTTCGTAAGTGATCTTTCAATCATTTGCCTTGCGACATTTTACCATTAGTTCTATGGACGTGATTTCTTCAACTAGACTTGTAAAAGTTCATACATCTTCTATAGAATACGGTAAATATTTGAACAACCATTGTTCTCATAATACCGGAACAAAATAACAATTATTTAAATAAATCTTGAAGGCAAGCTCTGATGTCAACGAGAAATACAATAACACTTTATTTGTTTTTGATGAACATTATCACATATTCTTTTGCTAGTTACTTAGGCCATTTTAGTTCATGAATTGCCTCGTTCTGTATGATATTTCATACCAACCAATTTGGTATCCAATACCCAAGAACCACATTGTTTAACAAGCAAAGAATACAACCATAACATGTATATCATCTATATACCTCAGCTGGACATTTCCAGTCTTTTATTTTCTGCCAAATATTTTATAGATTCTCTTTTAGCATTTCTTTTTTCTTTTAAAAAAATCTATCAACATCAATAGTGGTGCCATACATATGACACATAGTCCAAAGCATGTATAGTAAAATACTAATACCTTTGGACTTGCACTTTGAAGTAGATCAAATCCATTCTTTAGTAATCTTTTAGTGTAGTAAACATTTTACCTACATTTTCTATTCATCTTTATCATGACAACTTTCATTATCAAGCTACTATGGCCTATAAGGACGAGTCCTGAGTATAATGTCAGTTCCCAAAACCTTTGTGGTAGATTAGGACGTCTAACGTCTCCAACCTTTGCAAATTCTCATGCAATGTGAGAATATATATTTTGCTAAATTATACTCTATCATATTGCAACCATAAACATTGTTTCATATATCAAAATACCTTCCACACATGATGGCTTCTGAAACAATTCTTTCAGCTCCGAGATAACCTCGATATTAAAAAATAACTTTCGAATATCAAGAATAATGGAGGCAAACATGATACTTTAGATACTAACATTGGAATTCTTACTCTCGATTTAATACTACTTATTAAACTTCATGGAGTAAATAGAGTTTGCTGAAAGTTTGCAATAGGATTTCTAAACTTTAAATTGACATTCAAAACAATACGATACTAGTTTGTAAAGTAAATATCCATAATTATATACTCCCTCCGACCCAAATTAATTGACTTGGTTTTGTCTAGATTCGGAGGTATCTAGCACCAAAATAAGTCTAGATACGTTTGAATCTAGACAATCTAAGTCAACTAATTTGGGACGGAGGGAGTAGTTCTATTATCTCAATTAAAACTAAGCATAAGGTAGTAAACATATGCCAATGACTACAACAAATTATGCAAATTCACTTCGATTTAGTTTATGACAAATTGAGTTCGACTAATCCAAATTAGAAATAAACTCCCACTCAAAAACGACATCCCTCGTGTCTTTTTGGTGATTACATGAACCAAATCCACTATACCAAGTCCGATCATCACATGAGTCGGTGTAACTTCAAAGGCGAGCATCTATATGGGCATCATATCTACCATATGACTCATGCTTAACCTTTCGGTCCGTGTTCCGAGGCCATGTCTGTACATGCTAGGCTCGCCAAGTAAGAACCTTAGTACTCGCGTGTGTAAAACTATCTTACACCCGTTGTATGAAAGCGCAGAGTCGAGTACACCCGATCATCACGTGATGTTTGGAAACACGATCCATAGAACGGTGCATACTTAAGGAAGAACACATTTTTATCTTGATATCTAAATGAGAGATCATCTTATAATGCTACTAAAAACGCCAAACTAGAAATATAAGATGCAAACATCATGTGTGAAAAGTGGAATGATATGGTCCATGCATTTGATCACCATCACGTGCATCGTGGTATGATCTCTATCATTCCTTTGTGTGTAAGGCCAAGGTCTATGGAACTTACATGTTAGGTGTGTTGTAAGAGTATCAACTATACATCAAGTTACAACGTTACCATATCATGACACTAGCCCAACAACAATCTAAACTAGACGCTTCTAATTTATCCATTGCAAGTTTTACATGGCTTAGGGCTTTCGAAGATAGAATCGGTCTTACCTATGAATATGGAACCACAACAATGATAACTAAGTTATTAGCAACTCGTTGTAAATTAGATATTGACTATAGTAGGAGAGACAGACACCTGCTAGCCACTTATGCAAAACTAGTTGCATGTCAATCATGGAACCAGTCTCATATACGAGGACATGTAAAGTTAGTCCGGGCCGCTTCGTCCTACTATGCCACCAATATCCAAAATACATGAAAGAAGCAATAACATGATCATCATCGCGCACATAAACATATATGTATTACCCGTGCAAAGCGTCTACGCATAGGTCAGGATCTGATACCACTGTTGGGTTTGCAGCATACAAAACAAAAAAAATCCTACGATGGGAACTATTATACGCCAAGATCTATCTAGTAGATACAAGCAATGGATGGATATACATCCATAGAGAACATATCCTCGAAGACAACAAAGCTTTGTTAACGAGATGGAACTTGTGGATGATGTAGTCAAACGCTTGTCGTTCTCAGGATCGTGATGAAGTCCGGCGAGTCCAGTAGGTCCAGCACCACCAAGTCCAGCAGGTCCAAAACCACCAAGTCCAGCACCCCAAAGCAGAAGTGCATCAGTGATCACACACACGTCCGGTACCCCGACAACCTCCACGTTCTCACTCCAGTGATACAGCGGAAGCAGCAACTCCTTTTCAGATAAAGCCATCGGAAACATGTATCTCGCTAATCTGAGACCATGGGGAATAATTTCTAGAGGGGGAGAGACATCCTTCATGAGGAGATGTGTTGTGAGAGGAGGAGAGGGGGACCTTTTATAGGGAGAGGGGGTAGCCAAGGGCCATGGCGTGACAGCCATGGTGGTGCCCCCACCTCTTCCATCATTCATGTGGTGGATGCTCCACTCACATAAATATGCCTCCACTCACACTTCCACTCACATGCATTAAATTTTTACCAAATTTAATACAAGCTCTCATTAAATAAAACTATTTTATTTATTTTATTAAGAAGTTTGTTAATTACATTAATTAACAAGCATTCACATAAAACCCCTGCAACATTTCAATATCACATGCAGAACCAGTTTCTGCAATTTCACCCGAAACAATTCTGGTTTCCATCGAAATGATTCCAGCGCTTTCTTAAATCTTTATCTAAAACATATTTTCTCCAAATGGTGTCGGTATACCTTAAGTGTGTCACCCTACGGTTCACTAATAATGCAGACATGATTGAGACCCCTCTCTGATCAATAATCAGCAGCGGGACCTAGAGATCCGTACTGACTCCCACACATTCAACGATGACTCTTGTGATCGTGTGAACCTTTAACGTTGTAACTAAATCCCTTTGTATCACGATATATTACATGTCCGAGATTCGATCATCGGTATCTCAATACCTAGTTTGATCTTGTTGCCGACATGCACTCTTTTCTTGTTCCCGTGATATAACATTCTAGTGATCACATCACTTGCTTGCAAGCTATTTCAATGTGATATCACCGAGAGGGCCCTACATATATCTATCCATCATCGGGATGGACAAATCCCAATCTTGATCCATGAGCCTCTACATAACACCTTCGTAGCACTGAACCCACCTTTATAGTCACTCTTTTACCGTGTGACGTTTGATGTTATCAAGATACTCTTCCAGTGTTAGTGATTAACATGATCTCATGGTCTAAAGACTAGGATTACTTCGTATGATGTTATAGCAATATAAACATAATGACTTTGATCATAATGCTATACTTCGGATGAATGTTCATCACATCATTTCACCAATGCTGTGACCTCGTTATTAACAACATCCAATGTCCATGATCAGGAAACCTTGATCATCTTGTTAATCAACAAGCTAGTTTATATGAGAGGCATTACTAGGAACTATGTATTTTGTTTATTAAACACACATGTATAAATGTTTCCAATTAATACAATTATACCATGCAAAATAAACATTTATCATAAACATGGAATAACATAATAACCACTTTATTATTGCCTCTCGGGCATATTCCCTTCAATTATGTGCATCTAATCCATAGGAATACTGTGTATTGATTGAATAGATATTTGTATCTTTATTTCTTTGTCTCTTGTCTCGATCTATGGACTTTTAGGTACCCAAGATCCTAGAGATTGATAAAGACTTGAGGTGAGATATTTGGTGAGCAGCAATCTTGTAGAAAACCCAGTGACAAAACGGGGAGTATGGTCTTCGTTTAGGGATCCATTTGAGAACAATAGCAACATCACTTCTTAAGGCTTTGATCTGTGTTTTTACTTAATAATTGTTGTAGCCCAGTACTTCGCGGTTGCAATAGTTGGATTAAAAGACTATTGCTATGCCTGTGACTCGCAGGGGCTCTAGTATATCGGTATGTGTTACCCACAAATTTTATCTTTGTTAAATCACTACACATGAATATGAGTATTACTATCTTTATCCCATATGATGTGCAGCTGTAGGTGAATCTTCAACCCTGGCTATCTCCATCCATTGAAACAACCCATGTTCTAAAGTAAACTAGAAAGGTCTAGTAAACAAAGGTAGAACGAACAAACAAGTCTTGTAGACATGCCTTATTAATTTCCTTTTAGTATTGTTTCCCAAGGTTCGATTGGACCTAGGTCTACTAGGAAAAAAGCTACTATACTACATCCGTGAATCCGGATCGAAGGTATCATCGGCTCTCGCCGGGCCTCGTCACTCGGCGGGTGCAGAGCGTTGTCGTCCATCGGAAGCCTATCACAGAGCCTGGTCCTGCCCGCCTACGCTGGCCACGGCGAGCGCATGGTCCACCTTCCAGCGACACGGGGTACAACACTACGCGGTATAGCCGTCCGTGGTATGGAATCTTTCGTCGTGGCCTATAGCAGGGCTCGCATCACGGAATAGTAGGGCTCCGTTGCGACGTCGCCGCGTGTCCTCCTCGGTGTCCATCCCACGGTTGAAAAGAATTAGGACAACCTGGATAGCAGTTTGAGCCGAAACAATCTAGCGCTATTATTTACTCCTGATAAGCAAACTCTAAGTTAAGAGCTAGGCGAACTTGCTCTTATGATAATCTATATCTCTCCTCACTTAATGACATATCATATCATCCTAGTTGACATTACATGTGGGTGCATATTACTGTATAAGTTACTATCACCTCATGTAGTCTAACCAACTACTCCCTCTGTTATAAAATATAATATGTTTAGGTTTGTTTGAAAACACATGTATCTAAACGTATTTTAGTGTGTAAGTTTAATTATTTTGCTCCGAGTTACACACTAAAAAACTTTTAAATACATGCATTTTAGGGAAAAAAGCTAAAACATCTTAGAGCATCTCCATTCACGTCCCCAAACGATGCCCCAAAGACCTATGGGGATCATCAGACAGGAAACCGTGCCCAGTCGCGTGCCCCAAGAGACATTTTCGTCTGACGCGTCCCAATAGCATGTCCGGCACACCGAGGCATCCTGCCACCACAAGGGACGTTGTGGGCGCCCCAGGCGGCTTGCACTTGCCACATAGGAAATAGATAGTTGGGTACCACTTGTGAGCTTCCAACCACCTCCTTATTTGCCCCCTTTCCCACCACGGTCTTCTTCCCTTCCATCGCTTCCCTCCGCCATAGTTTCTGCATAGCGGTTGTGGGAGAGTTCTGTAAAGAGTATTTGAGAGGGTCAAATGAAGTAGAGACTGCTACGATCATGACACAAAATGCAGCAAGAGGATTTCCCAGATGCTTGGAAGTATCAATTGCATACATTAGTCATGAACAAACTGTTTGTTTGCTTGGCAAGGTCTATACAAAGAGCATCATGGTTACTGAAGTGTGGTTTTTGAAGTTGTTGCAGATCAGGACTTTGTGGATTTGTCATGCTTTCCTTGGCATGACGAGGATCGCACAAGGACAACAACGCGTTGCAACGTTCTCCGGTGTTTGCCAAACTAATAGACGACCATACTTCAACATGCAACTACGATATCAATGTCCACCCATATACCAAATGGTACTACCTAGTCAACCACATCTATCCAAAATGGGAAACGTTTGCCAAGACAATCCTCAATCTAGTGATTCGAGCGAAGTGTCACTTTGCTTCGCGTTAAGGGAGTTGCAGGAAGGGTATCGAGCGTGCATTTGATGTGCTCCAATCTCGATTTTCGGTTGTCAGGTACTCTGTTCTTACCTGATCTCAAGATCAAATGTCGAAATTGTTTAATGCTTGTGTGATCATGCACACATGATCATCAAGAACAAGCGCAAAAGTCCAGCGGTTGATGTCGGTCCTCATGTCCATGTTGATCACCAGGTCCCGCAGATTTTCTCGCCATGCATGAAGAAATTAGTGATGTCAATGCTTATGAGCAACCGCACAATGATCTCGTAGAGCATCTATGGAGGATTAAGGGACAGTCAAATGCGCATGATGCTTGATCAAGTTAAACTACACTTTATTGTACTTTATGATTGGATTGTATCGATTTATTTGAATTGTTGTGTGGTAAAACAATTGAATGGCTTGTGTCTAAGAAGTTGAAAAATTAAAGAAAATTTAATTTAGGACGTTGTTTAGGATACGCGACTGGGAACACACGTTCTGCAAACACAGTCTCTTGAACAACCGATCCGGTACTTTTGCCGGACGTCATTTGCAATAGGCGACTTGGAGATCCTCTTCTGCTTTATGACAGAGGGATTAGCTAGATTCAGGCATATTCCAATCAGGTTAGAGCAAGGACAATAGTATAGCCAACTGCTGGCTATAATCTTCTGCTTTATAACAGAGGGATTAGCTAGATTTTTACATATTCCAATCAGGTTAGAGCAAGGACAATAGTATCGCCAACTACTGGCTATAAGCCAAGTGACATATCATCTATAGCCAACTTAGAGCTAGCATATACAATAGTAAGCTATAAAAATATACTATTTTAGCACTATATGGCTCACTTTTTACTCTCTCAAAGTGCATAGGAGCACGTGCTAGAGCTGACTCTTGCATGAGAGCCCACTCTTTTTCTCTCTCCTATTCTCTCTCTTCCAAGTAGACAAGAAAATAATATTTTAATTCTTATAGCCAGCTACTTGCTCTAGTCACCGATAAGAGCAAGTACAATAAAGTTCAGTCAGCAGACTATATGACTTAAAATAGTATATTTGTGCTTAGTTGGATGAGAGAGAAGAGGAGAGAGAAGAAATATGCTGAATTAAAGACGCGTCTCTCCAGGTTTATATGAGAGTAAAAAGTGGACCATACATTAATAAAGTAGTATATTTTAATCTCTAACTATTGTACATGTTAGCTATTAGATTGACTTTAGATGACATGAATTAATAGCCAACAGAGCTGACTGTACTATTGCCCTTGCTCTAATTAATAGTCCGGCAACACTTTGACAAAATTAATGTACCACTCGGGTGCTAGCCGGCTTTCGACTGAGGATCTGCCACATTTGCGTTATCCCCTGACCGCGTAGTCGTAGTCAGGGACGTGACAGCGACCGTAAAAATCAACCGTCCACCGGACGGTATGTATGCCATTCTCTCTCTTGTTCACGTCAGTGACACTGGACACCGTCAATCCTCTACGTAATCAGCATCTTCTTTCTCCATGTTGCTCACCGTACATGATGACGCAGCACGGCAGCAGCATGTTGTTCCTCGTCTCCCTGTTACGTTATCCATCCATATCAATACTCCTGGTCTGCTGCTGCACCTCACGTCCCTGTTTCGTTTCTTCTGGTTTTCGTGTGGACTGTCGTTGCGTGACACGAAGCAATTACTACTAGTACTACACATCAGCAGCCCTATCCTCTAAACAACCTGACGAGTAAGCCGACCTTCTGGGCAACCCCCACTGATAAGTGGGCTCGCGTGAACGCAGCCCTACGCTGTCAGCCAGCGGGTAGCCAGCATCTCGTGTGTGGTGCAGCGGGAAAGCGCCTTCCAGGCTAGCTAGCTGTAGCTCGGCTAGCGCCGCACGCTTCGACGCGGCGCGCGGGCTCCTGCCCCCGCCCTCCATGTGCCAGCCCGACCGCGGGACCCACGCCGAGGCCGGCGGAACTGCCGTGCCCAAGACCGTGTCTACGAGCGCGCCGGCTGTCGCGGGTGGCCCCACGCGTCGGAAGCCGGAGGCGTCGGACGCCGTGGACCGCGTGGACGTCTGCGGGGCACGCAGCACCCCAGGCGCCGGGCGCACACGCCGTCCAATGCTGTCGCACGCCTCTCCCCTCCCTCCCTTCCTTTCTTTTCTTTTGCTTTGCTTTTCTCTTCTTTTCTTCGCTTGCAGTTTCCGCGTTTGGCCCCGGTGGTTTCTGTGATCTACTTACATGGACATCGCTGCTCGGTCTAAGTAAAACCCTGGTCAACTTTTCTTCAGTTTTCACGCGCCTGTTGACCAAGGACAGCTCGTGTTGGAAGACTTTGCGTTGGGGCAAAAAATGTGGCAGATGGCGATCCACTGCCGGCAGATTGAATGCTAACTCTTCAAAATGATCCGTGGCTAGAATTACTAGCAATAGTTGTAGCAACCTATCCCGAACTAAAATAGAAATAAAATTTAAGAGAAAGTAGATTGGCGGAAAGTAGTACAACACCTGTGGTGGGAGACAGATTTTAGAAAGCATAATATAGAGGCTTGTATTGACAATGAAATAAGAAGGAAAACACCGAGTTTTGAAGCTGAAGCAAACATGTTTAGCAAGATATGGTCATCAAATTTAGATGTCAAACTAGCATAACTATATATTGTTACCATTGGGGCAGAAAGATGAAAATGTTAGTATTGTTGCCTATGTTCTTTTATTCAAAATACAAAGAAATGTAACAAATGAAAAGAATAAAGGCACCTAACTATGGGGTAAATGGAAGTATGGGGAAAATGTCTAGAGATGCATGCAAATCATTTGAGATCAGCTTCCTCCGCACGCACGCATAAAGTATGTCATCAATACAAATGATATACAAATATTCTAGCTTGCCGTAGAGTTACAACATCAAATATGCACTAATGATCATAGCAATAAGATATATATATATATATATATATATATATATATATATATATATAAATATAGCACTAGATTCGCATTGCCATTTTTATTACTCCCTCCAATTCATAATATGTGTCATGCACATCGTATGAGGGTCAGATCCACGGTTCGAGTTCTCACCCTCAACCTTGATGGCAATGTCGAGCGAAGTCCTTCCTCAATCTTATTTGTTTATTTATTTAGTGTAAAGTCGTCAACGACACTTATTATGGACCGGAGGGCGTAATATAAATTTAATAAAAGAGAAAAATAGTTAGAAAATAGTTCCTATGAAATGCTATGTAACCGACCTGACATTGGAGATTGACTTGGATGTAGTCATTGCAAACATACCGTCAAGTTTGACGATCATGGTGGCAAGAAGACGATACTCTGATACCTAGGAAAGACAGGGTGCCTCTAGAAAAAGAGTCAGGGTGCAATCTGCAAAATGACAAATTGTATTGAAATTTTGTAATAAACCATCTTCCATACTCTTCTCTCTCTTTGTCTCTCTCCCCTCGCACTGAGATCACTGCGCGAGCCACCTCTGCCATGGCTCCGCCGCCACCGGCGACGAGATACTAAGGACGCCTCTCGAGTCAGTCAAGGTCGATCCGGGTTCGTGCGTCCTATTTCCTATTTCCATTTTTCTGCTCCCCTCGGAAGTGATTGATCTCGTGGTTCTAGATTAGTATCCCTTATTCTTCTTCTTCCCCTCCCCAAAGAATGTTCTTTTCATGGTGCTTGCGGGTCGCGAAAGACGCGATACTTATAGTCGAATTTGTGCCGCTGTGTACGAAACGAGGAATTCTTCGCTTATTTTAGTCGTCTATTTCGTGGAATCAGGCTTGGATTTGTCCGGGTGGGGAAGAAAGATCAGAGACTGAACTAATTGAAGAGACGGTGGAGAAGATGGCTTCGGAAATGGTCAAGGCGGCGACCAGCGAGAAGCTCAAGGAGATGGACTGGGCCAAGAACATTGAAATCTGCGAGCTCGTCGCACAGGATCCAGGGTAATCTTGCCATTCCCTTTGCATACTACTCCTTTGTTCAGAAAATTTTCAGTTATGCCTCTAGCATTAGAACCTTACTAGTTCAAGATTTAGTTTACGATTTGCAACATAGTATATTGTATTTCTGCATTCGCCTAAAAAATATATATCATCCCCGTGATTTTTGAGTGAACGGTGAATCGATCTGAAGGAGTGATCGGTTCTTCTTGGCTTGAAGATTTTCTTCAGAAATTGGTGGCTCATAGGGTGCCGTTTGGAAAGAAGGCTTTTGTTTCCTCGAATGATCCCTTTTTTCTGTCCCTGTTACTGTCACCAGGAAAGCGAAGGATGTGATCAAATCTATAAAGAAGTGTGTAGGAAGCAGGAGCAAGAATGCTCAACTTTATGCTGTCATGGTGAGTTATTTGTGCCGAAAGAGCTCTCATTGTGGCCTCATTATTTGATCATACGGTGTTTCGGGTTCTAGATTACTAAATGAACCTCATATAGTATTTCTTCATATCTGGGACACTTAAGAGGAAAGGGCTCTGCCTCTATGCTATAAAAAACTAACCAACAAATCCTTCCGGTGCAAACCAATCTCCCTGGGGTCCCAAGCGCCTATTAGAGAGCATAGATACACATAAGATGCTTGATGCATGCAGTTAATTGTGTGTAGGTCAGATTGTGCCAAATTTCTTTTTACAACTGTAACTTAACAATCCATGAAAAAAATTACTAGTAATTCATTTTCCACTGGTAACCAATATCTATTTGGTTTTCTATTTCTTCCAGCTATTGGAGATGCTCATGAATAACTGCGGGGAGCCTATCCACAAGCAGGTCATTGATAATGGGCTTCTCCCGATACTTGTCAAAATAGTGAAGAAAAAGGTGACTTCTTTTCCGCTCATTGTTGGAGGACAGTTGTGCACCTTTACTAATTGATGTTGACATAACAAATAATCTTGGCTGCAGACAGAATTGCCAGTTCGGGAAAAGGTATTTCTTTTGTTAGATGCGACCCAAACATCCCTTGGTGGAGCTAAAGGAAAGTTCCCCCAGTACTTTGAGGCATATTATGAATTAGTGGTATGTAAAGTATTTTAATTGTATATCTTGATTACTTTCAATGGAGTGGCCTCTGGGTAGTATAAGGATTTCTTTACTAGAATCTTTTTCCTGCCCCAAGAGTAATACATGTGCTTCTCTTCTGTCGGGTTTATAATTATTTTTTGAGAGTCCTAAAGTGTGAGGCAGTGATATCTATTGGTAGTTGTATGATTTAAGTCTCAACGTCTTCTAAAATTCCATTATAATGACTATGCAGTGATTCCTTGAATATTGATAGTTTAGAGTAGAGAAGAGGTACACTCCTTGTATCTTATATATTTTTTCTTGTACTTAGTCTGCAGGTGTGACGTTTTCAAATCGTCCAAATGTTATAGTTACACAAGTACAACATCCGGTGCCAGAACCAATAAGCGAACCAAATAAGGACAGTCTATCTAACGGATTGGATGACAGACACAAGGAAGTTCACGCACCGCCTGTTTCTGACTCGAGGTATTTATGGGATTTATAGTAATCATTTAATTCTGTAATTGTAAGCTACCTTTCTGTATGTGTTCTTACCCCAGCATGATGTCCTTCCAGTCTCTCGATGCTCAAAATACTGTGATACCAAAGACTTCATGCTCGAGTAACTGGAAATGATTATTATTGTTAGTATAATGCAACACACTTCAGCTCCTTCCTGATGGGCAAAAGCTCATAATTGCCTTGACACTCAGTTCTCATCGTCCCATGTCATTTTAGCAACATTGTAAATTTATATTGTACATTCCTTGACCTTATGGGCATTGTGTTGGGTAATATGGCTGTACACCATGGTTTGGAGCAAGGAATACGAACATGTACACACTTATATGTCACGGTGCATTTGAGAAGGTGTCACATTTCTGATTTAAGGAATCCATTTCTGTGACTCAACTAAACCAGTTAGTTGTTCTACTTGATGTGCTATCTTTGCTTGATTCTAGCTATCCTTGTTGACGTTGCATGGTAGGAGCAAGTAGCATGGAGTTCAACTATTCAACAATATGGGTGCCACATATTAGGAGCAGGCAGCATGGAGTTCAACTGTTCACAGATATGGGTGATGCCGACATATTAGGAGCAAGTAGCCAGGATCAAAGCAGCATGTTTCAGCATCACAGAGATGGGTGATGCCGACATATCAGGAGCAAGTAGCCAGGATCAAAGCAGCATGTTTCAGCATGATACTATTCCATATTTAGTAGCATGAATAGTTAGGGAGCCAGTACTACATGTATACCCTCTCTTACTTATTAACAAGATATTTTTTGTGATGTGAAAAATATTGCATTTCCTGTGCTGATTATCTGAAATACCGTTTGGATATTCAATTGAAAGTACTCTTGTGTGTGTTTCAGTATAATCCAGAAAGCATCTAGTGTCATGGAAGTTTTAAGGGATGTGGTTAATTCTATGGATCCTAGACATCCTGAGGTATATATTAACCATTATTACATTATCAATTCTATGGCTGATATGGTGCAGACATTTTCTTCTGGGGACATAATTTTAATGGATTGCACTCAATTTGTCCTTTCTAAAGATTAACCTACTTGTGAACTCTTATACCAGAGTTATCTATTTTGTAGGGAGCAACAGATGAGTTTGTGTTGGATCTTGTGGAGCAATGTACATTTCAAAAGCAAAGAATAATGCACCTGATCATGACGTCAAGGTAAGGGTTCAATTTTTTGGTGTTGCTCGTCTGTTTCTCCTGGTGCTTTTCATGATGTTTCCTTTTGGGTTTGCTCCTTCGGTTTGTGATTTGTCATAATTAGCTGGTATCATTGCATTGATGTGTGTGTTGGTACTACCATTTGGTAGGGACGAAGTGGTGGTATCGCAGTGCATAGAGCTGAATGAAGAGCTGCAGAAGGTTCTCGTACGTCACGATGGACTGCTTTCAGTTCACCCAACTACGACGACAGTACCATCTAATCTCAATGAAGACAACGAGGAAGAAGACGCAGAGAGTCTTTTTCGGAGGTACGTTCTACTCATTCTTCATTCCGTCGCTGGTTGAAGCAGGCCTTCTTACCAAATTTTCCTCACCAAAACAGACTGCGGAAGGGGAAGGCTTTATCGCAAGACTACCTAGACGAGTCCGTGCCATCGTTTCGATCCATACCCGAGGACAAGCTGCGGCGCCCGCTCACCATCCAGCCACCTCACCCCGACAAGAAACCCAGCACTCTGAACATCCGCTCACCAGACCGCCAGGAGGTGAGACCTGACCCATCTGCCGTCTTGATCCCGCCGCCGCCCGCCAAGCACGCCGAGAGGGAGAGGTTCTTCCGCGAGAAGAGCATGGACGGTGTGCCGGGCCACCTCAGGGGCCCGTCGTCGAACAGCAGCAGCTCGTGCAGCGGCAGCACGGATTACGGCGACTGATGTGAGCGGCTTGCAGCAGTTTGCTATATACAGTGATTTTTTTGTTCTTCAGGGTGATCTGTACTGCTTGCTTGCTTGCCCGACGATACATTTATCAGATCGGAGGGGGAGGGCCGCCTTGGCCTCAGCCTTCCTAGTTCTTACTGACCACCTATGTACAAAGACTCGTTTGGCCCGCTTGATAGTTCTTTTCCATTTTCTTCCTTGCCTTCAGCTGACTGACATTGTTGTAGACAATTGGTCGGTGTTGTGCTATTCTGTTAGTATGAGCTTTATAGGTAACGAGTTGTGATCCATCAGCACTTGCTCGCCTTTCTGCTTGGTGCTTTGTTCTACCACTAGTTAGTTCACTTTGCTGTTTGGAGTTGTGTGTGTCACTAGTACTTCGTGTGTCAGGCTCGGCTTGCTCTTCACTGAATACAGATACCACTCCCTCCCTCCTTTCTAAAATGTAAGGTCTAGATACATGTGTTTTACAAAAAGGCTAAAACATTTTATAATTTCGAACCGAGGGAGTACCTAAAACATTTTATAATTTTGAACGGAGAGAGTACCTTTTAGCAGGTAGTCAATGACCAAACGCTAGGGGATAGAGGCCACCCCTGCATCTACCTTGTTCCGTGATCCACGAAGAACATTTTTGGGATAGAGATCATGAGTGGGAGTGTAAACAGTAGCATGACCAAGCTCCGTTGGAGGTGTGGACTCGGTCGGTTCCGGTGTACCTGGGGAATAGTGATCCCTTGTGATACATCCCGAGAGGAGATACATCCTCATCTCTGTGCTAGACGGAAGGCTCAAAATAAGTCCGATGCCCTTTGAATTAATAAAGCGACTTACACACTCACGACACACATGCATGCTGGGATGCCAGCTTCATAGAGATGAACAAACAACTAAAGATCACAAGGGTAAGGAACACAAGCAGAACTTGATCCAATTGAAGGAGCATTGTCTTCTATTGCTCGGAAGCATCCATGAAATTATCTTCACCAACGAACCTCCTCCATACCAACACTGCCACCCACGGGAGAACTGCGCAGGGCAAGTATCCAAGCAGGACTCGAGAAACCAAAGGAAGGGGCTTCGCACGACGCCTTCAAGAAGAAAAAAGGCGCCCATTGCATTGTCATCGCCGATTGATTCCAAGAACCTACAAAGCTTTCGCTAAAACCCTTCCTCCAATCGTAGAACTCGACCTTGTCACCAACATCACAACCCATGGCAGCCAACGACATTACAAAGAAATCAACGACATTTCCCGAGACCCGACGTCACCTGGAATGCCCCCTAGGCCGCGGGACGAATGCCGGAACTGAAAGGAACACTGTGTATAAGCAGTCAAGCTGACATTGTTAGCAATAATCTTGCCCTAGTAAGTTTGAGTCTAATTAGTTTTTCTAATTTGGTAGTTTTGCATGTACGTGGGAGCTTCTAGTGTGTACTAGTCCGGCTAGGATTGTTGGCCATATAGTACTAGGACTAGGAGAGTTCGTACGTGGAGTCAGGTAGTTGTTTAGAAAAGTTTGGCATGAGTTCACGTGGTGTTAGTTTCTAGTACTAGAGTTTGAGAGTTTTCAAGTATAGTCCGAGTAATGTTAGTATAGGTTGGTCTAGTGTGCGTGTATATACACATACACGAGGTGGTCTGTAAAAGTGTGGAGTTGAGAAGAAGAAATAAAAAGAAAAAGAACGGACACGACATGTGCCCTTGGTCATAAGATTTTCGAGTGTGCTTTATTGTCTAGTAATTCCAACAATTGGTATCAGAGCGAGGTCAAGGATTTGAAATTGTGCTTGTCCCGGGGAGGTGACCCATACTAGCACCTCGGGGCGGGCAAGCGTCGTTAGGCGGTCGACTAGATGGAGTCGGCGAGCATACCGTCATTGGTGAGGCGGTGGACGATCGTCATTCGGCAGAGCGACAAGGAGGAGTCGGCGAGTGGGCCGTCGTCAGCAAGGTGGCGGGCATCGTCGATGGGAGCGTGTCAAGTTCTTCAGGGAAGGTGGATGGTCGTTGATGGGAGTGGTGGTGCCGAGGAGTGGTGCCGGAAGGCTCATCAAGATCGTCATCAGGGAGAGTGTGACTCAAGGAGTCTAGTGTGTGCACGTGTGGTTAGCGTCGTGTCGGTGTGAGTTGTCATCGTGTCCAACTGCTCGTCCTCGTAAGGATCCGTTGCAGCTGGAGCGCGTCACAGTTGAGGTGTGGACGGTGTTCCGTGAAGTTGTGTCCATGTCCTCGTGGAGCGTCTTGACTGCGGTCAATATGGGTTCGGTGTGATGCCGAAGGCGGACGGTGCTAGGAGAAAGTACCGTAAAGCGAGGAGATGTGCGAGCAGTAGAAGGAGAAGCTACTGAAGCAAGTACAAGAGCAGTATGGTGCGAACCAAGTGTAAGGACCGCAATAGCGCTGGCACAAATGTGCGGACCGAGTGCGGGGGCTGAGCAATGGCGGTGGCACAACATGGTAGATCAAGAGAGGTGCAATGCATGTTTCCTGCGTGGTCATACTGACTGTACGGACGTGACAATGCTGATGATAAAGACGTGAAGCTATAAGGAGTCAAGATCAGGGGGAGTCAAGATCAGGGGGAGCGCGAGGAGATAACAAGTTAAGATTAGGGAGAGATTGTTAGCAATAATCTTGTTTTAGTAAGTTTGAGTCTAATTAGATTTTCTAATTTGATAGTTTTGTATGTACGTGGGAGCTTTTAGTGTGTAATAGTCCGGCTAGGACTGTTGGCCGTATAGTACTAGGACTAGAAGAGTTCGTACGTGGAGTCAGGTAGTTGTTTAGGAAAGTTTGGCATGAGTTCACGTGGTGTTAGTTCCTAGTACTAGAGTTTGAGTACGTGTAGGTTTCAAGTAGAGTCCGAGTCATGTTAGTATAGGTTGGTCTAGTGTGCGTGTATATATACATACACTAGTAGAAACAGGCCTTTTATCCTGATTTGTAAGGGGCTTTAGTACCGGTTGCCCAACCAGGACAGGGCAATTGGGACTAAAGCCCCAACCCTTTAGTTTCGGTTGGGCTGCGAACCGAGGCAAAAGGGCGGTCTACATGGCCGCTGGCTATCGCTAGGGGAGGGGCATTTGTCCCGGTTCGTAATACGAACCGGGATCTATGCGTCTCTGTCGCGGCAGCATTTTGTGCCGTGACAGAGATTTTTTTTGTATATTTTTCATTTATTTTGTTTCCCCTTTATCTATTTCCTTTTTATGTTTTGAGAAGCATTTATTTTGTGACACTTACCCCGACACTATGCTATGAGGAATGCTCGTCTTCATAATAGATGGTGCGAGGTTGATGTTACCGAAAGGATTCACATGGAGGCATGGTGCGGATTTGAGGGACATAAACATGATGTCCCTCAAATCCGCACCATGCCTCCATGCGAATCCACTTTCGATAACATCAACCTCGCACCATCTACTATGAGAACGAGCATTCCTCACAAGATAGTGCTGGGGTAAGTGTCATCTACCTTAAGAGAACCATTATTTTACAAAACATCTCCCGATTATATTACACAGCAAGTATCAGATATATTACATTCATGCATATATATAATATAAAGTGTTTTATGATCCCTATTACATTATCATAATATTCCGATAGTATTCTCCTTTTGGATCTAGGACCTCTGCATCTAAGAATCCCGCAATTTCCTCTTGGATTGCTTGTATGCGATCCTTTGGTAGAAGATTGTCCCACAACCGTTCGATCTAATTTAAAAGAATGAGTCAACATATATGAATGAAACTAAACACAATTGATGGTAATAAAAAAAAATTCTGAATATTGTTTACATACTTGAAGTTGTTCTAAGTTTTTGCCCTTCTCACAGGTCGTCTGACGAATGAACTCACAGACATAGTATCCACATAAGTTATTTCTGTCTGACTGCCTCAGACACTTTATGAGAACAAAGTTTAATCAAAATAACAATAATTAAGCATGATAATGGTATCGAAACTAGAATCAAAGAGATGCGCGGATCTAGGTAGTAGTACTTATATTTAGTGGTTTAAATGTAAGCTTCTCTTTCCAGGCACCCTTAGCCTTGTTGGTGAATCGTTTCCAAGCGCTGCCCGGCAAAAAAAATGAATAAAATGAGTTATTAATTACTTGATGCATGTAAATGAACAAAAGTTGCCGATATAGTGTCATAATGACTGAAATTATCGCTGGAGCACATCCTGCATGGGTTCCCACTTCTCAAGGGGTTTACGTTTAGAGCTCATGACTTGTACTACTCCACTGTCAAGTTGAATGATTAGCAGAATATAATAGAATATGCGCATGCATAACTCATCAATTATACACTTAACATTGAGTAAGCAAAATAGAATGTGTACAAGACAATAACACTCACTCGAAGTTGTAAGGTAATAATATTTTCCTTTTGGTTTCTTGAAACCTTAGAGCCATTACGATTTTATCCTCTGTGTCCTTGGGATTAAGTTTCACAGTAATTTCATGAACCCAATATGGGTCAATGAACCCAATGTCATAGATCTGTTCTCTTCTACATTCGAGAATCTTCAGTCTGCATAATATAGTGAGTATGATTATACATGCGATATAAATGAGGTGAGCTAACTAGAGACTTAATTATTAGAGAAATAATACTTACAGATAGTAGGCACCGACGATCGATTTGTCGAGGGCGTCTTGATTGAAAAACTGATGTAGTTCAGGAAATTCAATCAGTATTTGGGCATCTCCATACCCATAATGCTCGTTTCGAACTCCGATCACTATCTAGTTTGCCCCTTCCTTTGTGGCTTTAATGTACCAATTATGCAATCTTTGCATTTTTGTTGGTAGATGATACATTGCAAATGTATCTATAATTTTTGATGTTCCATGCTTGGTTTTATCCACTTTCTTGTGTTTTGTCCACACAGTACTTTTCATATGATTTCTTGGACTAACCTATTAACAAGAGCCACGATTGCCCTGCCATTTCTGCTGTTTTGGTTCTAAGAAAGTCGAAAATGAATATTCTTGGAATTGGACGGGACAAAAGCCAAGTGCCTATTTTTCCGAAGTCATCGATGCGAATCTGAGGCGGAGAAGGGCTGGGGCCACCACCACACAGCCCGCGCCAGGTGGTCTGCCGACCAAGACCCTCTCGGCCTCTCCTTCCGCATATATATTGCCCTCGGGGCGAAAACCCTAAGGACCCGATCAAAAATCCACAAAATAGTCTATAGCTGCCGTCATCTCCATCCCTAGATCAGGAGGGATCTAAAGCTCTTCCCGGCACCCTACCGAAGAGGGGAATTCACCCTGGAGGCCTTCTTCATCACCATGCAAGCCTCCGGTGTGATGTGTGAGTAGTTCATCTTTGGACTACGGATCCATGTAGTAGCTAGATGTCTGGTTCTCCTCCTTTGTGCTTTCATGTCTAGATCTTGTGAGCTCTGTTCATGATCAAGATCATCTATTTGTAATTCTGCATGTTGTGTTTGCGGGGATCAGATGGATATTGAGATGCTATTTCAGATTGATTATTGATTCTATCATGTCTTTGTTATTTGTGATCTTGCATGCTTTCCGTTGTTAGTAGCTATCTTGGCCAAGCAGATGCTAGCAACTCCAAGAGTTAGTATTTATGCTCGATAGTGGGTTCATGCCTCTGGTAATCTGGGGAAGTGACAAAAATCTCTAAGGTACTAGATGTGCTGTTGCTACTAGGGAGAAAACAACAATCCTTTGTTCATAGAACAATCATATTGTTGTAAAGCAATAATCTGTTGCTTGCAACTTAATACTGGAGGGGGTTCGGATGATAACCTGAAGGTGGATTATTGGCCATAGATGCAGTTGGATGGCGGTCTATGTATAATGTTGTAATGCCCAATCAAGTTCCAAAGGAGTCAAGATGATTAGTATATGCATGTATTGCTTTCTCGATGTTTGTCAATTTCCCTGTTGTAATTTGTTCACCCAGCATGTTATCTATCTTAAGGAGAGCCACCTCTAGTGAACTATGGATCCCGGTCCTTTCTTTTACATACAATCTATACAATCTACAAACTGTTTACTATTTTGTGTTTACTTTCTGAAAACTTTTACTTCCTTCCATTCGATACGTTTAATCCTTTGTTTTTAGCAAAACCGATGAGATTGACAACCTCATCGCAAGTTGGGGACAAAGTTCTGTGGTTGTTGTGCAGGTCCCCACGTTGCTACTAGCACCGGTAGTGCGCCCTGCCAAGGCTCAGCTAGTAACACCTTTGGGGTGTTTCCTTGCTCCTACTGGTTCGATTAAACCTTGGTTTCATAACTGAGGGAAACTTGCTGATGTGCTCATCATACCTTCCTCTTGGGGTTCCCCAACGAGCTCTACATCAACACCAAGCCATCAAGCACTTTTCTGGCGCCGTTGCCAGGGAGTCAAGGACATCTTCACAAGGGGAGTCCCTCATAACCAATCTCTTTACTTTGTTATTTTTGTTTTGCTTAGTTTATTTTGCTTTGTTTGCTTGTTTCTTTATTCAAAAACACAAAAAAATAGTTTTACTAGTTTGCTTTCTTATTCAAAAAAACACAAAAAATGAGTACTCTTGAAAACACTAAGTTGTGTGACTTCACTAGCACCAACAACAATGATTTTATGAGCACACCTATTGCTCCACCTGTGCCTGAAGATACTTTCTTTGAGATAAAACCCGCTTTACTCAATCTTGTTATGAGAGAACAATTTTCTGGTATTGGTAATGAAGATGTTGCTGCCCATCTAAATAACTTTGTTGAACTTTTTGAGATGCAAAAGCATAGGGATATAGATGGTGATATTATTAAGCTGAAATTGTTTCCTTTCTCTTTGAGAGGAAAAGCTAAAGAATGGTTGAATTCCTTGACTAGGAATAGTATTGATTCTTGGACTAAGTGCAAATATGCTTTCATTTGAAAATACTATCCTCCTGCTAAGATTATATCTATGAGAAGTGAAATAATGAAGTTTAAAAAATCTGATAATGAACATATTGCTCAAGCTTGGGAAAGAATGAAATCTTTGGTAAAGAATTGTCTCACTCATGGATGGTATTTGGATGATCATCCAAACTTTTTATGCAGGATTGAACTACTCTTCAAGGAACCTATTGGATTCTGCTGCTAGAGGTACCTTTATGACCATTACTTTGGGTGCTGCAACAAAACTTCTGGATAATGTGATGGTTAACTATTCCGAATGGCATACTGAAAGAGCTCCACAAGGTAAGAAGGTAAATTCTGTTGAGGAAACCTCCTCCTTGAGTGATAAGATTGATATTATTATGTCTATGCTTGTTAATGGGAAAGCCCATATTGATCCAAATAATGTTCATTTAGCTTCTTTGGTTGCTCAAGAAGAGTAAGTTGATGTGAACTTTATAAGGAATAATAATTTTGGCAACAATGCTTATGGTAATAACAATTATAGGCCCTACCCTCCTAATAATACTTATGGTTATAATGGTAAACCTGGATTACCTAGTCAAGGAAGAATTTTAGAAGTTGAAAGAGCCACTAAAAACTTCATGCAAATGCAATATGAGCAAAATAAACTATTTACTAAAATTATGGAGGAACAGTCTACCATTTTGAAGAACATTAGCCATCAACTTGAGAGTCTAAATAGGGAAATTCCTAGTTTACAATTGAAACTCTCTAATGCTGAAAGGAATATATCATCTGCATCAAGCTCAATCTTCATTGATTAATAAAATGGCTGCTAAACCTGAAACTAATGAGAATCCCTTTGCAGCTACTAATGCCATACAAGTAAGAATTGATGAAAATGTTAGACTATTAGCTGAATTACATGCTAAGTGGGAAAGAGAAGATGAAATTGCTAGAAACATTAGTGTTTCTACTATTACCACCACTAGTGTTGAGGCTAGTAATAGTTCTACTACTCTAGATAATAATTTTGATTTTGATATTGATGGTTGCAATATCTCTGAAGTTATTAAGTTCCTACAAAATCTTGCTAAAAGTCCTAATGCTAGTGCTATGAACATGGCCTTTACAAAACACATTACTGATGCTCTCATAAAGATTAAAGAAGAAAAGATGAAACATAAAGCTTCTATTCCTATAAAACAAGAAGATGGTTGGGAACCCATCATTAATATGAAAGTGAATGACTTTGATTTTAAAGCTTTATGTGATCTTGATAGTAGTGTTTCTATTATGCCTAGAAGGATTTATGATATGCTTGATTTGCCACCACTTGAAGATTGTTATTTGAATGTCCCACTTGATGATAATGCTAAAAAGAAACTCATGGGGAGTCTTAATTATGTTCTTATTATGGTTAACAATTCCTATGTCCCCGTTGATTTCTATGTTTTGGATGTTGAATACAATGCTTTTTGTCCTATTACTTTGGGAAGACCTTTTCTTAGAACTGTTGGTGCCATTATTATTATGAAAGAAGGCACTATTAAATATCAACTCCCACTCAAGAAAGGTATAGAACACTTCCCTAAGAAGAGAGAGAAGATTTATTTTGCTTCTCCTATGAAAACAAAATTTGGTCTTAATGCTTCTTCATTTGAGAACACTTGATTCTTTCTTGCTTCTTATGCCTAACTTAAAGGCGTTAAAGAAAAGTACTTATTGGGAGATAACCCAAAAGTTTTAGATGAGTCTTGGAAGTTATTACTTCAGTAATAACCACTCCTTATCCTTTTTATTTGCTTTTTGTGCCAAGAGTAACCTCTGATGAGAGAGAAGTAATGTTTGGGAAAGTTGCTGTCCTGAAACAGATTTCTGTGCTTCACCGTAAAAATTCGTATAAAATATCTGAACGTCTTTTTGAGGCGTGCATTTTTGTGCTTCTGCACCAGGTTGTTATCTAACTTTCATTAGTTCAACACTTTTTGATTTGAGCAATAGAAGGTCTTCGAATTGTTTTGTCTTTACCTACTGGTCTGTTTTGACAGATTTCTGCCATTTTCTGCATTTGCTTCTTGTTGATTCCTTTTTGAGTTCTTTTGGGGAATTGAGCTTTTTGAGGGAAGTGCTTCAGTAGCTAGTGTTATAATGGAAGTTTATTGGTGTTAGAACTGAACCTTAAGATTTATTTATCTTGAGTGCACTAATGTTGCTAATAAAGATTGTGTGAAGTTTTGTATGAAGGCAAAATTTCAGGTGTATGGAAGGAATGAGTAATGAGATGAAGGATGGACTAAAGTGTTGGAGATATGCCCAAGAGGCAATAATAAAGTGGTTATTATCATATCTTCACACTTATGATAAATGTTTACATACCATGCTATAATTGTATTAACAGGAAACATTAATACTTGTGTGATTTGTAAACATAAAAGAGTCCCTAGTAAAGCCTCTTGTTAAACTAGCTTGTTGGTTAATATATGATCATTGTTTCCTGATCATGAACATAGAGATGTTATTAACAACAGGGTCGTATCATTAGGAGAATGATGTGATGGACATACTCCTATAGATAAGCGTAGCATAAAGATCAAGTCATTTCAATAGTTCAATTGCTATATGCTTTCTGATACATAGTAACCTAATTCCTTCGACCATGAGATCATGCATATTGCCTTTACTGGATGGATGCTTTGATGTCATCAAACACCACACCGTAACAGGTGGCTATAAAGGTGGCATTGAGTGTTGGAAATTATTGGTTGAAACACATGGATCAAGAGTGGGATTTGTCCATCCACATGACGGATAGATATTCTCTGGGCCCTCTCGGTGAAATGTCATCCAAATTAGCTTGCAAGCATGTGACTTGGTCACAAGGGATCACATATCACGGGAACGAGAAAAGAGTACTTATCGAGAACGAGGTTGAACTAGGTATGCAGAGATCGACGATCATGACCTCGGATAAGTAACATATCGTGAGACAAAGGGAAATTGGTATCGTATGTAAGTGGTTCATTCGATCAAAGTAATCGTAGAAATATGTAGAGCCATATGAATTTCCAGATTCCTCTATTGGTTATTGTTCGAGAAGTGTCTCGATCATGTCGCATAATTCACGAACCGTAGGGAGACACACTTAAGGATTGACGTTGTTTGAGTAGTTATGGTATTATGAGAAAGAGACCGAATGTTGTTGGTCTCGGATGGGATCCGGGATATCACGAGGAGATCCGGAATGGTCCGGAGAATAAGATTCATATAAGGAAAGTCCCATTTCGGAGTTGGGGAATGGTTCCTGTTTTCATCGGAATGTTCTAGAATGTTCGGAATGTCCGGCACTCGGAGGAAGGGTACATGAATGTGTCATTGCAAATTGGAATGATTGCATCATGTACTAAGTGTTCTCGCTGTCCAAAATAAAGGGTTTATTTAAATCCTAAATTGAAAAGTCAAGCGGCTAGTTTGAAAGTCAAACGGCAAGTTTTGGAAAGTGGAAAGAGGAGGAGAAGAGGAAACCGAGTTGGAGGGAGACCTCCTCCAACCGCGCCAACTCAATGCCGAGTTGGGGAGGACTCCACTCCCTCTCCTGGCCAGCCCCTCCCACCTATATAAGGAGGCAGGGCTCCCCTCCTGACACACAAGTTCCTATCCTCTAATCTAAATCCTAGATCTAGACCCGGTTTAGAGCTATTCGGTTTAGAGCCTTCTAATTGGTTTAGAGCCTTCTAATTGGTGTGTCTAATTACTAGACCACTAATAGCCTCTCTCATAAGCTCCACCATACTACTTTTGGCTTAAGGCGAAGCCTGCATGATCTCCCTCTACTTCCGGTACCACGCCGTTGTCTTTGCGAATCGCGAGAGAGTGCTACAACCTCCATTTTCTTGGAACAAGGAGAGGAAGGTCTTCGTCAAAGTACGAACGTGTGACCGATCATGGAGCGCTGCTGAACGTGGCGCTGGAAGGATCGTCTCTGCGATCTTGAGATCGGAAGAAATCGACTACATCACCCACGAGAATCTGCTCTCGTTAACCGCTTTGGAATCTTCGAGGTGAGTTCCACTATCGACTCGTTGCTACAATCTAGTAGATAGATCTTGGCTTGTTTGTTTGTATGCGATAGAAAATTTTGTTTTCCATGCTACGAACCCCTACTGGGTATCGAGCCGTGTCTATATGTAGATCTGTTGCAGTAGAACACAATAGTCATTGTGGGCGTTGATGCTTTATTGTAGATTGCTTTTGTGTACTTTGCATCTTGCGGTATGTTGGGATGAAGCGGCCGGGCTAACCTTACATGACATCGTTCATGAGACTTGCTCCACGCTTAACATGCAACTTGTATTGCATAAGTGGCTCTGCGGTGCTGTTTCTCCTAGCATAGTTAAGATCCAATTTACAGCGGGTAATCAACAATGCTAGTATCAATGTTGTGGTTCTTGTTCGTAAGTTAGAACGACACTTATTGAAAGCCCCAAACCACGTAAAATATGCAAAGAAAGTAGAGGCGTCTAACTTTGTTTTGCGAGGGGTGTCTTGATGATGTGATATGGCCATGATTGTGATTATATTTGATGTATGCAATGTTCCTTATTGTAAGTTGGCAACGGCAGAGCCTTATGGTTGTCTTTAATTTTGTTAAGACCTGCGTGTCTATTCAAAGTAGTTGTAATAGTTGAAGCTGGTGGGCGACAACCATGAAGAAGCATCATTGACCTTGATGCTATGCGGTGATGATGGAGATCATGTTCGTGCTTGAAGATGGAGATCGAAAGCACAAAGAAGAAAGGCCATATCATATCACATATTATGAATTGCATGTGATGTTAATCCTTTATGCATCTTGTATTGCTTAGTAGGCAGCGGTAGCATTATAAGATGATCCCTCATACATAAATTTCAAGTTCTAAAGTGTTCACCCTTAGTATGCACCGTTGCCAAAGCTTGCGCTTGAAGCACCACGTGATGATCGGGTGTCTTTGATTCCGCTGGTGAATACAACGTAAGCAAGCCAGATTTGCTTATGCGGTAGCTAAGGTTGATCTTGACGAGCCTAGCATGCAGACATGGCCTCGTGAACACGGATTACTGAAAGGTAGAGCATGAGTCATATAGTAGATATGATGAACATGTTGATTGTTCGCCATTGAAGCTATATCAACTCTCGTGATGATCGGTTTTGATGTGGTGGATTTGGTTCGTGTGATCACTAAAACAATGTGAGGGATATTGTTTTGAGTGGGAGTTCACCTAGATTAATTTAATTATTAATTAGAACTCAATTTATCATAAACTAAATCAAAGTTACTTTGCATAGTTGTTGTAGTCATTGGCATCCGTTTACCACCTTGCTTAGTTATAATTGAGATGATAGAACTATAGAATTCTGGTTAGTTACTTTCTAACTGGTATCGTATTGTATTGAAGTGTTAATCTAAAGTTTAGAAGTCCTATTGCAAACTTTCAGTAAGTTCCGGTTACTCCATGAAGTTTAATAATTAGTATTAAATCAAGAGTAACAATTCCAAATGTTAGTATATAAGTATCATGTTTGTCTCCATGATTCTTGATATTCAAAGATTGTCTTAATATCAAGGTTATCTAGGATCTGAAAGAGTTGTTTCAGAAACCATGATGTGTGGAAGATATTGTGATATCTGAAACAAAGTTTTGGTTACAACATGATAGAGTATAATATGGCAAAGTTCATGTTCTCATATTTTGATGAGAATTTGCAAAAGGTTGGAGACACTAGTTGTCCTAATCCTCCAAAAGGTTTTGGATAGCAACATTATACTCATAATTCATCGTTACAAGCTAAAAGTAGCTTGATCATGGATAAATCCATGATGAGGTGAATATTTGATGTAGGTAAATTGTTTACTACACCAAGAGATTACTAAAGAAAGGAATTTGAAAGAACATCAAATATTTGATAATGATGATCTACTTCAAAGTGCAAGTTCAAAGACATTGGTATTTAACTATACACGCTTTGGACTATGTGTCATAAGTATGACTCCACTATTGATGTTGATAGATTCTTTCAAACAGAAATACTGAAAGAGAATCTCATAAATATGTGGCAGAAAAGAAAAGACTAGAATTGTTCAGCTTAAGTATATGGATGATATACATGTTATGGCTATATTCTTTGCTTATTAAACAATGTGGTTCTTAAGTATTTGATACTGAATTTGTTGGTATGAATCGTCATACGAAACAACACAATTCATGAACTACAATGGCCTAAGTAACTAGCAAAAGAATATGTGATGATGTTCATCGAGAACAAATAAAGGGTTATTATGTTGCTCGTTAAAACATCAAAGCTTGCCTTCAAGATTTGTTTTATCAGGTATTATGAGAACAAAAGGGTTGTTCAAATAATTGCCGTAATCCATAAAAGATGGATGATTCACAAATCTCGTTGGAGAAATCACATCCATAAAACTAATGCTAAAATTGTCGAAAGACAAATTGATTGAAAGATCACTTAGGAAGTGACATCGCCGTTTAAATTATATTGGAAAGAAAACATGAAGAAACTCCATGTGGATGGAATTTTGGAGTCTTTTGATTTTTGATCAAATGACGGTTTGTGAAACTTTCCTAGAGATAATTAAAACTTCGTTCATAGGCCAAAAGGGAACGAAAGACTAGCTTATTGGAACTTGTGCATATTGTTGTACGAACTCCATTATGTGTAGTCAAGCGATGGATTTCAACTTCATATGCTTTCTCCGAAAATTTGAGTGAATATGTGAATATTTACTTAATAAGGATGAAGTGTGAAATATTTGAAAAGTTCGAAAGATTTTCAAGATGAAGTGCAAAATCATTGTAACAAGAATATAAATAGTTTATGATAAGATCATAAAGGAAGATATTTAAGTTACAAGTTTAGCATAATACCTAAGATTTAAGGAATCGTTCCGTGGATTTGCATTTCCCGAAACACCATAAGAGTATGGAGTGTTCGAGATATGTAATTGAAACCTTGTTTGACATGGTAAGATCAAAGGTGTAATTTATAGAACTGCCATTATATTTTAAAGATTAAAAGCTTTGGAGATTACCGTTTTCCACTAAAAGAGCTCCATCATAATCCGCTGAAATGACACCATATAAGGTTATGGTTTGGGATAAAACCCAAGTAGTCCTTTCTTAAACATTGGTATGCTATGCATAAGAAAGATGTTTGCAACCAAAGTCGGATGAACCTGTCTTTGTATAAATGTTAAGTATTCCTCCATAAACACCGGAGACAAAAGTGTTTGTCGCTTAGAACGTCAAGTTTCTTTGAGAAGGAATTTTTTTGTGAAAAGTTAAGTGGGAGGACAATAGAACTTTGATAAGGTTAAAAGAACCTTAGCTATATGTGCAAAGTTGCGCAGCACCGAAAAGTGTTCCGGAGGCAGCAACAATGCTCATGGCTCACGTGCCTCAAAGGTTGTGGTCACGGAGGTCTAAGTTTCTATTGAAACAAGTAGGTCGGATGAACAATCAAATACCAAGATTTGAGGGTTGAATCATTATTTGAGAATAATGAACCTACTACATGCAAAGAAGCGATGATGGGCCCTGACTCCGTCAAATGGCTTAAAAGCCATAAAATCCGTGATAGTTCCATACACGAGAAATCAAGTTTTGAACTTGAAGGACCCTCGAGAAAGGTGTAAGACCTTACAGTTGTGTTTGGATCTATAAAGAAGTAGACATGGATGTTTCACATCTATGAAATAGTCGACATGTTGGGAAAAAGTTCACAGCAATGTTCAAAGGTTGACTATGACAAGATTTGATCTTTCATAGTGATATTTAGTCTAGACGGATTAATGTAGCAACCACTACATATAAATTTGTTATATGGTAGTTGAATAAACAAAACAAGTTCTTCTAATAGAATCGTTACCTAGGACATGTGCATAACACGGTCCATAGGGTTTTGTTAATTCAAAGGATGCTAAAAGCATATGCAAACTTCAATGGTTAAAGTAAGCATAGCGGAGTTGGAATCTTCACTATGATGAAACTGTTAAAAGAGTTTAATTTCATCGGAGAAAATGAAGATGCTTGCATTTGCAAGAAATTAAGTGGGAGCGCTAAGACATGTTTCTAATACATTATGTGGAAGACATATTGTTGATTGGAAATAATGTATCTTTTATTAACACATATTAAGAATTTCATCCCGATGAAAGACTTAGGCAAAACCAAATATTTGGCATCAATAGACGCTAATATGGTTGTGCTGAAGTACATAGACGAGATATTGAATGAATTCAATATAGAAACTACAAGAAAGGTTCTTGTTGCACAGAAAGGATTGAAAGAGTTCAATGTTGATGATATATTCAAGTGTATTGGCACTTGGTAAGTGAAACAAAGATTCAAGTATAGATTGATACTTGATGTATGAAATCACAAAGAGTATTTATATCAATCATCTTTGTGATATGTACAAATCCAGATATGTCCTATGCTATAAATATTATGAGCATATACCAGAATGATTCATAAGATGATCATTGGACAATAGTAAGGATATTCTTATGATCTTTTGGAAGAACTAAGAGTATATTATTTGTAGAAGTGACAAATAGATGGTTAGTTCATTGTAAAAGTACTACATTGATACTAGCTTTGTCACAAAGTACAAATTTAGTTTATCTCAAACTAAACTAAGGGTGGCACAATATAATGGAAAGTGAGTTCCATAATGGATTTGGATGAGTTCCAAAGTTAAGACATTGTGACAGATACTACAACAAAAGGCTAAGTATATGACTGCTATTATAGTAGCAAAAGAGGGCATTTGTGTCAAGTAGTTTGTTATCAAACTAGGTGTAGTTCACAATGGATAATACTATGAAGATATATTGTGCGACAATATTATCAACATGTTTTAACCCCAAAGAACTAAAGGTCACACCGAAAGACCAAATTTATACAAAGCCATCTCATTAGAGAATGAGTGATGCGTAGAGACGCAAAGACATGCAATTACACACGGACCTGGAAGTGTCAGATCCGGAGATCAGTTGACCACTAGCAATCGTGTACATACAACACCGGAAAGCCATAGGTGTTGAATACACAAAGGTTTGAAACTAGATTATTGACTCTAGTGCAAGTGGGAGACTGTTGGAGATATGCCCAAGAGGCAATAATAAAGTGGTTATTATCATATCTTCACACTTATGATAAATGTTTACATACCATGCTATAATTGTATTAACAGGAAACATTAATACTTGTGTGATTTGTAAACATAAAAGAGTCCCTAGTAAAGCCTCTTGTTAAACTAGCTTGTTGGTTAATATATGATCATTGTTTCCTGATCATGAACATAGAGATGTTATTAACAACAGGGTCGTATCATTAGGAGAATGATGTGATGGACATACTCCTATAGATAAGCGTAGCATAAAGATCAAGTCATTTCAATAGTTCAATTGCTATATGCTTTCTGATACATAGTAACCTAATTCCTTCGACCATGAGATCATGCATATTGCCTTTCTGGATGGATGCTTTGATGTCATCAAACACCACACCGTAACAGGGTGGCTATAAAGGTGGCATTGAGTGTTCGGAAAGTATTGGTTGAAACACATGGATCAAGAGTGGGATTTGTCCATCCACATGACGGATAGATATTCTCTGGGCCCTCTCGGTGAAATGTCATCCAAATTAGCTTGCAAGCATGTGACTTGGTCACAAGGGATCACATATCACGGGAACGAGAAAAGAGTACTTATCGATGCGAGGTTGAACTAGGTATGCAGAGATACCGACGATCATGACCTCGGATAAGTAACATATCGTGAGACAAAGGAAATTGGTATCGTATGTAAGTGGTTCATTCGATCGCAAAGTAATCGTAGAAATATGTGGGAGCCATATGAATTTCCAGATTCCTCTATTGGTTATTGTTAGAAGTGTCTCGATCATGTCCGCATAATTCACGAACCGTAGGGAGACACATAAGGATTCGACGTTGTTTGAGTAGTTATGGTATTATGAGAAAGAGACCGAATGTTGTTCGGAGTCTCGGATGGGATCCGGATATCACGAGGAGATCCGGAATGGTCCGAGAATAAGATTCATATAAGGAAAGTCCCATTTCGGAGTTGGGGAATGGTTCCGTGTTTTCATCGAATGTTCTAGAATGTTCGGAATGTCCCACTCCGGAGGAAGGGTACATGAATGTGTCATTGCAAATTGGAATGATTGCATCATGTACTAAGTGTTCTCGCTGTCCAAAATAAAGGGTTTATTTAAATCCTAAATTGAAAAGTCAAACGGCTAGTTTGAAAGTCAAACGGCAAGTTTTGGAAAGTGGAAAGAGGAGGAGAAGAGGGAAACCGAGTTGGAGAGGAGACCTCCTCAACCGGGCCATGCCAACTCAATGCCGAGTTGGGGAGGGACTCCACTCCCTCCCCTGGCCGCCAGCCCTCCCACCTATATAAGGAGGCAGGGCTCCCTCCTATGACACAAGTTCCTATCCTCTAATCTAAATCCTAGATCTAGACCCCGGTTTAGAGCTATTGGTTTAGAGCCTTCTAATTGGTTTAGAGCCTTCTAATTGGTGTGTCTAATTACTAGACCACTAATAGCCTCTCTCATAAGCTCCACCATACTGCACTTTGGCTTAAGGCGAAGCCTGCAGGATCTCCCTCTACTTCCGGTACCACGCCGTTGTCTTTGCCGGAATCGCGAGAGTGCTACAACCTCCATTTTCTTTGGAACAAGGAGAGGAAGGTCTTCGTCAGTATCGAACGTGTGACCGATCATGGAGCGCTGGCTGAACGTGATACCGAAGGATCGTCTCTGCGATCTTGAGATCGGAAAGAGTACGACTACATCACCCACGAGAATCTGCTCTCGTTAACCGCTTTGGAATCTTCGAGGGTGAGTTCCACTATCGACTCGTTGCTACAATCTAGTAGATAGATCTTGGCTTGTTTGTTTGTATGCGATAGAAAATTTTTGTTTTCCATGCTACGAACCCCTACATAAAGCTCAAGCTTGGGGATGCCACGCGTGTCACCCCAATAAATATCCAAGAAGTAGAAGCGTCAAAGCTTGGGGATGCCCAAGGCATCCCCCTCTTCATCAATAAAAATCCCAGGTTTCTTCCAAACGCTTCATTTTTATTGTTTCATGCACAGTTGTGTTGTTCTTGGAGCGCCTTCTTTTTCGTTTTCGTTTTGGTTTTTGTTTTCTTTTGTTTGCTTAGTTTTATGAATAAATTGGTTGGACCCCCTCTTTCATACATTGGTTTGCAAATAGTTTGGTTTGGTTTGGAAAAGAGTAGGAATGTTCATGCTTATGTGGTAAAAAGAGCTCGTTTTTGACTGTGGCCTATGCTCTGTCATGCCATGCTTGATATTGTTTTGGATTTATGCTTAGTATTCTTTGCTGTAGCATGAATTTTTATAAACAACTGAGATTGCTTAATGTGTCTTGGATGAATCATGCGTTGTTTTAGCATATTAAAGCATAGTATAGTGGTATTCTCCTTTGATGCTTTATTTGGGTTGACTTGGCACATGCTCACACCATGTTATGACTATCTCAAGTCACCATAGACTTTATGATCCTTTAGTTTTCAACTTGTAGTATCACTTTATGCTTTGATCAATGATGTTTTGTCGCTCTGCATGATTATGGCCATTATTGCTCTCTTAGTTTGTCGCTCCCAGTCTTTTGCTAGCCTCCACAACCAAGTATGAGTTCCACTCATGCATCCAACTCCTTAAACCAAGTTATTCCAAAGAGTCCACCATACCTACCTACTAGCTTATGCTATTCCAAGTATATTCATGCTTTTGTTTACCTTCCAAATTAAACTTGTTATGAGAAAACTAGTGATTAAAGCTCTCACGAACTTGATGGCACACTTTTCTTTTCTTGCCCTTAATAAACTTGAACCATTGTGTCGTCTATGTTGTATATGCTTGCACTTATTTGTTGGGAATTAGCAGAACCATGCTGTCATGGGGAACGCTTTCAACATTGCACTTGGTACTTGTACCTAGTTGATATCATGCTCTTTTGTATATGGATGTCGTCGGTGTGAAATGAAAGGGGAGCTTGTAAGTCCATGTAGTTATGTATATGTGTTAGAGAAATGCCTGGGCCGCTGGTCTAATCCATGCTGACATGGTGGAAACCTGCAGCGTAAGTTCTTGTCATTGTAAGTACATGTCGTCTATGAAGCATTCTTCTTATAAAAAAAAGAAAGAGAGTCCTATATTGAGAAAAAAAGAGAAAAAGAAAAAAAGAGATTATGAAAAGAGGAAAGAGAGAAAAAAGCACCATATTCCCATGGTAAATAAGAAGATTGCTGAGATGCTCGTTGTCTGCTTGCCTTGTTATTTTGATATGGGGATTCTTCCGTATCATCGGGCAAGGGGTACCCTGTTGGCGGTTCTCTATGATACACATGTACTTACGATGAAAGGAACTTACCGGTGACTAAACTTGAGTAGCATGAGGAGCAGCCCTCGTATTCAAGGGACATGAGGTTTCTAACTTATACTTCGTCAAGCATGTACACCATAGTTTGTTCACTTTAACCTTAATCACTTCAAGATGCTTATGATAGGGGCAATGAGAGCTGAAAGCTATAAGTACCATAATTTTTGGAAGCTCTTTATGAGACTTGAATCCCTACTTCCTTTTATAAAGGCCTTTCTTCCACCATTATATTGAGTCACCACCTTCTACCTTTATGCACCTACTTTGAGAGCATAGTGGCCATTCTTAGTTCTATGTGCATTGTCCCACGACTAGTTGATTGACACATAACTTGATATTGCTTGTTTTTAAACTATTTGTATCTAGTCACTCTTATGAACTTTGAAGGTGTCCTATGCATTTATATTTGCTACTCTATGAGGGACAAGCTGAATACTATTATGCTATGTTTTCTTTATGTGAAACAAACAAACGTCTTGCAAAGCATTGTTATTCATGAATCTTTTGTTTGTGCCTTTTCATGTTGCATCATAGTTTCTTTGTCTTATTGCTAGAACTTTGTCTTTCATGTTATGATTGAAGTACTATGATCCCAGCTTTGAATGTTTTACAAATACTTTGATCAAGTCTTTGATGGTGCATGTCACCTCAAAAATTATTCTTTCTTTTTATCACTTACCTACTCGAGGACGAGCAGGAGTTAAGCTTGGGGATGTTGATACATTGCAAATGTATCTATAATTTTTGATGTTTCATGCTTGGTTTTATCCACTTTCTTGTGTTTTGTCCACACTTTGGAGTACTTTTCATATGATTTATTGGACTAACCTATTAACAAGAGCCATAGTGCCAGCTGCCTGTTTTCTGCTGTTTTGGGGTTCCAGGAAAGTCAGAAAATGAATATTCTCGGAATTAGACAGGACAAAAGCCAAAGTGCCTATTTTTCCGGAAGTCATCAGATGCCAGAATACGAGACGGAGAAGGGCTGGGGGCCGGCCACACCACCTGGCCGCACGGCCATGCCTAGCCCGCGCCAGGGGGTGGTTTGGTCGACCCCAGCACCCCGTCGGCCTCTCCTTCCGCCTATATATTGCCCTCGGGACGAAAAACCTAAGTACCCGATCAAAAATCCACGAAAGAGTTTGTAGCCGCCGTCATCTCCATCCCTAGATCGGGAGGGATCTAAAGATCTTCTTGACACCCTGCCGGAGAGGGGAATTCACCATGGAGGCCTTCTTTATCACCATGCAAGCCTCCGGTGTGATGTGTGAGTAGTTCATCTTTGGACTACGGATCCATGTAGTAGCTAGATGGCTGGTTCTCCTCCTTTGTGCTTTCATGTCTAGATCTTGTGAGCTCCGTTCATGATCAAGATCATCTATTTGTAATTTTGCATGTTGTGTTTGCGGGGATCCGATGGATATTGAGATGCTATTTCAGATTGATTATTGATTCTATCATGTCTTTGTTATTTGTGATCTTGCATGCTTTCCGTTGTTAGTAGCTATCTTGGCCAAGTAGATGCTAGCAACTCAAGTTAGTATTTATGCTCGATAGTGGGTTCATGCCTCTGGTAATCTGGGGAAGTGACAGAAATCTCTAAGGTACTAGATGTGATGTTGCTACTAGGGAGAAAACAACAATCCTTTGTTCATAGAACAATCGTATTGTTTACTTTACGCATAATTAAGTAAAGCAATAATCTGTTGCTTGCAACTTAATACTGGAGGGGGTTCAGATGATAACCTGAAGGTGGATTATTAGTCATAGATGCAGTTGGATGGCGGTCTATGTATAATGTTGTAATGCCCAATCAAGTTCCAAAGGAGTAAAGATGATTAGTATATGCATGTATTTCTTTCTCGATGTTTGACAATTGCCCCGTTGTAATTTGTTCACCCAGCATGTTATCTATCTTAAGGAGAGCCCCCTCTAGTGAACTATGGATCTCGGTCCTTTCTTTTACATACAATCTACAAACTGTTTATTGTTTTGTGTTTACTTTCTGCAAACTTTTACTTCCTTCCATTCGATACGTTTAATCATTTGTTTTCAGCAAAACCGGTGAGATTGACAACCTCATCGCAAGTTGGGGACAAAGTTCTGTGGTTGTGTTGTGCAGGTCTCCACGTTGCTACTAGCACCGGTAGTGCGCCCTGCCAAGGCTCAGCTAGCAACACCTTTGGGGTGTTTCCTTGCTCCTACTGGTTCGATTAAACCTTGGTTTCATAACCGAGGGAAACTTGTTGCTGTGCTCATCATACCTTCCTCTTGGGGTTCCCCAACGAGCTCTACATCAACACCGAGCCATCAGTAGATACTTGACATCCTCAGGTCTGATGAGAGGTTTCCCGTAATCGTATTTGTATGCTTCCTCAGTGACGGGGAAATCTAACTGGTCTAAGTACTTAGCAATAGTCATAACTTGAGCAGCGGCCGCTTCTCCATACAGTGCAACAATTTATGGATCATACTGCTCGTTCGCAGCTTTGCTCGACTCCACCATGGTATCGGAAATCACTTTGAGCGGGGGGCATTCCTTATTTTTTTGTAAACCGAACTAGGGAACTGAATTTCCCGTTTGCACTAGTGTTCTTCGACCACACCATTGACTGATGTGACTTGACAATAGAGTGGTCATAGTCTGATGAAAGCCTTGGCTCAGGTTGATGAAGGGTCTTCAACATTTTTGCACTTTGGATTTTTCTTCTTTGGTGCTGGGGAACTATGGCTCTTTCACCCGCTTGAGGCTATCAAACCACTGTTGCGTTTGGGCCTTTGCGATCACCGCATTCACCTCTTTAGTATAGTCATAAGCTCTCTTAGGAGGAACCTTTGGTACTTTTGGGAGGGGCTCTGGTAGACGCTTTGGTGATCGGTTACTCTTTCGCTTTTGGCCCTGACCCTTTTGTACTTTTGGGAGGGGATGAGATGGCTGACACGGCGGTGAAGACGGCCGTGCTGGAGACGCCTGACGTGGCGGCAAAGACGGCCATGCTGGAGATGGTTGATGCGGTGGCGGAGACGACGCCTGTCACAGCGATGGCAAAGACGACTGATGCGTTGGAGACAGGTGAGGCTGCGACGAAGATGGAGTTATGCTCTGAGGAGTGGATGGCCTTGGCGTCCGATTTGAAAGCATGATGTGTTGCTTTTGCCATATAATGTTCATGTTTTTTGCTTCTCCCAGCTCAGTCACATCCACTTCACTTGCAGGGTAGTCAAGCTTGAGCTGCTCGAATCCGTCCATAACTTCATCCACCCCGGCAATAGTGTAGCCTTGTGGAACCGGACAACAATGGTAAGTTGGTACTGGTCCAACTAATGGTAAGGCATAGCCGACCGCCACCTTCATCGTTATGTTGACAACTTTCACATGCAACTCACAATGTATGATCTCCATGATATCATCCACTGGGTAGCGAAGAGGAGCCATCACCGGAGCATCATCACCGGGGAGCTCCGTGGAAGCCACATTGCTTTTTCGATTAGTGGATGGGCCGGTAGCATCGAAGGCAGCTTCGTCTACCATGTGCCCCTGATATGGGCCGGTAGCTTGCTGGCTAAGTTTGTCAAGTTGATTCTGATGCTGCTTTAATTGTTGTTCTATTTCGCGCATCCAGTCTTTCTGCTTCATTACTTCAAGTTTCTCCCCTTCCTTTCTCCTTTGATGGCTTCTATCAGGATATTTCTTCCTATGGTCGACAAAACCAAGGTTCCATGGTTTGGAGCCTTCTGTGCCTCGTGTTCGTCCCTCGTGTTCCTTGTTCCCAAGGGCGAGTGAGAGCTCGTCATTCTCTCTATCGGGAATGAACTCCCCATCTTCAACAGCCTTTACTACATTTCTAATGTCTTCGATGGGTATGGGAGTTTCTTTATGTCTTATGTTATATATACACTTTCCTTCTAAGTCCAATGTGCCCCCATGCCCGTAAAACCAATTCCTTACCCGTTCGATCCAATTGTATGGCTCTAGGGTGATCCCTTTAGCCATCAGGTCGGACTTGAGTTTCTCCCACTTAGGCTTGCTAGCCTTGTAGCCACCTTGCCCCATAGTATGGTGATACTGCTTTTTAGCAGCATTTTGCTTATTCGTTTCAGACCTTTTCTTAGCTGGCGCCGATGTCTTGTACGCCACAAAATCATCCCAATAGTCTTTTATCTTCTCATACGCTCCAGTAGTGAAATTTGGAGTCTTCTCTTTCATGACAAAGTCAAGGTGTAATCTTTTCTTCCAGTTGTTGAATTGCTGGGCCATCTTCTTAAGAGCGTACTCTTTTACTTGTTGCTCCATGTGTTTCTGTAGTTCCTCCTGAGTTGGAATCTCCTCATCTAGACGGTAGTCATCTGGATACACCTCTAATGTCGGTAGGGTGAAATTAACCATGAGCTTTTTTCCAAAGAGTGTCTTTGGCTAAGTCACTGACATATAGAGACTCTGGATCCTTTGAAGACCTATACCATTCTCTGATGGTGATCGGGATGTAGTCCCTAACAATAACTCCGCATTGCCTTATAAATTTATTTGCAGCATCAATGCGAGCCTTCGGTTCGTCGTCTAGAGCGACTTTTTCGATCCTGTACCTTTCTTGGTCTCCCAACTTTTTGGCTGGGCCTCGTTTATTATTTTTAGAAGATTTGCTCGATTCAGAGGGCTAAAAAAAGAAAAGGCATTAATATATATGTATATAGACAATAGAGGCTTAATTTATTAATATATATGCACCTCGCCGGCTTCTCCTTCGCCGGCTTCTCCCTCGCCGGCTTCTCTCTCACCGGAGCCGTCTGTTCGATCGAAACCTGGATCTCCCTCGGAGTTGTTCAGATATAGCGAGGTGACATCGTTATCGATATGTCCTCCCTCGTTGATCATATCCTCAAGCGCCATTTCCTTTTCTTCGTCTCTGGGTTCCATATTTCTGCAAAAGGAGAAAATCGGATGAGTCGAACCGGCCAAGCGAGGAGGTTAGGTAGGTGTGGTTTGATGGGCTAGGGATGTAAACCATAATTCGAAGAAACCCTAATATATGGCGCGCGTTGCTGCACCCGTCCATCGTACCTATATGGCGCGCGTTGCCGTGCCCGTCCCTAACCTCAAATGCCGGCTGCGCCATCTCTTCCTAGTAATCTAATAAGAAGTTAGACCCGCCAAGTCTACATCAACATGCGCTGGCGGGTACCCATTGGGGCCCCGAACCCGGCCGGGTCGCGGATCTGGTAAAATATGAGACCCGACTAATTAAACGGGGTGGGTATGGGGGGCCGGACCTGGCCCCGAACCCGACGGGTGCCATCCCTACTACTACTAACTAACTAACCCTAATTAACTAATTAACAACTAATAGCTAATTACCCTAACTAATAACTGATTAACAACTAACCCTAGCTAATTAACAACTAACCCTAGCTAATGACTAATTAACAACTAACCCTAGCTAATAACTAATTAACAACTAACCCTAGCTAATAACTAATTAACAACTAACCCTAAGTAATAACTAATTACCCTAAACTAATTAATAAATAGAGAGAAGAAAAAGCAGAGCTGGGTCTTGCAGCGCGGCTGGTGGAAAACGCATGCGGCGAGCGAGGCAGCGTGAAAGCAGAGGGGGCGCAGAGAGCGGTGGTGCGACAAGGGGAGAGCAGGCCTTGTCTGACGGGGAGGAGGTGGGGTGGTCCGGTGGTGGCGGCGTGATCTGGTGGTGGCGGGCGGTGGCTACGGATGACAGCGGTGGTAGCCGGGGCAGCCGGGACGGATGGTAAGCTCGGGCGGCCTGCCGGCATGCATCGGGGATCCTCGGGGCGACGCGCGTCGTCGGGGCAAGAACTTAGCAGAATGCGAGATGGGGAAGGAGAGGAACGACACGTGTTATATACGGGAGGACCTTTCGTCCCGGTTGGAGCCACCAACCGAGACGAAAAGGTCATACGTCCCGGTTGGTGGCTCCAACCGGGACGAAAGACCAGAGCATACGTCCCGGTTGGAGCCTCCAACCGGGATGTATGATGGCCACCGTAGGGAGAATATCATTTTGCGGCCTGAAAGTTGGGGTGGCCAGGTAACGCGGTACCCAAGTTGATTTTTATCACCGCGATTTGAAAAGTTGGGGCGCCAATTGCTGAGAGGGGTCTTTTGAGTGAATGATGGCCAAACCAAATATTTTCAAATCGCACCCGTTAAGTCAGGATATTCCGTTACACTAGTTCTTGCTGTGCCCCTCCTTCGCCGGTCACTCTTCTTAGCCACCCTGCACGTGTCGTAGGGGCAAATCCATTACTGTACTTTCCTAACTCTCGACACTGAATCTTGCTGCGGCGGCGGCGGTCCCTTTTCTTCCCTTCCCCGACCCTAAATCTGCCGGCGGCGGAGGACCTTTTTTCTCCCTCCCCCGACACTGAATCCGGCGGCGGCGGCCCAACATGTCTTGCAAGGCGAAGGTTGTAGCTACGTCGCCGACTGAAAAGGGTCCGTCGGGGCCCAAGTCTGGGGCTCAACGCGTAGCTGCGGCGAGGTCTTCAGCCCCGGTTAGCGAGGAGGCCAGCAAGGATTCTGCTCCCAAGGTACCCACGAGCAGCGGGTTGAAGAGAAAAGCAAGGCCGGCGGTGGATTGTTCGGCTCTAGTGGGCAGATGCAGCACTCAGATCTCGAAGAAAAAAACCCGGGAGAAGAGCGAGAGGTGAATTTTTCTTATCTGTGCCTTATCTTGCAAGTAGATTAGTTACGGCATAATAGAATCGAATGAACTGAAATGTTCCCCTTTTTAATCAAATTAGGCACAACTTTGATACAAGGGACCTATATGAGTTCACAGTTCATGTTCGGCAGTACACTGCAAAGCTTGATTTTGGTTGCGAGAGGGTTATGTTCGGGCAAGATGTGCATCTGCTTGTGAATTGCAAAGAGGTTGTGTCTGTTTCACAGCTGGTAGATATGCTTGCCGCTAGAATTCCCCGGGGTTCTAGACAGAGGACAAAATTGGTGTGGCGCAACATGAATGATACCTATCAGCAAATTGAGCACTCCCATGAGCTTCAGATGGTTTGGGAGTGTTGTGCAGCTGATCGTAAGGTGAAAGTTGAAGCGATGATTGATGATATGTATGCAAATGCTGGAGATCTTGCTGCCAGAGCTTCTGCTCCTAGAGAATACGGACCAATAGATGTTGATCTAGATAAGTTCAGTATACGCATAGAGGTGGATTCATACATGGCAAAACTTGATGAGGGAGTTAATAAGCCGGTTTAAGTCATGTCTTGTGGAGATCATCACGATTCCAAAAACATAACTCTTGATGAAATGAGAGAGATGATCGGTAAGGAAATCAGTATTGGCCCTAAGCAGATGGCAAAAATCCGGTGGTGGCATCATAAGAAGTAGCAATTCATAGATGTTTTGGATACTGAAGATCTTATGCAGATTATGTGGCAAAAGAAGCGAACCAGGAAGTTGTTCTTCCTTGGTACCATTTCTGATGTTGTTGAACAGGTTATAGTGGATGTAGATGACCCTGTAGTGGCTGAACAGAATGAGGTGGTCGACGTTGATTAGATCGATGAGCTGCTACCACAGGCTTGTCATATGGACCGCGGGGTTCCCCACTGTATTTGTAATATTGACTATTTGTTGCATTTAGAGCGATATGCGTGATTATGTTTGTTGAGAGATTGCGATATAATGCTATGCGAGCTGTTGAGATTTTCGGACATGTCACTCACTGAAACCATCGTTGTTGTAATAAGACATAAGTACATTGTAGTTGACATGATTATGTTTCTTAAGATGACGTACCGTACTTGTTTCAATTATTATGTTTGTTGGGACATTGTAATGTAATGTTTTGTGAAACCATGACTGAACTAGTGATGCATAAATACATTGTAGTTGACATGATTATGTTTCTTGAGATGATGTATTGTACTTGTTTCTGTTATTTTGTTTGTTGAGAGACTGTAATGTAATGTTTTGCGAAACCATGACATGACATGACAAGTGATGTGTAAGTACCTTGTAGTCGACATGATTTTGTTTCTTGAGTTGATGTAATATACTTGTTTCTGTGATTATGTTTGTTGAGAGATTGTAATGTGATGTTTTGTGAAACCATGTTGTGGTTATGTTTGTTGGGAGATTATAATGTAATGTTTTGTGAAACCATGACTGAAGAAGTGATGCATAAGTACCTTGTAGTTGACATGATTTTGTTTCTTTAGATGATGTAATATACTGGTATGTTTTTGTTAGGCAATGAAATTGGGATGGAGGGAGTGCAGGTTTAATATTTGAAATGAGAATGTGTGAAGAGAATCCATATCAGGCAGGAGACAGTAATCCAGGGAAAGGGCATGGTATCCATTAAACTATTGTAACATGCCAATTTAGTCATCATTCTCTCTCTCTCTCTCTCTCTCTCTCTCTCTCTCTCTCTCTCTCTCTCGCTCTCTCTCTCGCCGACGCCGTCGCCGTTGCCGTCGCATTCGCCATGCTGTCCTTGAACGGGAGGACGACCAGTCAAGCAGCGACAACCTTCTCTCCGACATCGAGTATTCCTTCCATGATGTGAGTTCCTCTGTTTTCTCGGGCTAGGGTTAGGCAATGGTAAATCACTCGATTTGAGCTCCATATGTGCATGCAATCATGTTCGATTTCAGCTTTGCGTTTACCTATAGGTACCAAGGACGATCTACGACTCCGAATAGGAGGGCCTAGATCTCGATGGAGAGGTGCCATGTGACCATGGGCTAAAACTGAGGAGATATGTTGCATTCAAGCGATAACACTTTGGGAGAAGGTTTTTGGGCTGTACAAATCAGGTTTGTTTACATTATGTGCAATCGTGACATGAAGTAAAATGTATCGTGCACGTTCATAACACTATAGGGTGTGTGTTTTAGGTTGGCCGGTGTGTAAAGCGAGAGAGTGGGTGGATCTTGGTGGCGGATGCACTTAAGAAATGTTTGGCACGATTATGGGAGATGTATGAGTTGGAAAGGTCGGGAGATTTACTGATGTAAGTGATGCAGCTGAAAAAATTATAAGTGTCGATGCAGAAATAAGGAGCTGGAACAAGAAACCGAGAATTTGCAATCAAAGCTAAGCGGCGGAATCGATGGGAGCTTGGTTGTTGGAACTACAAAGAAGCTTCAGGATAGTCACAGGTTGCTGATTCATAATGCAGAAAAGGAGAGGGATCAACTCAGGGAAGACAAGAAGAAGCTAGAGTGCTGCATTGCGGATCTGTTGAAGGAACTGAAGAAGGCGCGCGAGGGTGAACAAGGACAGACTATAGAGGATAAAGGAAATTCGAGATGAATAATTTATGTTGTACCAATGCCTGAAACTAGTTAATCGTAAGACTTGCGATTGCTTTCGAACTAAGCCAAACTCAATCCTCGAGCAAACTAATTTCACGAACACACATATCGTGCATAGAGTTAAGTTTACGCTTACAAAATCACCACTGCAGAGGATAAACCAAACATTCGATTACTAAATAGACATATGTTGTGTTCAAGCGAGCACGGCACTGAGCTGCTGTTTTCCTCCCTAAGATTGGCCAGCTCCTTCAGTACTATGTCGTGCTTCAGCTGTAGGTTCTAGCGCTCCGTCACGGATTGGATAATTTTATCCGTAGACATACGATTTTCCTTCAAGATCCCTTTCATGATCTCCGTCTGCTTCCTAGCCGAGGCGCGACCTTCATTGTGTAGCTTCGCCCAGTCGGCGTTTAACTCCTTCAGTTTCTGGCACTTGTCAGAAAGGACCGCGAATTCAGCCTTGATTGGTCAAAGGCCAGTTTCTGAGAATTCCGCTTCTCCCTTTGGATTGCTATCTTGTCATTTAGCCAGGTCGCCAGGTCCTGGTCGATCTTTCGCCTCTTTCCCTGCAACAAAAATACATAGTATGGTTTGTTCAGTTCACCAGGACAAGCTGGTTAGTTTCCATAATTAACTGAATCGACTAGTGGCACTGTCATAATTTCAAGGAAGAAGCAATCTAGGACTAATCAACATTTTATGAATCGACTAGTGGCACTGTCATAATTTCAATTTCGAAGACAAATAAGATTTATCAGCAGTTTAGTGTGCTGTGGGTTTTTCCCAATATCACCAAATAGTAGTGGGAGAGTGGCAAACTCATAATGCAGAAACCCATGTCCAGATACATATGGAAAGAGAACATGGTGTCCATTCATGAACATGAACACCAACACATGTCCAGATAGATAAGGAGTTGCCCTAGGATTCTTATTGCACCCTATAATGGGAAGCAGACATGGGCATTGCTCCTTGAACCCTAAACATTACAAAAGGAGAGGAGGATGAACTGGTATTCGTGTCCCCGCTAACGGGAATCAGATTTGGGCATTGCTCCGGTACGCCTCCAGACATGCCCTTAGCTCCTCGTCTCTTTCCGAACACCCTCGAGTACGGTGATCCCTCTGCTCATGTCCGCCTTCATCTCCTTGACTGCATCTAGGCAACGGTTCCTGTCATGGTAGGCTCGTATGGTAGCCTTGGTTTCCTTGATGCGTCCTTTGAGTGCCTCGCTGACTTCGTCCTGCAGGAGAATGCACCTTTCCACGAGATTCTTCTTCTCCTCCGTGAGCTCGTTGATTATCTTGATGGCCTGTTCTTGCCTGATCAAGTTACGGTCAAGCACTTTCTGCAGCCTAACAACGTCACGTGCAAAATCTAGCGAGATCTCCTTCTGCACAGATAATTGCTTGCGTAGGCTCTCATTAGCTTGGGTGAGAGAGCATGCAAGCTCATGTTGGTTGGCAATCTTGGAATTGATCACGGCCACCTTCTCACGGTACTCGGCCTTCGATCGCTGCATCGTTCATGTTAATTGAAATAGGAATTCTACAATTACACTCTAGGTCCCAGGTGAATACTAATACAGATCAAAAAAAATCCCCGTTGAATCTATTGGCCGCAGTGTTAAAAAATGGACCTGGAGATCTATTCATGACCACGATAAACTAATCCTAATCACAAAAAATCCATAGTGAATCTATGAACAGCGGTATTAAGGAAAGACCAAGAGATCTAGTCATATTCATGAAAACAAATACAACTCGCAAAAGAAGAAGAAAAACCAATGCGGGGCGGACAGCATCTAAGAAATCCACATCATAACTCGGAGAAATAACAGTGTGGAGATTTGCTACCTCGTTGAGACATGGAACAGGGCCGAACGGGTCCTGCAACGCCTCCCTCATGGTGGATTCGGGCTCCACGGCCGATCTGTAATACGTAGAAGAGGAAGAGCCACAAGAAGAAGAAAAACAAGAAGAAGCTGATTAAGATCATGATGGAGAGGGAGATGGAGAAGAAGTAGAATAAGGAGACCGTACCGGGAGGAGCCCTCGCCTGCTAGAACATTCGACGCCATTGTCGAGGGAGATTGGGACTCGATGAGAGGGTGTGCTTGAGCGGCTGGTAGAGCAAGAAGTGCCTCGTGGCGATTTCTCTCCCTTTTCTCCACGAGGATCGTCGACTGGCCTCTCCCCCTCCTCAGTGGAGCCATGGCTTGCAGGGTGAGTGCGGCAGAGGCAGGAGGAAGGAGATAGTGATTATTAGTGTGGGAGAAGAGTAAGAGTACATGCCGTGGTCCAGTAGTACTAGTACTAATATACAAGACCACCGTGTACGGTCTACCTTCTCAAAGAAGCCAGGGAGGCAGGGGTAGGGAATCAATGGGACTTGTCTTTATTGCAATGGACACTTCAATGGTCTTTGGCGCCGCCCAAAATCCAGTATATAATAAGGGGAGTGCGAGCCGGGTGGTCGTCACAGGAATCGGCGCGCATATCCCGCGTGCGTGTGTCATGTGTTGATGGGGCAATGACACGTGCAACTGCTGCACGATCACGTCGGCACATCCAACTCCGTCGAACTCCACGTGACACGCACGCACATGATATTTACGAGTCTAGAATACGATGTGCCACTTTAGTTGTGATCAAATTATGTTCAGTACACGAGATATTACTTTTTTTTTGATAATCGACAAATGCACGCGTGGACACGATACACGAAACCGCTGCTCGTCCTTGATCAGATTGGCACCCCACTCTGTGTACCCGCCATCGACCATTCTAAGCAACTACCTCAAGCACGATGCCCCCTCGCCGTGGTAATTGCAGGTCCAAGCCATCCACTGACCGTCCTGTGTCCCCGACACTTCGCTGCATCGTCCGCGCTCGCGAGTCGCCTGCTGAGGCAGCACGTCGTGTCCGACCGCGCCAGGATCCATCGACATCGGCACTCGAGGACACCGCAACGTCGAAGCTCGTACCGGCCACACAGGAGGAGCGTGGGGTACCTGCAGCGTCGGACGAGCGCAAAGTAGCAGCCAGGACGGGGGCGCGTGTTGCACTGGCGAGTACGGACAAGAAGAGGAACGAGAAGAAGACCAGGAAGAAGAGAGGAGATAGCTATTTGGATGAGTCCGACTCGGCCAACGAGGAGGCGTTCATCGATCAGTTGGAGGCAGAAGCGGAGGAGAGTGACGTGGACCCATGGGACTACGAAGAGGAGGAGGAGGACTCCGACGAGGAGATAGCGCGCTTATTTGAGGAAGGGGCGGTGTCGAGTCGTCAAAGGAGGGCACCGACGGCGCCGATGGCGGGGACCATGGCATTGACGAAGACGAGGACGAACCGGAAGACGAAGACGACGGCTTCTTCGAAATATGATCATTTATTTTATTTATTTTAGTTAGATAGATGGATTTTCACTTGTTTATGGGGGTTTAGTATCGGTGGCACGGATAGAGAGGTGGCACGGATTGACCATGCATAAAAAAGTGGAGAAGGGAGGGGTTATCCTGCCCGTTGGATCACATGGGATCAACGGTTGGTGGAGACGATCCGCGTGACATCTGTGTCAGCCAATCAGGGCATAGCACCCAGAGTGAGCACATGTTTGGGATCTCCACATGTTTGGGCTTTTGTGAGATTTGTGACACACAGAGAGAGAGGGAAGATCTCTTTTCACAATCCGCCTATGGATCCACCCGTACCATTCAAATGTCATTGCATTTGTGCTCTTTTCACAATCCACCTATGGATCCACCAGTGTCATTGCATGTGTGTTCTTTTTACTAACAACAACCAGAGTCATTCCATGTGTGTTCTTTTCACATACCACATATGGATCCACCAGTGTCATTGCATGTGTGCTCTTTTCACAATCCACCTATGGATCCACCAGTGTCATTGTAGGTGTGTTCTTTTCACTAACAACAACTGGAGTCATTGCATGTGTGCTCTTTTCACAATCCACCTATGGATCCACCAGTGTAATTACAGGTGTGTTCTTTTCACTAACAACAACTGGAGTCATTCCATGTGTGTTCTTTTCACATACATCATATGGATCCACCAGTGTCATTGCATGTATGTTCTTTTCACAATCCACCCATGCATCCACCGGTGTCATTGCATGTGTGTTCTTTTCACTAATAACAACTTGAGTCATTGCATGTCTGTTCTTTTTACTAACAACAACCAGAGTCATTGAAATGTGTGCTCTCTTCAAAGACCACACATGGATCCACCAGTGTCATTGCATGTGTGTTCTTTTCACTAACAACAACCAGCGTCATTGCATGTGTGTTCTTTTCACTAACAACAACCAGAGTCATTGCATGTGTGTTCTTTTCACTAACAACAACCAGAGTCATTGCATGTGTGTTCTTTTCACATACCAAATATTGATCCACTAGTGTCATTGAAATGTGTGTTCTCTGTAGAGACCACACATGGATCCACCAGCGTCATTGCATGTGTGTTCTTTTTAGTAACAACAACCAGAGTCATTTTGCATGTGTGTTCTTCTCACATACCACCTATGGATCCACTAGTGTCATTGCATGTGTGTTCATTTCATGTTCCACCTATGGATCCACCAGTGTCATTGCATGTGTGTTCTTTTTAGTAACAACAACTAGAGTCATTTTGCATGTGTGTTCTTTTCACATACCACCAATGGATCCACCGGTGTCATTGCATGTGTGTTCTTTTCACTAACAACAACCAGAGTCATTGCATGTGTGTTCTTTTCACATACCACTGGTGGATCAACCAGTGTCATTGAAATGTGTGTTCTCTACAGAGACCACACATGCATACACCAGTGTCATTGCATGTGTGTTCTTTTTAGTAACAACAACCAGAGTCATTTGGCATGTGTGTTCTTTTCACATACCACCTATGGATCCACCAGTGTCATTGCATGTGTGCTCTTTTCACAATCCACCTATGGATCCACCAGTGTCATTGCATGTGTGTTCTTTTTAGTAACAACAACCAGAGTCACTGAAATGTGTGTTATTCTCACATACCACCTATGGATCCACAAGTGTCATTGCATGTGTGTTCTTTTCACAATCCACCCATGGATCCACCAGAGTCATTGCATGTGTGTTCTTTTTAGTAACAACAACCAGAGTCATTTTGCATGTGTGTTCTCTTCACATACCACCTATGGATCCACCGGTGTCATTGCATGTGTGTTCTTTTTAGTAACAACAACCAGAGTCATTTTGCATGTGTGTTCTTTTCACATACCACCTATGGATCCACCAGTGTCATTGCATGTGTGTTCTTTTCCCAATCCACCCATGGATCCACCAGTGTCATTGCATGTGTGTTCTTTTCCCAATCCACCCATGGATCCACCAGTGTCATTGCATGTGTGTTCTTTTTAGTAAAAACAACTAGAGTCATTTTGCATGTGTGTTCTCTTCACATACCACCTATGGATCCACCAGTGTCATTACATGTGTGTTCTTTTTAGTAACAACAACCAGAGTCATTGAAATGTGTGTTATTCTCACATACCACCTATGGATCCACCAGTGTCAATGCATGTGTGTTCATTTTATAATCCACCTATGGATCCACCAGTGTCATTTCTTGTGTGTTCTTTTTAGTAAAAACAACCAGAGTCATTTTGCATGTGAGTTCTTCTCACATACCACCTATGGATCCACCAGTGTCATTGCATTTGTGTTCTTTTCACTGACAACAACCAGAGTCATTGCATGTGTGTTCTTTTCACATACCACATATGGATCCACCAGTGTCATTGAAATGTGTGTTCTCTATAGAGACCACACATGGATCCACCAGTGTCATTGCATGTGTGTTCTTTTTAGTAACAACAACGAGAGTCATTTTGCATGTGTGTTCTTTTCACATACCACCTATGGATCCACCAGTGTCATTGCATGTGTGTTCTTTTCACAATCCACCCATGGATCCACCAGAGTCATTGCATGTGTGTTCTTTTTAGTAACAACAACCAGAGTCATTTTGCATGTGTGTTCTCTTCAGAGACCACACATGGATCCACTAGTGTCATTGCATGTGTGTGATGGGTTCGTAGCTTGGAAAACAAAAAAATTCTACCGCAAGAACGAACAAAACCCAGATCTAATCTAGATAAAAGCCAAGATCTAATCTACTAGACATGAGCAACGAGATAGATCGGTACTAAGTTTTAGGACCAGCCTTACGCTTCCAGTGACCAGCACCCTTGCAGTAGAAGCACTCAGTTTCAGGTTTAGGACCAGCCTTGGGCTTCTTAGCAGGTGCGGCAGCTTTCTTGCCGTCCTTCTTGAAGTTTCCCTTGTTCTTAGGCTTGCCCCGTTTCTTGAAATTGGTGGTCTTATTGACCATCAACACTTGGTGTTCTTTCATGATCTCCACTTCAGCAGTTTTCAGCATGGACGATAGTTCAGGCAACGTCTTGTTCATGTAGTGCATATTGTAGTTCATCACAAAGTTCATGTAACTTGGTGGCAGTGATTGGAGGACACGATGAATCCCCAATTCATTAGGAATCGGTATCCCCAACTCTTGGAGTTTGTTTGCGTGCCCAGACATGCTGAGCACGTGCTCGCTAACGGAGCTACCCTCTTCCATCTTGCAGGTAAAGAACTTCTCGGAAGCTTCATAGCTTTCCATGGCCGCGCGAGTCTCAAATATGAGTTTGAGCTCCTTAATGATTTCAAATGGGTCATGGTGCTCAAAACGCTTTTGAAGTCTGATTCTAAACCGTCTGAGGATGGCACACTGAACTGTGGAGTAGTGATGTTTCCGAGTGGCATAAACATTCTTTACGTCATCGGTGGCATCTTCTGCAGCTAGCGGTGCATCGAGCATATAGGTCAACTGACCAGCCCTGAGGACGATCTTCAGTCCACGGAACCAATCCGTGAAATTGCTTCCATTGTTCTTAAGCTTTTCTTTCTCTAGGAACGCATTGAAATTGATGGAAACGTTCGCCATAATCTACAACAAATTTGCAAGTAATTTATACTAAGTTTATGATAAATAGTGTTCAAATTTAATTCTTAAATCAACTAGGTGAACTCCCACTCAAAACAACATCCCTCGCAGTTGTTTTAGTGATTACACGAACCAAATCCACTACACCAAGTCCGATCATCACGTGAGATGATGTAGCTTCATCGGCGAACAATCTTCATGTTCATCATATCAATCATATGACTCATGCTCTACCTTTCGGTACTCCGTGTTCCGAGACCATGTCTGTACATGCTAGGCTCGTCAAGATTAACCTTAGTTTCCGCATGTGCAAATCTGGCTTGCACCCGTTGTATGCACACGTAGAGTCTATCACACCCGATCATCACGAGATGCTTCGAAACGACGAGTCTTAGCAACGGTGCCAACTAAGGACGAACACTTTATTACTTGATATTTAGTGAGAGGGATCATCTTATAATGCTACTGTCGCGATCTAAGAAATACAAGATGCATAAAGGATTAACATCACAGGCAATTCATAATTAGTGTGATATGATATGGCCCTTTCTTCTTATGCCTTCGATCTCCATCTCCAAAGCACGGACATGATCTCCATCATCACCAGCATTGCGTCAAGGTCCGTGGCGCCGCTTCATGGTTGTTCATCTTCACTAGCAACTATTACAACTACTTGGAACAAAGCTATTACAAGATGAATAGACACGCAGGTCTTAACAGAATTAAAGACAACCATTAGGCTCCTGCCGGTTGCCATATTACAACAAGGATCATTGCATACATCAAATACAATCACAATCACATGTAGGCCATATCACATCACAAAACCCCTGCAAAAACAAGTTAGACGCCTCTAATTTTCTTTGCAAGTTTTACGTGGCTTGGGGCTTTCGACTAAGAACGCATCTTACCTACGAAACTGAACCACAACGTTGATACAAGTGCTATCAAGTGCAAAGTGTAGATTTGATCTATACTATGATGGGAGAGACAGACACCCGCAAAGCCACTTGTGCAATACGAGTTGCACGTCAAGCGTGGAGCAAGTCTCATGTACGATGACATGTAATGTTAGCCCGGGCCGCTTCATCCCACCATACCGCAAGATGCAAAGTACACACATAGCAAAAGACGGCACGAGCACCAATGCCCACAACCTCACTGTGTTCTACTCGGGCAACAGATCTACGCATAGACAAGGCTCTGATACCACTGATGGGTTCGTAGCATGGAAAACAAAAAAATTCTACCGCAAGAACGAACAAAACCCAGATCTAATCTAGATAAAAGCCAAGATCTAATCTACTAGACATGAGCAACGAGATAGATCGGTACTAACCCTCGTAAACCGAAAGCGTTAACGAGATTAGATCTCGTGGATGATGTAGTCGATCACTTGCCGATCTCAAGATCGTGTGGACGATCCTTCCGGCGCCGCGTTCCGGCAGTGCTTCCGCAGACGGTCACACGTGCGGAGTCGAAGGCACTTTCCTCTCCCGTTCAGCAGCGGAGGTAGTAGATCTCCACGGAATCCCAGCAGCACGACGGGCGTGGTGGTGGTGGTGGAGATGAGAATTCTGCAGGCTTCGCCTATGCCTGCAGAAGGCGTGGAGGAGAGGCGGCTGAGATTGGGAGTTATGAGACAAGGTGCAAGAGGCGCCTCCTTCTATTTAAAGGAGGAGGGCGCTGAGGAGGGAGTCCTAGTAGGACTCCTCCTCCTTGGGCGGAGTTAGGGGGAGGAATCCTCCTCCCCCACGAATCCGTGTCTTGCCCCACTTGGTTTCTTTGATCCCTTTCTTGGTTTTCAAGCAAACTCCAAGAAATCCTCTAGAACCTTCCAGAACATTCCAAAACCTTCTAGAATCTCCATACAAACACTCCGGAACATTTCCTAACTTAGAAAATGATCCCCAATATATGAATCTCATTCTCCGGACCATTCTGGATCTCCTCGTGATGTCCCGGATCCATTCTGAGACTTCGAACAACATTCGGTCTCCAACGCAAATTCCATATCTACTTCAAACAACTTTGAACCTTAAGTGTGTCACCCTACGGTTCGTGAATATGCGCATATGATGAAGACAACTCTCCCATCAATAACCATCAGCGGATCCGAGATCCATAACGTTCCACATACTCAACGATTACTTCGTGATCGATTGAAACAATTAACATACGAAACCAATTCCCTTTGTCTCATGACATTCTACTTATCCGAGGTTTGATCGTCGGATCTTCATACCTAGTTCTTCCTCGCATCGATAAGTACTCTTTACTGCTCCATGTTATGTCATCCCTTGTGACCTAGTCACATGCTTGCAAGCTATCTAGATGACATTCCACCGAGAGGGCCCAGAGTATATCTATCCGTCATATGGATGGACAAATCCCAATCTTGGTCTATGCGCTCAACACATACTTTCGAATACCCAATGACACCTTTATAACCGCCATTCTAAGCGGCGTTTGATGTCATCAAAGTACCCATCCGGTGATGGTGATTAACATAACCTCATGGTCGAAGGATTAGGTTACTATGTATTTCAAAGCTTACAACAATACGAACTTAATGACTTGATCTTATGCTACGCTTACTATGGGTGTGTGTCCATCACATCATTCTCCTAATGATATAACCTTTTTATAAATCACATCCAATGACCATGATCATGAAACCATGATCATTAATCAATCAACAAGCTAGTTTAACAAGAGGCTTACGGGGACTCTTTTATGTTTACAAAACACACAAGTATTAGTGTTTCCTAATAATACAATTATAGCATGGGATGTAAACATTCATCATAAACACAAAGATATAATAATAATCTCTTTTATTATTGCCTCTTGGGCATATCTCCAACAGTCTCCCACTTGCACTAGAGTCAATAATCTAGATTACATGGTAATATACAACACCCATGGCATTCGGTGTTGGTCATGCTTTGCTCTAGGGAGAGGTTTAGTCAACGGATCTGCTACATTCAGATCGGTGTGTACTTTGCAAATCTTTATGTCACCATCTTGGACATACATGAATAGCATGAAAACGTAGCTTGATGTGCTTCAAGATGCTATGTGACCTTGGCTCCGTGCATTAGCTATGGCACTGTGTTGTCACAAGAGATGGCCATCGGGTCTAACGACTGAACCACGCCAAGTTCAGTAATGAACTCCTTCATCCATATGCCTTCTTGTGCAGCCTCCGAAGCAGCTATGTATTCCGATTCAGTTGAAGATTTCGCCACAATGCTCTGCTTGGCACTCCTCCAGCTTATTGCAGCACCATTCAAAATAAATACGTATCCAGACTATGACTTTGAGTCATCTGGATCGGTGTTCCAACTAGCATCAGTGTAACCGTTTACAACAAGCTGTTCATCACCTTCATAAGAAAGAACCATATCCTTAGTCCTATTCAGGTACTTTAGGATATTCTTGACTTGTCCAAAGGTTCCATTCCAGGATCACTTTGATATCTGCTAGTCAAACTAACAGCATGTGCTATATCCGGTCTCGTACACAGCATGGCATACATGATAGAACCTAGGGCCGAGGCATAGGGAATTTTGTTCATCTTTTCTCTATCTTCTGCCGTAGCCGGACTTTGAGTTTTACTCAGGGTCTTACCTGACAACATGGGCACGAACCCTTTCTTGCTCTCTTCCATTCTAAACTTCTTTAGAACTTTGTCTAAGTATGTACTTTGTGAAAGCGCTATTAGGCGTCTTGATCTATCTCTATAAATCTTGATGCCTAGAATATATGCCGCTTCGCCAAGATCCTTCATCGAAAAACTATTATTCAAATAGGTTTTGACGCTATTAGAAGTTCTATATCATTCCCAATCAACAATATGTCATCTACATATAGTACTAGGAATACTACAGAGCTCCTTCTCACTTTCTTGTAAATACAAGCTTCTCCATAAGTTTGTATAAATCAAAAGTTTTTGATTACTTTATTAAAACGTTGATTCCAACTCCGGGATGCTTGCTTCAGTCCATAAATGGAGCGCTGAAGTTTGCATACCTTGTCAGCATCTTTAGGATCGACAAAACCCTTGGGTTGTACCATATACAACTCTTCCTCAATGTCACCATTAAGGAACGCTGTTTTGACTTCCATCTGCCAAATTTCATAATCGAAATATGCAGCGATTGCTAACATAATCCTCACAGACTTTAGCTTCGCTACTGGCGAGAAAGTCTCATCGTAGTCAACTCCTTGAATTTGTCGGAACCCTTTCGCGACAAGTTGAGCTTTATAGACGGTAACATTACCATCAGCATCTGTTTTGCATGTGTGTTCTTTTTAGTAACAACAACCAGAGTCATTCTGCATGTCTGTTCTTCTCACATACCACTTATGGATCCACCAGTGTCATTGCATGTGTGTTCATTTCATATTCCACTTATGGATCCACCAGTGTCATTGCATGTGTGCTATTTTTAGTAATAACAACCAGAGTCATTTTGCATGTGTGTTCTTTTCACATGCCACCTATGGATCCACCAGTGTCATTGTATGTGTGTTATTTTCACTAACAACAACCAGAGTCATTGCATGTGTGTTCTTTTCACATACCACCTATGGACCCACCAGTGTCATTGAAATGTGTGTTCTCTACACAGACCACACATGGATCCACCAGTGTCATTGCATGCGTGTTCTTTTTAGTAACAACAACCAGAGTCATTTTGCATGTGTGTTCTTTTCACATACCACCTATGGATCCACCAGTGTCATTGCATGTGTGCTCTTTTCAGAATCCACCTATGGATCCACCAATGTCATTGCATGTGTGTTCTTTTTAGTAACAACAACCAGAGTCATTGAAATGTGTGTTCTTCTCACATACAACCTATGGATCCACCAGTGTCATTGCATGTGTGTTCTTTTCACAATCCACCCATGGATCCACCCGTGTCATTGCATGTGTGTTCTTTTCACTAACAACAACTGGAGTCATTGAATGTGTGTTATTTTTACTAACAACAACTAGAGTAATTGAAATGTGTGCTCTCTACAGAGACCACACATGGATCCATCAGTGTCATTGCATGTGTGTTCTTTTTAGTAACAACAACCAGAGTCATTTTGCATGTGTGTTCTTTTCAAATACCACCTATGGATCCACCAGTGTCATTGCATGTGTGTTCTTTTCACAATCCACCCATGGATCCACCAGTGTCATTGCATGTGTGTTCTTTTTAGTAACAACAACCAAAGTCATTTTGCATGTGTGTTCTCTTCACATACCACCTATGGATCCACCAGTGTCATTGCATGTGTGTTCTTTTTAGTAACAACAGCCAGAGTCATTTTGCATGTGTGTTCTTTTCACATACCACCTATGGATCCACCAGTGTCATTGCATGTGTGTTCTTTTCACAATCCACCCATGGATCCACCAGTGTCATTGCATGTGTGTTCTTTTTAGTAACAACAAGCAGAGTCATTTTGCATGTGTGTTCTCTTCACATACCACCTATGGATCCACCAGTGTCATTGCATGTGTGTTCTTTTTAGTAACAATAACTAGAGTCATTGAAATGTGTGTTCTTCTCACATACCACCTATGGATCCACTAGTGTCATTGCATGTGTGTTCTTTTCATAATCCACCCATGGATCCACTAGAGTCATTACATGTGTGTTCTTTTTAGTAACAACAACCAGAGTCATTTTGCAAGTGTGTTCTCTTCAGAGACCACACATGGATCCACCAGTGTCATTGCATGTGTGCTCTTTTCACAATCCACCCATGGATCCACCAGTGTCATTGCATCTGTGTTCTTTTTAGTAACAACAACTAGAGTCATTTTGCATGTGTGTTCTTTTCACATACCACCTATGGATCCACCAGTGTCATTGCATGTGTGTTCTTTTCACTAACAACAACCAGAGTCATTTTGCATGTGTGTTCTTTTCACATACCACATATGGATCCACCAGTGTCATTGCATGTGTGCTCTTTTCACAATCCACACATGGATCCACCAGTGTCATTGGATGTGTGTTCTTTTTAGTAACTACAACCAGTGTCATTTTGCATGTGTGTTCTCTTCAGAGACCACACATGGATCCACCAGTGTCATTGCATGTGTGTTCTTTTTACTAACAACAACAAGAGTCATTGAAATGTGTGCTCTCTTCAGAGACCACACATGGATCCACTAGTGTTATCGCATGTGTGTTCTTTTCACTAACAACAACCAGAGTCATTGCATATGTGTTCTTTTCACATACCGCATATGGATCCACCAATGTGATTGAAATGTGTGTTCTCTACAGAGACCACACATGGATCCACCAGTGTCATTGCATGTCTATTCCTTTTAGTAACAAGAACCAGAGTCATTTTGCATGTGTGTTCTTTTCACATACCACCTATGGATCCACCAGTGTCATTGCATGTGTGTTCTTTTCACAATCCACCTATGGATCCACCAGTGTCATTGCATGTGTGTTCTTTTTAGTAACAACAACCAGAGTCATTTTGCATGTGTATTCTTTTCACATACCACCTATGGATCCACCAGTGTCATTGCATGTGTGTTCTTTTTAGTAACAACAACTAGTCATTTTGCATGTGTGTTCTTTTCACATACCACCTATGGATCCACCAGTGTCATTGCATGTGTGTTCTTTTCACAATCCACCCATGGATCCACCAGTGTCATTGCATGTGTGTTCTTTTTAGTAACAACAACCAGAGTCATTTTGCATGTGTATTCTTTTCACATACCACCTATGGATCCACCAGTGTCATTGCATGTGTGTTCTTTTCACAAACAACAACCACAGTCATTGCATGTGTGTTCTTGTCACATACCACCTATGGATCCACCAATGTCATTGAAATGTGTATTATCTACGACCACACATGGATCCACCAGTGTCATTGCATGTGTGTTCTTTTTAGTAACAACAACCAGAGTCATTTTACATATGTGTTATTTTCACATACCACCTATGGATCCACCAGTGTCATTGCATGTGTGCTCTTTTCACAATCCACCTATGGATCCACCAGTGTCATTGCATGTGTGTTCTTTTTAGTAACTACAACCAGAGTTATTTTGAATGTGTGTTCTTTTCACATACCACCTATGGATCCACCAGTGTCATTGCATATGTGTTCTTTTCACAATCCACCCATGGATCCACCAGTGTCATTGCATGTGTGTTCTTTTTAGTAACAACAACCAGAGTCATTTTGCATGCGTGTTCTCTTCACATACCACCTATGGATCCACCAGTGTCATTGCATGTGTGTTCTTTTTACTAACAACAACAAGAGTCATTGAAATGTGTGCTCTCTTCAGAGACCACACATGGATCCACCAGTGTCATCGCATGTGTGTTCTTTTCACTAACAACCAGAGTCATTGCATGTGTGTTCTTTTCACATACCACATATGGATCCACCAATGTGATTGAAATGTGTGTTCTCTATAGAGACCACACATGGATCCACCAGTGTCATTGCATGTGTGTAATTTTTAGTAACAACAACCAAAGTCATTTTGCATGTGTGTTCTTTTCACATACCACCTATGGATCCACCAGTGTCATTGCATGTGTGTTCTTTTCACAATCCACCCATGGATCCACCAGTGTCATTGCATGTGTGTTCTTTTTAGTAACAACCAGAGTCATTTTGCATGTGTGTTCTATTCACATACCACCTATGGATCCACCAGTGTCGTCGCATGTGTGTTCGTTTTAGTAACAACCAGAGTCATTTTGCATGTGTGTTCTTTTCACATACCACCTATGGATCCACCAGTGTCATTGAAATGTGTGTTCTCTACAGAGGCCGCACCTGGATCCACCAGTGTCATTGCATGTGTGTTCTTTTTAGTAACAACAACCAGAGTCATTTTACATGTGTGTTCTTTTCACATACCACCTATGGATCCACCAGTGTCATTGCATGTGTGTTCTTTTCACAATCCACCCATGGATCCTCCAATGTCATTGCATGTGTGTCCTTTTTAGTAAGAACAACCAGAGTCATTTTGCATGTGTGTTCTCTTCACATACCACCTATGGATCCACTAGTGTCATTGCATGTGTGTTCTTTTTAGTAACAACAACCACATTCATTTTGCATGTGTGTTCTTTTCACATACCACCTATGGATCCACCAGTGTCATTGCATGTGTGTTCTTTTCACAATCCACGCATGGATCCACTAGTGTCATTGCATGTGTGTTCTTTTTAGTAACAACAACCAGAGTCATTTTGCATGTGTGTTCTCTTCACATACCACCTATGGATCCACCAGTGTCATTGCATGTGCGTTCTTTTCACAATCCACCCATGGATCCACCCGTGTCATTCCATGTGTGTTCTTTTTAGTAACAACAACCAGAGTCATTTTGCATGTGTGTTCTCTTCACATACCACCTATGGATCCACCAGTGTCATTGCATGTGTGCTCTTTTTAGTAACAGCAACCAGAGTCATTGAAATGTGTGTTCTTCTCACATACCACCTATGGATCCACTAGTGTCATTGCATGTGTGTTCTTTTCATAATCCACCCATGGATCCACTAGAGTCATTACATGTGTGTTCTTTTTAGTAACAACAACCAGAGTCATTTTGCAAGTGTGTTCTCTTCAGAGACCACACATGGATCCACCAGTGTCATTGCATGTGTGCTCTTTTCACAATCCACCCATGGATCCACCAGTGTCATTGCATCTGTGTTCTTTTTAGTAACAACAACTAGAGTCATTTTGCATGTGTGTTCTTTTCACATACCACCTATGGATCCACCAGTGTCATTGCATGTGTGTTCTTTTCACTAACAACAACCAGAGTCATTTTGCATGTGTGTTCTTTTCACATACCACATATGGATCCACGAGTGTCATTGCATGTGTGCTCTTTTCACAATCCACAAATGGATCCACCAGTGTCATTGGATGTGTGTTCTTTTTAGTAACAACAACCAGTGTCATTTTGCATGTGTGTTCTCTTCAGAGACCACACATGGATCCACCAGTGTCATTGCATGTGTGTTCTTTTTTCTAACAACAACAAGAGTCATTGAAATGTGTGCTCTCTTCAGAGACCACACATGGATCCACTAGTGTTATCGCATGTGTGTTCTTTTCACTAACAACAACCAGAGTCATTGCATATGTGTTCTTTTCACATACCACATATGGATCCACCAATGTGATTGAAATGTGTGTTCTCTACAGAGACCACACATGGATCCACCAGTGTCATTGCATGTCTATTCCTTTTAGTAACAAGAACCAGAGTCATTTTGCATGTGTGTTCTTTTCACATACCACCTATGGATCCACCAGTGTCATTGCATGTGTGTTCTTTTCACAATCCACCCATGGATCCACCAGTGTCATTGCATGTGTGTTCTTTTTAGTAACAACAACCAGAGTCATTTTGCATGTGTATTCTTTTCACATACCACCTATGGATCCACCAGTGTCATTGCATGTCTATTCCTTTTAGTAACAAGAACCAGAGTCATTTTGCATGTGTGTTCTTTTCACATACCACCTATGGATCCACCAGTGTCATTGCATGTGTGTTCTTTTCACAATCCACCCATGGATCCACCAGTGTCATTGCATGTGTGTTCTTTTTAGTAACAACAACCAGAGTCATTTTGCATGTGTATTCTTTTCACATACCACCTATGGATCCACCAGTGTCATTGCATGTGTGTTCTTTTCACTAACAACAACCACAGTCATTGCATGTGTGTTCTTGTCACATACCACCTATGGATCCACCAATGTCATTGAAATGTGTATTATCTACGACCACACATGGATCCACCAGTGTCATTGCATGTGTGTTCTTTTTAGTAACAACAACCAGAGTCATTTTGCATATGTGTTATTTTCACATACCACCTATGGATCCACCAGTGTCATTGCATGTGTGCTCTTTTCACAATCCACCTATGGATCCACCAGTGTCATTGCATGTGTGTTCTTTTTAGTAACTACAACCAGAGTTATTTTGAATGTGTGTTCTTTTCACATACCACCTATGGATCCACCAGTGTCATTGCATATGTGTTCTTTTCACAATCCACCCATGGATCCACCAGTGTCATTGCATGTGTGTTCTTTCTAGTAACAACAACCAGAGTCATTTTGCATGCGTGTTCTCTTCACATACCACCTATGGATCCACCAGTGTCATTGCATGTGTGTTCTTTTTACTAACAACAACAAGAGTCATTGAAATGTGTGCTCTCTTCAGAGACCACACATGGATCCACCAGTGTCATCGCATGTGTGTTCTTTTCACTAACAACAACCAGAGTCATTGCATGTGTGTTCTTTTCACATAGCACATATGGATCCACCGGTGTGATTGAAATGTGTGTTCTCTATAGAGACCACACATGGATCCACCAGTGTCATTGCATGTGTGTAATTTTTAGTAACAACAACCAAAGTCATTTTGCATGTGTGTTCTTTTCACATACCACCTATGGATCCACCAGTGTCATTGCATGTGTGTTCTTTTCACAATCCACCCATGGATCCACCAGTGTCATTGCATGTTTGTTCTTTTTAGTAACAACAACCAAAGTCATTTTGCATGTGTGTTCTATTCACATACCACCTATGGATCCACCAGTGTCGTCGCATGTGTGTTTGTTTTAGTAACAACCAGAGTCATTTTGCATGTGTGTTCTTTTCACATACCACCTATGGATCCACCAGTGTCATTGAAATGTGTGTTCTCTACAGAGGCCGCACCTGGATCCACCAGTGTCATTGCATGTGTGTTCTTTTTAGTAACAACAACCAGAGTCATTTTACATGTGTGTTCTTTTCACATACCACCTATGGATCCACCAGTGTCATTGCATGTGTGTTCTTTTCACAATCCACCCATGGATCCTCCAATGTCATTGCATGTGTGTCCTTTTTAGTAAGAACAACCAGAGTCATTTTGCATGTGTGTTCTCTTCACATACCACCTATGGATCCACTAGTGTCATTGCATGTGTGTTCTTTTTAGTAACAACAACCACATTCATTTTGCATGTGTGTTCTTTTCACATACCACCTATGGATCCACCAGTGTCATTGCATGTGTGTTCTTTTCACAATCCACGCATGGATCCACTAGTGTCATTGCATGTGTGTTCTTTTTAGTAACAACAACCAGAGTCATTTTGCATGTGTGTTCTCTTCACATACCACCTATGGATCCACCAGTGTCATTGCATGTGCGTTCTTTTCACAATCCACCCATGGATCCACCCGTGTCATTCCATGTGTGTTCTTTTTAGTAACAACCAGAGTCATTTTGCATGTGTGTTCTCTTCACATACCACCTATGGATCCACCAGTGTCATTGCATGTGTGCTCTTTTTAGTAACAACAACCAGAGTCATTGAAATGTGTGTTCTTCTCACATACCACCTATGGATCCACCAGTGTCATTGCATGTGTGTTCTTTTCCCAATCCACCCATGGATCCACTAGAGTCATTGCATGTGTGTTCTTTTTAGTAACAACAACCAGAGTCATTTTGCAAGTGTGTTCTCTTCAGAGACCACACATGGATCCACCAGTGTCATTGCATGTGTGCTCTTTTCACAATCCACCCATGGATCCACCAGTGTCATTGCATCTGTGTTCTTTTTAGTAACAACAACTAGAGTCATTTTGCATGTGTGTTCTTTTCACATACCACCTATGGATCCACCAGTGTCATTGCATGTGTGTTCTTTTCACTAACAACAACCAGAGTCATTTTGCATGTGTGTTCTTTTCACATACCACATATGGATCCACCAGTGTCATTGCATGTGTGCTCTTTTCACAATCCACACATGGATCCACCAGTGTCATTGGATGTGTGTTCTTTTTAGTAACAACAACTAGTGTCATTTTGCATGTGTGTTCTCTTCAGAGACCACACATGGATCCACCAGTGTCATTGCATGTGTGTTCTTTTTACTAACAACAACAAGAGTCATTGAAATGTGTGCTCTCTTCAGAGACCACACATGGATCCACTAGTGTTATCGCATGTGTGTTCTTTTCACTAACAACAACCAGAGTCATTGCATATGTGTTCTTTTCACATACCACATATGGATCCACCAATGTGATTGAAATGTGTGTTCTCTACAGAGACCACACATGGATCCACCAGTGTCATTGCATGTCTATTCCTTTTAGTAACAAGAACCAGAGTCATTTTGCATGTGTGTTCTTTTCACATACCACCTATGGATCCACCAGTGTCATTGCATGTGTGTTCTTTTCACAATCCACCCATGGATCCACCAAAGTGTCATTGCATGTGTGTTCTTTTTAGTAACAACAACCAGAGTCATTTTGCATGTGTATTCTTTTCACATACCACCTATGGATCCACCAGTGTCATTGCATGTCTATTCCTTTTAGTAACAAGAACCAGAGTCATTTTGCATGTGTGTTCTTTTCACATACCACCTATGGATCCACCAGTGTCATTGCATGTGTGTTCTTTTCACAATCCACCCATGGATCCACCAGTGTCATTGCATGTGTGTTCTTTTTAGTAACAACAACCAGAGTCATTTTGCATGTGTATTCTTTTCACATACCACCTATGGATCCACCAGTGTCATTGCATGTGTGTTCTTTTCACTAACAACAACCACAGTCATTGCATGTGTGTTCTTGTCACATACCACCTATGGATCCACCAATGTCATTGAAATGTGTATTATTATCTACCACACATGGATCCACCAGTGTCATTGCATGTGTGCTCTTTTTAGTAACAACAACCAGAGTCATTTTGCATATGTGTTATTTTCACATACCACCTATGGATCCACCAGTGTCATTGCATGTGTGCTCTTTTCACAATCCACCTATGGATCCACCAGTGTCATTGCATGTGTGTTCTTTTTAGTAACTACAACCAGAGTTATTTTGAATGTGTGTTCTTTTCACATACCACCTATGGATCCACCAGTGTCATTGCATATGTGTTCTTTTCACAATCCACCCATGGATCCACCAGTGTCATTGCATGTGTGTTCTTTCTAGTAACAACAACCAGAGTCATTTTGCATGCGTGTTCTCTTCACATACCACCTATGGATCCACCAGTGTCATTGCATGTGTGTTCTTTTTACTAACAACAACAAGAGTCATTGAAATGTGTGCTCTCTTTAGAGACCACACATGGATCCACCAGTGTCATCGCATGTGTGTTTTTTTCACTAACAACCAGAGTCATTGCATGTGTGTTCTTTTCACATAGCACATATGGATCCACCGGTGTGATTGAAATGTGTGTTCTCTATAGAGACCACACATGGATCCACCAGTGTCATTGCATGTGTGTAATTTTTAGTAACAACAACCAAAGTCATTTTGCATGTGTGTTCTTTTCACATACCACCTATGGATCCACCAGTGTCATTGCATGTGTGTTCTTTTCACAATCCACCCATGGATCCACCAGTGTCATTGCATGTGTGTTCTTTTTAGTAACAACAACCAAAGTCATTTTGCATGTGTGTTCTATTCACATACCACCTATGGATCCACCAGTGTCGTCGCATGTGTGTTCGTTTTAGTAACAACCAGAGTCATTTTGCATGTGTGTTCTTTTCACATACCACCTATGGATCCACCACTGTCATTGAAATGTGTGTTCTCTACAGAGACCGCACATGGATCCACCAGTGTCATTGCATGTGTGTTCTTTTTAGTAACAACAACCAGAGTCATTTTGCATGTGTGTTCTTTTCACATACCACCTATGGATCCACCAGTGTCATTGCATGTGTGTTCTTTTCACAATCCACCCATGGATCCTCCAGTGTCATTGCATGTGTGTCCTTTTTAGTAACAATAACCAGAGTCATTTTGCATGTGTGTTCTCTTCACATACCACCTATGGATCCACTAGTGTCATTGCATGTGTGTTATTTTTAGTAACAACAACCACATTCATTTTGCATGTGTGTTCTTTTCACATACCACCTATGGATCCACCAGTGTCATTGCATGTGTGTTCTTTTCACAATCCACCCATGGATCCACTAGTGTCATTGCATGTGTGTTCTTTTTAGTAACAACAACCAGAGTCATTTTGCATGTGTGTTCTCTTCATATACCACATATGGATCCACCAGTGTCATTGCATGTGTGTTCTTTTTAGTAACAACAACCAGAGTCATTGAAATGTGTGTTCTTCTCACATACCACCTGTGGATCCACTAGTCTCATTGCATGTGTGTTCTTTTCAAAATCCACCCATGGATCCATCAGAGTCATTGCATGTGTGTTCTTTTTAGTAACAACAACCAGAGTCATTTTGCATGTGTGTTCTCTTCAGAGACCACACATGGATCCACCAGTGTCATTGCATGTGTGCTCTTTTCACAATCCACCCATGGATCCACCAGTGTCATAGCATGTGTGTTCTTTTTAGTAACAACAACTAGTCATTTTGCATGTGTGTTCTTTTCACATACCACCTATGGATCCACCAGTGTCATTGCATGTGTGTTATTTTCACTAACAACAACCAGAGTCATTTTGCATGTGTGTTCTTTTCACATACCACATATGGATCCACCAGTGTCATTGCATGTGTGCTCTTTTCACAATCCACACATGGATCCACCAGTGTCATTGGACGTGTGTTCTTTTTAGTAACAACAACTAGTGTCATTGCATGTGTGTTCTCTTCAGAGACCACACATGGATCCACCAGTGTCATTGCATGTGTGTTCTTTTTACTAACAACAACAAGAATCATTGAAATGTGTGCTCTCTACAGAGACCACACATGGATCCATCAGTGTCATTGCATGTGTGTTCTTTTCACTAACAACAACCAGAGTCGTTGCATGTGTGTTCTTTTCATATACCACATATGGATCCACCAGTGTGATTGAAATGTGTGTTCTCTATAGAGACCACACATGGATCCACCAGTGTCATTGCATGTGTGTTATTTTTAGTAACAACAACCAAAGTCATTTTGCATGTGTGTTCTTTTCACTTACCACCTATGGATCCACCAGTGTCATTGCATGTGTGTTCTTTTCACAATCCACCCATGGATCCACCAGTGTCATTGCATGTGTGTTCTTTTTAGTAAAAACAACCAGAGTCATCTTGCATGTGTGTTCTCTTCACATACACCCTATGGATCCACCAGTGTCATCGCATGTGTGTTCTTTTTAGTAACAACCAGAGTCATTTTGCATGTGTGTTCTTTTCACATACCACCTATGGATCCACCACTGTCATTGAAATGTGTGTTCTCTACAGAGACCGCACCTGGATCCAGCAGTGTCATTGCATGTGTGTTCTTTTTAGTAACAACAACTAGAGTCATTTTGCATGTGTTTTTTTTTCACATACCACCTATGGATCCACCAGTGTCATTGCATGTATGTTCTTTTCACAATCCACCCATGGATCCACCAGTGTCATTGCATGTGTGTCCTTTTTAGTAACAATAACCAGAGTCATTTTGCATGTGTGTTCTCTTCACATACCACCTATGGATCCACTAGTGTCATTGCATGTGTGTTCTTTTTAGTAACAACAACCACATTCATTTTGCATGTGTGTTCTTTTCACATACCACCTATGGATCCACCAGTGTCATTGCATGTGTGTTCTTTTCCCAATCCACCCATGGATCCACTAGTGTCATTGCATGTGTGTTCTTTTTAGTAACAACAACCAGAGTCATTTTGCATGTGTGTTCTCTTCATATACCACATATGGATCCACCAGTGTCATTGCATGTGTGTTCTTTTTAGTAACAACAACCAGAGTCATTGAAATGTGTGTTCTCTTTAGAACCACCTATGTATCCACTAGTGTCATTGCATGTGTGTTCTTTTCACAATCCACCCATGGATCCACCAGAGTCATTGCATGTGTGTTCTTTAGTAACAACATCAACATGAGTCATTTTGCATGTGTGTTCTCTTCAGAGACCACACATGGATCCACTAGTGTCATTGCATGTGTGCTCTTTTCACAATCCACCAATGGATCCACCAGTGTAATTGCATGTGTGTTCTTTTTAGTAACAACCAGAGTCATTTTGCATGTGTGTTCTTTTCACATACCACCTATGGATCCACCACTGTCATTGAAATGTGTGTTCTCTACAGAGACCGCACCTGGATCCACCAGTGTCATTGCATGTGTGTTCTTTTTAGTAACAACAACCAGAGTCATTTTGCATGTGTGTTCTTTTCACATACCACCTATGGATCCACCAGTGTCATTGCATGTATGTTCTTTTCACAATCCACCCATGGATCCACCAGTGTCATTGCATGTGTGTCCTTTTTAGTAACAATAACCAGAGTCATTTTGCATGTGTGTTCTCTTCACATACCACCTATGGATCCACTAGTGTCATTGCATGTGTGTTCTTTTTAGTAACAACAACCACATTCATTTTGCATGTGTGTTCTTTTCACATACCACCTATGGATCCACCAGTGTCATTGCATGTAGTTCTTTTCCCAATCCACCCATGGATCCACTAGTGTCATTGCATGTGTGTTCTTTTTAGTAACAACAACAAGAGTCATTTTGCATGTGTGTTCTCTTCATATACCACATATGGATCCACTAGTGTCATTGCATGTGTGTTCTTTTTAGTAACAACAACCAGAGTCATTGAAATGTGTGTTCTTCTCACATACCACCTGTGGATCCACTAGTGTCATTGCATGTGTGTTCTTTTCACAATCCACCCATGGATCCACCAGAGTCATTGCATGTGTGTTCTTTTTAGTAACAACAACCAGAGTCATTTTGCATGTGTGTTCTCTTCAGAGACCACACATGGATCCACCAGTGTCATTGCATGTGTGCTCTTTTCACAATCCACCCATGGATCCACCAGTGTCATTGCATGTGTGTTCTTTTTAGTAACAACAACTAGTCATTTTGCATGTGTGTTCTTTTCACATACCACCTATGGATCCACCAGTGTCATTGCATGTGTGTTCTTTTCACTAACAACAACCAGAGTCATTTTGCATGTGTGTTCTTTTCACATACCACATATGGATCCACCAGTGTCATTGCATGTGTGCTCTTTTCACAATCCACACATGGATCCACCAGTGTCATTGGATGTGTGTTCTTTTTAGTAACAACAACTAGTGTCATTGCATGTGTGTTCTCTTCAGAGACCACACATGGATCCACCAGTGTCATTGCATGTGTGTTCTTTTTACTAACAACAACAAGAGTCACTGAAATGTGTGCTCTTTACAGAGACCACACATGGATCCACCAGTGTCATCGCATGTGTGTTCTTTTCACTAACAACAACCAGAGTCATTGCATGTGTGTTCTTTTCACATACCACATATGGATCCACCAGTGTGATTGAAATGTGTGTTCTCTATAGAGACCACACATGGATCCACCAGTGTCATTGCATGTGTGTTCTTTTTAGTAACAACAACCAAAGTCATTTTGCATGTGTGTTCTTTTCACATACCACCTATGGATCCACCAGTGTCATTGCATGTGTATTCTTTTCACAATCCACCCATGGATCCACCAGTGTCATTGCATGTGTGTTCTTTTTAGTAACAACAACCAGAGTCATTTTGCATGTGTGTTCTCTTCACATACCACCTATGGATCCACCAGTGTCATCGCATGTGTGTTCTTTTTAGTAACAACCAGAGTCATTTTGCATGTGTGTTCTTTTCACATACCACCTATGGATCCACCAGTGTCATTGTAATGTGTGTTCTCTACAGAGACCGCACATGGATGCACCAGTGTCATTGCATGTGTGTTCTTTTTAGTAACAATAACCAGAGTCATTTTGCATGTGTGTTCTTTACACATACCACCTATGGATCCACCAGTGTCATTGCATGTGTGTTCTTTTCACAATCCACCCATGGATCCACCAGTGTCATTGCATGTGTGTCCTTTTTAGTAACAATAAACAGAGTCATTTTGCATGTGTGTTCTCTTCACATACCACCTATGGATCCAGTAGTGTCATTGCATGTGTGTTCTTTTTAGTAACAACAACCACATTCATTTTGCATGTGTGTTCTTTTCACATACCACCTATGGATCCACCAGTGTCATTGCATGTGTGTTCTTTTCACAATCCACCCATGGATCCACTAGTGTCATTGCATGTGTGTTCTTTTTAGTAACAACAACCAGAGTCATTTTGCATGTGTGTTCTCTTCATATACCACATATGGATCCACCAGTGTCATTGCATGTGTGTTCTTTTTAGTAACAACAACCAGAGTCATTGAAATGTGTGTTCTTCTCACGAACCACCTATGGATCCACTAGTGTCATTGCATGTGTGTTCTTTTCACAATCCACCCATGGACCCACCAGAGTCATTGCATGTGTGTTATTTAGTAACAACAACAACATGAGTCATTTTGCATGTGTGTTCTCTTCAGAGACCACACATGGATCCACTAGTGTCATTGCATGTGTGCTCTTTTCACAATCCACCCATGGATCCACCAGTGTCATTGCATGTGTGTTCTTTTTAGTAACAACCAGAGTCATTTTGCATGTGTGTTCTTTTCACATACCACCTATGGATCCACCACTGTCATTGAAATGTGTGTTCTCTACAGAGACCGCACCTGGATCCACGAGTGTCATTGCATGTGTGTTCTTTTTAGTAACAACAACCAGAGTCATTTTGCATGTGTGTTCTTTTCACATACCACCTATGGATCCACCAGTGTCATTGCATGTATGTTCTTTTCACAAGCCACCCATGGATCCACCAGTGTCATTGCATGTGTGTCCTTTTTAGTAACAATAACCAGAGTCATTTTGCATGTGTGTTCTCTTCACATACCACCTATGGATCCACTAGTGTCATTGCATGTGTGTTCTTTTTAGTAACAACAACCACATTCATTTTGCATGTGTGTTCTTTTCACATACCACCTATGGATCCACCAGTGTCATTGCATGTGTGTTCTTTTCCCAATCCACCCATGGATCCACTAGTGTCATTGCATGTGTGTTCTTTTTAGTAACAACAACCAGAGTCATTTTGCATGTGTGTTCTCTTCATATACCACATATGGATCCACCAGTGTCATTCCATGTGTGTTCTTTTTAGTAACAACAACCAGAGTCATTGAAATGTGTGTTCTTCTCACATACCACCTGTGGATCCACTAGTGTCATTGCATGTGTGTTCTTTTCACAATCCACCCATGGATCCACCAGAGTCATTGCAGGTGTATTCTTTTTAGTAGCAACAACCAGAGTCATTTTGCATGTGTGTTCTCTTCAGAGAACCACATGGATCCACCAGTGTCATTGCATGTGTGCTCTTTTCACAATCCACCCATGGATCCACCAGTGTCATTGCATGTGTGCTCTTTTCACAATCCACCCATGGATCCACCAGTGTCATTGCATGTGTGTTCTTTTTAGTAACAACAAGTAGTCATTTTGCATGTGTGTTCTTTTTACATACCACCTATGGATCCACCAGTGTCATTGCATGTGTGTTATTTTCACTAACAACAACCAGAGTCATTTTGCATGTGTGTTCTTTTCACATACCACATATGGATCCACCAGTGTCATTGCATGTGTGCTCTTTTCACAATCCCCACATGGATCCACCAGTGTCCTTGGACGTGTGTTCTTTTTAGTAACAACAACTAGTGTCATTGCATGTGTGTTCTCTTCAGAGACCACACATGGATCCACCAGTGTCATTGCATGTGTGTTCTTTTTACTAACAACAACAAGAATCATTGAAATGTGTGCTCTTTACAGAGACCACACATGGATCCACCACTGTCATCGCATGTGTGTTCTTTTCACTAACAACAACCAGAGTCATTGCATGTGTGTTCTTTTCACATACCACATATGGATCCACAAGTGTGATTGAAATGTGTGTTCTTCTAGAGACCACCTATGGATCCACCGGTGTCACTGCATGTGTGTTTTTTTAGTAACAACATCCAAAGTCATTTTGCATGTGTGTTCTTTTCACATACCACCTATGGATCCACCAGTGTCATTGCATGTGTGTTCTTTTCACAATCCACCCATGGATCCACCAGTGTCATTGCATGTGTGTTCTTTTTAGTAACAACAACCAGAGTCATCTTGCATGTGTGTTCTCTTCAGATACCACCAATGGATCCACCAGTGTCATCGCATGTGTGTTCTTTTTAGTAACAACCAAAGTCATTTTGCATGTGTGTTCTTTTCACATACCACCTATGGATCCACCAGTGTCATTGAAATGTGTGTTCTCTACAGAGACCGCACATGGATCCACCAGTGTCATTGCATGTGTGTTCTATTTAGTAACAACAACTAGAGTCATTTTGCATGTGTGTTCTTTTCACATACCACATATGGATCCACCAGTGTCATTGCATGTGTGTTCTTTTCACAATCCACCCATGGATCCACCAGTGTCATTGCATGTGTGTCCTTTTTAGTAACAATAACCAGAGTCATTTTGCATGTGTGTTCTCTTCACATACCACCTATGGATCCACTAGTGTCATTGCATGTGTGTTCTTTTTAGTAACAACAACCACATTCATTTTGCATGTGTGTTCTTTTCACATACCACCTATGGATCCACCAGTGTCATTGCATGTGTGTTCTTTTCCCAATCCACCCATGGATCCACTAGTGTCATTGCCTGTGTGTTCTTTTTAGTAACAACAACCAGAGTCATTTTGCATGTGTGTTCTCTTCATATACCACATATGGATCCACCAGTGTCATTGCATGTGTGTTCTTTTTAGTAACAACAACCAGAGTCATTGAAATGTGTGTTCTTCTCACGAACCACCTATGTATCCACTAGTGTCATTGCATGTGTGTTCTTTTCACAATCCACCCATGGATCCACCAGAGTCATTGCATGTGTGTTCTTTAGTAACAACATCAACATGAGTCATTTTGCATGTGTGTTCTCTTCAGAGACCACACATGGATCCACTAGTGTCATTGCATGTGTGCTCTTTTCACAATCCACCCATGGATCCACCAGTGTCATTGCATGTGTGTTCTTTTAGTAACAACTAGAGTCATTTTGCATGTGTGTTCTTTTCACATACCACCTATGGATCCACCATGTCATTGAAATGTGTGTTCTCTCTGAGACACATGGATCCACCAGAGTCATTGCATGTGTGTTCTTTTAGTAACAACAACCAGAATCATTTTGCATGTGTGTTCTTTTCACATACCACCTATGGATCCACCAGTGTCATTGCATGTATGTTCTTTTCACAAGCCACCCATGGATCCACCAGTGTCATTGCATGTGTGTCCTTTTTAGTAACAATAACCAGAGTCATTTTGCATGTGTGTTCTCTTCACATACCACCTATGGATCCACTAGTGTCATTGCATGTGTGTTCTTTTTAGTAACAACAACCACATTCATTTTGCATGTGTGTTCTTTTCACATACCACCTATGGATCCACCAGTGTCATTGCATGTGTGTTCTTTTCCCAATCCACCCATGGATCCACTAGTGTCATTGCATGTGTGTTCTTTTTAGTAACAACAACCAGAGTCATTTTGCATGTGTGTTCTCTTCATATACCACATATGGATCCACCAGTGTCATTCCATGTGTGTTCTTTTTAGTAACAACAACCAGAGTCATTGAAATGTGTGTTCTTCTCACATACCACCTGTGGATCCACTAGTGTCATTGCATGTGTGTTCTTTTCACAATCCACCCATGGATCCACCAGAGTCATTGCATGTGTGTTCTTTTTAGTAACAACAACCAGAGTCATTTTGCATGTGTGTTCTCTTCAGAGACCACACATGGATCCACCAGTGTCATTGCATGTGTGCTCTTTTCACAATCCACCCATGGATCCACCAGTGTCATTGCATGTGTGCTCTTTTCACAATCCACCCATGGATCCACCAGTGTCATTGCATGTGTGTTCTTTTTAGTAACAACAAGTAGTCATTTTGCATGTGTGTTCTTTTTACATACCACCTATGGATCCACCAGTGTCATTGCATGTGTGTTATTTTCACTAACAACAACCAGAGTCATTTTGCATGTGTGTTCTTTTCACATACCACATATGGATCCACCAGTGTCATTGCATGTGTGCTCTTTTCACAATCCCCACATGGATCCACCAGTGTCCTTGGACGTGTGTTCTTTTTAGTAACAACAACTAGTGTCATTGCATGTGTGTTCTCTTCAGAGACCACACATGGATCCACCAGTGTCATTGCATGTGTGTTCTTTTTACTAACAACAACAAGAATCATTGAAATGTGTGCTCTTTACAGAGACCACACATGGATCCACCACTGTCATCGCATGTGTGTTCTTTTCACTAACAACAACCAGAGTCATTGCATGTGTGTTCTTTTCACATACCACATATGGATCCACAAGTGTGATTGAAATGTGTGTTCTCTATAAAGACCACACATGGATCCACCAGTGTCATTGCATGTGTGTTATTTTTAGTAACAACAACCAAAGTCATTTTGCATGTGTGTTCTTTTCACATACCACCTATGGATCCACCAGTGTCATTGCATGTGTGTTCTTTTCACAATCCACCCATGGATCCACCAGTGTCATTGCATGTGTGTTCTTTTTAGTAACAACAACCAGAGTCATCTTGCATGTGTGTTCTCTTCAGATACCACCAATGGATCCACCAGTGTCATCGCATGTGTGTTCTTTTTAGTAACAACCAAAGTCATTTTGCATGTGTGTTCTTTTCACATACCACCTATGGATCCACCACTGTCATTGAAATGTGTGTTCTCTACAGAGACCGCACCTGGATCCACCAGTGTCATTGCATGTGTGTTCTTTTTAGTAACAACAACTAGAGTCATTTTGCATGTGTTTTTTTTCACATACCACCTATGGATCCACCAGTGTCATTGCATGTATGTTCTTTTCACAATCCACCCATGAATCCACCAGTGTCATTGCATGTGTGTCCTTTTTAGTAACAATAACCAGAGTCATTTTGCATGTGTGTTCTCTTCACATACCACCTATGGATCCACTAGTGTCATTGCATGTGTGTTCTTTTTAATAACAACAACCACATTCATTTTGCATGTGTGTTCTTTTCACATACCACCTATGGATCCACCAGTGTCATTGCATGTGTGTTCTTTTCCCAATCCACCCATGGATCCACTAGTGTCATTGCCTGTGTGTTCTTTTTAGTAACAACAACCAGAGTCATTTTGCATGTGTGTTCTCTTCATATACCACATATGGATCCACCAGTGTCATTGCATGTGTGTTCTTTTTAGTAACAACAACCAGAGTTATTGAAATGTGTGTTCTTCTCACGAACCACCTATGGATCCACTAGTGTCATTGCATGTGTGTTCTTTTCACAATCCACCCATGGATCCACCAGAGTCATTGCATGTGTGTTCTTTAGTAACAACAACAACATGAGTCATTTTGCATGTGTGTTCTGTTCACATACCACATAAGGATCCACCAGTGTCATTGCATGTGTGCTCTTTTCACAATCCACCCATGGATCCACCAGTGTCATTGCATGTGTGTTCTTTTTAGTAATAACAACTAGATTCATTTGGCATGTGTGTTCTTTTCACATACCACCTATGGATCCACCAGTGTCATTGGATGTGTGTTCTTTTCACTAACAACAACCAGAGTCATTTTGCATGTGTGTTCTTTTCACAGATCACATATGGATCCACCAGTGTCATTGCATGTTTGCTCTTTTCACAATCCACACATGGATCCACCAGTGTCATTGGATGTGTGTTCTTTTTAGTAACAACAACTAGTGTCATTGCATGTGTGTTCTCTTTAGAGACCACACATGGATCCACCAGTGTCATTGCATGTGTATTCTTTTTACTAACAACAACAAGAGTCACTGAAATGTGTGCTCTTCTGAGACAGACCACATGGATCCACGGTGTCATTGCATGTGTGTTCTTTTCACTAACAACAACCAGAGTCATTGCATGTGTGTTCTTTTCACATACCACATATGGATCCACCAGTGTGATTGAAATGTGTGTTCTCTACAGAGAACACACAAGGATCCACCAGTGTCATTGCATGTGTGTTCTTTTTAGTAACAACAACCAGAGTCATTTTGCATGTGTGTTCTTTTCACATACCACCTATGGATCCACCAGTGTCATTGCATGTGTATTCTTTTCACAATCCACCCATGGATCCACCAGTGTCATTGCATGTGTGTTCTTTTTAGTAACAACAACCAGAGTCATTTTGCATGTGTGTTCTCTTCACATACCACCTATGGATCCACCAGTGTCAGCGCATGTGTGTTCTTTTTAGTAACAACAACCAGAGTCATTTTGCATGTGTGTTCTTTTCACATACCACCTATGGATCCACCAGTGTCATTGTAATGTGTGTTCTCTACAGAGACCGCACATGGATGCACCAGTGTCATTGCTTGTGTGTTCTTTTTAGTAACAATAACCAGAGTCATTTTGCATGTGTGTTCTTTTCACATACCACCTATGGATCCACCAGTGTCATTGCATGTGTGTTCTTTTCACAATCCACCCATGGATCCACCAGTGTCATTGCATGTGCGTCCTTTTTAGTAACAATAAACAGAGTCATTTTGCATGTGTGTTCTCTTCACATACCACCTATGGATCCACTAGTGTCATTGCATGTGTGTTCTTTTTAGTAACAACAACCACATTCATTTTGCATGTGTGTTCTTTTCACATACCACCTATGGATCCACCAGTGTCATTGCATGTGTGTTCTTTTCACAATCCACCCATGGATCCACTAGTGTCATTGCATGTGTGTTCTTTTTAGTAACAACAACCAGAGTCATTTTGCATGTGTGTTCTCTTCATATACCACATATGGATCCACCAGTGTCATTGCATGTGTGTTCTTTTTAGTAACAACAACCAGAGTCATTGAAATGTGTGTTCTTCTCACGAACCACCTATGGATCCACTAGTGTCATTGCATGTGTGTTCTTTTCACAATCCACCCATGGATCCACCAGAGTCATTGCATGTGTGTTCTTTAGTAACAACAACAACATGAGTCATTTTGCATGTGTGTTCTCTTCAGAGACCACACATGGATCCACCAGTGTCATTGCATGTGTTCTCTTTTCACAATCCACCCATGGATCCACCAGTGTCATTGCATGTGTGTTCTTTTTAGTAATAACAACTAGATTCATTTTGCATGTGTGTTCTTTTCACATACCACCTATGGATCCACCAGTGTCATTGCATGTGTGTTCTTTTCACTAACAACAACCAGAGTCATTTTGCATGTGTGTTCTTTTCACATAGCACATATGGATCCACCAGTGTCATTGCATGTGTGCTCTTTTCACAATCCACACATGGATCCACCAGTGTCATTGGATGTGTGTTCTTTTTAGTAACAACAACTAGTGTCATTGCATGTGTGTTCTCTTCAGAGACCACACATGGATCCACCAGTGTCATTGCATGTGTGTTCTTTTTACTAACAACAACAAGAGTCACTGAAATGTGTGCTCTTTACAGAGACCACACATGGATCCACCAGTGTCATCGCATGTGTGTTTTTTTCACTAACAACAACCAGAGTCATTGCATGTGTGTTCTTTTCACATACCACATATGGATCCACCAGTGTGATTGAAATGTGTGTTCTCTGCAGAGACAACACATGGATCCACCCGTGTCATTGCATGTGTGTTCTTTTTAGTAACAACAACCAGAGTCATTTTGCATGTGTGTTCTTTTCACATACCACCTATGGATCCACCAGTGTCATTGCATGTGTATTCTTTTCACAATCCACCCATGGATCCACCAGTGTCATTGCATGTGTGTTCTTTTTAGTAACAACAACCAGAGTCATTTTGCATGTGTGTTCTCTTCACATACCACCTATGGATCCACCAGTGTCATCGCATGTGTGTTCTTTTTAGTAACAACAACCAGAGTCATTTTGCATGTGTGTTCTTTTCACATACCACCTATGGATCCACCAGTGTCATTGTAATGTGTGTTCTCTACAGAGACCGCACATGGATGCACCAGTGTCATTGCATGTGTGTTCTTTTTAGTAACAATAACCAGAGTCATTTTGCATGTGTGTTCTTTTCACATACCACCTATGGATCCACCAGTGTCATTGCATGTGTGTTCTTTTCACAATCCACCCATGGATCCGCCAGTGTCATTGCATGTGTGTCCTTTTTAGTAACAATAAACAGAGTCATTTTGCATGTGTGTTCTCTTCACATACCACCTATGGATCCAGTAGTGTCATTGCATGTGTGTTCTTTTTAGTAACAACAACCACATTCATTTTGCATGTGTGTTCTTTTCACATACCACCTATGGATCCACCAGTGTCATTGCATGTGTGTTCTTTTCACAATCCACCCATGGATCCACTAGTGTCATTGCATGTGTGTTCTTTTTAGTAACAACAACCAGAGTCATTTTGCATGTGTGTTCTCTTCATATACCACATATGGATCCACCAGTGTCATTGCATGTGTGTTCTTTTTAGTAACAACAACCAGAGTCATTGAAATGTGTGTTCTTCTCACGAACCACCTATGGATCCACTAGTGTCATTGCATGTGTGTTCTTTTCACAATCCACCCATGGATCCACTAGAGTCATTGCATGTGTGTTCTTTAGTAACAACAACAACATGAGTCATTTTGCATGTGTGTTCTCTTCAGAGACCACACATGGATCCACCAGTGTCATTGCATGTGTGCTCTTTTCACAATCCACCCATGGATCCTCCAGTGTCATTGCATGTGTGTTCTTTTTAGTAATAACAACTAGATTCATTTTGCATGTGTGTTCTTTTCACATACCACCTATGGATCCACCAGTGTCATTGCATGTGTGTTCTTTTCACTAACAACAACCAGAGTCATTTTGCATGTGTGTTCTTTTCACATAGCACATATGGATCCACCAGTGTCATTGCATGTGTGTTCTTTTCACAATCCACACATGGATCCACCAGTGTCATTGGATGTGTGTTCTTTTTAGTAACAACAACTAGTGTCATTGCATGTGTGTTCTCTTTAGAGACCACACATGGATCCACCAGTGTCATTGCATGTGTGTTCTTTTTACTAACAACAACAAGAGTCACTGAAATGTGTGCTCTTTACAGAGAGCACACATGGATCCACCAGTGTCATCGCTTGTGTGTTCTTTTCACTAACAACAACCAGAGTCATTGCATGTGTGTTCTTTTCACATACCACATATGGATCCACCAGTGTGATTGAAATGTGTGTTCTCTATAGAGACCACACATGGATCCACCAGTGTCATTGCATGTGTGTTCTTTTTAGTAACAACAACCAGAGTCATTTTGCATGTGTGTTCTTTTCACATACCACCTATGGATCCACCAGTGTCATTGCATGTGTATTCTTTTCACAATCCACCCATGGATCCACCAGTGTCATTGCATGTGTGTTCTTTTTAGTAACAACAACCAGAGTCATTTTGCATGTGTGTTCTCTTCACATACCACCTATGGATCCACCAGTGTCATCGCATGTGTGTTCTTTTTAGTAACAACAACCAGAGTCATTTTGCATGTGTGTTCTTTTCACATACCACCTATGGATCCACCAGTGTCATTGTAATGTGTGTTCTCTACAGAGACCGCACATGGATGCACCAGTGTCATTGCATGTGTGTTCTTTTTTAGTAACAATAACCAGAGTCATTTTGCATGTGTGTTCTTTTCACATACCACCTATGGATCCACCAGTGTCATTGCATCTGTGTTCTTTTCACAATCTACCCATGGATCCACCAGTGTCATTGCATGTGTGTTCTTGATATGTCCATTTTGCATCACTATTTTATGTCTTAATTCTCTATTATTTATTGATATATTTTGTATTGAGAGGTGATACTTATGTTATTTCATCTGTTTTTGCATGGTTGATGACTTTTGCAGTCAGGATTCTAATGGAAAAGGTGTTGTTTGGAGGCAAAATTCGCGAAGATTAGAAAATCCGGGAAAATATACGGAAAATTCTAATTTTCCAGAACAATCAAGATGCCAGAAGATGGAGTGGAGGTGGGCCACAGGGGGCCCACACCACCCCATGGCGCGGGCAAGCCCATGCGCCGAGGTGGTGTGGCCACCCTGACCACTCCACCTCTCCCCTCGGTGTATCTTCCTCCCGAAACCCTAAGACTCGGGAAGCGACCACGAAAGATTCCCGCCTACGTGGGCGAAAAAAACACCGAGAGAGAAAGATCTCTCTGGCAGATAGATTTCTGCCGGGGGAATTCCTTCCTGGAGAGGGGAGATCGTCGCCATCAACACAACCATCAAGCTAGACTTCATTGGGATCATCATCATCATCATCACCACCATCATCACCATCAGCACCCTCATCACCATCTCCATATTGCTGTAACAATTGAGTTGAATCTTGCACAGTTCGTAGGGGAAACTTTCCCGTTGTTGATTACTCTTTGTAGTTGATGCTATTGAGTGAACCATTGAATTATTGTTTATGTTCAGATTGTTATACATCATTATTCCATCTCTGATCATGATCCATATGATGTCTTGTGAGTAGTTCGTTTTGTTCTTGAGGACATGGGAGAAGTCTTGTTGTTAGTAGTGGAGTTGCGTTGAGAAAGATTCAATAGATTGTTATTTAAGTTGTGGTGTACTTCTTCTAGTGGTGTCATGTGAACGTCGACTACATGACACTTCACCTATATGGGCCTAGGGGAATGCATTGTGTATTTGGCTACTAATCGTAGGGGTTGCGGAGTGAAACCTGAACCCCGTTAGGAAACCATTGCACAAGGGACGTAAGGGTCTTAGAGTTTAAAGCTGTGGTTAGGTTTTACCTTAATTACTTTCTTGTACTTACGGATGTTTGCAAGGGGGTTTAATCACAAGTATGTATTAAGTCTTGGATGGGACGGTACATTAGCACAGGTTCACCCACACAACACTTAGCAAGCTAGAGAAGATTAATCGACTATATGAAGCGAAAGCACTTGATAGTCTTCCCATGTGTCCTCGAGAACGTTTGGTCATCTATAGAAATACAACCGGCTTGTCCTTTGCTGCATAAAGGATTGGGCCACTTGCTGCATTCATTCTTACTATCTTTTGTTTACTCGTACTTTGTTTGCTTGCTTTATCGAAACCCCCTAAAAATCCGTTTGCTAAGTATTTGCAGAGAATTCCTGATCCATACCACTAGCCAGCACCTTCTGCTCCTCGTTGGGTTCGACACTCTTATCGAAAATACTGCGATACACCCCCTATACTTGTGGGTCATCAAGACTATTTTCTGGTGCCGTTGCCGGGGAGTGAAGTGCTATTGGAGAGTGGAACTGGTAAAGGAAACTTCTACTGTGAGTATTGTTTACTTCTGTTAGTTGCTTTATTTTCGTTATGGATAATTCACTGAGTTTCTTATTTGGTAATGCTACTACCACTGCTAAGGTAGTAGATAAGCCACCACCTGCTGAGAAAGATGTTTTCAAAATACCTACAAGAATTATTGATCGTGTTATGGATAACTACTATGTTGGGGATGGAACTGTCCATCCTGGTGATCATTTACTCTTTATACACGAATTATGCTGGTTGTTCAAGTGTGCAGGTATTACTACAGATCAAGTTAAGAAGAAGTTATTCTCATTATCACTGAAAGGAAGAGCTGAGGAATGGTATAAGCTACTGAAGAATGGTCAAGCTCTGGAATGGGAGGAAATATTGCCTCTCTTTTACTCAAAGTTTTATCTTCCTAGTGAGATTCATAAAGATCGGAATCAAATATACAACTTTTGGCCTCTTGATGGAGAAAGTACAGCTCAAGCTTGGGGGAGATTGAAGCTACTAATGCTCAAATGTCCCATTTATGAGCTCCCCAATAATATCATTATCAATAACTTTTATGCAAGGCTCCCTCTACATGACAAGGATTTATTGGACGCTTCTTGTGCTGGATCATTCACTCGCATGGAAGAAGAAGTTAAATGGGACCTTCTAGATCACATTCAAGACAATGCTGAAGCTTGGGAGAATGACAAAGGTAGAAAGTCAGGTATAAATTATGATTATGAATGAATTGAATCTTTTATGGGAACTGATGACTTTCAAAATATTAAAAATGCTTATGGTCTAGACTCTCAAGCTATTGCTTCTTATTTTAAGTCTTTTGCTTCCTACATTGAAGTGCCTAAAAAGAAGTGGAATAAGTATCATGAACCTTATAAAGATATTGCTAAGAGTGTTCCTGCAAGAAATACTAAAGTTTATATTGCTAGTCATGTTTTACCTAAATCTTATATTGAGAAAATGCCTTTTCTAGTTAAGGCAAAGGAACATTCTATGATAGCTAGTATGGTTAATGAAAGTATGAATAAGGCTGTTGAACCTGATAAACAAATGGTTGATGAACCTATAGTAGCAAGTGTGAAAGACTTTGTTGCTAAATATGAAAAGGAGGGACACACTATCCTTTGTAAGGATACCTCTAATATTGTTTCACAAAGTAGTGTTATGAGAGCTAGTATCCCTGTGTTTTCTGTTAGAATAAGTGATCATTGCTATGATGGTCCTTGTGATAGCTATATTGTTAAGTTTATGCATGATACTGAAAGTTATTATGAGAGAGGGAAAAGTGTTCTTATGCATCTCAATAATATCAAGTTTCCCCGTTTTATGCTGAAAGTTTTTATGCTGCACTTCTTTTGCCTTCTTATGCAAGTTTCCTTTGGTTTCAACAACTTGTTTGTTTACAAAATCCCCTTGCATAGGAAGTGGGTTAGACTTAAATGTGTGTGTTTTTGCTTCTTAATGCTCTCTTTCACTTCAAATCATATCCCTATGAGAGCTTCTTCAAAATTATCATGCCCATCTTAATGGCTATAAAGAAAGAGCTTTATGGGAGACAACCCAATTTGTTTATGCTTTCAGTTTGTTTTTGTTTCTTTGAGTCTTGGAAGTTATTACTTCGGTAATAACCGCTCCTTATCCGTTTTGTTTGGTTTTTGTGTCAAGATCAACCTCTAATGAGAGAGAAGTAATATTTGGGGAAGCTGCTGTCCCGAAACAGATTTTTTGTGCTTCACCGTAAAAATTCGTGAGAGATCTCTGTATGTCGGATTGAGCTGTAATTTTTTGTGCTTCTGCCCCAGGTTGTTATTTAACTTTAGTTAGTTTTTCACTTTCTTATTTGAGCAACATAAGATTTTCGAAAAATTTGATCTTTACCTGCTGGTCTGTTTTGACAGATTTAGCCAATCTTGCATTTGCTTCTTTATTTGATTTCCTTTTTGAATTATTTTTGGGTTTTCGAAAGGAGTTGCTACAGTAGCTTTTGTTTTGATGGTTTTCAGTTGACGTTGGACTCAAAAGGTTTTATCACTTCACTTATACTAATGTTGCTAATAAGAATTGTGTGAAGTTTTGTGTGAAAGAAATTTCCAGGAAAGTGGAGATAATGGTGTAATAAGGAAGAGAAAGGTTTTATGACTCCAATAATAAGTCTATGAAGATGAAGATATTGATGATTCAAGTGGTGACTCCGGAAGGATCCACTAGATACCAAATTCAGAGACCTGCAGAGTCCGTATTCAAATAGGTAACAGTTCTGGTAAGAAAAGTTCCGCGAAAGTACAATCCAACTATATTTTTGCAGTTTTCAGTCAATAAGGAAAGCTACAAAGAGAAAAAGGGACGAAAACGGAGCCAGGGTGGCCCACACCACCCCATGGCGCGGGTCCACCCCTGGCCGCGCCACCAGGTGGTGAGGCCACTCCGGACTCCGCCTCCGACTCGTTTTCTTCCAGTACCTTCCTTTTGCTGTGAAACTTCGTAATATATAACCCACGGATCCCCCGATGTCCATATATCGTGTTTTCGTCATGTTTTTGTTTCGATCTATTTCTGTCATGACATACTCTTTGAAAGTTTAGAAGCACAATGGTGTCTGCCAAGGATAAAGGGAAGGAGCCCATGGAGAAAGACCTCCAAGACCCCAAGCAGGGGCTGGTACCTTTTGTTACTTGCCCTGCATCAATGGAAACACTATGAGTCACTAAGGAGTTCTGCGATAAGTACCTAGACTTGCAGAGAAAGGCGGACATGCTTCAATGGGAGAATAATAGGCTTCGCAAGATGCTGGAAGACAGACAAAGATGAGAGTATACCACCACCACCTAAGGAGTAATTCGTCATCAGGTTTGGCATCCCCTTGGTTTGTTCCAAGCTTGGGGGAGTGCCGCGGTATCACATCACTATCTTCTATCTTTTTACCTTATTAGTAGAGTCATATCTTGAATAGAGGAGTTATTATGTAGTATGGTTTGCATTATGGAAGTGTCCCCTCTCTCGTTAGATTTGTATCCCTTGGTGTGAGTTTCCATTATGGAGTACTAATGAGAAGTTATACCATTCACTCTTTTGCATAGCTTATATTAGTTTTCAATTCGTGGTTATATGATTGATCTTGTTGTTAGTATTGGTATCACTTTGGGATCATTGAGTTAATTTAGTTGGTTTTGGCAAACCTGGCTCGGTCAGTAGCAACACTATTTTTGAGAGTCGAAATAAAAAGATAGAAGTACTCTAAAGAAAATAATTTCATCATCTTTCTTTCTTGATTTGCTCATAAGTATAGTATTCTGTAGTTAAGATCTTTTGTGCTTCCAAGGAAGATTGCATGTTTGTCTTTATCACTTGTATGTTTGTTTGTTTCCTTCAACTCATGTACTTGCTACCCAGCCTTGCTAGCCAAAAACCTGTACTGAGAGGGTACTCTTCTCGTGCATCCACCTCCTTTAAACCAAAACCTTTGCCATTTGTTTCCACCATACCTAACTAGTAGCATTATTGCTATTCCAAGTAAATTCATGTTTTGTCTACCTCCCAAATTAAACTTGTTATGAGAAAATTAGCGATTAAAGCTCTCACAAACTTGATGGCACACTTTAGTTTCCGCACTTAATAAACCTGAACCATTGTGAACTCTCCATGAAAGTTATATGCTTGCAAATTATAGGCTGGGGATTAGCAGAACCGTGCTATCACGGGGAACGCTTTCAACACTTGTAAATATATACCCAGTTGATACCTTGCTCTTTTGTTTGCGGATGTCGTCAGTGTGAAATAAAAGGGGAGCTTGTAAGTCCATGGAGTTATGTATATGTGTTAGAGAAACGCTTGGGCCGCTGGTCTAATCCATGCTGACATGGTGGAAACCTGCAGCGTAACCATAATGATATCTATGAAACATTCTTCTTATAAAAAAGAGAGAGAGATAGCTATTGAGAAAAAGAAAAGAAAAAAAGAGATACTATGAAAAGAGGAAAGAGAGAAAAAAGCACCATTTTCCCATGGTAAATAAGAAGATTGCTGAGATACTCATTGTCTGCATGCCTTGTCATTTTGATATGGGGATTCTTCCGTATCATCGTGCAAGGGGTACCCCGTTGGCGGTTCTCAATGATACGCACATAATTACAATGACAGGAACTTACCGGTAACTAAAGTTGAGTAGCATGAGGAGCAGCCCTCGTACTCAAGGGACTTGGGATCTTCAGTTTATAGTCTGACAAGCATATAACTCAGATTGGACCTCACTTTAACCTTAATCACCTAAATATGCCTATGATAGGGGCAATGAGAGCTGAAATCTAGTAAGTATCATAATTTTTGGGAGCTCTTTATGAGACATGTAATCCCTGCTTCCCTCTTTGAAGGGCCCTTTCTTTCACTTTGTAGTTGAGTCAGTAAACCTATTCCCTTCTATCTCAGCAAGTATTTTGAGTTGATGTGTTTCATTCATTCATATGATGATTTATTCAATCATGTTTCTTATGTTCCTTGTTTTGCACATCGCTCTTATCTTGAAGTTTACTACTTTGAAAGCTTTCATTGAAAACCAGCTATTTGTGAACTCCAGCAAATTATCAACTATTCTTTGACCAAGAGCTAAGTTTGCCATTACCAATGATGTTTTACTCTATGTATCTTTATTGTGTTTTCTTTACTCATTGCAAGTTGAGTTGTATAATAGTGAGTTGTCTTCTATTATGATCTATGTATTTGATGAATGTGATGCTTCTTGTCCGTATTCTTTTATCGACTCTTCACTCCATAAACCTAAGGTCATGTTTATTGAGCTCAGTTTCGCTTGGGGACAAGCGAAGTCTAAGCTTGGGGGGAGTTGATACGTCCATTTTGCATCACTATTCTATGTCTTAATTCACTATTATTCATTGATATATTTTGTATTGAGAGGTGATACTTATGTTATTTCATCTGTTTTTGCATGGTTGATGACTTTTGGAGCATGGACCGCTGCAGTCAGGATTCTGATGGAAAAGGTGCTGTTTGGAGGCAAAATTCGCGAAGATCAGAAAATCCGGGAAAATATACGGAAAATTCTATTTTTCTAGAAGACTCAAGATGCCAAAAGATGGAGTGGAGGTGGGCCACAGGGGGCCCGCACCACCCCATGGCGCGGGCAAGCCTAGGCCGCGCCAGGGAGTAGTGTGGCCACCCTGGCCCACTCCAGCCTCTCCCCTCTGGCGTATATCTTCCTCCCGAAACCCTAAGACTCAGGGAGCAACCACAGAAAGATTCTGCCGCCTCTGTGGGGCGGAAAACACCGAGAGAGAAAGATCTCTCCGGCAGATTTTCTTTGGAATTCCTTCCCGGAGAGGGGAGATCATCGCCATCAACACCACCATCAAGCTGGACTTCATTGGGATCATCATCATCATCACCACCGTCATCACCATCAGCACCCTCATCACCATCTCCATATTGCTGTAACAATTGAGTTGAATCTTGCATAGTTCGTAGGGGAAACTTTCCCGTTGTTGATTACTCTTTGTAGTTGATGCTATTGAGTGAACCATTGAATTATTGTTTATGTTCAGATTGTTATACATCATTATTCCATCTCTGATCATGATCCATATGATGTCTTGTGAGTAGTTCGTTTTGTTCTTGAGGACATGGGAGAAGTCTTGTTGTTAGTAGTGGAGTTGCGTTGAGAAAGATTCAATAGATTGTTATTTAAGTTGTGGTGTACTTCTTCTAGTGGTGTCCTGTGAACGTCGACTACATGACACTTCACCTATATGGGCCTAGGGGAATGCATTGTGTATTTGGCTACTAATCGTAGGGGTTGCCGGAGTGACAGAAACCTGAACCCCCGTTAGGAAACCATTGCACAAGGGACGTAAGGGTCTTAGAGTTTAAAGCTGTGGTTAGGTTTTACCTTAATTACTTTCTTGTACTTATGGATGTTTGCAAGGGGGTTTAATCACAAGTATGTATTAAGTCTTGGATGGGATGGTACATTAGCACAGGTTCACCCACACAACACTTAGCAAGCTAGAGAAGATTAATCGACTATATGAAGCGAAACCACTTGACAGTCTTCCCATGTGTCCTCGAGAACGTTTGGTCATCTATAGAAATACAACCAGCTTGTCCTTTGCTGCATAAAGGATTGGGCCACTTGCTACATTCATTCTTACTATCTTTTGTTTACTCGTACTTTGTTTGCTTGCTTTATCGAAAACCCCTAAAAATCCGTTTGCTAAGTATTTTCAGAGAATTCCTGATCCATACCACTAGCCAACACCTTCTGCTCCTCGTTGGGTTCGACACTCTTACTTATCAAAAATACTGCGATACACCCCCTATACTTGTGGGTCCTCAGTTCCTTTTAGTAACAACAACCAGAGTCATTTTGCAAGTGTGTTTCTTCACATACCACCTATGGATCCACCAGTGTCATTGCATGTGTGTCCTTTTTAGTAACAACAACCAGAGTCATTTTGCATGTGTGTTCTTTTCACATACCACCTATGGATCCACCAGTGTCATTGAAATGTGTGTTCTCTATAGAGACCGCACATGGATCCACCAGTGTCATTGCATGTGTGTTCTTTTTAGTAACAACAACCAGAGTCATTTTGCATGTGTGCTCTTTTCACATACCACCAACGGATCCACCAGTGTCATTGCATGTGTGTTCTTTTCACAATCCACCCATGGATCCACCAGAGTTTTTGCATGTGTGTTCTTTTTAGTAACAATAACCAGAGTCATTTTGCATGTGTGTTCTTTTCACATACCACCTATGGATCCACCAGTGGCATTGCATGTGTGTTCTTTTCACTAACAACAACCAGAGTCATTTTGCAGGTGTGTTCTTTTCACATACCACCTATGGATCCACCAGTGTCATTTAAATGTGTGTTCTCTACAGAGACCACACATGGATGCACTGGTGTCATTGCATGTATGTTCTTTTCACTAACAACTGGAGTCATTGCATGTGTGTTCTCTTCACAATCCACACATGGATCCACCAGTGTCATTGCATGTGTGCTCTTTTTAGTAACAACAACCAATGTCATTGCATGTGTGCTCTCTTTAGAGACCACACATGGATCCACCCGTGTCATTGCATGTGTGTTCTTTTTACTAACAACAACAAGAGTCATTGAAATGTGTGCTCTCTTCAGAGACCAAACATGGATCCACCAGTGACATTGCATGTGTGTTCTTTTCACTAACAACAACCAGAGTCATTGCATGTGTGTTCTTTTCACATACCACATATGGATCCACCAGTGTCATTGAAATGTGTGTTCTCTAGAGAGACCACACATGGATCCACCAGTGTCATTGCATGTGTGTTCTTTTTAGTAACAACAACTAGAGTCATTTTGCATGTGTGTTCTTTTCACATACCACCTATGGATCCACCAGTGTCATTGCATGTGTGTTCTTTTCACTAACAACAACCAGAGTCATTTTGCATGTGTGTTCTTTTCACATACCACATATGGATCCACTAGTGTCATTGCATGTGTGTTCTCTTCACAATCCACACATGGATCCACCAGTGTCATTGCATGTGTGTTCTTTTTAGTAACAACAACAAGAGTCATTGAAATGTGTGTTCTTCTCATATACCACCTATGGATCCACCAGTATCATTGCATGTGTGTTCTTTTCACTAACAACAACCAGAGACATTGCATGTGTGTTCTTTTCACATACCACATATGGATCCACCAGTGTCATTGAAATGTGTGTTCTCTACAGAGACCACACATGGATCCACCAGTGTCATTGCATGTGTGTTCTTTTTAGTAACAACAACCAGAGTCATTTTGCATGTGTGTTCTTCTCACATACCACCTATGGATCCACTCGTGTCATTGCATGTGTGTTCTTTTCACTAACAACAACCAGAGTCATTGCATGTGTGTTCTTTTCACATACCACATAAGGATCCACCAATGTCATTGAAATGTGTGTTCTCTACAGAGACCACACATGGATCCACCAGTGTCATTGCATGTGTGTTCTTTTTAGTAACAACAACCAGAGTCATTTTGCATGCGTGTTCTTCTCACATACCACCTATCGATCCACCAGTGTCATTGCATGTGCGTTCTTTTCACTAACAACAACCAGAGTCATTGTATGTGTGTTCTTTTCACATACCACATATGGATCCACCAGTGTCATTGAAATGTGTGTTCTCTACAGAGACCACACATGGATGCACCGATGTCATTGCATGTATGTTCTTTCCACTAACAACTGGAGTCATTGCATGTGTGTTATCTTCACAATCCACATGGATCCACAGTGTCATTGCATGTGTGCTCTTTTTAGTAACAACAACCAATGTCATTGCATGTGTGCTCTTTAGAGACCACACATGGATCCACCTGATGTCATTGCATGTGTTCTTTTTACTAACAACAACAAGAGTCATTGAAATGTGTGCTCTCTTCAGAGACCACACATGGATCCACCAGTGACATTGCATGTGTGTTCTTTTCACTAACAACAACCAAAGTCATTGCATGTGTGTTCTTTTCACATACCACATATGGATCCACCAGTGTCATTGAAATGTGTGCTCTCTACAGAGACCACACATGGATCCACCAGTGTCATTGCATGTGTGTTCTTTTTAGTAACAACAACCAGAGTCATTTTGCATGTGTGTTCTTTTCACATACCACCTATGGATCCACCAGTGTCATTGAATGTGTGTTCTTTTCACTAACTACAACCAGAGTCATTTTGCATGTGTGTTCTTTTCACATACCACATATGGATCCACTAGTGTCATTGCATGTGTGCTCTCTTCACAATCCACCCATGGATCCACTAGTGTCATTGCATGTGTGCTCTTTTTAGTAACAACAACAAGAGTCATTGAAATGTGTGTTCTTCTCATATACCACCTATGGATCCACCAGTGTCATTGCATGTGTGTTCTTTTCACATACCACATATGGACCCACCAGTGTCATTGAAATGTGTGTTCTCTATAGAGACCACACATGGATCCATCAGTGTCATTGCATGTGTGTTCTTTTTAGTAACAACAACCAGAGTCATTTTGCATGTGTGTTCTTCTCACATACCACCTATGGATCCACCAGTGTCATTGCATGTGTGTTCTTTTCACTAACAACAACCAGAGTCATTGCATGTGTGTTCTTTTCACATACCACATATGGATCCACCAATGTCATTGAAATGTGTGTTCTCTACAGAGACCACACATGGATCGACCAGTGTCATTGCATGTGTGTTCTTTTCACTAACAACAACCAGAGTCATTGCATGTGTGTTCTTTTCACATACCACATATGGATCCACCAGTGTCATTGAAATGTGTGTTCTCTCTGAGAGACCACATGGATCCTGATGTCATTACATGTGTGTTCTTTTTAGTAACAACAACCAGAGTCATTTTGCATGTGTGTTCTTCTCACAGACCACCTATGGATCCACCAGTGTCATTGCATGTGTGTTCTTTTCACTAACAACAACCAGAGTCATTGCATGTGTGTTCTTTTCACATACCACATATGGATCCACCAATGTCATTGAAATGTGTGTTCTCTACAGAGACCACACATGGATCCACCAGTGTCATTGCATGTGTGTTCTTTTCACTAACAATAACCAGAGTCATTGCATGTGTGTTCTTTTCACATACCACATATGTATCCACCAATGTCATTGAAATGTGTGTTCTCTACAGAGACCAGACATGGATCCACCAGTGTCATTGCATGTGTGTTCTTTTTAGTAACAACAACCAGAGTCATTTTGCATGCGTGTTCTTATCACATACCACCTATCGATCCACCAGTGTCATTGCATGTGCGTTCTTTTCACTAACAACAACCAGAGTCATTGTATGTGTGTTCTTTTCACATACCATATATGGATCCACCAGTGTCATTGAAATGTGTGTTCTCTACAGAGACCACACATGGATGCACCGATGTCATTGCATGTATGTTCTTTCCACTAACAACTGGAGTCATTGCATGTGTGTTCTCTTCAAAATCCACACATGGATCCACCAGTGTCATTGCATGTGTGCTCTTTTTAGTAACAACAACCAATGTCATTGCATGTGTGCTCTCTTTAGAGACCACACATGGATCCACCAGTGTCATTGCATGTGTGTTGTTTTCACTAACAACAACCAGAGTCATTTTGCATGTGTGTTCTTTTCACATACCACCTATGGATCCACCAGTGTCATTTAAATGCGTGTTCTCTACAGAGACCACACATGGATGCACCGGTGTCATTGCATGTATGTTCTTTTCACTAACAACTAGAGTCATTGCATGTGTGTTCTCTTCACAATCCACACATGGATCCACCAATGACATTGCATGTGTTCTCTTTTTAGTAACAACAACCAATGTCATTGCATGTTTGCTCTCTTTAGAGACCACACATGGATCCACCAGTGTCATTGCATGTGTGTTCTTTTTACTAACAACAACAAGAGTCATTGAAATGTGTGCTCTCTTCAGAGACCACACATGGATCCACCAGTGACATTGCATGTGTGTTCTTTTCACTAACAACAACCAGAGTCATTGCATGTGTGTTCTTTTCACATACCACATATGGATCCACCAGTGTCATTGAAATGTGTGTTCTCTAAAGAGACCACACGTGGATCCACCAGTGTCATTGCATTTGTGTTCTTTTTAGTAACAACAACCAGAGTCATTTTGCATGTGTGTTCTTTTCACATACCACCTATGGATCCACCAGTGTCATTGTATGTGTGTTCTTTTCACTAACAACAACCAGAGTCATTTTGCATGTGTGTTCTTTTCACATACCACATATGGATCCACTTGTGTCATTGCATGTGTGTTCTCTTCACAATCCACACATGGATCCACCAGTGTCATTGCATGTGTGTTATTTTTAGTAACAACAACAAGAGTCATTGAAATGTGTGTTCTTCTCATATACCACCTATGGATCCACCAGTGCCATTGCATGTGTGTTCTTTTCACTAACAACAACCAGAGTCATTGCATGTGTGTTCTTTTCACATACCACATATGGATCCACCAGTGTCATTGAAATGTGTGTTCTCTACAGAGACCACACATGGATCCACCAGTGTCATTGCATGTGTGTTCTTTTTAGTAACAACAACCAGAGTCATTTTGCATGTGTGTTCTTCTCACATACCACCTATGGATCCACCAGTGTCATTGCATGTGTGTTCTTTTCACTAACAACAACCAGAGTCATTGCATGTGTGTTCTTTTCACATACCACATAAGGATCCACCAATGTCATTGAAACGTTTGTTCTCTACAGAGACCACACATGGATCCACCAGTGTCATTGCATGTGTGTTCTTTTTAGTAACAACAACTAGAGTCATTTTGCATGCGTGTTCTTCTCACATACCACCTATCGATCCACCAGTGTCATTGCATGTGCGTTCTTTTCACTAACAACAACCAGAGTCATTGTATGTGTGTTCTTTTCACATACCACATATGGATCCACCAGTGTCATTGAAATGTGTGTTCTGTACAGAGACCACACATCGATGCACCGATGGCATTGCTTGTATGTTCTTTCCACTAACAACTGGAGTCATTGCATGTGTGTTCTCTTCACAATCCACACATGGATCCACCAGTGTCATTGCATGTGTGCTCTTTTTAGTAACAACAACCAATGTCATTGCATGTGTGCTCTCTTTAGAGACCACACATGGATCCACCAGTGTCATTGCATGTGTGTTCTTTTTACTAACAACAACAAGAGTCATTGAAATGTGTGCTCTCTTCAGAGACCACACATGGATCCACCAGTGACATTGCATGTGTGTTCTTTTCACTAACAACAATCAAAGTCATTGCATGTGTGTTCTTTTCACATACCACATATGGATCCACCAGTGTCATTGAAATGTGTGTTCTCTACAGAGACCACACATGGATCCACCAGTGTCATTGCATGTGTGTTCTTTTTAGTAACAACAACCAGAGTCATTTTGCATGTGTGTTCTTTTCACATACCACCTATGGATCCACCAGTGTCATTGCATGTGTGTTCTTTTCACTAACTACAACCAGAGTTATTTTGCATGTGTGTTCTTTTCACATACCACATATGGATCCACTAGTGTCATTGCATGTGTGCTCTCTTCACAATCCACCCATGGATCCACCAGTGTCATTGCATGTGTGCTCTTTTTAGTAACAACAACAAGAGTCATTGAAATGTGTGTTCTTCTCATATACCACCTATGGATCCACTAGTGTCATTGCATGTGTGTTCTTTTCACATACCACATATGGATCCACCAGTGTCATTGAAATGTGTGTTCTCTATAGAGACCACACATGGATCCATCACTGTCATTGCATGCGTGTTCTTTTTAGTAACAACAACCAGAGTCATTTTGCATGTGTGTTCTTCTCACATACCACCTATGGATCCACCAGTGTCATTGCATGTGTGTTCTTTTCACTAACAACAACCAGCATCATTGCATGTGTGTTCTTTTCACATACCACATATGGATCCACCAATGTCATTGAAATGTGTGTTCTCTACAGAGACCACACATGGATCCACCAGTGTCATATCATGTGTGTTCTTTTCACTAACAACAACCAGAGTCATTGCATGTGTGTTCTTTTCACATACCACATATGGATCCACCAGTGTCATTGAAATGTGTGTTCTCTACAGAGACCACACATGGATCCTGTGTCATTGCATGTGTGTTCTTTTTAGTAACAACAACCAGAGTCATTTTGCATGTGTGTTCTTCTCACATACCACCTATGGATCCACCAGTGTCATTGCATGTGTGTTCTTTTCACTAACAACAACCAGAGTCATTGCATGTGTGTTCTTTTCACATACCACATAAGGATCCACCAGTGTCATTGAAATGTGTGTTCTCTATAGAGACCACACATGGATCCACCAGTGTCATTGCATGTGTGTTCTTTTTAGTAACAACAACCAGAGTCATTTTGCATGCGTGTTCTTCTCACATACCACCTATCGATCCACCAGTGTCATTGCATGTGCGTTCTTTTCACTAACAACAACCAGAGTCATTGTATGTGTGTTCTTTTCACATACCACATATGAATCCACCAGTGTCATTGAAATGTGTGTTCTCTACAGAGACCACACATGGATGCACCGATGTCATTGCATGTATGTTCTTTCCACTAACAACTGGAGTCATTGCATGTGTGTTATCTTCACAATCCACACATGGATCCACCAGTGTCATTGCATGTGTGCTCTTTTTAGTAACAACAACCAATGTCATTGCATGTGTGCTCTCTTTAGAGACCACACATGGATCCACCAGTGTCATTGCATGTGTGTTCTTTTTACTAACAACAACAAGAGTCATTGAAATGTGTGCTCTCTTCAGAGACCACACATGGATCCACCAGTGACATTGCATGTGTGTTCTTTTCACTAACAACAACCAAAGTCATTGCATGTGTGTTCTTTTCACATACCACATATGGATCCACCAGTGTCATTGAAATGTGTGTTCTCTACAGAGACCACACATGGATCCACCAGTGTCATTGCATGTGTGTTCTCTTTAGTAACAACAACCAGAGTCATTTTGCATGTGTGTTCTTTTCACATACCACCTATGGATCCACCAGTGTCATTGCATGTGTGTTCTTTTCACTAACTACAACCAGAGTCATTTTGCATGTGTGTTCTTTTCACATACCACATATGGATCCACTAGTGTCATTGCATGTGTGCTCTCTTCACAATCCACCCATGGATCCACCAGTGTCATTGCATGTGTGCTCTTTTTAGTAACAACAAAAAGAGTCATTGAAATGTGTGTTCTTCTCATATACCACCTATGGATCCACCAGTGTCATTGCATGTGTGTTATTTTCACATACCACATATGGATCCACTAGTGTCATTGAAATGTGTGTTCTCTATAGAGACCACACATGGATCCATCAGTGTCATTGCATGTGTGTTCTTTTTAGTAACAACAACCAGACTCATTTTGCATGTGTGTTCTTCTCACATACCACCTATGGATCCACCAGTGTCATTGCATGTGTGTTCTTTTCACTAACAACAACCAGAGTCATTGCATGTGTGTTCTTTTCACATACCACATATGGATCCACCAATGTCATTGAAATGTGTGTTCTCTACAGAGACCACACATGGATCCACCAGTGTCATTGCATGTGTGTTCTTTTTAGTAACAACAGCTAGAGTCATTTTGCATGTGTGTTCTTCTCACATACCACCTATCGATCCACCAGTGTCATTGCATGTGCGTTCTTTTCAAAACACCAACCAGAGTCATTATATGTGTGTTCTTTTCACATACCACATATGGATCCACCAGTGTCATTGAAATGTGTGTTCTCTACAAAGACCACACATGGATCCACCAGTGTCATTACATGTGTGTTCTTTTTAGTAACAACAACCAGAGTCATTTTGCATGTGTGTTCTTTTCACATACCACATATGGATCCACCAGTGTCATTGCATGTGCGTTCTTTTCACAATCCACCCATGGATCCACCCGTGTCATTGCATGTGTGTTCTTTTCACTAACAACAACCAGAGGCATTTTGCATGTGTGTTCTTTTCACATACCACCTATGGATCCACCAGTGTCATTGCATGTGTGTTCTTTTCACTAACAACAACCAGAGTCATTTTGCATGTGTGTTCTTTTCACATACCACATATGGATCCACCAGTGTCATTAAAATCTGTGTTCTCTACAGAGACCACACATGGATCCACCGGTGTCATTGCATGTATGTTATTTTCACTAACAACAACTGGAGTCATTAGATGTGTGTTCTCTTCACAATCCACACATGGATCCACCAGTGTTATTGCATGTGTGTTCTTTTTAGTAACAACAACAAGAGTCATTGAAATGTGTGTTCTTCTCATATACCACCTATGGATCCACCAGTGTCATTGCATGTGTGTTCTTTTCACTAACAACAACCAGAGTCATTGCATGTGTGTTATTTTCACATACCACATATGGATCCACCAGTGTCATTGAAATGTGTGTTCTCTACAGAGACCACACATGGATCCACCAGTGTCATTGCATGTGTGTTCTTTTTAGTAACAACAACCAGAGTCATTTTGCATGTGTGTTGTTCTCACATACCACCTATGGATCCACCAGTGTCATTGCATGTGTGTTCTTTTCACTAACAACAACCAGAGTCATTGCATGTGTGTTCTTTTCACATACCACCTATGGATCCACCAGTGTCATTGCATGTGTGTTCTTTTCACTAACAACCAGAGTCATTGCATGTGTGTTCTTTTCACATACCACATATGGATCCACCAGTGTCATTGAAATGTGTGTTCTCTACAGAGACCACACATGGATCCACGAGCGTCATTGCATGTGTGTTCTTTTTAGTAACAACAACCAGAGTCATTTTGCATGTGTGTTCTTTTCACATACCACCTATGGATCCACCAATGTCATTGCATGTGTTTTGTTTTCACAATCCAATCATGGATCCACCAGTGTCATTGCATGTGTGTTATTTTTAGTAACAACAACCAGAGTCATTTTGCATGTGTGTTCTCTTCACATACCACCTATGGACCACCAGTGTCATTGCATGTGTGTTCTTTTTAGTAACAACAACCAGAGTCATTGAAATGTGTGTTCTTCTCACATACCACCTATGGATCCACCAGTGTCATTGCATGTGTGTTCATTTCATAATCCACCTATGGATCCACCAGTGTCATTGCATGTGTGTTCATTTCATAATCCACCTATGGATCCACCAGTGTCATTGCATGTGTGTTCTTTTTAGTAACAACAACCAGAGTCATTTTTCATGTGTGTTCTTCTCACAAACCACCTATGGATCCACCAGTGTCATTGCATGTGTGTTCTTTTCACTAACAACAACCAGAGTCAGTGCATGTGTGTTCTTTTCACATACCACATATGGATCCACCAGTGTCATTGAAATGTGTGTTCTCTACTGAGACCACACATGGATCCACCAGTGTCATTGCATGTGTGTTCTTTTTAGTAACAACAACGAGAGTCATTTTGCATGTGTGTTCTTTTCACATACCACCTATGGATCCACCAGTGTCATTGCATGTGTTTTCTTTTCACAATCCACCCATGGATCCACCAGAGTCAATGCATGTGTGTTCTTTTTAGTAACAACAACCAGAGGCATTTTGCATGTGTGTTCTTTTCACATACCACCTATGGATCCACCAGTGTCATTGCATGTGTGTTCTTTTCACTAACAACAACCAGAGTCATTTTGCATGTGTGTTCTTTTCACATACCACATATGGATCCACCAGTGTCATTAAAATGTGTGTTCTCTACAGAGACCACACATGGATCCACCGGTGTCATTGCATGTATGTTCTTTTCAGTAACAACAACTGGAGTCATTGCATGTGTGTTCTCTTCACAATCCACACATGGATCCACCAGTGTCATTGCATGTGTGTTCTTTTTAGTAACAACAACCAGTGTCATTTCATGTGTGTTCTCTTCAGAGACCACACATGGATCCACCAGTGTCATTGCATGTGTGCTCTTTTCACAATCCACCCAGGGATCCACCAGTGTCATTGCATGTGTGTTCTTTTAAGTAACAACAACCAAAGTCATCTTGCATATGTGTTCTTTTCACATACCACCTATGGATCCACCAGTGTCATTGAAATGTGTGTTCTCTACAGAGACCACACATGGATCCACCAGTGTCATTGCATGTGTGTTCTTTTTAGTAACAACAACGAGAGTCATTTTGCATGTGTGTTCTTTTCACATACCACCTATGGATCCACCAGTGTCATTGCATTTGTGTTCTTTTCACAATCCACCCATGGATCCACCAGAGTCATTGCATGTGTGTTCTTTTTTGTAACAACAACCAGAGTCATTTTGCATGTGTGTTCTTTTCACATACCACCTATGGATCCACCCGTGTCATTGCATGTGTGTTCTTTTCACTAACAAAAACCAGAGTCATTTTGCATGTGTGTTCTTTTCACATACCATATATGGATCCACCAGTGTCATTGAAATGTGTGTTCTCTACAGAGACCACACATCGATCCACCGGTGTGATTGCATGTATGTTCATTTCACTAACAACAATTGGAGTCATTGCATGTGTGTTCTCTTCACAATCCACACATGGATCCACCAGTGTCATTGCATGTGTGTTCTTTTTAGTAACAACAACCAGTGTCATTGCATGTGTGTTCTCTTCAGAGACCACATATGGATCTACCAGTGTCATTGCATGTGTACTCTTTTCACAATCCACCCATGGATCCACCAATGTCATTGCATGTGTGTTCTTTTTAGTAACAACAACCAGAGTCATCTTGCATGTGTGTTCTTTTCACATACCACCTATGGATCCACCAGTGTCATTGAAATGTGTGTTCTCTACAGAGACCACACATGGATCCACCAGTGTCATTGCATGTGTGTTCTTTTTAGTAACAACAACCAGAGTCATCTTGCATGTGTGTTCTTTTCACATACCACCTATGGATCCACCAGTGTCATTGAAATGTGTGTTCTCTACAGAGACCACACATGGATCCACCAGTGTCATTGCATGTGTGTTCTTTTTAGTAACAACAACCAGAGTCATTTTGCACGTGTGTTCTTTTCACATACCACCTATGGATCCACCAGTGTCATTGCATGTGTGTTATTTTCACAATCCACCCATGGATCCACCAGAGTCATTGCATGTGTGTTCTTTTTAGTAACAACAAGCAGAGTCATTTTGCATGTGTGTTCTTTTCACATACCACCTATGGATCCACCAGTGTCATTGCATGTGTGTTCTTTTCACTAACAACAACCAGAGTCATTTTGCATGTGAGTTCTTTTCACATACCACATATGGATCCACTAGTGTCATTGAAATGTATGTTCTCTACAGAGACCACACATGGATCCACCGGTGTGATTGCATGTATGTTCATTTCACTAATAACAACTGGAGTCATTGCATGTGTGTTCTCTTCACAATCCACACATGGATCCACCAGTGTCATTGCATGTGTGTTCTTTTTAGTAACAACAACCAGTGTCATTGCATGTGTGTTCTCTTCAGAGACCACACATGGATCTACCAGTGTCATTGCATGTCTGCTCTTTTCACAATCCACCCAAGGATCCACCAGTGTCATTGCATGTGTTTTCTTTTTACTAACAACAACCAGAGTCATCTTGCATGTGTGTTCTTTTCACATACCAACTATGGATCCACCAGTGTCATTGAAAGGTGTGTTCTCTACAGAGACCACACATGGATCCACCAGTGTCATTGCATGTGTGTTCTTTTTAGTAACAACTACTAGAGTCATTTTGCATGTGTGTTGTTCTCACATACCACCTATGGATCCACCAGTGTCATTGCATGTGTGTTCTTTTCACTAACAACAACCAGAGTCATTGCATGTGTGTTCTTTTCACATACCACCTATGGATCCACCAGTGTCATTGCATGTGTGTTCTTTTCACTAAAAACAACCAGAGTCATTGCATGTGTGTTCTTTTCACATACCACATATGGATCCACCAGTGTCATTGAAATGTGTGTTCTCTACAGAGACCACACATGGATCCACCAGTGTCATTGCATGTGTGTTCTTTTTAGTAACAACTACCAGAGTCATCTTGCATATGTGTTCTTTTCACATACCACCTATGGATCCAGCAGTGTCATTGAAATGTATGTTCTCTACAGAGACCACACATGGATCCACCAGTGTCATTGCATGTGTGTTCTTTTTAGTAACAACAACCAGAGTCATTTTGCACGTGTGTTCTTTTCACATACCACCTATGGATCCACCAGTGTCATTGCATGTGTGTTCTTTTCACAATCCACCCATGGATCCACCAGAGTCATTGCATGTGTGTTCTTTTTAGTAACAACAACCATAGTCATTTTGCATGTGTGTTCTTTTCACATACCACCTATGGATCCACCAGTGTCATTGCATGTGTGTTCTTTTCACTAACAACAACCAGAGTCATTTTGCATGTGTGTTCTTTTCACATACCACATATGGATCCACCAGTGTCATTGAAATGTGTGTTCTCTACAGAGACCACACATGGATCCACCGGTGTGATTGCATGTATGTTCATTTCACTAACAACAACTGGAGTCATTGCATGTGTGTTCTTTTTAGTAACAACAACCAGTGTCATTGCATGTGTGTTCTCTTCATAGACCACACATGGATCTACCAGTGTCATTGCATGTCTGCTCTTTTCACAATCCACCCATGGATCCACCAGTGTCATTGCATGTGTTTTCTTTTTACTAACAACAACCAGAGTCATCTTGCATGTGTGTTCTTTTCACATACCAACTATGGATCCACCAGTGTCATTGAAAGGTGTGTTCTCTACAGAGACCACACATGGATCCACCAGTGTCATTGCATGTGTGTTCTTTTTAGTAACAACTACTAGAGTCATTTTGCATGTGTGTTGTTCTCACATACCACCTATGGATCCACCAGTGTCATTGCATGTGTGTTCTTTTCACTAACAACAACCAGAGTCATTGCATGTGTGTTCTTTTCACATACCACCTATGGATCCACCAGTGTCATTGCATGTGTGTTCTTTTCACTAAAAACAACCAGAGTCATTGCATGTGTGTTCTTTTCACATACCACATATGGATCCACCAGTGTCATTGAAATGTGTGTTCTCTACAGAGACCACACATGGATCCACGAGTGTCATTGCATGTGTGTTCTTTTTAGTAACAACAACCAGAGTCATTTTGCATGTGTGTTCTTTTCACATACCACCTATGGATCCACCAATGTCATTGCATGTGTGTTGTTTTCACAATCCACCCATGGATCGACCAGTGTCATTGCATGTGTGTTCTTTTTAGTAACAACAACCAGAGTCATTTTTCATGTGTGTTCTCTTCACATACCACCTATGGACCACCAGTGTCATTGCATGTGTGTTCTTTTTAGTAACAACAACCAGAGTCATTAAAATGTGTGTTCTTCTCACATACCACCTATGGATCCACCAGTGTCATTGCATGTGTGTTCATTTCATAATCCACCTATGGATCCACCAGTGTCATTGCATGTGTGTTCATTTCATAATCCACCTATGGATCCACCAGTGTCATTGCATGTGTGTTCTTTTTAGTAACAACAACCAGAGGCATTTTGCATGTGTGTTCTTCTCACAAACCACCTATGGATCCACCAGTGTCATTGCATGTGTGTTCTTTTCACTAAGAACAACCACAGTCAGTGCATGTGTGTTCTTTTCACATACCACATATGGATCCACCAGTGTCATTGCATGTGTGTTCTCTTCAGAGACCACCCATGGATCCACCAGAGTCATTGCATGTGTGTTCTTTTTAGTAACAACAACCATAGTCATTTTGCATGTGTGTTCTTTTCACATACCACCTATGGATCCACCAGTGTCATTGCATGTGTGTTATTTTCACAATCCACCCATGGATCCACCAGAGTCATTGCATGTGTGTTCTTTTTAGTAACAACAACCAGAGTCATTTTGCATGAGTGTTCTTTTCACATACCACCTATGGATCCACCAGTGTCATTGCATGTGTGTTCTTTTCACTAACAACAACCAGAGTCATTTTGCATGTGTGTTCTTTTCACATACCACATATGGATCCACCAGTGTCATTGAAATGTGTGTTCTCTACAGAGACCACACATGGATCCACCGGTGTCATGGCATGTATGTTCTTTTCACTAACAACAACTGGAGTCATTGCATGTGTGTTCTCTTCACAATCCACACATGGATCCACCAGTGTCATTGCATGTGTGTTCTTTTTAGTAACAACAACCAGTGTCATTGCATGTGTGTTCTCTTCAGAGACCACACATGGATCCACCAGTGTCATTGCATGTGTGCTCTTTTCACAATCCACCCATGGATCCACCAGTGTCATTGCATGTGTGTTCTTTTTAGTAACAACAACCAGAGTCATCTTGCATGTGTGTTCTTTTCACATACCACCTATGGATCCACCAGTGTCATTGAAATGTGTGTTCTCTACAGAGACCACACATAGATCCACCAGTGTCATTGCATGTGTGTTCCTTTTAGTAACAACAACCAGAGTCATTTTGCATGTGTGTTCTTTTCACATACCACCTATGGATCCACCAGTGTCATTGCATGTGTGTTATTTTCACAATCCACCCATGGATCCACCAGAGTCATTGCATGTGTGTTCTTTTTAGTAACAACAACCAGAGTCATTTTGCATGTGTGTTCTTTTCACATACCACCTATGGATCCACCAGTGTCATTGCATGTGTGTTCTTTTCACTAACAACAACCAGAGTCATTTTGCATGTGTGTTCTTTTCACATACCACATATGGATCCACCAGTGTCATTGAAATGTGTGTTCTCTACAGAGACCACACATGGATCCACCGGTGTGATTGCATGTATGTTCATTTCACTAACAACAATTGGGGTCATTGCATGTGTGTTCTCTTCACAATCCACACATGGATCCACCAGTGTCATTGCATGTGTGTTCTTTTTAGTAACAACAACCAGTGTCATTGCATGTGTGTTCTTGAGACCACACCCATGGATCCACCAAGGTCATTGCATGTGTGTTCTTTTTAGTAACACCAACCATTGTGATTTTGCATGTGTGTTCTTTTCACATACCACCTATGGATCCACCAGTGTCATTGCATGTGTGTTTTCACAATCCACCACATGGATCCACCAGTCTCATTGCATGTGTGTTCTTTTTAGTAACAACAACTAGAGTCATTTGCATGTGTGTCCTTTTCACATACCACCTATGGATCCACAGTGTCATTTAAATGTGTGTTCTCTGAGACCACACATGGATCCACCAGTGTCATTGCATGTGTGTTCTTTTACTAACAACAACCTATCATTTTGCATGTGTGTTCTTTTCACATACCACATATGGATCCACCAGTGTCATTGCATGTGTGTTCTCTTCACAATCCACACATGGATCCACCAGTGTCATTGCATGTGTGTTCTTTTTAGTAACAACAAGTGTCATTGCATGTGTGTTCATTTCACAATCAACCTATGGATCCCCCAGTGTCATTGCATGTGTGTTCTTTTCAGTAACAACAACCAGAGTCATTTTGCATGTGTGTTCTTTTCACATACCACATATGGATCCACCAGTGTCATTGAAATGTGTGTTCTCTGAGACCACACATAGATCCACCAATGTGATTGCATGTGTGTTCATTTTAGTAACAACAACTGGAGTCATTGCATGTGTGATCTTTTCACATACCACCATGGATCCACCAGTGTCATTGCATGTGTGTTATTTTAGTAACAACAACCAGAGTCATTTTGCATGTGTGTTCTTTTATACCACACATGGATCTCCAGTCATTGCATGTGTTCTTTTCACAATCCACCCATGGATCCACCGGTGTCATTGCATGTGTGTTCTTTTACTAACAACAACGAGTCATTTTGCATGTGTGTTCTTTTCACATACCACTATGGATCCACAGTGTCATTGAAATGTGTGTTCCACATGGATCCAGTGTCATTGCATGTGTGTTCTTTTTAACAACAACTAGAGTCATTTTGCATGTGTGTTCTCACATACCACATATGGATCCACAGTGTCATTGCATGTGTGTTCTTTTCACTAACAACAACCGGGTCATTGCATGTGTACTCTTTTCACATACCACACATGGATCCACCAGTGTCATTGCATGTGTGTTCTTTTTACTAACAACAACCAGTCATTGCATGTGTGTTCTTTTCACATACCACCTATGGATCCACCAGTGTCATTGCATGTGTGTTCTCTTGAGACCACACATGGATCCACAAGTGTCATTGCATATGTGTTCTTTTTAGTGACAACAACCATAGTCATTTTGCATGTGTGTTCTTTTCACATACCACCTATGGATCCACCAGTGTCATTGCTTGTGTGTTCTTTTCACAATCCACCCATGGATCCACCGGAGTCATTGCATGTGTGTTCTTTTTAGTAACAACAACCAGTCATTTTGCATGTGTTCTTTTCACATACCACCTATGGATCCACAAGTGTCATTGCATGTGTGTTCTTTTACTAACAACAACGAGTCATTTGCATGTGTGTTCTTTTCACATACCACATATGGATCCACAGTGTCATTAAATGTGTGTTCTCTCTGAGACCACACATGGATCCACAGTGTCATTGCATGTGTGTTCTCTTCACAATCCACACATGGATCCACCAGTGTCATTGCATGTGTGTTCTTTTTAGTAACAACAACCAGTGTCATTGCATGTGTGTTCTCTTCAGAGACCACACATGGATCCACCAGTGTCATTGCATGTGTGCTCTTTTCACAATCCACCCATGGATCCACCAGTGTCATTGCATGTGTGTCCTTTTTAGTAACAACAACCAGAGTCATCTTGCATGTGTGTTCTTTTCACATACCACCTATGGATCCACCAGTGTCATTGAAATGTGTGTTCTCTCTGTGAGACTACACACAGATGATGTATTGCATGTGTGTTCCTTTTAGTAACAACAACCAGAGTCATTTTGCATGTGTGTTCTTTTCACATACCACCTATGGATCCACCAGTGTCATTGCATGTGTGTTATTTTCACAATCCACCCATGGATCCACCAGAGTCATTGCATGTGTGTTCTTTTTAGTAACAACAACCATAGTCATTTTGCATGTGTGTTCTTTTCACATACCACCTATGGATCCACCAGTGTCATTGCATGTGTGTTCTTTTCACCAACAACAACCAGAGTCATTTTGCATGTGTGTTCTTTTCACATACCACCTATGGATCCACCAGTGTCATTGCATATGTGTTCTTTTCACCAACAACAACCAGAGTCATTTTGCATGTGTGTTCTTTTCACATACCACATATGGATCCACCAGTGTCATTGAAATGAGTGTTCTCTACAGAGACCACACATGGATCCACCGGTGTCATTGCATGTATGTTCTTTTTACTAACAACAACTGGAGTCATTGCATGTGTGTTCTCTTCACAATCCACACATGGATCCACTAGTGTCATTGCATGTGTGTTCTTTTTAGTAACAACAACCAGTGTCATTGCATGTGTGTCTTGCATGTGTGTTCTTTTCACATGCCACCTATGGATCCACCAGTGTCATTGCATGTGTGTTCTTTTCACAATCCACCCATGGATCCACCAGTGTCATTGCATGTGTGTTCTTTTCACTAACAACAACTGGAGTCATTACATGCGTGTTCTTTTCACATACCACATATGGATCCACCAGTGTCATTGCATGTGTGTTCTTTTTACTAACAACAACCAGAGTCATTAGATGTGTGTTCTCTTTAGAGACCACACATGGATCCACCAGTGTCATTGAAATGTGTATTATTTCCAACTACCGCCGTTGGCCACAAACAATCGGGACGCAGAACTAACCAGCAACCGCTCTGGGCTTCTAGAAGACCTGATCCCCGATTGTTAGGCGATGTTGGATCAGGGTGCGTGGACGATAGTGATGTCCTTCGCGAGGGAGATCCACGAGAAGTCTGTTCTTCGAACTGATTGGCCGTGGCAACTACGCTGGGCCTATGTCCTTGCCTTTATCCCCTTAACCTCGGGGCCGAAAATCAGATCGTGTTCCTTCATCGCCATGGAGAGGGGGAGGCCCAAACTCAGCTTGCACGAGGCTCAGATGTTCGCCCACTACGACATACTCGCGCCGCCGTTAGCGAGGCTTCCGGCCGGCTTCGAGCTCAGCTATGCTGGGGTTCCTATCGCGCCGCTCTTGTGCGACAACGCGTTGGTGAGGCAGATCGAGGAGCGCCGCCGCCAGCTATCGGAGCAGAAGAGGGCAATGGCGCGGTACTCGCGTACGAGCGTGTACTGGCGAAAGTTGTTCAAGAAGGAGCGGGCTGCGTTGATTGCGTTGTGCGGAACCCACCGGCGAGAGATCCACCCGGATCTGCGCAACCCCGAAGGGAGGCAGCGCTTCTGGGCAGTGCCTGGGCCTACGACCTCCACCGTTATCGATGCAGCACGTCGTGAAGAATCCATGAGGAGGAGGAACGCTGCCGGGAACATCGGCATCGATTCCGACACGGAGGAGGCTAGCGGCGGCGCGGACAACATCGTCAATGATGGAGACTGCGGGAGCGTCATAGTCGATTAGGGCCACTTAAGAAAAAATTAATGGGAAAATTTGCTGCAAGACACCGTTATTTTCTGTCATTTGCTGCAACACACTGTCCGATTGTGTCTTTGCCAGGTACCATTACAATTGAGCGGTGTGTTTTAGCAAACGCCAGAAAATAACGGTGTCTTGTAGCAAATTTTCCCAAATTAAATCTATGTACGGTATCTTAATGCGCTCTTTGGATCTGGGTCACCTGAGTCATGGTCGATTATCGTCATAATCTATATATGTTGGCCATGTTTTAGTTGTCTCTGTCTTTGAAACTAGTCGATCGAAACTCGTCCGATCCTGAAAATAAAGTTTGTGCGTTCCCTAGCATATCTGATGGGACAATACGCTGACTCTGCTCCCAGCACTTGATGGCACAACCATAATTTGGAGTGCGCCTGAGGAGAAGGGATCGATCGTGTTGTAATAATGTACTACTCCTGTCCAGATATAACTGACTTAGTTTTTTAGATATTTAATAAATGTGTCTATACCCAAAACATGTCTAGATACATGTTTTAGGTTTCTCTGTCTTTCAAACTAATCAAAAGTCATCAAAATCTGATTGCGTTCACACCTGATGGGACAATATGCTGACTCTGATACTTGATGGCACAACCATAATTCTGGAGTGCGCCAGAGGAGATGGGAATGCAAGGAAGATGGGAACTAGTAGCCGCGTCCAAACCCAGGTAAAAAATTAATGTAATAATATTTAAAAAAATGTAATCTGGTCCACATGACCCCATCACAGACACGTTGCACGCGCCAGATATAAATAAAGACGACACGGCTAATTTAGTTTCAATGATACAATTCAACATAGGACGTTACTGTGCCCGCATCTTTCTGCTCCTCTTATTAGTCTGCTAGCCCATGCTGCATTAAGCATCAGTTGATGAGGATAAAAAAATGATAAAATAGCAAATAAAACAATTTTTAAGCTTACCTTTCATCCGGAGAATCGTACAAAGATGAAATTGGCAGGGATTTATTATTTCTCCTGCAGTTAGCCGAAAGATCCTCAAGAACATCCTCAATCACCCCTGCAACTTCTTCATATTCTAATACACCTCCATTATTTGTCCTTTCCTCCCTGTTCCGCTTACCCTTTTGTTTCTTTTCACACCCTTTTCTCGCCGGCACCTCCAGTTCTTCATAAATTGGCTGCTTACGTACATTTTCCTCCGAGTGCTCATCACCGTCTTCGTGCTGCTCTTCCGCCGGTTCTGGCTGAGAAGCCTCATTTTCTGCCACCAGGGTGTGAACAGGGACAATAGCATGTGTAACTAGGTTTTTGCACAACCTCTTGATATGGCCGAATCCGCCACAACATCCGCATTTCCTTTGCCTAGCACCAAGCCTTGGACCTTTATCGGTGGAGGCTACGATCCTTAGCTTTCTAGGCCTCCTAGGTGGCCTCCTAAGAACTGGTGGTTGAAGTTTGAACCCTGGATCGACAATCTCCTAATCATTTTCATCAGCCATAGGTGGTATGTTTTCTGCATAAGTTGCAACAAACTTGTCCATGGAGAAATAGTTGTCGACATAGTTCTCTATTTTAGCTATGTTACCTCTAAGCTTTAAGATGAAGTAAATTTCATGGTGACATGGCAGACCAGTAATCTGCCACTGCCTGCATGAACAAGTCTTGTTTCCAATGTCTACAGTGTACCTCCGTTCACCTCCACGCTTGTATTCTGCATAAACCTCAGCCAATGTTCTGGAACTTCTGACCACCCTCATCTTTATCGTTCTCATTGCCCTGGTTTTTGCATTCAGTAACATAACCACCTTTGGAACTATTTTATGGCCTAAAAATTTTCTTGCACAAATTCTTTGCCTTAAATCTATCTTCACCATTATGCACTGTCTTATTGCATCCAACAAAATAACAATTCCAAGTGTCTTCATGCCCAAAATCTTATCATTGAAACTCTCTGCCAAATTATTGCATACAAAATTCACCTTGCTTAACTCACCAAACTTGCTTCTGGCCCATAGCTTGGTGTGATGTTCCTCAAGGTATTTTTTCACCTTTGGAACTACATACAGATACATTGCAAATGTATCTATAATTTTTGATGTTCCATGCATGGTTTTATCTACTTTCTTGTGTTTTGTTCCAACTTTGGAGTACTTTTCATATGATTTCTTGGACTAACCTATTAACAAGAGCCATAGTGCCAGCTGCCTGTTTTCTGCTGTTTTTGGTTCCAGGAAAGTCAGAAAATGAATATTCTCGGAATTGGACGGGACAAAAGCCAAAGTGACTATTTTTCCGAAAGGGATCAAGTACCAGAATACGAGACGGAGAGGGACCAGGGGGCCACCTGGCCGCGCGGCCCAGCCTGGCGTGCACCAGGGGGTGGTGAGGCCAGCCCTGGCACCCCCTCGGCCTCTCCTTCCGCCTATATATTTCCCTTGGGATGAAAACCCTAAGTGCCCGATCAAAAATCGATGAAAGAGTCTGTAGCCGCCGTCATCTCCATCCCTAGATCGGGAGGGATCTAAAGCTCTTCCCGGCACCCTGCCGGAGAGGGGAATTCACCCTGGAGGCCTTCTTCATCACCATGCAAGCCTCCGGTGTGATGCGTGAGTAGTTCATCCTTGGATTACGGATCCATGTAGTAGCTAGATGGCTGGTTCTCCTCCTTTGTGCTTTCATGTCTAGATCTTGTGAGCTCCGTTCATGATCAAGATCATCTATTTGTAATTCTGCATGTTGTGTTTGCAGGGATCCGATGGATATTGAGATGCTATTTCAGATTGATTATTGATTCTATCATGTCTTTGTTATTTGTGATCTTGCATGCTTTCCGTTGTTAGTAGCTATCTTGGCCAAGTAGATGCTAGCAACTCCAAGAGTTAGTATTTATGCTCGATAGTGGGTTCATGCCTCTGGTAATCTGGGGAAGTGACAAAAATCTCTAAGGTACTAGATGTGCTGTTGCTACTAGGGAGAAAACAACAATCCTTTGTTCATAGAACAATTCTATTGTTTACTTTACATGCAATTCGTAAAGCAATAATCCGTTGCTTGCTACTTAATACTGGAGGGGGTTCGGATGATAACCTGAAGGTGGATTATTAGTCATAGACGCAGTTGGATGGCGGTCTATGTATTATGTTGTAATGCTCAATCAAGTCTCAAAGGAGTCAAGATGATTAGTATATGCATGTATTGCTTTCTCGGTGTTTGTCAATTGCCCCGCTGTAATTTGTTCACCCAGCATGTTATCTATCTAAGGAGAGCCACCTCTAGTGAACTATGGATCCCGGTCCTTGTCTTTTACATACAATCTACAATCTTTTACTGCTTTGTGTTTACTTTCTGCAAACTTTTACTTCTTTCCATTCGATACGATTAATCCTTTGTTTTCCGCAAAACACGGTGAGATTGACAACCTCATCACAAGTTGGGGACAAAGTTCTGTGGTTGTGTTGTGCAGGTCTCCACGTTGCTACTAGCACCGGTAGTGCGCCCTGCCAAATCTCAGCTAGTAACACCTTTGGGGTGTTTCCTTGCTCCTACTGGTTCGATTAAACCTTGGTTTCATAACTGAGGGAAACTTGTTGCTGTGCTCATCATACCTTCCTCTTGGGGTTCCCAACGAGCTCTACATCAACCACGAGCCATCAACACTTTTTTGGGCGTCGTGCATTGAGCCATCAAGCGATTTTCTGGCGCCGTTGCCGGGGAGTCAAGGACATCTTCACAAGGGGAGTCCCTCATAACCAATCTCTTTACTTTGTTAATTTTGTTTTGCTTAGTTTCTTTTTTGCTTTGTTTGCTTGTTTTGTTCTTCAAAAACACAAAAAGATTAGTTTTACTAGTTTGCTTTCTTATTTCAAAAACACAAAAAAAATTAGTTCCTATCTTGAGTTGCCACTATGTCTAGCCTTGCTCCAATCACTATGTCACCCGAGGAAATGATTTTCACTTTTAAACAAGGAATTGAGGAAAGTTTTAAGGAAGCCTGGTCTAGAATCTCTGATCTACATGAAAAAACTGAGCCTAAAATGACTCAAAGCTTGTTCCTTAGCAGTTTTTACCTTGGGATTGCTCTTTGCTATAGATATGCTTTAGATGCTGTTGTGGGAGGAGATTTCCTCCAATGTAATGAGGATGATGCTATTAATGCTATAAAGAAATTGATCCTCACTTACAACATGCCTAATAATGATATTTCTTTCGCAAAAATATTTGCTAGGTTGAACACTCTTGAGGCTAGCACTACTAGCTTAGAAAGTTGCTATAATACGCTTAGGGAGCATCACAATTATGTTCCAATAAATTCTGAACCACCAAAGTGGCTCCCTACAGTAAAGATTGAGATAAACACTGAAACTTTTCAAGCCCGCTGCGATATCATGTCTGAATTTTGTCTTATGCCCAAAGATATTTATGAATCTTTGAATCTTTGGGGGCTTACTGAAGGAGGAAAAGAAATATCTCTTGCTAATAATGCTACCTTATTTCCTATTGGAATAGCTGAAGGAGTGTTTACAAAGATCCTTGGGAAAATGATTTCTACTGATTATCCTGTTATTGAATGTGCATGAAAAGGACAAATTACACTTGGAAGATCCCTATTAGAACTCATTGGAGCAATAATAGATGTGGGAAAGGGGACCATGCAACTTTCTTCTCCACCAAACAATCACATTTTCCCAAAGGTTAAGAATAAAAATAAGAGAGGTAAGGGCAAGAAAGTTGGTTTTAATGCTTCTTCATTTGAGAACACTTGATTCTTTCTTTGCTTCTTATGCCTAACTTAAAGGCGTTAAAGAAAAGTACTTGTTGGGAGATAACCCAAGAGTTTTAGATGAGTCTTGGAAGTTATTACTTCAGTAATAACCTCTCCTTATCCTTTTTATTTGCTTTTTGTGCCAAGAGTAACCTCTAATGAAAGTGAAGTAATGATTGGGAAAGTTGATGCCCTAAAACAGATTCTTGTGCTTCACCGTAAAGATTCGTGAGAGAGCTCTGTATGTCGGATTGAGCTGTAATTTTTTGTTCTTCTGCCCCAGGTTGTTATCTAACTTTCGTTAGTTCAACACCTTTTGATTTGAGCAACAGAAGATCTTCAAAAAAATTCGTCTTTACCTGCTGGTCTGTTTTGACAAATTTCTGCCATTTTCTGCATTTGCTTCTTGTGGGTTCCTTTTTAAGTTCTTTTGGGGAATTGAGATTTTTGAGGGAAGTTCTACAGTAGCTAGTGTTCTAATGGAAGTTTATTTGGTGTTAGAACTGAACCTTAAGACTTATTTATCTTGAGTGCACTAATGTTGCTAATAAAGATTGTGTGAAGTTTTGTATGAAGGAAAATTTCAGGTGTATGGAAGGAATGAGTAATGAGTTGAAGGATGGACTAAAGCTCAAGCTTGGGATGTCACACGTGTCACCCCAAGAAATATCCAAGAAGTACAAACGTCAAATCTTGGGGATGCCCAAGGCATCCCCTTCTTCATCAATAAAAATTCCAGGTTTCTTCCAAACGCTTCATTTTTATTGTTTCATGCACAGTTGTGTTTTTCTTGGAGCGTCTTCTTTTTCGTTTCCGTTTGCTTTGGTTTGCTTAGTTTTCTGAATAAATTGGTTGGACCCCCTCTTTCATACATTGGTTTGCAAATAGTTTGGTTTGGTTTGGAAAAGAGTAGGAAAGTTCTTACTTATGTGGTAAAAAGAGCTTGTTTTTGACTGTGGCCTATGCTTTGTCATGCCATGCTTGATATTTTTTTGGCTTTATGCTTAGTATTCTTTGCTGTAGCATGACTTGTTATAAACAATTGAGATTTCTTAATGTGCCTTGGATGAATCATGCGTTGTTTTAGCATATTAAAGCATAGTATAGTGGTATTCTCCTTTGATGCTTTATTTGGGTTGACTTGACACATGCTCACACCATGTTATGACTATCTCAAGTCACCATAGCCTTTATGATCCTTTAGTTTTCAACTTGTAGTATCACTTTATGCTTTGATCAATTATGTTTTGTCACTCTGCATGATTATGGCCATTATTGCTCTCTTAGTTTGTCGCTCCCAGTCTTTTGCTAGCCTCCACAACAAAGTATGAGTTCCACTCATGCATCCAACTCCCTAAACCAAGTTATTCCAAAGAGTCCATCATACCTACCTACTAGCTTATGATTTTCCAAGTATATTCATGCTTTTGTTTACCTTCCACTTGTTATGATAAAACTAGTGATTAAAGCTCTCACGAACTTGATGGCACACTTTACTTTACTTGCCCTTAATAAACTTGAACCATTGTGTCTTCTATGTTGTATATGCTTGCACTTATTTGTTGGGAATTAGCACAACCATGCTTTCATGGGGAATGCTTTCAACATTGCACTTGGTACTTGTACCTAGTTGATATCATGCTCTTTTGTATATGGATGTCGTCGGTGTGAAATGAAAGGGGAGATTGTAAGTCCATGGAGTTATGTATATGTGTTAGAGAAACGCTTGGGCCGCTGGTCTAATCCATGCTGACATGGTGGAAACCTGCAGCGTAACCATAATGAGCTATCTATGAAGCATTCTTCTTATAAAAAAAGAGTCCTATATTGAGAAAAAAGAGAAAAGAAAAAAAAAGATACTATGAAAAGAGGAAAGAGAGAAAAAAGCACCATATTCCCATGGTAAATAAGAAGAATGCTGAGATGCTCGTTGTCTGCTTGCCTTGTCATTTTGATATGGGGATTCTTCCGTATCATCGGGCAAGGGGTACCCCGTTGGCGGTTCTCTATGATACACATGTACTTACAATGACAAGAACTTACCGGTGACTAAACTTGAGTAGCATGAGGAGCGGCCCTCGTATACAAGGGACATGAGATTTCTGACTTATACTTCGTCAAGCATGTACACCATAGTTTGTTCACTTTAACCTTAATCACTTCAAGATGCTTATGATAGGGGCAATGAGAGCTGAAAGCTATAAGTACTATAATTTTTGGAAGCTCTTTATGAGACTTGAATCCCTACTTCCTCTTACAAAAGGCCTTTCTTCCACCATTATATTGAGTATCCACCTTCTATCTTTATGCACCTACTTTGAGAGCATAGTGGCCATTCTTAGTTCTATGTGCATTGTCCCAAGACTAGTTGATTGATGCATAACTTGTTATTGCTTGTTTTAAACTATTGTATCTAGTCACTCTTATGAACTTTGAAGGTGGCCTATGCATTTATATTTGCTACTCTATTGAGGGACAAGCTGAATACTATTATGCTATGTTTTCTTTATGTGAAACAAACAAACGTATTGCAAAGCATTGTTATTCATGAATCTTTTGTTTGTGCCTTTGCATGTTGCATCATAGTTTCTTTGCTTATTGCTAGAACTTTGTCTTTCATGTTATGATTGAAGTACTATGATCCCAGCTTTGAATGTTTTGCAAATACTTTGATCAAGTCTTTGATGGTGCATGTCACCTCAAAAATTATTCTTTCTTTTTATCACTTACCTACTCGAGGATGAGCAGGAGTTAAGCTTGGGGATGTTGATACATTGCAAATGTATCTATAATTTTTGATGTTCTATGCTTGGTTTTATCCAATTTCTTGTGTTTTGTTCCAACTTTGGAGTACTTTTCATATGATTTCTTGGACTAACCTATTAACAAGAGCCATAGTGCCAGCTGCCTGTTTTCTGCTGTTTTTGGTTCCAGGAAAGTCAGAAAATGAATATTCTCAGAATTGGACGGGACAAAAGCCAAAGTGCCTATTTTTCCGGAAGGGATCAAGTCCCAGAATACGAGACGGAGAGGGACCAGGTGGCCACCACACCACCTAGCCGCGCTACCCGGCTGAAGGTGCCGGGTGAGGCCAGCACCTCGGCCTCTCCTTCCGCCTATATATTGCCCTCGAGACAAAAACCCTAAGTGCCCGATCAAAATCCACGAAAGAGTCTCAGAGTCGTCATCTCCATCCCTAGATCGGGAGGGATGCAAGCTCTTCGGCACCTGCGGAGAGAATTCACCCTAGAGGCCTTCTTCATCACCATGCAAGCCTCCGGTGTGATGCGTGAGTAGTTCATCCTTGGACTACGGATCCATGTAGTAGCTAGATGGCTGGTTCTCCTCCTTTGTGCTTTCATGTCTAGATCTTGTGAGCTCCGTTCATGATCAAGATCATCTACTTGTAATTCTGCATGTTGTGTTTGCGGGGATCCGATGGATATTGAGATGCTATTTCAGATTGATTATTGATTCTATCATGTCTTTGTTATTTGTGATCTTGCATGCTTTCCGTTGTTAGTAGCTATCTTGGCCAAGTAGATGCTAGCAACTCCAAGAGTTAGTATTTATGCTCGATAGTGGGTTCATGCCTCTGGTAATCTGGGGAAGTGATAGAAATCTCTAAGGTACTAGATGTGCTGTTGATACTAGGGAGAAAACAACAATCCTTTATTCATAAAACAATCATATTGTTTACTTTACACGCAGTTCGTAAAGCAATAATCTGTTGCTTGCAACTTAATACAGGAGGGGGTTCGGATGTTAACCTGAAAGTGGATTATTAGTCATAGATGCAGTTGGATGGTGGTCTATGTATTATGTTGTAATGCCCAATCAAGTCTCAAAGGAGTCAAGATGATTAGTATATGCATGTATTGCTTTCTCGGTGTTTGTCAATTGCCCCGCTGTAATTTGTTCACTCAGCATGTTATCTATCTAAGGAGAGCCACCTCTAGTGAACTATGGATCCCGGTCCTTGTCTTTTACATACAATCTACAATCTTTTACTGCTTTGTGTTTACTTTCTGCAAACTTTTACTTCTTTCCATTCAATACGTTTAATCCTTTGTTTTCCGCAAAACACGGTGAGATTGACAACCTCATCGCAAGTTGGGGACAAAGTTCTGTGGTTGTGTTGTGTAGGTCTCCATGTTGCTACTAGCACCGGTAGTGTGCCCTGCCAAAGCTTAGCTAGTAACACCTTTGGGGTGTTTCCTTGCTCCTACTGGTTCGATTAAACCTTGGTTTCATAACTGAGGGAAACTTGCTGATGTGCTCATCATACCTTCCTCTTGGGGTTCCCAACGAGCTCTACATCAACCACGAGCCATCAACACTTTTCTAGGCGCCGTGCATTGAGCCATCACATACATGTTCTTCAAGTAAGTAGCATGCGTGCTTGGGATGTATGTGTATGTTGATCGCCACAAGTCCTCTTCAAAGATCTTTCCTTTGAACTTCTTCGTGAAGTTAGTAGCGAGGTGCCACATGCATTCCCTATGCTCAACCCCAGGAAATACAGCATCAACAGCATTCTCAAGACCCTCGGATGCACCGGTGTATATCACCAAGCCTTCAGGGTGACCAATTACTTCCCGTAGTCTCTGCATGAACCATGTCCAGCTTTCATTTGATTCACCCTCAAGAACAGCATAAGCTACGGGTAGAAGCCAATTATGTGCATCCAAAGCACAAGCAGAAGCAACATGTCCCCTGAACTTCCCTGTTAAAGAAGTTGCGCCTATTGCCAAGTATGGCCTGCAGCCTAGGAACCCCTTCCAGATGCCTTCAAAGTGACAAAACATCTCTGAAGCATATCTTATCCTCGCTTATACCCCCCCCTCGAGACCTTTTCTCTCCCTTTCACAACCTCGTAATCGATGTCAACAACACTACCAGGTGATGTTTTCTCTACCTGAGCTTTGAAACTATACAACATATGAAAACTGTCATTCCACTTGCCTTGAATGAAGTCTAGAGCCATCTCCTTCCCATCAAAGACTCTGTGATAAGGAATCAGAATGTTAAACTTTTTGCTAATCTTTGCTCTGAGTTCAGCTGGTCCAATGTTATGATCCAACCTCACCCAGTCAAGTATAGTAGCAGCAATCCACTTGGTACTCGCCGGTCTAATTTTTCCACTTAAAGAAGTATTAGGGAAGTTGTGTTCATTCGTGTTTACTTTGATCTGCATTCGATAAGAATCCAAATAATTCAGAGCTAGTTATCAGCAGAATAAATATGAGAAAGACTGAAACTAAATGTAGCTATTGCAACCTGAAATGGGTGTCCACCCCGCATTGGAGATGCATGTAATCTCCATTTACACACATTACTTTCCCTACAGTGCACCCTAAATCTCTTTTCGTCGCTCTTTTCAATGATAAATTCGAACCCAACTCTGATTGCATAGGTTGCAACTGCATATCTGCAGTCCTCCACATTATCAAAGACAGTCCCCTCATCAATTGTAGGATTGTCCCTGTCAAAGTGTATCACCGTTTGTCCACGTCTTTGTCGTCGTATCTACATCCCATTTCCACATCTTCACATTCCTCTTCCTCATCAGTCCCATAGTCAGGCTCAAAGTTCGAATCAACCAAATATTCCCTACTCTCCATCCTATCAGGGTCAGGAGCCACGTCTGGATATGCTTTCTCATCATCATCCGCACCGCCACACGTTTCAGTGCCTTCATGCTCGCTTGACAAAGCATCATGCTCAAGGACAAGCTGTACAGACGTCCTGCGGTTACCAACCCATATCCTTGGCATCACCACGGGACTAGAAACGCTAATTGGGGTATGCAGATAAGGAATCACAATTCTTACCTTTCAATGTGGACGCACGGCACCTTCTCTGGGCTCCATACCTCCAAAGCTCTGCACGCTGCTACCTCTCCCCCCGTTTCGTTGTCCTCTGTGCTCTCCAGACTTGAAGGAGATTCCGTGCTCTCCAGCCGTGCATGACCCATATCCGTGCTCTCAAGCCTCGCAGGATCCATCTCCGAGCGGGATCCGGATCACCAGCGTCGTTGGGCCCCTAACCTAACGGCCGACTCTCGGTTTTCGTTTCCAGACGCGCCTGGGCGGTGGGCGGCGGCAAGGAGAAGGCAGGCGAGGAGGGAGAGGGACGTGAGGGGATGGCAGGGAGGGGAGGGCAGGAGGACGACGACCCAAGGGGACGACGAGAGCGGTGCACGACTGAGCGGAGTGGCGGCAGCAGGAGCAGCGGAGAGGAGCGGAGCGGAGCTGGTTGCGACAAAGCATGGAAAATTGCACAATAATATGTTGGTGGGCGGTACCAGCCCTCAAACCTAGGACGCGCGCCGTCGTAGGTGGAGGAGGCGGGCCTGCCTGTCAGAAAACATGCCACCTGTCAGCGCACTATGCACGGGGAGCACTTCACGGAATTTTTAGTAGGTCACACATGTCAGTCTGTTTGATCAAAACTTGCATGCAGTGCATGGCTGGTCCACGTGCTAGTTCCGGAAAAAAGCCCGTTGATCCAAACTTGAATTGGCAGTTCCGCTTCTTCTCCCCCGTCTCATCGTCTTCTCGCAGTGGCAGTTCCGCTTCGTCTCCCTCGTCTGTTATCCTCTTCTTCTTCTCCTCGCAGTGGTAGTTCTTCTTTCTTCTTCGATCAAAACATTCTCGCACGTAAGCCATGGCCAGTAGCCGGATGAAGAGGAACTGGGCCGATCTCCCGGCCGACCCACTTCGCAAGATCGCCGACTATTTGCTGGAAAAAGAGGAGTACGTCGACACCTATGCTGCTTGTCGGGAAGTCTGCACCGATTGGCGTCGCACTTTAAAGGTGCCCAAATTCCATCTCAACAACTGGATCATGATAGATAACACACTTCCAGACGTTGGCGACTTCACCTTCCTCAACCTCGCCACTGGTCGTTGCTTCAGGAAAATCTAATGGACGTCCATCGTAGGTTCACATTCACATCCGATATTTATTGGTATTTTCCATTGTAAACATCTTAGTGCTAACTGATGCCCTCTTCTTCCAAAAGATTCTACTTCGTCGGTGTTTCTCGTGGCGTCATCGTGCTTGCTCAGAGGGTGGAGCCGTACCAGATTCGGCTTCTGAACCCAATCACTCATAAGTCTAACACTGAGTTTCAAGCACACATACCATCTGATCTTCTAGAATCTGTCGTCGTGACGAAGTTCCCGATGATGGTGTTCGTTTGCACTGATTATCCAGATCATATTGTATGGGCTGATGAGAGCACCCCAATGGGGCAAATCAATGGATCATTTGGAGAAGGATTGTATTCGCCACCTCCTGATACGCTTCTGGTCTGCATGACGGCATTCCGAGGGGAAGTATATGCATTACTTGAGAATGGAGACATCTTGTCGACCAACATCCAGTTAGAGCAGCGCGCGAGCACTGTCACGATGGCCCAAATAATTTCGGTCCTAGTCTTTGAACAGGTATGCGGAACCTACAATTTTTACCTTGTGGAGTCAGATGGTGATCTGCTTCTTGTGTTGAACGGGGATTTCGCCAAAGGGCATCCGGTGTTGTACCGGGTGGACACGGAGAACCGCTCTCTCGAGGCCGTCGGCGATATTGGAAGTCATGCCCTCTTCGTTGGTTACAATCGGTCTATCTCCATTGACACCAGGTTACACCCCACAGTCAAACCCGGTTGCATATACTACAGGAATTACATTAGACTGTACGATCATGAGGTTCAAGCCTGGGAAGAGGAACCAACAATTGTAATGTATGGCTTAAGTCTGGAACATACACCGAGGCCTTACCCTCTATACAAGATACTGGCAGCACACTGCAGACGGAGAGAGTTCTCTGAACATGTGTTGCAGCACGCGGGAGCCAACGACGACGAAATATATAGGGGAGAATGAATCATATATTCATCCTAGGTTACTTGCTAGCATTTTCAGGTCTATTTTTCGAAGTAGAAATTTGTACTGTATTTATATTATTTCGATGATCAGAATGCGTATTGCCTTTCAGATAAAATTGTAATATATTTAAATTTAGTACTTCCAGAATTCAAAGTATTTATTTTTAGTAGCTTCTTTCAGAATTCTCTGTGTTCGACACGGGCATCAGCTCAGCACCAGAATTCAGGTCCCACATGGAAAATTGCACAATAATGTGTTGGCGGGCGGCACCACCCCTCGAACCTGGGATGCGCGCCGTCGAAGGTGGAGGGGGCGGGCCCGCCAGTCAGAAAACATGCCACGTCGGCATCCCCTGTTTCTGATGCCCTTTAAAAAAATAAAACACGCCACATCGTTATCCCCTGTTTCTGATGGTGTTGCTACACTCGACGGTACATGGTGGCATATAAATAATATCGTATAAACATAAGGGCACAGTCGTCAACATTTCTAAAATGAAACCCGGTCCCGTCTCATACCTGTCCTGGTACATTGCCCGATGAGGTGGATAGCCATGACCGATCTTTTTAATACATTCGCACTCTTATGCTGAGAAGGGAAATAAAGATTGAGCTGTTAATGCAACGAGTGTCGAATTATTACCCTCTAAGGAAATGAGAAATGGTTATTTTCACGCATGCCCGTAGTCCAAACCTACTGTCAGTCTTTCACTCCCCTTCTCCGACTAACCACAGTTCAACTTGCGCAGCTCCTCCGCACCGCACCAACTAGGGTAACATGGCCCCGCCTAAGCCGCGGCCGCCGCCGCCGCGACAGCCGCCGAAATTGGGGTATTTAGCCCCTCTAAGGCAGGCCATAAAGCTCTACTTCAAGGCCGGTCTCCCATTGCCCTGCCAGGCGGATGATTTCCCTGAATGTGCCGAGTCGGCCGCGGTGGCGACTGCACCGTCGTCGGCGCCAGATGCGGCAAGCAGGGCCAAGAGAGCGATGTGGAGAAATCGCGCGGTGGCATTACGGCATGCTCTAGGCAATGGGAACAAGGTACGTATCAAATCGTCCATGAGAGCATGCCGTCACCGAGGGTACACACCCTCGAACAGGGCAGCGCCAAGGTCTAGGAACTCTCGCATCCATGCTTCGGCGCGGACTACCTTACCTCAGTGGGGTAGGCTAGGAGCACGCCGTCTGCGGCAAAGACGCTCCATCCTACGCACCGTCGAAGGCCGTACCGTGGCGGCGACCAAACGTCTACACTCAGCATGCTAGATTGTTCGACAGCCGGAGCCGGCGGTAGGCATCAACTCAGCCCCGGAATTCAGGTTCGAGTTCACACGGACCTACGATCCCGAGAAGGAGATGTCAAATTTCAGTTTTGAAGAAATCGTTGCGGCGGCGCGGATGGTCCAACTGAACCGGGACTGGCGCACGCAAATCGCTCGTGCATGAACAATGCAGATTTCTTGTAGTTTGGAGGGAAGGCAATAGATCAGTTTGGGTTAAATGATCAAAGAACTTATGTCCTCTCAAGGCAATTGGCCAGCCAACTTTTCTGGTGGAGATCTGTAGTTTCTTTAGTGTAGAATAGTTAAGTTCAGACTGAAGAATGGCTTTTGTAGATGAAATGTTGACGAATTGTTTTATAAACTAGTAGGAAGTTTAGCCTACTTTTGTGCAGGTATAAGACCCTTTTGTATGGAAGTACTACTGTTGTAAGCAAATACTATCAAGTACCTATTTCCTTCAATTACTAGTCGTGGTTCAATCCAGTTAACTGGCATCTTTTTATCCCAGACTACAGATTTTGCGTCTGCTGTCTGTGCTGTAAACCATTTTTTCCTTTGTCTTGTGTTGCCTGCAAAATGGTCCTGCAGTTCAACGTGTTACAAATGTAGCTACCTTGTAATCCCTCCGTTTCAAAATATAAGATGTTTTAGCTTTGTGAATGAAGTGTATCTAGTCCCCTTTTAGTATGTAGGTTCATCTAGGTTTAGAAAGCACCATCACTAAAAGATGTCTAGATACGCTCCATTCACAAAGCTAAAACATCTTATATTTTGAAACGGAGGGAGTACTTGAAGAGGACATGGACTATATTTTCCTGACATCCACAGAATTGACATTGCTCATTGCCAGACCACCCTCTTTTTATGAGGTTGTCCTTGGTTATTCACAGAAATTATAAAGCACGGTGTTCAACTACATCGATTCAAACTATTACACGCACACAAACTACATCAAATTCATTATCCACACATACTACATCGATTCAAACTATTACGCACACATACTACTTCAAACTATTACACACACGTACTACATCGATTCAAACTATTACACATTTTTAGTTGATGCTAACTTCCCGCTACGCTCTCCATACTAAAAATTCATTAGCCACACATACCACGACAATTCACTAGAGCTCTGTCTTCACTTGAGGGAAATCAGAACCACCAGCTCGTCCAAGCCCGGTCCCCCCACCGAAACTGTGTGCCCCGTCGCAAAACGTTGGCGATCCTATGCCATCAATCCTTCCAGGCCAACACTGCAGGCGACGAGGGCGCTTTCTGGCAGCCTCTTCGGGGCCCTGAATGCCATGTACCGAGTCCAGAACCTCCTCCAGGTGGATGATGACCGGGTGCTTCTAGCAAAGCTGTCGCCCTGCCTTGCTTGGAATCTGCACCTCGTACATCTTAGGAACGGCGTCAGGATCTTTCAGCCACGCCTTTACCTCGATGACCCATCTGTCGCTCGGTGGCAGATTTCCACCAGCTCGCCGCCAAGGCTACTGACAACCTGCTTGAGGGCCTCCGGCTCCCAAGCATCCAATGGGAGGCCGTCAAAGCTGAGTTTGGAGAAGAAACAAAGCTGCCCCAAGCAATCGTCCCACCCACAGGCGCGATGCCAACGCATGAAGCTCATTTTCTCCCCACAACACTCGAAAGAACGGGAAGAATGCGAATCGCTCGTATGCGAGCTGTGCTCGAACCGTACAAAAAAAATCGAATGGTGGCGCGCATACCTCAATGTTGACCTCATTTCGTCTGATCCCAAAACGAGACCTGAAAGCCGACAGCAACTCTGCCGGCGACACGGCGGGACGGACGCCCAGCACGGTGGCCATGAGAGCAAGGTCGTCGAACTGCTGTGCCAGGGCTACCATGCCTGGGGTGCGCGGCAGCACGCAACTTCCCGAGGCCGGTCGCCGGCCTGGATCGCCCGACGGGACGCGCTCCGCCGTGCAAGAAGGACTAGCCAGAGGCAAGATATTAGTCCGGGGATGCGAAGCTCCGATACGGCGGACGATGCAACGTCGACGGCTGCGAGCTTCGATTAGAGGCGTGGGAGGTTGACCGGACATGGCGGAGACGCAAATTAGAGCAAGTGCGAGCTCCGATCTGTGGGGAGGGGAGCAGGGGAGAAGACCAGAGCAGAGCAAAGAAATAGATCTCGTCCACTCAGGGATCTGGTCCATGCAGGGGTAAGCTAGTCCACGACCGCAAAAGATAACGGGGAATACTGACATGGAGGGCCAAGGAGAGTTGACCTAATGGTGGTATTTGAGTTCAACCGTTTTTCGTCTGGTTCAAACGACCGTTCGGCCGTTAGATTTATATTCACCCCCATTTGGCCCTTCTGGACAATTGGCGAATCTACTATGGCCCCTCTACGCGATTGATGGCAACTCGGGTACCGCGGTGCGCTCACCCACCAAGTTTGGTACCACAAACGAACATTCCCCACCCTAGGGGCACGCGTAGAGGACCTTTAGTCCCGGTTGGTGGCACCAACCGGGACTAAAAGTCCCTTTTTCAAAAGTTTTTCAAACTTTTCAGATGTTCCCGCCTTATTTCTTATTTCTTATTTAGGTGTTCACATTTGAAATGATTTGAATTTGAAAAAACTTTCTGTCTTATAAAATAATTATTCAAACTATTAAATTTGAAATGGTTTAAATTTGAATTTGAAAACACTTTCAACATGAAAAGTGTTTGAATTTGAATAACTAATGCAGAACCATTTTATATTTCCTAAAATAATTGTTCAAACTATTTTCCATTTAGCCATTTTCAAATAAAAATGCATTACAGAATGAAAACAGTGGATCTCTTGACAATCTTGGGTACACAAACGAACCATTCATCCTAGCCAATGGATTTAGTCATAATCATATCTAGCCCTATAGTACACAGCTTCAGGGTCATCTTCCGAATCATCTTCGTCGTCGTCGCTATGGCATATTCCGGGGATCCTCAGCCCTTCCCCGGCTTGTGTAGGGGGAACCGGGGACCGTGAACCACGACATATTTCGGGGGCACCTGCCACTCCAGCCTTGGATGCATGACGCGGGGGAGGGGGGAGGGGCTCCCGGATGATGATGCCGCTACGCCCGCGGCCTTCACCATAGCCACCTTTATTGTGGCTTTGCGGTGGGTGAAAGTGTGGGTACCATAGGCGAGGATGATCTCCCTCAGCGATGTAGCGCATCACACTGGCGATAGTCCGGTTCGCCCACCAAAGGCGACGACCGGTTTCATTGTGGTTCACCAGGGGCGGCCCATCACCCTCATACCTAGCGAGCTCCCTTTCCCGCCGGTTAGCGAAGAAGGCATTCCAGGTGTCATAGTTGTCGGGATCCCAATGGGGATCCATCCGCTGCTTCGGCGTGAGCTCTAGGTAGAAGTGGTTCGTGATGGCCACCTGGAGGGCGGAACCTTGAGGAACAGGAGGGACAGGAACTCCTCCAATGCTCAACATCCAGTCAGTGGGCACCCGGTAGCCCGGCGGGCATGGGTAGCTGGAGGCGCACAACGCCTCGGTCTCTTCGAGTATGAGAATAACCCAGTATGCGGTGTCCATTGTTGAGATATGAAGGTGTGTATGTGTGGATAGCCATGGCACGGTTGGCCTAGATATAGAGGTAAAGGGCGAGAAAAGAAAGTGGGAAGCGATGGGAAATGGCAGGAAATATATTTAGTCTCGGTTAGTGGCTCCAACTGGGACTAAAAGACCCGGTTAGAGGAAAAGGGCGGGAAAGCATAGGGGAAGCGGTGGGAAATGGCGGGAAATATCTTTAGTCCCGGTTAGTGCCTCCAACTGGGACTAAAATACCCGGTTAGATGAAAATGGCGAGAAAGCATAGCGGGAAGCGGTGGGAAATGGCGGGAAATATCTTTAGTCCCGGTTAGTGCCTCCAACCGGGACTATCGACAAGAGTGTTGACATTATGTCGTGAGTGTCGATAGTATGTTGTGCTGCTTAATCTGTAAATAGGCATCCTTGTGAAGTTATCAAATACAAACATGATGTTGTGTGAGAGCAGAGACACCACTACGGTCAGTTTGAGGGAGATACCGACAGAGCCCAGTCCTCCGGCATCTCCAACAAACTAGACATAGAGGCACTCTCTAATATGTGAAATTAGTTAGCTACCTGGCATATTGATCTAGCTACAGAAGTTATAAACTCCAAGATGGTGTGCGAGAGCAGAGACAAAATACTACGGCCAGCTTCAGGGGATCCTCCAGCATCTCCCTTAAGCTGGCCATAGGGGATGGATCTCTGAAGAAACCACGAGCCTCGTTAAAACTTGCATTGGATCTCTGAAGAAACATCATATTATGAATCTAAAAATGATTTTTTTTTCAAAAAATCACGAGCATTAGATCATGTACCTGTAGGTCAAACCAGACCCACTTCCTACCGATTTGGTGACATTTGTCTTTTTCTCCAGGGGTGGACGAAAAGGTTTTAAAATCCCTAGTTAGGACATTGTTCATGTAAGGTGGTCTAGTATTTTTGAAAAATGGGGTGGTACCAATTTTTTATTTAACGTTTGGTGTTGTTTCACAAAACGCCCCGATTTTGGCACTCGGAAAATAGAAAATGGCTTTTCCATGCGACGAAAAATAAAACTTCCTCCTGCAACATTGTTAGCCATCCCAAGATGCACATGCATGCACAATATGGGCACAGCATCACAAACTATGCCTCGATTATGCACATAACATTGGTCATTTGGACCGAAATCCATGAAACCTCGAACATGATAGGTCATTTTGCGAAGATTTTTTTGAGACATAATCAATATACCAAGTTTGGTATTTTTGATTGTAACTATGTCATATAATATGACACCACGTGAAGGATTTACATTGTTCGTACCATTTTTGAATTTCTTATGCCCATTTATGGTCGCTTCAGCCGTAACCATGGAGCATCTTCTTTGCTTAACGTGATGCTTGGGTCAGTTTTCACTGTGAAGGGCGGAATTTCATCAAACTTATTATAATCTTCTGACATGTCTGTCTTGTCCTCGACTCCCATGATATTTCTTTTCCTTGAAAGAACTATGTGACGCTTTGGCTCATCGTGTGATGTATTCGTTTGCTTATTTTTTTTTCGGTATGGAGGACATGTCCTTCACATAAAAAACCTATGCCACATCATTGGCTAGGACAAATGGTTCGTCTTTGTAACCAAGATTGTTGAGATCTACTGTTGTCATTCCGTACAACTGGTCTACCTTTACCCCTTCTCCATTCAGGTTGATCCATTTGCATCGAAACAAAGGGACCTTAAAAGAAACTCCATAGCCAAGTTCCCATATCTCCTCTATGTAACCATAGTATGTGTACTTTTTGCCATTATTGTCGGTTGCATCAAAGCGGACACCACTATTCTGGTTGGTGCTCTTTTTATCTTGGGCGATCATGTAAAATGTATTCCCATTTATCTCGTACCCTTGGTAATTCAATATAGTAGAAGATGGTGACCCAGCCAACAAGTAGAGCTGATCTCCAACAGTGGTGTCATTCATTAGATGTGTTCGCAACCAACTGCCGAAAGTCTTCACGTGTTCATCTCTAATCTAGGAGTCTGGCTTTCCCAGGTTGTTGGAGCGTACAATATTCTTGTGTTCCACGATATACGGAGATGCCAAGGTGGAATTCTGTAGAACCGTGTAGTGTGCTTGAGTGAAAGATTGTCCATCCCTACATATCATTGCTTTCTTTCCCAGTGTGCCTTTTCTACTCAGTCTCCCCTCATGCTGTGATTCAGGAACACCAATCGGCTTAAGGTCAGGAATAAAGTCAACACTGAACTCAATGACCTCCTCTATTCCATAGCCCTTGGAGATGCTTCCTTTTGGCCTAGCACGGTTATGAACATATTTCTTTAACATTCCCATGAACCTCTCAAAGGGGAACATATTGTATAGAAATACAGGACCGAGAATGGAAATCTCTTCGACTAGGTGAACCAGGAGATGCGTCATAATATTGAAGAAGGATGGTGGGAACACCAACTCAAAACTAACAAGACATTGGACCACATCCTTCTGTAACCTTGTCAGAATATCTTGATTGATCACCTTCTGAGATATTGCATTGAGGAATGCACATAGCTTCACAATGGGTACTCGAACATTTTCCGGTAGAAGCCCCCTCAATGCAATCGGAAGCAAATGCGTCATAATCACGTGACATTCATGAGACTTCAGATTTTGGAATTTTTTCTCTGCCATATTTATTATCCCCTTTATGTTAGACGAGAATCCAGATGACACCTTGATACTGTAAAGGACTTCAAAAAAGATTTCCTTCTCTGCTTTCGTAAGAGCATAGCTGGCAGGACTTAAGTGACGCTCTTTATCTGTCTTGTTCTATGAATGCATGTTTTGTGGGTCTTTCATACGTTGTTGGTCCTTCCGTGCTTCTGGTGTATCTTTTGTCTTCCCATACACGCCCAGGAAGCCTAGCAGGTTCACGCAAAGATTCTTCGTCACGTGCATCACGTCGATTGAAGAGCAGACACATAGGACTTTCCAATAGGATAGCTCCCAAAATATAGATTTCTTCTTCCACATGGGCGCGTGTCTGGTAGTGGTGTCGTTCGGAATAGGTTGACCGACAGGACCCTTTCCAAAGATTACTTCTATGTCCTTGACCATATCAAATACATCATCACCAGTAGGGAGGTCAGGCTTCTTCCGATAATCTGCCTCACCTTTGAAATGCTTGCCTTTCTTTCTTACTTGATGATTGATCGAAAGAAATCGACGATTCCCCAGGTACACAACCTTCTTACATTTATGCAAATATGTAGCTTCAGTATCATCTAAACAGTGTGTGCATCCCTTGTATCCCTTGTTTGTCTGTCCTGAAAGGTTACTAAGAGCAGGCCAATCATTGATGGTTATGAAAAGCAGCGCTCTTAGGTCAAATGGCTCCTGTTTGTGCTCATCCCACACACGTACACCTGGTTTTCCCCACAACTGTAAGAGTTTTTCAACTAATGGCCTTAGATACACATCAATGTCGTTGTTGGGTTGCTTCGGGCCTTGGATAAGCACTGGCATCATAATGAACGTACGCTTCATGCACAACCAAGGAGGAAGGTTGTAGATACATAGAGTCACAGGCCAGGTGCTGTGACTGCAGTTCTGCTCCCCAAAAGGATTGATGCCATCTGTACTTAGACCAAACTATAAGTTCCTCTGTCACCTGCAAAGTCCGGGAACTCTCTCTCGATTTTTCTCCACTGCGACCCATCAGCGAGGTCTCTCAACTTCCCGTCTTTCTTACGGTCTTCATTGTGCCATCGCAACAACCTGGCATGATCTTTGTTTCTAAACAGGCATTTCAACCTTGGTATTATAGGAGCATACCACATAACCTTAGCAGGAACCCTCTTCCTTGGGGGCTCGTCATCAGGGTCATCTCGTTTGATCTTATACCGCAGTGTAGTGCATACCAGACATTTATCTAAATTCTCGTACTCCTCACCGCGGTAGAGGATGTAGTCATTTATGCATGCATGTATCTTCTGCACATCTAATCCTAGAGGGCAGAGAATCTTCTTTGCTTCGTAAGTACTCTCGGGCAATTCGTTATCCTTTGGAAGCTTCGGCTTCATTATTTTCAGTAACTTCTCAAATCCCTTGTCAGATAAACCGATCTCTGCCTTCCATTTCAGCAATTCTAGTGTGGTACCGAGCTTTGTACTGCCATCTTCGCAATTTGGGTACAATAATTTTTTGTGATCCTCTAACATGCCCTCCAACTTCAACTTCTCCTTCTCTGTTTCATAGTCTCGCTTTGCATCAGAAATGACCCGACCAAGATCATCAACGAGCTCATTTGATGCCCGTTCTTCACCTCCTTCTTTTTCATTCTCTTCCATTGCAGTATCATCGTATTCAGGGAACATATGACAATAGTTGTCATCATTCTCTTCTTCTTCATTGTCTTCCATCATACCCCCTCTTTCTCCGTGCTTGGTCCAGCAATTATAGCTGGACATGAAACCTCTCCGAACCAGGTGGCCGCGAATGATTTTCAAGGAAGAGTACTCCTTGATGTTCCGACATTGAACACATGGACAACACATAAATCCATTCTCTTTGTTTGCCTTAGCCACATCGATAAGTTTATCCACGCCTTGAATGCACACGGATTCACGTCGGTCACCGTACATCCATCCCCGCTGGTTCATCTCCATCATTACAGAACATCATGAATAGTGAGATGACCACTTTACGTCGATACATGCATTTTTATATCAATGACAGATGAAGGATAATGTTGCTAACCTCGATCAAGAAGGAAAGAAAGAGGAAGGCAAAGACTTAAGTATGGCTCGGGCACCTCATATCATTTTTATTTTGTGTGAAATCAAGCGTATCATTCTCTCAGACATTTCGTCGAACACCTAATGTGCATAGGAAAAAAACTAGCACACCACATCTCACTCCTTCAACCAAGAGAAAAAACAAAGGGAGGACTGGTTGGGGCGGCGCATTTATAAGGCGGGCTATTCCGGTTCGTAATACGAACCGAGACTAAAGGTGGACGGCATGCCACGTGTCTGGGGCCAGACCTTTAGTCCTGGTTCGTATTACGAACCGGGACGAATGCCCCCTTAAGAACCGGGACGAATGCCCCTGGCTCCCATGCGTCGCTCGGTCCCTTCGAACCGGGACAAATGCTTGCATTAGTCCCGGTTCGAGGAGGAACCGAGACTAATGCTCTCGGCCGCTGCGAACCAAAGGCAGTTTGTCTACTGGTGATACACGAGGTGGTCTGTAAAAGTATGGAGTTGAGAAGAAGCAATAAAGAGAAAAAGAACGGGCACGATATGTGCCCTTGGCCATAAGATTTTTCGGGGCGTGCTTTATTGTCTAATTTGATGTAGTTGATCTGCGGGCAAATTTCAACAGACATTGCTAGAGGACCATGACGAAGGAGAGGTCATGGGGTTCGAGAGACACTGCAAGGGGAGCACACCAAAATGAGAACCACGACGGAGCGGGTTGAGGCGGAGGGATTGAGTTAGACAAGGTAAAAGGAGGCTTCAAGGAAACGCCTTTAGAAAGGAAAACGGTATTCGCGGATGTCGTTGACGGCGGCAATGGCCATAGCCATGCAAGGTTTTCATCGAAGCCTCGCCAAACCTAAATGCTAGACGCGACCACGAGGCCACCCGGAAGACAAGTTCCATCCACTACTGCCGACCTACCACCAAGAGCCATGGTGTTCCAGCCCCCGCTAGGAACACCGGCAATATGCACTAGACCGAAGCGCAACCTCGAGATCAGACCACCAAGGGCCATCCTAGCACTTCCTGGCCCAGATCGAATCAGATACGGCCGGAGCCAAGACCTCTGGCCGCACGCAGCCCGCCAAGGCCCAGCCCGCCTACCGAATCCAGCCAGGGATCAAGGGAGGCCGCCCCACACACGAGCAGGGGCGAGCTCCCCGGATGGGCACCGCGCCGGCGAAATCGGGCGGAGCAAGATCTCAGGCCACGCGCACGGTGGACATCATCCACACCAAGTCAGGAGCCGGTCTAGGCAGGGACGGACCGGGGAGACCCTTCTCCTCCAGCTACCGAGCTTCCCTGCCGTCCGCGCTCGCCGCTGAGCCAGGGACGCAACACCACCGGCCGCCAAGGCCCCCAAGCACCCGGCGACCGGCAGGTGGAATAGAACCCTCCAGCAGATTCCAACTCAACAAGAGAACTGAGTTTTCCAAGAGTGTGAGGGATTGAGGCTGTAAGACTATTAAATGTCAGAGAAAGGATGGTGAGGAGATTCAGATTTCCTAATGATTCAGGGATGCTACCAGTTAGGCCATTGCCATTTGATTGAACATCTAGAACTAGTAGAGATGACATGTTTCATAGAGAAGTTGGAATAGGCCCTGAAAGCTGGTTGTTAGAAAGATACAAAATCTGTAATCTCTAGAGGCATGCGAGCTGAACAGGAAGAGGACCTGTCAAACCATTGAAATCAAGATATAACTGGGTTAAGTTTGTAAGATTTGGGGTTTCTGCTGGGATTTATCTTATTATCATGTTTGATACGTACGTAGTAGATTAAAATACATCAGGCTTTTGAGGTTTCCAATCTCCACAAGGATATTTCCTGTAGGGTTGTTGTATCAAGAGCGAGTACCTCAAGATTGTGCAGTGATGCCAACTCCAGGGGAACTGAGCCTTTCAGCACGTTGTGCCTCAAATCAATAACCCGATGACTTTCTCTAGAACCTCAGAAACATCTATCCAAAAATTTCTCTGCCAAGCACCATGTACATACCATGTCGGTATCATATTTGTCATTTCACTTCTTAAATTTATTTGATTTTTTTCAAGCTAGAGATAGGACATGAACTTGGAAGCATCTGTCCAAATTTTTCTCTCGTTTTTCTGCTAAGTGGGTACCGAAATTCTTGTATACTTAATTATACAGTACTACCTACCTTGTACAAACAATCAATCATGTCAGTATAATATATAGGGGCGCGCTTGCGGAACATGGCCTCTGGGATTTGACTAATTTCTGGTGGAACCCAGGCCCATTTTTTTTCTTTTGGCATGTGTTGATGCTGATGTAATTCCCATTTGATTTCAATAAAGATCTCGGACTGACATTTCTCACTTCAGTCTTCAGATTCTAGGATTTTTTTTTCAAGCTACACATAAGGCTTCTCTGAAACCTTTGAAACAAATGTCCATGATTTTCTCCTGCTTTTCTGTGTAGGTGCGAGATGCCATACTATATTACTAGTAGAACATGAATGTGCGCCCGTCCATTGCGATTTTTTTTTTTTGAAAAATAAAGATGGCAGAGGTATATGATAAATTTGAATGGTTTAAGATTACTGTGTGAAACCATTAAAATGAAATATTTGAAAAATAAAGATGGCAGAGGTATATGATAAATTTGAATGGCCTAAGATAACAGTGGTAATGGCGTTATTTTGTTTAGAATCACATCATCCACAAGGGAATTGATGTTGACATTACACTTCACCGAACTATGATAGATCCGAGAGGGGGAGGCCGCCTTGGCTCTCGCCTTCCTAGTTCCCATTAACCACGTCGGTACACAGGCTTGTTTGGCTTGACAGTAGTGGTATACTAGTGTGGGTAATGAGTTGTGATCCATCATCACCTGCTGCCCTTTTGTTTCATGCTTTGTTCTGCTTTGTACTTTGCGTCAGAGTCTCGGCGTGCTTCATTGCTCGGAGACCTTTAGCAGACTGTCAATGAGATGATGCATCATGGCCACTGGAAAGGCTTTTTTAGGCATGAATGGGCCGGATTTGCTACTGTAATAATTCGAATTTTCTTGTTATATTTTTGTGCTTTCTTCCTTCATCCTCAATGTGTCACGAAAAGCCTCTCATATATGGTGGTGTTGGTCCTTCTGACGATGGAACAATGCAATGTATTGTAGGAGTGAACATATGAGTTGCGTCCCATCCGCTTATACCAGTAGCAATCAAGACAAATGAGCAGCAATGACGAGAGAATATAGATATGTTTGCGGGGTTTAGGGCTAGAGGCGCCTGTAGTGGGCTGGTTGAGGCCAACCAAGGTTTTAAAAAGAAAATTCAGGTAGTATGTACAAACATGAGGGCATAATGTTTTATGACGGAACATGACAAAAAACCACGCTGACTACTCCTGGTACACAAGTCCACGATTGACAGGGAAGGAATAACAGGGAAATGCCACAAGTCCACGATTCCACTTTTTGACACAACTCTAAAATCCTGGCGCACTCCTCACGGTGACAGGCTGTTTGATCTAAGGTTGGGATGTACGGAAATGAACCTAGCACCCTTCAACCAAAGTCGACCAAGTCACCTTCACTGAGATCAACCCGAAACGAGTCTTTATCTGTCGAGTGGCATGCCCATGCGTGTCCGCCTCGAAGGAACAAGAATGTTCCGCTGAACCGGATGACTCCGCGCCTACCCTCAACTTCAAATCCATAGTGGAACCCTTCACTAGAGCAATGACAGACCTCTTTAAGCCACATGACTCCCCAATGGCGCCATCAAAGAGCCGGATTTCTTCTTCTTCATCAAAGCAGTCGATGAAACAACGAAGACACAGATAGAAACCGCTTTGCACTTGCGATATAGCAACTTCTACAGTCGCCTCAACTGCACGATGAACACGTGACACGGTCAAGTCAATCTCACCATGATCGCCAGGGATGCGTTTCGTGAATACACAATTCCATAGTCCACCCAGGTCCCCTATGACCGATATACCATCGATCAGCTGTAGATCATCATCTTCTTGTCCGCTTGTCTTGATCCTCATATCATACTCAATTAGAATACTGCTACGCAAATCTATCCCTCGCTTAGGGCCAGCCATCTTGATGAGGGATCCCTACAAAATTGCTAGCATTTAGTACTACCTCCGACCCATATTAGTTGACTTGGATTTATCTAGATTCGGATGTATCTAGTACTAAAACATGTTTATATACATCCGAATCTAGACAAATTCGAGTCAACTAATATGGGTCGGAGGGAGTAGCTCTTCTTATGATAGTAAAAACAACTGAAGCTAAATACTTCTCTTAAGCTGTGTTACTTTTAACAATATTTACTTCACGGATACTTTGCAACTGATAACCAAGATATTTGTCACCTAGCAAACTGAAAGGTTGCAGAGTGCACAATGGTGTTACAGAGGGAAAAATGGAGCCCTATATTTATTCGATTTTGTTTGAATCCCAAATATGTAACTGCATATGCCTGTTCAAATGTAAAGAGAAAACAAACTAACTTTTTTATTGATGTGTGGTGTACTATGTAGCAACCAAGAGTCCAAATCTATTCTGTTTGATTATATTTGGAATCCATGATCTCACTTAGTTTCAGAACTTACAATTTCTCACAGTAAATCATCATTTCACAATATAAACATGGTCCCCCTTATACGGTCCAAACTACAATTATGCTACTTTTGGTTTTGGACAGATTAATCACATGGAAGTGTCTTTAATGATGCAAAATAAATTAACTGGTTCATGTATGCCATTGAGAGTATGTATGATCCAATCTCATATGTTCTATGCATGTGCTACGTTTAACCTTGTAATGTCAAATGAATAAAGTAATTTGGAATCAGGAATAAGTCTACTTAACCCCCTCAAGTATCAAGGTTCATCTACTTAGTCCCCTCAAGCATAAAATCGATTTGAACCGCAAAGCATCTCATACAATCTAAATCATTACCTGGGGGACATATTGCCCACTTGCAAGGTCCACCTAATATGAGGACTGCCCCAGGGGGTGACTTGGACGGTATAAAAGCCGAATAGCTGGTTTTTACTCGAGGGGCTTATGTACACGAACCTCAATTCAATGGGCGTTAGATAGACTTATTCCATGAAATAATTGCAGATAAGTATGGATGTGCACCTGCTCCACGATGATGGGATCATCCCTGCTTAAAGTGAAACATAATTAAGCAATGGATCCAGACCATCCCGCACTGCTATGTATCCATACAACTCTACTGGGCCACTATCCACAAAAAGTTTAGCCAACTTTATTGAAAAAAACTGCAACATGCGACGAGGTATATGCTCCGTGCATTTTCCATTACGGATGACACAATCTGTGGGATTTGATAACATCATAGCCTCCAGCCGAGCTTCATAAAAAATACAAGTTATATTGTAATTGCAAATTCATACTGGAAAGAAATATTAGTTATATGAAAAGTAAACGCGCTTGAGGATTCCATGTCCCTACTGGAAGTTCTTGTTTTCATCTAAATGACAATTAACTGTTTACTAGGAATTTCACTCCCTCAAAAGGTTTTTGTTTTAGGAAAACCCAAAGAAAAGAAGATTAGCATTTGATCACCTCAGAAAGGAAAAGTATCATGATTGAATGTGTAAAAAAAGTAACATTGTGGAATATGTTAAAACCCTTCAAATAACAGTAGAAATTGCCCAGACCACCAACCTCACCAATCTTTTAGGCAAGTGTTGCAAATGTTGCACAGAGCTGGTTCGTATGTGCTAAAAATATTAAAAGTAGTAGTTTTGTGCAACAAGTGCCTCAAAGTTTAGTGTCTTGCGCAACTTATTCTAATAAAAATGAAACTTGCGGAGGGAGGGGTAAAGGTGAACCAAATTACTGAAGACAGTTATTTGAACAATCAAAAAATTCAGGGGAGATATGATGTCCAATGAATCACAACCTAAAGTAGAGTTATCTTTTTTTTCCTCTCCAACTTTTGCAAAACCAAACAAATGTAACCCTTGAGTACCATTTGACGAGATTTATTTTTATCTCTGGCAGTGCTAAGACATTTAGATTGTAAAAGTAAAGAAAGGAAAGATAAGTTAGCCTCAAGATTTCAACAGAGAATATATGAGTTGATCCTATAGCTTGAAAAATGTGCTCATAACAAAATACAAATAGGAAAAGAGATAGACCACTTACTCTCACTACGGTCCGCAATGTGATAGTGTCTTTTCCATATATGAGTGCCCATGTTATATATAGAACCATCACGGTGTGTGCTTTCTGGTAAAATTTCCAGAGTGGTTACATCTTCTTCATCATCACTGAGTACCACTGCCCTCTTGCGTTCCTTGGTTGCACTCATTCTAACCTTCAAGGCTGTGCCCCTCGTTTCAACCCCTTCCATGCCTCGGCCGATGGCATAGTGATCTTTGGTAGAAGAGATAGGCGAACGCTTATCTGGTTTACGAGACTTATAACCTTTTACTCTACCACGGGTGCTGGCCATGTTCCGATATCCATGTGGAAATCTATCACCAAAGAGCATTAAAAAAAAGGCAACCTCAGCTTCCAACACAGATTTTACTCTTTTTCACACCTCTTCTTTTGTTACTAAATCAACACAAACAGGGTAAATAGAAACCTAAAGTTTCTCAGAGTACAGTTCCAAACTACACCGAACGATTAAAGGTTTACCATCGTATCGTATATCAAGAAAACATACCGAGAAACACGACGTACAGCCGGAATGGGAGCCGCCGTCAGTGGGAGAACTCGTAGTGCAAGCGCTGCTGGCGACCAGTGAGGCGGAGCAGAGACCATGAAAGCGAGGAGAGGTTGCGAGGTAGAGGATAGGCGGTGCATTGGGGCAGGAGTGGCGGCGACGCCAGGTCTTCAGAAGAATCGAGTGGAGGAGTGTAAGATCCTGATGATTCTCAGAAAATTAGCAACAGGAATTTGGTAGGAAAAGAGAGGAATTCGAGATCGATCTAGGGTTTATGTTGATAGTTCGGAAGAACTCCCCAGACGCGATACAGATCTTCTTCCACCCTACCCGTCTCATCGCCGAGCTGCTCCAGGCCTGCGTCGACGGCGTGCTCTCCTACAGCCAGATCTGCTGGAGACGAGCCTCGTGGGGTGGATCAGCTGGAGGAGCGCGTACGGAAGCAGCGGCGCACGGCTGGCGGGCTGCGGTAGCTCAGGAGCGGCACAGGCCAGGCGGCGACGGGCCCAGGTGGCAGGGACGAGCCCCTTAGGCCCCGTTCGGTTAATCCCTTGGAGTCATGGTTTGGTCTGGATTGCAGCCCCATCCTGATTTTCCAACCAGGTGCTGTAATTTTTTCCAAGCCAGCAATTTTAGCTCTTCGTTTAACCCATTCGGTATTTCGGCCCAAGCTCATCCAGGCCATGTTACACTAAATCGGGCTGGAAAAAAATTATCCACTCACACCCCATGGAACCATTCCAGGACGAGCGCATCGAGCTAGCGAGCAACGGACGACTCGGTGAGCTGGGCGACCGGAACGAACGGCAAAGAAAGCACATGAGGTAATTCGGGTGGGGTTAATGGGGATTGGGTGTAGGGGTTGGATCAACCCAATCCATGTCTGGATCGATTTCAGATCTGGCCTAAACGAATTTTTGAAGAAAAAACAAGTGCACTAGTGTGAGTTGCCAAAATTGACAACCTCTTGGATAAACTGGGAAGTTGGCGCGGCGCGCCGTGAGATTATACTTATCTTTGAAATTTTTTATGAAAATATTATTAAATATTGTTGTTCAAAAATTCACTCGTGCACAAAAAAGAGATAGTCAATGGTAAAAATATTTATTTAGGTCTGATTACATAACAAAAGGTGTTGTCGTTGGTAAGCAGAGCATCTCCAGCACACGCGCTATATCGCGCTCAAGCTGTAAAAACCATCAATATACGGTGCCGATGTAATTTTCTAGCGCTCCAACAGGCGTTGTATAATCGGGCGTGTTGGAATTTTTTGTGTGCACGCGGGATATTGCGCTATCCGACGCCCAAAATTTGCTCTGTCGGCTCTAGCTGGCTCGCGCGCGAAGTCCAACCGCGCTGAAATTTCCAATCCCCCCTCCGAGCCCGCGTGTCCTCGCCTTCCCCATTCGCCCCCACACCAGCTAGTCCCCGCCGCCGCCACGCCTCCATTTCCCCACCCCGCCCCCGGTCGGTTCGGGGCACCGTTGTAACACCCCTAGTTTTATTAGCCTATGATTATGGTTTTTTGTGCATTCATAAGCATCATTTATTTTGCTAAGATAAAAATACAAACAAGAAAGAAAATACAAACCCTAAACCCTTTTTTATCTTTCCCCTCTCTTTGAAATCAATTCAAATGATTTTGAAGTTTGGAAATCACAAAAGTGTGTTTGTGGATCTCAATTGGTTATGAGGACCCCGCAGTAATTTAAATGTTTACCAAAACCTTTTGCATTTTTGAAATGAATTTACAAAGAGAAAAAGAGAGAAAGAAAAAGGAAAACAATTTCTGTAAAAAAAACCAGAACCAGAGCCAAACCAGGTCACATCCCAGCTCCCTTCCCTCTTCCTCTGCCGCCCAGCACAACTCCCAGCAGCCTAGATCGAGGCCCAGCAGAAGCCCAGGCCAAGCTTACCGCTTTGTCCAGGCAATCGCCGTCATCCACCTCACGACGCGCCCGAAGTAGCCGCGTGTCGCCAGCGCCACCGCTTGCCGGCGTCAAGATGCCCACCGCCGCTCCGGAGTGGAGATACGAACCGGGCAGACGTCCTCCCTCCTTCCCCTCTGGTCTTATCTCTCTCCTCTCTCGTTCCCTCTACGAGCCTGAAACCCTAGCGCCGCAGGTGCTGCGAGTCATCGCTATTCCGCACCGCCCCGAGCACCTCCGAGCATGCTCGTGTCTCCGCCTCGTCTTCCTGGTCCTCTTTGTAGAGCCTAGCAAGCTGGGACAACCGCAATCCACCGAATCGAGGTCTCCTTCCCGAGCTCCAGCCACTGCGTTCGTCGACGATTTCAGCCTCCTTCTCCCTCGAGCTCCATCTCTGACCACTCCCCTACAACCGCGATGAGTTTCTTGTCCTCCTAGACCTCCCCTCTATCTCCCTCCCGTGCCGTAGCATGCTCCCGCCATGCTCTGCCGCCATTCATCATCGCCGACCTCTCTCCGGTGACCAAAAGGGAGCGGCGCCACCACCAATAGGCTCCACATCGCTCCCTCGTTCCAGCGCAACCAATCGTGCATGCAGGCACGCTCAGCATCACTGTATTCGATCTTGGCCTGGGAGCATCTCCATTGTTGACGTCGGCATGACGTCAGCGTGATGTATTGATCCCTTTTCCTTTTGTTATTTGTTTCCTGAAATTCATTTCTGATTATATATAAACCCTTGTGGGTCCAGTCTGTCAGCATTTTAATAATTATCTAAATTATTTTCTGAAATGAATAAAAACCTGACATGTGGGACCAAGTGGATAAATATTTAATAAATTCCAAAATTGTTTAATTGTTTTAAAAATGATTTAAAATGGGTTTAAATTGGGAAAATTCATGACTAATTCATTTTAAATCAAGAAAAATATGTATAATAGATCAAAATGTTCAAAAAAATGAGATCTGTCTGTTAATATCAAAATCATGCATTGTTTAACAACTTCAACTAACAAGTTTATTAGAACAACAAAATGAACCCCCGAAGGTGATTTCGAGGTTTCCCTGTTTTAGGGTTTAGACCCCTCGGACCCTGTTTAAATTGCCAAGCATGTCTTAGGGTTTAATTTAAGTACTATTTAACTTGTAATATCATCATCCTTGCTTGATCATTGCATCGATGCTATGTGTTGATTGTTTCCCTTTCTTGCTGGTGATTTGATTCTTCCTGGTAGAATATGATATCGAGATCGAGATTGAAGATAGAGATCAACACCATTGAAGATCAAAGATCAATACTTGACCAACTGTAATCAAGTCAGGTACAAGGTTATGAAGATCTTCTTATTGGTTATCAACGGGCAAAGGCAAGCATAGCCCCACCATAATATAATCCTATGATTTCAAAAGCATTTCAATTCTTGCCACGATGCATATTATTCTACTGTGTTTTTTACCGATAGATATAGTATCCTATATGTTGCATTACTCCCTTTGAGCTTATATTACCTGATCCTCTACTCCTGGCATAACTAGGTTTGGCTTGTGTGCATTGCTAGAGCTTATATTTGTGTCCTACTTATCCATGCTTAGCTATTGAGTCCGATTCATCTAGATGATGTATCAATGCAAAGAATCTAGATGATAGGAGAATGAGGTATACTGATGGGGTGAGATTACTGGTAAAGGTTAAACATGCTAAGGCTTGTATGGGAGGCCATAGTGTGGGATGTGGTTTTTGTAGTCTCATGCTCGCCACCACTAGAACCCGAGTTCTTTCCTTAGAACCGAGACGAGCGTACAGCCACACGGGGCCTGGACAACCCCTCGACTCACTAACTTGCCTAGTAGATTCCATGAGTCACATAGTTTGGGCGTTCCATTTGATATATGCATTTTGGTTGTTCTCGAAGGCGGTGAAGGAGGTACATCATAACAGGTAGGGAAGCGTGGACCGGGTTGCTTGGGGTCAACGGAGCCCCTGGTGAACCAATCTTAACTCACATCTCTTGGGACTGGCTTCGGGATTTGACCCATTATGGCGAAACCCTCCTTAGGGCGTGACTCATGGTCTCGGCAAAAGTAAGGTAAAGGTCGCGGTCAACCACCCTCTGCCGGCCTTCCAAGGAAGAGGGCTTATCTAGTGGCATTAAGAGAAGGTTGGTATGTGTGGGTAAAGTTGTACACCCCTACAGGGTTAAATCTTTTCAAAAATCCGTGTTCACGGTTACGAACGCTTGGTGACCAGATTCTAAGATCATAGAAAACTTTAACCTAATCCTGAAACTTGGAGGTTTCAACGCGTGATTAAGGCTACTTCCTCATGGGTACGAGGAGTGATCCTAGTTGATAGGTGATGAGGATCACTTTGGTGGATATCAAGATGATAATCAATACTTTAGGGATGTCGCTCTCTTATGCCCTTTTAAAATTTTCTGATTAGACGAACTTCTTCTCTCTCTTGTTTTATAAATAAAGATGGCTTTATGCAAAATAGCCCCACCAGCCATAAGTCTTGCTAAGTACACCATGTACTCACCCCTTGCTTTGTTGATATTTTTGTAGAAGATTAAGTGTTTCGCTGAAGAATAGTTCCGTATGACATCGACACCGACGAGTAGCTTGGGGTTCTCGGCCAGTAACCTAGAATCTATGGGCTGGGATGTCATTGTTATGCTTTAGGCCTCTTAGGACCTTTGTTAAGTTTTTTATACTTAGTAGCATAATTTGCCTTCCATTGTTTGATGTTTGTGGTGAGTGGCCTCTGCTTGTAATATTTTTTTGTTCTCTGCTTAGTTATGAGCTTGTTGTAATAATTTTCGTGTCGCAGGGTCAGTGTTGTGTTACCGATTTTTCACTGGATATCCTCGAGCTCTGGGTTAAGCTTATGTCAGGCTAAGGTCTAGGATTTGTTTAACCCTGATCTAGGGGGTGTCACAACCGTGCTGCAGCGGTGCCGCGCCGATGATGTCCTCGAGCAGCCATGAAGGATCTTGGTGGCAAGGTAGTCGCCGACATCGCACGGTACGTCCTGCCGCCGACGCGCCATTTTTGTCATGATTCTAGTTTATTTTTTAAGTTGGTAGTTGAAATAAAGATAAATTTACATATTTGTAGTTGATTTTGATGTACGATTCATCGGAAGATGAATTTGATATTGAGGAAGAAGAGATGTTATGCATGATTTTGGCTTGGCACACGAATAATAAACCGAAGCACAGTGGCTCGATTTTTGGTAGAGCGAAGTTGTGGAGGGAATGGATCGAAAGCCACAACAAGTTAATGTGAAGCTATTTTATTAAAAATCCAATATACCACCTCGAAAAGTACTTTCATCGACATTTTCGCATGAGCATCAACTTGTTCAAACATATTGTGGAAGAGGTGACAAAGTTTGATCAGTTTTTTGAGCAAAGGAGGAATGCTTCTAGAGAACTTAGCCATAACACCTTTTATAAGGTGACCTTCGCCTTACGTATGCTTGCATTTGGTGTTCCAGTGGATCTAGTAAATGACCATTTTGGCTATGGGTGAGATCCAAGCTATCAGTGTGTCAAGCGCTTCGTAGTAGAAATTGTGTGAGTGTTCGGCCCAACATACTTGAAATATCCCAATAATGAAGACACGGCTAGGCTTTTGGAGCTGAACAAGGATCGAGGATTTCTAGGTATGCTTGGCTCAATTGATTATATGCATTGGAGTTGGAAGAATTATATCGTGGCATGGCATGGACAATTCAAAGGCCACAAAAAAGGATTCCACTATAATCCTTGACCGTGGCCAACCATGAGATTTGGATTTGGCATGCATTTTTTAAATTCCCGATTCGTGCAATGACATCAACGTTCCTCAACGGTCACCACTTATGACAAGGATTACATTGGGTGAAAGTCCATAGGTGGAGTTTTTAGCAAACGGGCACACACACAACTATGGCTACCATCTTGCCGACGGCATCTACCCACGGTGGAAAATATTTGTGAAGCCGGTTAACAAACCCAAAGGTAAGAAAAAACTTGGTTTTCATAATGCGCAAGCAGTGGCTAGAAAAGATGTTGATAGAGCATTCGTGATTTTGCGAGCCCAATTTGCTATTGTTAGAGGACCGGCTAGATTTTGGGACCAAGATATCCTTTGGTATATCATGAATGCTTGTGCTATCATGTATGACATGTGTTGGGTTCGCAGCATAGAAAACAAAAAAATCCTACGATGTGAACAACTAAGCACCAAGATCTATCTACCTAGATACAATCAACGGGTGGATATACATCCATAGAGAACTTACCCTTGAAGAGCGACAAAGCGTTACGAGATTGAACTCGTGGATGGTGTTGTTGTTTGCTTGCCGATCTCAAGACCGTGAGGAAGTCTAGCACATCAACTCAGTGGCGCATCCATGATTGCACACATGTCCGGTCCTCTGACAACCTCCACGTCCTCGCTCCAGCAAAGGAGCGGAGGCAGCAACTCCTTCTAGACAAAGTCACCGAGAACATGTACTTCGCTAATCCGAAGCCATGGGGAGAATAATCTAGAAGGGAGAGAGATCCTTCACGAGCAGGTGTGAAGTGAGAGGAGAAGGAGGAGGCCTTTTATAAGGGGAGGGGGCATCCCCTCCCATGGCCGGCGACCAAGGTGGTGCCCCCACCTCTCCCTTCATTCATGTGGGTGGAGCTTCCACTCACATAAACACCCCTCCACTCACACTTCCACTCACATGCATTAAATTTCCACTAAATTTAAATGCATCTCTCATTTAATTAAACTATTTTATTTATTTTATTCAGAATTTATTAATTACTTTAATTAAAAACATTCACATAAAATCCCCTGCAACATTTCGATATCACATGCAGAACCAGTTTCAGCAATTTCACTTGAAACAATTCCGGTGTTCATCAAAATAATTCCAGCGCTTTCATAATATTTCTATGAAACATATTTTCTCCAAATGGTGTTGGTATCCCTTAAGTGTGTGATACCTTTGATCCAGATTACTAATGTAGTATAGCTCTTTTTCCCTTGTAGACCTAGGTTATCGAATCCTCGGGAAGCAGAAAGCGTAGTGAAGTTACTTTAACGGACCTTCGGGAGTTTTAGAATTCTTTTTGTGTTTTACCGGACCAAGAGTTTGCTGTCTTTTGTTGTTGTCGATGATGGAGAGAGAGGGCCTAGGGATTTCTATTTCACCTGTAGCTGTGCAAAACATCTAATGGGAACAAAAGATAATAATAAAGTATGCATGTAATTGTTAGAGCAAGATAATTATATGTGAGCAGTGCATCCATAATTGCTATTGTCTCCGCAACCACTTATAGCAATAACCTACTAGTCTCATCCATAGAAGAAAGAGAACTAATGATATGCATAGTGATGTCACCATTAATCCCAAGTAAATCCCTCACATACAACCATACTACCCCTTCTGTCACTGGGGTTCCCAACCTGTACATTAGTCATTACTCATACTCCCTATACCTGGCTCAATCCTCGGGGTATTGGGTACCTAACAAGTCCTTGGATTGAGGTAAGAGAGGATACAATAATCATCATGTCATACAAACTAATACATGATCCCATCTATGATAAATAACATGCACAAAAGCTACATGGCTAGGCCGAAGCCCTTAGCCCAAAGAGAATTACTCACGCATAGAGATGAAATCAATAATCATAAACATTACAATGGAAATCATGAGATTGATAGCAAATAGTCTTACAATGTCGCCAATCGAAGATGATATCTACTATTACAAGAGGTGGAATATGGCTATGGTGGTGGAGAAGGGTTTGGAGATTAGATCTAAGTCTATTCCTCCGACGGCTCTTCGATGTTGTGGATGCAGGTTTTTGGGGTTCTAGGGGGCGCTCTTTCTCGTCGCCCAAAGCCTCTTTATATAGGGGTCCCTTCATGAAAGTTGTTCTGTTTGACCTAGCGGTGTCGATGGAAACTAAACGGCCGGAATTTTATTCCCGCCGTATAGTTGGTCGTTAAAGCCTCTGTCTCCACTTCATGACCCCTGGTTTCTTCGGGTTGTCGGAAATCTCGTATCTTTGACTTTAATGTTGTGATTCCCATCATCAAACGTCATTATATGCGTAGGGAAAAATAGAAAGAAAGGATTGCATACCCCTTTGATCATTAGGCATTAGTGGCAGGGTTTAGAGAGATATTTTATCAAAAATATGAATAATATCTAGTTTAAATGTGGATGTGGATGGCTATATTTCACAACCATCAACCTCCCCAAGCTTAAACTTGATCGTCCTCGAGCAAGAAAACCAAAATTAAAAAGGAACTCAACATTTAAACTGAAATAACAAGATGATGATCTTACTCATGATTGGTAGTCTCATGTTTCCTCCAATTTATTAATATGAAAAACTTTAGCATAGATAGAGTAATGTCAAGCATATAATACGGGTTTTTATGCATTCTTATAGTGCAACAAAATTATTGTTAACATGGATGATTCAAATGAGTAAACCTTATTCCATGTCATGTAATCAACTCATAGGCTTGCCTATGAACAATAAAGTATAATCATGTAAAATTGAGAGTGTGAGAGTTTTTCATGAAAAACATATACACTAGAGTATCTCAATTCTCCCACATCAATAAATCAAGAATTTTCAAGCACTACTTTTTTATTCATTGTCCTTCAAGAATTTCAGTTTTTAAGTAATTAAGAGTATGCCAAAAAAATTAATTAGTTTATCGGGCTGTGATGGACACTCATGGAATTACCAAGGTTTTTGTTCCTTTTGCATAATGATTACTCATATTAGCCAAAGGAGTGATTCCATCATGAACACAACTACCCGAGAATGCCAAGAATCTTACCCATTATAGTATTGCTGCTACATATGTTTAATCACGCATAGCTGAAATCTAGGAGTTTCCTCCATGAAGATCGTTCGTAGGCTAGCGGAGTTGTTGGCATCTCATGAAGTTTGACACGCATAAAGCTATATCATTCTTATGATTCACAATTCAAACTTTGGCATGCTCACACAAACCGCTAAACATTAATTCAGTCGAACAAATCCTTTTAAAGAGAGCTATCGAGTCAATCATTATTTTCTATGGTGTTAAGTGTCTCTATAAATAAGCCTTCAAGACTAAACACTACAACACCCAAGCCTTCAATTGTGATACTTTTTCTTATTACAATTGTTTAGCAATTTTTTAGGCAAGACTTGGTTAACTACAAGAGCTGGAACAAAACATACCCAACTAAATACCCATGCAAACAAAAATTTAGTACAATATAAAGACTCACTCCAACAACATAATATCTTAACATTTACTACTAACTACCATGGGTTTCTCAAATTTCAAAAGTGGGGAGTCTTAAGGCATACCTCTCATGATTGGTTCCACTTCTCTCTTCCCTTTTGATTTGCTTCTTGGAAACTCGAAGTCGATCACTCTCCTGCAAATATATGAAAGCCACAAGGAGAATAAAAAAGAAGGAAGAGGGAAAATAAAGATAAATGGAAAATGTTTTTGTTGTTTTTAAGAGAGGGAATTAAAGAATAGAAAATTGGCGGCAAAGCTCGGCTAGAAAATCTCTAAAGCAAATAGAAATAACTAAAGATAAAGTGTTGGGGAAACCAACACGAGTGCTTATAAACTCGAATTAAAAACATAACCTCGAAATAAATAAAAACAAATGAACGCCAAATAAAGATAATGAGGAAACTTTCCCAAGCTTAGGCCTTTGTAAGCCCTTCAAATCACTGTGGTGGCGGGAAAAAGTCGTAACTCCAGTTCGCAAATTGAGTTGATAAATTACTAGTTGTTTCTCGGAGTTTCAAGGAGAGGTTATGCATTATCTCCATAGTTCCTCCAAGTTCTTGGAAGTCTTGGTATGTAGCAAATTGGGTTGGTGGCTGATACATTGCAAATGTATCTATAATTTTTGATGTTCCATGCTTGGTTTTATCTACTTTCTTGTGTTTTGACTTTGGAGTACTTTTCATATGATTTCTTAGACTAACCTATTAACAAGAGCCACAGTGCCAGTTGCCTGTTTTCTGCTGTTTTTGGTTCCAGGAAGTCAGAAAATGAATATTCTCGGAATTGAATGGGACAAAATCCAAAGTCGCTATTTTACCGGAAGACATCTGGAGCCAGAATACGAGACGGAGAGGAGCCAGGGGCAGCCACACCACCTGGCCGCGCCAGGGGGTGGTGTGGTCAGCCCAGGCACCCCCTCGGCCTCTCCTTCCGTCTATATATTGCCTTTGGGACCGAAACCCTAGGTATCCGATAAAAAATCCATGAAAGAGTCTGTAGCCGTCGTCATCTCTATCCCTCGATCGGGAGGGATCTGAAGCTCTTCCTGGCACTCACGGAGAGGGAATTCACCACGAGGCCTTCTTCATCATCATGCAAGCCTCCGGTGAGATGCGTGAGTAGTTTATCTCTGGACTACGGGTCCATGTAGTAGCTAGATGGCTCGTTCTCGTCCTTTGTGCTTTCATGTCTAGATCTTGTGAGCTCTGATTATGATCAAGATCATCTATTTGTAATTCTGCATGTTGTGTTTGCGGGGATTCGATGGATATTGAGATGCTATTTCAAATTGATTATTGATTCTATCATGTCTTTGTTATATGTGATCTTGCATGCTTTCCGTTGTTAGTAGCTATCTTGGCCAAGTAGATGCTAGCAACTTCAAGAGTTAGTATTTATGCTCGATAGTGGGTTCATGCCTTTTGTAATCTGGGGAAGTGACATAAATCTCTAATGTACTAGATGTGCTGTTTCTACTAAGGAGAAAACAACAATCCTTTGTTCATAGAACAATCGTATTGTTTACATTACACGCAATTCGTAAAGCAATAATCTGTTGCTTGCAACTTAATACTAGAGGGGGTTCGGATGATAACCTGAAGGTGGATTATTAGTCATAGATGCAGTTGGATGGCGGTCTATGTATAATGTTGTAATGCCCAATCAAGTCTCAAAGGAGTCAAGATGATTAGTATATGCTTGTATGCTTTCTCGATGTTTGTCAATTGCCCCAATGTAATTTGTTCACCCAGCATGTTATCTATCTTAAGGAGAGCCACCTCTAGTGAACTATGGATCCCGGTCCTTTCTTTTACATACAATCTATAAACTGTTTACTGCTTTGTGTTTACTTTCTGCAAGCTATTACTTCCTTCCATTCGATACGTTTAATCCTTTGTTTTCAGCAAAACCGGTGATATTGACAACCTCATCGTAAGTTGGGGACAAAGTTCTGTGGTTGTGTTGTGCAGGTCTCCACGTTGCTACTAGCACCGGTAGTGCGCTCTGCCAAGGCTCACCTAGCAACACCTTTGGGGTGTTTCCTTGCTCCTACTGGTTCGATTAAACCTTGGTTTCATAACTGAGGGAAACGCACTTCTGTGCTCATCATACCTTCCTCTTGGGGTTCCCCAACGAGCTCATTAATCACGAGCCGTCAAAGTATTTTTCTGGCACCGTTGCCGGGGAGTCAAGGACATCTTGACAAGGGGAGTCCCTCATAACCAATCTCTTTACTTTGTTATTTTTGTTTTGCTTAGTTTAATTTTGTTTTGTTATCAAAAACACACAAAAAATTAGTTTTACAAGTTTGCTTTCTTTATCAAAAACACAAAAAATCACTACTCTTGAAAACACTAAGTTGTGTGACTTCACTAGCACCAACAACAATGATTTTATGAGCACACATATTGCTCCACCTGTGCTTGAAGCTACTTTCTTTGAGATAAAACCTGCTTTACTCAATCTTATTATGAGAGAACAATTTTCTGGTATTGGTAATGAAGATGCTGTTGCCCATCTAAATAACTTTGTTGAACTTTGTGAGATGCAAAAGCATAGGGATATAGATGGAGATATTATTAAGCTAAAATTGTTTCCTTTCTCTTTGAGAGGAAAAGCTAAATAATGGTTGAATTCCTTAACTAGGAATAGTATTGATTCTTGGACTAAGTGCAAAGATGCTTTCATTGGAAAATACTATCCTCCTGCTAAGATTATATCTATGAGAAGTGAAATAATGAATTTTAAACAATCTAATAATGAACATGTTGCTCAAGCTTGGGAAAGAATGAAATCTTTGGTAAAGAATTGTCCCACTCATGGACTGACTGCTTGGATGATCATCCAAACCTTTTATGCAGGATTGAACTATTCTTCAAGGAACCTATTGGATTCTGCTGCTGGAGGTACCTTTATGCCCATTACTTTGGGTGCTGCAACAAAACTTCTGGATAATATGATGGTTAACTATTCTGAATGGCATACTGAAAGAGCTCCACAAGGTAAGAAGGTAAATTCTATTGAAGAAACCTCCTCCTTGAGTGATAAGATTGATATTGTTATGTCTATGCTTGTTAATGGGAAAGCCCATATTGATACAAATAATGTTCCTTTGGCCTCTTTGGTTGCTCAAGAAGAGCAAGTTGGTGTGAACTTTATAAGAAATAACAATTTTGGCAATAATGCTTATAGGAATAATTTTGGTAACAATAATTATAAGCCATATCCTCCCAACAATGGTAATGCTTATGAAAATTCTTACAACAATAATAGGAGTGCTCCCTCTGAACTTGAAGTTATGCTCAAAGACTTTATTAGTAAACAAACTGCTTTCAATAAAAATATTGAGGAAAAACTCTCTAATGCTGAAAGAAATATAACATCTTTGGCTGAAGCTCAATCTTCTTTGAATAAAATGGCTGCTAAACCTGAAACTATTGATAATCCCTTTGCAGCTACTAATGCCATACAAGTAAGAATTGATGAAAATGTTAGACTATTAGCTGAATTACATGCTAAGTGAGAAAGAGAGGATGAAATTGCTAGAAACATTAGTGTTTCTACTATCACCACCACTAGTGTTAAGGCTAGTAATAGTTTTACCACTCTAGATGATAATTTTGATTTTGATCTTGATGGTTGCAATATCTCTGAAGTTATTAAGTTCCTACAAAAGCTTGCTAAAAGTCCTAATGCTAGTGCTATGAACATGGCCTTTACAAAACACATTACTGATGCTCTCATAAAGATTAAAGAAGAAAAGATGAAACATAAAGCTTCTATTCCTATAAAACAAGAAGATGGTTGGGAACCCATCATTAATATGAAAGTGAATGACTTTGATTTCAAAGCTTTATGTGATCTTGATAGTAGTGTTTCTATTATGCCTAGAAGGATTTATGATATGCTTGATTTGCCTCCACTTGAAGATTGTTATTTGAATGTCCCACTTGATGATAATGCTAAAAAGAAACTCATGGGGAGTCTTAATGACGTTCTTATTATGGTTAACAATTCCTATGTCCCTATTGATTTCTATGTTTTGGATGTTGAATGCAATGCTTCTTGTCCTATTACTTTGGGAAGACCTTTTCTTAGAACTGTTGGTGCCATTATTGATATGAAAGAAGGCACCATTAAATATCAACTCCCACTCAAGAAAGGTATAGAACACTTCCCTAAGAAGAGAGAGAAGATTTCTTTTGTCTCTCCTATGAAAACAAAATTTGGCCTTAATGCTTCTTCATTTGAGAACACTTGATTCTTTTTCTTGCTTCTTATGCCTAACTTAAAGGCGTTAAAGAAAAGTACTTATTGGGAGATAACCCAAAAGTTTTAGATGAGTCTTGGAAGTTATTACTTCAGTAATAACCGCTCCTTATCCTTTTTATTTTCTTTTTGTGCCAAGAGTAACCTCTAATGAGAGAGAAGTAATGATTAGGAAAGTTCCTGTCCCGAAACAGATTTATGTGCTTGAGTGTAAAAATTTGTGTAAAATCTCTGAATGTCTTTTTGAGGCGTGAAATTTTGTGCTTCTGCCCCAGGTTGTTATATAACTTTAGTTAGTTCAACACTTTTTTATTTGAGCAACATAAGGTCTTTGAAAAAATTTGTCTTTACCTGCTGGTCTGTTTTGACAGATTTCTGCCATTTTCTGCATTTGCTTCTTGTTGGTTCCTTTTTGAGTTCTTTTGGGGAATTGAGCTTTTTGAGGGAAGTGCTACAGTATCTAGTGTTCTAATGGAAGTTTATTGGTGTTAGAACTTAACCTAAAGACTTATTATCTTGAGTGCACTAATGTTGCTAATAAAGATTGTGTGAAGTTTTGTATGAAGGAAAAAATTTAGGTGTATGGAAGGAATGAGTAATGAGATGAATGATGGACTAAATCTCAAGCTTGGGGATGCCACGCCTGTCAACCCAAGAAATATCCAAGAAGTACAAGCATCAAAGCTTGGGGATGCCCAAGGCATCCCCTTCTTCATCAATAAAAATCCTAGGTTTCTTCCAAACGCTTCATTTTTATTGTTTCATGCACAGTTGTGTTGTTCTTGGAGCATCTTCTTTTTAATTTTCATTTTGGTTTTTCGTTTGCTTGGTTTGCTTAGTTTGCTGAATAAATTGGTTGGACCCCCTCTTTCATACATTGGTTTTCAAATAGTTTGGTTTGGTTTGGAAAAGAGTAGGAAAGTTCATGTTTAAGTGGTAAAGAGAGCTTGTTTTTGACTGTGGTCTATGCTTTGTCATGCCATGCTTGATATTGTTTTGGCTTTATGCTTAGTATTCTTTGTTGTAGCATGACTTGTTATAAACAATTGAGATTGCTTAATGTGCCTTGGATGAATCATGCGTTGTTTTAGTATATTAAAGCATAGTATTGTGGTATTCTCCTTTGATGCTTTATTTGGGTTGACTTGGCGCATGCTCACAACATGTTATGACTATCTCAAGTCACCATAGCCTTTATGATCCTTTAGTTTTCAACTTGTAGTATCACTTTATGCTTTGATCAATGATGTTTTGTCGCTCTGCATGATTATGGCCATTATTGCTCTCTTAGTTTGTCGCCCCGCCTTTTGCTAGCCTCCGCAACCAAGTATGAGTTCCACTCATGCATCCAACTCCTTAAACCAAGTTATTCCAAAGAGTCCACCATACCTACCTACTAGCATATGCTATTCCAAGTATATTCATGTTTTTGTTTACCTTCCAAATTAAACTTGCTATGAGAAAACTAGTGATTAAAGCTCTCACGAACTTGATGGCACACTTTACTTTTCTTGCCCTTAATAAACTTGAACCATTGTATCGTCTATGTTGTATATGCTTGCACTTATTTGTTGGGGATTAGCAGAACCATGATGTCATGGGGAACGCTTTCAACATTGCACGTGTACTTTGTACTTAGTTGATATCATGCTCTTTTGTCTATGGATGTCGTCGGTGTGAAATGAAAGGGGAGCTTGTAAGTCCATGGAGTTATGTATATGTGTTAGAGAAACGCCTAGGCCGCTGGTCTAGTCCATGCTGACATGGTGGAAACCTGCAGCATAACCATAATGAGCTGTCTATGAAGCATTCTTCTTATAAAAAAGAGTCCTATATTGAGAAAAAAAGAGAAAAGAAACAAAAAAGAGATTATGAAAAGATGAAAGAGAGAAAAAAACACCATATTCCCATGGTAAATAAGAAGATTGCTGAGATGCTTGTTGTCTGCTTGCCTTGTCATTTTGATATGGGGATTCTTCCGTATCATCGGGCAAGGGGTACCTGCCATGGTTCTCTATGATACACATGTACTTACGATGACAAGAACTTACCGGTGACTAAACTTGAGTAGCATGAGGAGCGGCCCTCGTATTCAAGGGACATGAGATTTCTAACTTATACTTCGTCAAGCATGTACACCATAGTTTGTTCACTTTAACCTTAATCACTTCAAGATGCTTATGATAGGGGCAATGAGAGCTGAAAGCTATAAGTACCATAATTTTTGGAAGCTCTTTATGAGACTTGAATCCCTACTTCCTTTTATGAAGGCCTTTCTTCCACTTATATATTGAGTCTCCACCTTCTACCTTTATGCACCTACTTTCAAAGCATAGTGGCCATTCTTAGTTCTATGTGCATTGTCCCAAGACTAGTTGATTGATGCATAACTTGATATTGCTTGTTTTAAACTATTTGTATCTAGTCACTCTTATGAACTTTGAAGGTGTCCTATGCAATTATATTTTCTACTCTATGAGGGACAAGCTAGATGCTATTATGCTATGTTTTCTTTATGTGAAACAATGAAACAAACAAACGCCTTGTAATGCATTGTTATTCATGAATCTTTTGTTTGTGCCTTTTCATGTTGCAACATATTTTCTTTGTCTTATTGCTAGAACTTTGTCTTTCATGTTATGATCGAAGTACTATGATCCCAGCTTTGAATGTTTTACAAATACTTTGATCAAGTTTATGATGGTGCATGTCACCTCAAAAATTATTCTTTCTTTTTATCACTTACCTACTCGAGGACGAGCAGGAGTTAAGCTTGGGGATGTTGATACATTGCAAATGTATCTATAATTTTTGATGTTCCATGCTTGGTTTTATCTACTTTCTTGTGTTTTGTCCACACTTTGGAGTACTTTTCATATGATTTCTTGGACTAACCTATTAACAAGAGCCACAGTGCGACTGCCATTTTTTTCTCATTTTTGGTTCCAGGAAGTCAGAAAATGAATATTTTCGGAATTGGACGGGACAAAAGCCAAAGTCGCTATTTTACCGGAAGACATCTAGAGCCAGAATACGAGACGGAGAGGAGCCAGGGGCGGCCACACCTTCCGCCTATATATTGCCCTCGGGACGAAAACCCTAAGTACCCGATCAAAAATCCACGAAAGAGTTTGTAGCCGCCGTCATCTCCATCCCTAGATCGGAAGGGATCTGAAGCTCTTCCCGACACCCTGCCAGAGAGGGGAATTCACCATGGAGGCCTTCTTTATCACCATGCAAGCCTCCGGTGTGATGCGTGAGTAGTTCATCTTTGGACTACGGATCCATGTATTAGCTAGATGGCTGGTTCTCCTCCTTTGTGCTTTCATGTCTAGATCTTGTGAGCTCCGTTCATGATCAAGATCATCTATTTGTAATTCTGCATGTTGTGTTTGCGGGGATCCGATGGATATTGAGATGCTATTTCAGATTGATTATTGATTCTATCATGTCTTTGTTATTTGTGATCTTGCATGCTTTCCGTTGTTAGTAGCTATCTTGGCCAAGTAGATGCTAGCAACTCCAAGAGTTAGTATTTATGCTCGATAGTGGGTTCATGCCTCTAGTAACTGGGAAGTGATGTAAATCTCTAAGGTACTATATGTGTTGTTGCTACTAGGGAGAAAACAACAATCCTTTGTTCATAGAACAATCATATTGTTTACATTACACGCAATTGTAAAGCGAATCATTGCTTGCAACTTAATCTTTGGAGGGTTTGGATGATAACCTGAAGGTGGATTATTAGTCATAGATGCAATTGGATGGCGGTCTATGTATAATGTTGTAATGCCCAATCAAGTCTCAAAGGAGTCAAGATGATTAGTATATGCTTGTATGCTTTCTCGATGTTTGTCAATTGCCCCGCTGTAATTTGTTCACCCAGCATGTTATCTATCTTAAGGAGAGCCACCTCTAGTGAACTATGGATCCCGGTCCTTTCTTTTACATACAATCTACAAACTGTTTACTGCTTTGTGTTTACTTTCTACAAGCTATTACTTCCTTCCATTCGGTACGTTTAATCCTTTGTTTTCAGCAAAACCGGTGAGATTGACAACCTCATCGTAAGTTGGGGACAAAGTTCTGTGGTTGTGTTGTGCAGGTCTCCACGTTGCTACTAGCACCGGTAGTGCGCCCTGCCAAGGCTCAGCTAGCAACACCTTTGGGGTGTTTCCTTGCTCCTACTGGTTCGATTAAACCTTGGTTTTATAACTGAGGGAAACTTACTTCTATGCTCATCATACCTTCCTCTTGGGGTTCCCCAACGAGCTCATCAATCACGAGCCATCAGTGGCTGATCCTCTTCTTGGTCCTCATCCTCATCGGGAATCGCCTCCTCGGGTTGGTGTTGCTCAACCTGCAAGTCATATAGCAAACTTCCTTCCTCGATAGAGAAAAGGCCATTAGCCAAAGGAGCGGTGTAGAGATGCCCAGCTCCAGCAATATGCAAGTAATAAACACCACCTCTCCCAATGAGCATTCCACAAGCTTTTAAAGTAGAGAAACCAACACGTCGCTCATCTAGCACTGGTTGCAACTCACCTAGGTCGATGCCTAGGGAAATGGCAAGCACAGTGATGGCGCCTCCACTTGTGAGTGGTCCTTGGCTTTGGGAGGATTGGTACTCCAGGTAGCGCAGAAGAATTGCGCCCAAGTTGAGTGACCAGTCGATGTTATTGAAATCAGCTTTTGCAAGGACTAAGATGTCCTCCTCGTTGAGTCTCGTGAACTCATTTCGTGCTTGCAAGGTGTTAGCAATAACATAGAAAGAATAGCGAACTGTAGGATGTTGTATATTCTTCCCCTTGCTTACTCTAGAAGTGAAACTCATTCCATTATAAATTGTTCCAGGGAAGGGTCTAAGCCAGTAAAGGATGCGCGTAAGTCATTAGCATTATTGTTTGGAAACTTAAAACATGAGCACCATTCATCTAGTGATAAAGCATAATTATTGTTCATAAGTCAGAAAGAAATCATGTCCTCTCCTTGCCATGCTTTAACGGTGCTTTGCAAAGAACTTAAGAATTCAAGAGTTAACCGGTGATAGGTAGGCACATCATTGCATACAAAGTTTTGCAGCCCAACTCTATTGCAAAGTAAATTGAAGTCATTAGAAATACCGATGTGATTCAATATAATGGGGCAAGCCCACTTGCTTGCCTTCACTTCTCGATTCTTGAACCCGTTGAAGCGATCACGTTGGAGCTCATCCCTGAACCGTATCCCCATGCATTCTTGAGCGGCAGCCCAAGAAGCGCTAGCGGCAGCATGAGCATGAGTTTAGCTCCTTGTGTTCATCATCTAAAATAATAAGGAAAGACAAAAATACTTTTTTTTATCCAACAATAATAAGGATAACATAGTCCTCATCTTAGCACACTAAAGAGTCCCCTCAAAATAATAATCTAGGAAAGAGAATCATGGCAATTAGTTCATAGTAGGTCTCACCCTAGATTGATAATGGTAACAGATCAAAAATGAATTTGGAAAAAGTAATTGGAGGATTGGAGGTGAAACATACCATAGATCACTTGTGTGCGAGGAAATCGAACAAAATTAAGTAGAGATGAAGATCTCTTGAGGTTTTGAGAGAGTTTGGAGGTAGAAGAGAGAAAAAGGATTGATGATTTGGTGTTGGGGGTACCTTCCCATGGCGATTTTGTGGTCGGACGCAACTATACAGCCAAATTATACGGTTGGAACAATTTGTTCCCGCCATATAGTTGGTCCGCTATCAAAAATTTAGGGTTTTCTCTCAGCGGCGTAGCTATACGGCCAGAACTATACGTCCGGGATTTTTATCCCCGCCGTATAGTTGGTCATCAAAACTTCCATATCCTGGAAAATAAATTTTACAAAGGCAACGATAACTACACGACCGGAGCTATACGGCTAGAATTTTTATTCTTGCCGTATAGTTGGTTGTTAAACCTTTAGTACCTAAGAAAGAAAATTTGTCGATGACAAAGATATCTATATGGCCAAACTATACGGCCGGAATTTTTATTCCCACCGTATAGTTGGTCATTAAACCTTCTGTAGACATCAAAAAAATTCTATTTCTTCGATACTTCTTTCTTATCCTGAAACTTAGCGAAACACCTTGTTTTTGACAGAAAAATAATAGTAAAAATTGTCGACCAACATCAACATGTATAGAGCAGGATTTTTAGTACCACCTAACTTCTTCTCCTTAACTGGAGCTTTCTAGCACTCTTTATTAAAATAAAACTTAAACTAAAACTTAAAAACTTTACTCAAACCTTTATTTCACATGGGTTTCCTCCCATGCAACGCTCTTTTATGGTCAATAGCTTGACCTTGATGTTGCTCACATAGGCCAGATGAGTGGAACACCCACTCCAAAATAGTTGGCCTTCAAAGTGATGGCCACCTTTTCATCATGCTTGACTTTCTTCTTCCTAGGAAAATGAATAACAAAAGGATTCCACAAATGCAATTGAAGCTTCACGTTCCCTTCATGTAGATTAATCAAAGCCTTAATAGTTCTTAAGAATGGATGGCCTAATATAATAGGAGCAATAGCATCTTCAGGCATGTCAACAATAACAAAATCAGTAAGAGCAAGACAACCTTTAATGTATACTAAAGTATTTTCTTTAATCCCTACATCTTGTTTGTAGGTAGAATCTGCTAGATCTAATTTTAACTCAGTGATTTCAAAAGAGCCAAGATTTAACTTATTAAAAAGACTTTTTGGAATTGTTGAAACGCTTGCACCTAGATCACAAAGTGCAGCTATCTCATTGGTCCCAATTTTAATCTTAATAGTAGGATCAAATATATCATCAAGCTTCACATGTAATTTTTTAGCAATGTTCTTATATTCTTCCTCAAGCTCACCTACCTTTATTGCTACCTCATTAATGAAGTGTTGGTACATAGCTTCCTCATTTCCTTCACTTATCGGAATCTTGATATTGATCCTTTTTACAAGATCTTCAACAGTGTAATTTGGTGAAGGAGCATTACTATAGTCAAGTTCTTCAGGCTCATCCCTTTTGATTCTTATCATCTTGAGGTCTTGAACATGATTGGGCTTAGCTTTACCTGCAAATTTAGCTAGAATGAGAGTTTGACTCTTGGTTATCTTACCTAGCTGTGCCTCAACAATCCTTGTTCTTTCTTGGAGGGCCTGCAAATCATTCCTCAAACTTATAGCTTGGTTAGATAATTTACCAAGCATAGCATCACGGTTCTCCGTTATTTTAACAAGGATATTGTTTTGCTCATTTTGTGAGTCTATGAAGGACTTAAGTGTTTCTTGGAGACTACCATTACCTGTTCCCATATTATTATTAGAGTTACCAGCAGGACTAGAATAATGTTTCTGAAAATTGGGATTATAATTGTTCTTCCAAGCAGGGTTATAATCATTACGAGCTATGAAGTCTATTTTTTCAATATTTGGTTCTGGGATAGCTCTTACCTGGTTTTCCTTACCTTTTATAGCTAATATGAGCTCATCCAGCTTAGCATTGAGTTCTTGATTTTCTTGTGGTGAGACGGAGTTCACCTTCTTCGTGTTTGATCTATCCACATGCCACTAGGCATGGTAGTCTTGCATATTGTCTAGCAGCTGCTTTGATTCGGTAATATGTTTGCCCATAAATGTTCCTCCAGCTGCAGTATCAAGCATAGAATTAGACACAGGGTTAAGAGCATTATAAACAAATGGAGAATTAACCAATCTTCCATCCCATGAGTGGGACAGTTTCTCATGCATTCTTTCATCCTCTCCCATGCAAGTGCTAGTGGCTCACGCTCTTCCTGTCTAAAACCAGTAATATTAGATCTTAGTTGCACAGTCTTTGTAGGTGGGAGAAATTTAGTCATAAATAAAGAAGTACACTCTACCCATGATGCAATAGTATTTCTAGGCAAAGATAGCAACCCTTCTTTTGCTCTTCCTCTAAGAGAGAAAGGAAATAAGCGCAATTTAACCGCATTGGGGTCAACATCTTTTATGCACATCATATCACATATTTCAGTGAAAGTGTTCAAGTGCATACCTGCATCCTCAACAGCAGAGCATCCGAATTGATTCTTTTGAACCAAACTTAAATAATGGGGCTTAATTTCATAATCATCAGCAACAATTGTTGGCTGGGTAATAGGAGTATGCAAATAATCATTGTTGGGAGTTCCAAACTCCCCAAGCTTCTTTTTAGCCATATTTCCTATGTTTGGGGGTTTTCTTAAACAAAGACTTATGATAGTAAAACAAGAGTTTAAAGACTAACTATTTTTTTTGTTTTTTCAAATAAAGACTGAAAGCAAACTAATAAAATTAAAAACAATAATTAAAACTAGCAAGGTTCCTACTAACCTCACCAGGGTAGCTATTGCTTCCCCAGCAACGGCTCCAGAAAAAGGGTTGATACCTTCGATCCAGATTACGGATGTAGTATAGATCTTTTTCCCTAGTAGACCTAGGTTATCGAATCCTCGGAAAGCAGAAAGCATGGTGAAGTTATTTTAACGATCCTTCGGGAGTTTTAGAACTCTTTTTGTGTTTTACAGGACCAAGAGTTTGCTGTCTTTTATTGTTGTCGATGATGGATAGAGAGGGCCTAGGGCTTTCAGTTTCACCTGTAGCTGTGCAAAACATCTTATGGGAATAAAAGATAATAATAAAGTATGCATGTAATTGTTAGAGCAAGATAATTATATGTGAACATTGCATCCATAATTGTTATTGCCTCCACAACCGCTTATAACAATAACCTACTAGTCTCATCCATAGAAGAAAGAGAACTAGTGATATGCATAGTGATGTCACCGTTAATCCCAAGTAAATCCCTCACATACAGCCATACTACCCCTTCTATCACTGGGGTTCCCAACCTGCAGATTAGTCATTACTCATACTCCCTGTACATGGCTCAATCCTCGGGGTCTTTGGTACCTGACAAGTCTTGGATTGAGGCAATAGAGGATACAATAATCATCATGTCATACAAACTAATACATGATCCCATCTATGATAAATAACATGCACAAAAGCTACATGGCTAGGCCGAAGCCCTTAGCCCAAAGAGAATTACTCACGCATAGAGATGAAATCAATAATCATGAACATTGCAATGGAAATCATGAGATTGATAGCAAATAGTATTACAATGTCACCAATCGAAGATGAGATCTACTATTACAAGAGGTGGAATATGGCTATGGTGGTGGAGAAGGGTTTGGAGATTAGATCTAAGTCTATTCCTCCGGCGGCTCTTCGGTGTTGTGGATGCAGGTTTTTGGGGTTCTGGGGGTGCTCTTTCTTGTCGCCCGAAGCCTCTTTATATAGGGGTCCTTCATGAAAGTTGTTCTGTTTGACCTAGCGGTGTCGATGGCAACTATACGGCCAGAATTTTATTCCTGCCATATAGTTGGTCGTTAAAGCCTCTGTCTCCACTTCATGACCCCTGGTTTCGTCGGGTTGTTGGAAATCTCATATCTTTGACTTTAATGTTGTGATTCCCACCATCTAACGTCATTATCTGCACAAGGAAAAATAGAAAGATAGAAGATGGAGACTCAACATAAAAGTAAAAGAAAGGCCTTCATAGAAGGACACAGGGATTCAAGTCTCATAAAGAGCTTCCAAAAATTATGGTACTTATTAGCTTTCAGCTCTCATTTCCCCTATCATAAGCATCTTTAGGTGATTAAGGTTAAAGCGAACAAATATGAGGATATGCTTGACAAGTTATAAGCTGAAAATCTCATGCCCCTTACCTACGAAGATCGTTCCTCATGCTACTCAAGTTTAGTCACAAGTAAGTTCTTGTCATTGTAAGTACATGTGTATCATAGAGACCCGCCAACGGGGTACCCCTTGCCCGATGATACGGAAGAATCCCCATATCAAAATGACAAGGCAATCAGACAATAAGCATCCCAGCATCCTTTTATTTCCTATTTGCATATGTATCTCTTTTTTAAGTGCAAGCATATACGCAACATAAATGGGCACAGTAGTTCAAGTTTATTAAGTGCAAGAAAAGTAAAGTGTGCCGTCAAGTTCGTGAGAGCTTTAATCACTAATTTTCACATAACAAGTTTAATTCGGAAGGTAGATAAAAACATGAATATACTTGGAATAGAAAATTCTAATAGGTAGGTATGGTGGACTCTTTGGAATAACTTGGTTTTATTTGGAGTTGGATGCATGAGTGGAACTCATACTTGGTATGGAGGCTAGCAAAAGACTGGGAGCGACCAACTAAGAGAGCAATAATGGCCATAATCATGCAAAGCAACAAAACATTATTAATTAAAGCATAAAGTGATATTACAAGTCAAAAACTAAATGATCATAGAGGCTATGGTGACTTTGAAGGGGATCATCAGTAGAAAACAAAAAATTTCCTACGTGGGAACCCCCAAAACTGCCTAGGATCTATCTATGTAGTAATGCGGTAACGGCCAATGCATAGAGAGTACATACCCTTGTAGACCGTACGCGGTTAATGTTTCGTGGGGAACGTGGTTGAAGTAGTCGAACTTGTAGCCGACCTCAAGGTCGCGAAGCTCCTCGCATGTCACCCCTTGCACCTTCTTCATCTTCATCGTGCAGCAGCTCCGGCTCACGACATTTAAGCGCCCCAAGTGTTGCGCCTCGTGTCTTTGTACGCATCCGGTGCACGATGAGACCTCCGGCTCCCTGATCCTGCCGGGAGTGCGGAAGTTGATATCCGGTTAGGAATCCCTGCAGCGTAACGATGTACTGCAGGTGTGCCTTGTTCGCACAGCCCAGACTTGGGGCCATGGTCACAAGGTATAGAGAAAGGGAGGGAGAAAGTCAACTAAAAGACTTCTCCAAATATTGGTGTGTTTAATCCCACCCATGGACACCCCTTTATATAGGCTAAGGGGTGTGCCTTTCTCAAAGGCTAAGCCATGTGGGACTAATTACTAAAGGAAAAAGGCAGCAGGATTTCGTCCAGCCGGATGGGTTGAATTCAGCCCAAGAAGAAAAAGAGAGCAGCAGCAGCCAGCAGCACAGGCGCTGACCGGATGGGCCCTGGGCGGCCCATCCCGCCCCTGTCTCTCATGTGTGAGGCGTCGCCGGGTGGGCCTTTCGCTCCTGACACGGCTGGCCTGCCCCAGGTGGGCCGCTTGCCCCGCCGGCCTGGTTAGCTGGCTGGCTCCCCTGCGAGCCCCACATGGGCTGGGGCTGAGCCAGGCCAACTGCCACGGCTGGCAGCTGGCGCCTGCCCCCGTGCGGCGCGAAGTATCCGCCACTCACGTGGCTGTTTTCTTTTATTCCTTTTCTTTTTCTGCAGCTTTTCTTCTAGGCTAATTCCCTCCGGGGATTTGGCCTAATATAAAAGTTGCTTTGATAAATCTTAATCTATTCAAATTCCCATTTATCCGAAAACACTTTTTCGGCCTTTTCCTTTATTCTTTCTCCGAACAACTTCAGATCTCTCCGCGAAAAAATTCCAACTTTCTCTTTCTCTACTGTGATTCCATCTTACGAGTGATTGCTCTCATCGTACCCTTAAGTGTATCCTCTCACGGCTCGGGAATGCTCTAGACATGATCTGTATCAATGATCAATAGAGGACCAGGGATATCCATGTGACCCCTATGCATTCCCGATGACAATGTCGTTTGAACCGGTAAATGTAGCATCCAATTTCCTTTTGTTTCTTGATACGACTTGTCCGAGATCCGAACATTGGTATCACATACCTTGTTCAATCTCGTTCACAACAAGTTCTGTTTTCTTGTTACCGTGATATTACATCCCTGTGACCGAGTCACATGTTGCAACATTTATGGATGTAATCTCACCAAGCCGGCCGTATGTATCTTTACCCATCATGTGGGTGAACAAATCCCGGTCTTGCAGCCACATGTCATCTACTGTTCCTTCGGAATACCCAACTTACACCTTTATGGCCACCGTATTACCAGATGACGGTTCATGCAGTCTAAGCAGCCTTGGGAAACAGTGAGTAATATGAGCTCACGGTCTAAGGAAAAGGAGTCTAGGTATAGCTGTTGCAACAATGAACTTATATGACTTGATCGTGTTACAATCCTTCGAGGAATGTCCATCACATCATTCTCCAATGATATGACCCTGTTGTCAATTGGCATAAATGCCCATGATCTTGAAACCCAGATCATCCTCATGACCAACAAACTAGTATGAATAGAGGCTACTAGGGACTTTGTTGTTTCAGGACTTTGTTGTTTCATACCACACCTGTACCAATGTTTCTACTTGGCACAGTTATAGCACAATATGAAACTATTATAAACTATTTGAGATATGACAATAAAAACCTATTTATTATTTGCCTCTAGGGCATATCTCCTTCAGTCTCGCACTTGCACTAGAGTACAAATAATCTAGCTCGCATTTTACTCATATAAACCATATAACATATGCATTTATAGATCATGCATGCTCATGGGAAACGTCATGTCCATGTTCTGTTTTACCAGATCATTATGTCTTTTGCAAATCGTTAATGTCTTCCTAATTTTGACATTCACACCATTATCGTATAATGGGTTGAAGCATTTGTTTGGAGACAAAGTGAGACTTTGTTTCTAGTGTTTATAATGACGGTCGTTTTCACCGTTGTCATCTAAACTTCGAAACACACTTTGCTATCCTTTGTGTATATACTGTAGTCATGGCAGCAGAACGAGGCCGGATTCCAGGAGCCTATAGTGACTTTAGATCAACCTCGAGGGCTTTCTCATGGGCACTGTGCCCTGGGACACATCATTCTATGTTAAAAGCGAACTAGCCCCGCCATAACATTATACATCACATTAGATGGAGCCTTTATACTTCTATATCTATGTAGATCCTAGTGCATGAAATGCAACTATGCCACTTACTTTGCTTCTTGCCATTTAAGTACAAACTTAATTCTAGTTCAGTGATCAACTCAGGAATCACTTAGAGACACGTTCTTACAGTTAAGACTTTGTCCTACCAACCAGAACCTTGGGTCACATTACGTTGAGTATACAATGGAAGAACCTATGACTGAGGCATAGGAGATGCATGATACATTGCAAATGTATCTATAATTTTTGATGTTCCATGCTTGGTTTTATCTACTTTCTTGTGTTTTATCCACACTTTGGAGTACTTTTCATATGATTTCTTGGACTAACCTATTAACAAGAGCCACAGTGCCCTGCTTTTCTCATTGTTTTTGGTTCCAGGAACGTCAGAAAATGAATATTCTTGGAATTGGATGGGACAAAAGCCAAAGTCATTATTTTACCGAGGGACACCTAGAGCCAGAATACGAGACGAAGAGGGACTAGGGCCCAGCCACACCACCTGTCCGCGCGGGCTGGGCCTGGCCGCGCCAGGGGGTGGTCTGGCTGCCCCAGACACCCCCTCGGTCTCCCTCTTCGCCTATAAGTTGCCTTCTGACCTAAACACTCAGGGGGGTCGATGTTTTTCCAGAAGGAGTTCCGCTCCGCTGCCACCACCAGATTCCATGAAACAGCACCAGAAACTCCGTTCTGGCACCTTGCCGGGACGGGGAATTGGAGGAGATCATCGCCATCATCATCAACATCGCTTTTGCATCGACCATCCATGTTTCCCCCATCTATGAGTGAGTAATCCCCAGCTGTAGGCTATGGGGATGGTAGGGATTGGATGAGATCGTTCATGTAATGGTATCAGATTGTTAGGGCATGGTGCCTAGTATCTTTTATTAGTGCTTTATGACTTTGTTGCGACTTGTTATGCTTAATGCTTGTCACTAGGGCCCGAGTGCCATGATTTCAGATCTGAACATGTTATTGATTCATTATGATAGTATTGTTTATGGTGTTATCTGCAAGTTGTATACACACGTTGTTGTCCAGAACCAATAGCCCCGAAGTGATAGAAATCGGGATAACCGGAGGGAATGGCTTTGATGTGAGGATCACATGTGTTCACGGAGTGTTAATGCTTTGCTCCGGTGCTCTATTAAAAGGAGCACCTTAATTGCCAGTAGTTCCCTTGAGGCCCCGCTGCAAACGGGCTGGCAGGACAAAAGATGTTGTGCAAGTTCTCATTGCGAGCACGTATGACTATATATGGGACACATGCCTAGGATTATCTAGTATTTGGATGCTTTATCTTATTTATCTGCAATTGCCCTATGTTCTGATTGCTATGTGAATTGTCTTGTCCATGCAACACCCGTCCATCCATCCCTATGCCTACCGCACTCGAATCCTACTGTTTACTGCTATTGGTACTGCTGTCTTTACTTTACTACTGCTGCTACTTTACTATTGCTACTACAAAACTGTTGCTACTGATAAACTGCTGTGAGCAAGATTGTTTCCAGGTGCAACTGAATTGACAACTCAGTTGTTAAGGATTATAAATATTCTTTGGCTCCCCTTGTGTCGAATCAATAAATTGGTGTTGGGGGGATACCCCCGGGTAGGGTCACGCCGGGGTATAAAGGCCGAGTTAGCCAAGGTACGGCAAGGTCAAAGCAGATGCTGGCCGAGTCACCTCAAGGCAAGCCGAATCATGGGGTAACCCGGACCAGGGGATGTCCACCTAACTGGGTCTCAGCCGACTTATATCGTAAGTCGGTGAGATGTATCTAACTTGTATGCAGGTACAGGTGCGACCGGATCTACTAGGTACGATCCGGGTTATACCAAGCTTACAAGAGAAGGAAGGTATCTCGCTAGTCAAAGGGTGACCACTGTACGTAGAGCGTGAGCAAAGCGGACAGAGGCCAGGACTACCGAGGCATGGCTGACAAAGGTGACGAAGCCTGTGTCGGATGACGCGGGCGCCGCAGAGGCTCACGTAGCCTCTGCATGGATGACGCTGGGTTAAAGTGACCCGGTCGGCTTGCTATTTCGAGAGGAGGCTGCCTCCACGTATGCCCTAATTGGAGACCTAGCCGCCCCAATATAAGGAGGGCTAGGGCCTCTGTAGAAGGGGTTGACTTTTACTTGGTTGGTCTTTGACTAGTTGATTTTGAGAGGTTCATGTTCTACTAGCAAGTTCCTGAGGGCTAGCTAGCAGTGAGAGTAAGAGAGTTCCTTCTTCCTCCTCTCTCCAATACAGCTCAAGGAGCACTTGTAATATGTGGAAGTGAATCAAATACAAAGATACTGTGTGTGGAATCACCACACTATCCCTCCCTGGATTCCCCTAGTGCATTTAGTCCCCACCTTTAGCCTCTCCATGGCATCTGCCGTGACACCACCACGACAGTTGGAACCCACCGTGGGGCTAGCGGCGCTAGCAGGGGTGAAGATCCGGACGGGAAACCTCATCGGCACCGGCGAACGCATCGTCTCCGGGCTCGATCAGCGCTTTGGAGCGCTGGACTTTGTCAGCGACAACGCTGGTTGCTTCGGCAAGCGTCCTCTTCCGCGCAACGGCCTCTTCGTCAAACTCAGCGCGCACAAGATCTACGTTGCTGTTGATGTGTCGTGTGTTCACCAGCGACACATCGTCGAAGGGGGAGAGCCACCCCTTAGCGTGGTTCACGGGGCGCGTGTCACTCGCTCCCTGGACCGTGACAAGGTAATGATGACTACACCAGGTGCAGGCGCAAGCAAGGATCCGGCACCAGATCCAGAGGTAACGCCTAAGGCACCAAGGAAAAGTAGAGGTCCTCCACTAGAAAGGCCAGAGAATGTGCTGCAGCAGGCGATGGATAGCTTGGCAAACCCAGTAGCAGCAACGGTAGATCCGGCTCAGGCATAGGCCGAGCTAGAGGAAACTAGGCAAAAAATACTAGAGGGTGTGAAAAAGATAGCCGCGGCTCAGCAGTCGTTGAACATGACACTGCGTGAGTACGCAAAGGCAAACAAAGTAGATGTTGTAAAAGTGAAGGGGAGAAACCTCATGAATAGAGAGGGTGATACTAGGATTGAGGAGTCAGAGAACTGTTTATCCGTGGGGCTGCCGAAGTATAGTACCCCGACGAAAAACCTCAGAGCAGCAGATGCAGCTGCGTCCGAGTTAGAGGGTCTGACGGGTGAAGCCCGTTAGAGACAGCAAGACAGGGTCAATGAGTTGGTTCGGATCACGAACAGGCAAAATGAGGAATTACTCAGGGCTAACCCGGAGAGAGCTGGGGCCTCCAAGATCATACATTCAGTGGTGGGTTACCCGGAGAAATCTGCTGGAGCTGCATCGTCGCCTCATGGCGGTCCTAGGAGAGAAGAAGTAGTAACCTCGGCTAGGAGGAATAAGCAAATAGTCCCATATGACCCGGCAAGGGCAGGGAAAGGAAAAGAGGTGCAAAGAAATGAGGATCGACGAAGTGTGAGCCGAGGTGAAGCTGGCCGAGGTAACCGCGACCAAGGCAATGCCGGTCAAGGGAATGTTGTAAACGGCAATGCCGGACAACGTAATTCGGTAGGTGCAGGGCAACCGCAGCAGCGGAATATACCACGGCAAGAGCGCAGTGCCGACCAAGGTATGCAACAGAGAGCAGCTCCACAGGAGCAAGATAGATACAATGATGATGATTCGGAAATGGTGAACGCTGGGTATCCCAGACCGGATTATCACGTGATAGGGTCAAGATTGGGAGGCAGGAATTTGATGCCTGATGATGCCAGGCTGAAACTGGATCGGCTATATAGGTCGGAGCAAATTGAGTATCAAGGTCCTCCGGGTCCAGCGTGTTTTGGGCCCCGGATCATGAAGGAGCCTCCGGTACCTAACTTCCAGTTACCTAGAGGCACAAAAACGTACGACGGCAGCACTAAGCCGGAGGATTGGTTGATTAACTATGCTACGGCTGTAAAAATTGCTACAGGCAACTTGAGATGGGCAGTGAGATATGTACCCTAGATGTTGGAGGGGCCAGCGAGGGTATGGCTAAACAATTTGCCGCCCGGAAGTATTAAATGTTGGATCGATTTTGAGGAAATGTTTGTCAGCAATTTCTCAAGTACGTATCAGAGGCCGAATAGGCCACAGACCCTAGCAATGTGCAAGCAGAAACCGAATGAGACAGACCAGGAGTTCCTGACCCGGTGGTGTACCGTGCGAAACTCCTGTGAGGGCGTAATTGAGTCACAGGCCATAGCATGGTTTGCGCAAGGGTGCATATATGCAAGCATGTTGTGGCAAAGATTGCAAAGGGATATGCCAACTATGTTGGCAGAGACAATCCGGATCGCTGATTCGTACGCCTTGGGTGATCCAACTCAACCCAGGTTAATGCCAAGTGAGTCAAACGGGGAATACTACCAGAGAGATGGAGCCGGGTCATCCCGGAGGAATGACTACCGGGGTAAAAGAAGAGATGACAGACCGGATTACTGGTACAGTTCGCAACAAGTTGCTGCTGTGAATCAAGATCAACCCGGAGCAGGGGGCAATCAACGTCAGAAAACTGGAGGGCAACAATGGACACCGAGAAACGATGGCAAGAAAACTTGGACGCCAGAGCAGAAGAAACAGTGGCAGGAAAAGAAGGACCATCCGAGGTATACTTATGAGTCAATGCTGGATCAGCCGTGTAAATTTCACACGCCAAATCCGAGTAACCCAGCGGGTCATACAACAAGGCAGTGTGAGTGGATGCGTAAGATAGAACAAGGTGGTTCGGGGAATGCTCATGCACCTCGGAATGATCAACCTCGGCAGGAGTTACCCCGGCAGCAATTGCTCTCCGGAGCAAACACGCAACAGCTAATGTTGCCTCCCCCTCCGCCGAGGTATGACAACCATGAGAGAAGGGATGCGGTGCATCAAGTGGAAGACCAGCATCAACCGGATCAGAGGTACCCCGGAAACGAGGGAAGGAATGAGTACAGAGAACATCATCAGAGTTACTGTGTGTTTACCACGGAAGAAACAGATAGAAAGAGCTTGCAGCGCCGACACATGGAGGTGAATGCGGTAATGCCCGTAGTGCCGAGGTATATGGCGTGGTCGGATCAAGAAATCACCTGGAGTATCAAGGATCACCCCAAGCTTATGCCAAGCCCCGGTTCATATGCGTTAGTGCTGGACCCAACATTCATAGGGCCAAATATCAATGTGAGATTCTCCAAGGTGCTGATAGATAATGGTAGTAGCATCAATATCATGTATGCGGATACAATGCGCAAGTTGGGTATCTCGGAGAACATGCTCCAGGCTACAAGGACAACTTTCCATGGCATTGTGCCAGGCATTTCTTGTGAGCCCATAGGCAAGGTCCGGGTTGACGTATTGTTCGGCACAAGAGACAACTGCCGGACTGAGAATTTGGAGTTCAAGGTTGTCAATTTGGAGAGCGCATATCACGCGTTGCTCAGCAGGCCAGCTCTGAACAAATTCATGGCAAGTTGTCACATTAGTTATCTGAAGATGAAGCTGCCCGGGCCAAATGGCGTGATTACCATAACTGGTGATTTCCGACGTTCTATTGAGTGTGCGTCAGCCGGGTCTAACCTAGCCGAGTCACTCGTGATTGCGCAAGAGAAAAGAAAGATACAGGAGGTGGCGGCGTTGGCTCAGTCCGCGCAGCAATATATGCCGGTGTTGAGTAATCCGCATGGTAGTGTCTCATTCCAAGCCACAAAAGATACCAAGAAAGTGCCTATTGATGACATGTTCCCAGAGCGCACCGTAACAATTGGTGCCAGGTTAAATGACAAATAGGAAAGCGAGCTCGTCAGCTTCCTCCGTGAGAATCGGGACATTTTTGCTTGGTCCACACAGGACTTGCAAGGTGTTCCGAGGAAGTTTGCCGAGCACTCTTTGAATGTGAGACCCGGAGCAAGGCCGATGAAGCAACCTCTCCGCCGCTTCGCCGAAGATAGGAGAAATGTCATTGGAGATGAGATAGCTTGGTTACTAGCAGCTGGATTTATCATGGAAGTTCTTTACCCGGATTGGTTATCTAATCCGGTGCTGGTAGAGAAGAAGAAGGATGATCCGAATATGGCGGTGGTTTGGCGTATGTGTATCGATTACACGAACCTGAATAAGGCGTGTCCGAAAGATCCATTTCCACTACCAAGGATAGATCAGGTCATAGATTCTACTGCTGGGTGTGAACTATTGTCATTCATTGATGCATATTCTGGTTTCCACCAGATACCCCTGAATCCGGATGATCAAATAAAAACTGCATTTATCACCCCGTATGGGGCTTATTGCTATCACACCATGCCATTTGGTTTACGTAATGCAGGGGCAACATACCAAAGATGTATGCAGAAATGTTTGCATGACCAAATTGGTAAAAATGTGCAGGTGTATGTGGATGATGTTGTTATCAAGACCAAGAAAAGCAAAATGCTCCTTGACGATATCAGGCAGACATTCGCGAACCTAAGGAGGTTCGATGAAGCTCAACCCGGAAAAATGTACCTTCGGTGTCCCGGCTGGAAAATTACTCGGATTCCTCATCTCCAGCCGAGGTATTGAAGTCAATCCAACTAAAATCTAGGCCATAGAGCGAATGGAACTGCCGAAGTGCCTTAACGATGTCCAGAAGTTCACTGGTTGCCTGGCATCGTTAAGTCGGTTTGTATGTCGGTTGGGAGAAAAGGCACTGCCTCTCTATCAACTCATGAAAAAGTCAGACAAGTTCATTTGGATGCCGCAGGCCAATGAAGCCTTTATCCAATTAAAGAAAATGTTAGCCATTGCACCAGTGTTAGCATCTCAATATCAAAGGAGCCAATATTGCTCTATATAGCCGCAACCAACCGAGTTGTAAGTGCAGTAATTGTGGTAGAGCGCGACGAAGAGGGTAAGTCAGTGCAGATGCCAGTATATTACCTAAGCGAGGTATTATCCGCATCAAAGCAAGATTATGCGCATTATCAGAAAGTGGCATATGGTGTGTACATGTCGGCTAAGAAGCTAAAACACTATTTTGAGGAGCATCCTATCAAAGTAATATGTGAAGCTCCCATATCCGAGATAATGAGTAACAAGGATGCAAGTGGCAGATTTGCAAAATGGGCAATTGAACTAGCCCCCTATGCGCCACAGTATGACAGAAGAGAAGCAATCAAGTCTCAGGCTATGGCCGACTTTTTTGTGGACTGGGCCGAGGTACAGTACGAACCACCATTACTAGATCCAAACTATTGGAGAATGAACTTTGACGGGTCAAAACAAAAACCGGGTTAGGCGCCGGAGTTGTGCTTACCTTGCCAAAGAATGACCAGTTGAAGTATGTGCTACAGATCCATTTCGCAGCATCAAACAATGTCGCCGAATATGAAGCACTTGTGCATGGGCTCAAAGTGGCAAAAGAAATTGGGATACGTCGGATCCAATGCTTTGGCGACTCGGATTTGGTAGTTCAGCAAGTGTCGGGGCTGTGGGATGCTCTTGATCCAAACATGGCATTATACAGATTCCATGTGTAGAAGATATCTGGTTATTTTGAGGGATGCGAATTTCGTCATGTACCCCGGGTGGAAAATGAGGCTGCCGACGTATTGTCGAAGCTCGGATCGACCCGACAAGCAATCCCACCGGGTGTAGCATTAGAACACCTCAGAAAACCATCTATCAGGCCGTCCCCAGAAACCGACTCAATCTATGTCCCGGAGGATCCGGAGTCTAGAGCTGCACCCATGGACATTGACATGGGAGATCGTACGCGAAACCCGGGGACTGCCTCGGCGAACCCGGGGACTACCTCAGCGAACTCGTGGACTGCTTTGCAAGACCCGGGGACTGCTCAACATGATCCGGTTGAGGTTATGCCGGTGGATCATATGTAAATTGATGAGGATGTGTTTCCAGTGCGAGCTATACCAGCTTGGGCGTTGCCCATATTTCAATTCCTGAAAGATGGAACCTTACCCGTTGAGGAGGTGTTGTCCAGGCAAACTCAGAGGAGAGCAAAGGCATACACGATCATCAATTCCGAGCTATAGAAAAGGAGTGTGACTAATGTCCTCCAGCGATGTGTTGACCCGGAAGAAGGGCTTGACATCCTCCGAGATATACATCAAGGGGAATGTGGGCATCATGCCTCGTCCAGAGCCTTGGTAGCAAAAGCTTTCCGGCATGGATTCTACTAGCCAAGTGCCTTAGAACAAGCAGAGGACTTGGTAAGAAAATGCAACGGTTGTCAGAGGTATTCTACCAAGACACATATGCCAATGTCGGAGCTCAAGACCATACCAATCACCTGGCCATTTGTCGTATGGTGTTTGGACATGGTTGGCATGTTCAAACCAGCGAGGGGAAATATGACTCACATTTTGGTCATGGTTGATAAATTTACAAAGTGGATTGAAGTAAAGCCAATAAGAAAATGTGATGGAGCTACGGCCGTGACATTTCTCAAAGACATCATCTTGAGATACGGTTATCCTCACAGTATCATAACAGATAATGGCACAAATTTTGCTGAAGGAGCATTTGCGCGATTCTGCCAAGATAAAAAGATCCGGCTGTACGTTGCCTTGGTAGCCCATCCCGCATCAAACGGACAAGTGGAAATATCCAACGGATTAGTATTATCCCGGATAAAACCCTGGCTCATTGAGCCGCTGCAGAGATCAGCGGGGTGCTGGATAGAAGAACTACCAGCAGTACTGTGGAGTTTAAGAACAACTCCGAATCGATCAACAGGCTATACGCCATTCTTTCTGGTATATGGGGCAGAAGCTGTATTACCAGCCGACATAGAGCATGATTCTCCTAGGGTCACCCAATACACAGAAGCCGAAGTGCAAGAAGCCCGACAAAATGATGTTGATCTGCTGGAAGAAGCGAGAGAATTGGCATTGTCCAGATCCGCCATATATCAGCAAAATCTCTGACGCTATCATAGTTGGAAAGTAAATCCTCGAGTCTTCCGGGAAGGTGATCTGGTACTCCGGTTGGTACAACATACTGCTGGCATGCACAAGTTATCCCCCCATGGGAAGGGCCATTCATTGTGAGCAAAGCATTGCACAATGATTCTTATTTTCTTATCGATGCAAAACCACAGGAGAAGAACAAGGCGGACAGGTTCGGCGAGGAATCTAAGCGTCCATGGAATGTAGCTCTACTTCGTCCTTTCTACACTTAGTAGAGAAGTGTATGTATGCGAATCTCTCATATGTAGGTATGTATACCGGCAATGAGCTTATCAATGGAATGTTGGCACCTCGAGCAGTAACTCGGGGTCTGCCTCAATAATATTTGTTGTCTTCTGCATTTGTTATTTATATGTTGGCTGGCGTAAGTTACTTCTACCTAAGCTGGATTAGTAGTGTGTGAGCACCAAAAACCCAACTCTTCGACTTGCTGTTGTCCAACAAGATTTGGCTTCATGGCAAGCAAGAGAACAAGTTCGGAATTGCGTAGCACATGAAAAACGACTAAGGAAAGAAAGTTAATCGAGCCGACATTTGTTATTTGAACTAACCCTGTGTTAACCTTATATTTAAGTTGCTAAATTATTTTGAGCTAATCCTAAAGTTTCCAAGTACTGTTAAGTCAATTTTTGAAGCTCGGACTCGTAAGTCATTAGACCGAACCAAGGTAGACACGAGCCGAGCTAAGAAATTGGAAGAACGGGAAAATGAAACTCGGGGACTACGCCCAAGTCAATCCAGCATAAAAACTTAGTAGCAAAATATCACTTGTGTGCTTGATACAATTGCACCCGGCATACCGGGGATCTGATGAAATTTAAAGTGTTTATAATCAAGGAGCAGCAGGAGGAGGTAATTCGGCGCCAACAGGTGCAGCCCCAGCCTCGGCTTCAGAGTCATCTACGTCTTCCTCGACGTCCGAAGCTTCGTCCTCTTCGTCCTCATCCAAATCATCTTCGACATTTTTAGCATTTTCATCGTCGGCGACATCTAGGAAGCTTGGTCCCTCATTCCATTGATGAATGGGGGCATATTGGATGAAGCTATTGGCGCAAGCCTTGCGCCGAGCTACCCAATCTGGGTCAGTGGACCACCTTGATCCGGTGTGCATACGCTCGAGGAGTTTGAGGTCAATCTTCTCATACCACGTAAGCACATAGTGAAGAACGATCTCAGCTCCGGCGCGTCCAACCGATTCTCTCCAGAGATCGAGCTGAGTCTCACACTCCATGAGCTTGGCAAAAAGAACAGCGATACTCTCCGGAGTATCTTCTTCAGGCGAAAAGATGTTGAAGATCCGGACCACTACGTCCAAGATATCCTTTCCGTAGTTCTTCACGATCTCGACTCGGGAGGACAAGCTGACTATCAAGTCCTCGAGATCAAGAGGAATGGTGCTAGGACCAGATGGAGTACCCCTCTACCTGCGGAACTTGGCGACAGCCTTGGATGCAATGACATCACTCTCTAGGAATTTGCCTGAAAAAAGCGAGACAGGTGAAATAAGTGAGAAGGGTTGACCCGGAGAGATTCATGACAATTGAAGAGAAAAGAACTTACCAGAAATATGGCTGTGAACCCGGGTCAGCTCCTTGGTGCAGTTGTCGCGCCTCTCCCGGAGTTGCACAAGTTCAGCATTCGCCGACTCAAGCTTGACGTTCGCCTCCTTAAGTAATTCTTGGTCCTTGGTTATCTGGAGGTTGAGGCGCTCACGGTCTTCAGTAAAGTCCTGGCCAGCTTTTTGAAGTTTGGATTGGTGCTGTGCTTTCAGCTTCCTCATATCTGCCTTGAGCCTGGCAATCTCATCATCTTTGGTTCGGAGGAGGGCAAGCTCATCATCTTTCTTTTTGAGTTCGGCCTGATGCTGCCCTGCTTGTTCGAGAAAATGCATCATCATATCAGGCACGGGCACACTATTATCAAGAGATGCTGAAATAGTTTGTTGACCCAGCAAAGCCAAGGTATGAATGTTTGCCGAGCCAAGGAGAAAAGGAGATATAGAGCATAGCAAGGTTGAGCAAGAATAACTTACCCTTTATCTGGTCCAAGTTTTTCCTCATGATGGTATTCTCAGCCTCCACCCCAGCTGCGAAATCCGAATGATGGATTAGTTCGGCAGAAAATGATGAAGAAAAACGGAAAAATGCCAAGGAAGAAACTTACCCCTTTTATCGTATTCGGCAATAAGCGCAGTATGTTTCGCATGCAGCATTTTGTGAGTATCCAGGAGACGCTGAAACTCAGCACTCCGGCGATTGGTGGTCACCTAAAAAAAGTACAAAAAGATAGCTTAGTCTTGTGCATATTCGAAGTGTACAAAATCTGGGCCAAGTGGAACTTAACCCGGCTCTAGGTGTGTGCATATTCGAAATGTACAAAATCCGGGCCAAGTGGAACTTAACCCGGCTCTAGGTGTGTGCATATTCGAAGTGTACAAAATCTGGGCCAAGTGGAACTTAACCCGGCTCTAGGTGTGTGCATATTCGAAGTGTACAAAATCCGGGCCAAGTGGAACTTAACCCGGCTCTAGGTGTGTGCATATTCGAAGTGTACAAAATCCGGGCCAAGTGGAACTTAACCCGCTCTAGGTGTGTGCATATTCAAGTGTACAAAATCTGGCCAAGTGGAACTTAACCCGGCTCTAGGTGTGTGAATATTCGAAGTGTACAAAATCCGGGCCAAGTGGAACTTAACCCGGCTCTAGGTGTGTGCATATTCGAAGTGTACAAAATCCGGGCCAAGTGGAACTTAACCCAACTCTAGGTGTGTGCATATTCGAAGTGTACAAAATCCGGGCCAGAACTTAACCCGGCTCTAGGTGTGTGCATATTCGAAGTGTACAAAATCCAGGCCAAGTGGAACTTAACCCGGCTCTAGGTGTGTGCATATTCGAAGTATACAAGATCCGGACCAAGTGGAACTTAACCCGGCTCTAGGTGTGTGCATATTCGAAGTTATTAAGGAGTTACGTTAGTTCTCTAAGGAGCATCCGGTCGAGTAACAAGTTACTCCCCCGGAGGCTCGAGGACTAATGGCTATATCAATACTGTCTACTACATGTCAAGGAAAAGACGAAGTAACGTACCTCCATCATCCGACCCGCAAGATTAATTGCCTTGGCAGTAGTATTCATCTGCTTAGCGAATTCGGCGGGACCGAACTTCTCCAGGAGATCGTCATTGTGGATGAACTCCGCCTTGTTCCAGTTGTTCACAAACTCGATCAAGGTCGGAGGATATCGCTCGCCGCTGAGCATGTGGGGCACCACTAGACCCTTGGCATGCGCCTCCCTTCTCTCAACCTGGGAAACGGCGGGGCTGGTGTGCAAAACAAGTTGCGCATCAGCTGGCTCGGCAAGGGCATCCTTCGGCAGTGGAGTCTTCTTCGTGAGCATGGACGCAAGTGTACGCTGTCCAGCCTCGATTGACGCTGCCCTGGTGGCGTCAGGAGCCTTTTTTCCCTTGGGCTACTGCTGAGAAGTTGAAGTTGCTGCAGCTGATTTGCCCTTGGGAGCCGCCTTGGTGCTAGCTTTGGTACTGCTGGTATCTTCTCGCCGAGCCTTGGAAGACTCGGACGAGGCAGAAGGACTTGGTGCTGCTGATGGTGCTTTTGCTGTTGTTGGGGCTGATGATGATGTTGGTCTTTGTGGTGGCGAAGGTGCTGTGGGTAACTCGGATGAAGCTGGTTGCGGCAGAGCCGAAGTGGTGGTTGCTACTACCTCGGCAGAGCCAGTCTCCCCCACTCCGAGGTTGCCCTCCTCTTGACAAGGTGGGCTAGAACCCGGAACAGCCGCTGAACCCTCCTAAATGGGGCTCAATGGGCGTGAGTCGTCACCACGAGGGGGAGCAGGGCTATGACGGAGCGGAGAAGCAATACCGGATCCGCTCTGGGGAACCTCTACCACGGCCTTGCCGAATCAAATCATAAATGATGAGAAACTATAACAAAGGAAGAATAAATAAATAGCAAAGGGAGAAGTGGCTTACTCATCCGAGGTCAGAGGCTCTTTGGGCTTCCGAGCCCTTCGGGCTATGGCCTTGGTTGCAGGCTTGGTGGCAATTTTGTCCCCGGACTTCTTTTGCCTTTTAGCTGGCTGAGAAGGTCCGAAGGAAGATGCAGACGCAGCTCCCCTCTTCTTCTTCGGTGCGACCGGGACAGGCTCACCCACGACAAGGGGAGGGTCTTCATGGATCTGCCCACCGGGGTTAGCTGATGCCGGAAAAGCATAAGAAAGGGGGACAACGTCAAATGCCTCCATCACCTCAACGTCTGAATCATCTTCATCGTTGGGCCAATCTTTAATGGAAGAGAGTTTACCGGTGGGTCGCTTGGTCGCATCGGCCATCAGAAGGAACATCTCCTGATCCGGTTCCTCTTCGTCCGAGGTATCCTAGTCAAGCGCCCATTTGAGGGAAGGCTTGGTGCCATCCTCGAGGGTCTGCTGAAGAAACATCTAAGGGAAAGAAAAGACAAAGGGATTAAACCTACAACAGAAACCGACATATGATACAATTCGGAGAAAGTTTGGGGGACGAGACTTACCGCGGGGGGAAGCCTATCTCGGCAGAAGTGTTCGATCCCCCAGGTCCATGCAGCCGAGAAGTCCTTCTTAGTGGTGAAGAGGGCCTTGACTCGGCGGAAGATCTCGGTGTTGCTCAACTCAAATGAGGAGGACCGGTTGGGGTCATGGCCCCAGCTCATGTGGCAAACTTTATGTGTATGTTTCTGAGGGGGGAGATCCGGTTGCAGACGAACGTAATCATCGCGTCCTCGTTGCGCAACCCCAAGTCCTTCAGCTCCTGGAACCTTTTGTTGACTTGGTTCACCAGGACGGTGGGCTTCTTGGGGACATCGTCCCACAGATCCGGATTGGGAGGACCCGGAGCGTAAGGGCATAGCCGGATCAGATCTTCAGATGTGTTGTTCTGGACGTAGAAGAAAGTACGGGCCCATCCCTTGCAAGAGTCAAGCCCCGTGACTCGGGGGAAGATGGACTGCTTCCGGGGATAGATAGACGCATCACGAACTGCGTAAGCTGCTTGTCCTCCGGGTCAAGTTCTATGTTCGGAATCACGTTCCGGCGAAGGCCACAGAACCGGATCTAGAGCTCCTTCGTGGTCCATAGTCCGGCGTAGCCCTCGATGGTGGAAACGAAGTCAGAGAGACGTGATGGTGTTAGCCGGAAGATGGTGCGGCTGAAGCTCATACGTATCGAGCCAGTCATGGAAAAAATCACTAACTGGGAGACCAAACCCGCGTTGGAAGTGAGATAGAAACACCACATACTCACCCGGATTGGGTGAGGGGGAAAGCTCGGCGGCAGCGAGGTGTGCGGTGACACCCTCCGGGATGCGCCTGGTGCGATACAGCCAGTCCAGTTCATCCTGGCAAACCCACGATCCGGCCCACGCACCGCGGTCGGCGTTCGCCGCGTCTTCCTCCATTTCTTGCTCTGCGATGGCGAGTTCCTCCTTAGTCATCTCGAGATCGCTATCCCCACTGGCACTAGCAGCGGTGTGAGGCAGTGGCTTGGACTGGCAAGGACCCGTGGTGGAGGAGATGCGTGAAGATGGCGGCGACACTGGTGCGCGTGGAAGCAGTGCGGCGGCGGCGCTGCTACTCAGATGCGGTGGCGATGGCGCTGTCGCTGGAGAGGAAGAAGAAGAAGCAGAGGCAGAGGGACGCGGAAGTGGGGAAAGAACCCAAGGGGCACACCCTTCCCCTATTTAACCACTCCCTTGAGGGGTAGTGGGACCGCGCTGTGCGGGCGGGCCACACGGTGTGGCCGTGTACAACCCGGATCAACCAATCAGCAGCGAGCCACAAGAAAGGCCACAGGGCACAGGAGATCCCATGACGTGACGTTATGATGCAGTTAACAAGGAGACAGGCACGATGTGACGTGTGCTATAGTAATAACTGACAATTACTGCGGTGGTTACTGGCGCATGCCCTTAAAATGAGGCAAACGTGATGATTAACCTCCACATGGGGAAGCGTACAAGAGAAGGAAGAATGATCCGGATGAATATGAGGTGACCCGGCCAGCGAGTGAAAACTCGGAATGTGCCAAGGGAAAGTAAACCTATGAAAATCCGGACTATGAGGTAACTCAGAAAGAGAACCAGAGGCTCGATAAAATTGAACCTGCTGTGGCCTTAGCGGCTAAGGCAGCTAAGACCGCACCAGCTTCGGGGACTAATGTTGGGGGGATACCCCTGGGTAGGGTCACGCCGGGGTATAAAGGCCGAGTTAGCCGAGGTACGGCAAGGTCAAAGCAGATGCTGGCCGAGTCACCTCAAGGCAGGCCGAATCACGGGGTAACCCGGACCAGAGGATGTCCACCTAACTGGGTCTCAGCCGACTTATATCGTAAGTCGGTGAGATGTATCTAACTTGTATGCAGGTACATGTGCGGCCGGATCTACTAGGTACGATCCGGGTTATACCAAGCTTACAAGAGAAGGAAGGTATCTCGCTGGTCAAAGGGTGACCACTGCACGCAGAGCGTGAGCGAAGCGGACAGAGGCCAGGATCACCAAGGCGTGGCCGACAAAGGTGACGAAGCCTGTGTCGAATGACGCGGGCGCCGTAGAGGCTCACGTAGCCTCTACATGGATGACGCTGGGTTAAAGTGACCCGGTCGTCTTGCTATTTTGGGAGGAGGCATATTCCCTGGAATATGCCTCCACGTATGCCCTAATTGGAGACCTAGCCTCCCCAATATAAGGAGGGCTAGGGCCTCTGTAGAAGGAGTTGAGTTTTACTTGGTTGGTCTTTGACTAGTTGATTTTGAGAGGTTCATGTTCTACTAGCAAGTTCCTGAGGGCTAGCTAGCGGTGAGAGTAAGAGAGTTCCTTCTTCCTCCTCTCTCCAATACAGCTCAAGGATCACTTGTAATTTGTGGAAGTGAATCAACTACAAAGATACTGTGTGTGGAATCACCACACTATCCCTCCCTGGATTCCCCTAGTGCATTTAGTCCCCACCTTTAGCTTATCCATGGCATCTGCCGTGACACCACCACGACAATTGGGTTTCACTTGCCTCGAAAATACCGCGATACACCCCCTATACTTGTGGGTCATCAATACACCGCATCTCTTTCTTTCAATCATAGTTGCAATACTAACTCAATGCTTCATAAAGTAAGAACTTATTTCTTACCTTGTTCCATTCTGAGCTTCTTCAGAATCTTGCTTAGGATATTCTAAACATCTTTCAGAAGCAAGTCCAGGAAGCATTCGACATTCAGTGTTTATTAAACTTACCAATCTATCTCGATAGATATTATTGTTTAAAAACTTCAACTTTATCCTTATTTATCTAACTTAAATATTATTAACACCAATCACATCATTCACATATGTGATCCACATATCCGAGAATGATTTCACGCTCCCACTCAAATATGACATTCATGTTTGAGATCCAGGGATTTCACTTAGCTTCCACTCAAAATATGTCAGCTACATATTATGAATTAGCCAAGATGATTTTATCCCACTCAAATCTAGGTCCTCTCGATAATCTTGGACATTCCAAAATTATTTGACCATCATCAAATCGAGAATTTCACTAACGAGATTTCAGTGACCATTCATTTCTCGTACTTAGGTCCATCACGCTTCTTTGTAATTCGTAGGAATGTCTCATTCAAAACATGACAAGTGAATCAACAATATAATTCCACAAACTTGTTAGAATATATAGTTGAATCCTACTTTCTTTAGTAAAAGTATTCCCTAAAACTTTATGATCATTATCATTGGTTTCTCCTCTATTTGTAGAGTTTGGATTCACGAAACAAATTTCGCTGCGCCACTCAACAATTCGAAGGTAAGGTCAAATACCTTGTTTTGATCTTTTACTTTCTTCCACCTGTATCTTCATCAAGACACGTCAACTTTGGACAACAGCAGGTTTGCCCCTTTGTGGAAGATCCATTCATAGCTTCCTAAGAATGCTCTACAAAGACTTGTTTATTCGCCACGACTTTGACTTATCGCAATCTCCAGAAACTCGAACTTGCCATAACACTTATGGTTTGTTTCCACGAATCTTTAGATGTTCCTTTGTATTTCAAATGAGTGATTGCTTATTTTGATCTCTAACTCTAAACGACAACTATAACCCTGATAAGAGATAACATTATACCATATGTATCTAATACAAAATGATTATGACACTTTAGACATTTCAACCCGGTTTGAATTCGTCAAATTACCATAATTTGTGAAACATCTTTCACATGTCCTTTTATGCCAAAATTAACTTAAATACTTTAGTCATGTCGATCAAATCGAAGAGACTTGTTAATTCAATATCCTCCTTCGTTGTGAACTCATTTTAACAATTCAAATCATTTCAAACCTCAGGTTTCATTAAGTAAATACGCTTATTCACTTAAGTCCACAATTAACTAATGATTTCCACTACTTGTTGAAAATACGATACATCACTATGTATAAGATTCAACATTTCTTCACATATCACTGTTTTACCAGAATATAGAGTTTCAGTCATTATGCCCAAGAGGCATGGTTTTGCAAAGTCTCTAGATTAAGCATCTAGGACCCCGATCTTCATAAAGAACATGCAATAACCAAAATGACTTAAACTATAGTGTCATTTCATTATTAAACTTTGGATATCTTTTAGCATTCTAATCCTTTATAAATGTTTAAACTACTATCATTAACATAGTGATGAGAATAACTTATTTATAATCGTAATGTGACCATAACGGTATTGTTCATAAGAATAGTACAAACTGGCTTGTAACTTGTTCATATGAATAATCGTCTCGCTAAAAGCAAGACACGCAAACAAGGATTACAAAATTATATTCGAGTCCACTAATCCAAATGACAAACTTTGAGGAAAGAGGTGATGTCGGCCATCAACTGTTTTGCTTGCCGTCATCAAGTGACGCTGCCTCAAAAACAACAATTCTCAAGCAGATCCTCATGTTTTCACAAAACGGGACAATTATCAAATACTTTGCAAACTTCAATGAGTTTTGCAGGAATTACATTTATAACTTTGTATATCTTACATATACCCTTTTCATTCATGACCTCCATTTGCTATCAAGCCCTCCAGAGAGTTCTTAACTCTAATGCAAGATCGCTAAGTGTTTTTCCAAACATCCCTTTTCATCCATGATGGAGGAAAACCCATCCAACGACTCATACTTTATGTGCCTTATTATGTAGAATACAAAATGTAGCCCAACTCTCCATCGAATGGAGAATGGCTTATTGGATGATTATGGAGAAAACACAAACATTCCGGAGTCATCGAATTATCTCCTAATGGTTATTGTATTAAGAAGAGAAGATCACCTTTTACAAGGATATCCCTCAGGCGTGGGTATTAATCTATGAAGTTGGACCCTTTTGCTAAGTTCCACATTAAGCAATATATTCCCATGGTCGCAAAGGACCTCAATGGGATAGGCCATGATCTACTAAGATATTTGCAAACAGACATCTATACTAAGTTCATAATAAGAGATCAATTTATAATTGGTCTCCACTAAAATTGTCATCCCCTGCACGATTTTAGTGATCACATGATCCCTATCCTCTGCACCTCCCCCGATCATCACGGCCATCAGTGCATTATCAAAGGTAGACATTCACTAATGTCAATCACATCATCCACGTGACTCATGCTCGATCTTTCGATCTCTTGTGTTCCGAGGCCATGTCTATACATGCTAGACTCGCCAAATCTAACTTGTGTGTATTCGCTGTGCAACATGGCTTACACCCACTGTATGCGGATGTAGATATGTCTGACCCCCGATCATCACGTCCGGCCTCATAACGAAGAACTTTGTTGGTGGTGCACACACAAGGGGAACACGAAACATTGGAATTAAGTAGGGATTATCTTATTTGCTATCGTTGAGTATCTAATACTAGCACACAATAAGATGTAAAATATATATCAACATCATATGTATAATGTGATATGATATGGTCCTTCTTCATGCGCCTTGATCTCCATCGAGCGCTCCGGCATGATCTCCATCTTGCCCTTGGTTTGACGCCAAGTCCACGATGCCACCACCGGGTCGTCCATCAGAACGATGATTATTACTATACTACTTAGTAACAGAAAAGTAAACTACTTTACCTTTGTAACGACCAATGCCATATCAAATCACATGCCCTCCTGCGAAATAAAGTTAGACGCCTCTACTTTATCTATTACAAGTTTTACGTGGTTGTTAGGGCTTTCGCAATAGAACCGTTTCTAATCTACGAACTTTCCAACCACAACATGGATCCAACAGTTGTCTATATGACACCCCTTTCGGGGCCCTCCGTTGTAAATGCTATATCAACTATTGAATGAGAGACAGAGACCCGCTAGCCACTTATACGGTACAAGCCGTATGTTAAGCGTGGAACCAGTCTCGCGTACGAATATGTGTAAGGTCAGTCTAAGCCGCTTCATCAAACAATACCGCGATATAAACAAGTACATGTTAGAGGGTAACAACTAAGGGATCAATGCCCGCACAATACTTGTGCGTACTGGCCGTATAGCATTCCTACGCATATACCGGCTCTGATACCACTGAAGGGGATCCGCAACAGAAAACAAAAAATTTCCTATGTGGGAACCCCCAAAACTGCCTAGGATCTATCTATGTAGTAATGCAGTAACGACCAATGCGTAGAGAGTACATACCCTTGTAGACCGTACGCGGTTAACTTTTCGCGGGGAACATGGTTGAAGTAGTCGAACTCATAGCCGACCTCAAGGTCGCGAAGCTCCTCGCATGTCACCCCTTGCTCCTTCTTCATTTTCATCGTGCAGCAGCTCCGGCTCACGACATTTAAGCGCCCCAAGTGTTGGGCCTCGTGTCTTTGTACACATCCGGTGCATGATGAGACCTCTGGCTCCCCGATCCCGCCGGGAGTGCGGAAGTTTATATCTGGCTAGGAATCCCTACAGCACAACGGCGTACTGCATGTGTGCCTTGTTTGCACAACCTAGACTTGGGGCCATGGTCACAAGGTATAGAGAGAGGGAGGGAGAAAGTCAACTAAAAGACTTCTCCAAATATTGGTGTGTTTAATCCCACCCATGGACACCCCTTTATATAGGCTAAGGGGGTGTGCCTTTCTCAAAGGCTAAGCCATATGGGACTAATTACTAAAGGAAAAAGGCAGCAGGATTTCGTCCAGCCGGATGGGCTGAATTCAGCCCAAGAAGAAAAAGAGAGCAGCAAGACAGGCCGACCGGATGGGCAGGCCCCGCGCCCATCTCACAGTGAGGCGTCACCCGGTGGCTCAGCGCCACCCACGGCCTGCTGGTCACTGCCCGGTGGTGGTCGCCTGCCGACCCGGTTAGCTGTCCGACTCCCCCGCGAGCCCCGCATGGGCCGGGGTCGAGCCAGGCTGGCTACCACGGCTGGCAGCTGGTGCCTGCCCCCGTGCGGCGCGAAGTATCCGCCGCTCACGTGGCTGTTTTCTTTTATTCCTTTTCTTTTTCTGCAGCTTTTCTTCTAGGCTAATTCCCTCCGGGGATTTGGCCTAATATAAAAGTTGCTTTTATAAATCTTAATCTAAATATTATTTAGTATATATTAATTCATAATTAATATATAATAAATATATATTCAAATTCCCATTTATCCAAAAACACTTTTCTGGTCTTTTCCTTTATTCTTTCTCTGAACAACTTCGGATCTCTCCCCAAAACAATTCCGACTTTCTCTTTATCTACTGTGATTCCGTCTTACGAATGATCGCTCTCATCGTACCGTTAAGTGTATCCTCTCACGGCTCGGGAATGCTCTAGACATGATCAGTATCAATGATCAATAGAGGGACCAGTGATATCCATGTGACCCCTATGCATTCAAGATGACAATGTCGTTTGAATCGGTAAATGTAGGATCCAATTTCCTTTTGTTTCTTGATACGACTTGTCCGAGATCCGATCATTGGTATCACATACCTTGTTCAATCTCGTTCACAACAAGTTCTGTTTTCTTGTTACCATGATATTACATCCCCGTGACCGAGTCACATGTTGCAACATTTATGGATGTAATCTAACCAAGCCAGCTGTATGTATCTTTACTTGTCATGCGGGTGAACAAATCTCGGTCTTGCAGTCACATGTCATCTACTGTTCCTTCGGAATACCCAACATACACCTTTATGGCCACCGTATTACCAGATGACGGTTGATGCAGTCTAAGCAGCCTCGGGAAACAGTGAGTAATATGAGCTCACGGTCTAAGAAAAAGGAGTCTAGGTATAGCTGTTGCAACAATGAACTTACATGACTTGATCGCGTTACAATCCTTTGAGGAATATCCATCACATCATTCTCCAATGATATGACCCTGTTGTCAATTGGCATAAATGCCCATGATCTTGAAACCCAGATCATCCTCATTATCAATGAACTAGTATGAATAGAGGCTACTAGGGACTTGGTTGTTTCATACCACACCTGTACCAATGTTTCTACTTGGCACAGTTATAGCATAATATGAAACTATTATAAACTATTTGAGATATGACAATAAAAACCTATTTATTATTTGCCTCTAGGGCATATCTCCTTCAGACTTGGTATAGTCTTAATATGGTGTGAGCATGCGCCAAGTCGACCCAAATAAAGCACTAAAGGAGAATACCATAATACTATGCTTTAATATGCTAAAACAACGTATGATTCTTTCAAGGCACATTAAGCGGTCTCAATTATTTGTAACAAGTCATGCTACAACAATAATCACTAAGAATAAAGCCAAAATAATATCAAGCATGGCATGACAAAGCCTAGGCCACAGTCAAAAAGAAACTCCTTTTATACCACTTAAGCATGAACTTTCCTACTCTTTTCCAATCCAAACCAACTTATTTGAAAGCTAATGTATGAATACGGGGGTCCAACCAATTTATTCAAGAAAACTAAGAAAACTAAGCAAACGAAAACTAAGAACAAAAACAAAGACGCTCCAAGAACAACACAACTATGCATGAAACAATAAAAATGAAGTGTTTGGAAGAAACCTGAGATTTTTATTGATGAAGAAGGGGATGCCTTGGGCATCCCCAAGCTTTGACGCTTGTACTTCTTGAATATTTCTTGGGGTGACATGGGTGGCATCCCCAAGCTTGATCTTTTTTCCATACTTCATCTTATCACATTACTCTTTCCTACACTTTAAAATTCTCTTCATACAAAACTTCACAAAATCTTCATTAGCAACATTAGTGTACTCAAGATAATAAGTCTTTTGGTTCAGTTTCAATATAAGTAGAACTTCCATTAAAACACAAGCTACTGTAGCACTTCGTTTAAAATGTTCAAGTGATCAAAGATAACTCAAAGAGAAAGAGATTAAGAGGCAAATGCAAATAATGGCAGAAATCTGTCAAAACAGACCAGTAGGTAAAAACCGATTTGTTTGAAGACCTTCTGTTGCTCAAATCGAAAAGTGTTGAACTAACGAAAGTTGGATAACAACCTGGGGAAGAAGCACAAAAAATTACAACTCAATCCAACGTACAGAGATGTTTCACAAATTTTTACAGCGAAGCACAAAAATCTGTTTCAGGACAACAACTTTCCCAAGTCTTACTTCTCTCTCATTAGAGGTTACTCTTGGCACAAAAAACCACACAAAAAGGATAAGAAGCGGTTATTACAGAGGTAATAACTTCCAAGACTCAACAAAAAGGTTCCTAACGAAATTTGGGTTATCTCCCAGTAAGTGCTTTTCTTTAACGCCTTTGAGCTAGGCATAAGAAGCAAGAAAAGAATCAAGTATTCTCAAATGAAGAAGCATTAAGATCAATACCAGAAATATCTTCAACAAGGCAAGGTATCTCATCCAAATAAGTTCTATAGGATCCTCTCTCTATGCTCTTGGGTTCACTATTTTCATCAAACGGGTTTTCAGGAACAATCCAATCAAAATTCTTTTCTAAGGCTTCATGCATTCCTACAAGTTTAAAAGGTATTGGTATCTTAAGTTCCTCCCCATTAGGTTTGGTTTTGTCCATCCTTTCTCATGCACCAATAACATCTACACATGACCCTAGCATATTAAAACGATCGAAGACTTTTCTAGCTTCTTTAGCAACATCATGGGATTCCTTAAGCAAAGTTTCCAGAATAAAATCTCTTTTTTCAAGATCCTCAATATCTTTAAGTTGAAGAAACATTACTTGCATTATGGGGTTCAGGTCAACAAACCTAGCTTCCAACATGTGAACTAAAGAAGCTACAACAATTTCATAATTTGGAGCAAGTTCTGCCAAGGACCTATCCTCGATATCTTCATGCTTGCTAACATGATTAAAGAATTCTTCAATATTATCTTTCCCAATTATAGAGCCACTACCTATTGAAAGGTATTTTAGAGTGAACTTAGGTGTCAACATGGTGAGCTAAGAACGAGGTAACAACTATAGAAAAAACTATTTTTTTATGTTTTTGGTAAAAAGAAGCAAACCAGTACAACTATTTTGTGTGTGTTTTTGATAAAGAAACAAGCAAACAAAGCAGAAATAAACTAAGCAAAACAAATAAAACAAAGTAAAGAGATTGGTTATGAGGGACTGCCCTTGTGAAGATGTCCTTGACTCCCCGGCAACAGTGCCAGAAAAAGTGCTTGATGGCTCAAAATGTAGAGCTCGTTGGGGAACCCCAAGAGGAAGGTATGATGAGCACAGTAGCAAGTTTTCCCTCAGTTATGAAACCAAGGTTTTCGAACCAGTAGGAGCAAGGAAACACCTCCAAGGTGTTGTTTCCAACTTGGAATCCTGCACAACACAACCACAGAACTTTGCCCCAACTTAAAGTGAGGTTGTCAATCTCACCGGTTTTGCTCAAAACAAAGGATTAAACGTATTGTGTGGAAGATAGTAGTTGCTTGCAGAAATTAAACAAAAAACATTAAACAGTGGATTGTAGATTGATGGTAAAAGAATGGACCGGGGTCCATAGTTCACTAGTGGTGATTCTCCTTAAGATAGATGACATGTTGGGTGAACAAATTACAGCGGGGAAATTGACAAACATCGAGAAAGCATACATGCATATACTAATCATCTTGACTCCTATGAGATTTGATTGGGCATTACAACATTATACATAGACCGTAATCCAACTGCATCTATTACTAATAATCCACCTTCAGGTTATCATCCGAACCCCCTCCAGTATTAAGTTGCAGGCAACAGATAATTGCATTAAGCAAAGTGTGTAAAGTAAACAATACAATTGTTCTATGAACAAAGGATTGATGTTTTCTCCCTAGTAGCAACAACACATCTAGTACCTTAGAGATTTCGGTCACTTCCCCAGATTCCTAGAGGCATGAACCCACTATCGAGCATAAATACTCCCTCTTGGATTTGCTAGCATCTACTTGGCCAAGATAGCTACTAACAACGGAAAGCATGCAAGATCACAAATAACATAGACATGATAGAATCAATAATCAATCTGAAATAGCATCTCAATATCCATCGGATCCCACAAACACAACATGTAGGATTGCAAATAGATGATTTTGATCATGAATGGAGCTCACAAGATCTAAACATGACAACACAAAGGAGGAGAACCAACCATCTAGCTACTACATGGACTCGTAGTCCAGGGATGAACTAATCACGCATCACACCGGAGGTAGGCATGGTGATGAAGAAAGCCTCCAGGGAATTCTCCCCTCCGGCAGGGTGCTGGGAAGAGCTTCATATCCCTCCCGATCTAGGGATGGAGATGACAGCGGCTATAGACTCTTTCGTGGAATTTTGATTGGGTACTTAGGGTTTTCGTCCCGAGGGCAATATATAGGCAAGGTTGGTCGGGGAGCACCAGGGGCCTCGCCCCAGGTGCCTCAGCCACTGTGTGGTCGCCTGGTGTGCCACTTGCCTCCTCCGGACTCCGTGTTCCTTCTGGTGAAATATTGACATGGGCTTTTGTCCTGTCCAATTCTAGAATATTTCCTTACTAGCTTTTCTGAAACCAAAAACAGCAGAAAACATGCAACTGGCACTATGGCATCTTGTTAATAGGTTAGTTCCAGAAAATGTGTAAAAATACTCCAAAGTGTGGACAATTCATAAGAAAGTAGATATAAAACAAGCATGGAACATCAAAACTTATAGATACATTTGCAACGTATCAGATTTCTCATAATTCTAGTTTACCATCATTTCCTTAGTAGTCCATAGGTACGTCATATTCCGGTAATCATGACTGATACGTCCATTTTGCATCACTATTCTATATCATGATTTACTGTTATTCATTGATATATTTCATATTAAGAGATGATACTTATGTTATTTCATCTGTTTTTGCATGGTTGATGACTTTTGGAGCATGGACCGCTGCAGTCAGGATTCTAATGGAAAAGGTGCTGTTTGGAGGCAAAATTCGCGATCAGAAAATACGGGAAAATATACAGAAAGTCCTATTTTTCCAGAAGACGAAGGAAGCCAGAAGGAGGAGTGGAGATGGGCCACAGGGGCCCACACCACCCCCTAGCGCGGGCCACCCTAGGCCGCGCCACCAGGTGGTGTGGCTGCCATGGCCCACCTCTGGCTCTCCCCTCTGGTGTATATAATCCTCCCAAAATCCTAAGACTCGGGGAGTGACCATAGAAAGATTCCGCCGCCTCTGCAGGGCGGAAAACACTGAGAGAGAAAGATCTCTCCGGCAGACAGATTTCTGCCGGGGGAATTCCTTCCTGGAGAGGGAAGATCATCGCCATCAACACCACCATCAAGCTGGACTTCATCGGGATCATCATCATCATCATCACCACCATCATCACCATCAGCACCCTCATCACCATCTCCATATTGCTATAACAATTGCGTTGAATCTTGCATAGTTCATAGGGGAAACTTTCCCGATGTTGATTACTCTTTGTAGTTGATGCTATTGAGTGAACCATTGAATTATTGTTTATGTTCAGATTGTTATACATCATTATTCCATCTCTGATCATGATCCATATGATGTCTTGTGAGTAGTTTGTTTTGTTCTTGAGGACATGGGAGAAGTCATGTTGTTAGTAGTGGAGTTGTGTTGAGAAAGATTCAATAGTTTGATATTTAAGTTGTGGTGTACTTCTTCTAGTGGTGTCATGTGAACGTCGACTACATGACACTTCACCTATATGGGCCTAGGGGAATGCATTATGTATTTGGCTACTAATCGTAGGGGTTGCCGGAGTGACAGAAACCTGAACCCCCGTTAGGAAACCATTGCACAAGGGACGTCAGGGTCTTAGAGTTTAAAGCTGTGGTTAGGTTTCTACCTTAATTACTTTCTTGTACTTACGGATGTTTGCAAGGGGTATAATCACAAGTATGTATTAGTCCTAGGAAGGTCGGTACATTAGCACATGTTCACCCACACAACACTTAGCAAGCTAAAGAAGATTAATCAACTATATGAAGCGAAAGCACTTGACAGTCTTCCTATGTGTCCTTGGGAACGTTTGGTCATCTTAAGTAATACAACCGGCTTGTCCTTCGCTGCATAAAGGATTGGGCCACTTGCTGCATTTATTCTTATTGTCTTTTGTTTACTCGTACTTTGTTTACTTGCTTTATCAAAACCCCCTAAAAATCCGTTTCTAAGTATTTGCAGAGAATTCTTGATCCATACCACTAGCCAGCACCTTCTGCTCCTCGTTGGGTTCGACACTCTTACTTATCGAAAATACTGCGATACACCCCCTATACTTGTGGGTCATCAAGACTATTTTCCGCGCCGCTGGAGTGAAGCGCTATTGGAGAGTGGAACTGGTAAAGGAAACTTCTACAGTGAGTATTGTTTACTTCTATTAGTTGCTTTATTTTCGTTATGGATAATTCACTGAGTTTCTTATTTGGTAATGCTACTACCACTACTAAGGTAGTAGATGAACCACCACCTGCTAAGAATGATGCTTTCAAAATACCTACAAGAATTATTGATCGTGTTATGGATAACTACTATGTTGGGGATGGAACTATCCATCCCGGTGATCATTTACTCTTTATACACGAATTATGCGGGTTGTTCAAGTGTGCAGGTATTACTACAGATCAAGTTAAGAAGAAGTTATTCTCATTATCACTAAAAGGAAGAGCTGAGGAATGGTATAAGCTACTGAAGAATGGTCAAGCTCTGGAATGGGAGGAAATAGTACCTCTCTTTTATTCAAAGTTTTATCCTCCTAGTGAGATTCATAAAGATCGGAATCAAATATACAACTTTTGGCCTCTTGATGGAGAGAGTACAACTCAAGCTTGGGGGAGATTGAAGTTACTAATGCTCAAATGTCCCATTCATGAGCTCCCCAACAATATTATTATCAATAACTTTTATGCAAGGCTCCCTCTACATGATAAGGATTTATTGGATGCTTCTTGTGCTGGATCATTCACTCGCATGGAAGAAGAAGCTGAATGGGATCTTCTGGACCGTATTCAAGATAATGCTGAAACCTGGGAGAATAACAAAGGTAGAAAGTCAGGTATAAATTATGATTATGAATGCATTGAATCTTTTATGGGAACTGATGACTTTCAAAATATTAAAAATGCTTATGGTCTAGATTCTCAAGCTATTGCTTCTTATTTTAAGGCTTTTGCTTCCTACATTGAAGTGCCTAAAAAGAAGTGGAATAAGTATCATGAACCTTATAACGATGTTGCTAAGAGTGTGCCTACAAGAAATACTAAAGTTTATACTGCTAATCATGTTTTACCTAAACCTTACATTGAGAAAATGCCTTTCCCAGTTAAGATAAATGAACACTCTATGATAGCTAGTATGTTTAATGAAAGTACAAATAAAGCCGTTGAACCTGATAAACAAATGAATGATGAACCTATAATAGAAAATGTGAAAGACTTTGTCACTAAATATGTAGAAAAGGGACACACTATCCTTTGTAAGGATATCCCTAATATTTTTTCACAAAGTAGTGTTATGAGAGCTAGTATTCCCGTGTTTTCTGTTAGAGTAAGTGATTATTGCTATGATTGTCCTTGTGATAGTTATATTGTTAAGTTTATGCATGATACTTAAAGTTACTATGAGAGAGGGAAAAGTGTTCTTATGCATCTCAATAATATCAAGTTTCCTCGTTTTATGCTGAAAGTTTTTAGGTTGCACTTCTTTTGCCTTCCTATGCTAGTAGCCTCTGGTTTCAACAACCTGTTTGTTTACAAAATTCCCTTGCATAGGAAGTGGGTTAGACTTAAATGTGTGTATTTTTGCTTCTTAATGCTCTCTTTCACCTCAATTCATATTCTTATGTGAGCATCTTCAAAATTATCATGCCCATCTTAATGGCTATAAAGAAAGAGCTTTTTGGGAGACAACCCAATTTGCTTTTTCTTTAAGTTTGTTTTTGTTTCTTTGAGTCTTGGAAGTTATTACTTTGGTAATAACCTCTCCTTATCCTTTTTGTTTGGTTTTTGTGTCAAGATCAACCTCTAATGAGAGAGAAGTAAGATTTGGGGAAGTTGCTGTCTCGAAACAGATTTTTGTGCTTCACCATAAAAATTTGTGAGAGATCTCTGTATGTCGGATTGTACTGTAATTGTTTGTGTTTATGCCCTAGGTTGTTATTTAACTTTCGTTAGTTTCGCACTTTTTGATTTGAGCAACAGAAGATTTTCAAAAAAATTGATCTTTACCTGCTGGTCTGTTTTGACAGATTTTGCCACTCTTGCGTTTGCTTCTTTATTCGATTTCCTTTTTGAATTCTTTTGGGTATTCGGAAGGAGTTGCTACAGTAGCTTATGTTTTGATGGTTTTCAGTTGAATTTGAACTCAAAAGTTTTTATCACTTCACTTATACTAACGTTGCTAATGAAAACTGTGTGAAGTTTTGTGTGAAAGAAATTTCCAGGTAGGTGGAGAAAATGGTGTAATGAGAAAGTGAAAGGTTTCATGACTCACAATAAGTGTATGAAGATGAAGATATTGATGTTATTCAAGTGGTGACTCCTAAAGAATCTAGATACCAAATTCAGAGACCTGCAGAGTCCGTTTTCAAATAGGTAACAGTTCTGGTAAGAAAAGTTCCGCGAAAATACTATCCAACTATATTTTTGCAGTTTTTAGACAATAAGGAAAGCTACGAAGCAAAAGAGGGACGGAAATGGAGCCAGGGTGGCTCACACCACCCTATGGTGCGGTCCCACCCCTAGTCGTGCCACCAGGTGGTGTGGCCACTCCGGACTCCATCTCCGACCTGTTTTCTCCCAATACCTTCCTTTTGTTGTGAAACTTCGTAATATATAATCCCCCGGATCCCCCGAGGTTCGTATATCGTGTTTTCGTCATGTTTTTGTTTCGATCTGTTTCTGCAAGGAACTATTTTTGAAAGCTTAGAAGCACAATGGTGTCAACCAAGGATAAGGGAAAAGAGCCTATGGAGGAAGATCTCCAGGACCCCGGGCAGGAGAAGGAGATCAAGGGTGAAGATGAAGAGGAGGCAAAGCACACCGGCACTAGCATTGCAAGCATTGGAGTGGTGGCAAACCCTACTAGGACTATTTCAATTGGAGGGAAGCCTCCTCATCACCGTTCAGATCCCTGGTCACTTCCTCCACGCACCAAGTGTCGTGGTGGTGTCACGGCAGATGCCATGGATAGGCTAAAGGTGTGGACTAAATGTACTAGGGGAATCCAGGAAGGGATAGTGTGGTGATTCCACACACGGTAGCTTTGTATTTGATTCACCTTCACAGATTACAAGTGCTCCTTGAGCTGTATTGGAGAGAGGAGGAAGAAGGAACTCTCTTACTCTCACTGCTAGCTAACCCTCAGGAACCAAGTAAAACTCAACCCACTAGAGATCAACCCCTTCTACAGAGGCCCTAGCCCTCCTTATATAGGGGTAGCTAGGTCTCCAATTAGGGCATACGTGGAGGCATATTCCAGGGAATATGCCTCCTCCCAAAATAGTAAGCCGACCGGGTTACTTTAACCCAGCGTCATCCATGCAGAGGCTACGTGAGCCTTTGCGGCACCCACGTCATCCGATATTGGCATCGTCACCTTTGTCGGCCACGCCTCGGTGGTCCTGCACTCTGTCCGCTTTGCTCACGCTCTGCATACAGTGGTCACCTTTGAACAGCGAGATACCTTCCTTCTCCTACAAGCTTGATATAACCGGGATCGTACCTAGTTGATCCGGCCACAACTATTCCTGCATATAAGTTAGATTCATCTCACCGACCTATGATATAAGTCGGCTGAGACCCAGTTAGGTGGACATCCCCTGGTCCGGGTTACTCCTTGATTCGTCCTGCCTTGAGGTGACTCAGCCAACATCTGCTTTGACCTTGCCGTACCTCGGCTAACTCGGCCTTTATACCCCGGCGTGACCCTACCCGGGGGTATCCCCCCAACATTAGTCCCCGAAGCTGGTGCGGTCTTAGTTGCCTTAGCCGCTAAGGCCACAGCAGGTTCAATTTCGCTGAGCTTTGTGTTCCTTTTCCGAGTTACCTCCTATCTCGGATTCCACGGGTTTACTTTCCCTTGGCACATTCCAAGTTTTTACTTGCTGGCCAGGTTACCTTATACACATCCGGGTCATTCTTCCTTCTCTTGTACGCTTCCCCACGTGGAGGCTAATCATTACTTCGCCTCATTTTAAGGGCCAGCAACAGTAACCGCCGTAGTTATTGTCAGAAGTTACTGTTGCACACGTCACGTCGTACCTGCCTCCTCGTTAACTGCACCATAACGTCACGTCATGGATCCTCTATGCCATGTGGCCTTCGTGTGGCTCATCGCTGATTGGTTGATCCGGGTCATACATGGCCACACCGTGTGGCCCGCCCGCACAACTTGATCCCACTACCCCCTCAAGGGAGTGGTTAAATAGGGGAGGGGTGCGCCCCCTGGGTTCTTTCCCCACTTTCGCGCCCCTCTGCCCCTGCTTCTTCCTCTTCCTCTCCAGCGACAGCGCCGCCGCCACCGCTTCGAAAGCGCGCCATACAGACCGCTTCCACGCACCAAAGACCGCCACCACCTCTACGCATCTCCTCCGCCACGGGTCCTTGCCAGTCCAAGCCAGTGCCCCCCACCGCTGCTAGTGCCAGTGGGGATAGCGATCTCGAGATGACTAAGGAGGAACTCGCCATCGCAGAGCAAGAAATGGAGGAAGACGCGGCGAACGCCGACCGCGGTGCGTGGGCCGGATCGTGGGTTTGCCAGGATGACCTGGACTGGCTTTATCGCACCAGGCGTATCCCGGAGGGCGTCATCGCACGCCTCGCTACCGCCGAGCTTGCCCCCTCACCCAATCCGGGTGAGTATGTGGTGTTTCTATCCCACTTCCAATGCGGGTTCGGTCTCCCAGTTAGTGATTTTTTCCATGACTGGCTCAATACGTATGAGCTTCAGCCGCACCATCTTCCGGCTAACGCCATCACATCTCTATCTTCCTTCGCTTCCACTATCAAGGGCTATGCCGGACTATGGCCCATGAAGGAGCTCTGGATCCGGTTCTTTGGCCTTCGCCGGAACTTGATTCCGAACATCCAGCTTGACCCGGAGGACAAGCAGCTCACGCAGTTCGGCGCTGCGTCTATTTCTCCCCGGAAGCAGTCCATCTTCCCCCGAGTCACGGGGCTTGACTCTTGCAAGGGATGGGCCCGGACTTTCTTCTACGTCCGGAACAACACATCCAAGGACCTGATCCGGCTGCGCCCTTACGCTCCGGGTCCTCCCAATCCGGATCTGTGGGACGCTGTCCCCAAGAGGCCCACCGTCCTGGCGAACCAAGTCAACAAAAGGTTCCAGGAGCTGAAGGACTTGGGGTTGCGCAACGAGGACGCGATGATTACGTTCGTGCGCAACCGGATCTCTCCCCTTCAGAAACGCACGCACAAGCTCTGTCACATGAGCTGGGGCCGCGACCCCAACCGGACTTCTTCGTTGGAGTTAAATAACACCGAGATCTACCGCCGGGTCAAGGCCCTATTCACCACCCACAAAAACTTCTCTTCTGAGTGGACATGGGGAATTGAACACTTTTGCCGAGATAGGCTTCCTCCTGTGGTAACTCTCGTGCCCCAAACTTTTTCCGAATTGAGTCATATGTCGGTCTTTGTTGTAGGTTTTAATCCTGTTGCCTTTTCTTTCCCTTAGATGTTTCTTCAGCAAACCATCGAGGATGGCACCGAGCCTTCCCTCAAATGGGCGCCTGACCGGGATACCTCGGACAAGGAGGAACCGGATCAGGAGATGTTCCTTCCGATGGCGGATGCGACCAAGCAACCCACCGGTAAACTCTCTTCCATTAGAGATTGGCCCGACGATGAAGATGATTAGGATGTTGAGGTGATGGAAGCATTTGATGCTGTCCCCCTTTCTTATGCTTTTCCGGCATCAGCTAACCCCGGTGGGCAGATCCATGAAGACCCTCCCCTTGCCGTGGGTGAGCCTGCCCCGGTCGCGCCGAAGAAGAGAAGGGGAGTTGCATCTGCATCTTCCTCTGGGCCTTCTCAGCCAACTAAAAGGCGAAAGAAGTCTAGGGACAAACTGCCACCAAGCCCGCAACCAAGGCCAGAGCCCGGAGGGCTCGGAAGCCCAAGGAGCCCCTGACCTCGGATGAGTAAGCCTCTTCTCCCTTTGCTATTTACTTGTTCTTCTTTTGTTATAGTTTCTCATCATACATTATTTGATTCGGCAGGGCCACGGTGGAGGTCCCACAGAGTGGATCCGGCATTGCCTCGCCGCTCCGACATAGCCCTTCTCCCCCTCGTGGCGACGATTCACGCCCGTTGAGCCCCATTCCGGAGGGTTCAACGGCTGCTCCGGGTTCCATCCCACCTCGTCGAGAGGAGGGCAACCCCGGAGCGGGGGAGACTGGCTCTGCCGAGGGAGAAACAACCACCATTTCGGCTCCGTCGCAACCAGCTTCATCCGAGTTACCTTCAGCACCTCCACCGAAACAGAAATTAGTACCAGCACCATCATCAGCTCCAGCACCAGCAGCAACAACAAAAGCAACAGCAGCAGCACCAAGCCCCTCTGCCTCGTCCGAGTCTTCCAAGGCTCGGCGAGAAGACATCAGCAGCACCAAGGCTAGCGCCAAGGCAGCTCCCAAGGGCAAATCCGCTGCAGCAACCTCAACTTCTCAGCAGCAGCCCAAGGGCAAAAAGGCTCCTGACGCCACCAGGGCAGCATCCATCGAGGATGGACAACGCACACTTGCGTCCATGCTTTCGAAGAAGACTGCACCTCCGAAGGACGCCCCTGCCGAACCAGCTGATGCGCAACTTCTTTTGCACACTAGCCCCGCTACTGCCCAGGTTGAGAGACAGGAAGCGCATGCCAAGGGCCTAGTGGCGCCCCACATGCTCAGCGGCCAGCGATACCCTCCGACCTTGATCGAGTTTGTGAACAACTGGAACAAGGCGGAGTTCGTCCACAACGACGATCTCCCGGAGAAGTTCGGTCCCGCCGAATTTGCTGCGCAGATGAATACTGCTGCCAAGGCAATTAATCTTGCAGGTCGGATGATGGAGGTACGTTACTTCGTCTTTTCCTTAACATGAAGTAGAAATTATTGATATAGCCATTAGTCCCGAGCCTCCGGGGGAGCAACTTGTTACTCGGCCGGATGCTCCTTAGAGAACTAACGTAACTCCTTGATAACTTCGAATATGCACACACCTAGAGCCAGGTTAAGTTCCACTTGGCCCGGATCTTGTACACTACGAATATGTACACACCTAGAGCCGGGTTAAGTTCCACTTGGCCCGGATCTTGTACACTTCGAATATGCACACACCTAGAGCCGGGTTAAGTTCCACTTGGCCCGGATCTTGTACACTTCGAATATGCACACACCTAGAGCAGGGTTAAGTTCCACTTGGCCTAGATTTTGTACACTTCGAATATGCACACACCTAGAGCCGGGTTAAGTTCCACTTGGCCTGGATCTTGTACACTTTGAATATGCACACACCTAGAGCTGGGTTAAGTTCCACTTGGCCCGGATCTTGTACACTTCCAATATGCACACACCTAGAGCCGGGTTAAGTTCCACTTGGCCCGGATTTTGTACACTTCAAATATGCACAAGACTAAGCTATTTTTTGTACTTTTTTCAGGTGACCACCAATCACCGGAGTGCTGAGTTTCAGCGTCTCCTGGATACTCACAAAATGCTGCGTGCGAAACATACTTTGCTTATCGCCGAACACGATAAACAGGGTAAGTTCCTTCCTTGGCATTTTTCTGTTTTTCTTCATCTTTTTCCGCCGAACTAACCCATCATTCGGATTTCGCAGCTGGGGTGGAGGCTGAGAATACCATCATGAGGAAAAACTTGGATCAGATCAAGGGTAAGTTATTTTTGCTCAACCTTGCTATGCTTTCTATCTCCTTTTCTCCTTGGCTCAGCAAACATTCATACCTCAGCTTTGCCGGGTCAACAAACTATTTCAGCATCTCTTGAAGATAGTGTGCTCGTGCCTGATATGATGCTGCATTTTTCTCGAACAAGCAGGGCAACATCAGGCCGAACTCAAAAAGAAAGATGATGAGCTTGCCGTCCTCCGAACCAAAGATGATGAAATTGCCAAGCTCAAGGCAGACATGAAGAAGTTGAAAGCGTAGCACCAATCCAAACTTCAAAAAGCTGGCCAGGACTTTACTGAAGAGCGCGAGCGCCTCAACCTCTAGATTGCCAAGGACCAGGAATTGCTGAAGGAGGCTGACTCTAAACTTGAGTCGGCGAATGCTGAGCTTGTTCAACTCCGGAAAAGACGTGATGACTGTACCAAGGAGTTGACCCGGATCCACAGCCATATTTCTCGTAAGTTCCTTTTCTCTTCAATTGTCATGAATCTCTCTGGGTTAACCCTTCTCACTTATTTCACCTGTCTCGTTTTCAGACAAATTTCCAGAGGGCAATGCTGTTGCAACTACTGTTGTTGCCAAGTTCTGCCAGAAGAGGGGTACCCCAATTTCCCCTGGCGCTGGAGAAATTCCATATGACATGGAGGACTTGCTGGTTAGCTTGTCCTCTCGTGTCGAGCTTGTGAAGAACTATGGCAAGGACGTCTTGGATGTAGCAGTCCGGATCTTTAACACCTTTGGCCTGGAGAAGATACTCCGGAGGGTGCTCCTGCTCTTTTTGCCAGGCTCATGGAGTGCGAGACTCAGCTCGATCTCTGGAGAGAATCAGCTGGATGCGCCGGGGCTGAGATCGTTCTTCACTGCGTGCTTACGTGGTACGAGAAGATTGACCTCAAACTCCTTGAGCGCATGCGCACCGGATCAAGGTGGTCTACTGACCCGGATTGGGTAGCTCGGCGCAAGGCTTGCACTCATAGCTTCATACAATACGCCCCCATTCATCAATGGAACGAGGGACCGAGCTTCCTAGATGCCACCGACGATGAAAATGCTGAATTCGCTGAAGATGATTCGGATGAGGATGAAGAGGACGAAGCCTCAGACGTCGAGGAGGACGCCGATGACTCTGAAGCCGAGGCTGGGGCTGCGCCTGCTGGCGCCGAATTACCTCCTCCTGCTGCTCCTTGAAAACACTTTAAATTTCATTAGATCCCCGGTAGGCCGGGTGCAGTTGTATCAAGAACACAAGTAATATTTTGCTACTAAGTTTTTATGCTGGATTGACTTGGGTGTAGTCCCCGAGTTTCATTTTCTTGTTCATCCAATCTCTTGGCTTGGCTTGTGTCTACCTTGGTTTGGTTTTATGACTTACGAGTCCGAGCTTCAAAAATTGTCTTAACAATACTTGGAAACTTTTAGGATTAGCTCAAAATAATTCAGCATAATAAATTGAAAGTAAACATAATGTTAGTCTGGAAAACAAACGTTGGCTCGATGAAGTTCCTTTCCTTGCTTGCCATGAAGCCAAATCGTGTTGGACAACAGCAAGTCAAAGAGTTGGGTTCTTGGTGCTCACACACTACTAATCCCGCTTAAGTAGAAAAACTTACGCCAGCCGAGGTATAAATAATAAATACAGAAGACAACAAACATTTTCAAGGCAGTCCCCGAGTTACTGCTCGAGGTGCCCACATTTCATTGATAGACTCATTGTCGGCATACATACCGACATATGAGAGACTCGGATACATACACTTCTCTGCTAAGTGTAGAAAGGACAAAGTAGAGCTACATTCCATGGACGCTTAGATTCCTCACCGGACCTGTCTGCCTTGTTCCTTTCCTGTGATTTTGCATCGATAAGATAATAAGAATCATTGTGCAATGCTTTGCTCACAATGAATGGCCCTTCCCATGGGGGGGATAACTTATGCATGCCAGCAATACGTTGTACCAACCGGAGTACCAGATCACCTTCCCGGAAGACTCGGGGGTTTACTTTCCGGCTATGATAGCGTCGGAGATTTTGCTGATATATGGCGGATCTGGACAATGCCAATTCTCTCGCTTCTTCCAGCAGATCAACATCATTTTGCCGGGCTTCTTGCACTTCGGCTTCTGTGTATTGGGTGACCCTAGGCGAGTCATGCTCTATGTTGGCTGGTAATACAACTTCTGCCCCATATACCAGAAAGAATGGCGTATAGCCTGTTGATCGATTCGGAGTTGTTCTTAGACTCCACAATACCGCTGGTAGTTCTTCTATCCAGCACCCCGCTGATCTTTGCAGCGGCTCAATGAGCCGAGGCTTTATCCCGGATAATACTAATCCGTTGGATCTTTCCACTTGTCCGTTCGATGCAGGATGGGCTACCGAGGCAACGTCCAGCCAGATCTTCTTATCTTGGCAGAGTCGCGCAAATGCTCCTTCTGTGAAATTTGTGCCATTATCTGTTATGATACTGTGAGGATAACCGTATCTCAAGATGATGTCTTTGAGAAATGTCACGGCCATAGCCCCATCACATTTTCTTTTTGGCTTTACTTCAATCCACTTTGTAAATTTATCAACCATGACCAAAATGTGAGTCATATTTCCCCTTGCTAGTTTGAACGGGCCAACCATGTCCAAACACCATACGGCAAATGGCCAGGTGATTGGTATGGTCTTGAGCTCTGACATTGGCATATGTGTCTTGGTAGCATACCTCTGACAACCGTTGCATTTTCTTACCAAGTCATCTGCTTGTTCTAAGGCACTTGGCCAGTATAATCCATGCCGGAAAGCTTTAGCTACCAAGGCTCTGGACGAGGCATGATGCCCACATTCCCCTTGATGTATATCTCAGAGGATGTCAAGCCCTTCTTCCGGGTCAACACATCGCTGGAGGACATTAGTCACACTCCTTTTGTATAGCTCAGAATTTATGATCGTGTATGCTTTTGCTCTCCTTTGAGTTTGCTTGGACAACACCTCCTCAGCGGGTAAGGTTCCATCTTTTAGGAATTGAAATATGGGCAATGCCCAAGCTGGTATTGCTCGCACAGGGAACACATCTTGATCAACTTCCATCTGATCCACCGGCATAACTTCAACCGGATCACGCCGATCCTGGGTTCCCGGGTCTTGCAAGTAGTCCCCGGGTTTGCAGAGGCAGTCCCCGGGTTTCGCGTACCACCTCCCATGTCAATGTCCATGGGTACGGCTCCGGACTCCGAATCATCCGGGACATAAATTGAGTCGGTTTCTGGGATGGCCTGATAGATGGTTTTCTGAGGTGTTCTAACGCTACACCCGGTGGAATTGCTTGTCGGGTTGATCCGAGCTTCGACAATACGTCGGCAGCCTCATTTTCCACCCGGGGTACATGGCGAAATTCGCATCCCTCAAAGTAACCAGATATCTTTTGCACGTGGAATATGTATAACGCCATGTTTGGATCAAGAGCGTCCCATAGCCCCGACACTTGCTGAACTACCAAATCCGAGTCGCCAAAGCATTAGATCCGACGTATCCCAATTTCTTTTGCCACTTTGAGCCCATGCACAAGTGCCTCATATTCGGCGACGTTGTTTGATGCTGCGAAATGGATCTGCAGCACATACTTCAGCTGGTCATTTTTTGGCGAGGTAAGTACCACTCCGACGCCTAACCCGGTTTTTGTTTTTGACCCATCAAAGTGCATTCTCCAGTAGTTCGGATCTAGTAGCGGTGATTCATATTGCACCTCGGCCCAGTCCACAAAAAAGTCGGCCACAGCCTGAGACTTGATTGCTTCTCTTCTGTCATATTGTGGCACATAAGGAGCTAGCTCAATTGCCCATTTCGCAATCCTGCCACTTGCATCCTTGTTACTTATTATCTCGGATATGGGGGCTTCACATATTACTTTGATGGGGTTCTCCTCAAAATAATGTTTTAGCTTCTTTGCCGACATGTACACACCATACGCCACTTTCTGGTAGTGTGGATAATTTTGTTTTGAGGCTGATAATACCTCGCTCAGATAATACACTGGCCTTTGCACTGACTTACCCTCTTTGTCGCGCTCTACCACAATTACTGCACTTACAACTCGGTTGGTTGCGGCTATATAGAGCAACATTGGCTCCTTTGATAGTGGAGAGGCTAACATTGGTGCAGTGGCTAACATTTTCTTTAATTGAATAAAGGCTTCATTGGCCTGCGGCGTCCAAATGAACTTGTCTGACTTTTTCATGAGTTGATAGAGAGGCAGTGCCTTTTCTCCCAACCGACATACAAACCGACTTAACGATGCCAGGCAACCAGTGAACTTCTGGACATCGTTAAGACACTTCAGCAGTTCCATTCGCTCTATTGCCCGGATTTTAGTTGGATTGACTTCGATACCTCGGCTGGAGACAAGAAATCCGAGTAATTTTCTAGCCGGGACACCGAAGGTACATTTTTCCGGGTTAAGCTTCATCCGGAACCTCCTTAGGTTTGTGAATGTTTGCCTGATATCGTCAAGGAGCGTTTTGCTTTCCTTGGTCTTGATAACCACATCATCCACATACACCTGTACATTTTGACCAATTTGATCGTGCAAACATTTCTGCATACATCTTTGGTACATTGCCTCTGCATTACATAAACCAAATGGCATGGTGCGATAGCAATAAGCCCCATACGGGGTGATAAATGCAGTTTTTATTTGATCATCCGGATTCAGGGGTATCTGGTGGAAACCAAAATATGCATCAATGAAAGACAACAGTTCACACCCAGCAGTTGAATCTATGACCTGATCTATCCTCGGGAGTGGAAATGGATCTTTTGGACACGCCTTATTCAGGTTCGTGTAATCGATACACATACACCAACCACTGCCACATTCGGATCATCCTTCTTCTTCTCCACCAACACCGGATTAGATAGCCAATCCGGGTAAAGAACTTCTATGATAAATCCTGCTGCTAGTAACCGAGCTATCTCATCTCCAATGACTTTTCTCCTATCTTCCGCTAAGCGGCGGAGAGGTTGCTTCACCGGCCTTGCTCCGGGTCTCACATTCAAAGAGTGCTCGGCCAACTCCCTCAGAACACCTTGCAAGTCCTGTGTAGACCAAGCAAAAATGTTCCGATTCTCACAGAGGAAGCTGACGAGCTCTCTTTCCTATTTTTCATTTAACCTGGCACCAATTGTTACGGTGCGCTCTGGGAACATATCATCAACAGGCACCTTCTTGGTATCCTTTGTGGCTTGGAGTGAGACACTACCATGCGGATTACTCAACGCCGGCATATATTGCTGCGCGGACTGAGCCAACACTGCCACCTCCTGTATCTTTCTTTTCTCTTGCGCAATCACGAGTGACTCGGCTAGTTAGACCCGGCTGATGCACACTCAATGGAATGTCGGAAATCTCCAGCTATGGTAATCACTCCATTTGGCCCAGGCAACTTCATCTTCAGATAACTGATGTGGCAACTTGCCATGAACTTGTTCAGTGCTGGTCTACCGAGTAACGCGTGATACACACTTTCTAAGTTCACCACTTCAAACTCCAAATTCTCAGTTCGACAGTTATCTTGCGTGCCGAACAATACGTCAACCCGGACCTTGTCTATGGGCTCACAAGAAATGCATGGCACAATGCCATGGAAAGTTGTCCTTGTAGCCTGGAGCATGTTCTCCGAGATACCCAACTTGCGCATTGTATCCGCATACATGATGTTAATGCTACTGCCATTGTCAATTAGTACCTTTGAGAACCTCACATTGATGTTAGGACCAATGAATGTCGGATCCAGTACTAGCGCATACGAACCAGGACTTGGCATAAGCTTTGGATGATCTTTGATGCTCCAGGTAATTTCCTGGTCCGACCAAGGCATGTACCTCGTCACTGCTGGCATTACCGCATTCACCTCCATGTGTCGGTGCTCCAAGCTTTTTCTATCTGTTTCTTCTATGGTGAACACATAGTAATTCTGATGATGCTCTCTGTACTCATTCCTCCCCTCATTTCCGGGGTACCTCTGATCCGGTTGGTGCTGGTCTTCCACTTGATGCACCGCATCCCTTCTCTCATGGTTGTCATACCTCGGCGGAGGCGGAGGCAACATTAGCTGTTGCGTGTTTGCTCCGGAGAGCAATTGCTGCCGGGGTAACTCCTGCCGAGGTTGATCATTCCGAGGTGCCTGAGCATTCCCCAAACCACCTTGTTCTATCTTACGCATCCACTCACACTGCCTTGTTGTATGACCCGCTGGGTTACTCGGATTTGGCATGTGAAATTTACACGGCTGATCCAGCATTGACTCATAAGTATACCTCGGACGGTCCTTCTTTTCCTGCCACTATTTCTTTTGCTCTGGCGTCCAAGTTTTCTTGCCATCGTTTCTCTGTGTCCATTGTTGCCCTCCATTTTTCTGACGTTGATTGCCCCCTGCTCCGGGTTGATCTTAATTTACAGCAGCAACTTGTTGCAAACTGTACCGGTAATCTGGTCTGTCATCTCTTCTTTTACCCCGGTAGTCATTCCTCCGGGATGACCTGGCTCCATCTCTCTGGTAGTACTCCTCATTTGACTCGTTTGACACAAGCCTGGGTTGAGTTGGATCACCCAAAGCATATGAATCAGCAATCTGGATTGTCTCTGCCAACGTAGTTGGCATATCCCTTTGCAATCTTTGCCACAACATGCTCGCATATCTGCATCCTTGTGCAAACCATGCTATGGCCTGTGACTCAATCACACCTTCATATGAGTTCGCACGGTACACCACCGGGTTAAGAACTCCCGGTACGTCTCATTCGGTCTCTGCTTGCACATTGCTAGGGTCTGCGGCCTATTCGGCCTCTGATACGTACTTGAGAAATTGCTGACAAACATTTCCTCAAAATCGATCCAACAGTTAATACTTTCCGGGCGGCAAATTGTTTAGCCATACCCTTGCTGGCCCCTCCAACATCTGGGGTACGTATCTCACAGCCTATCTCAAGTTGCCTGTAGCAATTTTTACAGCTGTAGCATAGTTAATCAACCAATCCTCCGGCTTTGTGCTGCCATCGTATGTCTTAGTGCCTCTAGGTAGCTGGAAATTAGGTACCGGAGGTTCCTTCATGATTTGGGGCCCAAAACACGTAGGACCCGGGGGACCCTGACATTCAATTTGCTCCGACCTATACAGCCGATCCAGTTTTAATCTGGCATTGTTAGGCATCAAATCCCTGCTTACCAATCTTGACCCTATCACATGATAGTCCGGCCTTGGGATACCCAGTGTTCACCATTTCTGAATCATCGTCATTTTATCTATCTTGCTCCTATGGAGCTGCTCTCTGTTGCATACCTTGGTCGGCACTTTTCTCTTGCCTTGGTATATTCTGCTGCTGCGGTTGTCCTGCTCCTACCGAGTTGCGCTGTCCGGCATTGCCATTTACAGCATTCCCTTGACCGGCATTGCCTTGGTCGCGGTTACCTCGACCAGCTTCACCTCGGCTCACACTTCGTTGATCCTCATTTCTTTGCACCTCTTTTCCTTTCCCTGCCCTTGCCGGGTCATATGGGACTATCTGCTTATTCCTCCTAGCCGAGGTTACTACTTCTTCTCTCCTAGGACCGCCATGAGGCGACGATGCAGCTCCAGCGGATTTCTCCGGGTTACCCACCGCTGAATGTACGATCTTGGAGGCCCCAGCTCTCTCCGGGTTAGCCCTGAGTAATTCCTCATTTTGCCTGTTCGCGATCCGAACCAACTCATTGACCCTATCTTGCTGTCTCTGACGGGCTTCACCCGTCACACCCTCTAACTCGGACACAGCTGCATCTGCTGCTCTGAGGTTTTTTGTCGGGGTACTATACTTCGGCAGCCTCACGGATAAACAGTTCTCTGACTCCTCAATCCTAGTATCACCCTCTCTATTCATGTCACTCATGAGGTTTCTCCCCTTCACTTTTACAGCATCTACTTTGTTTGCCTTTGCGTACTCACGCAGTGTCATGTTCAACGACTGCTGAGCCGCGGCTATCTTTTTCACACCCTCTAGTATTTTTTGCCTAGTTTCCTCTAGCTCGGCCTGTGCCTGAGCCGGATCTACCGCTGCTGCTACTGGGTTTGCCAAGCTATCCATCGCTTGCTGCAGCACATTCTCTGGCCTCTCTAGTGGAGGACCTCCACTTTTCCTCGATGCCTTAGGCGTTACCTCCGGATCTGGTGCCGGATCCTTGCTTGCGCCTGCACCTGGTGCAGTCATCATCACCTCGGCACGGTCCGGGGAGCGAGTGATACGCTCCCCGTGAACCATGATATGCCCAAAACGTATCTACTTTCCCGAACACTTTTGCTATTGTTTCTCCTCTATACTTGTGTGATTTGGATGCAACTAATGCGAACTGACGCTGTTTTCAGCAGAATTGCCTTGGTGTCTACTTTTTGTGCAGAAAATCAACTATCAGGAAAAATCCCGGAAAATATGCCAAAAATCATATTTCACCCGAAGACTCCAGCAGCCAGAATACGAGACGGAGAAGAGCCCTGGGGTGGCCACACCACCTGCTGGCGCGGGCCAGCCAGCCGCACTGGGGGTGGTGGGCCCCAGGCACCCTCGGCCTCTCTCTTCGCCTATAAGGAGCCTTCTGACCTAAAAAATTCGGGGGGTTCGACGTTTTTCCAGAAGGAGTTTCGCTCCGCCGCCACCACCAGATTCCACGAAATAGCACCAAAACTGTTCGCACCTCACGGACGGGAATTGAGGAGATCATCGCCATCATCATCACCATCGCTTCTCCATCGACCATCCATGTTTCTCCCATCTATGAGTGAGTAATCCCCCGCTGTAGGCTATGGGGATGGTAGGGATTGGATGAGATCGTTCATGTAATGGCATCAGATTGTTAGGGCATAGTGCCTAGTATCTCTATTAGTGCTTTATGACTTTGTTGCAACTTTGTTGTGCTTAATGCTTGTCACTAGGGCCCGAGTGCCATGATCTCAGATCTGAAATTATTATTGATTCATTATGATAGTATTGTTTTGGGTCTTATCTACAAGTTGTATGCACACGTCGTTGTCCGGAACCTATGGTCCCGAAGTGACAGAAATCGGGGTAGCTAGAAGGGAAAGGCTTTGATATGAGGATCACATGTGTTCACAGAGTGTTAATGCTTTGCTCTGGTGCTCTATTAAAAGGAGCACCTTAATTGCCAGTAGTTCCCTAGAGGCCCCGCTGCAAACGGGCTGGCAGGACAAAAGATGTTGTGCAAGTTCTCATTGCGAGCACGTATGACTATATATGGAACACATGCCTAGGATTGTCTAGTACTTGGATGCTTTATCTTATTTATCTGTAATTGCCCTATGTTCTGATTGCTATGTGAATTGTCTTGTCCATGCAACGCCCGTCCATCCATCCCTATGCCTACCGCACTCGAATCCCACTGTTTACTGCTTTTGTTACTACTGTCTTTGCTTTGCTACTGATGTTACTTTACTATTCCTACTACAAAACTGTTGCTACTGATAAAGTATTCTTTGGCTCCCCTTGTGTCGAATCAATAAATTGGGTTTCACTTCCCTCGAAAATACAGCAATACACCCCCTATACTTGTGGGTCATCAAGACTATTTTCTGGCGCCGTTGCCGGGGAGCATAGCTTTATTTATCAAGTTCACTTGGATTCTCTATTGTTCGCTGCTATCCATCCATCATGGGTAAGTCTCATGATGGCAAGGTTCCTATTTTACCATCCACTACAAGAAGAAGTACGGTTCTGAACACCTCTGTTGCTCTTGATTCACCGTCTGTTATAAGTAAGCTCGTTACACCACCACATACACATGCTACACACACTGCTACTACTGCTGAATCTGAAACTTCTGATGCTTATGATGCTGCTTCATCGTGCTTGATAAGAGTGGTTCATTAGGTCCTTTCCTAGATGCTACGATTGCTAGAACTATAGCTGGAAATACCGAAACTCCTAATGAAGACACTACCACACCTGTTAGCTCACCTGAGTCTAGTGAGAGTTATGATATTGAAGAAGATTATGTTGAGATGACCGATGAGTTTATTAAAGAATGTAAGAACACCCATGATAGGAGTGCTGCTAAGAGTCTCCTTGAGAGGCGTACTATTAGACCCAAATTATATCCTGCTGCTAAGTTTGCTGCTTCTCCCATAAACATTATAGATGAAGATTATGATTTCTCTCTCGATCTATCCTACATAGCTATTGTCGAGAAAGAACCTTTTTGTGGGACTAAGAATGAAAGTGCGATAGCACATATGAATGAACTTTCTACCATGAGTGGCTTGTTTTCTGATGATATTAAAATGCGTACTTACTTTGTTGCTAAGATTTTCCCTTTTTCACTGAAAGGAGAAGCTAAAACTTGGTTTGGTAATTTACCTCCTGGATCTATTGATAGCCCTGAGTGCTTGTTTAATACTTTCCTGCAGAAATATTTTCCTCCTAGTGCTAGACATGCTGTTTTGCAGGAACTTTTTGATTTTAAACAGGGAGAAAAAGAGGTAATGCCCGAATCTTGGGCAAGGTTTTGTGCTTTGATTCATGCACAGGCTGGAAGTCCATTGCCTAAGAATCAACTACTGGATATATTTTATAATGGACTAACCGAAGAATCTAGGACATACCTAGATAGTTGTGCTGATTGTGTTTTTAGGAATAGGACTCCCAAGGAAGCTGAGGAATTAATGGCTAAAATAAGTAAGAATTATGAAGATTGGACTCCTCCTAAACAAGTTATTCCTGAAGTAATTGTACCTGAACCATCTATTCCTGTGCCTATTCCAACATCAAAGAAGAGGGGAGTTATTGAATTAAATGATGAAGTGATGAAGGAAGCTAAGAAATGTCTTAAGGAGAAGGGAATTAAAGCTGCAGATGTCAAGAATTTACCTCCTATAGAGGAATTATGTGTTTCATTCCCTACTCACCCACTATTGAGGTACACTCTCTCCAACACTTTGATGAAGGTGATATCCCTTACTCTAGACCTCCTGATCAATGCTTAGAAGAATTTGATATCTTTATTGTTAAGCAAGGTAACTTTAATAAAAGGGTGCAAAATCATCTTATGGAAAACCCTAGAGCTATTGTTGAGTTGAAAGATATTGTGGAAAGAACCTCTATTGTTAAGTGGTGCTGCTACCCAGGATCCTCTATATCCCGAGGGGCATCCCAAAAGAATTGAGCAGGATTCTCAACAAGCTGAAAATAGTGGTTCTACTCATAAGAAAAGGAAAAAGAAACATAAAACTGTTGTAGAACCCTCTGAACCTGCTATAGATCCTAATAGTATATCTATCTCTGATGCTGAAACTGAAAGTGGTAATGAAGAAAATGAAGTGCCTAATGAAGAAAAAGTTGAAGAAGAACCTGAAAATCACAGTAAGACTACTAAATACACTAAAGAAGATTTTGTTGCTAAGAAACATGGTAGTGATAGAGAACCTTGGGTCCAAAAACCTATGCCTTTCCCTGATAAGAAACACAAGTCAAAGGAAGATGAACACTATAATAAGTTTTGTGAGTGGATGAAACCTTTATTCTTGCAAATTCCTTTGACTGCTGCTATTAAATTGCCTCCTTACTCAAAGTATATGAAGGACATTGTCTTGAATAAAAGGAAGATCCCTAATGAAGAAATCTCTACTTTGCTTGCTAATTATTCCTTCAATGGTAAGGTTCCTAAGAAACTTGGAGACCCAGGGATTCCAACAATCCCTTTCTCTATTAAGAATAGTTATGTTAGAACTCCTTTGTGTGATTTGGGAGCTGGAGTTAGTGTTATGCCTTTCTCACTCTATAAGAGGCTTCAGCTTGAAAAATTGATACCAACTGATATATCTTTGCAAATGGCTGATAAGTCTACCACTATTCCTGTGGGTATATGTGAGGATGTACCTGTTCAGGTGGCTCACAATTGCTTGATATTAACTGATTTTGTTGTGATTGAAATGCCTGAAGATGATAATATGTCTATTATTCTCGGGAGACCTTTTCTTAATACTGCAGGAGTTGTTATTAATTGTAATCAAGGAAAGGTGACCTTCAATGTCAATGACAAGGAACATACTGTCTATTTCCCCAAGAAGATTGAAAGGACTTATGGTTTAAATTCAATTGAACATATTGAAGGAATTCAAGTTGGAGAAATATATTGTCCCATACCAAAAGAAAAATTTGAAACTATTATGATTGGGACCATTGCTATCAAAGTTGAGGTAACATAATCATTAGTGGAATACAAAGTTTTGTCTCATATGCAATTGTTTTGGTGGCAAGACTTGATCAACCTTGCTAACAAAAGGATTCCATTGAACAAAACAATGTTTTTATTATGGTTATCTTCGTTTATTTCTATCCTTTGTATTCTAGTTTTTGCTTTCGTTTAGTTTTCTTTGTGTTGTTAGTTTGCTTGCATGCTAGAACTTTTGTAGTTCTAGCCTTGTTTTGTCCTTGCATCATGTTTCCAAAAAAGAACAAAAATCTTTCTGTCAGAAAAATCATTCTTCTATTTCTGAAAATGCGCAAAAATAAAGTGTCTCGAAAAATTCCAAAAAATTCATATTAAAATTTTACGTGAAAAAAGGGGCAGAGGAGTACCTGGTAGGTACCAGGGGGGCCCACCAGGCAGGCACACCACATGGTGGTGCGGCCATACCTGGGTGGCGCCATGCCTTGGTGTGGGCCACCCCTGGCCCCCCACTACCTCTCTCTCCTGCCACTTTCTTCTCTCTCCCGAGTAAGCTCCAGTTCATAGCTCAAAATCGTGTTCTCTCTGTGCTTGCCCTCGATTTCTTCGATCTCTTTGCTCAGCCCATCTTTCTTGCTGAAATTTGGAGCAATTGTTCCTTGGTATGTGACTCCTCCCCTTATCCAAGTAAATTTGTGTTTAGTGGATTGTATGTTGAGTATTTTGCTGCTATAGGTGACTGGTTATGAGAGCTTGTAAGCTTGTTTGATGCTTAGAGATATAGTTTTGATGCATGTTTAGGCCTCTTGCTAGTCCCTATGAGTAGAATCCTTCATCATATTTACTTTGCAATCACTTGTTTAATAGGTGTTTAAATTTCAGAATAAAAGATGAGTGAGCACCACCTAAACCAACATGAGCTTTGGGTGCCTGAGGTCATGAAGGTCCACAGGGAGGAGGAAGTTTTTCCCTCCATATATCCATGCCCTGAGTTCATGAGAGCTGCAGGAATTCTACAAGATTTCCACACTTTGGTTTCTAATGCAGGGTTAGAGCGTTTCTTGGAAGATGAACCTTGTCAATTTGTGAAGCTAACCATGTCTGCAGTGGATTTCCAATTTAGTCACTCTTTGCCTAACCCCATGGTCCATTACAAAATTTACAATATTGCTGTCAATCTTTCTCTTGATGATTTTTGTGCAGCCATTAAGGTACCTCAATGGGGATCATGTAAGAAGATTAAAGAGAGACCAGAACCACTCATGGATTTATACGCAGAAATTTGTCAAGGGAGTAGCTTCTCAAAGGAGAATGGAAAAATCCATAACGTTCATCTTCCCTCCATTCGTTACTTTTCTTACTTTATTGCCAAGTGTGTTCTTGCTAGGAAAACTGCCAATAAGTTATCTTCATTTGATCTAGCATTTATCTCTGCTGCTCTTAAACGAGACAGGTCTTACAACTTAGGTGCTTTGATAGCCTTCCGTCTTGCTGCTAACCGTGAGAAAGGTGGAGTCTATGGAGGCCTTATTGCTTCTCGTTTACTAGCATTGCATGGTTTAGTGCCTCATCATCTAGACCTTCAGTTTCCCATAGTGAGGCTTGATTTTAATTCCATGATACAGCATAAATTTATTTCCTCGTGGGCTAGTTTGAGTGAGTTGTCTTATGAAATAACCTTTCTCAAAGCCGGTTGGAGAAAGAGCAAGTCCGAGCATGTTATTCTTTTGCCTGCACCTGTTTTGTTTAACCTTGATAACAGGGAAGGATGGTCCCTCACTGAGGAGGAGCTTGACACGTACTTGGGAGAGCTCTCCCAACAGGAGCAGGACATAGAAGGGAGGTCACGGATGATTCGGTCCAGCCCTCGAATGAGGGAGAGTCTTCATATCAGCAGCCCGCTTATGATTGGGGAGCTTCTTCTTCTTCTCATGGGCCCAGCTACGACCATTCTTACTAAGATCTGCCCGCTTGGAACCCCTATTCGTACATGGATTGATACCCACTTAGGCCAAAAGCCTAAGCTTGGGGGGAGGTACGCCGACACCGCACTCATCTCCATATCATGTTGCGTCGGTTCTTTGTATATTCATGCTTTCGTTCTCTTTTTAGTTTTCATCCTTCTTTGCTTTTGCTTTCTAAAAACACAAAAAGACTAAAAATATTTTCTTGTTTCTCTTTGGTTTGCTTCTTCTTTTTGCTTTGGTTTGCTTGTTCCTTTTTGCTTTGTTTGAACTATTCGAAAAACCCAAAAAGATTTTGCTTTGCTTGTTTTTCTCTTTTGGTTTTTGTTTTAAAATCGAAAACACCAAAAATATTTCTCGTTCTTCTTTGGTTTTTGTGAGTTGGCTACAGGGTTCGGCAGTTCTTAGTGGATTATTGGTTTCATATTATTATTCAAGCCACACAAGTGAAGAGCAATAATGAGGATTAATGACAACTTGAGACGTGGTAAGAGGCTGGTAACAAACTCTATTTGTTTTCATTTTTGGACATATACTCATCACTGTGGTAGTGCTTAGTCTGTTCATGTAGAGTGTATGTTTTCTTTGGATGCTTAGTAGTTCTTGCTTTCTCGTGATTAGCTCCAGCTCGCTAATAGTTTGTAGCATGTCTCATGAATGTTTGCTTGCATTACTCTATTCATAAAGTGGTATGACACTGTGGTATCCTCCTCTGAATGTTTTATTTGATCGACTTGGCACATGCTCATGCATGCACATGACTGTAATAATCAGTTAGGCCTTGACGAATTATTTTGCCTTGAGGATCTTGCATCATTTTCATGCCATGAGTAGTCTTGTTTTGTTGCAAGCATGATAATAACAACTATTGCTCTCTCGTTTATCGCTCCCTTACTTTTGCTAGCCTTCACTTCCACTGAGTGTCTTACTCATGTTTCCAATTCCCTAAACCAAATATTTCCAAAGTGTCCACCATACCTACCCATTAGCATCATTTGCTACTTCCGTGCATATTCAATATGCCTTGTTTTCTTCCGAATAAAATGTTTGCTTGTTATGAGAATGTTAGTTAGTAAAGCTCTCACGAACTTGATGGAACACTTTATTTTCCGCACTTAATAAACATGAACCATTGTGAACTCTCCAAGAAAGTTATATGCTTGCTAATTATAGGCTAGGGATTAGCAGAACCGTGCTGTCATGGGGAACGCTTTCAACACTTGTAAATATATACCCAGTTGATACCTTGCTCTTTTGTTTGCGGATGTCGTCGGTGTGAAATAAAAGGGGATCTTGTAAGTCCATGGAGTTATGTATGTGTGTTAGAGAAACGCCTGGGCCGCTGGTCTAATCCATGCTGACATGGTGGAAACCTGCAGCGTAACCATAATGATATCTATGAAGCATTCTTCTTATAAAAAAAGAGAGTTATAGCTATTGAGAAAAATAAAAAAAAGAGTTTTATGAAAAGAGGAAAGAGAGAAAAAAGCACCATTTTCCCATGGTAAATAAGAAGATTGCTGAGATACTCATTGTCTGCTTGCCTTGTCATTTTGATATGGGGGTTCTTCCGTATCATCGGGCAAGGTACCCGTTAAGCGGTTCTCAATGATACGCACATACTTACGATGACAAGAACTTACCGGTAACTAAAGTTGAGTAGCATGAGGAGCGGCCCTCGTACTCAAGGGACTTGGGATTTCCAGTTTATAGTCTGTCAAGCATATAACTCAGATTGGACCTCACTTTCACCTTAACCACATTAAAGATGCCTATGGTAGGGGCAATGAGAGCTCAAAGCTAACAAGTACCATACTTTCAGCATTTGGAAGCCTTTCAAATTATTCAAAACTTTTTCCCTTACTTGTTGAGTCTCCACTTATTCTTTGAGCACCCTCTTGAGAGCATAGTTGTCTTTCTTTATGTTTGTTTCATTACTTGATTATTTGTGTTATGACTTTGATGCTTGTATCCTTGATATCTTTACTTCTAGTCATCACTTGAACTTCAGAGGTGCCTTGACATTCATAATCAAAGGCAAGCGAGATACCACTCTATCATACCTTTCTATGAGCATTGTAATGTTGCTTATGTTTGTGCTTTGTGCTACTTATTATTCTTGAGTTGGAATCTCTTCATAGCTTGCAATGACTACTAAGTAGACTCAGTTGCATACTCTTTATTATGAATTGTCTAAGTAGTTAATCACATTGCTAAGAATATTTACATCATATGAAGCAAATGTGTTCGTGAAAGTTCTTTTATCGCACTCAGTTTTCAACTGAATTGCTTGAGGACAAGCAATAAGCTAAGCTTGGGGGGAGTTGATACGTCCAAAACGTATCTACTTTCCCGAACACTTTTTCTATTGTTTCTGCTCTATACTTGTGTGATTTGGATGCAACTAATGCGAACTGATGCTGTTTTCAGCAGAATTGCCTTGGTGTCTACTTTTTGTGCAGAAAATCAACTATCAGGAAAAATCCCGGAAAATATGCCAAAAATCCTATTTCACCCGAAGACTCCAGGAGCCAGAATACGAGACGGAGAAGAGCCCTGGGGTGGCCACACCACCTGCTGGCGCGGGCCAGGACAGGCCACGCTAGGGGGTGGTGTGGGCCCCCCGAGCACCCCCTCGGCCTCTCTTTTCGCCTATAAGGAGCCTTCTGACCTAAAAACTTCGGGGGGTTCGACGTTTTTCCAGAAGGAGTTCCGCTCCGCCGCCACCACCAGATTCCACGGAACAGCACCAGAAACTCCGTTCTGGCACCCTGCCGGGACGGGGAATTGGAGGAGATCATCGCCATCATCATCACCATCGCCTCTCCATCGACCATCCATGTTTCTCCCATCTATGAGTGAGTAATCCCCTGCTGTAGGCTATGGGGATGGTAGGGATTGGATGAGATCGTTCATGTAATGGCATCAGATTGCTAGGGCATAGTGCCTAGTATCTCTATTAGTGCTTTATGACTTTGTTGCAACTTTGTTGTGCTTAATGCTTATCACTAGGGCCCGAGTGCCATGATCTCAGATCTGAACTTATTATTGATTCATTATGATAGTATTGTTTTGGGTCTTATCTACAATTTGTATACACACGTCGTTGTCCAGAACCTATGGTCCCGAAGTGACAGAAATCGGGGTAGCCAGAAGGGAAAGGCTTTGATGTGAGGATCACATGTGTTCATGGAGTGTTAATGCTTTACTCCGGTGCTCTATTAAAAGGAGCACCTTAATTGCCAGTAGTTCCCTAGAGGCCCCGCTGCAAACGGGCTGGCAGGACAAAAGATGTTGTGCAAGTTCTCATTGCGAGCACGTATGACTATATATGGAACACATGCCTAGGATTGTCTAGTACTTGGATGCTTTATCTTATTTATCTGTAATTGCCCTATGTTCTGATTGCTATGTGAATTCTCTTGTCCATGCAACGCCCGTCCGGATCTTCACCCCTAAGCTAGCTTACATTTGGCTTGGTCGTGGTGGTGTCACGGCAGATGCCATGGATAGGCTAAAGGTGGGGACTAAATGCACTAGGGGAATCCAGGGAGGGATAGTGTGGTGATTCCACACACGGTAGCTTTGTATTTGATTCACCTTCATAGATTACAAGTGCTCCTTGAGCTATATTGGAGAGAGGAGGAAGAAGGAACTCTCTTACTCTCACCGCTAGCTAGCCCTTAGGAACCAAGTAAAACTCAACCCTCTAGAGATCAACCCCTTCTACAGAGGCCCTAGCCCTCCTTATATAGGGGTGGCTAGGTCTCCAATTAGGGCATACGTGGAGGCATATTCTAGGGAATATGCCTCCTCCCAAAATAGTAAGCCGACCGGGTTACTTTAACCCAGCGTCATCCATGCAGAGGCTACGTGAGCCTCTACGGCGCCCGCGTCATCCGACATTGGCATCGTCACCTTTGTCGGCCATGTCTCGGTGGTCCTGCCCTCTGTCCGCTTTGCTCATGCTCTGCGTACAGTGGTCATCTTTGACCAGCGAGATACCTTCCTTCTCCTACAAGCTTGATATAACCCGGATCGTACCTAGTTGATCCGGCCACACCTGTTCTTGCATATAAGTTAGACTCATCTCACCGACCTACGATATAAGTCGGCTGAGACCCAGTTAGGTAGACATCCCCTGGTCCGGGTTACTCCTTGATTCGGCTTGCCTTGAGGTGACTCGGCCATCATCTGCTTTGACCTTGCCGTACCTCGGCTAACTCGGCCTTTATACCCTAGCGTGACCCTACCCGGGGGTATCCCCCCAACACCAAGAATACTTTCCATACTCTTATCCATGAGCATCAATACCAGAATATGCCCAAGGGGAAATGACCCTCCAATTGGGATTTGCCTTGTTCTAGCTATGCATGGAAAAATACTTCAAGGAGGTAGAGTGGGGGAAAAATCACAAGAGCTGGGATTCTCAACCCGACATGATCATGAGCCACATCAAGCACAACTCGGAGTTGATTCATACTCTCACCTTCAAGATTGAGGACTTGGGGAAACTGATCAAAGAGCTCATTGAGAGGATACCTGTAAGATCTCACCATAATAAGGTAAGACCCCTGTGATTGCAGTGCTAGTCCCTGGATCGAAAATGCTAGCACCCACAGTTTAAGATGAAGTACACAGAAACAAAGGTCATTATTACATCACATATCCAGGAATATAATGGTTCTTACAACTCACTTAGCCCAAGGCTAAGGCACTTAAAGTTCACATTACATAGCATAATAATAATAGAGTCTTTAGTCTTCATGTGCCATAGGCAAGCATGTCGAGTGTAGACCCGTAACCCTACTCATCATCAGAGTATCCTGCAACATAATAAGTTACAACCACAAGGGTCAATACATTTGGAATTGTATTGGCAAGTGATACCATAGATACTTAGTATAATCCAACAACTACATGAATATATGGCTAAGTGGGGTTATGGCTGGCTTTGCTAAAATTAGTTTAACTTATTTTTTTGGAAGAAGTTTTTCATTCCAGCTATAAGGTACCAATGATAGACATCACTGAACCTCTACCCATGTTCACCCACAAGTTTTAACTTAGAGAAATTTGGATGAGGAGATTATTGAACTGCTTCACTATCTTGAGGCTCAGGAATGTCCATAACCGGGGACACGGCTAAGTACTTAGTTTTACCCTCTCGAGAGGTGGTGCACTTTCCCCACAAGACTCGACATGCATCGAGACAAGACTTTTCAGAAGCAATCCCTCAGACCACCACGGACGTGTTCCATCCTATCATCACTACCGCCCTCTGTCCGTCTGGCTGAGTTCTCGCAACTTAGTCGGTCAAGGCAGAGCCCATATGCCATGTGGCTGCACTGGAAGCTTTACGACAAGAACGTCTCCAATCTCTTTGTTCATGGGTGGCCATCCACAAGTGTGATACACCAGCTGACCATAGACCTGGCCCCTGAGTAACCACTCAACATAATCCAAGCAAGCCCATTCCACCCAGGTGTTTCATTAACATTAGTTGTTTTCTTAGTTAAGCAAAATAATAACTTTTCATGCTATCTTATGTGTATATCCCACCCACAAATTCTAATAGCATAGCTAAGCATTCTAGCATACAAAGTCTTTATCTAGGGAATACTACCAAGATATACATTAGGTTAGCATAGCATAGTATGGTAACATATGAATCATTCTATCATGCTAAGATCTACCAAAATATCACTAGTGCAATAGTGAAAATAATAGGACATGAGATGAAATATCACTTGCCTTGGTAGCTAGGGGAATAGGTACAATCCTCACAGCAACAAACTTCACAATCCACACAATCTACACAAGATCAAAATAACAACAATAATTCAATCAATAAAACATTACAAAAACATCAATGCATGCAATATGCAATGATATGAACACAACTCTACAACTTACAGAGTCTATAGTACAGAGGATAGAATACTTCAACTAATTGCAGAAGAAATACTCAAAAATAATTTATAGAACAATTTTTATGAGCAAAATACTCCTAAAAAGATTCTGCCTATAATTCCAAGTTTACTGAGGCAAAAGTGTGAAACAAGGCCTCCATAATAAAGGTCTTATTTTTCTGAATCCATAGACACCAAATTTGTATTTTTCTGATTTGTGGATCAAAAGTTATTGAATTTCTAAGTTTAATACTAAATCTGTCTATTTTCTAATTAAACAGAATTAGTCTGGTGACGTGGCGCTTTCCTATTGGCCCGTACCGGTTCGGTCGGATCGATCGCTGTGGGCCGTCAGATTTAAGTGACGTTGGATGGTTCAGATCAGCCGTACCCTTTCGTTTAAGTGATCTAATCTTAACCGCTAGGATCTGATCGAACGGCTACTAAGCATCTCGCCGGAGACTGGCGGTGCTAATGACGGCGTGCGGCGGCGGAGCATCGGCCGATGACGATCCGGCGGTTCCACAGGGGCAGGGAGTCCGTGGACACGTACCAGAGGTCGGGGAGGTTGTGGCGATCTTGATGGAGGTCACCGTGGTGCGGGGGGGGGCGCTCGGGCTTGGCCGGGATCCTTCGCCGGAGTTGCGTTGCCGGCAGAGCTCACGGCTCGGTGACGGAGACGGTGACCTGGGGCTCGAACCAACCGGCAAAGAGGTCAGCGAGGTGCGCAAGTGTCTGCACGATCTAATAAAGACCAAAAAGGGGCGGCGGGAGCCCTACCTTTACCGGAGAAGGCGACCGACGGTGGCGGCAGAGGAGTTCGCCGGAATCGTCTGAGTCGTCGATCTGGGGCAAGAGAAAACACATGGTCGGGTTCAAAACACGCGTCAGTACACGGCAAACAAAGTGGGACAGAGAGAAGGGTGCCGGGCGGCCTGGGTTCACCGGAATCATCGCCGGAGTTCGTCGGACAGCGGCGGTTCGAGCTCGAAATTCGGGGATCCTGGGGGCTCTCCGGGGTGGTGTCTGTGGGGAAAATGATGGGGAGGGAGACGGGGTTTAGTAGGGGTAATCGCCGAGGCAATTAATCACGAGAAACTGCCAGAATCGAATCGATTCGAAACGGCCGAAGGGGAGAGGTCCATCATCGGCAGTGAAGACGACGAGGTGACGTGGGCGTGGGGTCGACCTGTCAGCGGGAGGGGGTAGTCAGGGGCGCGGTAAGAAAAGCAGGGGAGAGGGAAAAAGCCGGGTGGGCTGTTGGGCCGGTTTGGGCCTAAATGCCAGAAGCTGCCCGCTGCTCTTTTTTTTATTCTTTTTCTTTTTCTATTTCTGTTTTCTCCAAAACTTTTGATTTAAGGATTCAAATTGATTCAAACCAATTTGTGAACATTTGTAACAACTCAAATTAGATTTTTAGGGTATTATAGAACATATTTATCTTCTATTTTAATCCAAAGTATTTTACTTTGGATTTAATAGGTAATATAGCATTTTCTTTGATCTTTTTTTTTCAAAAAAAATTCATACCTTTTTATTCAAGACTCAAAATTGCACCAATTTTTTTGGAGGACATTCTAAATGCAATGCCACTACATGCCATGATGATATGAGTGCAATGATGATGATTTTAGATGAAAATTTTGGGATGTTACAATACCGCCACCGCCGAAGTAGTAATTCGTCATCAGGTTTGGCACCCCCTTGGTTTGTTCCAAGCTTGGGGGAGTGCCGCGGTATCACATCACTATCTTCTATCTTTTTACCTTTTTAGTAGAGTCATATCATGAATAGAGAAGTTATCATGTAGGATGGTTTGCATTATGGAAGTGTGCCCTCTCTCGTTAGATATGTATCCCTTTCTGTGAGTTGCCATTATGGAATATTAATGAGAAGTTCTATCATTTACTCTTTTGCATAGCTTATATTAGTTTTCAATTCGCGGTTATATGATTGATCTTGTTGTTAGTATTGGTATCACTGTGGGATCATTGAGTTAATTTAGTTGGTTTTGGCAAACCTGGCTCGGTTAGTAGCAGCACTATTTTTTTGAGAGTTGAATGAAAAGATAAAAGTACTCTAAAGAAATATAATTTCATCATCTTTCTTTCTTGATTTTCTCATAAGTTTAGTATTCTCTAGTTAAGATATTTTGTGCTCCCAAGGAAGATTACATGTTTGTCTTTATCACTTGTATGTTTGTTTGTTTCCTTCAACTCTTATAGTTGATATCCAGCCTTGCTAGCCAAAAACCTGTACTGAGAGGGATTACTTCTCTTGCATCCACCTCCTTAAAACCAAAACCTATGCCATTTGAGTCCACCATACCTACCTATTAGCACTATTGCTATTCCAAGTAAATTCATGTTTTTATCTACCTTCCAAATTAAACTTGTTATGTGAAAATTAGTGATTAAAGCTCTCACGAACTTATGGTACACTTTACTTTCTTGCACTTAATAAACTTGAACCATTGTGCCCATCTATGTTGCGTATATGCTTGCGCTTTATAAGTTGTGAATTAGCAGAACCATGCTGTCATGGGGAACGCTTTCAACATTGCACTGGTACTTTGTACCTAGTTGATATCATGTTCTTTTGTCTATGGATGTCGTCGGTGTGAAATGAAAGGGGAGCTTGTAAGTCCATGGAGTTATGCATGTGTGTTAGAGAAACGCTTGGGTCGCTGGTCTAATCCATGCTGACATGGTGGAAACCTGCAGCGTAACCATAACAAGCATCTATGAAGCATTCTTCTTATAAAAAAAGAGTCCGATATTGAGAAAAAAAGAGAAAAAGAAAAAAAGATTATGAAAAGAGGAAAGAGAGAAAAAAGCACCATATCCCCATGGTAAATAAGAAGATTGCTGAGATGTTTGTTGTTTGCTTGCCTTGTCATTTTGATATGGGGATTCTTCCGTATCATCGGGCAAGGGGTACCCTGTTGGCGGTTCTCTATGATACACAGGTGCTTACGATGACAAGAACTTACCGGTGAATAAACTTGAGTAGCATGCGGAGAGGCCCTCGTATGCAAGGGACATGAGATTATCAATTTACAACTTGTCAAGCATATCCTCGTATTTGATCACTTTAACCTTAATCACCTAAAGATGCCTATGATAGGGGCAATGAGAGCTGAAAGCTAATAAGTATCATAATTTTTGGAAGCTCTTTATGAAACTTGAAATCCCTGCTTCCCTCTATGAAGGGCCTTTCTTTTACTTTTTAGTTGAGTTAGTAAACCTATTCCCTTCTATCTCAGCAAGTATTTTGAGTTGTTGTGTTTCATTCATTCATATGATGATTTATTCAATCATGTTTCTTATGTTCCTTGTTTTGCACAGTGTTCTTATCTTGGTGTCTACTACTTTGAAAGCTATCATTGAAACTCAGTTATTTGTGAACTCCAGCAAATTGTCAACTATTCTTCGACCAACAGCTAAGTTTTCCATTACCAATTATTATTCACTTTATGTACCTTTATTGTGTTTCCTTTACTTATTGCAAGTTAAGTTATATAATAGTGAGTTGTCTTCTATTATGATCTATGTATTGATGAATGTGATGCTTCTTGTCCGTGTTCTTTTATCGACTCTTCACTCCATAAACCTGAGGTCATGTTTATTGAGCTCAGTTTCGCTTGGGGACAAGGTCTAAGCTTGGGGGGAGTTGATACGTCCATTTTGCATCACTATTCTATATCATAATTTACTGTTATTCATTGATATATTTCATATTAAGAGATGATACTTATGTTATTTCATCTGTTTTTGCATGGTTGATGACTTTTGGAGCATGGACCGATGTAGTCAGGATTCTGATGGAAAAGGTGCTGTTTGGAGGCAAAATTCGCAATTAGAAAATCTGGGAAAATATACAGAAAATCCCATTTTTCCAGAAGACGAAGGAAGCCAAAAGGAGGAGTGGATATGGGCCACAGGGGTCCCACACCACCCCCTGGCGCGGGCCACCCTAGGCCGCGCCACCAGGTGGTGTGGCCGCCCTGGCCCACCTCTGCCTCTCCCCTCTGGCGTATATAATCCTACCGAAACCCTAATACTCGGGGAGTGACCATAGAAAGATTCTGCCGCCTCTGCGGGGCGGAAAACACCGAGAGAGAAAGATCTCTCCGGCAGACAGAATTCTGACGGGGAATTCCTTCCTAGAGAGGGGAGATCGTCGCCATCAACACCACCATCAAGCTAGACTTCATCGGGATCATCATCATCATCACCACCATCATCACCATCTCCATATTGCTGTAACAATTGAGTTGAATCTTGCAATAGTTCTTAGGGGAAACTTTCCCGGTGTTGATTACTCTTTGTAGTTGATGCTATTGAGTGAACCATTGAATTATTGTTTATGTTCAGATTGTTATACATCATTATTCCATCTCTGATCATGATCCATATGATGTCTTGTGAGTAGTTCGTTTTGTTCTTGAGGACATGGGAGAAGTCATGTTGTTAGTAGTGGAGTTGTGTTGAGAAAGATTCAATACTTTGATATTTAAGTTGTGGTGTACTTCTTCTAGTGGTGTCATGTGAACGTCGACTACATGACACTTCACCTATATGGGCCTAGGGGAATGCATTGTGTATTTGGCTACTAATCGTAGGGGTTGCCGGAGTGACAGAAACCTGAACCCCCGTTAGGAAACCATTGCACAAGGGACGTCAGGGTCTTAGAGTTTAAAGCTGTGGTTAGGTTTCTACCTTAATTACTTTCTTGTACTTACGGATGTTTGCAAGGGGTATAATCACAAGTATGTATTAGTCCTAGGAAGGTTGGTACATTAGCACAGGTTCACTCACACGACACTTAGCAAGCTAAAGAAGATTAATCAACTATATGAAGCGAAAGCACTTGACAGTCTTCCCATGTGTCCTCGAGAACGTTTTGTCATCTTAAGTAACACAACCGGCTTGTCCTTTGCTGCATAAAGGATTGGGCCACTTGCTGCATTTATTCTTATTGTCTTTTGTTTACTCGTACTTTGTTTACTTGCTTTATAGAAAACCCCTAAAAATCCGTTTGCTAAGTATTTGCAGAGAATTCCTGATCCATACCACTAGCCAGCACCTTCTGCTCCTCGTTGGGTTCAACACTCTTACTTATCGAAAATACTGCGATACACCCCCTAAACTTGTGGGTCATCAATGACAAATGATTCACAAATGTCTCCATACAAGATATGGGTTACATTTTGAATCCTACTTCATTATCATTGATTCTTTCCTTTGCAAAGAGAATTATTCAGGAACATTTTCCTTTGCGCTTCTCAATACTCTGATGCAGGGTTTTGAATCCTCATCGTGTTTCACTATCTTCCATTTGCTCCATAATCGAGAAATATCACTTAATGCGAACTTTCTCAAGAATGCACCAAAATCTAAGCAATACAAGTTTTTCTTCTCTTTTGGCTTCAGCTATGGATTTCGTATTCAAAGTTTCCAATGAATACTCTACAAGGACTTATTCGCTATTGTTTTGGTTATATCGAATAACCCCCAAACTTTTACGATGATCCATACTAGATATGGATGCGATCTCACGAATCTAGATGGTTCACTATATATTCTAATTGAGTGCTAACTATTTCTAACTAATGGTCTCTACATCTACACTACAACGATTTATTTTGGCACCATCTATTCACCCACTTTGATATCTAATATCATATTGTGATGCTTTGCATTTTGACATTTCAAACACATTGCATTTCACAATTTTCCTTTTATGCCATTCTTACAAAGTCAAATTTCATTACTATTGATCAAATCATAGTAATTACATTCTATTTTATCTTTAATACCCTTTGTTGATGAAATAATTTGCTGATATCAAATAGTTTCATATTTATCTTTCCTTTGGTAAACTACTTTACGCATTTAAACAATCATATAATGATAATTACCCTTTTGTTAAAACATAATACATCGAATATGTATTTACTTTTAACAATTCATTAAAACACTTTGTATTCAAGTAATACACCATATTCAAGTTATTTTGCTAAACTTAGGCATGCTTTATATGTGACAAGAAATCGAATGACTTTCACATATTATCACATAACTTTGAATTCAAACAATGGTTTCATTCATTAATGAACATTTAATTAAGTTAGGTATTTTAAGGCATTTCAATATTTTACAAATATTCATGCATTATCAATTAGTTTCAAATAACAAGGATAATTCATATATAATCAAACAATATATGAACACAAATAGAAAACATTCATAAAAGTGGAACAACTATTTGTTACAAACTGATATGAATAACCGTCTCACAAAGTGTGAGACACACTAAAGAAGTTCACAATCTTTTTGATTACAATAATCATCCTAAACATAAACTAAATGATAAATTTTGAGGGAGAGTGTCGCTGGCCATCATTATCATGCTCGTCATCAACACGCAACGTCACCTCCTCTCCAGCAAGCACCTCTATGCATAAGGACCTGTTTTCAGTAAAACAGAACAAGTATCAAATATACTTTACACTGCAAATGTGTTTGCAAGATTATAACATTTATAAAATTGTATATCAAATATATACCTTTGTCATCGATGAACTCACCGGTGATTGGTTCAACCTTTACGTTCTTGAAACATAATATGAACTCTTGGAAATCCAATGTTTCCGTATCACCACTCATGATGCTACTCCAGACATGTCCTTCATAGCTGGGAGGCAACGATCGAAGCAGCACGCCTATCACAAACGGATCATCCATCCAGTAGTGCGCGAAGTGAACTAGTCTCATGTGTGCATTAAGCATGCGCTCCAAGTGACCCTTCAGACATGTGTGCTCCTCCATCTATATGGAAAGGAACTCTCCAAGAAGCTCGTGCTTCCACATGCACACATGGCTTATGAACTCTGCTCTCAGCTGATCCACCATCGAATATGGATCAATATCACCCATGAGCGGATGGAGTTCATCCACCATCCCGTAACGCATTATTATCTGAATGTAGGTGGACATCTCTTGATGATAGTAGCGGTCTGCCAGCTCTTGTGGGGTCCCATAGTGGTCTGGCTCAGTCAAATCCATCGTGCGGCATATGTAGTCTACCACATGATTCCTAGTAAGGAGACCATTCAGGCGCACAAGCCAATTGGGGAAGTTGGATCCATCAAGTCTAAGTTTCTCACCCATTACCCATCGTCAACAGGAAAGGTAGCATCGGGGAGAACCTTTTCTACATTTATAATTGCAAAAGGAATTTAGACTAATTTTATTATTAAATGAGTTAATAATAACTCCACTCAGAAACCCCTATCCCCTGAAGGGTTCCTAGTGATAACACGACCCCTTTTCCCCACATATCCCCCGATCATCACAGCCATCAAAGTGGGTTCAAGGGTGGACGCTAAACGTCAGTCACATCATTCATGCGACTCATGCTCGATCTTTCGACCAGGGTTCAAGGGTGGACGCTAAACGTCGGTCACATCATTCATGCGACTCATGCTCGATCTTTCGACCATCCGCGTTTCGAGGCCACGTCTCTGTAACGTGCTAGGATTGCCAACTCAACCTTAGTGTATCCGCTGTGCAACATGGATTTCACCCACTGTATGCGAACGTAGATATGTTTGACACCCGCTCACCACGGGCTGCCTCATACCGAAGAACTTTCTTGGTGGTGCACACTAAGGGGGAACACAATCATTGGTAATTTTAATAGGGATCATCTTATTAGGCTACCATTGAGTATCTAATACTAGCACACAATAAGATATACAAACGATAACATTGAATGTAAATGCGATGTGATATGGTCCTTCACGTCATGATCTCCATCCGTCGTCACCGGATTCCGGTGCCAGGGTACCAGCACCGTAGACACTAGGGTACCAGTGTCTTTCCGGCATGGTAGTTCGTCACCTCCGTGACTATCTACTACTACGTAATATAAGGTAATCACTTTACCTTTGCCACAACCATATCACAAAGCAATGCCCCCTGCAAAACAAAGTTAGACGCCTCTACTTTATCTTTTCATGTTTTACGTGGCTGAATGGGCTTTCGCACAAGAACCGTTCTTACCTACGAACTTTCACCACAACGCTGATCAAGTAGTTGTCTATACTACACCCCTTTCGGGGCCCTCCGTTGCAAATGGCATACCAACTAATGCAAGAGAGACAGACACCCCCTAAGCCACTTTATACGGTACAAGCCGTATGGCAAGCATGGACCAGTCTCGCGAATGAACCAGTAAAGTCGGTTGGGAGCCGCTTCATCAAGCATTACTTCGGTATACACAAGTACACGTGGGAGGGTAACAACTAGAAGATCAACGCCCACACACTACATCTCGTTTGTTCTACCCATACTAGCATTACTACACATAGATCTAGCTCTGATACCACTGAAGGGGGTTTCGCGTATGAAAACAATAAATTTTTACCCTACGTCCCTGAACCCCCGATGTTTCCAGGACCTATCTATTAGTAATGCAGTAACGAGAGGGGATTTTTGTGAACTTACCCTTGAAGACCGAATAGCATTGTCAACGCTCAGGAGAGCGTGGTTGATGTAGACGAGCCAAAGCCGACCTCAAGGTCGTGATGAAGTCCTTCCACTCCAGCGGCTCCAGTGACTTGAGTGCCTCAATTGTGACACCTCGCGGGGAGTTACACACGGCCGATGCCTGATGATGACTCCCGCTTCCCCAATGCAGTAGCAGTTGCGGAAATAGAGGTCTTGGATCCGAATCCCGCAGCACGATAGCGCTCTGCGGTGAAGATGTCTCTTGTTCGCGCAGTCCGAACTTAGGACCATGGTCACGAGAGAGAGAGAGAGAGAGAGAGAGAATATCAATTGGAGTTCTCCCCAAAAGTGAGGAAACCTTTATTGAATATTGTATGTATTTATCTGGCCAAATACCCCCACTATATATAGGCGGAGGAGAGGTACTACCTCTCTCAAAGTCCCGGGGTGGGACTAAAGGAGAGGGAGAGGTGGGGAGGCACGCCGGCCAGCCCCCTCCCATGTGCCCCACGTGGGGAGGGGCCGCCGGCCACCCCTAGGCCCCTCCTAGGGGTGTGGTCCCCTCTTGGGCCCTTTCCCCTCCGGGAATTGGCCCATTAAGCCCTTTGACCATTTAGTTGATTTTCTCTTTTATTAAATAATTATGAATAAATGATTAAATCAATATTTAACATTCATTCACATATTATTCAATCTCCGTGGTTATGGAACACCTTCCATCTCCATTCCGGACATCCTCTAGACTTACCGAAACCCTTCCAGTTTTCTCTCTACTATTCTTTGGCGATTCTTCCGATCCTATAAACACTCTCTAATCATCATCAAACCCTTAAGCGTGATACCCTACGGTTCGGGAACATTCTAGACATGGTCGGGACACACCTGGACCAATGATCAATAGAGGGACCTGGATGGCCATGTGACCCCTGTGCGTTCCACGAAGATCTTTCATCGTTTGAACTGGGACGGTCGTGTCTTATTCCCTTTGTCTCTCGATACTTGCATTGCTCGAGATCTGATCAATGACATCACCATGTCATGTTCAATCTCGTTACCGAACAATGCTACTTGACTCGTTCCGACAAGTGATATCCCTGTGATCAAATCACACGCTGCGCAGCTATTGGATATAACTTCTCCGAGTGGGCCCTTGAGTATCTTTCTATCACATGGACGGACAAATCCCGCTCTTGACATATATTGCTTCTATGGTTTCCTCCGAGTACCTGAACACACCTTTATAACCACTGTATTACCAAGTGGCGCTTGATGCTATCTAAGCACTCTCGGGAGACAGTGATTGATATAGCCTCATGATCTAAGGAATAGTCTACGAGGATCCATTTCTAATCATCGTAACTTGAACTTCTTGACATGATCGGCTCATGATGTTTAGGTTGGGTATTGGTTCATCATCTCATTCACAGAATGAGTTGACTCCATTTCCAACTGGCATAAATTCCACATGATCAGGAAACTTGATCATCTGTTGACCAATGAACCAGTGACTAGAGTTTCACTAGGAACACCTGGTTTTTTATATATCACACGTGTATTTATGTTTCCACTCAATACAATTATAGCATGATATAAGACTTAATCATAAACTTTATGAAATATGATAATAGTCCTTATTACTATTTGTCTCTAGGGCATATTTCCAACACTAGCAACGTCAGTTTTCTTTTTGAAAATTCATTTTTTCTCAACGGCCTTTCGATAGTGAGGTAAGTCCACCAATGTCCAAACTTGGTTTTTGTACATGGATTCCATCTCGGATTGCATGGCTTCTAGCCATTTGTTGGAATCCGGGCTCATCATCGCTTCTTCATATGTCGTAGGGTCATCATTTCCATCTACCATGAAATTCATGACCGGATTTCCGTACAGTTCAGGAACTGCACGTGTCCTACTTGACCTACGAGGTTTGGTAGTGTCCTCTTTCAGAGTTTCATGATCATTATCCTTAGATCCTTGTTCATTTGGCGAAGTTAACTCCGGAATAATTTCTGGCGCTATGCCACTCGCCATTTCATGAAGAGAAGGTTTAATAACCTCTTTGAGTTCTACTTTCCGACTACTCACACCTTTCGCGAGAAACTCCTTCTCTAGAAAGGATCCATTCTTGGCAACGAAAAATTTGCCCTTAGATCTGTGATAGAAGAAATATCCAATTGTTTCTTTAGGGTATTCTATGAAGACATATTTTCCACTTTGGGTTCGAGTTTATCAAGCTGAAGTTTCTTCACATAAACATCACATCCCTTTTTTTTTAGAAATGATAGCTTTGGTTTGTTTCCAAACCATAATTTATACGGTGTCGTTTCAACGGATTTAGACGGTGCCCTATTTAAAGTGAATGCAGTGGTTTCTAGTGCATAACCCCAAAACAAAAGTGGCAAGTCAGTCAGAGACATCATAGATCGAACCATATCCAATAAGGTATGATTACGACACTCTGATACACCATTACGCTGTGGTGTTCTGGCAGGCGTGAGTTGTGAAACAATTCCACACACTCTCTCTCATGTGTGTGCCAAACTCGTAACTTAGATATTCACCTTCGTGATCAGATTGCAAAAAAATAATCTTTCTATTACTATGATTTTCTACTTCACTCTGAAATTCTTTAAACTTTTCAAAGGTTCTAGTCTTGTGTTTCGTCAAATAGATATATCCATATCTACTCAAATCATCAGTGAAAGTAACAAAATAACGATATCCACCTCACACCAACACACTCATTGGACCACATACATCAGTATGCATGGTTTCCAATAAATCTGTCGCTCGTTCCATTGTACCAAAAAACGGGGTTCTAGTCATCTTTCCCATAAGGCATGACTCACATGTATCAAATGATTCAAAATCAAGTGATTCTAAAAGTCCATCAAAATGGAGCTTTTTCATGCGTTTTACGCCAATATGACCTAGACGGCAGTGCCACATATATGTAGATGTAGCATTATCAAGTTTAATCCTTTTCGCATCAACATTATGAATATGTGTATCACTACTATCGAGATTTAAAAGAAATAAACCATTCATCACAGGTGCATGACCATAAAAGATATTATTCATATAAATTGAATAACCATTGTTTTCGGCTTTAAAGGAATAACCGATTTGCAACAAACACAATCCGGATACAATGTTCATGCTCAGCGCAGGCACCAAATAACAATTATTGAGGTTTAAAACTAGTCTAGATGGTAGATGGAGAGGCAACATTCCAATGGCTGTCACATCAACTTTTGATCCATTGTTGACACCATCATGACCTCATCCCTTGCTAGTTGTCGCTTGTTCCGCAGCCCCTGATTCGAGTTACATATATTAGCAACTGATCTAGTATCAAATACCTAGGTGCTACTTCGAGTACTAGTCAAGTACACATCAATAACATGTATATCAAATATACATTTGTTCATCTTGCCGACCTTCGTGTATGCCAAATATTTGTGGCAGTTGCGCTTCCAGTGGACAGTCCCCTTACAATAGTATCACTCAGTATCAGAATTAGGGCCAACCCGGTCTTCTTCTCAGGCGCATCAATAGATTTTCCGCCCTTCGTGCAGTTACCCTCCTGTTTACCCTTCTTGTCTTTCTTGAAACCGGTGGTCCTATTGATCATCAACACTTGATGTTATTTCCTAGTATCCACTTCAGTAGTCTTAAGCATTGACAGAAGCTCGGGGAGAGTCTTCTTCATGCCATGCATGTTATAGTTCATCATGAAGCTCTTATAGCTTGGTCAAAGAGATTGGAGAACATGATGTATGCCTAAGTCAATGTGAATCTTTATTCCCAAGGACACAAGCTTATCAACATACCTAGACATTTTGAGTACATGCTCACTTACGAAGTTGTTCTCCTCCATCATGCAGCTAAAGAACTTTTCTGAAGTATCATAACTCTCTATGACATCATGGGTATCAAAAACTATTTCCAATTCACCCATGGTATCAAAGGCATTGCCATTCTCGAAACGCTTTCAGAGTTTTGGCTCTAGCCCATACAGTATGCCACAATGAATCATATTGTGGTCCTCCTGACAACTTAAGTAAACATCCTTTACATCATCAGGGGCATCATTAGGAGGTGGGGGGCCTAGTGGAGCTTCTAGCACATATTTCTTTTATGCAACAATGAGGAGAATCCTCAAGTTCAGGGCCCAGTTGGTAAAGTTACTACCATTTGTTCCAAGTTTCTCTTTCTCCATGAACACATTGAAATTCAAAGCAGGTGGTGCCATCTACAAAAGAATTTGAAAAGTTTATTTAGACTAAGTTTATGATAGAATGATTTCAACTAATCCAAATTACGAATGAACTCCCACTCAAAAACAACACCCCTCGTGTCTTTTTGGTGATTACATGAACCAGATCCACTACACCAAGACCGATCATCACGTGAGTTGGTGTAGCTTCAAAGGCGAGCATCTAGATGGTCATCATATCAACCATATGACTCATTCTTTACCTTTCGGTTCGTGTTCCGAGTCCATGTCTGTACATGCTAGGCTTGCCAAGTAAGAACCTTAGTATTCACGTGTGTAAAATTGTCTTACACTCGTTTTACGCAAACACAAAGTCTATCACACCCGATCATCACGTGGTGTCTCGAAACGACAAACTTTCTTAACGGTACATACTTAAGTAATAACACATCATATCTTGATATTTAAAATAGGGATCATCTTATAATGCTACTAAAGCACCTTATAAGCAATATAATATGAAAACAAACATCATATGCAAAAAGTGATATGATATGGTTCTTGCACTTGATCACTATCTTATGCATTGTGGTATGATCTTCATCATTCCTATATGTGTAAGGATAAGGTCTATGAGACTTACACCGGTATATTATAATTTCCAAGAGTATCAACCCATACTACAAATTATAACATTACCATATCATGACACTTGCCCATCAACAACTAAACTAGACGCCTCTAATTTATCAACTTCAAGTTTTACGTGGCTTAGGGACTTTGAAGATAGAACTGGTATTACATACGAACAATGAAGCACAGCGATGATAATCAAATTATTAGCAACCCATTTTAAATCAGATATTGACTACAGTAGGAGAGACAGACACCCGCTAGCCACTTATGCAAAACTAGTTGCATGTCAAGCGTGGAACAAGTCTCATGTGCGAGGACATGTAAACTTAATCCGGGCCGCTTCATCCCACTATGCCACCATTATCAAAAATATATAGAAGATGCAATAACATGATCTTCAGCGCCTACATAATCATATGTGTTCTACCGTGCAAAGTATCTACGCATAGATCGGGCTCCGATAATACTATTGGGTTCATAGCATAGAAAACAAAAAAAATCCTATGATGTGAACAACTAAGCACCAAGATCTATCTACCTAGATACAATCAGCGAGTGGATATACATCCATAGAGAACTTACCCTCGAAGAGAGACAAAGCATTACTAGACTGAACTCATTGATGATGTCGTCGTTCGCTTGCCGATCTCAAGATCGTGAGGAAGTCTAGCACTGCAACTTAGCAGCGCATCCATGATCGCACACACATCCGGTCCTCCGATAACCTCCACGTCCTCGCTCCAGCAAATTAGCGGAATCAGCAACTCCTTCCAGACAAAGCCACCGAGAACATGTACTTCGCTAACCCGAAGCGATGGGGGAATAATCTAGAGGAGAGAGAGATCCTTCACGAGGAGGTGTGAAGTGAGAGGAGGAGGAGGAGGTGTGAAGTGAGAGGAGAAGGAGGAGGCATTTTATAGGGGGGAGGGGGTAGCCTGGCAACCAAGGTGGTGCCCTCACATGTCCCTTCATTCATGTGGGTGGAGCATCCACTCACATAAACACCCCTCCACTCACATGCATTAAATTTCCACCAAATTTAAATGCATCTCTCATTTAATAAAACTATTTTATTTATTTTATTCAGAATTTTATTAATTACTTTAATTAACAAACATTCACATAAAACCCCTTAAAACATTTCGATATCACATTTAGAACCAGTTTCAGCAATTTCACCCGAAACAATTCTGGTGTCCATCGAAATAATTCTAGCGCTTTCATAATCTTTCTATGAAACATATTTGCTCCAAATGGTGTCGATATCCCTTAAGTGTGTCATCCTATGGTTTATGAATAATGCAGACATGATCGAGACCCCTCTCTGATCAATAATCAGCAGCAGGACCTGGAGATTCGTACTGACTCCCACATATTCAACGATGACTTCAGTGATCGTGAGAACCTTTAACGCTTGTAACTAAATCCCTTTGTCTTGCAATATATTACATGTGCGAGATTCAATCATCGGTATCTCCATACCAAGTTTGATCTCTTTACTGACAAGTACTATTTTCTCGTTCCCGTGATATAACATTCTAGTGATCTTATCACTTGCTTGCAAGCTATATCAATGTGATATCACCGAGAGGCCCAGAGAATATCTCTCTGTCATTGGGATGGACAAATCCCACTTTTGATCCATGAGCCTCTACATAACACTTTTGGAGTATCTGAAACCACCTTTATTGTCGCCCTGTTATGGTGTGATGTTTGATGTTATCAAGTTACTCTTCCGGTGTTAGTGATTGACATGATCTCATGGTCTAAGGACTAAAGTAACTTTGTATGATGTCATAGCAATGTAAACATAATGAATTCGATTGTATTAATATACTTCGGATGAATGTTCATCACATCATTTCACCAATGTTGTGACCTTGTTATTAACAACATCCAATGTCCATGATCAGGAAACCTTGATCATATTGTTAATCAACAAACTAGTTTATATGAGAGGCATAACTAGGAACTCTTTATTTGTTTATCAAACACACATGTATTAACGTTTCCAATTAATACAATTATAGCATGCAAAATAAAAATCTATCATATACTTGGAATAAGGAAATAACAACTTTATTATTATCTCTCGGGCATATTCCCTTCAACATGATCATAGAGGATGATCATGGTAAAGATGTAGATTACTCATTGATTGACTTGTTGTGGGTTCCCGTGCAAGTGAGGAGGAATCAAGAGACGGTAGCTCGTTTTATTGGCTTGTATCATTCAATTTGTTGCACGGAGACGCATGATGGTCTTCAAATTGATCTCATAGAGGAGTGTGGAAATGAAACGGGCAACAAAACAACTAGTGTCTATTTATTTGTATGTTTGTTGTATCATTGAATAAAACTTTGTTGTATTGGTGATGGACAAGTTGTTGTATTTGTTTTTATTGTTGCATTTGTTGTAATAATGGACAAGTTGTTGTATTTGTTGCATTTGTTGTAATAATGAACAAGTTGATGTATTTGTTGTAGATTTATTTTGTTGTATTTGATCTTGTTGCTTCTATACATGTGTGTGAAAACTATTTGTGGCACTAGCACGTATAAAATAACGCTTCCAGTGAAGGGACAATTTTATGATTTTCCACTGCACGGCAAAATAGTGCATCCGGTGAAGCGCCAGCGAATAACACATGCTTTATAGCAAAAACCGGCGCTGTAAACCAGTTTTACCGCGCGTGGTTTTCAAGCGCTTGCTAGAGATGCTCTTAGTCTGGAGAGACAATAACTTTGGACTATAAGATTGGTGCTTTGCGGATTCTTAGTCCTTTATCGTCAACCATAACTCGATAGCTCAGTCCAAGTAGCTAAAAAGATGGGATCAGATAAGAATTTAACAAAACACTTAGAAATGAACCAATATTTCAGCAGACCGATAAACTCCAAAGACATAGCAAGCTAGACAACCATATCATTTCTGAAGTTTAACTCATCACATTAGTTACAATGAACTGACATAGGTGTATGAGATTAGCATATTCCAAGGCATATTTGTATATATATATATGGTGCCACCCTTTGCATCGTATCAAAAATAGCCATTCCTGAGATTAGCCACCTGCATGGGGAGTTTATAAACAAAAATATCACTAAGTTTATCTTCTATACTAAGATATACCATGAGACCTGTAATATGATTCGTGATCTCGCAATGAATCTCTTGACCTAAAAAAGTGTCATTTCTCAATAAATAACATTGTATAAGTCAACCCAAGTTGCTTCTTCATCTCCGGGAATTCGGTAAGGTACTTTTAGAACACCAATGGGCATATTAGATTAATATTATTAAATTTAAGTAAGAAAACTACACTTTAATATGGAAACGTAAGAATAGAAGAGAAAGAAAGAATCCACAGTTTATTGTCTTCATTTTTATTCTTATTCTATATGAATACTATAGATTCTATTTATATGAATAGTATAGATTATATTAATACGTAGAATGAAATAATACATAGATTGAAAGGTTATAAATATAAAGAAGGTAAGACAGATTGAATAAAGAAAAAAAAATCGACTAAGGGGTAGGGATCTATTCTTCATTTTTTAAAATTGGCCAAGATACCCATTGCATATTGGCACTTATCGAGTATAGAATAGATCTGCTTCTCTTTCTTCTTATGAACAGAATTGGCTTCTTATTTTTAATGAAATGAAATAAATAATTAACATTGTCTGACACAGAATCCCCTAGAAGGGTTAGGTATATAGGACATGGATAGTCTTTTCCAATGCGATAAAATAAGACGACATCGTGTCTATTTTTCTTTGCTAAAGGGGTATTTCCATGGGTTTACCTTGGTATCGTATTCATAATGTCGTATTGAATGATCCGGGTTGATTACTTGCGGTGCATATAATGCACATATATCTAGTTTCTGGTTGGACTGGCTCGATGGCTTCATACGAATCAGCAGTTTTGATCCCTCTGATCATGTTCTAGATCCAATGTGGAGACAAGGTATATTCGGCATTCCCTTCATGACTCGTTTAGGAATAACGGATTATTGGGGTGGTTGGATTATTTCAGGAGTAACTGTAACAAATCCAGGTATTTTGGAGTTATGAAGGTGTGGCAGGTGCACATATTGTGTTTTCTGGTTTGTGTTTCTTGGCAGTGATCTGGCATTGGGTATATTGGGACCTAGAAATATTCTCTCAGGAGGGAACGGGAAAACCCTTTTTAGATTTGCCCAAGATCTTTGGAATTCATTTATTTCTTGCAGGGGTGGCTTGCTTTGACTTTGGCGCATTTCATGTAACGGGTTTGTATGGTCCTAGGATATGGGTATCCGATCCTTATGGACTAACTACAAAAGTACAAGCTGTAAATCCAGCATGGGGTGTAGAAGGTTTTGATCCTTTTGTTCTGGCGGGAATAGCTTCTCATCATATTGCTGCGGGTACGTTGGGTATATTAGCGGGTTTATTCTATCTTAGTGTCTGTCCGCCTCAACGTTTATAAAAAGGATTATGTATGGGCAATATTGAAACTGTACTTAACAGTAGTATCACTGCTGTTTTTTTGCAGCTCTCATAGTTGCGGGAACTATGTGGTATGGGTCAACAATGACCATTATCAGTGGGATTAGGGATACTTTCAGCAAGTAATATATCGAAGAGTTAGCAATGGTTTAGCCAGAAATCTTAGTTTATCAGAAGCTTGGTCTATAATTTCCGAAAAATTAGCCTTTTATGATTATATTGGTAATAATCCGGCAAAAGGAGGATTATTCAAAGCGGGCTCAATGGACAATGGGGATGGGATAGCTGTTGGCTGGTTAGGACATCCCGTTTTAGAGAGAGATGATAAAAGGTACTGCCCAACTTATCTGCTGTAGCAAGTAAGTTATGTGAACTGAATTACTCAGGATGTACTATACGGATGTACCTGTAACCGGAACACTGTCATATATGTATATCTTGTCATTCCATGGATATACTCTATTTTCTCCAAAAAGGGTATATTTTCTTAAAAACACATAGGTCTAGACATGTCTTGAGCTGTTGAAACTGCCGCAGCATCATTACCACGAAAATGCATAACAATTAGATCTAGTATGGATTGTTCTTGGAGAGCGAACAACACATGTATAGCCAGATGAGTCTTTTGTTGCATTGTTTCTTGGTCAGTGTGCTCTAGTGTGAAATGGGGGGCAAGCATCTACTCTACAATATTACTTATCCACATATGGAAGGGTAAATTTTGTAATGTACTGAGACCATCATCAACAGTTCTATTTCTCGGGTGCTCCAATGTGTCAACTTGTAGAATTAGGTAGGCGCATACCTCGTATCCGATATTAATGGAGAAAGTGGTTCTTCGGTGTATGCACAATGAAAAAGTGTGACATGCCGCAAATTTTATTGAGCATCACTCGAAGAATTCCTTGGTATGCAGATGGCACTTCCTTGCACCATCCATTATCATCCTTGCATAAATGGATAGACATCCGCTTCAGTCGACGTTCAACATTCTCATCACTACAAGGTAATTAATAATAGCATTAGCAATATGTACCAAGAATTTAGGTTGAGATAGTAATAAGGATATTAACTTATCAATTAAAACTCGCTAGGACCAGTCAAGGTACTCGCATACTGCAAAATGGAATTAATAAGCTAGAATTGTCACCTAGAGAGTTCATTCATTAGCTGCTAAATACTTGAAAGTTGCATTCAGCATAATTGAAGAATGTCATGCTTGATTCATAGATATAGTAGAACCACTTAAACAATACGACCATAGGTGTCTGCTATGTTCATGGTTGGTATTTTAAAATCATCTGCAGATCAATCAGAAACCATTTTCCTACAGTTTCACCAGCCCTTGTTCCCCTTTCTCCTCCATATTGTTGTCATCTGGTTCCAAAAAGTGAAACCAACAAACAATTAAATTGGTTGTCTATCAATTTTCTCTCAAAATACTGGATAGAACACCTATAGGTGCGTAAAACCATTGAGACCGAGCCATAGCATGGCCGCTGGAGAAGAATTATTACCTGATATGATGTATTGCTTCTACAAATGATGTGATTATTTATACTATATGCAAACTACAAGGAAATAAGGTAAACCAATCTCTCAAGCAACTAAAAGACTGCGCAATTAAAAATTCTTGAGCAAGTGCCAATGGGCATGAACAAATGCAGAGAGTTCATAACGGGGACAAAAGAAAAACAATTCCAAAAGTCAGACAAATCAGGATATTATTTAAGTAAACGACAGATAATATACTGGTACCTATGGATATTTCGATGCAGAAGTTTATGGTATAGAATAGAATAACTATATGTGGGGGAAATTATCTAAGTGGAAGAAAAATTATACTAAGAAGCCTACCTTTAAAACAAAAGGGAAACTGAATGACGATGAGTATGATAAAAGGCTCCATTAGACGTAGTCTCAGACCAAGTTCATTAATCCTCTTCATTGTCTGCACATCAGGAAAAAAACATTGTAATTCAGTATTCCAACTTCCTTTACAATCACTATTATTTCTTTTGTCACCTTCCTTACATGTTGATGATGTACTCTCATGCATCACTATGTGATGTAAGCATAGTTACAGGAACAATGCCAACTCAGCTTAATGAACAGCTTAACGAGTAATTCTATCTAGATAAATAATAAAACCATTACAGGAGTCCATATATAATAAACGTCATCTAGTAGGTCCATCATATCTCTAATCTGCATGTCATGTAATATGATGTATAACAAAGAAACTTCTGTCTAGTTGTATGATAGAACAAAAATAGCATGAGCTAATTGGTAGATAATCTTACCGGAGGTCCAAAGGTTCAACCTCATGCAAGACAAAAGCTGCTAGCAGATGATACTAGTCATTGGCATTGGCTTCCCTGATGCAAAATTTGATATTAGCGAAAACAAATCTTACTTGGATACCATGCGCGCTAACTCGTTAAGCTAGTTAAATTTGTGTAAGGAAAGATGAACAAAGAAATACTAGAACAAACATATATAGATGATCCACCTGTGACCTATATCCCCAGTCTAATTATGGCGTACCACAAGAACATCACCAGTAGAAGGACTAACGATCCACCCTAGACTGCTTCTCCATAAGTAGGAAAGGAAATTTAGAAAAAGATAAACTCGCAATAGTAGAGAAAAAACAAAAGAATCATAGACGCTACCATCATACATATTATTGATAAAGGTTTCTTGATCATGGAGTATTTATGCCAGTTGATAATGAAGTCATATCATTAGAGAATGATGTGATGGACATTAACCACATAAGTATTGTGACATGATCAAAGTCACATGGTTCATCATTGTAATAGTTAGAAACAAACTGACATTCTCCTCGGACCGTGGGATCATATTTAACCACTGTCTCCCGTGGCTTCTTTGACTGTATCAACTATCACACTGTAATAGTGTGATCATAAAAGTACATGTTGGGTATTCCAGAGGAACACGTTGAGGCGTATGCATCAAGATCGGGATTTTTTCACCCGCGTGATGGGAAGTTACACTTGGCCCACTCAGTGACATTGTATCAAATAATCTGTAGCGTATGACTAGGTCATGGGGATACGGTATTACAATAACGAGTTACGTAGACTTGTCGATAACGAGATTGGTATGCTGATACTAAAGATCAAATTTTGGACAAGTCATGTATCAAAGAAACAAAAGAAATTGGACACGGAGTTGATGGTTCAAATGACAAAGCAATCGTGGAATGCATGAGGATCATTATGGACATCCTGGTTCCGCTATTGATCATTGATATGAGAGAGTTCTCAATCATGTCTGTGACATTCCCAAACCGTAGGGTAACACACATAAGAGTTTTGTGATGTTCTGAGATCATTATGAAAGTGGTGGGATCACCGATGGAAAGTAGAGAGAAAGCCGGAAATGTTTCGGGTAAAGTCCGAAGTCATTCGATGGGTTTTTGATTATGAGGAAATGTTTTAGTATAATTATTTTAATGAGTAAACTGTACGGGCAGTCCTAATTCTTTTCCCGCACCTTCACTTCGGTCCCTATTCTTTGAAATTGCACATCTAGGTCCTAAATCTTTCGTAAGTGATTCATTCGAGGTCCTAAATCGGTTTGACCAAAGTTGACCAATGCCACGTCGGCAGTGAGGCCCACGAGGCTTACCAGGTCACTGCGTGTATTTGTGAATAAGCCCCCGAGGTTCTATTTCTTCTAAAATGTCGTCTACTCTTTGGAGCCCACGAGCCTCCGTTCGATCAGGACCCCGACGGCGGCACACAGGTAATCCCCTGCCCGCCTCCCTGGTCGACCTCCCCATGGCCTCCCTCTTCCATGGCCGTCCCTTCCCAGCCCATCCCTAGCGCTCTTCCCCTGGCCGGGCCCCTCCCCACCTATCCCAAACCCTAGTTCGTGGGCAGGACCAGAACGACGACGGGATTGTGAATCGCGGCAGCGGGAGGGTGAATGGCAGCGGCGGACAATATCTGAGCCTATCACTTCTTGTCCATCTTTGTCACGAGGACACATCGCCCATACAAAGCAGCAGCAGGCGGTTTGCAGGCATGGTGCAGCCGATCGATGAGATTTGTTTGGGAAAATGCCAATCTGGGCTAGATTGGAAAGAGCGGTAGGGCACACGGAATAGCTACGGGAATAACACGTGTAGGCAAAGAGCCCGTCCAGGCAGCTTGGGATACACCGTGCGAAGCTGGTTCATGCCTGCGCGGGGAAGGCTCGATCCATGCCGACGACGAGGGAACTGGGTGGGCATCGGCAAGCTTGCCACCAACTCAATTAAAATTTGCAAGATATCGCTTAGGGATCGTGTTTTAGAAGAAATAGAACCTTAGGGGCTTATTCACAAATATGCGTGGTGACCTGGTAAGCCTCGTGGGCCTCACTGCCGACGTGGCACCAGTTAACTCCAGTCAAACCGATTTAGGACCTCACATGAATCACTTACGAAAGATTTAGGACCTAAATGTGTAATTTCAAAGAATAGAGACCAAAGTGAAGGTGCGGAGAAAGAATTAGGACCGCCCGTATGGTTTACTCTATTTTAATTAATAATAAAATAAATATTTAAAATTAATTTTTTGGGCAATCTTCCACTAATAGGCCAAATCCCCGAAGGGAAAAGGCCCAAGAGGGAGGTTACCAAAAAAGGGGCAGTCGCCGCCTAGGGACCCAACAGCTAGGCACCACGTGGGGGTGAGCAGACAAGCCGCGGTGGCCCACCCGGCCAGCCACGCCTAGCACGCCTTAACAGGGCAAAGGGCCCACCTGGCCATCCGCCATCATCTCTCCTTGGCAGACACGTCGCCCCTCCTCCTTTAGTCCCACGTTGCTAGGTGGCAATGTGGGGGTCCTCCTTTTCTCCTATATAAAGAGGGGAATAGGATGGATTAAATAGAACAATTAGAAAAGGGAATTTCCTAAGACATTTTCCTTAGGGATTTTTTCCCTCTCTCTCCATTGAATCTCGCGAGTTCGGTTTTAGGAAGAAATGCACACGTGGGATACGAAACCACCCCCGGCATGTTGTTGTGCTGCCGGATCCTAGTTCCAGAGGGTCTACTTCCACATCCCGACTAGATCAAGGAGAACGTGAGTCACCGTCAGACACCGAACATGTGTGAATACACGGAGGTGCTGCCACTAGTGGCACCTGCTGGGTTGTCGTGCAAGGACCCGGGGTGACTCGCGAGGAGTTTCATGACCTTGAGGCTGGCTACGAGTTCGACTACTTCATCCATGTTCCCCGCGGTACGTTCAACACTTTCGGTCTACAAGGGTATGTCACCAAAACTTCCATAATGCATTACTCATAGATAGCTCTTGACAGTGATGTTGCCATAGCTAGGATTTTTTTGTTTTCTGCTACAAACCCCTTTAGTGGCATCAGAGCTGATCTATGTGTATTTATCCTAGTATGGTAGAACACATGTTGAATGTGGGCATTGATCGTCTAAGTTCTTACCCTCCCACATGATGGGGATATGCCGATCGGGGTATGCCCATAAGGAAGGTTCGACTGGCCCAGGACCACAACGAGTGGGCCTGCTAGCACGGTGACTGGAAGGAAGCTTCGGATGAAGCCCGACGACTAAAGATGGAGGCCCAAGACCCTAGATAGGGCCAGTTGGATTAGGTCAAATCCTTCGAAACCTAAACTGATTCGATTGAAATCTTGTAAACCCTAGCAAGGTGACTCTATATAAACCTCCCTAGGGCTCTCATTGTACTTACGTCCTATTAGCTACCCCATCCAAGCGACTCGCTGCCTAGCCGCCGAGCTCAGCGATCTTGTAATCCACTCGCCAATAATACAATCTAGAAGGAAGTAGGTCTTTACCCTATGGGGGGCCAAACCTGGGTAAACCCTTGTGTCTGCTCTCAAACTCGTTCCACGGATGGCGACTCGCTCTTGCCCCCAATTGTATCAATCGCTACCCTTGGTAGCGACTGTTGTGGCCATTCCCACGACAGTGGTGCCTGCCCTGGGGCTTGGCCAGCCAAGCCGGAGATCTGCAGCAAGACCTTACACTCGAGTCGACCGGCCGATCGCCACCGGTCGCATGGTCGCTAGTGGCGGATTCCTCCAGATCCTGCCGAGCAGGTACATACCGGTGTCACGCCCGGTCACCCACGCCGCGGTGATGCCGGTCGACACCATCAACCTCTTCGTCGGGTTCATGGATGTTGATGACCCGGCGGAAACGGCGTGGATCGGCCTTGCCAACGGGTCGCCCCTCATCGCGATCTGCTTTTGGAGGAGCAGTTCCACACCATCACCCTCCTCGCCTCCAAGTACGACCCGACTGCTAGCGACGCGGCCGAGAGCTACACGACTCTCCACGATGACGCCAACTCGGTGACCCCTACCTCGGTCATTGGCTCCATGACTGCCGTGTCGAACGTGGACTCCATCATGTGAGTCTCAAACGCTGAGGATTTCGAGGATCCATCCATCCTCAGGATCTTTGACTTTGATTCCGGATTGGAGTCCCCTGATGAGGCGTACACCAGATCTAATCGCTACAACGCCATCTACATGGCGGGCAGCAGTGCGCCTCCAGATCCCTTCATGAAGCCTCTCCCGCCAACAACAACGATGATGGAGATCGAGGAGTACCGCCAATAGCTAGAGGCGGCAAAGCTCAGGGAGCAGGCCGAGCGTGATTTTTTTGCCTCGAGCAACAAACAGTGTGGATCTTTCTCTCTACCACCAACGCCGCATCATGAGCCTCCTCAACCCATCTGTTCAGGGGTGTGCCCTAAACTTCGACGACGAGCGCGACCTCATACGCGCAGCCGAGCTCGAGCACTACCGCAACGCACCACCGGGCGGCAGTTGCCCGACAGCTGGGGCACCCGCACATGGAGCTCCACCACCACCCCACCATTCGCCTCCTACGGAGCAGCCGTGGATCCTAATCGTGCCATAGGAGCTCGATGCCAATGGGCTCCCACTCTACTCCACCCTGATGAACAATGTCATCGCGGGGCAGGCCACAATCGCCAACCTCAACCTGACAGGAGAAGGTGAGCTGCAAGTCAAATACGCTCAGGCCTTACTCGCCAGAGCAGTCGAGCAACCAACCATGGGAGTAGACCAACGAGGGCGGATGTACTCCCGCTCTACTAGCAGTCGCGCGGCTTCGAGCGGCCCAAGGACGGTCACCAATGTCGCCAACTGCCCGCCACCCGAGCCACCATAGCTCCAACCACAGGTAGCAAATCCCGCGAACTCCACTAATGAGCCGTGACAGGTGCACAATACGGTCGCCGCTAATGGTCAGCCAATCGATGCGTGGACCCACATCGTCAACAACCAAGCCCGGTGAGCTCGCCAGCAATACGACCTGAGGAATGCCCTCTCCAATCGCGGTAGCCGCGAGCCTGAGCCTAGGGGCTACCTCGGCTGAATCGACCCCCAATGCTTAGGACCAATGACCCGAGGCGAGAAATACCCCTCCACCTTCAAGGGATGAAGGACATCGAGAAGTATGATCCCACATACGACCCAGCGGTGTGGATCGACACATACCTCATGGTGATGGGGATCGCCGGCCATATGGATCTACTCGCCGCTCGCTACCTCCCCTTGATGATGGAGGGAGCGACTGGACAATGGATCAACACCCTCCCCAAGAACAACATCGACTCGTGGGAGGAGATGCATGACGCCTTGATGAAGCACTTCGAGGGATCCTACACTCGCATACACCCAGACATGGTGATCCACTACTTCAAGAACGCGTGCCGGTTTGAACCCTTGGCCGCCCAGATCAAAATGGTCTATCATATGCTCGACAACATCCCCGACCTCCTCGAGATCGCCAAGTGCTACATGGAGGAAGACCTAAACCAGGACTCGGACGATGAGTCAGGTGGAAGGCGCCACGCCGGCAGCCACGACAACGGCAAACACCGCAACCTGTGCTACAACAACGGTTGACGTGGTAGGTCGTCAACGACTTGCTGATCGCTGACTGGAACGGACGCTCTGACGCAAAGTCGTGGTGCTCTGGTGGCTTGTCTCTAGGGCGACCCGACTCTCCTGGTAGGGGAGAAGGTCGCTCATTGCTAGAACTGGCTTCGTTTAAGGGGCGACCTTCACATTCAGTGCCAGCACGTCCGTGATCTGGATGACTTCGGTCGATGAAGGGTACCCGCTGGTAACATCTTCGAGCTCGAAGTCCTTCGGGAAAGTCGCCAGACCAAGGCTCAACGCAGCAGTCGCCCCACGACAAAAAGCGGAGCGCATCATCCACCCGACGACGGTGGGAACCTCCTCCAAGTACCTCCACACCTCGGCGAAACCCTTATGGATCACCTCGGTGGGCGAGATATCATGAAGGAAAGCTCACACACACATTGCGACACCGAGGCATTCTCCAGAACTGCCTTGACGCAGTCCTTGGCCCCATACCGGTGTGCCGCTAGATCCCTGGGACCTACGATGTCTGCAAAGTATCAGTACACCTGATCAACCCAGCAATCCAGTATCTCTGTGACTAGGAAGTCCAATGATTCAAATAAAACCAACAAACAAAAGGAACTCACCAAGAAGACGTCGGCAGTTGTCAATGACATACTTCTCCAAGTCAGAGAACTTCGACTGCAACTCCACGATAATGGAGTCGGTGGCCCTGCGATCCTTCGCCGACTCCGCCAACATAGACCTGGCCTTCTCCGCCTCCGCCAACACCACCTTGGCCTTCTCTTCCACAGTGGCAGCAGTCGCCTTCGTGATCTCCAGCTCGGACACCGGCACATAACCTTCACGAGCGTTGGCCAGCCCGGAGGCTTGAAGTTGCTCGAACTCCATGCACCGTTCGTCCAACTCCTGCTGCAATACAAAAAGTATGATCAATAGAGTGTACAAGATTCGACTCGCTCCTACCCAGTGACCTGACCCTCGAGGACTGGGGACTCGCGAAAATTTCAAGCGCTAACTCGCTGCTATTCAGCTACCCGACCCTTGGGGACTGGGCATTCAAAAATAAGCCTTCAGTCACTACTACTTAGCAACCAGAGCCTTGGGGACTGGGCATACCTGGAGCGCCTGGACGAGCAAGCGGTGGAGCTCGATCGCCCCTAGTGGTGCCACTCCCTGGGGTCCTTGCGCCATTAGCCCGATGTTGCCATCGATTATCTCTGCCACCATCGGTGACTGTGCTTGGGCAACCACGAAGGCTCCCTTTGCAAGGAACCACAAAAATGTCACAGTTTTGGTCGCCGCAGACGGGGACACCGCCACCATCTCCTTGGCTGCATCGGTGCCTTCCGCTTCAACCTCTTGGGCCGCAACACCTCCCTCGCGCATGACAATGTCGCTCGCGATACCTCTTGTGGCCACCTCGACTACCGGGTCGAGGTCGTCCTTCTTCTTCTTCTTGGTCGGACGCCTCGCCGGCGTCGCCCTTCCTCTTCTTGGAAGGGTATTCTGCCTCCTTGACATGGCTCGAGGGGATCTTGGACATTGTCATCCGTGTTATCCTCTTTGGCTTGCTCCTGCAAATTCAGAATAATTAGTGATTCAGAAATTCTAATGAATGAGATAGTCACTCAGCCCAACAAGACAGAGAAACTTACTTGGCTACTAGGATAACATGCAAACCTATGGTGATATGTGCTAGTTTCTCTAGCTCTGGGCCAAGCATGCGCGTCAACCCCGACTCCAGCAGGCTTGCTTGACGCCGCGCTTTGGGTGGCCCCACTGGCTTCTTTGCCGACATGGCCGTCACCATCTGGGCCTCCGACCCCTTCGCTGCTGCTGGGGATTCTGACCCCTTTGTCACTATCGGGGCCTCTGCCCTAGTCTCCTGAGCCAGGTCCTCCGACCCCTTCACCATGATGAGCACAGTTGCTCCTTCTTCGGCCTCCTCCTCCGAGTCGAGCACTGCCACCGGCTCGGTCGCTACCTTCACTAACGGCTTCGTCTTAGGGGTGGGCTTGGTGATACATTGCAGATGTATCTATAATTTTTTATGTTCCATGCTTGGTTTTATCTACTTTCTTATGTTTTGTCCACACTTTGGAGTACTTTTCATATGATTTCTTGGACTAACCTATTAACAAGATGCCACAGTGCCAGTTGCCTATTTTCTGCTGTTTTTGGTTCTAGGAAGTCAGAAAATGAATATTCTCGGAAATGGACGGGACAAAAGCCAAAGTTATTATTTTCCCGGAAGACTCACGGAGCCAGAAGGAGAGCCGGAGGGGGCCACAGGGTAGCCACACCACCCCTAGGCGCGGGTCCACCTAGGCCGTGCCAGGGCATGGTGTGGGCCCCCTGGCCTCCCACTGACCTTGCCCTCTGGCCTATAATAAGCCTCCCGATGCATAAACCCTAAATAGTCAATCAGAAATCCACGAAAAGTTCCGCTGCACTACCGCCACCGAAGGGGAGATTCGGGGGACAGAAAGTCTCTGTTCCGGCACCCAGCCGAGACGGGGAAGTGCCCCTGGAGCCATCTCCATCAATCTCCACCGCCATCTCCATCACCATTGCTGATTCCCATGATGAGGAGGGAGTAGTTCTCTCTCGAGGCTAAGGGTTCTACCGGTAGCTATGTGTTCATCTCTATCTATATGCATGATCTTATTGAGATCATGAGCTTGTAATCTATAGATCTACCTTGCTACTCAAGTGCTTTAATAGATCTCTGCTCTCCCCATGTGTGTGAAGTTGACAGTGTGCACACCATGGTGGCACTTAGGCTATAGATTACAAATACTTGTTATGAGTTATATTTGGAGTTGGATGTCTTTATGAAATTGTGGTGTTTGTTGGAACCATCTAGTGCTCAAGGTCACAGTGTGGGGTTTTCTAGATGGGAAAGTCTTACTTTGAGGAGTGATGTTATAGCCCTACCATCGATCAGAGTGTCCAACCAAAGAGTAGTTAAGAGTAGTATCATGAAGAGAATATATTTATATGAGAGTGTTCACTAGTGAAAGTATGATCCCTAGGCCTTGTTTCTAAGCATTGAAACACCGTTTGCTACTAGATCTATTACATGTTTGCTTGCTTCCATCTTTATTTCAGTTTTACTTTAGTCTTTTCCACGCCATCAAGCTATCTTCTATCACTGTTACCACTTATAATTATCCATACCACTTGTATTTCACTATCTCTTCGCCGAACTAGTGCACCTATACACCTGACAAGTGTATTGGGTGTGTTGGGGACACAAGAGACTTCTTGTATCTTGATTGCAGGGTTGCTTGAGAGGGAATACCTTTGACCACTTCCTCCCTGAGTTCGATAAACCTTGGGTGATCCACTTAAGGGAAAACTTGCTGCTGTTCTACAAACCTCTGCACTTGGAGGCCCAACAACTGTCTACAAGAATAGAAGTGCGTAGACATCAAGCTATTTTCTGGCGCCGTTGCCGGGGAGGTAAGGTAAAAGGTACTCATCCTTCGGTGTGAGTGCTCGAAGTTATTTTCTTTAGATTCTGCAATTTTATCTTTTTGTTTCTTGTTTTCACTAGTTAGGCTTAATGGAAAACAACAACAAAATAAGAGAGCTTTTTAGTATTTTTCCTAAGTTAGAACTTGAATTGTCTGAAAAGAAAATTAAAAAACCCATGGAACTTTCTTTGCATGCTAATAGCAATGTTATTAGTATGAATCTTTTGAACACCTTTGTTACTAATGCTATGGAAACGTCTAAGCTTGGGGAAGTTGGTTCTTATGAAAATGATCTCTTTAGTTCCCCAGTTTTAAGGAAGAAGATTTGCTCTGATGATACTTTATCTCCCATATGTGGTAATTGTAATGATACTTGTGATATTTTAAATCCACATACTGAAAGAATCCCTTTTAAAATACCTATAAAAATTATTGATCGTTTTATGGATAACTACTATTTTGGAGATGGAACTATCCATCCCGATGATCATTTGCTCTTTATACATGAATTATGCGGGTTATTCAAGTGTGCAGGTATTACAACAGATCACGTCAAGAAGAAGTTATTCTCTTTATCACTTAAGGGCAAAGCAAGGGAGTGGTATGAGCTACTGGATGATCCTCATCATTTGGAGTGGAAGGAACTTGAATCTCTCTTTTACTCTAAATTTTATCCTCCTCATGAAATTCATAAAGATAGGAATTATATTTATAATTTTCATCCTCATGGTGGAGAAACTATTGCCCAAGCATGGGGGAGATTGAAGTCACTAATGCTCAAATGTCCCATTCATGAGCTCCCCAGGAATATTGTTATTAATAATTTCTATGCAAGGCTTTCAGGACATTACAAGGACTATCTAGATACTTGTTTAGAGGGATCCTTCATGAGTAAGGAGGTCAAAGTTAAGTGGGATCTTCTTGAAACAATTCAAAGCAATACTGAAGATTGGGATAACAACAAAGGTAAAGAACCAGGTATAAACTATGAGTATGATTGCATTAAGTCTTTCGCTGAAACTGCTAATTTTTAAGAGCTTAGTGCTAAATATGGTCTTGATCCTCAAATTCTTATTGATTGTTTTAAAACCTTTGCTTCCCATATAAATGCTCCTAAAGAAAATTGGGACATGTATCATGAGCCTTTTAAGGACACTTGCATGGAAAATGAAATTGTTGTTAATGATAGCAATAAACATGCTCAAACCTCTGAAAGTACTATTTATTATAAGCATGTTAATTTTTGTGGAATACATAGACCTTGTGAGAATAATCAAATTGAAGAAGAATATTGTACCACCCACAGGAATGAAAAAACTAGAATGTGGTATGGGGCTTTAAATGATCTTGGTAAAAAAAATTGTGCCATTTATCCTTTTATTTGTGAACTTTGCTTTGAAGTGGGTCATTTCAATTTTCAATGCTCAGGCCATAATAATATCCCTTCTAATCCAATGAGTACTGCAAGTTTGTATTGTGATGACATGATCACTCCTAATCAGCATGATGAACTTACATTATTTTTGGGATGTGAAGAGTTATCAAGAAAAACCTCTTTGGTAGTTATGGGTGCTTTTGATATGAATAGTTTCATGCATGGTTGTCATCTTTATTGTGTTGATAATTGCCACACAAATACTTACATACAAAATATTATAGAAGATGAGATCTTACCAGAATATGACATGACTAATATGTGTTTTGGTCTTATTAATGAAAAGGAGGAATCCTCCAAAGTTTCTTCTATTGTCTCTAACAATGAACCAGGGTATATGGAGAAGCTTCCTTTCAAGCCTCTCTCTCCTAAAGAGAAGAAGAAAAGGAAGAAAAGGAGAAGTAAAAGGAGAGAGGAAACGATATTTTCCCCTAAACATGTTGCTCCTATTATAGTTTTTGATGAGTCTGAACTCGATGATGTTCCTATGCCTGTTACCTATAGTAGTGATCATGATTGGGAAAAGCACACTACTTTTGATATTGAAAATCTCTTTGGTACCAATTCTGAAAATGATGATATTAATAATTGCTATACTATTAGTGTTATCCATGATCCTTCCAATGATGATGAACACACTTTGGAAGATAACTATTCTATTGCTTATGATGATACTATACCTCCAATATATGATGATTACAATGATGAGTATGATATTTTCAGTCCACCTACTATTGAGGAGGAAGTTAATTATGATTACAATATGCCTCCTATATTTGATGATTACGGTGATGAGAATAATAATGATAGCTATTTTGTTGAATTTGCTCCCACTATAATTAACAAGAATGACTATGTTTATGTGGGGAGTATTAATTCTTTTATGCATGTGGCTCATGATAAGAATGTTTTATGTGATAGTTATATTGTTAATTTTATTCATGTTGCTACTTAAAGTTATTATGAGAGAGGGAAACATGGTTCTATGCATCTCAATAATATTAAGTTTCCCCTCTTTATGTTGAAAATTTTGAAGTTGCACTTGTTTTCCTTTTCTATGCTTGTTGCTTTGTGCTTTCATGACTTGTTTCTTTACAAGATTCCTAATCATAGGAAGTGGGTTAGACTTAAATGTGTTTCGAATTTGCTTCTTGATGCTCTCTTTTACTTCAATTCATATTTCTTATGTGAGCATCTTCTCAAACTATCATGCCTAACTTAAAGGCGTTAAAGAAAATTACTTATTGCGAGATAACCCAAAAGTTTTAGATGAGTCTTGGAAGTTATTACCTCAGTAATAACCGCACCTTATCCTTTTTATTTGCTTTTTGTGCCAAGAGTAACCTCTAATGAGAGAGAAGTAATGATTGGGAAAGTTGCTGTCCCGAAACAGATTTCTGTGCTTAACCGTAAAAATTCGTGTAAAATCTCTAAACGTCTTTTTGAGGCGTGAATTTTTTTGCTTCTGACCCAGGTGGTTATATAACTTCCATTAGTTCAACACTTTTTGATTTGAGCAACAGAAGGTCTTCGAAAAAATTCGTCTTTACCTGCTGGTCTGTTTTGACAGATTTCTGCCATTTTCTGCATTTGCTTCTTGTTGGTTCCTTTTTGAGTTCTTTTGGGGAATTGAGCTTTTTGAGGGAAGTGCTTCAGTAGCTAGTGTTCTAATGGAAGTTTATTTGGTGTTAGAACTGAACCTTAAGACTTATTTATCTTGAGTGCACTAATGTTGCTAATAAAGATTGTGTGAAGTTTTGTATGAAGGAAAAATTTCAGGTGTATGGAAGGAATGAGTAATGAGATGAAGGATGGACTAAAGCTCAAGATTGGGGATGCCATGCGTGTCACCCCAAGAAATATCCAAGAAATACAACCGTCAAAGCTTGGGGATGCCCAAGGCATCCCCTTATTCATCAATAAAAATCCCAGGTTTCTTCCAAACGCTTCATTTTTATTGTTTCATGCACAGTTGTGTTGTTCTTGGAGCATCTTCTTTTTCGTTTTTGTTTTGGTTTTTCATTTGCTTTGGTTTCCTTAGTTTGCTGAATAAATTGGTTTGACCCCCTCTTTCATACATTGGTTTGCAAATAGTTTGGTTTGGTTTGGAAAAGAGTAGGAAAGTTCATGCTTATGTGGTAAAAAGAGCTCGTTTTTGACTATGGCATATGCTTTGTCATGCCATGCTTGATATTGTTTTGGATTTATGCTTAGTATTATTTGTTGTAGCATGACTTGTTATAAACAATTGATATTGCTTAATGTGCCTTGGATGAATCATGCGTCGTTTTAGCATATTAAAGCATAGTATAGTGGTATTCTCCTTTGATGCTTTATTTGGGTTGACTTGGTGCATGCTCACACCATGTTATAACTATCTCAAGTCACCAAAGCCTTTATGATCATTTAGTTTTCAACTTGTAGTATCACTTTATTCTTTGATCAATGATGTTTTGTCGCTCTGCATGATTATGGCCATTATTGCTCTCTTAGTTGGTCGCTCCCAGTCTTTTGCTAGCCTCCACAATCAAGTATGAGTTCCACTCATGCATCCAACTCCAAATAAAACCAAGTTATTCCAAAGAGTCCACCATACCTACCTACTAGCATATGCTATTCCAAATATATTCATGCTTTTGTTTACCTTCCAAATTAAACTTGTTATGAGAAAACTAGTGATTAAAGCTCTCGCAAACTTGATGGCACACTTTACTTTTTACCCTTAATAAACTTGAACCATTGTGTCGTCTATGTTGTATATGCTTGCACTTATTTGTTGGGGATTAGCAGAACCATGATGTCATGGGGAACGCTTTCAACATTGCACTTGGTACTTGTACCTAGTTGATATCATGCTCTTTTGTATATGGATGTCGTCGGTGTGAAATGAAAGGGGAGCTTGTAAGTCCATGGATTATGTATATGTGTTAGAGAAACGCCTGGGCCGCTGGTCTAATCCATGCTGACATGGTGGAAACCTGCAGCGTAACCATAATGAGCTGTCTATGAAGCATTCTTCTTATAAAAAAAGAGTCCGATATTGAGAAAAAAAAGAGAAAAAGAAAAAAAATATTATGAAAAGAGGAAAGAGAGAAAAAAAGCACCATATTCCCATGGTAAATAAGAAGATTGCCGAGATGCTCGTTGTCTGCTTTCCTTGTCATTTTGATATGGGGATTCTTCCATATCATCGGGCAAGGGGTACCCTGTTGGCGGTTCTCTATGATACGCATATACTTACAATGACAAGAACTTACCGGTGACTAAACTTGAGTAGCATGAGGATCAGCCCTCGTATACAAGGGACATGAGGTTTCTAACTTATACTTCGTCAAGCATGTACACCATAGTTTGTTCACTTTAACCTTAATCACTTCAAGATGCTTATGATAGGGGCAATGAGAGCTAAAATCTATAAGTACCATAATTTTTGGAAGCTCTTTATGAGACTTTAATCCCTACTTCCTTTTATAAAAAGGCCTTTCTTCCACCATTATATTGAGTCTCCACCTTCTACCTTTATGCACCTACTTTGAGAGCATAGTGGCCATTCTTAGTTCTATTTGCATTGTCCCAAGACTAGTTGATTGATGCATACCTTGATATTGCTTGTTTTAAACTATTTGTATCTAGTCACTCTTATGAACTTTGAAGGTGTCCTATGCATTTATGTTTGCTACTCTATGAGGGACAAGCTGAATACTATTATGCTATGTTTTCTTTATGTGAAACAAACAAACGTCTTTTAAAGCATTATTATTCATGAATCTTTTGTTTGTGCCTTTTCATGTTGCATCATAGTTTCTTTGTCTTATTGCTATAACTTTTTCTTTCATGTTATGATTGAAGTACTATGATCCCAGCTTTGAATGGTTTACAAATACTTTGATCAAGTCTTTGATGGTGCATGTCACCTAAAAAATTATTCTTTCTTTTTATCACTTACCTACTCGAGGACGAGCAGGAGTTAAGCTTGGGGATGTTGATACATTGCAAATGTATCTATAATCTTTTTATGTTCCATGCTTGGTTTTATCTACTTTCTTATGTTTTGTCCAGACTTGGGAGTACTTTTCATATGATTTCTTGGACTAACCTATTAACAAGATGCCACAGTGCCAGTTGCCTATTTTCTGCTGTTTTTGGTTCCAGGAAGTTAGAAAATGAATATTCTCGGAATTGGACGGGACAAAAGCCAAAGTTACTATTTTCCCGGAAGACTCACGGAGCCAGAAGGAGAGCCGGAGGGGGGCCACAGGGTGGCCACACCACCCCTAGGCGCGGGTCCACCTAGGCCGCGCTAGGGCATGGTGTGGGCCCCCTGGCCGCCCACTGACCTTGCCCTCTGGCCTATAAGAAGACTCCCGATGCGTAAACCCTAAATAGTCAATTAGAAATCCACGAAAAGTTCCGCTGCACCGCCGCCACCGAAGGGGAGATTCGGGGGACAAAAAGTCTCTGTTCCGGCACCCTGCCGGGACGGGGAAGTGCCCCTAGAGCCATCTCCATCGATGTCCACTGCCATCTCCATCACCATTGCTGATTCCCATGATGCGGAGGGAGTAGTTCTCTCTCGAGGCTAAGGGTTCTACCGGTAGCTATGTGTTCATCTCTCTCTATGCATGATCTTATTGAGATCATGAGCTTGTAATCTATAGATCTACCTTGCTATTCAAGTGCTTTAATAGATCTCTGCTCTCCCCATGTGTGTGAAGTTGACAGTGTGCACACCATGGTGGAACTTAGGCTAGAGATTACAAATACTTGTTATGAGTTATATTTGGAGTTGGATGTCTTTATGAAATTGTGGTGTTTGTTGGAACCATCTAGTGCTCAAGGTGACAGTGTGGGGTTTTCTAGATGGGAAATGCTTACTTTGAGGAGTGTTGTTATAGCCCTACCATCGATTAGAGTGTCCAACCGGAGAGTAATTAAGAGTAGTATCATGAAGAGAATATATTTATATGAGAGTGTTCACTAGTGAAAGTATGATCCCTAGGCCTTGTTTCTAAGCATTGAAACACCGTTTGCTACTAGATCTATTACATGTTTGCTTGCTTCCATCTTTATTTCAGTTTTACTTTAGTCTTTTCCACGCCATCAAGCTATCTTCTATCATCGTTACCACTTATAATTATCCATACCACTTGTATTTCACTATCTCTTCGCCGAACTAGTGCACCTATACACCTGACAAGTGTATTGGGTGTGTTGGGGACACAAGAGATTTCTTGTATCTTGATTGCAGGGTTGCTTGAGAGGGAATACCTTTGACCACTTCCTCCCTGAGTTCGATAAACCTTGGGTGATCCACTTAGGGGAAAACTTGCTGCTGTTCTACAAACCTCTGCACTTGGAGGCCCAACAACTGTCTACAAGAATAGAAGTGCGTAGACATCACTTGGTTGGAGTATCCACCCGCTTGGAGCTTTGCTCGTCAACGATCTCGATATCGATGTCGAGATACTCGAGGCTACGACTGGTCTCAATCTCGCGGCGCTTCTGGCCACGAGTCTTCCAAGGAACGGTGACATGTTCTTCTTCCTTCGTGACCTCCTACGAGCCATTGGAATCATCCCCCTCGTCCTCGTCAAGGAGCTCCTCTAGCATCTCCCCATCCAGCGAGGGCAGCCAGTGCTCTAGGACCTGGAAGGTCTGCAAATAAAAGAAACGCACGAGTCGAGTAAGTGACTTGGGAATATAACAGGCAAAGGAAGCGATTGCAAACACAGAGAAATACTTACTGGGGTGGTTTGATGTTCGGCTTGTATGGAGCGAGGCCCTCTTGGAGGTCGGTGAAGGTTGCCTCTGTAATCTTCTTCAGAGCCGTGGAGTAATCCTCCGCAACCGAAAAATCCGGGCTCGGCCTAGAAGGGTCGAATCACCCGCTGTATTCGTACATCCAGCTGGCCCAAGTGGCGAGCGGCACCAATCGCCGCCCGAGCTAGAAGTTGAAGAGGTTGACTCTTGCAGGAACACTCTTAGCAATATCTTTATAAGGTTCATGATACTTATTCCACTTCTTTTTAGGCACTTCAATGTAGGAAGCAAAAGCCTTAAAGTAAGAAGCAATAGCTTGAGAATCTAGACCATAAGCATTTTTAATATTTTGAAAGTCATCAGTTCCCATAAAAGATTCAATGCATTCATAATCATAATTTATACCTGACTTTCTACCTTTGTCATTCTCCCAAGCTTCAGCATTGTCTTGAATACGGTCCAGAAGATCCCATTTAGCTTCTTCTTCCATGCAGTGAATGATCCAAAGACAAGAAGCATCCAATAAATCTTTATCATGTAGAGGGATCCTTGCATAAAATTTATTGATAATAATATTGTTGGGGAGCTCATGAATGGGACATTTGAGCATTAGTAACTTCAATCTCCCCCAAGCTTGAGCTGTACTCTCTCCATCAAGAGGCCAAAAGTTATATATTTGATTCCGATCTTTATGAATCTCACTAGGAGGATAAAATTTTGAATAAAAAAGAGGCACTATTTCCTCCCATTCCAGAGCTTGACCATTCTTCAGCAGCTTATACCATTCCTCAGCTCTTCCTTTCAGTCATAATGAGAATAACTTCTTCTTAACTTGATCTGTAGTAATACCTGCACACTTGAACAACCCGCATAATTCGTGTATAAAGAGTAAATGATCACCAGGATGGACAGTTCCATCCCCAACATAGTAGTTATCCATAACACGATCAATAATTCTTGTAGGTATTTTGAAAACATCATTCTCAGTAGGTGGTGGCTTATCTACTACCATAGCAGTGGTAGTAGCATTACGAAATAAGATACTCAGCAAATTATCCATAACGAAAATAAAGCAACTAACAAAAGTAAACAATACTCATAGTAGAAGTTTCCTTTACCAGTTCCACTCTCCAATAGTGCTTCACTCCCTAGCAACGGCGCTAGAAAATAGTCTTGATGATCCACAAGTATAGGGGGTGTATCACAGTATTTTCGATAAGTAAGAGTGTCAAACCCAACGAGGAGCAGAAGGTGCTGGCTAGTGGTATGGATCAGGAATTCTCTGCAAATATTGAGCAAAACAGATTTTTAGGGGTTTTCAATAAAGCAAGTAAACAAAGTACGAGTAAACAAAAGACAGTAGGAATAAATGCATCACGTGGCCCAATCCTTTATGCAGCAAAGGACAAGCCGGTTGTATTACTTAAGATGACCAAACGTTCTCGAGGACACATGGGAAGACTGTCAAGTGCTTTCGCTTCATATAGTTGATTAATCCTCTCTAGCTTGCTAAGTGTTGTGTGGGTGAACCTGTGCTAATGTACCGCCCCATCCAAGACTAATAAATACTTGTGATTATACCCCTTGCAAACATCCGTAAGTACAAGAAAGTAATTAAGGTAAAAACCTAACCACAACTTCAAAACTCTAAGACCCTTACGTCCCTTGTGCAATGGTTTCCTAACGGGGGTTCAGGTTTCTGTCACTCCGGCAACCCCTACGATTAGTAGCCAAATACACAATGCATTCCCCTAGGCCCATATAGGTGAAGTGTCATGTAGTCGACGTTCACATGACACCACTAGAAGAAGTACACCACAACTTAAATAACAATCTATTGAATCTTTCTCAACGCAACTCCACTACTAACAACAAGACTTCTCCCATGTCCTCAAGAACAAAATGAACTACTCACAATACATCATATGGATCATGATCAGAGATGGAATAATGATGTATAACAATCTGAACATAAACAATAATTCAATGGTTCACTCAATAGCATCAACTACAAAGAGTAATCAACACCGGGAAAGTTTCCCCTATGAACTATGCAAGATTCAACGCAATTGTTACAGCAATATGGAGATGGTGATGAGGGTGCTGATGGTGATGATGGTGGTGATGATGATCCCGATGAAGTCCAGCTTGATGGTGGTGTTGATGGCGACGATCTCCCCCCTCCGGGAAGGAATTCCCCCGGCAGAAATCTGTCTGCCGGAGAGATCTTTGTCTCTCGGTGTTTTCCGCCCGGCAGAGGCGGCGGAATCTTTCTGTGGTCACTCCCCGAGTCTTAGGGTTTTTGGAGGATGATATACGCCAGAGGGGAGAGGCTGGAGTGGGCCAGGGTGGCCACACCACCTCCTGGCGCGGCCTAAGGCTACCCGCGCCATGGGGTGGTGTGGGCCCCCTGTGGCCCATCTCCACTCCATCTTCTGGCATCCTTAGTCTTCTAGAAAAATAGGATTTTCCGTATATTTTCCCGGATTTTCTAATCTTCGCGAATTTTGCCTCCAAACAGCACCTTTTCTATCAGAATCCTGACTGCAGCGGTCCATGCTCCAAAAGTCATCAACCATGCAAAAATAGATGAAATAACATAAGTATCACGTCTTAATACGAAATATATCAATGAATAATAGTGAATTAAGACATAGAATAGTGATGCAAAATGGACGTATCAAAACCCTAACCCGCACTCCAGATGGCTAACGAAGGAGATGAACTCCCCCGGTCGTAGCTTGGGTTCACTCTCGCCCGCGGGCGGGACTCGCCATTGACCCTCCATGAGGATCCCTGCGTCCTAGAAGGACTGTAGCAGGGTCGTGGAACACTTGGATTTGTACCAAGCGGGCGCCATCAACATGGACTCGCACGGTCTAGAATCTAGATCAGGCGCTCACCAGGAGAAGAAGAAGGATAAGAATGGGGAACACAGGGAGGATCCGTACTTCCCTCTGCTACTCGCCTTATATAGCGACGCTTCCCGCTGATCACAAACTAACCGTTACCTTGTGGTAATTCCGCCGAGGTTACCGTTGGGAATTACCTGATAGCTAGTTTGACCAAATCTGATGGTCCAACTTCAGCCAAAGTAGTCACTCGACTTGCTCGCTCTAATCCACTCGCTCATTCCAATCGGTTGACCGAGGTGACTAGGGAACCAATCGACTCACCAAAGCTATGACTAAAGACATACACAATGATTCTTCCTTCATTGGAGGAGTTCTTCACCGATTCGACTAGGCGTCCACTCGCACCCGCCTACTCCGACTGCCAAATCAACACCTTCGCCGAACCCCTGACGCACTTGGGGACTACTGATGGGGATATGCCGATCGGGGTATGCCCATAAGGAAGGTTTGACTGGCCTAGGACCAAAGCAAGTGGGCCTGCTGTCACGGAGATTGGAAGGAGGCTTTGGATGAATCCCGACGACTGAAGATGGAGGCCAAAGACCCTAGCTAGGCCCAGTCGGATTAGGTCAAATCCTCCGAAACCTAAACTGATTCGGTTGAAATCTTGTAAACCCTAGCAAGGTGACTCTATATAAATCTCCCTAGGGCTCTCATTGTACGTACGTCCTATTAGCTATCCATCCAAGCGACTCGCTGCCTAGCCACCGACGTTGCCGATCTTGTAATCTACTCGCCAATAATACAATCTAGCAGGAAGTAGGTCTTTACCCTAGGGGGCGAACCTGGGTAAACCCTTGTGTCTGCTCTCAATCTCGTTTCACAGATGGCGACTCGCTCTTGCCCCCAATCGTATCAATCGCTACCCTTAGTAGCGACTGTTGTGGCCATTCCCATGACACCACATTTACTTGTTCATGTCGTGGCACTGTGAGATGAGCGCCCCAGACCGACCTTACTCGTAAGCTTACGCGATGGTTCCACGCTCGACATACGGCTTGTACCGTATAAGTAGACAGCGGGTGTATGTCTTTCTCATAGTAGTTGATATGGCATTTGCAGAGGAGGGACCCGAATGGGGGTATGGAAACAACTATTTTATCAATGATGTGGTTGAAGTTCGTAGGTATGAACAGTGAAGTGACCTCACCTGATAAGGTTGAGTCTCTGTGTTTACAGTGCTAGTCCCTGGATCGAATATGCTTGCACCCACAGTTCGATGAATAAATAGAATATTAATGCATCATTATTATATCGTAATGATCCAGAATATATAATTATTATACACTTTCATAGCTCATGGATAGCTCAAATAAAAGAGTTCAAATGCGGAAGATCCAAATAAAATAGAATGAAGAGCTCCATTCACGCCACCGACGACTAGTTAAGTGGAGACTCGCGACCTAGGTACCTCACTCATCGTCGAAATAACCTGCAACATAAAAGGTTGCAGCCACGAATGGTCAATACATTTGAATTGTATTGGCAATATGTCACTAGTTTAGTGGACACTGAGTGAACCTAACACCTACATGTTTATTTGGTTGGTAGATCTCAGGTTCATTTGTAGAAAATCAATATAGTTTTATCCTACTTTGCAAATAGTTTTATTCTTGAAATACTTTTCTAAGGACACACTAGCATAACCCCAATGCACTGATTGCATGGAACCCCCGGCTTCTAAAAACACGGTGGTCTAGCTCCGTATGCTCCTAAACCCATGGTTAACCCATCAAGTTTTGTTATGAAATTAGAACAATAAGATCTTCCAAACAGCTCATAATTGTCCATAACCAGGGACATGGCTAAGTACTTAGTTTGATACTCTCGAGAGGTTTGTACACTTTACCCACATGCCTTGATCAAAAGATCAAGCCAAGACATTTGGGGAACAATACATCAAGCCACACCTTGGACCATACCATCCTACATACGCTACCTTCTGATCATGACGGGTCAAGGTTCCATAACTTAATTAGTCAAGATAGAGCCCATATAATATGTGGCTGTACTGGAAGCTACCAAACAAGAAACCTGTCCAATCTCTTTAAGCCCGGGGTATTTTCCGATGTAGTGAACAAACATAGGAAACCCCTATGAGTGTCACCCTTTCACTAGTGTCCCCATACCTTACCCAGGTGTTTGATTAAGTCGAGTTGTTTAATTAACAAAACAATATCTTTCAACACAACTCAACACATCACATAGATCATGTAACTTCCCAACCACGAATTCTAAATAGCATAGCTAAGCAACTACACTACGGTGGCAAAAGGTAATCCTATGGTACACAATATAGCTACTAGGACTTCATAGCATAGCATATAATAGCAACCAGAAAATAATAATCCTACACATGCATCTCTACTGAAAATACAACTACATGCATAGAAAAATAATAGGACATTATGATAGTGACACTTGCCTCGATTGGAGTTCGGGTTCACACACTCTTCACAATCACACGGGTTACACTTCGAGCAATCTACGCGTTTGAAAAACAAAATACAATCAATAACCAGTAGTTAAAGACATATCAAACACATATATACAGTATGCATGCATGTATGAAAACAAAACAGGAAGAAAACCATTTTTGATCATTTTCTATTGCCCAAAAAGGATTTAAAAGGCATTTATAGCAATCTACAAACATTCTATACAAAATAGTTTTGAATTTTTTTGATCTGATGCTACTTGATAGTAGATTTCATTTAAAACCCAATGCAATTGGATTCACCTCAATTGGGTTCACAGATTTAAAACTATAATTAAAATCCTAGAACATAGATTTTAAATATCATAGCAAAATTTATTCGGTAAAAGTACAATTTTATTGCATAAACAAATTCTACATATTTTTATGAATCCAGGAGTATCTTATTTGTATTTTTTTATAAATATTCGATTTTATATGAATTTTACAAGATTGCGGCAATTTATGGCTATTTTAAAAACTGATTTACACAGTCAGCAGACATCTGAGCCACGCGACGCTTCCTGGTTGGCTACGCGGGATGACTGGGCTGTGACACGGCCTCACTGACGCGGCTGAACAGGTGGCGCAGACTGATTTTGACGTATACCAGTTCGCACGTCTGATCTAATCTGGCGCGTTAGCGCGAGCTCCGACGGTTGGGAAGCGTTGCTTCGCTGCTGGAGACAGAGATGACGGGCATGACAAGAGGTGGTCACCGGGCGGTGTTGCAGGGTCGCAGCATAAAGGTGGAGCGAGTCAGGCGATCACTGGCGCTAGGTGGCCAAGTGGCTGGGAGCTGTTGTGTTATGAGAGAGTAGCAAAGGGCGTCAAGTGATTTTTTTAAAATAATACACTTTTTAATTATTTTAGAAGTATTGCATGAATATTACAATTTACAAAAAAAACATTGTCGGCTTCGACCTAGCCGAATGGGCTAATCGGCGTGGGCCTAGCCGAGTCAGCTCCATTCGGCCCAGAGCTGACCGACTACATGTGGCCGCGTGGGGCCACGGGGCCCGTGCTGGCCAAATGCCCCAATCGGTCACACCCAGGCTAGGTAGGATAGGTAGATTTTTTTTCCTTTTTCCTTTTTCTTTTATTCTTTTTTCCTTTTCTTATTTCTTTAATAACTTTTGCAAAACAACTCCAAATAAGTTTAAACTTATCTCGATTTTTTTCTAAAATTCAAAATTGTGTTTTAGGACTATTAGAGATTATATCATGTCCATTTCAAACATACAAACATAAGTTTTTCAAATAAACCCTACTAGATGCATATATACGAAACCAATTATGAATTTGATAAAAAGGATTTTGGAAAAGATTTTTGGCATGATGAGTTTGATGTAATGCTCATGTATGCAATGTAACCTTCCAATTCTAAAGTTTAGAGATTACAAACGGTTCTATCTGAAGCCCAATAGCCACGCAAAGCATGCAAGAGATAAAGGTAGACGCGTCTAACTTTATTTTGCAGGGGCAAGTAATGTGATATGGTCAATTTCGTATTGTTTCATGAAATTCTCTTTCATGTAAAGCAATCGGCGGGAGCCACAGGGTTGTTCATTCTATTCTTATGGCTTGCGTGACGAGATCATGATATAAAGTAGTTTTGATGTTACTAGATTGTAGTAGTGGCGGATCATGATGGACGATCAACTTGCAGCATCATGGACTTGGCATCACGCTTGTGGGCGCGTGATGGAGATCGAGGCGTAGAACATGAAGGACCATATCATATCATACATTATGAATTACATGTGATCTTAATACTTTATGCATCTTATTTTGCTTAGTTGTATTAGATACGCGATGGTAGCAATGATAATATGATTCCTAATTAATGCCAACCGTAGTTGAAAGGACATTTATTGTCCTAATCTATTTTGGTGTTCATTAACAACATAAGGTACATTTTACTGTGTGTTAATATCCACATGTCAATCTATTGAAAAGAGAAAAAGTCAGATTGTTGTGGGAAATTCCATGGCCAAATCTAAGCTTACCTGAAGATTCCAGACCAGAGTCTCCGATGTGCAAACACCGGAGTCTCTGGTGTGGTCTGGAGTTTCCCCAAGAGTTCCCGACGTGGGTGCTAGACTCGGCCGAGAGTCAATCGTGAGGGGGTCCGGAGATAGACCGGATATCGGCAGGAGTCTCCGGTGTGATTTCACAAGCTGAAGTTTCCAGTGTCTCTGGTCCGGAGTTTCGGCCAGAGTCTCCGGAGTGAACGACAAGACCCTGCCCAAGACAGTTAGAGAGCCAGTCCAGAGATGGACCGGAGATGGGCCGGAGTCTCTGGTCCAGACCGGAGTCTCTGGCCTGCCTGTCCGGAGTTGCCAGTGTGAATTGTCTCCAACGGTCAAAAAACGGTTTACAGGGTGAGCCCTATAAATAGGGGACCTCATCCCCTTCCTTCAGCTGCTCGTTCCAGAAAAAGGAGACCACACCATTTGAGCCACCAAAACTCCAAGATCTCTTCATCCAACCACCCAAAGTCATTGATCTTTGGGGAATCAGAGGAGGAGGCATCGATCTACAGCTTCACCAAGAGAGGTCTTTATTTCCCTCTCATTCACTTGAGGTCCCCTTGCTCTAGGGTTTCATTGGAACCCCTAAGCCTTGTTTTAGTTGATTTGATTCTTACAAGCTTGTCTTTGATTGTGTGATATCTTGCTTGGATTCGGGAGCCCCAATTAAGTTGTGGGTGTGTGCCTCAAACTTGTTGTAAGGGTGGCGGCTACCACCTTGAAGGTTGTCGATATAGTGGAAGTGTGAATCGATCCCCTTGGGGTGAGTTTCACCGGAGAACAAGGGAGGCCTCTCATGGCGTTAGTGGTTTGATACCACCCCCTCTCCAAACGCATACGTACTTCCCCTCAAAAGGAAGGAACTGCGGGAAATAATCCTCGTGTCCCCGTGTACTTCACTTTGGTTACTTCTATCCTTTACTGCACCTTACTTTATCTAGTCCTTGCTTAGTTAGGTTTGCTAGTGTGACATATAGGTAAATTCACCATAGTTGCATATCTAGAGAATTTACCTTTGTGTCAAACCCTAATTTGAAAAGAAGTAAAATTTGAAGTAGCACCTATTCACCCCCCCTCTCTAGGTGACCATACGATCCTTTCAGTAGTGTTCCCCTTTAGTTTGCACCACGAATAAAGTCCATCGTTATGAAGTAGATCATGACAATCGGGTTCTAGACATATCGACGTTCACATACGATGGGTGCAAGTCATGTATGCATTGTGAATACACTAAGGTTTAATTGGCATTCCTAGCATGTACAGACATGGCCTCGGAACATGAGAATATCGAAATATCAAGCACGAGTCACATGAATGATGTGATCGACATAGTATTATCCACTGTTGCAACTATATCAAAGGCCGTGATGATCGGGGATGACATAGTGAATACGGATCATGTAATCACCAAAACAATCTTAGGGATATTAGTTCTAGTGGGAGCTCATATAATAATTTGATTATTAAACTTTAAATCAAATTATGAACTAAGTCTTGTGTCTTTGCAAATGTCTTTGTGGAACTTGGAATTCAAGCCTTTGAACTTCATCTGTAATTTTTTTTGAGTGGTGGAGATCTAATGTTGGATGGGTCAAACTTCATAGGATGGTACCTACACTTAAGGAAACTCCTCACCCAAAATGACATACTCTACACACTATTATAAACGCTAGGAGATGCTCCTGATGATAGTGCAACCAAGGAGGAAAAGGATGAGTTCCGCAATCGTCATGACTTGTTCATGCTCATCTATTGCACATGCGATGGCGAATGGTGCCTGAGCCGCGAGTGAAATTTCCAGAAACTGTGCCATATGATATGATCAATGGAATCAAGGTAATTCTCGTATAACAAGTCAAGATTTTGAAGTTTGAAGTGCTAGATAAGTTTCTTTCACAAAAGATCGAAGAAAACATGTGTCTGGTTAGTCACTTGGAGATCATGCACAGGCTTCATGCACGCCTTGTGTATGAGGTTGACTACTGGATGGATGAACATTTTGCGATAGATGGGGTGTTGCGCTTGCTTCCCGTCAGCTACAAAGAGGTCCTCCGAGGCTATGTGATGAGAGGGGAACCGCTCACCTTTCATCAGTTTATGCAACAGTTGAGAATTGTCTAGGTAAACCATGTCGTAGAAGACATCATCAATGGGGATGGTATATATGATATACAGTTTGTAAATGTGTTTCTCACAAAACACTTATTGCAGCTTCATCAAGTATACTAATACTTGTTCTTGTTTTATAAAAATAGGACCTTCTGCTTGAGCATTGCATGGAGGAGACGAGCAGACCTGGTGTGTTGATGGCATGCAATATGTTGATCGCCAACGACACTTCTCCCTCTACATCTATCATTTGGATTTGTTAGAATTTGAACAATTTTTGTAATCAACTTGAGTGTGTGAACTTATTAGTGTGTCTTGTATATCGTGAGACAGTTATTCATAATGAGTCGGTGACTAATGAATTGTTCTATTATTATGAATGATTTCTATTATAGTCACATTTTGATGATGAATGCGTTATTCTTATTATAATCCTGATGAGAATGGTTTATGCATTTATAAAAATAAAGCTAAAAGATATCCAAACATAATAATGAAATGACACTATTGTTTGAAGTCATAAACTATATCGTGAACATTCATGTTCGTGAAAACATGAAGCCATGAGATGTTCAATATGTATACACTCATAGTACCATGCCCCTTGGGCAAAGATGAGTGAAAACAAAATACGTTCTGGTAAAATAGAATGTGTATTAAATTGTTGAATATTGTACATAGTGATGTTGTATTATTTATCAATAAAAGTGGATATCATTGTTCTAATATTGCGGATTTAAATAAATAAAAGGTATTTGCTAAATGAATCATGAGTCTAGAACCATTTGTAATGTTCAAACACTTTCAGAACAAAAGATGGATATGAAATTGACAATAGAATACAAGTCTCCATGATTCGATCAAAATGACTAGTATTTGAGTTAAGATTTTAGCACATAAGGGACTTGTGAAAGTTATTTCACAAAATGTGATGATTAAGCTATATCAAAACGTATTGATATGGTATAGGCATCATGATGTATTAGATACATATTTGTTAGAGCTATAAGTCATAATAGTAGCAAACACTTATGAAATAGGGAATCATCCAGATTCGTGGAAACAACACCATAAGAGTTATGGAATGTTTGAGTTTCTAGAGACTTTGATAAAATCATTACGAATAGCACTAATATTTGTAGAAACATTCATAGGCTACTACGAATACAATTTTCCATAACCGAAGGAAAAAACTTGAAGTTGTCCAGTACATTATTACCAAGAAAAGTTTCTCGACAAAGTGTTGATGGAAGAAAGTGAAAGTTCGAAATCAAGATACTCGATCTTACTCCAAATGTCGAGTAATGCAATGGAATATATTTTGTAAAATGAAACTCTACGGGAGGAGGTGAAACTAATGATAGTGATCATGAACGTTTTGATTAAGCACTTTTCTAGAGGGAGTAGGATTCAATATTATATTTCCTACTATGTGGAAATATATTATCAATTCACTTGTCATGTTAAATTAACAAGGCATACCTATGAACTACGAAGAAGCGATGATGAGCCTAAATACGAGAAATGACTAAGAGTCATTGAATCCTAAAAGTTGCATTTAAGATTAGGAAAGTAAAATATTACTTGATATTATTAAGTAAGATAGTTACTTAATCATTCCCGAATAATTACAAAGTTATAAGGAAGAAGTGAAACTTTGAAGGAAGACATAAAGCTCTATTTGTCTTGACAAATTCAACGTCTGACTACAATTATGTAACGATGCTTTAGTCTACTGGATTTACACTTAGTAGTTGAATCCTAAAGTCTCTTAATCGAAAATTCTCGATTTGATAAAAGATCAAAGGATTTTGGAAATTGCCAAAATATTTAGAAGATCCACACTTGTGAAGTATTTATCTAGGATCTAAAAGTTTCTTGATCAAATGTGTGAATGGCATATTTCAGTGGGAGCTATGAGGATATCATGAATGTCTCATGTATGATAATATATTTGAGTGGGAGTGTGTCATCATTCTAGTATGTGTATTTGACATATAGTTAATGGTATAATTGGTATTAGTGATATTTATAAATATTCTTTGAATGAGGTTGAACAAAATATTAAACACCAAAAACTATAGAGATAGATAAGTATGTTTATTAAAACCGTTGAAGTCAAAATGTTTCACTAACATTATGAAGAGAGTTCAGGATGTCCTAGATTATGAAGTGATTCAGAATAGAACCAATTAATAAGTATGTTCTTACTTGTGAAACCTAGGAGACACAATGGGTGTTGACAACTATGGTTGAAAAGGAAGAAAGGGATGATGTTCATCCTATATGACTCTATCATATGTCTCTTTCACATATCACCATGTTGAAATACTTGAGAAAATGTGACCCATGTTCTTGACAGGAAGAACATGTTCTAAAGTAATTCATGAATCACTAAACTAGGATTGAGCATACCATCGGATCTTAGTTGAATGGACAGGATCTACATGGATAAATAAGTAGGCAACTACTTTAGAAATAGCAAGTATGACAGGTTTGGCTAATGAAATTCGATTTCAACTGAGTGTGTTTCTAGTGTACATGACAACATTTAAAGTTCTCGTGACTGATTGACCGTCACTGTAAACACTAAGAAACAAAGTCTCACTCTACTTAGACACATTATGTGAAATGATGAAAATGTCTAGATATTAACAATTTGCAAAAGACATACAATCTGGTAACAGAGATCCAAGACAGAATGTTTCCCATAAGCAAGCATGATAAAAAAACACACGTGCTTATGATCAGGAGATGCTACTAGATTATTTGTAGTCTAGTGTAGGTGGGAGACAGAAGGAGATATGTCCTAGAGGCAAATAATAAATAAGTTTATTATCATATCTCAATTAGTTCATAATAGTTTTGTACTGTGTTATAACTATATCAAGAGAAAACATTGATACAGGTGTGGTCCATAAACAAACCTCTATCCCTAGTAGCCTCTATATAACTAGTTCGTAGGGCAACCCATGATCAAGGTTTCCTGATCATGGAGCATTTATGCCAGTTGACAATGAAGTCATATAATTAGAGAATGATGTGATGGACATTACCCACATAAGTATTGTGACATTATCAAAGTCACATGGTTCATCGTTGCAATAGTTAGAAACAAAGTGACATTCTCCTCGATCCATGAGATCATATTTAATCATTGTCTCTCGTGGCTGCTTTGATTGTATCAACCATCACACCGTAATAGGGTGATCATAAAGTTGCATGTTAGGTATTATAAAGGAACACGTTGAGGTGTATGCATCGATATCGGGATTTTTTCACTCGGGTGTCGGGAAGATACACTAGGCCCACTCTGTGAGATTGTATCCAATAAGCTGCAGCGAATGACTAGGTCATAAGGATACGATATCACGGTAACGAGTTAAGTAGACATATCGATAACTAGATTGGTATATTGATACTAAAGATCAAATCTTGGACAAGTCATGTATTAAAGTAACAAAAGGAATTGGACATAGAGTTTATTGTTCAAACGACAAAGCAATTGTGGAATGCATGGGGATCATTATGAGCATCCCGGTCCTGCTATTGATCATTGATATGAGAGATTTATCGATCATGTCTATGACATTTCTGAACCATAGGGTGACACACTTAAGGGTCTTACGGTGTTCTAAGATCATTATGGAAGCACTGGGATCACCAAATGGAAAGTAGAGAGAAAGACGAAAATATTACGGGTAAAGTCTGAAGTCATTCGGAGTGATCAAAAAGAGGTTTTTCATCATGAGGAAATGTTTAAATATATTTTAATATTAATTATTGTAATTAGTAATAAAATAAATATTTAAAATTAATTTGTTGGGCAACCTTCCACTAATGGGTCAAATCCACAAAGGGAAAAGGCCCAAGAGGGAGGCCACCCGAAAAGGGGCAACCGCCACCTAGGGCCCCACTAGCTGGGCCAATGCATGGGGCGAGTGGGTGGCATGGTAGACCAGTGGGTGTTCCCCGCCCTGGCTAGCCACTATCGTGCGTGCCTTGGGAAGGTGGGCTGCTAGGGAAATGAAGGGAGGTGGGGTGCTAGGGAAGGGATTGGGGAGATAGGGGTGGTGTAAGGGATAGGTGGGGCCTGGAGGAGGCAGAGAGGGGTGCTGGTTCCTGCTGAGGCATTGATGGAGAGGAGAGGGCAAGATTTAAAAAAATGGTAGTAAGAGCTCTTTTATCCTTCCTCCAAACACTAGAGGACAAAAGAGGGGCTTGGTACTGTAGTGCTACAGTAGCACATGACTAGAGAGGGTTAGTGGGTGATGTGGTAGTTATCCAAGAGAATTAGGGAAGATTTGATGAGTTTACCAAATGTTAAAAGAGTAGGTACTAATGTTTTAATTTAATTCATGAGAAGGGATCTCATGGTTAAGTGATGAGGGGTAGGAGAAGGTCAATGGTGAGTGTTAAGGGTTAGTGAGGATCACTGGATTACGTTTGATGAGAAATTAATTTGGAAAAAGTGGAGTTTAAGTGATAGTAGTGATCTAGGGTTTTATTAGTCTGATGCCCTAATACGTTGCTAACATATCCATAATTTTTGATGTTCCGTGCTTGGTTTTATCTACTTTCTTGTGTTTTGTCCACACTTTGGAGTACTTTATATACACTTTCTTGGACTAACCTATTAACAAGAGCCACCGTGCCAGCTTCCTGGTTTCTGCTGTTTTTGGTTCCAGGAAAGTCAAAAAATGAATATTCTCAGACAAAAGCCAAAGTTAGTTTTTCACCGAGGGACACCCGGAGCCAGAATACGAGACGGAGAGGGGCCAGGGGGCCGCCACACCACCTGGCCGCGTGGCCCAACCTGGCCCATGCCAGGGGGTGGTCTGGCCACCCTAGGCACCCTATCGGCCTCCCCTTTCGCCTATAAGATGCCTCCGATACAGAAACCCTAAGTACCCAATCAAAATTCCACGAAAGAGTCTATAGCCATCGTCATCTCCATCCCTAGATCGGGAGGGATCTGATGCTCTTCCCAGCACCCTGCTGGAGAGGGGAATTCACCCTGGAGGCCTTCTTCATCACCATGCAAGCCTCCGGTGTGATGCATGAGTAGTTCATCTCTGGACTACGGGTCCATGTAGTAGCTAGATGGCTAGTTCTCCTCCTTTGTGCTATCATGTTTATATCTTGTGAGCTCCGTTCATGATCAAGATCATCTATTTTTAATCCTACATGTTGTGTTTGCGGGGATCCAATGGATATTGAGATGTTATTTCAGATTGATTATTGATTCTATCATGTCTTTGTTATTTGTGATCTTGCATGCTTTCCATTTTTAGTAGCTATCTTGGCCAAGTAGATGCTAGCAACTCCAAGAATTAGTATTTATGCTCGATAGTGGGTTCATTCCTCTAGTAATCTGGGGAAGTGACAGAAATCTCTAAGGTACTAGATGTGTTGTTGCTACTAGGGAGAAATCAGCAATCCTTTGTTCATAGAACAATCATATTGTTTACTTTACACGCAATGCGTAATGCAATTATCCGTTGCTTGCAACTTAATACTGGAGGGGGTCGGATGATAACCTGAAGGTGGATTATTAGTCATAGATGCAGTTGGATTACGGTCTATGTATAATGTTGTAATGCCCAATCAAGTCTCAAAGGAGTCAAGATGAGTAGTATTTGCATATTGCTTTCTCGATGTTTGTCAATTGCCCCGCTGTAATTTGTTCACCCAACATGTCATCTATCTTAAGGAGAGCCACCACTAGTGAACTATGGACCCCGGTCCTTTCTTTTACTATCAATCTACAATCAATTGTTTACTGTTTTCTGTTTACTTTCTGCAAACTATTACTTTCTTCCACTCGATACGTTTAATCCTTTGCTTTTAGCAAAACTGGTGAGATTCACAACCTCATCGCAAGTTGGGACAAAGTTATGTGTTGTGTTGTGCAAGTCTCCACGTTGCTGCTGGCACCGGTAGTGCGCCCTGCCAAAGTTCAGCTAGCATCACCTTTGAGGTGTTTCATTGCTCCTACTGGTTAGATTAAACTTTGGTTTCATAACTGAGGGGAAACTTACTACTATGCTCATATTACCTTCCTCTTGGGGTTCCCCAACAGGCTCGATATATTTTGGGCTTAGCATGCCACAAAAATAGCTCACTGTTGGATATCTAGTGAGCCAAAATTGATCAAAAGGAGTTGGGTTAGAAAGAGAGTTTGATGCTTAAAACAACTGTGCAAAAATATTTGAAAAAGCATGATTGAGCAGATCACACTACTCTGCCCAAGTTGGAAGAAAATAAGGTGGTCAAAACAGATTATCAAATTGCCTAAAAACCCATGAGGGTTGAAGAAGCTCAGGGCTCCAATTGAAACAAGGAGGGTATGGGTTGATATACAAGGCTGAGTAGATCACCACCATGCCAAGAGTTGGCCAAGAAAAGGTAAGGGGAGTTGGGAGTTCTGCCAAAGTAGGCATGTTGATCAGATTGGTAGAAACAGATTATTTTCTTGCATGCAAAACCATCAAGAACAAGTGGGTCCAATAATGATTTAGTCAAGGGCAAGAATGGGATATGGAAGTACTCCTTATGTTTTACAATATGGTTTAAGTACATTTCCAAAAAATGCACAAGGGTTGAGATAGGCAGAGATTCAAAGATGTGATGTTGATAACAGTTTTAGACTTGGTCAAATTTTGTATGTTTTAGGGTTTTAGACTAGGGTGAAAGATGCAGCGGTTTTGAGCGAATGCAAGGTTCCAAACTCATAACCAAGTGGATGATTTTGAAGGGCAGTTTAGGTAGAACGGATCCATGGCTTGAGTTGGTCTCCTTTACCTTGGAAATTCCAAAAATAGAAGTGGCTCGAAATTGAGTCTGATAAGGAGACATGGATGATTTCTTGAAGTATAGGATCAAAGCAAGTTTGGAAATCTAGGTGGATAAGTTCCTAGATCAGGATAAAGGGTTGGTGAGGGTAAGGCACATCACAAGGATGAGTATAGGGTAGGCACAAGGCCTCGGATTAAAAGTGAAGGGGTTTGAGGTAGAGTTCCAAGGATGATCTAGAGAAGGGGTTGAATTCGCACAACAACTTGGATTGGAGGGTGGATTGTTGGTTGATGGGTTTACTAGAGGATAAGATCCTAGTGTGTATAATTCTAACTCCTAATCAAGCAAGTCAAACAGTAGATCAAGGCAATTCATCTAACAAGCAAATCAGGGCAATTCATCTAAATAAGCAGATCAAGGCAACTCATCTTCCCTACCTTAAGACTACTAATATGAGCAACATCAAGCCTAGCTTGAGGTATAGATAGGTAGTTTGATGGGTTGGAGTTTTGAAGAAGGTAAGAGTCCCTTGGTACTTTGACCAATAGTGGAAGTCAAAAAAATCATAAAAGGTTTTGGAAAGACTAGAGGTAAGATTAATTGAAAGTTCTGTCTTAAAAACATAAGGAGATGGTATCATATAGATCTCCATGATTTTTTGAATAGAAGTTACTAAAGCATTTGGGGTTGCAAAGAAATCTTGGCTCTTGTTTTGGAAATGCCAGAACATTTGAGAATATGTAAAATAAGTCAAGGTATATCTTTTGTTACATAGATTTCGTCAATTGAGGGTAGTGAAGGGAAGTATCTTACCACTACTCAATCAAAAGCACAAATATAATCGATCAAACAACTACTTCACCACTAAGCAAGAAAAGTTTTTGTTCCCCCTAATTCTTGCACTTTGGACAACTAAACCAGGTTGTTGGAAGTGGGATGTTACATGTAATCATGCAGATCATGTTTTTTCATCCCCCTTTCCCAAGACAACCAAAATAACATCCATTACACTATAGCCACGTACTCCCCCACCCAAACAAATTCTAAATTTGGTCAATTACACATCTAATCTAATAGTCCTACAAAAGTCAAAGTTAAAACAATAATATGGATGCATAGTTTTCCCACTCATTAAAAATCAAGTGCTTGGTTGCTAGGATATACAAAAACATAGGAAAAAGGAGCATAAGAGATTTCTTATAATAGTACTTATTTATGCTCAAACTCGCATCAACTCTCATACCCTCACAAATCAAGTACTTATCTATGCATAATTATACAATCTGCAAGACAAGTAGTCACATAAATCTGCTAGCGAGAGCCCTTGCAAAGTACTTATCTATATCCTCTCCCCAACCAATCCGAGCAAATTCTGCATCTAAAATATCACCAAAACCTACTTCTATGAATCAAATCCGGGCATGGACTGAGAGGCTGAACTAATCTTGGGTTTGGGAACGATTGCAATACCTCAAGAGGAGAAATTACAAACTGGATTTAGTGGTGTATCAGGACATGTTCGATGGCCTCCGGTGGTCACCTTCGTCACGGTGCTCGCAGCCTCGGCATCGGCCGCCCCAAATCGCTGGTTAGGATAGCTTCTGGACTAGCTTATTTGCAATTTTGGTGCTCCATCTTCACGAACTAAATCCATATGCCACGGATCCTCTGTTTCGCTCTAGTTTGGAAGCCTTCGCATGGAGGAGAATCCACCTCCTATGCACGTCTGTGTCGTCATGGCCATGTTCCTCATGGGGCAGGACCATCACCTCTATGGAAGGAAAAAATTAGGGGCTTCGCCAAAAGTGAGAGTTGGGCGGCGGCCACAGGCTAGAAACCCTAGAACCAGGGAGCCGTAGGAGGATAATACAGAGGGCAGTATTTTTCCTCCTTATGGGCATGGGGCTGTTTTTTGGTTGGTGTTGTTGGGACGACGCTAAGTCGGTAACATAACTTCAGTAACAAAATCGGCAAACTACCCCGCAAGTGGCCTCAGAACGCTAGTTGCAAGAGGTGACGCAACGACGAATGAACACGTCGGCAACATCCAGTGACAGCACATACTACCTCATGCACCGCAGTTACCCTGAAAAGCCTCTTTGCCGCTCACGCTTAAGTAATTGAGTAATTTTAGATATAAAAAATGTCCAGATTTGAAATTTATTCATATTTTGCAAATATTCAGATTTAAAATTTATTCAAATGTGAGAAAACCAAAAGAAAACCATAAACATTTAGTAGAAAACCCGCTGGAATAAAAGCCTATATATTTTCTTAGTATTTGCAATTTATTTAGTAACTAGGATTTGTATTTGAACAAGTAAAGGACAGTTCCTAGCTAGTTACAAGCAATTAGCAAGAAGAAACAATCAACAATCAAAAGCGATCAGAAATAGTCAACGATCCCAGAAACAGTCGAGCGGCATAAGGGCGTGTACAATGATAGGAAAGACGGGTCTTCTCTTATCCCTCCACATAATATAGTGAAGACAATAAAAATAAGTTGTACAATGAGTCATCTCTAAAAATTAATATGAATTGACTAATTATACTAAGTAATTGTGTTCACAAGGGTAGCCATAGTGCTAGTATCATAAGGAGTATCATGCATACCACCTTGGCAAAAATCTGATGTGGCACCACAATTAATTAAGAGGGAAGTGTTAGTGGTATCATAATATGATACCGTATTATAACACATAGAAATAGATAATTTAAGAGCTATTAACACAACTGGTACTACAACTTGCACCCGGGTTGAATTTTAGTACCACTTCTTGCAAAGTGCACACCGGTGGTATCAAAACTTGCTAACCCTTGACAATTTTGGCCCTAACAGTCCGAATCAGCCACTTGGTTGCTAGCGTGTAATTACAAATTTACACAGAAGTCAAGGAAATAAGAAGAAAGGTTCCAGCTGGTCCTTGTGCGCGGGAAGTGGAGTTTTTATGATTAGGCACCTCCTTCTACCCCTTTTCTCTCTTCTCCCTTACCTGTTCATCAAGCAAGAACAGAGCGCTGAAATTATAGCGCCGAGGCAGGAGCAGTTGGCGACGACACGAATGATCGTGTCGATGATTCTTTCTTCCCCTCATTAGTCCATGCCGCCATACATTACCGGGAGCAGGGCAAAGATCCTCCGGCCTACGGTACACCTCGTTCTTCTCCCCTATTTCTTCTCCTCTCGCGGCCTTTCTCGCGGTGGTGCTCGTGATTGGCCCATGATCATGCGGTGCTTAGTTGGTTTTAGGGGTTGAAATCATGCGCTCGTCGTGTCTTGAGTACCTATATGTCATTTAGGAGGGAAACGCAGCTGATTTGAGTAGATTTGATGAGTGCATGATCATTGCTGAACTCATAGCCTTACTTTTTGCTTAATTTAGAGAAAAGGTAGTTGGTTTTGATGATCTTAGCTGCTGTAATCGACACACCTTCGACATTACGATGTTTGCTGCTCGTGAAAGGGAAAAGTAGCAAATTTTGGTTTGGTACATAATTTTGAGTTGGTGTTTTGAATCTATACTACATGTTTGTAACTGAATAATTGCAGTTTCTAAATGTTGAACATGTTTGGTGAACAGTTTCAGAATATTCAGTATACATGAATTGTGAGAGTTTCAGTTTAATATCCTTGGGTCGATTTGATTCTTAGTGTTGATGTTGTATTTGTTTGTATATATTTACAGTTTCAATGCACTTTATTTAGAAGTGTGAACTAATTCTGATTGTCAATCTCTCAATGTTTCTTGCTGTATTGTTCCCAAGTGAGGACAATGCAAGAATGTTCACTATTGAAGTAGTGCATAATGGATTTTTCTATGGTTTCGGAGAGAATTTGGAATATGGTTCTTGTACTACTTCAAGTTTTGACAATTGTACTGCTGACAGTTGGTCAACAACATGGATTGATGAGATTTTGAGGATATTGGGATATAGGAGAGATGGTTGGTTGGTTGTGTACTAGTCCATGCCAGGCAAGAAGTTGAGTGATGCTTTGGTGATTTTTGAGAGTTTATCATACATTAGGCTTATGATCAATGTGAGTAAGAGATGCAATACACTTATTTTGTACATTGATCACACCAATTTTTTGAAGGGTCTCCGAGAAGGTGCCATTTTAGATAGACCAACTCCTCCTCCAAGTTCAGCAACTCATCATGCTCCAAGTGCAGCAGCTACTTCTGCAACTCCTGCTTCTTATCCTCCAAGTGCAGCAGCTATTGTTGCAACTCCTGCTGCTCATGCTCCAAGTGCAGCAGCTGCTGTTTCTCAAGGTCATGCTACAACTCCAACTACTAATGCTCATGTTCCAACTCCATCTGATCATGGTGAAGGTTCTAGTTCTTCCATGATATTGCAAAGCAAAGACAAATAATTTGGTCTACAAGTTGAAGAACTGGATAGTGAAGGCCATGATAGTCATGACAACTCTTTTTTGACAGTGACTACAAAGCTAAATTAGGGGATGATGATCTATTTGTTGATAATATTGATAAATCAGTGAATGATCACAATGAAAAGGAACTATGTGATGAAAGAGAAGATGAGGGTGCCTTAGAAGATGATGATCTTAATATTGGTGAAGGTGATAGGCAACAGTTGAGCAAGGCTATAAAGCCATTTAATCCAGAAGTTGACATGGATAATCCTTCTTTCAGGCTAGGGATGAAGTTCACTGGTGTTGAGGAACTAATAAAATCACTTACCACATATGGCATTAGAAATAGGAAGCAAATAAATAAAAGAAAGAATGATAGGAGGAGGTTAGAAGTTCATTGTGCTCTTGGTTGCTGTTGGTTCCTAAAATCATCTAATGAAGCAAGAAGGACTGGTGGTTTCGTTATCACTTCATATGAGGGAAATCACACATGTGAGGGAAACTAGCCTATCAAAGCAATAACTTCTAGAATTCTTACAGAGAAATTCAGGCATGAGTTTAGAGATTACCAGAAGTTGGGTCTATAGAGCTTTGATGCAAAGGTTACAAGAGAATTCAAAATGTGCCCTCCAAGGTGGAATCTACGCAGAGCAAGAAAAGTAGTATTGGAACATATCCATGGTGATGAGATTCAGCAATTCAACCAACTTCTTGATTATGGGCAGGAGCTGAGGAGGAGCAACCCTGGATCACAATTTTTCCTCACAACAAATTCAGTAAATGATCCAGATAGCCCTAACCATAAGGAGTACTTGGCCACATTGTACTACAGTTATGGTGCTTGTAAGAGGGGGTTCCTTACTAGATGCACACCTTTCAATTGCTTAGATGGGTGTGAAGGGAATATGCCCTGAGAGGCAATAATAAAGTTGTTATTATATGTATTCCAAGTATATGATAGATGTTTATTTTGCATGCTATACTTGTATTAATATGGAAACCTTAATACATGTGTGTTTCATAAACAAATATAAAGTTCCTAGTTATGCCTCTCTATAAACTAGCTCGTTGATTAACAGAATGATCAAGGTTTCCTGATCATGGACATTGGATGTTGTTAATAACGAGGTCACAACATTGGTGAATGATGTGATGAACATTCATCCGAAGTATAGCATTACGATCAAAGTCATTATGTTTATATTTCTATAATATCATACGAAGTAATCTTTATCCCTAGACCATGAGATCATGTTAATTGCTAACACTAGAAGAATACTTTGATAACATCAAACGTCACACCGTAATAGGGTGACTATAAAGATGGGTTTGGGTATTATGAAGGTGTTATGTTGAGGCTCATGGATCAAGAGTGGAATTTGTCAATCCCAATGACGGATAGATATACTTTGGGCCCTCTCGGTGATATCACATTAAGATAGCTTGCAAGCAAGTGATGTGATCACTAGAATGTTATATCACGGGAACAAGAAAAGAGTGCATGTCGGTAACGAGATCAAACTAGGTGTTGAGATACTGATGATCGAATCTCATACATGTAATATATCGCAATACAAAGGGATTTAATTACTATCATTAAAGGTTCTCTCGATCACAGAAGTCATCGTTGAATGTGTGGGAGTCAGTATGGATCTCCAGGTCCCGCTTCTGATTATTGATCTAAGAGGGGTCTCGATCATGTATGCATTATTCGCGAACTGTAGGGCGACACACTTAAGGGTTGCCAACACCATTTGGAGCAAATATGTTCTAGACGAAAGAATTGCAAAGCACTAGAATTATTTCAATGGACACCAGAATTGTTTCGGGTGAAATTGCTGAAATTGGTTCTACATGTGATACTGAAATGTTGCAGCGGGGTTTTATGTGAATGTTTATTAATTAAAGTAATTAACAAAATTCTGAATAAAATAAATAAAATATTTGCATTAAATTTGGTGGAAATTTAATGCATGTGAGTGGGATTTTGAGTGGAGGCAAAATTGATGTGAGTGGAGCTTCCACCACATGAATGAGGAAGAGGTGGGGGCACCCCCATGGGTTCTGTCCATGGGAGGGGAGGAACCCCCCTCTCCTCCCTCTCAAATCACACCTCCTCGTGAAGGATCTCTCTCCCCCTCTAGAATTATTCCCCCATGGTCTTGGATTAGCGAGATACATGTTCACGTTGGCATTTCGTCTGGAAGGAGTTGCTGCTTCCGCTGCATTGCTGGAGCGAGGAGGTGGAGGTTTTTTGGTGGCCTAAACGTGTGTGCAAGGATGGATGCGCTACTGATTTGCGGCGCTAGGACTTCCACACGATCTTGAGATCGGCAAGCGTTTGACTACATCATCCACGAGTTCCATCTCGTTACACTTTGCCGGTCTTCGAGGGTATGTTCTCTATGGATGTATATCCATCCGTTGCTTGTATCTAGTAGATAGATCTTGGCATATAATAGTTCCCATCGTAGAATTTTTTTGTTTTCTATGCTGCAAACCCAACAGTGGTATCAGAGCCTGATCTATGCGTAGGTGCTTTGCATGGGTAGTACACATATGAGTATGTGAGCGATGATGATCATGTTATTGCATCTTATATGTATTTTGGATATTGGTGGCATAGTGGGATGAAGTGGCCCGGACTAACTTTACATGTCCTCACACATGAGACCTGTTCCACGCTTTACATGCAACTAGTTTTGCATAAGTGGCTAGAGGGTGTCTGTCTCTCCTACTATAGTCAATATCTGATTTACAACGAGTTGCTAATAATTTGGTTATCATCTTTGTGGTTCCATGTTCGTAGGTAAGACCGGTTCTATCTTTGAAAGACCTAAGCCACGTAAAACTTGCAATCGATAAATTAGAGGCGTCTAGTTTAGATCGTTGTTGGGCTAGTGTCATGATATGGTAATGTTTTAAGTTGATGTATAGTTGATACTCTTACAACACACCTAACATGTAAGTTCCATAGACCATGTCCTTACACATAAAGGAATGATAAAGATCATACCACGATGAACATGATAGTGATCAAGTGCAAGAACCATATCATTTAACTTTACACATTTGATGTTTGCATCTTATATTGCTCGTTTGGCATTTTAGTAGCATTATAAGATGATCCCTCATTTAGATATCAAGATAAAAACATGTTCTCCCTTAAGTAAACATCATTTTATGTTTCTCCGCATCAAGACATCAAGTGATGATCGGGTGTACTTGAATCCACGATCATAAACGGGTGTAAGACAGTTTTACACATGCGAGTACTAAGGTTCTTACTTGGCGAGCCTAGCATGTACATACATGGCCTCGGAACATGGACCGAAAGGTTAAGCATGAGTCGTATAGTTGATATGATGCCCATATAGACGCCCGCCTTTGAAGCTACACTGATTCACGTGATGATCGGACTTGGTGTAGTGGATTTGGTTCATGTAATCACCAAAAATACACGAGGGATGTTGTTTTTTAGTGGGAGCTCATTTGTAATTTGATTAGTTGAAGTCTATCTATCATAAACTTAGTCTAAACTTTAAAAATTCTATTGTAGATGGCACCACCTGCTTTTAATTTCAATGTGTTCATGGAGAAAGAGAAACTTGCGGAAAATGGTAGCAACTTTACCAACTGGGCCATGAATTTGAGGATTCTCCTCACTGCTGCACAAAAGCAATATGTGCTAGAAGCTCCACTAGGCCCCCCACCAGCTCCTAATGCCCCTGATGAGGAAAAGAACGTTTATTTGACTTGTTAGGAGGACCACAACTTAGTTCATTGTGGCATACTGTATGGGCTAGAGCCAGAACTTTGAAAGCATTTCAAAAACGGTAATGCCTTTGATACCATGGGAGAATTGAAAACGATTTTTGATACCCATGCTACCGTAGAGAGTTATAATGCTTCTGAAAAGTTCTTTAGCTGCATGATGGAAGAGAACAGCTCCGTTAGTGAGCACGTACTCAAAATGTTTGGGTATGCCGATAAGCTTGTGTCCTTGGGAATAACGATTCCTATGGGGCCCCCGGATTAACCTTCTGAGAATCCCTGTTATGCATACAACCACGATCCCATGATCAGTTAGTCGTGGCACATAACCGACAAGTATCATTACAACATCCGAGACATACCGAATTTACAAGACTTACATAAATGTCGTTATGGCCACATCAATAATCATCAGCGGAACTTCATCACGCGTAGAGCCCAATCCATGCCTTAACCTACAGGCAACTGACTGGGGGAAACGTCCTAGCTCGCATAGTCGCCCACCTCATCTTCTTCTTGATATCTAACCAAGTTAATAGCCAGGGACAATGCCAGTGAGTACTTTGAATGTACTCGCAAACCACCTTAAGATAACAGTAATAACAAGAGTATATGCATTATGGTTGTGGTAGTAGGAGGGCTCCAAGAGAGGTTCTTTTCTCAATTAGTTTCTCTTTTAGATATAGCATCTACATATCTTTGTTGAAAACTTTTGTAAAACATTTTGGAAACCTTTTTGAAAAGTTTTGGAAAACATTAGGACGGGTCACCCATTTGTTCCTTTCTTCCGGTCGTCCCACGACCAAACTCCTTTCTTTCTCGTCCGACCATCCCATGGTCAAAACCTTCCTCCTTTTTCGACCATCCCATGGTCAAAACATTTTCAAAGCCATTTTGTTTCCGAAATCCTTTTTGAAAACAAAACCAGCACCACTCTACAGCAACCTTCCCAACCGTCCATGACCACGGAGGCGGCTATTCGAATAGATTTACACTCTGCAGAGGTTGTACACTTTACCCACACCATCCGGGTACACTACCCTGATCTTCACCGATTGTGGGTCGAGTAACCGATCAAGACTCTCCGGATGCCCACTCCAATATAAGTGCCTACCCTATGAGTGTTGTTCCCCTCAACACCAGGACGTCGGGTACCGAGGACCAACCGGAGCGCATATTGCACGTCCCACGTGCGCGCTTTCAATGAGGGGCTCATAGTAACGCGCAGAGGTCTATAGACCCTTCATTCCTTCTCCCGGTCGATGTCTCACATGGACCATTTGTCCAGAGAAGGCCCACCCTCCAGGGAGTTTCATCCCCTGTAGTAGTTGCGAGGCAGCTTATACCAGAATAGACAAACATCAAATCCAGCCATGTCCCATACCAGAGTAATGTCGTTGCACGGGTTAATTGTTCTAGCAAAACTGTAAAGAACCGGGTGCATTTTCGTAAACCTTTTTCCTCCATCTTTCCTTCAACATTTTGTAAAACAAAACCTTGTTCTTTGTCAACATCTCTTGGGAGGTCCCACCTCACCAAGGTTTTATCATAAAACATTTGGTAAAAACTTTTTCCGGGGTCTTCCCATCCTCAAGCTTTGCTTCGTCTAAATCGGGGTCTCCAAAGGGGTATGGTGTATTACACCATCTATTCTACTAGGGACAAGTAGGTGTCTCCAAGGGGGTAGTACTTAATAGTGCCGAAGTGTAATAGTTCGGAGGAGCCAAAACACTACCATATATATACACCAGCATATAATAAAACAATGCAGTTTCATAAATAGTAGATAAAACATGCATAAGTAAAATAGTAGGACAAGGCTTATGAGCAAGAAGGTGGCTTGCCTGATGATCAACAATATGGCAATATGTCCCTAGACTTCTTCTTATAATACCCAATGATACCAATAATAATTGCCACTTCTCCTGCTCTCTGATTTCATCGCAACTATCATCGTCCAGACATCACATGCAACCAAACAAGGGCACAATCAACACAATGCATACAAGCACCAATACCATACAGCAAGCAAGTGAACAACATCTAACTAGATTCATTAGGCTTTGAGAGGATTGGACCTAGGAGATTGAGATTGTCTTGGAAGCAGGGATGAATATTCCCCCTTAGGGTTTAGTGTCGAGGAACTACCTAGGAGGGGGTTATGGGCCAAAGACTTATTCTGTATGATACCATTTTGTAAAGGTGATACCCATATATAGGTGGTGATAAAATGAATCCAACAAAAGTGGTTTCACTACTTTATCACATTTCTTTAATTACTTATGAATTATCTAGTGGATAAAACTCTAGTTTTTGGAGATAAATCCCCAGAAAAGTTCTGGAGCTCCAAAAATTATTTCCTTTGGTGGTTAGGTAGGACTTGATGTACTTGTTCACTGAGAGTTGGAATCACTCCAAAATAATTACCAGAATGCCCTCAGGAAATTCCCAAGGGTAGTTCTGTAGACATTTTATATTTTTCACCAAATTTAATCTACAGAGGATTTTGATATGAGGTAAAGGGCAATGGATAGGTATTGCAAATACCTCCCAGTACCAACTGGAATCACTCTTTTTGGAGTGGCAAAGCTACTGTAGTGTTTTATCTAGTGAAAACACTAGGGACAAAAATGTTTAATTCATTAAAATTCATCAGATGCCCAATAAAGGGTGAGCTCCTGGGTTTTGGTGGGAATTGGTATGGAGTCTTACTAGGAGTTGGAATTGGGTCAATACCTCTGTTGGTTTAACCTAGAGACATTCCTAAAGTCAGATCAGAGCTATTTTTGTTATTTTTACTAAAGACAAACTACTGTTCACCTTGGCATGGGACCAAGGTGCAAAGATAGGTATGTTCAAAAGCTACCAGGGGCAGTTCGTTTCACTCCAATTGGATATGTGAAGCTCACAGAGGGTTTTATTTAGTGAAATGGATAGGTGCTAGCATTTTAATTTTCACACAAATTGGAAATAATATTAGGCTAGGATTTTGGTTCTGCAGGTTGGGCAAAACATACAGGAACCTGTCAAAAATTGAATCTAGGAAAAATGAGTTATTTTTCATTTTCATTTCGATTTAAACCAAACAGGGTAATAAGCAGATTTGTAAATTTAGAAATAAAGAAAAAAGAGAAGAAGTTTGGGGCTTACTGGGCCGGTTCCAGAGGAGATGTGGGCCGCTCAGCGCAGCAGCCGGCCCACTGGCGCCGGATCAGGGGGGTGGGAGCCGGAAAATCGAATCCGGGGCAGGGCCCGCCCGTCGGTGGGAGAGGGGAGTGAAGGGGTACCGGGGAAGGGTGGCCGTCAGATGAAGTCGTGATGGACAGCCCAGGGTGTTTCTTCTACCCCCAGACAGAGGGAACCCTAGCAGCGGCGGGGACCGGTCGGGGAGGGCTTGTCGAGGCACGCCGACACCGGGAAGGGGGCGGAGGAGAAGCGGTACTTCACGCTGCACGGATAGAGGGGCGGCACGGCATGTTTTGCTTCCGGAAAAAGGGCCCGCACGAGATGACCGAGAGGGACCTCATCGGAGCTTGGGGGTGGCGCCAGTGGAGTCCGTCCTGAGCAAAAGGAAGAGGGGGATTTGATGCAGAGGGAGGAGAGGAGCTCTGCAAGGTCACATGCAAGGGGAGAGGGGCCAGGTAAAGGAGCTTAGCTCGAGGGGGAGGTGGAGGCCGAGAGCTCTCCTTTTTTGTTCTTTGGGCCAGGAGGGAGCAGAGGAGAAGGAGGGGTGCTGGGGGAGGTCGAGTGAGAGGGTGAGGGAGCAAATGAACCAGGGAGGGGGAGTTGGGGTGGCCTCTGGCCATTTATACCGAAGGAGAGGCTTATGGTGGACTTGTCCCATTGGGGCATGGGAGGGAGGAGGGAAACCAGGGCTGGTATTGTTGTGGGCGTGGAGGGTGGTATTCTGGTCGAGCTGTAGAGCAGAGGAGGGGTAGGGTGGCTGCTGCAAGAAGTAAAGAAAAGGTGTGACCAATGGGTGCATCTCTCCTTCCTCCAAGCACTAAAGGACAAGGGGAAGGGGGTGCTACAATGCTAGGGCTACAGTGTTTTCGACCAGAGGGAGAGAATGGAGCTGTACAAGCTTTGTGGAGAAGATTGGATGAGGTTAATGGGGTATTTGTACAAGGTTTTGATTGTTGTGCTCTTTTGATCACAAGAATGCTTGTGAAGGGGTTTCTTTATTCATGTTGGAAAGAGTGGAAGAGATGGTACTGGTGGGTAGATGAGGTCAAGACACACCTCCAGGAATTATTTGAGATTTTTCAAAGGATTTTAAGTCCACTTAAGATCATTTATCCAAAAATTACAGAAGTAGTTTCTAGAAGATCATTTGATAATTTTACATTGGACAGGTGGAGTTTTTGATGTGAGATGGTCCCAATTAGGAATACCCACTTAGGGGAATTTTCCCAAGATTTATTGGGGCTTAAAAGTATTTAAAACATTTATTTTGTTATTTCTGCCATTTAGGAAAAAGGGCAAAAAGAATTATTAAAGCTCTTCAAAAATATTTATTTTTGACGTTGGAAGATAGAGTATGATATATGGAACTCATATGAGCCAAAATTTGGGGAAGTGATTTGGCAAAACCAAACTTTCCTTTGGGAAAGGAGTTTTAGAGATTTTGACTATTAAGGAGATTTGTTAGATTTGGTGCCCTAATAATTATGGAAATTATTTGATAAATCTTGATGATCAAGGTAGATGATTTACACAAGGTGTGGAAAGCATTTGCAACCTTGGGATTGGAGAATCCAAGTTGATTTTGGGGGAATACCCTAGATTAAGGATCTAGGGTGATGTTAATTTCATACCATCAAAACCATGTTGGCTCTTGGAGCTCAGAGATCCCCTTGGGGCATGGGATATATGGATGTATGGACCAAGTGATGTATATTGCAATGGTGTAGGGGTTTGATCTTGATCCTGCTTGAGCTCACCAAGATAAGCTTTCAAACTTCGAATAAAATAAGCCTGCCAAAGTAGATTATCAACTAGCCTTCAAAACCTTGTGGGTTTAAAAAGCTCAAGGATCCAATTGGAACAAGTGAAGTAGTTAATGATAGACCTATATGTGTAGAACACAACTGACGAGGGTTTAACTCATCAATGCCCATGTTATGGACTTGGGTTTTAGAGAAGGAGGGAGCGCTGGAGACATCTATCGGCTAACAGACAAGCACACAGGGGACAAAGATTTACCCAGGTTCAGGCCTCGTAGAGGTCCCTACTCCTGCTTGTCTGCCCGTGGAATTATTGAAGGAATCGAAGGTTACAATGGTGCGCAGATGCAATCTGCCGAGGGTTGTGGAAACTAAGGGTTGCGTGTGTCCTCCTCGCCGCCCCCTCCCAGCCTTTATATAGATAGGCTAGGTCCTGGGTAGCAGGTCGAGTCGGTTACAATTTAGGGTTTTCCCCTTTGAACTTTCTATCTTTAGCTTCTTCTTGTTCTTCAAGTAATCGAGAGTCCGCAGGTTACTCAAATCCTTCGTTTGGGCCTTGGCGACACCGTGGACCTATACGTATTTAGACCGTATATACCAAGCTCGAGTACCTGTAGGGTATACCCATGTCAACAACCATGCCAAGATTTGGTCCAAAGAAGTTTGGATGGTGGTGTGAGCTTCTACCAAAGTAGGCATGCTGACTAGATTTGCAGGAATAGTTATTTTCTTGCCTGCAAAACCATCAAGAACAAGTGGGTAGGAGGATGATCTAACCAAGGGCAAGAGTGGACCTTAGTAGTCCTTAGGATGGTTAACAACATGGTTCAAGTGCATTACCAAAAATTCACAAGGGCTGAGAAAGGGAGACATCCAAAAAGGTGATGTTGAATCAGTTTCCAGACTAGAGTATGAGAGGGGATGTTTTTGATGGGTTGCAAGGTACCCAAGCATCATCAAGTGGATGATGTTGAAGTGTAGATTGATTAGGAGGGATCCTTGCTTGATATTGGTCTTCATTGACTTGGAAGCTTCTAGAAGGAATATCTTCAGAATTGATCTGGTTAAGGGTTTTAGGTGATCACCTGGTGGCCAGGGATTAGATCCATCTTGTATTCTTTCTTAGGATTTGGTGATCTTGAAGTATCTTGATCCTAGTGGATGAGCTCCTAGGGTAGTTCATACTACTTCTAAGCAATCAAGTCAAACAGCAGATCAAGGCAACTCATCATACAAACAAATCAACTACTACTGGGGTTACCACCAAGCTTAGCTTGAGGTAAGGATGGGTATTTTGAAATAGGTTGGAGTTTGAACAAGGTAAGTTCCTTGGTATCTCTACCAAGAGTAGAATTCAAAAGCTTACAAAAAGGTTTTGGAGATCCTAGAGGTAAGAGTAGTTGAAGGTTCTGTCTTGAAAACATAAGGAGATTATATTATATAACTATCCATAGTTTTGTCAATAGAAGTTACAATAATAGTTCTGGTTACATAAGCATCTTGGCTCATGTTTTGAAATGCCAGAACATTTGAGAATATGGAAATTAAGCCAAGACTGTTTTGGGAAGTAGCTTTTGTCAACTGGTGTTAAGGTAAGGAGTATATCATCTAATACACCTTCATATGCATAAGAATATCCAAACAACAAGCAAACACTTCAGCATTAAACAAGAAAAAGTTTTTGTTCCCCCTGATTTTTGCATTCTAGACAACTAATCAGGGTTGCTGAAATTGGGATCTCGATAATAGTGTTACGCATATTCATAATTTTGATGCTAAAAGGATTAAACTTGATGATGATATATCTACATATGTGTGGCACTGCCGTCTAGGTCATATTGGCATTAAATGCATGAGGAAACTCCATTCTGATGGACTTTTGGAATCACTTGATTTTGAATCATTTGATACATGTGAGCCATGCCTTATGGGCAAGATGACTAGAACGTCGTTTTCCGGTTCAATGGATTGGGCGACATATTTATTGGAAATCATACATACTAATGTATGTGGTCCAATAAGTGTGTTGGTACGAGGTGGATATCATTATTTTGTTACTTTCACGGATGATTTGAGTAGATATGGGTATATCTATTTGATGAAACACAAGTCTGAAACCTTTGAAAAGTTCAAGAAATTTCAGAATGAAGTGCAAAATCATCATAATAGAAATATTAAATTTCTACGGTCTGACCGTGGAGGTGAGTATCTTAGTTACGAGTTTAGCGCACACATGAGAGATTGTGGAATAGTTTCACAACTCACACCTGTTGGAACACCACAACGTAATAGTGTGTCGGAACATCGTAATCGTACTGTATTGGATATAGTTCGATCTATGATGTCTCTGACTGACTTGCCACTGTCATTTTGGGGTTGCACTGGAAACTGATGCATTCACTTTAAATAGGGCACCATCTAAATCTGTTGAAATGACACCATATGAATTGTGGTTGGGAAACAAACCTAAGCTGTCATTTTTTAAAGTTTGGGGTTGCGATGTTTATGTGAAAAAACTTTAACCTGATAAACTTGAACCCAAAGTGGAAAAATGCGTCTTCATAGGATACCCTAAAGAAACAATTTGGTATTCCTTCTATAACATATCCAAGGACAAGGTTTTCGTTGCCAAGAATGGATCCTTTCTAGAGAAAGAGTTTCTCACAAAAGGCGTGTGTAGTCAGAAGGTAGAACTCGAAGAGGTTATTGAACCTTCTCTTTATGAAATGGCGAGTGGTGCAGCCCTGGAAATTGTTTCGGAGTTGACTTCACCGAATGAAGAGGCAACTAATGATAATGATCATGAAACTCCCAAAGAGGACACTACAGAATCTCGCAGGTCAAGCAGGACACGTGCAGCTCCTGAACTATACGTAAATCCTGTTATGAATTTCATGGTTGATGAAATAGATGACCCTACGATGTATGAAGAAGCGATGATGATCTCGGATTCAAACAAATGGCTAGAATCCATGAAATCCAAGATGGAATCCATGTACGAAAACCAAGTTTGGACTTTGGTGGACTTACCTCACGACCGAAAGGCCGTTGAGAATAACTAGATTTTCAAAAAAAAACTGATGCTGATGGTAATGTGACCATCTATAAAGCTCGACTTGTCGGAGAGGGGTTTCAACAAATTCAAGGAGTTTACTACAATGAGACATTCTCTCTCATAGCGATGCTAAAGTCGTTTAGGATTATGTACAATTGTTGCATATTTCGATTATGAAATATGGCAGATGGATGTCAAAATTTCGTTCCTCAATTGTAATATTGAAGAAGAGTTGTATATGATACAACCTAAGGGGTTTGTCGATCATAAGGGTGCTAATAAGGTATGCAATCTTCAGCGATCCATCTATGGACTGAAGCAAGCATCACGGAGTTGGAATCTCTGCTTTGATGAGGTGATCAAAGAGTTTGGATTTGTCCAAACTTATGGAGAGGCTTGTATTTACAAGAAAGTGAGTGGGAGCAATGTGGAATTTTTGATATTATATGTGGATGACATATTATTTATTGGAAGTGATATAGATCTTTTAAACAGTGTTAAAAGTTATCTAAACAGCAAATTTTCGATGAAGGACCTTGGTGAAGCATCATATATATTAGGCATTAAGATCTATAGAGATAGTTCAAGGCACCTAATTGGGCTATCGCAAAGTACATACCTTGATAAGATACTAAAGAAGTTTAGTATGGACGGAAGTAAGAAGGGGTTCTTACCTATGAAGCAAGGCAAGACATTGAGTAAGACTCAAAGTCCGGCTATGGTGGAAGAAAGAGAGATAATGGATAAGATCCCCTATGCTTCAGCCATAGGCTCTATAATGTATGCCATGCTATGTACAAGACCGGATGTGGCACATGCTATTAGTTTGACTAGTAGGTACCAATCGATCCGTGGTTGAACCTTTGGATAGCGATCAAGAATATCCTTAAGTACTTAAGAAGAACTAAGGATATGTTTCTTGTATACGGAGGTTAAGAAGAGCTGGTTGCTAAGTGTTATATCGACGCTAGCTTTGACACCGATCTGGATGACTCTAAGTCTCAATCCGGATACATATTTCTCTTGAACGGAGCAGTAGTTAGTTGGAGGAGTTCCAAACAACCTGTGGTGGCTGGATCAACGACGGAGGCAGAATATGTTGCCGCTTGCTTGAGCGACACGAGCGGTTTGGATGAAGGAGTTCATAACGGAACTAGGTGTGGTTCCTAGTGCGTTGGACCTAATGGTGATCTATTATGACAACAATGGATCCATAGCCAACGCCAAGGAACCAAGGTCTCACAAGAATTCCAAGCATATTAAGCGTCGGTTTCACTCCATTCGTGAGCATGTCAAGGATGGAGATATAAAGATTTGTAAAGTACACGCAGACCTAAATGTAGCAGATCCGTTTACTAAAGTTCTCCCTAGGGCAAAACATGATCAACACCAGAACTCCATGGGTGTTAGATTTATCACTATGTAAACTAGATTATTATCTCTAGTGCAAGTGGGAGACCGAAGGGAATATGCCCTGAGAGGCAATAATAAAGTTGTTATTATATGTATTCCAAGTATATGATAAATGTTTATTTTGCATGCTATAATTGTATTAATATGGAAACCTTAATACATGTGTGTTTAATAAACAAATATAAAGTTCCTTGTTATGCCTCTCTATAAACTAGCTCGTTGATTAACAAGATGATCAAGGTTTCCTGATCATGGACATTGGATGTTGTTAATAACAAGGTCACAACATTGGTGAATGATGTGATGAACATTCATCCAAAGTATAGCATTACGATCAAAGTCATTATGTTTATATTGTTATAACATCATACAAAGTAATCTTTATCCTTAGACCATGAGATCATGTTAATTGCTAACATCGGAAGAATACTTTGATAACATCAAACATCAGGCCATAACAGGGTGACTATAAAGATGGGTTTGGATATTCTGAAGGTGTTATGTTGAGGCTCATGGATCAAGAGTGGAATTTTTCAATCTCGATGACGGATAGATATACTCTGGGCCCTCTCGCTGATATCACATTAAGATAACTTGCAAGCAAGTGATGTGATCACTAGAATGTTATATCACGGGAACGAGAAAAGAGTGCATGTCGGTAACGAGATAAAACTAGGTATTGAGATACTGATGATCGAATCTCGGACATGTAATATATCACAAGACAAAGGGATTTAGTTACTATCGTTAAAGGTTCTCTCGATCACAGAAGCCATCGTTGAATGTGTGGGAGTCAGTATGGATCTCCAGGTCCCGCTTCTGATTATTGATCTGAGAGGGGTCTCGATCATGTCTGTATTATTTGCAAGCCGTAGGGTGGCACACTTAATGGTTGCCAACACCATTTGGAGAAAATATGTTCTAGACGAAAGAATTGCAAAGCGCTGGAAATTTCAATGGACACTAGAACTGTTTCGGGTGAAATTGCTGAAATTGGTTCTGCATGTGATATTGAAATGTTGCAGGGGGTTTTATGTGAATGTTTATTAATTAAAGTAATTAACCAAATTCTGAATAAAATAAATAAAAGATTTTTATTAAATGAGAGTTGCATTAAATTTTGTGGAAATTTAATGCATGTGAGTGGGATTTTGAGTGGAGGCAAAATTGATATGAGTGGAGCTTCCACCACATGAATGTGGAAGAGGTGGGGGCACCCCCATGGGCGCTGGCCATGGGAGGGGAGGAGCCCCCCTCTCCTATAAAAGTCCCCCTCTCCTCCCTCTCAATGCACACTTCCTCGTGAAGGATCTCTCTCTCCCACTAGAATTATTCCCCCATGGTCTCGGATTAGCGAGATACATGTTCCCGGTGGCATTTCATCTGGAAGGAGTTGCTGCTTCCACTGCATCACTGGAGCGAGGAGGTGGAGCTTGTTCGGTGGCCTGAACGTGTGTGCGAGGACAGATGTGCTGATGATTTGCGGCGCTAGGACTTCCACATGATCTTGAGATCGGCAAGCGTTCGACTACATCATCCACGAGTTCCATCTCGTTACACTTTGTCGGTCTTCGAGGGTATGTTATCTATGGATGTATATCCACCCGTTTCTTGTATCTAGTAGATAAATCTTTGCGTATAATAGTTCCCATCATAATAAAAAAATTATTTTCTATGCTGCGAACCCAACAAGGTGCCACATAAAAACTAAATACAAGGGTGTTATGTTGATAGTTGTAGGAATAGACCCAAATGATTACATATATCCTATTGCATTTGGTCTAGCTGAAGTTGAGTGCACTAGTTCCTAGGAGTGGTTCCTTACAAATCTAAAAAAAGACCTCAACATAACAAACACTTTCCCATGGACAACTATGAGTGACAGACAGAAGGTATGCATTTTGGCACATTGTTACCTACAATTGTCATATTTGTTTACCAACATGGTATCATTATATATACATTTGTAGGGTCTAATAAATGTAGTGGACAAGATATTTCCATATGCATAACATATATTTTGTGTGAGACACTTGATTCAAAACTTCCAGAAGGGATGAAATAGAGGAGAGACACTAAAAAATGACATTTGGGCAATTGCAAGTGTTGGGTTCTGTAGCAGAAAATAAAAAATTCCTAACGATGCAAACACCGTAGCCAATATCTATTTTAGGCGGATGTAAAATAATGGAGGGATTCAGTATTCATACCCTTGAATACCGAAAGCTTTTACGTTCAGGAGAACGTTGATGATGAAGACGAACAACGGCGTCGACCTCAAGGTCGTGCAGACGAACGGGCGCCATGCTCCAAGCTCCATAGCTTCAACATCCTAGCTTCAAGCGCCAAGCTCCAAGTTCCGCAAATGCAGCACATCCAAAGTTCTACAAACATTCGGTTTAGAGACGTCCCCTAGACTCCGATCTAGCAGAGCAGCGGAAGAAGATTGATCCGGACCGAAGTCCCAACAGCACGACGATGTGCGTATGGTGGAGAGATCTCTCCTCATATGCATGTTCCAATGGAGGAACCACACGTGAGGGGGGAGAGAGAGAAAGAGGGGGAGACATAGAAATTGGGATGCCTTTGGAGGAGGGGGTGCTCTTCTTTATATAGGCTCAATGGGGCACCTCCTCTCCTCAAAGTCCTGGTGTGGGACTAAAGGGAGGAGGAGGAGGTGGCCAGCCAAGGAGGGCCTCCCCAATGCTCCTTGGGGCACTAGGTGATGGCCGGACATGGGGAGGGCTCCCCACAAGGCCTCCTTTGGCCGGTTAGCCAAGGGGCTCCCTCATGGGCCCTTTTTCCCCTAGGGAAAAGGCCCATGTAGGTGGGCTTCTCCTTTTAAATTGATTTAAACGTATATATTGACAATTAATTCACATAATCAATATCAAATACATATTATTTAATATATCTTACTCCGAAACACCTTTCGGACCCCTCCGATCAACATCGTATTTGACCGGAACACTTCTGGTACCTCCCCGGAACAATTATCATGTTGTTTCTCTTTTCTATGTCAATCCCGAATCAATCCCTAAGTGTCACTACCATTATGCGTGCCACCCTTATGGTTCTCATTGCAATGTTTTTCTATGTTTTTCTAGTCATTGCAATGTTGAACATTGCGACTGTTCTCATTGCAATACTTTAAGTTGGGTGTGTGTCCATCACGTCATTCATCTAATGACATGACCCCATTGCTAATTGACATAAATGTCCATGACCGGGAAACATTGATCATCAGTTGACCAATGGACTAGTTGAATAGAGGCTACTAGGGACCTGCTTTGTTTACATATCACACGTGTAGTAATGTTTCCACTTAGTAGAATTAGAGCATAGTATAGAACTTATTATGAACATTTGAAATATGACAATAAACTATCTTTATTATTTGCATCTAGGGCATATTTACAAGTCTCCCACTTGTACTAGAGTCAATAATCTAGTTTATTACTCTACGCATTTAAGACATATGGCAATTGGTGTTATTCACATGCTTCGCTTGTGGTAAACCTAATCTCCAGAACTGAAAATTTCAGGTCTGTGTGTATTTGCATCATTATGCATCACTCATTCTCAAATGAGATGGAATTGTATAATTTAGTCCTCTGGTGAGACCTTATTCCCTTGAGCTTAAACACATGTTGACACTATTGTCGTAGAATAGATCTTCATAGTATATCCCACTTGGAACTGCACCTAGTTTGATAACAAACTATTTGACAAAAAATGCACTCTTGCTCCTAGAGCAGATATATACTTAGTCTTTTGTTATAGTATCCATCACAATGTCTTAAATTTTGGAACACATCCAAAACTATCATGGAACTTTCTTCCAGTTCATTGTGCCGCCTTAACATATAGGCTAAATTGAGATAAACTTAATTTGTATCTTGTGACAAAGCTAGTGTCAATGTAAAACTTTACAATGAACTATTTGTCACTTTTCTATACATGATGTATATCCTTAGTCCTTCAAAAGCACATAGGATATCCTAACTATTATCCAATGATCATTTTATGAATCATTCTGATATATATGCTCATAACATTTAGAGCATAGGATATATCTAGATATGTACATATCATGTCATACATGATTTATCAAATCATTCATGTGATTACTCACCAAGTGTAAAAACACTTGCTTCTTGCTCCAACATATTCCATGCGACAATAACCTTTCTCGTCGTTTCCATACTGAAATTTATTCAATATTTCATATATGTACTTTGGCACAACCATATTAGCACTTCCATATATCTATATAGATATTGATGCCCAATATTCTGGTTTTGCCTAATTCTTTCATTGAAATCTAATTTTAATGAAATTCTTAACTTGTGTCAATTAAAAGATACATCATTTCCAATCAATATGTACACTACATTATGTATTAGAAATATTTCTCTGCGCTCCCACTTAATTTCTTGCAAATGTAAACATCTTCATTGTCTCTGCTCAAAATAAACCTTTTATCAATTTCATCACGATGAAGATTCCAACTCCGTGATGCTTATTTCAACCATTGAAATTTGCATGCCTTTTAGCATCCTTTTTTAATTAACAAAACCCTTTAGACCGTGTCATGCACACGTTCTAGGTAACCATTCTTTTAGAAGAATGTTGTTTTGTTTTGTTCAATTACCATATACCAAGATTTTCATATGTAGTGGCAGCTACATTAATCTGTTCAGACTAAATATCGCTATAAAAGATCAAATCTTATCATAGTCAACTCATTGAACATAATCGTAAACTATTTTAATGATATGTCGACTATTTCATAGATATGAAACATCCATGTCTATTTCTTTATAGATCCAAATATTATCAATAGGCTTCATGCCTTCTAGAGGGTCTTCCAAGTTCATAACTCGATTTATCGTATATGGAACTATCACGGATTTCATGGCTTCTAGACATTTGACAGAGTTAGGGCCCATCATCGCTTCTTTGCATGTAGTTGGTTCATCATTGTTAAACAATGATTCATTCTCAAATCTTGCTATTTGATTGCTACCCGACATAAGCGGTTCAATAGGAACTTAGATCTCGTGATCTCAACCTTTGAGGCACGGGAACCATGCGCATTGTGGCCGCCTCCGGGACAATTTCCGTTGTTGTGCTACTCTGATCATATAACTCAGGTTCAATAACCTTATTCAATGTTCTACTGTCCTCCCATTGAACTTTTCATGAAAAGTTCCTTCTCAAGAAACTTGATTTTCTTAGCAACAAACACTTTTGTATTTGTTGAGGAGGAATTCCCAACGGTCACTTTGGGATGACCTACAAATATGCTATTATTCGACTTTGGTTGTATACATTTTACATATGCCTTGCATACCAAAATTTTAAGAAAATACAACTTGCGTTTTATCCCATACCATAACTTATTATGGTGTCATTTCAATGGATCATGACGACGCTCTTTTCAGTGTAAAAGCGGCACTCTCTAAAGCTTAATCCTTCAAAATATAATGGTAGTTTTATATAAATGACACCTTTGATCTTACCATGTCAAACAAGGTTTGATTACATTTCTCAAACATTCCATACTCTAAGGTGTTTAGGGAAACGCAAGTATATGGCACAACTCCTCAACTCTTAGGCGTTTTCTAAACTTTGTAACTCAAATATTTTCCTTTATGATCCAATCATAAATACTATATTCTCTTGTTACAATAATTTTCCACTTCATCTTGAAAATCTTTAAACACTTTCAAAATGTTTCATACTTCTTCCTCATTAAGTAAATATACATATATTCACTCAAATATTTGGTTAAAGTACATGAAGTTGAAAGATCCACCGCACACACAACTACACATAATGGACTATATACATGACTTTGTACAATGTCCAATAAGTTAGTCGTCCGTTCCTCTTTTGGCCTATGAACGGGTTTTAATCATCTCCAGGAAATTCTCACAAGCATCATTTTGATTCAAAATAAAAATACTCCAAAATCCCATCAACATGGATTTTCTTCATGTTTCATTTCCAATATGATTTAAACGGTGGTGTTACTTATAATCATTTGTCTTATGACATTTTGGCACCATAATTATGGATGTAGTTTCTCTAATCAAGATTTATAAGATCCCAATCATCCTTTATGAATATGGCGATAATTTGAACAATTATTGTTCTCATAATACCAGAACCAAATAACAATTATTGAAGGGTACGTTTGATTCCAACGAGAAACACAATAACACTTTATTTGTTTTTTTGACGAGTATCATACCGTATTCTTTTGCCAGTTACTTAGGCCATTGTAGTTCTTGTATTGTGTTGTTCCGTATGAAAATTCATACCAACCAATCTAGTATCCAATAACCAAGAACCATACTATTTAATAAGCAACGAATACACCTATAACATGTATATCATCTATATACATGAGCTGGACATTTCCAGTTCATTCTTTACTACCAAATCATTTTTCAGATCCTCTTTCAGCATTTCCTTTCCTTTTAGAAGAATCTATGAACATCAATAGTGGCGTCACACATAGTCCAAAGTGTATTAGTCAAACACTAATTCCCTTGGACTTACACTTTGATGTAGATCACCATCATCAAATGTTTGACGTTCTTCCAAATTCTGTCTTTAGTAATCTTTTAGTGTAGTAAACATTTTACCTACACCTCTTTTATTCATCCTACCATGACAAGTTTCATGATCATAAAGATGAATTGTGAGTATAATAGTAGTTCCCAAAACCTTTTGGGAGATCAAGACGCCTAGCATTTCCAATCTTCACAAATCCTCATACAATAGGAGAACTTGTATCTTAATAAAATTAGACTCTATCACTTTGCAATTAATCATTGCTTCAGATATCATAATATCTTTCACACATGATAGTTTCTGAAAACAATTCTTTTTAGCTCCTAGGTAACCTTAATACCCAAAACATCTTTTGAATTTCAAGAATTATGGAGGAAATTGTGATAATTAGATACCAACACTCGAATTCTTACTCTTGATTTAATACTACTTATTAAATTCCATGGAGTAATTGAGGTTTGATAAATATGACTTTAAACTTTACATTGACACTTCAAACAATACGATACCAGTTCGTAAAGTTGAATATCCAGATTTCAATAGTTCTAATATCTCAATTAAAGCTAAAACACAAGGAAGTAAACGGATGCCAATAACTACAATGAACTATGCAAATTCACTTTAATTTTGTTCATAATATGAGTTAATGTTTAATTAAACTAAACGTCTAGAACTCCCACTCAAACGAACATACCTCATCGTCGTTTGGTGATTACATGACCCTAATTACTACACCACCCCCGATCGTCACGGCCGATGGCATAGCTTCAAAGGTAGAGATTCAACAATGTCAATCACATCAACCATGTGACTCATGCTCGACCTTTTGATATCTTGTGTTCTAAGGCCATGTTTGTACATGCTAGGCTCGCCAACTCTAAATTATGTGTATTGTAGTGCAACATGTCTTACACCCACTGTATGTGAACACAGATATGTCTGACACCCGATCATCGTGGCGTGCCTCATAATGGAGAACTTTCTTAGTGGTGCACACACAAAGGGAATGAGAACATTGGAATTATGGTTGAGGGGTCATCTTATAATGCTATCGTCGTATATCTAATACACACAAAATAAGATGCACAGTGTAATTTACATCAAATGTAATGTGACATGACATGGTTGTCGCACCTTGATCTCCATCGAGCGCTCCGGCATGGTGTCAAGGTCCATGGTGTCTCTAGGCCGGTGGTAGAACATTTCATAAAACTTACTAGTACCATATCAAGTCACACTCCCGTGCAAAATAAAGTTAGACGTCTCTACTTTATCTTTGCATGGTTTACGCGGTTGTTAGGGATTTCGCAAGAGAACCATTTCTTACTACAAACTTCCAACCATAACATGGATTGAATAGTTGCCGCTTTAAGTCCCTTACCAGGGCCATTGTAAATGCCATATCAACTAATGTTGGACATACAGACACCCGCTGGCCACTTATATGGTACAAGCCATATGTCAGTCGTGGAACGAGGCTCGCTTAAGGTTACGCGTAGGGTCGGTCTAGACCGCTTCATCCGACATTGCCGCGATATGAACAAGTACACGTCAGATGGTAGCAACTAGAGAATCTATGCCCATACAATCAACATATGGTTTACTCGTATGAAACATCTACGCATAGATCGGCTCTGATACCACTGTTAGGTTTTGTATCAGAAAACAAAAAAATTCCTAACAATGTGAACACCGTAGCCAAGATCTATTCTATGCAGATGTAAGGTAACAGAGGGATTCAGTATTCATACCCTTGAAGACCGAAATCTTTTACGTTCAGGAGAACATTGACGATAAAGACGAACAATGGCATCGACCTCAAGGTCGCCATGCTCCAAGATCCATAGCTCCAAGCTCCTGGCTTCAAGCTCCAAGCACTGCAAATGCAGCATCCTAAGTTCTACACACATCCGGTGTAGAGACATCCCCCGAACTCTGATCCAGCAGAGCAGCAGAAGAAGATTGATCCGGATCGAAGTCCCAACAGCACAACAGCGTGCGTATGATGGAGATCTCTCTCCGCATATGCATGTTCCAATGGAGGAACCACACATGAGGAGAGAGAGAGAAATTGGGATGCCTTTGGAGGAGGGGTGCTCCTCTTTATATAGGCTCAAGGGGGCACCTCCTCTCCTCAAAGTCTCGGGTGGGACTAAAGGGAGGAGGAGGTGGCCGGCCAAGGTGGGCCTCCCCAATGCGCCTTGGCCCACTTGGGGCTGGCCGGACATGGGGAGGGCTCCCCACAATGCCTCCTTTGGCCGGTTAGCCAAGGGGCTCCCTCATGGGCACCTTTTCCCTAGGGAAAAGGCCCATGTAGGTGGGCTTCTCCTTTTAAATTTCTTTAAACATATATATTGATAATTAATTCACTAAATTAATATCAAATACATATTATTTAATATATCTTACTCCAAAACACCTTTCGAACCCCTCAGATCAACATAGGATTTCACCGAAACACTTTCGGTACCACCCCGAAACAATTCTGGTGTTCTTTCTCTTTTCTCCGTCAATCCCGAATCAATCCCTAAGCATCACTACCCTTAAGCATTCCACCCTTATGGTTCGGGAACACACAAACATGATCTATACACCTCTCCTATCAATGACCAATAGCCGGATCTGGATACCCATAATGGCCCATGTGCATTCCATGATTTAACTTGATCACTTGAACCTTAAACGTCAAGTCTCATTCCCTTTGCTCTGCGATACTTAGTTTGTCCGGGATCTGATCATCGGTATCTCCATACCTAGTTCAACTTTGTTATTGACAAACACATTTACTTGTTCCCGTGATATTACATCATCGTGACCTAGTCACACGCTTGCAAACTTTATTGATGTAATCTCATCGTGTGGGCCCAGAGTATCTATCCATTATGCAGACGAGCAAATCCTGATCTTGATACATACTCCTCTACACATCCTTTCGGAAAACCTGAGCATCACTTTTATGATCACCTTTTTATGAAGTGTCGTTTGGTACCATCAAGGTTGCCTCCAGTAATGGTGATTATATATGATCTCATGGTTAAAGGAGTGGGTTACTATGTTTTTCTAGTCATCATAATGTTGAACTTTGTGACTGATCTCATTGCAATAATTTAAGTTGGGTGTGTGTGTCTATCACGCCATTCATCTAATGGCATGAACCCATTGCCAATTGACATAAATGTCCATGATCGGGAAACCTCGATCATCAGTTAACCAATGGACTAGTTGAATAGAGGCTACTAGGGACCTAGTTTATTTACATACCACACGTGTACTAATGTTTCCACTTAGTACAGTTATAGCATGGTATAGAACTTATTATGAACATTTGCAATATGAAAATAAACTATCTTTATTATTTTACTCTAGGGCATATTTCTAACAACAAGATCAACATTTGTTCCCAAGTGGTAGAGAAGCAATGCACCTAGGGCAGCAGCTAGAGGAAATGCAGAGCAAGGCAGCAACAGCACAAAAGAAAGAGGGAAGGGGAAAAGGCCTGCAAATTCTATTACTAATCTCAATGAAGAAGTTCCTGATCTGAATGTAGAAGAGTTTCATGTCAGTCAAAATGCACCTGCTTTTGATGACATATGATGTGCATTCATAGTTTTTAAGTTAGGTGCATTTTACATTTGGCTTCTGAATTAGAAGTATTGAGTATTACCTTGTGGATTATATAAGTTGTGTCATGACAAGTTATTCTTGTGGATTCTTTGGATTTGTGTGGTTCATAATTTTTTTATGGGTTTTATGGTTTTCTAAAAATTTATGTGGTTATATGCATTCTAGTGGTTTATGCAACACACTTGAAAGTCTAGGATGATATATGCAACACACTTGACAGTCACTTGACAAGTCTAGGATGATATATGCAACACACTTGACTGTCACTTGACAAGTCTAGGATGATACATACAAAACACTTGACACTCTAGGATGGTAGATGTTCCATCACTCTACAAATGCTTGATGTTTCAGGAAGCAAGCAAGCATATCAGATAGATTCAGCAAGAAAACACTGCTACATTCATAGAAATAAAACACTGCTACATTCAGCACTACTACATCCAGCAAGCAAGCACTGTTGCATTCATAGAAATAAAACAGAGCAAACAAGCATATAATTTGAGACAGATCCCTCATATATTGCCAACTGACTGATAGTTCACATACAGTAGTTCACATCCAAACACTGCTACATTGACAAAACATAGATAGATTCACCAAGCTCTGCTACATTGACACAACATAGAGACATTCAGCAAGCACTGCTACATTGACACTACTATTTCCCATCCAAACACACACACACAACTGCTTATTAACACTACAACAGCTTCTTTAGTTTGTCTCCTTCTTGTGCCTTCTCCATTTTCTTCTCTAGATTCTTCACTTCTTCTTCATTATCTTGTTCTTATCTGCATTTGAGCAAATTCAATTAAAATTCGGCAATTGCAGCTAACAATTACAGTCAGACTAGATTAAGACAATAGTTCAACTTACTGTGGTGGTGGTGACAGCGCACATGGATTTGGCGTTGCAAACGGCGGTGCATGCCCATTCATCGCATTGACCCTGCCCTAGAGGATGCGAAGTTGCATTCTAGGCTCATGTTCGGGGGAAGGAGTGGCCTCCAGCCATGCGTCTCCGACGCGAGGACGCAGTGTAGGAGCATGATTTTATCGTAAAACTTGGCGTTCCTCTCCTCGGCCGCCAATCTTGCTGCCTCCTACTCCTGCTGGACGAAGGCCAAATCGCAGAAATAATGCCCTCAACTGCGAGTAAACGCGACCTCCTCTGTCGCCCCTCCCATCGAGATGTAGGCGACAACCTGCCGCCCATAAGTCACGCCCCTCGGCAAGCAGGGTGTCTCCCCTCCACCGTGCTGTCGAGTTAGCTTTCCGCCCCAGAGCTGGCCGCCATCTCCGTCGAGCTCCTCGTCGTTGCCCGGCATTGGGGATTTGAGTCGAACGACACGTGCGAGGACAAGGCACATAGAGTTACGACGATGAGGGGTGATTTTGCGATATTTAACAAGCCCAAGGGGTTCTCTACAAATGTACATGTCCACTCTGGAAACCACGTGTCACTGGAAGAGTGCCTGGGACCAAAATTGTCAATGGTTAGCAAGTTCTGGTACCACCGGTGTGCACTTTGCAAGAAGTGGTACTAAAATGCAACCCAGGTGCAAGTTGTGGTACCAATTGAGGATAGTGAAGGGAAGTATCTTACTACTACTCAACCATAAGCACAAACATAATTGAGCAAACAACTATTTCACCACTAAGCAAGAAAAGTTTTTGTTCCCCTAATTATTGCACTTTGGACAACTAAACCAGGTTGCTGGAAGTGGGATGTTACATGCAATCATGCATACCATGTTTTGTCATCCCCCTTTTGCAAGACAACCAAAAGCACATCCCCACCCAAACAAATTCTAAATTTGGTCAATTACACATCTAATCTAATAGTCCTACAAAAGTCAAAGTTAAAACAATAATATGGATGCATAGTTTTCCCACTCATTAAAAATCAAGTGCTTGGTTGCCAGGATATACAAAAACATAGGAAAAGGGAGCACAAGAGATTTCTTATAATAGTACTTATTTATGCTGAAACTCCCATCAACTCTCATACCCTCACAAATCAAGTACTTATCTATGCATAATTAGACAATCTGCAAGACAGGCAGTCACATAAATCTGCTAGCGAGAGCCCTTGTAAAGTACTTATGTATCTCCTCTCCCCAACCAATCCAAGCAAATTCTCCATCTAAAATATGACCAAAACCTACTTCTATGAATCAAATCTGGGCATGGACTGAGAGGCTGAACTAATCTAGGGTTTGGGAACGATTGCAATACCTCGAGAGGAGAAATTGCAAAATGGATTCAGTGGTGTATCAGGACATGTTAGGCGGCCTCCAGTGGTCACCTTCATCGCGGTGCTCGCAGCCTCGGCATCGGCCGCCCCAAATCGCTGGTTAGGATAGCTTCTAGACCAGCTTATTTGCAATTTTGGTGCTCCATCATCACGAACTAAATCCATATGCCACGGATCCGCTGCTCCGCTCTAGTTTGGCAGTCGCCACATGGAGGAGCATCCGCCTCCTCTGTACGTCTGCGTCTTCATGGCCCTATTCCTCATGGGGCAGGACCATCACCTGTATGGAAGTAAAAAATTAGGGGCTCTTCCAAAAGGGAGAGTTGGGCGGTGGCTGCAGGCTAGAAACCCTAGAATCAGGGAGCCGCAGGAGGATAATATAGAGGGCGGTCTTTTTTTTTCCTTCTGGGCATGGGGCTGTTTTTTGGTTGGTGCGGTTGGGACGACGCTAAGTCGGTAACACAACTTCAATTACAAAATCGGAAAAATGCCCCGCAATTGGCCTTAGAACGGTAGCTGCGAGAGGCGACGCAGCGACGAATGAATGCCGCATGCCCACGTCCAGTGACAGCACGGACTGCCTCGCGCACTGCAGGTACCCTGAAAATCCTCCCTGCCACTACGCCTAAGAAATTGAATAATTTTATATATGAAAAATGTCCAGATTTGAAATTTGTACATATTTAGAAAATATTCAGATTTAAAATTTATTCAAATGTGATAAAACCAGTAGAAAACCATAAACAATTAGTAGAAACCCGCTGGAATGAAAACCTATATATTTTCTTAGTAGCTGCAATTTATTTAGTAATCAGGATCTGTATTTGAACAAGTGAAGGAAAGTTCCTAGCTAGTTAAAAGCAATTAGCAAGAAGAAACGGTCATCAATCAAAAGCGATTGAAAACAGTCAACGATCCCAGAAACAGTCAAGCGACATAAGAGCATGTACAATGGTAGGGAAGACGGGTCTTCTCTTATCCATCCACATAATCTAGGGAATACAATAAAAATAAGTTGTACAATAGGTCATCTCTAGAAATTAATATGAATTGACTAATTATAGTAAGAAATTGTGTTCACAAGCCACAACATACGAAGCCCCGAGGGGGGCTAAAGCACACTCTTTCGCGTTGTCACCCGCCTGTTTCTTAGACACCTCTTTCTGTTTCCTTCCCGGGCAATGGAGAAATCAGTCTTCTCTTATTTTTAGATATCATCCCTTAGATAAGGGAAAACAAATTCATTTTCTTAATTCTCTCTCCTCCAATTAAGTGAAAATCCAACGTGGCAATGGTAAGTGAAGACTGACGGAAAAAACACCCGCCCGTGTCTGCCGGCCCCCGAGGGCGACGGACGCCTTCCTCAACTCCGGTCGCCCCCACCCCCTCCACCCCTTTCCTCTTTCGCCGGCGCCGGCCTAGGTCATAGGGCGAAGCCCTGGTGGCGCCGGCGCCGACGGATTGACCTTCCCTGCGCCTAGAAGATGGGGTCGGGGCCCTGCTTCTTCATGGCATCTCCGGGTAGCTTTGGCGGTGGTGCTGCCCACGGGTGGCGGGCGCCATGGCTGTGTGTAGTGACCTCGGATTGGTAAGGATCCTAAGTCCCTATGATTAACATGCTAGTCCCTGGATCAATAGCTAGCACTCACAGTCGATGAAATATCATGTAAAATACAAAGTTTTTATTACACGGAGAATCCAGAGTATGAAATTATTACAAAAGTTGCTTAGCATTATGCTAGCTCAAATAACAGCGGAAACATAAAAGCAGCATGAGTCCATCAACGCCCAGGCTTGTCGAGTGTAGACCCGCGATCCCTACGCACCTTTCAATCTTCGGATTCTGCACATAAGACATGCAGCCAACAAGTTGGGTCAATACGTTGAATGTATTGGCAAATTACACCAAGGAGAGAAAAAAATCTATCTCTACATGCAAGGCTGGTATAGGCTGTAGAGTTCATTTGCTCAAAGCTAGTTTTCTTAAGTAGAGAGAAGAAGAGAGGATTTTCCTACTTTGTAAACATTTGCTTTGATAAAATAAGGTCGAGTGGCACACGAGGATATTACGCACCAAGTGTCCAAACAACCAAACACTTGGATATTACGCACCAAGCGTCACTTGGATATTACACACCAAGTTCCCAAATTCCCTCCCATTAGCGATATTACGCACGCCATGGGGTTTCAAAACTTTGTTTTAGAAAAGAGATAGGAAGATCCTTGAGGCCCCATCCTTGACGCTCATTGTTGTTACATTCAGTGAACACTACCGATCGATCGATTGCAATACCCTCGAGTTTGTACACTTTACCCACAATCCACGATCAAGTCCTTTTACAGACAAGACCATGGCGAGGCTTTCCTTAGTAGCCCTCTACCTTAGGATCCAACCGTGCCAAGAATCCTCCAAATGTTGGTACCCGGTGAGGTTTCCCACTAAGTACTAGGCCAAGACAGAGCCCATAATGTATTGTGGTTGCCTTTGGAAGCTTCTGAATTCTGAAACATGGCGGACTTCTTTGATTCTGGGCAGCCGTCCTCCACCAAAAATCACACTCGTTGACCCGACAACCATTCCATGAGAAGAAAACTTAGTTTTATTTTGAAGTGGATTTGAGAAGAAAAGTTTGCTCTAGAGAGCCTTTATACTTAGAAAAATTCTTTGTCTTTCGAACCCCCAACGGTACTTTGTATATATAGCATAACAAGCAATACTTAGCAAAACAGGGGTAACTTATTAGGATGGGAAATCCTAAGTATAGGGCTTCTCATGGCATACTACAAAATCATCGCACTTGCAAAATAATACTAAGGAAAAATTCTACTAGAATATTCTACACATGCATACTACAGAATTTTTGAAGATCATATGCATAGAACCAAAACTGGGACAAAATTATGAACAAGTGGTGTAGCTTGCCTTGATCCGAGCAGCACTCTACACAATAGCACTCCTTAGCGCACTCCGAGCAATCTAACGAATCACAAACATAGATCTGATCACAACTTGTTCAAAGCATACACAAAGGAAAACATGCATGCATGCAACATGGTAGTTTATGCAAGGTTGGTTAAATTGATCAAGGTAGCAAGTTTGTGTTGTGATAGTGTAAGGGTGTCACTAGGATTTATTTCTCCAAGGGTTTAGATCTACTATAGTGTCAGTAAACAAATCCTAGGATTATAAGGAGATCAACCATCTAGTTAGCCCCAAGCTAGATCTAATGACCCTAAGCAAGGTTCAATGATTTGGACCAGTAGGTATTGTGGAAACAAAGTTATAGCAACAAGAATCAAATAGAATAGAATTTTAATTATTTTTCTTATAGATTAAACCCTCTAATCCAATGATTAAAATCTACACCCAAAACAATACAGCAAACCTGCAATATTATTACAGATTTGGATTCTACATAAAATTAGGAATCCAACAGTATATTATAAGCTAAATTTGGCCAAATATTCAATTTTATATGAATTTCGCAAGTTTTAACTTCAAATCTGCAAACAGATCTAACCCTGACTTACTAACTTGCCATGTGTCAGTTCCTGTTTGGTCCGGTACAGCAGCGAAGTGACGGCCTTGTGCAGTTAGCGGCTGGCGTGGCGACCACAAGTGGCGGCGTGCGATTAAGCGTACCCGAGGCCAAATCTAATCCGAGCCACAGATCGAAGATCGAACGGAGGGGGAAGGTGCGGCGACTTACCGTTGCGATGACGGTGGCGGTGAGCGGCGGTGGTGTCGGTGATGACGGCGGCGGCGCTCCGGTGCACTTCGAGGAAGGGGAAGCTGACGCTGGTGATCGTCTCCCCCTCGCGGTCCCGTCTGTCGCCTTGAATTCGGCCCTCTCTTCCTCTAACGGCGACGGCGGCTGCTTCTCCTCCGTAGCTCCGGCGAGCAATCTGCGGCAGCACGCTGCAGAACACAGGGGAAAATCGGTGAGCAGATGGCGTCGATCGGGAGGTCCAGGACGGGGAAGAAATCGGGGAAAGGGGTTCCCGTGTCGTCGTCTTTGCTGGCTTACCGAGAGCGGCGGTGGTTCGAGCCCGTGGAACCGAAGAGGACTAGGGTGCTTAGGGTTTTGGGGGACGGAGGGGGTTGCGCGGCTGGGCATATAAACACGGCCTAGGGGAGTCCTGGCCGAACACGGAGGCGGGGGGGTCGTGGCCGATGGGGACTCTGTCCCGTTCCTGTCGGGTGAGAGGAGAGGGATGACAGGTGGGGTAGGGCTGTCGGTGACGGAGGGGAGAGGTGGGCCGACGGGGCAGGCGGGGCTCCTGCTGGGCGATGCGATGGGCGGTGGGCTGGCTGGCGAGCCGGCCCAGCTAGGGTTAGCCGTTGGCCCTTTCTCTCTTTTTTTTTGTTTAACAATTTTCCCTTTTTCTGTTTTAGTAAAACTCTTCTAACTTTTACAAACTAAGTCCAAAAGTGATGAATCTTGTTTCTAAATTTTCATAAAATTGGGGTGGTCAACATAGGACCATGGCTTACTGTTTTTACAAAGTTTTTGAAGGGTCAAACTACTACAACAAGGGTGCTCACTTATGAGAATATTTAATAGGGTTTTAAAATGGGTTTATGTGCCAGGGTTTTTTATTGCAATTTTTCAAATGCAGGATGCAAATGATGCAAGGATGATGCATGACACTAATATCATCCTAATATAGAATCTGGGATGTTACACTGTGAGCGCCGCCGGCTGCTGTCCCTGGCCAGATCTGGCCGTCTCGGCCCTAGATGGGCTTGGGCGGGCTAGATGCTTCCTCCATGGGGCTCTCTGAAGGCGGCGACGATGACTAGCTGGGGTTTGGGATACGGAGCCGTGGCATTCCCATTGCAGCAGTGGAGGCTAGGGCTTTACGGGCCCGCCTGGCCTGGTGTGTCCCGGATGCTCTGTCTGGTCGATGACTGCCTCTCGGCGTTGGAGGTGGGTTCCTCCCACGGGCCGCGGGGCTGTTGTCCCTCGTTCCGGCGTGTCGTGTGCCTCCGCTGTTCAGGGCACGTGTCGATGTCCGTGAAGTGATGGTGATTTCAAGGTCATGGTGGCGCATGCTGGTTGGTGGCAAAGCTGGGTGGTGGTGTTCCGTTGCGCCATGGTTTGTGTCGGGGTGGAGGTCGGGAGAAATCCCTATCGGTTTGTTCGACCCTGAAGTGGTGCCGCCTCCGAGTGGCACCGGTCCTTCCTCGAGGGCATCCAGGGAAGCCTAGTCTCCACTTTACTTGGGAGTAGCGGGGGAAACCGTAGGACCATGGTCCAGGCAGCAATACCGTGTCGACGGTGCTTCTCTCGAGAAGAGGCTGCTAAGTACTCCGCGCTTCGGTTTGCTTGGAGCGTGGTAGGACAAAGTCAGAGGGTGCAACGATTGCGAGTCTTCATCATCTAGTCGTTTCGCCTTTGCTTTCATTCTTTTTCTTTTTAGGCATGCATGTCTGTTGCCGCAGCGTTTCCTTCAGTTTGAACTCCTGTATCGGTGTGATTGCTATATTAAGACGAAAGCCTATTTCGACGTCACACCGTTGTACATCGCCGAAACAGTCGAGCGAATATGAGATGGGCCGAGCCCAACCCGCACGGCGGGTACGCGGTGTTTCTAATACAAATCGCTTAAAGCGGAGAACAGGAGCTCCCCTCCACCAGGCAGGCAGGAGCACTGCTTTTGCATTTGAAAAGATAAATCAGAGAGCATGTTTTATGACGGAACGTGACAAAAAAAAACGCTGACTACTCCTGGTACACTGTAGATTGACACGGAAGGAATAGCAGTGAAAGAAATGCCACAAGTCCACGACTCAGCTTTTTGACACAACTTAAAATCCTAGCCCAACTCCTCAGTCACAACTTTTTTTTTTTTGATACAAGGTTCAGATATACGGAAATGAACCTAGCACCCCTCAACCAAAGTCGACCAAGTCACCTTCACTGAGATCAACCCAAAACGAGTCTTTATCTGTCGAGTAGCATGCCCATGCGTGTCCGCCTCGAAGGAACAAGAATGTTCAGCTGAACCTGATGACTCCGCGCCTACCCTGAACTTCAAATCCATAGCGGAACCCTTCACTAGAGCAATGACAGACCTCTTTAAGCCACGTGACTCACCAATGGCGCCATCAAAGAGCTGGATTTCTTCTTCTTCATCAAAGCAATCGATGAAACAACGAAGACAGAGATTGAAACCGCTTTGCACTTGCGATATAGCAACTTCTACAGTCGCCTCAACTGCATCATCAACACGTGACACAATCAAGTCAATCTCACCATGATCGCCAGGGATGCGTGTCTTGAATGTACAATTCCATAGTCCACCCAGGTCACGTATGCCTGATATACCATCGATCAGCTGCAGATCATCTTCTTCTTGTTCGCCTGTCTTGATCTTCATGTCATATTCGATTAGAATACTGCCGTACAAATCTATCCCTCGCTTAGGGCCAGACATCTCGATGAGGGAACCCTACAAAATTGCTAGTATTTAGTAGCTCTTCGTATGATAGTAAAAACAGCTGAAGCTAAATACTTCTCTTAAGTTGTGTTACTTGTACCAATATTTACTAAAGGGACACTTTGCAACTGATGACCAAGATATTGTCACCTATCAAACTGAATGGTTGCAGAGTGCAAAATGGTGTTACAGAGAGAAAACTGGTGCCTGGTATTTATTTGATTTTGTTCGAATCCCAAATACGTAATTGCATATGCCTGTTGAAATGAAAAGAGAAAATAAAGTAACTTTTTTATGGATGCCATTCATGCTATGCACCTTTGTATCTATACTCTATGCTAATATAAAAAGACAGAGAGTGTGAGATCCGAACGAACTGCACCATACGCTCTTCCTATATAATCCCCTAATCCAACAATAAATACACCCAGATGTTGTATGACTAACCATCAAAACTACTCCCACAGTCAGTTTCCTAACATGCATGCACACTGAAAGAAAAAAAATGCTGGCCCACTAATCACACAAGCAGTTTCCTAAACCTCTATCCTCTACACTGAGAGAAAAACAAAGTGCTCGCCTGTGCCCCATGACCCCACACGCCGCAGATGCCCCCGCCACTGCCGCTGTGCACCACCACCGTGATCCTCGCTCGACGACCATCCACACAGTCGCCGCCAGATCGGTCACGCCAGCTTGTCGGCCAGTCCTCGCACTTAATAGTAGGCCCGTTCAGCTTTTGGTCCTGCTTAGACATGCTGCACTTCCCCTGCTCCCCTTGCGCACCGCCCAGCCCCCCGCAAGCCTGTATACCACGACACTGTCCTACTTCCTGAGAGGAGCATGCAGCCGCCGACACAAGGGACCCACTGCCATCTTCTCCCCGAGACAGGACGCGCCTGTTCACCTCTCTGACCAACCGAGGTAGGGTTCCTGGATCTGAAGAATCTGAACGCTGTCATTGGCATTGCCACTGCCCTACTTACCTACCTACTGCTCTTGCTCCTAGGATTGTGAGAAGCTTGGAGCATGCTCCAATTGTTTTCCTGTTGACCGAGGGGCCTGACGACATCCTCACAGGTGGCGCCATCGCCAAGACCCACGCCCTTTCTTGCTGGAGGCCGTGTCCCCAACGATGCTGCCGAGGTCGAGGATACGTCAGACAACACAGACCGTCAGTTTTATCTTCTGTTTGCCCGCCAAGGTTGATGTGTTTCGATTAGGGAGCTCATCGGCTTTCCGCATACAAGGTCAGCATGTTTCTTCTGTCATTTCTTAAAAAAGAAAGTGTCTTGCAGAATTCCGTATTGGTGCATTACATATGTATAGCTTCAGTCATGACATTGGAAAATGAAGTGTATTCTGATTTAGTATTGTCACAAATTACACTGATAAGTATCTAAATAATGTCCTGTTGAAGATAAATAGTTTGACGAACCATTCAGTAAGTTGTCTTCTTCCCATGGTTTTTAATACATCCTGCGGCTAGCCCAATACTTGTAAATCTCATCTAGCTTAAGAACAGTCTACTTTGTAATTCTGATGTGGTCTATTCTTACAGGTTGGGAACTTCAGTCATATCTCTCCATTCAAATACTTATGTACCAGCAATGGCCCACTGTTGTTCTGGAGCTATTTATATGTGGTTGTTTATTATGGTTTGCCCATTTTTATATTTGCGCTACACCAATTAGGGATTTGACCATTTGAATTTCTGATTGTGCAGCACACATTTATGGTTTCATTCTATTTCTTTCACACAGAGATCATTTTTACATATCAGCGGTGGAATAATGCATGTTGATTTATGCTCTATTTGTATGAAGGAGCTCCAGGAAATGGTGAGTTTTTGTGGAGCGTACATATCAGATACGGATATCTGGCACCTGTGCTCACATAATAAAATTCAACGTATGAGTTTAGAAATAAATAAAAATGCCATCTAGATATTAGATTGAACTATACCATCAAGTTTCTCTGGAAAAAAAAATTAGCATGCATACGAAACGAAAATGGGAGTTAAAAAGGCATTTCCAATAGGTGAAAAATGCTTTTTTTTGTAGAGCTTAGAAGACTAGAAATTTGAACGTTAAGAATACCATAAAATTTTCCAGAACTAAAATAGTTTCTTGAAACAGGAGCAAGAGTGTCCGGCAACATTTGGCGGTCGATTTTTTGGATGTTGTATGTTAATAGGGTCAAAGATTTGTGAGCCTTGCTGTTGGGGCGTGTTCCCTTGCAGTGGGTTTGTTCAACTCTCCCCATGTTAATGTCTACACTATGCTTTGTTAATCTAATTGGCAAACTATTTTCTTTAATGTGAAAGACGAAGACACGTGCAAGCCCAATCACTAGTGCCCATAAACACGAGATGTGTGGTGTACTATGTAGCAACCAAGAGTCCAAAACTATTTTGTTTGATTACATTTGGAATACATGATACTCACTTAGTTTCACAACTTACAAATTTTCACAATAACTCATCATTTCACAATACAAACATGGTAAAGTAGTGGCTTATACAATCCAAACTACAATTTTGCTAGTTTCGGTTTTGAAAAGTGAATCAAAGTAATTTGAAATCAAGAATAAGCCTACTTAACCCCCTCAAGTATCAAGGTTCGTCTACTTCGTCCCGTCAAGCATAAAATCGGGTTTGATCCCCCAAAGTATCTCATACCATCTGAAATCATTCCCTGGGGTGGTATTGCCCACTTGGCAGGGTCCACCTAATATGAGGACTGTGCCAGGGGGTTACTTGGGCAGTATAAAAGCCGAATAACTGGTTTTTACTCGAGGGGCTTATGTACACCAACCTCAATACAATGGATGTTAGGTAGACTTATTCCTTAAAATAATTGCAGATAAGTATGGATGTGCACCTGCTCCACGATGATGGGATCATCCCTGCTTAAATTGACAATATAATTAAGCAATGGATCCAGACCATCCCGCACTGCTATGTATCCATACAACTCTATTGGGCCACTATCCACAAAAAGTTTAGCCAACTTTATTGAAAAAAACTGCAACATGCGACGAGGTGTATGCTCCGTGCATTTTCCATTACGGATGACGCAATTTGTGGGATTTGATAACATCATAGCCTCCAGCCGAGCTTCATAAAAAAATACAAGTTATATTGTAATTGCAAATTCATACAAGAAAGAAATATTAGCTATATGAAAAGTAAACGTGACGCTTGAGAATCCCATGGCCCTATTGGAAGTTCTAGTTTACATGTAAGTGAAAATTAACTGTACACTAGGAATTTCACTCCCTCAAAAGGTTTTTGTTTTAGGCAAGTGTTACAAATGTTGCACAGAGCTGGTTGGACTGTGCAAAAAATATCAAAAGTGGTACTTTTGTGCAACAAGTGCCTAAAAGTTTAGTGGCTTGTGCAATTTCTCCTAATAAAAAAGGAAACTTGCAGAGGGAAGGAGTAAAGGTGAACCAAATTACTGAAGGCAGTTATCTGGACAATCAAAAAAAAATCAGGGGAGACATGATGTATTGATGTCGCATGAATCCCGACCTAAAGTATGGTCATCTTTTTTTTTCCTCTCCTTTTGCAAAACCTAACAAATGCAACCCTTGAGTACCATTTGACGAGATTTATTTTATCTCTGGCATAGCAAAGACATTTAAATTGTAAAAGTAAAGATATAGAAGATAAATTGGCCTCAAGATTTCAACAGAGACTACATGAGTTGCTCCCATAGATTGAAAAATGTGGTCATAATAACAAACAAAAATAAGGAAAGAGATATTGACCACTTACTCTCATTACGGTCCGCAACGTGATAGTTTCTTTTCCATTTTTGAGTGCCCACGTTATATATAGAACCATCATGGTGTGTGCTTTCTGGAAAAATTTCCAGAGTGGTTACATCTTCTTCATCATTACTGAGTACCACTGCCCTCTTGCGTTCCTTGGTTGCACTCCTTCTAACCTCCAAGGTCGTGCCCCTCGTTTCAACCCCCTTCATGCCTTGGCCGATGGCATGGTGATATTTGGTAGAAGAGATAGGCAAATGCTTACCTGGCTTACGAGACTTATAACCTTTTACTCTACCACGGGTGCTGGCCATGTTCCGATATCCATGTGAAAATCTATCACAAATTAAAAAAAGGCAACCTCAGCATCCAACACAAATTTTACTCTTTTTAAGTCCTTTTTTTTGCCACTAAATCAACACAAAAAGGGTAAATAGAAACCTAAAGTTTTTCAGAGTACAGTTCCAGAACTACACCAACGATTAAAGGTTTACCATGGTATCAAGAAAACATACCCAGAAACACGACGTAAAGCCGGAATGGGAGCCGCGGTGAGTGGGAGAACTCGCAGTGCAAGCGCTGCTGGCGACCAGTGGGGCGGAGCAGAGGCCATGAAAGCGAGGAGAGGTCGCGAGGTAGAGGATAGGCAGTGCATTGGGGCAGGAGTGGTGGCGACGCCAGGTCTTCCGAAGAATCGAGTGGAGGAGTGTAAGATCCTGATGCTTCTCACAAAAAATTAGCAACAAGAATTTGGTAGGAAAAGAGAGGAATTCGAGATCGATCTAGGGTTTATGTTGATAGTTCGGAAGAACTCCCCAGACGCGATACAGATCTTCTTCCACCCTACGCGTCTCATCGCCGAGCTGCTCCAGGCCTGCGTCGACGGCGTGCTCTCCTACAGGCAGATGGCTGGAGACGAGCCTCGTGGGGTGGATCAGCTGGAGGAGCGCGTACGGAAGCAGCGGCGCACGGCTGGCGGGCTGCGGTAGCTCAGGAGCGGCACAGGCCAGGCGGCGACGGGCCCAGGTGGCAGGGACGAGCCCCTTAAGCGAATTATTGAAAAAAAAAACACCATAGGCCAGGCGGCGACGGGCCCAGATGCTCGCGTGAATGGGGAGCGGCGGGAGAACGAGGAGGGCAGAACCACGCCAGGACGTGGGGAGGCAAGTGACGGGCGCCAGGACTCTCAGGGAGGCGCAGGACTTCGCCGTCGTCGGAGCCGCGGGGAGGCAGATGAGAGGCCGGGGCGCCGGACCTCGCCGGGGCGGTGGGGCGGTGGGGCTGTGGGGCTCAGTTTGCTCGATATGGGAGGGGCTTGGCTGGAACCGGCGGAGATGGGCGTCGTCGAGGCCAGCTGCGAGGAGGTGGGCACGTCGAGGCCAGCGGCGGGGAGGAAGGGTCGTGAGCTTCCCTTTCACCGGCGGTGAGGAGAAAATGGTAAGTGTATCTCCACTCGTGGGGCCTTTCGGGCCGCCGGCGCCAATTTTCGGTCCTAGCCGTGTCTCCTATTTCGGTTTTGGCGCCGGCGCCAACGCTCAATTTACCCGGCGCGTCCGGTCGAAACCTAATTCCAAGGGAGGCTAGCGGGGGCGCCGGCGGGCGGGGAAAAGTTCGGCGGGCCAGCCTTGTCGACGACCTGGTTGAAATTATTTTCTTTTGCCACCAAAATTAGCGCTGATTCCCTTCAAAATTAGCCCCTATCTTCCCCCTCCCGCCTCGTCTCCCACTCCCGCCATTTCCCAGCAAATAACAGATCACGCCACCATGCCGTCGAAGAAATACGTCGCTCAGTAATGCCTGACAAGCCGTGAAGAAGAACAGCGGGAGAAGCGGCGGAGGGATGAAAAAACGCAGTGGGCGTTCGTCTGCGCCGCCGTGGTCGAGAACGCCCGACCAGCCCGAGAGCTCGAGGCGGAAGGCGGGCCTCGGAGGCTCTGGCCGCGGAGGTACTTATGGCGCAAAGAGCCGCCCACATGGCGGGCATGGCGGGCATGCCGAGCTTTCTCTCGCACGCGTGGGGGAGCCAAGGGAGCGTCTCGTCGCCGTCGCTGTCTTCGGCAACAACCCAGGCTGGGCCGATGTCCCAGGACAGCCAAGGTACACCCAAGCTATCTCGCTTCTCGCCGTGCGGGCCACTCGGCGGCAATGGCGGCTTCAACCCCAATGCCTTGATCTTGCGTCGACCTCAGCGCTTGACTTCAACCTGGCCGCTTCTCCTGCTCTTTGTCGCCCCCTCTTCCACGACGGTATGCCCACCGCCGCTGTTAGCAGCGGCAGTAGCCATGGGATGCTCGAAGGAATGCCGCTGGGCATCGACACCATTATGGCCGACATGATCAACGGTGGGGGGCTGCCACCGTTCTACACGCAGGAGGAGGCGGAGTGTGGCGCCCCGCAAAAAACACTACTAGAAAATCGCGTTGTTTTTGTGCATTGCATCGTCATGACCGCATGCTCATGTCATCATGCCACCTTGCATTTGAGCATCGTCATGTCATTATGCATTTGTTTGTCTAAAACTATTTTCGAAACGCCTAGTTTTGTTTCTAAATACCCCGTCTTTAATTCAAATCAAAAACACCGGGCTTGTCCGGAATATTTTGTTTTGCCTATCAACGGTTTGCAAAAGCCTCGTTTTTAATAAATGAAATATTTAAATTATTTTTGGGAGGCAGCCCGGTAAAGCCTAGCCGCCACCTCCAGATAAAATCCTATCTAACCCAGATCCCCCAAACCCTTTTTTACCTAAACCTCGCCTACCCACCTTCCTCCACCTCACCCCATCCAATCCCTTCCTCCACCTCACAGCCACCTCACCTCCACTCCTGTCGCCACATCACCCCCACCCGTCCATACCTCCACCCTCCTCCTTTCGCCTTGCCATGCCCCACCTGCCACGCCCATCCCATCCCAGCCCCAGCCAAACTCCGCCCACCCCACAGACACGATCCCACGCCCGACCCACCACTCCATCCCACCCCACTGGAGGCCGCGCCCCAGGCCCCTCATCAGCCGCCCGCCCCCTTTCTCCCTCCCGTTTCTCTCTCTCTCCTCCCACCTATCGTGCACGTCGCCACGGCCTCCCTCTCACTCTCCCGCAAACCCCGGCAGCGCCGCCCCATCACCAACCACCGCCGCGCCGCTCGGCCCTGCCGTCCCTCGAGCGCTCCTCCTCGGCGACCGCGAGGCCCGGCCTTCCTCCGCTCTGCCTCCCGCACCTCTTCGGGCCACGACCCCGCCGCCGGCCGGACCCCTGAGCTCCCGCGTCTCCTCCTCCGCCGCCAGACGCGTCGGTCGATCCGCCACCTCTGCCTCCACACTGACGTCCGCCGCCTCGGGCCCCGCCGCCCCACCGCTGGTCGCCCTCATCTTTGGCCGCGCCCTCGCCTTGGCCTCTCCTTCCTTGTCGCTCCTCCAGTCGAGCCCCTCGCCGCTGACCCCGTCGTCCTCTGCCCCGTCTTCCTCGCGAGCGTCGCGGCTCTAGAGCGCCGTCATCGGCCTCCCTCGCCGCCTTCACGGCGCGATCCGGCACTGGACCATTGCAAATCCCCGCAAAACTCAAGCGGCCTCCTCTTTGTACCTCCACCGTGCGCCCGTCTACCTCGTCGTCAGCCTGCATCGTTGCCTTCCTGCGAGCGCCCCACATATCGCCGCCCGTTCGTGTCCTGTGCCTCCGCCTCGTTCCTCTGTTAACAGAGAGCACAACACCCTGCCGCACGTGCACACAGGGCGTAAGTCAAGATCTCATCTACGGCAGACTCGGAAGGATAGTTTGTAATATGTATGTATGTTCGCCAAGATCTACACCGAAGCTATGTACTCGTGAAGCGAAGATTCGACAAGATCTTCTTAGACGCCGAGAACCCGCGGTACCCGAAGGCCATCAACGCCGGAACCGAGTTCGCTATTGACTCCCGAGACCGACAACGAACAACTCACCTCGACCACGGTTGCTGAGACAAGATCTACCGGCGACCCGACCCAACACCCGAAGACCGATCCGGGACGCCAAGATCTACTGCCCGGACGCCATGACCTTCACAGATCCGATGCCCGAGAACCCGGAACGACAAGCGCTTCATCTCGGATACGCCAAGTACTTCACCTCGGATGCCAAGACCGACCCGATATGCGGACCCGACAAGATCTGCGCGACGACAAGAGCGACACCGACCAGGGCGAACCCGATGATCCTCCGACGCCAAACCAAGTCCTTCGACAACCTCCGTTTTCCGAGAACGTTCCCGCCGAGACCGATACCCGTCGAACCCTGTCGAACCCCGAACCCCCGGAACCCAAGATCTTCCGAGCCTAGATGTGTGAACCTTTTCCCGAGCCCCTATTTTATAAATGCTATATATGAAATCTGTTGCATATTAATTGTTCATCTCGCATGCATATCATGTGGGTTGGGGGCATTATGCCGATTCACCTCATAATTAAATATGGAGTGTTTATGCAGGATATCTTTGTCTAATTCCGGACTCCATTTAAATTGCGTAGCGAACCGATGACCTATTTCGCCTTGTTAATACAACATTTAAATTGCGGGGCTCTAAATAACTCGAACCTATTAATTGATTGTCGGGACCCCGGTTCCGCTTAATACTGCCTAATTGCACCGCATCTGCATCATATCATAAAGTATGCCGGATCTTCTGCCGTAGTATTAAATATTGCATCCGGTGTTTCTTCTAGTGTTTGCTTCTTCACGGATTAGGCTGATGAGATGTTGCGAGAGCCGACAAGTTCTCCGGATATGATCCGTCGACAGTGTTTCCCAGGCGAGCATCTCTTCCCCTTCTACCTATTTTGCATTTATAGTCTTTACTTCCTCCTGTTGATCTATTGCTATTCGTGTCGCGATGCTTTAGTTTCCGTGCACCAGTTATATCCCGTGCAGCCTCTATATTGCCTTGGACACCTCCTATTACCTGTGTTTGGTAGATAGCTGGCCTTACGAGTCGTAGTTGCTTGCTCAGGTGCGATCTTGTGTTGTCGAGTACCACAGTTGTTGGAATGCTGGCAGATGTTTATTGGTGGATATGCTTATTGGTGGAGATGATCATGACTTTAAATACAACCATTAAAATGCTAGATATAACTAATGCAGAGGCATCGGTGGGCAATAGATGTTATTTGGTTCTTCCACGCTCACTTGTGTCCCGTAGGACCCCGAGTACTTGATACCTGTTCCTTGATTTTTCGCACTATCCACATCCGGGAGGCCGTGGACCCCTCTGAGCTAGAGCTTGATTCATTTCTATTTCTTGGGGCCACAAAGTAGTTTGGGGCTTTATTACTATCCTGTACTTATGCCATGCTTTACTGCTTTAATTAAGATTGTGCGTGGAGCACCTGTACTGTTTTGGATCGTGAAATGTTTCGCGGTATCGACAAGCCCAGTCACACTTTCGGGTTCCCAGTCGTTTACAGCCATTGACACAAACCCTGGGTCCGTTCCGGAGCCGGCCAACTTCGTTGCGGGTAGCTTAGTGGGGTGGCCCCCTGAAATATTTATGAATCCTGTGATCGCTTTGTCGTGAATGCCTCGTTGGGTTTTGAGTTGGTTTTTCCGAGGTTGATCGAGTGTGTGTTACTATTTGTGCACCCCTGCAGGGTAAAACTTTCTGAAAGCCGTGTCCGCGGTTATGGACGACTTGGAGCACAGTATCTCGATCATAGACAAGCATAACTAAAGTAGTGCTATAAATTTGACTTAATGTGTGACTAGTAAACAGATGCAACTATAATGGAATGGATATTAAAAATGCCAACAACTGGTCACCTGGGTTGTTTTGTTATATCTGCCTAGTAAGTATTGCAACTCCATTGGAATGTGATAAAAGTGCCAACAACTGCTGGGTTTTGGAATTCCTTAGGACAATTATATCTGACTAGTAAATGTTCCAACTATAACAGAATGGTGATTAAAAACTTCCCACTACTTGTGCTTCAGGATGACTCATGCTATCTATATCTGATTAGTAATTGCTGCAACTATAACAGAATGAGTAAAACTGCCAATTGTGTGAGTTCCTTGGTCCGACTTCCTCGTTTGGTCTCAAGGGGGAAATACCAGGATGGGTTTGTTTGGTGTTAGCTTCAGGTTGGATCCGAATAGGTCTTTCTTATCCCTCTCTGATAACCGCCAGTTGTATCGAGTCTCTATAGGTTGTTTAGTGCCGCTGTGTTGCCGCTTTAGCCCACCATACCTATGTAGGCGAGAACCGCCGAATTCTAGCCTCGCCGTGTACTGGCCTCAGTACTGACGCTCCTCTTTTTCCTTTGCCCTTTGTCGGCACCCCTTTTGTTTTAGCAAGTTTTGACGTCGTTAACAGGGTTACCCTTCCGGCTTGGCCTGGGCAGGGTTATGGACGCCATTGGTTATTCTTCAGGGCTCTTAGCCCCATTTGCATCTTGTCCATACTCGGACGCTGTATCGTTTTTAAGGTGATTTGGATCTTTGTATTGTATATCTGTATTCTTGACTCGTTGAGTCGCTGTTGTATATATATATATCTGTTCTGTGAGTTCCATCGAGGATTGTTGTGTAATGGTATTACTTTGTTTTCCACCCGCACGAAAGTGCCTGGTGGGCGTCCTTGAATCGTTTCTATGCGGGTTTGGCGGAAAGGGCTAAAACTTGCATAGGGCCGATTTGAGGGTGTTACACGGAGGCCTACGACGGCCGCGACGACAGCTAAGAGCCTTGGGAGAACTACGCGTTCGCCGAGGACGACGAGGAGGAGGTGCAGTCTTTCGTGTCAGCGCCCGAGGCCGTGCACGTGCCCGAGGAAGTTCCCGCGGTCAAGAAGAAGAAGAACGACAGTTGTGGCCCGAAGTGGAGCTCATAGGAGGACAAGTGCCTCGCCGAGGCTTGGAAGTCGGTCAGCACAACCCCTTCATCGGCGCGAACCAGAGCTATGAGGCCTACTGGCTGCGCGTCAAGGCAGCGTACGACGAGCGGCGGCTCTTGGACCCCTACTTCAAGGACTTGTACCACGACCGCAACGACTCCGGCATGTCGCACTGCTGGCACATGATCCAGCATGCTTGCAACAAGTGGCATGGCATCGTGGAGGAGGTGCGCCGTGTCCATGTCAGTGGCACCAACTTCGAGGACCAAGTAAGTGAACTCACCGTGTCCATTGTCCATTGTAGCCTAGTGTTTGGTCGCCGACCATTGATCACGGTCGTTTGTTTGTTGCATTGCATTGCTTTCGTAGATGCGTGTCATGATCACCGCCTACCACGAGGACAACGACGACGTTGAGTTCAAGTTCATCCATGTGTTCGCTAGGATCGAGATGTGCGACAAGTGGACCGAGACGCGCACGGCGCTTGCCAAGTGCAAGTACGACCCCGACGCGCCGCCAGCTCTCTCTTTGGGAGGCCATCCGATCGGGCAGAAGAAGGCCAAGGCAGCGAGGGATGCTGCGTCGGCCATCGAGAAGCTGCTGTTGGAGATATGCCCAAGAGGCAATAATAAAGTGGGTTATTATCATATCTTCATACTTATGATAAATGTTTACATTCATGCTATAATAGTATTAACAAGGAAACCATTAATACTTGTGTGATTTGTAAACTTAATTTGAAGTCCCTAGTATAGCCTCTATACTTCACTAGCTTGTTGGTTGATTGATGATTGAGGTTTCCATATCATGAACATTGAGATGTTATCAACAACAAGATCATATCGTTAGGAGAATGATATGGTGGACATACTCCTATAGATAAGCGTAGCATAAAGATCAAGTCATTTCAATAGTTCAATTGCTATATGCTTTCTGATACATAGTAACCTAATTCCTTCGACCATGAGATCATGCATATTGCCTTTACTGGATGGATGCTTTGATGTCATCAAACACCACACCGTAACAGGGTGGCTATAAAGGTGGCATTGAGTGTTAGGAAAGTATTGGTTGAAACACATGGATCAAGAGTGGGATTTGTCCATCCACATGACGGATAGATATTCTCTGGGCCCTCTCGGTGAAATGTCATCCAATTAGCTTGCAAGCATGTGACTTGGTCACAAGGGATCACATATCAGGAGCGAGAAAGAGTACTTATCGATGAGGTTGAACTAGGTATGCGGAGATACCGCGATCATAACCTCGGATAAGTAACATATCGTGAGACAAAGGGAAATTGGTATCGTATGTAAGTGGTTCATTCGATGTAAGTAATCGTAGAAATATGTAGAGCCATATGAATTTCCAGATTCCTCTATTGGTTATTGTTAGGAGAAGTGTCTCGATCATGTCGCATAATTCACGAACCGTAGGAGACACATAAGGATTCGACGTTGTTTGAGTAGTTATGGTATTATGAGAAAGAGACCGAATGTTGTTCGGAGTCTCGGATGGGATCCGGGATATCACAAGGAGATCCGGAATGGTCCGGAGAATAAGATTCATATAAGGAAAGTCTCGTTTGGAGTTGGGGAATGGTTAGGTGTTTTCATCGGAACATTCTAGAAGATCCGGAATGTCCGGCACTCGGAGGAAGGGTACATGAATGTGTCATTACATATTGGAATGATTGCATCATGTACTAGGTGTTCTTCTGTCCAAAATAAAGGGTTTATTTAAATCCTAAATTGAAAAGTCAAGCGGCGGTTTGAAAGTCAAGCACAATTTTGGGAAGTGGGAAAGAGGAGGAGTTGAAAGCAGACTTGAGGGAGAGTCTCCTCCCAAGCCGGCGCCCCACCCAAGGCCGAGTTGGGGAGGGACTCTACTCCCTCCCCTTGGCCGCAGCCCTCCCACCTATATAAGGAGGGGCAGGGCTCCCCTCCTATGACACACAAGTTTCCTATCCTCTAAACTAAACCCTAGATCTAGACCCGGTTTAGAGCTATTCGGTTTAGAGCCTTCTAATTGGTTTAGAGCCTTCTAATTGGTGTGTCTAATTACTAGACCACTAATAGCCTCTCTCATAAGCTCCACCATACTACTTTTGGCTTAAGCTGAAGCCTGGGATCTCCCTCTACTTCCGGTACCACGCCGTTGTCTTTGGGAATCATGAGAGTGCTACAACCTCCATTTTCTTTGGAACAAGGGAGAGGAAGGTCTTCGTCGAGTACCGAGCGATGTGACCGATTGCGGGAGCGCTGCTGAACGTGGCGCTGGAAGGATCGTCTCTGCGATCTTGAGATCGGAAGAAATGACTACATCACCCACGAATCTGCTCGTTAACCGCTTTGGAATCTTCGAGGTGAGTTCCACTATCGACTCGTTGCTACAATCTAGTAGATAGATCTTGGCTTGTTTGTTTGTATCACGATAGAAAATTTTGTTTTCCATGCTACGAACCCCTACTGATGGTATCGAGCCGTGTCTATATGTAGATCTGTTGCGAGTAGAACACAATGGTCATTGTGGGCGTTGATGCTTTTATTAGATTGCTTTTGTGTACTTTGCATCTTGCGGTATGTTGGGATGAAGCGGCCGGGCTAACCTTACATGACATCGTTCATGAGACTTGCTCCACGTTTGACATGCAACTCGTATTGCATAAGTGGCTTCTTATGGTGCCTGTTTCTCCTAGCATAGTAAAGATTCAATTTACAACGGGTAATCAACAATGCTAGTATCAATGTTGTGGTTCTTGTTAAGTAGGTTAGAACGACACCTATGGAAAGCCCCAAACCACGTAAAATATGCAAAGAAAGTAGAAGCGTCTAACTTTGTTTTGCAGGGTGTGCCGTGATGTGATATGGCCATGATTGTGATTATATTTGATGTATGCAATGTTCCTTATTGTAAGTTGGCAACGGCGGCGGGAATATATGGTTGTCTTAATTTCTGTTAAGACCTGCGTGTCTATTCAAAATAGTTGTAATAGTTGAAGCTGGTGGCGACAACCATGAAGAAGCGTCATTGACCTTGATGCTATCTTAGGTGATGATGGAGATCATGTTAGGTGCTTGAAGATGGAGATCGGAAGCACAAAGAAGAAAACCATATCATATCACATATTATGAATTGCATGTGATGTTAATCCTTTATGCATCTTGTATTGCTTAGTAGGCAGCGGTAGCATTATAAGATGATCCCTCATACATAAATTTCAAGTTCTAAAGTGTTCACCCTTAGTATGCACCGTTGCCAAAGCTTGCGCTTGAAGCACCACGTGATGATCGGGTGTCTTTGATTCCGGGTGAATACAACGTAAGCAAGCCAGTTGCTTATGCGGTAGCTAAGGTTGATCTTGTGAGCCTAGCATGTACGGACATGGCCTCGAGAACACGGATCGAAAGGCAAAGCAAGAATAATATAGTAGATAATATTAAAATGTTGATTTTTAGCCAATGAATCAACAACAAATCACGTGATGATCGGTTTTGATGTGGTGGATTTGGTTCGTGTGATCACTAAAACAATGTGAGGGATATTGTTTTGAGTGGGAGTTCACCTAGATTAATTTAATTATTAATTAGAACTCAATTTATCATAAACTAAATCAAAGTGAATTTGCATAGTTGTTGTAGTCATTGGCATCCGTTTACCACCTTGCGCTTAGTTATAATTGAGATGATAGAACTATAGAATTCTGGTTAGTTACTTTACGAACTGGTATCGTATTGTTTTAAAGTGTTAATCTAAAGTTTAAAGTCCTATTGCAAACTTTCAGTAAGTTCCGGTTACTCCATGAAGTTTAATAATTGGTATTAAAACAAGAGTGAAAATTCCAAAGTGTTAGTATATGAGTATCATGTTTGTCTCCATGATTCTTGATATTCAAAGGATTGTCTTAATATCAAGGTTATCTAGGATCTGAAAGAGTTGTTTCAGAAACCATGATGTGTGGAAGATATTGTGATATCTGAAACGAAATTTTGGTTACAACATGATAGAGTATAATATGGCAAAGTTCATGTTCTCATATTTGGATGAGAATTTGCAAAGGTTGGAGACACTAGTTGTCCTAATCTTCCAAAAGGTTTTGGAGAGCAACATTATACTCGCGATTCACCGTTACAAGCCAAAAATAGCTAGATCATGGATAAGTCCATGATGAGGGTGAATATTTGATGTAGGTAAAATGTTTACTAAACCAAGAGATTACTAAAGAAAGGAATTTGAAAGAACACCAAATATTTGATAATGGTGATCTACTTCAAAGTGCAAGTTCAAAGACATTGGTATTTAACTATACGCTTTGGACTATGTGTCATATGTATGACTCCACTATTGATGTTGATGGATTCTTTCAAGCGAGAAAAAATCTTGAAGAGAATCTCATAAGTATATGGCAGAAAAGAAAAGACTAGAATTGTTCAGTTTAAGTATATAGATGATATACGTGTTATGGCTATATTCTTTGCTTATTAAACAATGTGGTTCTTAAGTATTTGATACTGAATTTGTTGGTGTGAATCGTCATACGAAACAACACAATTCATGAACTACAATGGCCTAAGTAACTAGCAAAGACTATGTGAAGATGTTCATCGAAAACAAATAAAGGGTTATGGTGTTGCTCGTTAAACATCAAAGCTTGCCTTCAGGATTTGTTTTATCAGGTATTATGAGAACAAAAAGGTTGTTCAAATAATTTCCGTAATCCATAAAAGATGGATGATTCACAAATCTCGTTGGAGAAATCACATCCATAAAACTAGTGCTAAAATTGTCGAAAGGCAAATTGATTGAAAGATCACTTAGGAAGTGACATCGCCGTTTAAATTATATTGGAAAGAAAACATGAAGAAACTCCATGTGGATGGAATTTTGGAGTCTTTTGATTTTGATCAAATGACGTTTGTGAAACTTTCCGAGAGATAATTAAAACTTAGTTCATAGGCCAAAGGAGCGAATGACTAGCTTATTTGAACTTGTACATATTGTTGTACAAAGTCCATTATGTGTAGTCAAGAGCGATGAATTTCAACTTCATATGCTTTCTCCGAAAATTTGAGTGAATATATGAATATTTACTTAATAAGGATGAAGTATGAAATATTTGAAAAGTTCAATAGACTTTCAAGATGAAGTGCAAAATCATTGTAACAAGAATATAAATAGTTTATGATAAGATCATAAAGGAAGATATTTAAGTTACAAGTTTAGCATAATACCTAAGATTTAAGGAATCGGTCCGTGGATTTGCATTTCCCGAAACACCATAAGAGTATGGAGCGTTCGAGATATGTAATTGAACCTTGTTTGACATGGTAAGATCGAAGGTATAATTCATAAAACTGCTATTATATTTTAAAGATTAAAAGCTTTAGAGACTACCGTTTTCCACTAAAAGAGCTCCATCATAATCCGCTGAAATGACACCATATAAGGTTATGGTTTGGGATAAAACCCAAGTAGTCTTTTCTTAAAACATTGGTATGCTATGCATAAGAAAGATGTTTGCAACCAAAGTCGGATAAACCTGTCTTTGTATTACTGTTAAGTATTCCTCCATAAACACCGGAGACAAAAGTATTTGTCGCTTAGAACGTCAAGTTTCTTTGAGAAGGAATTTTTCGTGAAAAGTTAAGTGGGAGGACAATAGAACTTTGATAAGGTTAAAGGAACCTTAGCTATATGTGCAGAGTTGCGCAGCACTGAAAAGTGTTCCGGAGGCAGCAACAATGCTCATGGCTCACGTGCCTCAAAGGTTGTGGTCACGGAGGTCTAAGTTTCTATTAAACCAAGTAGGTCAAGTAAACAATCAAATACCAAGATTTGAGGGTTGAATCATTATTTGAGAATAATGAACCTACTACATGCAAAGAAGCGATGATGGGCCCTGACTCCGTCAAATGGCTTGAAGCCATAAAATCCGTGATAGTTCCATACACGAGAAATCAAGTTTTAAAACTTGAAGGACCCTCGAAAAAGGTGTAAGACCTTGCAGTTGTGTTTGGATCTATAAAGAAGTAGACATAGATGTTTCACATCTATGAAATAGTCGACATGTTGGGAAAGAGTTCACAACAATGTTCAAAGGTTGTATATGACAAGATTTGATCTTTCATAGCGATTTTTTGTCTAGACGGATTAATGTAGCAACCACTACATATAATTTGTTATATGGTAGTAGAATAAACAAAACAAGTTCTTCTAATAGAATGGTTACCTAGGACGTGTGCATGACACGGTCCAAAGGGTTTTGTTAATTGAAAGGATGCTAAAAGCATATGCAAACTTCAATGGTTGAAGTAAGCATAGCGGAGTTGGAATCTTCACTATGATGAAACTGTTAAAAGAGTTTAATTTCATCGGAGACAATGAAGATGCTTGCATTTGCAAGAAATTAAGTGGGGCGCTAAGACATGTTTCTAATACATTATGTGGAAGACATATTGTTGATTGGAAATAATGTATCTTTTATTAACACATATTAAGAATTTCATCCCGATGAAAGACTTAGGCAAAACCCAAATATTTGGCATCAATAGACGCTAATATGGTTGTGCCAGAAGTACATAGACGAGATATTGAATGAATTCAATATAGAAACTACAAGAAAGGTTCTTGTTGCACAGAAAGGATTGAAAGAGTTCAATGTTGATGATATATTCAAGTGTATTGGCACTTGGTAAGTGAAACAAAGATTCAAGTATAGATTGATACTTGATGTATGAAATCACAAAGAGTATTTATATCAATCATCTTGTGATATGTACAAATCCAGATATGTCCTATGCTATAAATATTATGAGCATATACGAATGATTCATAAGATGATCATTGGACGATAGTAAGGATATTCTTATGATCTTTTGGAAGAACTAAGAGTATATTATTTGTAGAAGTGACAAATAGATGATTAGTTCATTGTAAAAGTACTACATTGATACTAGTTTTGTCACAGAGTACAAATTAAGTTTATCTCAATCTAAACTAAGGGTGGCACAATATAATGGAAAGTGAGTTCCATAATGGATTTGGATGAGTTCCAAAGTTAAGACATTGTGACAGATACTACAACAAAAGGCTAAGTATATGACTGCTATTATAGCAGCAAAAGAGGGCATTTGTGTCAAGTAGTTTGTTATCAAACTAGGTGTAGTTCACAGCGGGATAATACTATGAAGATATATTGTCCGACAATATTATCAACATGGTTTAACCCCAAAGAACTAAAGGTCACCGAAGACCAAATTTATACAAAGCCATCTCATTAGAGAATGAGTGATGCGTAGAGACGCAAAGACATGCAATTACACACGGACTGGAAGTGTCGATCCAGATCGATTGACCACTAGCAATCGTGTACATACAACACCGGAAAGCCATAGGTGTTGAATACACAAAGGTTTGAAACTGGATTATTGACTCTAGTGCAAGTGGGAGACTGTTGGAGATATGCCCAAGAGGCAATAATAAAGTGGGTTATTATCATATCTTCATACTTATGATAAATGTTTACATTCATGCTATAATAGTATTAACAAGGAAACCATTAATACTTGTGTGATTTGTAAACTTAATTTGAAGTCCCTAGTATAGCCTCTATACTTCACTAGCTTGTTGGTTGATTGATGATTGAGGTTTCCATATCATGAACATTGAGATGTTATCAACAACAAGATCATATCGTTAGGAGAATGATATGGTGGACATACTCCTATAGATAAGCGTAGCATAAAGATCAAGTCATTTCAATAGTTCAATTGCTATATGCTTTACGATACATAGTAACCTAATTCCTTGACCATGAGATCATGCATATTGCCTTTCTGGATGGATGCTTTGATGTCATCAAACACCACACCGTAACAGGGTGGCTATAAAGGTGGCATTGAGTGTTCGGAAAGTATTGGTTGAAACACATGGATCAAGAGTGGGATTTGTCCATCCACATGACGGATAGATATTCTCTGGGCCCTCTCGGTGAAATGTCATCCAATTAGCTTGCAAGCATGTGACTTGGTCACAAGGGATCACATATCACGGGAACGAGAAAGAGTACTTATCGATGTGAGGTTGAACTAGGTATGCGAGATACCGCGATCATAACCTCGGATAAGTAACATATCGTGAGACAAAGGGAAATTGGTATCGTATGTAAGTGGTTCATTCGATCAAAGTAATCGTAGAAATATGTAGGAGCCATATGAATTTCCAGATTCCTCTATTGGTTATTGTTAGGAGAAGTGTCTCGATCATGTCCGCATAATTCACGAACCGTGGGAGACACACTTAAGGATTGACGTTGTTTGAGTAGTTATGGTATTATGAGAAAGAGACCGAATGTTGTTGAGTCTCGGATGGGATCCGGGATATCACAAGGAGATCCGGAATGGTCCGAGAATAAGATTCATATAAGGAAAGTCTCGTTTGAGTTGGGGAATGGTTAGGTGTTTTCATGGGAACATTCTAGAAGGTCCCGGAATGTCCGGCACTCGGAGGAAGGGGTACATGAATGTGTCATTACATATTGGAATGATTGCATCATGTACTAGGTGTTCTTGCTGTCCAAAATAAAGGGTTTATTTAAATCCTAAATTGAAAAGTCAAGCGGCGTTTGAAAGTCAAGCAGCAATTTTGGGAAGTGGGAAAAGAGGAGGAGTTGAAACCGACTTGAGGAGAGTCTCCTCCCAAGGCGCCCACCAAGGCCGAGTTGGGGAGGGACTCTACTCCCTCCCCTTGGCCGCAGCCCTCCCACCTATATAAGGAGGGGCAGGGCTCCCCTCCTATGACACACAAGTTTCCTATCCTCTAAACTAAACCCTAGATCTAGACCCCGGTTTAGAGCTATTGGTTTAGAGCCTTCTAATTGGTTTAGAGCCTTCTAATTGGTGTGTCTAATTACTAGACCACTAATAGCCTCTCTCATAAGCTCCACCATACTCACCGGCTTAAGCGAAGCCTGCGGGATCTCCCTCTACTTCGGTACCACGCCCGTTGTCTTTGCCGGAATCGCGAGGAGAGTGCTACAACCTCCGCTTCTGCTGGAACAAGGGAGAGGAAGGTCTTCGTCAGTACCGAGCGTGTGACCGACTGCGGGCGCTGCTGGAACGGCATGGAAGGATCGTCTGCGATCTTGAGATCGGAAGAAATGCGACTACATCACCCACGAGAATCTGCTCTCGTTAACCGCTTTGGAATCTTCGAGGGTGAGTTCCACTATCGACTCGTTGCTACAATCTAGTAGATAGATCTTGGCTTGTTTGTTTGTATGCGATAGAAAATTTTTGTTTTCCATGCTACGAACCCCTACAGCTGCATAGCTCGATCATGGCCTGCATGGAGGATGCCGCCTCGCACGCTGCCGAGAAGGCGGAGCAGGCCGCCAAGATGGAGCAGGTTGACGCAGTCAGGTGGGCGTCGGTCATCGAGAGGCAGGACGCCAAGCTTGAGCTGATCAGGGCCAGTGTGGTCGCGAAGAAGAGGAGGGAGGACCTGTCGATCCTCATGGTCGACACCAGGGACATGGACGCCGACGTGCGGGCGTGGTGAGAGGCCCAGCGCACTGCGATCCTGTACGAGGTCCGAGGTCCACCGGCATCCACTTCACCAGCACCTGCGACATCCACTACCCCAGCACCTACGAGCGCACCGGCGACAGGCACTCCCCCGCCGGTCGTCGATGTCGACGCCGCCGTTTGATGTGCCGCTATGCTTTGTGACATCGGTGCGGCTTCTTTTGATCACTAGACTATGATGATTTGCAGCGATTTGCGATGATGGGATCGTCGAGACTTTGTTTTGTAACCATTAAACGCCTAGACTATTTATGTTTTGGCTATGCGATTGACGATTGGTGATCGGCCGTTCTACCCGCCATATTTTTTCTTGTTCGAATTTCTAATTTGGAGGCCGATTTTGGGGTTACGGCTAGAGACCGGCTCCCCCCCCCCCCCATAGTCGGTTCTTGCGCCGGCGCCCCCCATATGGTCTTACGCCAGGGTTAAATTGGGGGTTGCGAGTGGAGATGCTCTAAGGGGGTCGGAGGAGGAGGCAGCCAGATAGGAGTGAGGAAGAGAGTAGGAAAGGTCACGCGTTCGATCGGGTGGGGCGAGGTTTTTTTTACAGTCACTCCTCTTATTGTTTTTATTTTGCCGGTCCTTAATATTTGTCAATTTTTTTCTATAATTTGTCCTTTTATAAAATACTGGGAACTTTTGTTAAATATGTATAAAACTGAATTATCATGACTTGTAATCGTGTGATTTGTGGATATTAAATATTTTCGTAAACAGGTATATTCCAGTTGATATCATATGTTAAATATTATATTATTACAATTTCGTAAACTAATTTTGAATACTACTTCCATAGGCTCAAATTAAAAGTTTTGGAAAAATTGGATTATATTTTCTACTCCCTCCGATCCAAATTAATTGACTTGGTTTTATCTAGATTCGGATGTATCTAGCACTAAAACATGTCTAGATACACCCGAATCTAGATAAATCTGAGTCAAGTAATTTGGATCGGAGGGAGTATAAAAATGTGGTATAATGCATATATAGATTGGTTTTAAATTGAGTGAGTACATATTTTGAAGTGTGGAGAAAATGAAGCTTTGAATATTCCAACTATCAAATGAAGCATTATAGATCACATAAATGGACGAACCTTCCAAGAGGAATCACCTCAAAGAAACAAATAGTAGATAATATTGTTTAGTTATTTTTTAAAGTATTTTTTGTAACTAAATATGTCAAATTCATGTGATCATGAAATTCATACGAAGGCACATGTTTAGATCGTGTGTACACCCACTTACATCATTAGGCATAAGGCAACTTTAAGAGGCAGGGTAAATGAACTCGCTAAAGGAGAAACAAGGTTGCACATAGATATTTTTATTATAAATTATAAGAACGTGTATTGCACGTGCATATTTACTAATAAATTGCCAAAAATGACAACCTCTTGGATAAATTGCTAAAAAGGACCGCTTCTACGTGACGCCAGGGCCATCCAGGTGAAGTGTGGTACCTGCGGCCGTCCTTCACTATTGCCTAACGGCAATTTAAACAAAAATAATTCATATGTACGATAAATTTAAATAATAAACCTTTTTCGAAAAAAACACATATCCTAACTTTTTGGAGCCGCACAATAGGCTGCAGCTCTAGCTGCAACGGCGCCGCACTATTTGCCACCTAGGCATGGTGGGTCTCTGTCCCATAAGTGTGGCTCCAGCTTGCCTGGCGTTGCGCCTTTGCCTGCGGCGTCGTGGACCTTGGCGCCGCACGTGTGGAGTGACTTACCGGCCTCCTAGCTCGAGCCATTCATCTAGTTGCAGTCGTGCGACGCCATGTGATCTGGAGCGGCAGAGAAGGATGCAGCGCCTGACGTCGCGCACAGAGAAGCACGCAGTGAGTTCCTTCTTAGAGCATGACTAACAACACCCTCAAATCGGTAACCTTTAAATCGCGAGTACATGTGCCTGTACTCGCGATTTAGGGTTTCAAACTCGTCAGCGGAAAACAGAGCCTGTAAATCCAACCCTTAAATCGCGATTTAAACTAAAATTTAAATTGACGAGAGAAGATCGTGTGTGCGTTCATCATCCAGTACATACATACCGTGCGGACAGCCGCCTCCTCCTCCTCATCTCCGCGCCGCGGGCGTGGGCGGGAAGATGCGACGGACGAGCTCGCGGAGGAAATGCCTCCACGAGCTCGAACCGCGGAGTCGGCACGATGCGCGCGCCGGTGGCGTAGGGGGCCAGAGAAGCTGGGGGTCAGCCCCCAGTTCGTCCAGCGTCTGCAGGCGTGCTTCTTGGCCCCGACGGAGCGGATGCGGCGCCGCTCCTCGTCGTTGCCGCCGGGTGCGCGACGGCCACTCCCTCCTCCTCCTCCGCCCAAACGGCCGTCGCTGAGTCCGCAACTCCTGCTCCTGCTCGCCATCTCTCTCGCGCGCGAAAATGGAAGGAATTGCTCGCCGAAGTACGCGCGGAAATGCGGCGGCGGCTAGGGTTTACGGCGGAGGGACACGGGTTCTGACCCGTCTCCGCCCCGCCCGGCCGGTAGAAATAGGGGTTGCAACGGGCCTTCACAGTCCCCTGTGAATTCCGTTTACTGGCCGGGCCGTTTACAGGCGCTGTTACCTCGACGGCCCGGCCACAAGCCCGTGTAACCGCCGAAATTTTAAGGGCGCCGACGTTTTAAGGGTGTTGTTAGACTTGCTCTCTTTTTTTGCGAAATTCCACTGATCTATTAATAATCATCAAAATGAGTACAAAGAGTTCCAAAAGTAATAAAATTTACAAATAGGTCATTGGACCCCCTAGCGACGACTACAGGCACTGGCACGAGCCGAAGGCGCGCCGTCGTCCTCGCCCCTCCATCATTGGAGCCGGGCAAAGCTTGTCGTAGTAGAGCTTGTTATAGTAGACAGACGGGGAGTCGTCGTGCTAAGGCCCCAAAGGACCAGCGCAGCAGAGCAGCAACCATCGCTGAAGATGAACAACGTAGATCGGAAGAAACTGACATCAAAACACACGTACGAAAACGAGTGGATCTCCGTCAGACACATAACTCCACGCGCCCTCCACTGATGCTAGACACACCACTAGAGCGAGGATAGGACGAGAAAGACCTTATTCTGACCTTAGGACAGGACGTAGCCGCCGCCGCAACATCCTGAAGAAGACATTGAAAATAGTCTAAACAAAACACTAAAACCTCTCACCGGCGAGAGGCCGTGCTCCGTCACGCCTCAAGGCCCTAAAACCGTCGAAGACGAAACGAATCGATGACGTCGCCAGCGGAAGGAAGGAACCTTAGATAGGTTCTCCTCGTACGTACCGGTTCGGTATCTGTTTCCGTACAATGGGCAACCTTGTCATGCATATACCTGTTAGACTTGCTCTTAACATCTTAGGGTCTGCCATGTCCTACGTGCACCGGACATATGTACTAGCAACAGGACCCTTCGTTTGAATTTTTTTCTACATGCACCTTCGGTCTGACTAAGCACGTGTCTGGTGATAGGCCGTACCGATCACTGTTGTGTGTCATAATATATTACATAGTTTAACTATTAATCTCTTATTAAATTATAATACTACCTCCGTTCCAAAATAAGTGACGTTGGTTTGCTAAATTTGAATATATTTAGACATGTTTTAGTATATAGATACATACGAAACTAGACATACTTAAGTCACTTATTTTGGGACGGAGGGAGTAGCAGATTTTAGATCTAACTATCAAAATAATTTAGATGTTGTGGCTTAACGTGGTGGCTATTAGACATCTAAATATTGCTTTTAGTATACAATAGTAGAAGATAACAGGATAGGACGTGGTACATCACTGTTGTGCGTCATAACAGAAAGAGAGTGGGGACAACGAACCAGCCACAACTTGCATTGACCTACCAAGAGCTCGACAAACCGACGAGGGGACAGCCGTGTGGACTCAAAGATCATACTATTTCTGCGTTTCCATACAACACAGATGATCAGGAGAGTCAGGGTGTGCGTCAACTGAGGAGCGTGGACGTCGAACGACGCAACCAGTGCATTGCAAATGCCCTCGAGATCATGAACAGGAGTCAAGACATCCACACCGAGGGGCCGAGGGGCCGAGTTAGGCACGGACACCGAAAGAACAGGTGCATTAGGTCCTTCACTCCTTTCCCCTAATATAGATCCAGTGATCATTCAGAAAAACGAAACATCAAAGAAATGTAAGACCACGTAGCAGCAATGATGTACGTATAGAGAAAAGCACATTACTATTCAAAAGAGAAAAACTGAGTTCAAGAAACTGTAAGAGGAGGCAGCATACGAGTTAGAAACTTATATACCACCAGTAATTGCAGCCTTGTGAGGCTCAGTGTCTTCACCACCAAGTGCACCAGTCTCGATGTAGTTTTTAACTTATCCCAGACATCACTAGAAGTGTTCAAGAAGAGTGCTATGAGGATACTAGTAATGGTCGCAAACATGAGCATGAACGCACAGGGCCGGTCCTGATAATTTCGGGGCCCGGGGCAAGACCAAATATTGGATCCTTAATGTAGGCATCACAATAATAGTAATAAATATTATACGCATAAAACATATGTTTCGAATAACACTTAAATGCGTTCAAAAGCAGTGTGCATATCAAACAATTTATATATATTACCTTAAAATTTTCTTCTAGCATTTCTCGATGCAAAGTCACTTATGACGGGTCAATGTCGATGTCATCAAATAATTTCTTCTGGATGCACAATGTTGTAAAACCATTTAACCTCTATTGTTTCATTGTTGATCTCAGATAGTTCTTCAATAATTTTAACTTTATTAGTGTCGATGTTGATATTTAACCTTTGTTGTGTCATTGTTGGTGTCGATATTTTCATTAGTTGGTTGCTCTTCCTCCATGACACCACTATTAGACTTGATTTTTTAAAAATATCTCCTTTCTGTGATTCTACTAGGCAGCCACCTCTTTTGCTCTTCTCCTTTTTTGCATGATGACTAGATGGACGCCTTCTCGATAAGGATGACATGATAACACACAATGCTGGAAAAAAATTACATCAAATATTGAATGGTACAAATTATGCATCATGTATATAAAGTTAAATATTAGGTAATAGTAATATTCTCGATACCCGGAAATTGAAACGGCGATAGGGTGTGTCGATGAACAATAGATCGGAAATTAGAATTAGGAAAAAAATTAGAGTAAAGAAGAACCCTAAATCGGGTGCGACTGGAATCACCGATCGGCTGTTGATTAGACTGATCACTGGCGGTAGCTGGAAGAATTTCCTGGCCGTCCTGAACAGCTGATCTGATTGCTGGCGGTGACAGCCTTGGCGCATTGGCCTGGGTATCGAGAAAGAGGACGTCGGTCGCTAGACGCCAGTTACCATCAGGGATCGATCAATTTGTTTAGGCGAGCGTTCAGCATGTCTTTTTCCTCGTAGACAATCGCTAAAGGAGGCCCATTAGGCCTTCTTTTCATGTGACACGTATCACATATATATGTATACTAATGGTAGAGCATAATTAAGTTGGGCCCCTGAAATTTTGGGGCCTGGGCGGCGGCACACCCTGCCCACCCCCAGGGCCGGCCCTGTGAACGCAACAACTTTAGCTCCAAGAATAGTCGTGAGTTCCGTTTCTGTAATCTGCGTGCTTCTCTACGGCTGGTGCTTCTCTACGGCACCAGGCGGCGCACCCTTCTGCCGCTCCAGCTCACATGGCACCGCACATCTGCAACCGGATGGATGGGTCGGACTAGGGAGGCCGCGAGCGGCTAAGTCACTCTGCACGTGCGGCACGAAGGTCCAAGGCGCCGCAGGTAGCGCCGGGCCGGCTAGAGCCACACTTACCTGATAGGGATCTACCGTGCCAACATGGCAAATTGTGCGGCGCCATTGTAGCTAGAGGTATAGCCTCTTGTGCGGCTCCAACTCAACGCACACAAGGATTAGGACATGTGAATTTTTTTTAAGAAGGTTTACTATTTAAATTTGTTGCACATATAGGTTATTTTTATTTAAGTAGCTAGAGGTTTACTATTTAAATAGCCGCATTGGCTGGAGGCGGCACGTTCTGCACCCGATAGAGCCCGATACACACTGATTCGCACGCCCGTTGTAGTGCAACGTGGTAGCCTGCTGAGTTCTGATTTCCAACTGACATGCATGCAGTCTCCTGATTTCAAGGTGTGTCGCTTTGTGTTGTTTTCCTGCCGAAAGTGCAGTGTTGATCTATTTTTTTGGACTTTTACCAACTAGTAATTGTGCACGTGGCACGCACGTGCAATCTCAGGGAAAAAATTCCCCCATCCTGTTTAGCAGGTCACGAAAGCAGATAGATAAGACCCCACAATTAGTTGTTGATTAAGTCTGGTCAGATACGCAAAATAGGACTATAAGTAGACATAGTTACAATACAGAAAGATGATGTTTTGACACATGTATTATGCGAGGGTTTTGGTGTGCCACCACATTGCTATTCTGCTAGTATTTGATACACATAAAACCATCACCAATTTTCCAACTCATCACTCGATAACATTTGTTTTTCATAATTAGAACAATTAATTACTTAGATAAATATTAATCTATCAAGGAATGGCCATGCGATCTATAAACTTAGGAAAACAACTAACACACTACAGTGAAAAGCCAAAAGCGAAGATACGAAAAGAAAGCACGGTACTCGCTCCACTTATTCAATAACAGATCATAATAGTGAACATCCATTGTGGCACCGGCAAGACCTGCAATTAAGGATACTGATAAGGAAATTAATTTTATGTACGACCATCTGATATTCTTAGTTTCAACATCTATCACATCCCGGCGTGCGTACTGCCTGGATTTGCATCCTCTTCACAATGGACATCTTCCCCTCTAGCGCCACCTCTGGCCCTGCGTCTTCCCCACACAAGTGTAGAACAGGACCAAGAGCATTATCCCCTTCACCGCTTATAGCATGCGTTCGTCCTCCGCATTATCGTACAGCTCTCTTGGCAATTCCTTACTATAATTAAGTAAGCACAAGTAATTCGGCATGTACATACAGAAAGGTGCTCTGAAACAAAAGCAAAGAGAAACAAAAGTTACATCTATACAAACACATCTGAAGGTAATAAATTTCTTTACCAGGTGAAACTTGTGTGATAGAGGATCGACGTACAGTGCCATTCACATCCAGAGCTGTAGCTTTCTTTTGTAAGTCAACCCATCTACTGCTTTTTATGATTTTTTTTAACAGATATTCCGACGTACCACTCATGTCCACTTTTTTTTGCATCCCACATTATTTATATTTTTTGAATAATAGCTGGAGAGCTACTATGTTTATCCATTAGAAGAAAAGTTTATGGTACAAAGAAGAAATTTCGCCTAGAACATGGACTTCCCTATAAAACAAATTAGCCACGGCTTCAACTCGGGTAGAATGTGTCCCTCCATATTGTTCTACCAAAGAGATTGGTGCACCTGCTAGCGTCCATATATAGTCTACCTTCATATTTGATTCAGATGATTAGGTAGTTGACCGTGTGTTCTTTTCTTTTTTTTTAAAAATCGTCTATTTCTTTCCTTCCATAGGTTCCAACAGATCAATACTTGCAAAGCTTGCTGCCATACAGGTCGAACCAGACATAGAAGAGGAAATAAAACTGCAAAATTCTAGCACTGCACCTTGAACTCATAAGCTGAACACCCAAGTGCTTCGATAAAAGCTTCAAACAACCAGTAATACCAAAGTCATGTCAGTCAGGCCCTGCTTAAAGGAAGCAGTAGAATCAGCACACAAAATATCCGTTAACTACAAGCACTGGAGATTGTGGAAAACATGATACAATATGATGCCCATAACTCTGTATCTTCTTAAATCTACAGAATCAAAGGTAAAAGGAAAAAAATCAATCCAACATATGTGTTTAATTGGTTCAAGAGGATCATACAAATAAATCAAAACTAACTTGGACTGGTGCTGCGTTCTCCCAGCATCAATCCGTTTGTAGGATTGCAGGACCCTGTCGTTGAGGAGCAACACCAGTCATTGATGGTGATTTGTAGTCATCTGAGAAAGGTGCGGGGAGCAGTGGGTTGTCATCCTCGTCATGGAGCTGCAGGTCGTCGTCCTCGTCGAGGAGCTACAGGCCACCATGGGGGAGAGGGCGAGTGCACTGCAGCCATGGAGACATTTTCTCTAGCCGATGGTCTGAGATCGTGGGTGAGGGCTAAGAGCTTGGGGAATTCCTGCGAGGGGAAACCCAGCGACCGGCCTTGCTGAAACTTTAAGATGAGAATACATGTTTAATGATGATCGAAAGAATATCCTTGGGTTATATTTTATCTGACCAAGTTAACTTTCAATAGGAGGAATACATATGATGATCTGAACCGTAGTTTATGGTATGACCCAACAGATAATGTAGAACGTAGAATTATTTTACTCATTGAACAACTGATGAACTGAGTGTGCCGATTGAGTGGGAGCTTTGAAGGCTGCTACAATAGAGCATTTTTTGGTGGCTCTGCTTTCTCGTCTTGTTTGACAGTAAAAATTTCAACATGCCACAAAGACATGGGAGGAGTATCTTTCAACTAATATCGGGTGATACAAATCATAGTAAAGTTAATCATAGTAAAGTTATTGATCGAGCAAAGAAACAAGATCTACAAAAGAAAATTCCAATGAATAACTGAATCTGTAGTTTTTATGATAACTGAACCAAGTAGTTAGCTACATGAGCCCAGCCAATCTTTTTCTTCTTGCCCATTGCTTTCCCATTCTTAATGATTTTCACTTGATTAGATCCACATAGAGAGCACCGACTAAAACTGAAAGCCTACATAGATTAAAAAAAGCATGAAACAGGGATGGGGAGCATACCACGTTGAACTTGTATTCTTCGGGCTTTCCAATGAAATCCAGATTCACACAAAATAGACCAAGAAGCTTTCCTAGCGCATCGTTCAATCGTCAGTGTCAACAGGTCATCCTAAAGCACACCATATCGAAGCAACGACCCAATCCTGAGAATGATGCAAGAATAGGGGCTGGCATTGGAAGGTTCTCGGCTTGATGCGACAGTCGATGGCGGAGGGACGACCACATAGAAAGATCTAGCATGCGACCACCCGTGGAAGGACGGTCGAGTGGTATGGGAATGACTGACCTCGACAGCAACGATGGATGGGTGCGGCGCGGCAGCGCACAGGAGGTCGCGAAGGATAGGGAAGAGATGGGGCTACGGGCGAGCGGAGGCGAGTGCCTGTTTTTGCGACGGCCGCGCGATGGGAGGGGTCGCGGATGGGATTTTCCTCTGTGGGATAAGTGTGTCCGACGTCCTAAATTGCTAAGTGCACACCGGATAATAGATTAGGCTAACTCAGGCCGTTAAATTGTGTTTCGTGGCTCTGATCTGCGGTCGTAGTCGGTCCGTGTGGGTTGTGGGGTACGTTTAGATAAGTTTACGTTCGGTTCTTTATAAGTAGTATAGATATAGATGGTGTTTGTTTCTGCTCTACCGAAGGGCACATTTCAATGAATCTATACTTAATAATAAACTAGCACAAATGCCCATGCATTGCAAAGGAAGAATTTTTTTGTGTATGTGTCTTCAGGACACATCTCGGGCACTGCCACTGTCTCCTCTGTCCGTCGTTTTACCACCTCCACAAATTCCTTTTGTAGGGGTAGAGGAAGTCGATAAAGCACAGCTGGAAACTTGAATTGGCTAGGTAATGAGATTTTTAGAGTCATTATTTTAAAAAGGGGTGTAAATATGGTAGAAATTCCCTACCCTGTTTAACATGAACATATAGCTTGTTTTATAATATATAGGAGACTGACTCGCCCACCGCCATCGATGTCGTTTAGTTAGATACTTAGAGCCCACTATCCATCCTCCAATTCAGTAAGGATACCTTCAATTAGTCCACATACACCGTTTAATCAAGACTATACTCTCTACGTTCAGTTAGCCAAGTATATCTATAATTATCCCAAGGATTCTTACTTAATTAGCCTACAATCTCTCCCGTTTAATCCATGCTTGCTGATTCCTATATAGGCTTGCTGATACTTCAGGCAATTTTCGATCGTATATAAATTGCTGAGATTGGGTGCAACGGAGCGAGGTGGGGCTACATATTAAAATTTCAGATAATAGCTCGCCTAGGTTGCATACATGCAGCAAGTTAGTACTGCATCAGTGCAATAAAGCATCAATGCATTATCTTCTTTTATACGTTCTCCCTCTATCAACATAACTAAATTTCAAACACCAAGTATAAATAATGTTAAATTTTGAATCTGATATACTGCAACGTTCAAGTAAATTGACCAAGAGAATATCAAGCAAGCAATGAAAATTCGAGCAGACCAGTATCCTCTGTCTTCTCTACTTTATCTTCAGCCTGTGAGAAAATTTTCTTCAGGATGCTAGGTACAAACTCAACACAGAGTCCCACCTGCAACAAATAGGAAAACACCATTGACTCAAATAAGACCAACTAATCTTATGCTATATTTCCATGGTCCTGAATGCCTAATATTACCTTCCACCAAATTCTCAATGCATGCTTACATGGACAGTTAGTATCAATCGAGTCATGCTTCCAGTCAATATCAATCGAGTCCTGCTCTTGAAGCAGCACTTGCATGCTTAGCTTCTGCAGATGCTTCTCTCGCCAGCTGCTAGTTTCTCAATCATCATAAGCCTGCAAGTATCGTCGGCTCCTGCTTTCTGAATTATCATCAAGCTCCAATGCAAGTATCTAAATAGCTCTCTATTGATCAATTCAATCGTCAACTCCGTTGAGGCCATGACCCCTGTTCATGAACTCGTTCGTGGCCTTCCATGTGCACAGCTTGCACATCAATTTGTCACTGCCACTCGATGTATAATTCCTGTCCATGTGTGTTTATCAGTATGAGCCTGGTTTACAAGTAAGAAAGTCAAACTTGATTTGTTCTGCTCAAGTAGGAAACACAACTGAATTTGGTGCCCGTACCTACCGATAATGGTCACAGTTCTGCGATAACCATAAATCAAAATTATGTCAGAATAATCAAAATGTACATGGTCTGCAGGGATGAATTGTATGATGAGAGATTGTCATTAGAAGTCCATTACTTCGTTCTTCATCTGTTGTAGCAATATACTCCTCTCTTTCAAAATCATTTTTGAACAAACTTGGAGGTGTTCTAGATCCAAATATCACATGCCTCATTTTACTACATTGTTCATGCACAGATCCTCTCACAGTAGCTGGACGAAGCAAACAACAGGAAAATAAAATGTAAGAAAACACAGTACCATGATTCTGTCATGAGAATACGAGATCAACCTCAAGTATGAAACGTTAAGGCCTTGCCTTCTGATTTCTGAAGTCTCGATATGATCTTTTCTGACTGAGTCTTGATGTCTAGCTTCTCCAGGCTCCTCATCAAGATATGTTTCTGTGGACAATCCATCCCAAGGGTGATATCGGTATTAACACAATCGCGAACAAGAGCTAAATCTGGATAGAGCTATACCTCAAAGGAACTTGTCATCTCAAGGAGGTCACTGGTTCTCTCCTAATTCACTGGCACTGCAACATGTCACCTGGTGTTCGGTAATTCAGCATAATCTGGCATGGTTGGTACTTGGAGCATTCAATGGCTGTATCAGAAAGTTTGGGTTGTCTGAACTTTGAAAATTGGCTATGAATTTAGAGCATACAGAAGTATGTACTAAAGAAGGATGCTCCCTCGCCGTCAAGCATCGTACCTGCAAAGTATTTAGTTAGGAAATTAGCATGCCACGAACGTTGTGGTCGGACATGGCGCTGAGGCAGAGTAGTCCCTGACCACCTCCTCAAGAAGCAGTTCCGGCCACCTCTGCCCGTCCCTCCTCCTCAAGAAGTAGCAACAACAAATCTGACCCGACCTCCACATTCAACACTTTCTTTCCGGCCGCCTCTGCCCATTTCTCCTTCTCAAGAAGCAGCACCGGCAAATCTTCCCCGATCTCCACATTCAACACTTGCTTTTCGGCTGCCTCTTCCCGTCCCTCCTCCTCAAGACATGGGCCAGGGGCTGCGCCGGCGATACATCCGCTGCGGGAATCGAGTGGATACCACAACCACAACACGGAGAGTGCTGGGGAAGGGGATGTGTGGGGCTTCCTCGTCTTGGAGGGCCAGTCCGTGATGGGAGCCTCGCCGTGGAGGGGGTGCCGCCTACACATCGACTATGTGTTGTGGAAGGGGATGCGTAGGGCTTCCTCGCCTTGGAGGGCCAGGCCATGACGGTAGCCTCGCCGTGGAGGGGGCGTCGCCTACGCATCAACCATGTGTTGGGGAAGGGGTTGCATGGGGCTTCCTCGCCCTGGAGGGCCAGGCCGTGACGGGAGCCTCGCTGTGGAGGGGGCGCCGCCTACGCATTGACCATGGGGATTGAGAGGACGGTGTGGTGACTGCACGGGGGATAAAGACAGGGGAGGTGTCTGTTGGGTCGCACGCCAAACTTTCGATCGCCTGGAAGAAAATCCTATAAGAACCAGTCTATATTCCTATCTATCTCTATCTATCTCTATACATAGTGGCTAAAAAAAAGACTAATTAACGAACAAAAAAAAATTAGAAAATTAAAAAAAAGACACGTGTCAGGTATAAGAAAGGGTCTATAAATAGATCCGGTCTTATAGGATTTATTTCCCTCGTCCTTCGCGAGGAAACTGAACGAACTTAGCAGTGGCAGCTCTAGTAATTATGATCGAAACCAGGGGCAAAACGATCTTTTCTGACGGACGAAGGATATAGAAGAAGGTGTATTTTCTTGGTCGAGTTAAATCCATTGGTAGTCGCTGAACTTGCTTAGCGAAGTTAATACGGTCATTGTACAGCATAAATACGAGTTTACGGCCACTGAAGACGCGTCAAAGCGTCACTCGCGGTCACCGCTCGTGCCGTAGAGATGTATTCGATGACGTGACGAGCTGAGGACCCACTATCAGGTAACTTAATATATATGTAAAGAATAACCATTTGTACGAGTTTTTTTTGCAAAACCGTCATCCCTTCGGTAGCCCTGTCTCTGCTCTACCCGCGACATGTCCTAGCCCCAAAACAAATCCAGCGTCGCCGCTGCCGATGGAACTCACTGGCGTGTGCTCCCCTACCTCCCACACAGCCAAGCGGTCCCCCACCTCTCCCACGGGGCGATCACCTGCGGTACCAAAGTTCATGGCGAGTGCATGGTACCTAAGTTACTGAAATTGCAGCGTTTGAAATGTTGGGTTAACTGCCGAGAGAGGGCCTTCGATGCAAACACATCTCACCCCTACCAAATCCAAACATTCCGTGAAACTGCCCCGTGAAGAAGACTATCGGGACCCCATGTCGATAATATTTCCGTGGCCTTGGCGCCAACACGGCAACCACGTAGGCGAAACGAGAGACTAAAGAAACATGGTGCGTTGACCAAATTCACAAATCCACTCCCTCCCTCCTTTCGCATGAACCCTAGCACCGGCGGCGTCGAAATCCCCTCTCCAACCAGAATGATCTCTTCGGGCATTTGACTTCTGGCGCCAAGTTGCTGCGCCTACTCGCTGCTACCGAGCTCTAATGCCGAATGTCGTGCCAGTCGTTGCGATGATCTAGCCCGCCTCTACCATAAGCGGTTTGGCGCGAAGGATGGCAGATCCATTTGCCGAGGAAGAAGTACTTCTGGCTAATTGCGGGTGAGCTACTCTTCTCTTTGCTATTCGCACTACCTATAACTGCTAGTTGGCTATTGGCATTACAGAGATATATCGAACATAGAATTGTTTGCTAGCACGACGCTAACAAACAATTCTTATCTTTTGTCTCCAATTTTCTGTCAAGTAGGATCTCCGCTGAACCCAAATACATGGTTCAGGTCACCATCTGCGGCAACCACATTAAATTAGCAGATGGGAAGAGCACGTGGAAACAAGCTCACAATCTGAAGATGGAAGTAGCGCCTGTGCAGTTATGCACTATCCCTGGTTTGGTTACTGCTGTGCGTGAACTTGCTGAAATGAGGCCGGAGCAGACTGCACGGTTCAGCATCCTTGATGAACGAGGCTTCAAGGTTCCTGTAACGTGTGACAGTCAGCTAATTGGGTTGATGAAACAGCATGCTGGGCTTCGCGTGGTTATGCTGATTTGTAACATACTAGATGAGGAAGCTCTTGCTACTGGGAGTCGCCCAGCTATTATTGGACAGGGAGGTCTAACTCGAAACCCTGATGTTGTTGAGCAAAATGTGGTTCCTCGTCCGCGACATACTTTTGTCAGGCAACCTCCTCATAGGAGTCCCCATATTGCCGTTGTGGAAAACTCTGCTCTGGAATCTGCTGGTACTGGTCGTCCCTGTCCCCGTGGTGTTGTTGCTCCAGCTGCTACTCACCCAATCCATGCCGCTGTTGAGCAAACTAAGGCTTCCGGAGGCTGCCCCGCTGTTGTTGCCAAGACCGCCGCCTTGTGTGTTGCTCCTCCTTGAAACCGTCCTCAAGTTGTGTGAACCCGTGCTCTAGAATCTGCTGGTACTGGTCGTCCTTGTGTTGTTGTTGATCTGGCCGCTGTTGACCCAATTCCTGCCGCTGTTGAGCAAACTAAGGCTTCCGGAGGCTGCCCCACTGTTGTTGCAAAGACTGATGCCTTGTGTCCTCCTCGAACCCGTGCTCAGGTTCAGTGAGCTGTTGGTCTGGAGCCAGCTCATGGTCTGGACTCTACTAGCACTCGAAACACTGCTGTTGTGGGAACTGCTCCTGATCGTCGATGTGGCATGGCAGCAGCTGATCCTATTGTGGCTGCCGTTAGAAGGGGCCCCGCCTGTCCACCATGTAATGTATCTCCCGCTGCTAAGGGCCCTCGCCTTGCTCCTGGTCCTGGTACTTCCACCGAGGTTGATCCAGCTAACGAGGACGCTGGTGATGGTGACGGTGGCATTGGGGCTGGGTCTGATGGTGCCGCTCCACCTACCGAACCTCTCGGGGGTTTCTATCCTGAAGAACCTGATGGTGGAAAAGTAACCGTTTGTATCGGTGTCGCGGATTATACTGCAAAATTAGATGATGGCACATAAAAATTCTATGACGAGTTTGATGTAATCCTTGGCAGATACGATCCTAAAGTGGTAGAGTTATCTGATCTGATGGCATCGTTACGTGTGAAGGTGCTGTGGGGGTCCTCCCAGGAAGCACGTTTGTTATATTTTGGTTACAGGAGCAAAAAGGCTATCGAAGTGAAAGATACCAGGGATTTAGTCGTACCGTTTACAAGGAAACATTATAGAGGTGAAGTGTACTTCCACTTGATAGTGCAAATGGTTGGAGAGGAATTGGAACTCGACAATAGAGATGATGGACTTTTAGAAGGCATGCGTGACCTGATCCATGGCATGACTGGGGCTGGTGCGACTGAGGGTAGCTTCGAATAGAGGAGAGTCTTACAGAGGAGCGTCATAAAGAGGAGCAGGAAGAACATCCCCAAAAAGGGCACCCCGAAGAAGAACGTCACCAATGAGACCACGCCAGAGAAGAGGATGCCCAAGAGTCGCACAAAAAAGGCACCACGCCGCAGAGTACACCCCTGAGATCCAGTCAAAATGTCACACCGAACGGTAGCAGCAAAAACGCTAAGAGGGCTAGCACGGTGGTGAACACTCCTAGGAGTGGTAGCAAAGAGGTGAAGATGGCCAGCTCGGAGGCTACCACACCCAGTGGGAGCAGAAAAAAATACTAATTTGGAGCGGAACACGCCGCTATTAGGGAATAATGCCAGCACGAAGGAGAACACGCCCAATAGTAGCAACAAAAGAGCTAATTTGGAGCGGAACACGCCGCTGAGGTCAGGCAATAATGCCAACACGAAGGAGAACACTCCCAATAGTAGCAGCAAAAGGGCTAATTCGAAGAAGAACACGCCGCTGAGGTCAGGCAATAATGCCAGCACCCTGGAGCCAACACCCGTGAGGGGAGGCAGGAAGGAGATCACACCCAAGAGCGACAGCAAAAAGCCTAGTTCGATGGGGAATGGAACGCAGATGTCAAACCCTACCGATACCATCAGGAAAGATTACATCAGGAAGGAGGATGTACACAGGAAGAGCAAGAGGGTTCTGTACAGTCAAGATGAAATTAATTCTGACTGCTATTTGTCCACTGAAGTACCTGGGATGCGTGCAAACGTAAGACCACCCGATGTGGTTGCAGCAGAACCAACCGAGTGTCTTGGAGAAAACAGAGTTGCCGGTGAGGTGGATTGGGGCAATGTTCCGGTCCATCCGGGTGGAGACGATGGTGCAGCCCCACCCATGGGAGTCAATATGATGTGTGCAGTACTAGGCATTAGAGACGATGGCCAGGATTCTGAATCAGATGAAGAAGAAGGCACTGTAGAGGATCAAGAATCTGGTGATGATGAAATAGACGAGGAACTTAACGATGAGGCTGGTATTCCAGTCGATGATTTGGGTGTTGAAGTAGAAGAAATGAAACATGGCCACGAGTATCCTATAATTTCAGTCGGCACCGAGTTCAGTAGCATGCATGAGTTCAGGATGTCATTCTGACATTTTTGTATCAAGAGGGAGTTCGACGTTTATCGACTGAAGAACACTGCCCAGAGGTATGAGGCTATTTACAAGTTAACATGGACGAATGGACGGGCCAAGGTACATTGTCCATGGAGGATCACAGCAAGAGCCTTACCTGCGTCGAAGGCAATTAGGGTACTGGGGCAATGAATGCAGCAAACCATTAGAACTTTCTCTCTTTTCACTCTATAACTACAATTGTTGTGTGATATCTTTCTGGCAACTAGTCGACTCCGCTTATCTTTTAAATGAATCATGTTGCGGTGAACAAAATGGGCCCTCCACACATGTGTCCGATGACAAACTGAAATCCTCAATGGCTGATACGGAGTGGGTGGCTATGCAATCTATGTCCATACTAAAGGATAACCCCAAGGAGACTGCGAAGAATATTCAGACTAGCCTCGGTTTTAAATACAACATTGTCCTACCGTATTACATGGTTTGGAAAGGTAAAGAGAAAGCTCTAGGGGTCTTGCACGGGGATTGGACCAATAGCTTCAGGATGTTGTACAAATTCAAGGCAGAGGTACAAGCTAGGTGTCTGGGGAGTGTTGTGGAGATTGACACCGAATCAGTACGTGGTAAAATATATTTCAAAAGATTTTTCATGGCGCTTAAACCTTGCATCTAGGGATTCAAGGACGGATGTAGGTCATATCTGAGTGTAGACAACACTATCCTAACTGGCAAATGGAAAGGCTGTCTGCCATCTTCCACATCACTTGATGGTCACAACTGGATGTTCCTAGTGGCATTCGGGCTATTTGAAAAAGAAACAGAGGAAAATTGGGTCTGGTTTATGAGGCAGCTTAGGAGATCAATAGGCCACATGGATCCATTGGCTATATCCACGGATGCATGCAAAGGGCTGACGAATGAAGTGAAGGAGGTGTTCCCGCGAGCTGAAGGTATAGAATGCCATGCCCATATGATGCTCAACTTGTACTCACACTATGCAGGTAGCGTATTTCGTTACATGTTTCCTGCTGCTAGAGTTTACAAACCTAGTAGCAGCGAATATTTCATGAGCAAGATTTTTGTGGAAGCCCCTGAACTTCCAGAGTACTTAGCCATCCATCATTCGCAGCTATGGAAGAGGAGTCAATTCAACCATGACATCAAAGTTGATTACATAAACAACAACCTTGCAGAATGCCTGAATAACTGGGTGAAGGACATAAAAGTGCGTCCTGTTCATATCTTGATGGACATCATACGTGGTATGATCATGAAGCTGTTAAATATAAGGAGAGAGATCGGTAGGAGACTTAGAGGACATATGCTACCGCCAGTTGTACATCAACTGCACAAGAGAAGCCGAGGACTTGCTCATCTTAAGGTTCTCCCGTCAATCAACAGCAGTTGTGAGGTGGTCGATATGTCCAAGAGTGGCAAAAGGGATGTTGTGAACATCCAGCCGCGAGAATGCACCTTATTAGAGTGGCAGCTTACCAGGAAACCTTGCGACCATGCCTTGGCCTTCTTGGTGAAGAAACAAACTCTACCACATTTGGATCAGTATTTGTCAGTCTACTACTCTATGGAAAAGTTCAGAGCTGTGTACGCTGGATCTGTCGAGCCATGTATAGACCCATCTCAGTGGCCTCAAGTCCAACTGTCTTTCAAGCTTAGCCAGTTACAAAAAGGGGCAGAGGAAGACCTCAGGTGAATAGGTTTAAGAATTTTCTCGAGAAGAAGGGTTCATCTTTCTGTGCAACCAAGAAGGGCAAAAACAGATGCAAGACCTGCCATCTTATAGGCCATAGAGCAGCGGGCTGTCCCCTTAATGCTCCCAAACCAAGGTATGAGATGGTACATTCACAAAAAAAAAAATTATAGTCTGTAGATATAAGGTAGTAATCCATGTACTGATTTTTTTTACAGGAAGCGCAAGGTAAGAAACAAGATAGCCGACTCAGTGATTTTGCTGCGGGAAGAAAACCAAAACGAGTGGAGTGATGATGCTGGACAAGATTCTGGTGCTGATTGGCCTGACTTCCCTCGACCCGGAGATGCAGGGTACGTGAAGGTAAGAAAATTGGCACCCAGGAAGAGGAAGAAGGCAGGAGATGAAGAAGCCAGTGGACGTGAAGGCAAGAGGAATAAAGTTTGCACCCAAGCAGAGAAAGAAGGCTAGCAGTATAGTAGCCTAATGATGTATTGAACTTGAACCTATATATGTAGTTCGGTTAAACTTTGGACCTATGTGCGTGGAACTTGCCGGGCGAAACAATCTACCTCCCATGCTCGGAGTAAAATGTATCGCGATTTTAGGATTGGATACGGCCGAGGCCACTAGTTGAATCCGAAATTCTGACTGTGCCACTACCATCTGAACAATTGCGATAGTTGAGCGGTTAAGGGGTCTCCAAAATCGATGGGTGTTATGCCACAAACATGAATTATTTATAGGCGCTTAATAAATCCCTGCTATTGGCATTACACTTATGATAAGTTTCTAGGCTGAAAAACAAGTTCTAAGCTGGATGCTACACTCCATGAAACAACAACTTATTTTAGCTGCTGGACAACGACATGGCAACATAAACTGCAAATGCAACAGATAATGCCCAGATAATTCAGAAATTGTTTCCACTATCTGGCCTAATCTTGAGCCCGTCTATCTCACCACCTCCCTGCCCCTGCCTCCCGTGCACCTGGCGAAGCTCCCGGATCTCTCGCTCCATCGCACGAATCTCCTCTTTCTTGTCCCACACAGCATCACGCAGATCCTGAACAAGCTCTCTGTGAAAACCTATCAGTGGCTTTTCGATTCACACAAACTTGTCACAGCTAGTCCCCCTCCCTTCCTGCGAAGTAGATCGAAGGAAAAAAAGAATTGCATTACGCTTTCTGGATCCGGGTTACCATTGTACCTACAGTAGGAACTTACCGCTCTGATGCTGCAGTTGCTGAATTTTCCTGCAATATTTTCATCGGTCCACGAAATCCATCTCGGTATCTTCTCACCGCACAAACACAACATATCGGGGTAGTAATCGTAGGACGCCCTCCGGTACCTGATGGGGGCACCCGCCTGACGGTGTTGAGCCGACACTGATTCCGCCCGAGACGAACTGCACGAGCTACGAGCCATGAGCGAGGGGAGCGAGGGCAGAGGAAAGAGGAGCCTTTGGATGTCAGGGTAGTGGTGAAGCGTGATTTATCCCCACTTAATAACTCGGGCGGAATCCTACCGTCCACATTCGGCTGACAGGTGGGGGGCCTAGCGTGTGGACTTGTCAACCAAACCTCGTGCCTTCGTGGTTCAAAAGCCCTCTCGTGCGCATTGGACAAAATTTTTTGGCACCTTGCCCGCGTACATATCACTGGGAGGGCTTGCTCAGGAACTAGACACGCCTGGCCCACAATCTTACTCCCTCCTAGGAACTTGTCATGACTCGCGCCGACAGATCCATCCGCTCCACCACTTCTGGTAGGGCTCGCCGCGGCGGATCCACCCCAAGATCCTACCATCACAGTATCAAATGCCATGGTTTCTTGAGAGGATCAACGACACTACGTATCCGAGCTTGGACCCTCCTACCTGTAGAAGGACTGATGCGGCGTCGAGCTCGAGCAGGAGCCGCCAGGCGCGATGACGCTCGGTCCATGCCAACCCCGTCACCTTCGTCATTGTCAATTCCGATGTGGAGGACGACGGGAACGAAGCTGTGCAGAACGCCATTGTTGCCTCCTTGGCGAAGGGCAAGCCACGGGCAGGAGTGGATGTCGCTGGGAAGGGCACGACGGTGTCACCAATCGAGGTGGACTCCAACGATAGCGGTGTGATGTGGGTTTATATGTTGCTTAGGATGGTTGCAATTTCGGTTGTGTTTAGTGCGAGTACAATTATTGTAATGGGTTTGTCGAGCTATATTGAGAAATATGTGCAATAGCAGCGTGTGAGTGCTTCCACTTTAGAAATAGTGTCTGTGCCATTTGCATGTTGCATTATCAACGTAGATTACATGTAAACAATCCAACAAAAATCAGATTACAACCATCAGACGGGAGTGGCAGGATGGAAGAGAAGTTGGGACAATGGCTTCGAGGGGAAGGAAGAGAAGGGGGCGTGACACTGGCAGGTGGGCCCTCGGAACACGTGACACTGACATGCGGGGGCGGGAGCACATGGTATTGCTAGTATGTCCAGAGCAAGCAGACTTTGCAACGTGACAACAACAAGCTGATTGGACCAATAACTCGTCGAATTATTAAGGAGTACTAAAAACTACAACTGGGGTACATTCACACAACATGTATGCTCTACGCACCTGAGAAGCATCGCTTAAGTCTAATAGTAACGACAACATAAGTACTACATTTCCCTGTCGGTCTTCTCGATACAAATGTAGAAATGCATCTGCCTGTTCGGTCCAGCACCGACAAGGTACCGAGATGGCACACATAGGATCGACCTTAGGTCCACATACTCCACCTCCCGCAACGTCGGGCAGCTCGGCGCCTCGGCTAGCACAAGAATGCTATCGGACGATGGCGGCTGGGCGTTCACCCACATGCGCACCGTGTATACGGGCCAGGCGCACGAGACCGACCTGACGCATACGGCACACACGACGGTGGGCCCGGCTCTGATTCCCGGAACACCGGCGGTGATGGTCAGGACGAAATCAGATCCGTCCCCCCCGGAAAATTAGCCGGCAGCGTGCCGAGTCAGTGAATGGCACCTGCTCTTGGAGAAGTTGGGCTTGCCCGTACAAGATCCTAATCACTTCGATCAAGTGCTCCTCTATAAGGTGGACGACGAGCTCTGCCGGTGAGCCGGTGTAGTTGCAGCCCGGCTCCATGCAGGAGCACGCACCGTGCGGGCACGCGAGCTCGTGGTAGGAGTAACGACGAAAGCATCCTGGGTGGGAGCACACGAGTGGGAACATCGCTGCGAAGTTGCGCGCGAGGATCTCCAGATTCTTGGGCTGCAGCATCTGCCACATCTGAAGTTCGTCGACAAAATCAGAAAAAAGATCAGCAGTTAGATTGGCGAATAGCAGGAATATGTAGGATAAGTTCAAAAGCTTGTAAAATGATTTCTTAGCATGAAGGTAGCGACACGAGAATTGGCGGACGTCATCGGCTTGCGGCTATGGCAGTATGGGAGTGAAGTGGGGAAAGTGGCTTCGAGGAGAAGGAAGAGAAGTACGGGGAGGAAGAGAAGTAATGGGAACGTGACACTAGGATATGGCCCACTGAACTCGTGAGCCGTGACACTCGCAACAGGGGAGCGTCCGGTGTTGCCAGTTTGTCCAGAGCAAGCATGGCCAATCATGCCATAGAACAGCCTACTCGCGGATCGCTCTCATGAAGACCATCCCAATCGTCCAAGCGCCCTGATCGAACGGTATGTAACAATCGTCAAGTAGAACAACTGTGTTAGGGCGTGCCTTCTAGAAGACTCGGTCTAACGGTTAGGATCCATATGTGGTTTATGAAAAGAACACACATCCAATGACATTGGTGGATCCTTATGTGGTTTGTGAGAAGAACACACATGCAATCACACTAGGTGGATCCATATGTGGTTTATGAGAGGAACACACATGCAATGACACTGGTGATATGTGGTTTGTGAAAAGAACACACATGCAATGACTCTAAATGTTGGTTAATCAAAAGAGCAGACATGCAATAACCACTGGTCGATCCATATGTGGTTTGTGGAAAGAACACACATGCAATGATACTGGTTGATCCATATGTGCTTTGTGGAAAGAACACACATGCAATGACACTGGTTGATCCATGTGTGGTTTGTGGAAAGAACACACATGCAATGACTCTAGTGGATCCATGTGTGGTTCATAACAGGAACACACATGCAATGACATTGGTTGATCCATATGTAGTTTGTGATAATAACACACATGCAATGACATTGGTTGATCCATGTGTGGTTGTGGAAAGAACACACATGCAATGAACACTGGTGGATCCATATGTGGTTTGTGGAAAGAACACACATGCAATGACCACTGGTTGATCCATGTGTGGTTCATGAATAGGACCACACATGCAATGACACTGGTTGATCCATATGTGGTTTGTGGAAAGAACACACATGCAATGACTCTAGTGGATCCATGTGTGGTTTGTGGAAAGAACACACATGCAATGACACTGGTGGATCCATATGTGGTTTCTGAAAAGAACACACATGCAATGACTCTAGTGCTGGTTTTAGTATAAGAACACACATGCAATGACTCTAGTGGGTCCATATGTGATTTGTGAAAAGAACACACATGCAATGACTCTAGTGGGTCCATATGTGGTTTGTGGAAAAGAACACACATGCAATGAACACTGGTGGATCCATAAGTGGTTTGTGGAAAGAACACACATGCAGTGAACACTAGTGGATCCATATGTGGTTTGTGGAAAGAACACACATGCAATGCCATTGGTTGATCCATATGTGGTTTGTGAAAAGAACACACATGCAATGCCATTGGTTGATCCATATGTGGTTTGTGAAAAGAACACACATGCAATGCCATTGGTTGATCCATATGTGGTTTGTGGAAAGAACACACATGCAATGACCACTGGTTGATCCATGTGTGGTTCATGACAGGAACACACATGCAATGACATTGGTTGATCCATATGTGGTTTGTGACAATAACACACATGCAATGCCATTGGTTAATCCATGTGTGGTTTGTGGAAAGAACACACATGCAATGACTCAAGTGGGTCCATATGTGGTGTGTGAAAAGAACACACATTTAATGACTCAGGGGGATCCATGTGTGGTTTGTGGAAAGAACACACATACAATGAACACTGGTGGATCCATCTGTGGTTCATGACAGGAACACACATGCAATGACATTGGTTGATCCATATGTGGTTTGTGACAATAACTCACATGCAATGACATTGGTTGATCCATGTGTGGTTGTGGAAAGAACACACATGCAATGACTCAAGTGGGTCCATGTGTGGTTTGTGAAAATAACACACATGCAATGACTCTAGTTGATCCATGTGTGGTTTATGGAAAGAACACACGTGCAATGACATTGGTGGATCCTGTTGGGTCCGCAGCATAGAAAACAAAAAATTTCCTACGGTGTGAACTACACGCCAAGGTTTATCTACTAGGTACAAAGCAACGGGTGGACATACATCCAACGAGAACTTACCCTCGTAGACAACGAGCTTTGTTAACGAGTAGGAACTCGTGGTTGATGTAGTCGTACACTTGCCGATCTCAAGATCGTGAGGAAGTCCGAGCGCCGCAACTCAGCAGCACATCCGTAGTCGCACACACGTTCAAGCCACCGGACAACCTCCACCTCCTCGTTCCAGCGATCCAGCGGAAGCAGCAACTCCTTCTAGACGAAATGCCACCGGGAACATGTATCTCGCTAATCCGAGACCATGGGGAATAATTCTAGAGGGGGAGAGAGATCCTTCACAAGGAGGTGTGAGGATGAAGGAGGGAATGGGTGGCCTTTTATAGGAGGAGGGGGGTGCCCCCTCTCTCCATGGCCGGCGCATGGGGGGGTGACCCCTCACCTCCCCCATTCATGTGGTGGTAACCCCTCCACATTAAAATGCCTCTTCACATTCCCTTTTAAAGTCTCCACTTTAAATGCATTAAATTTCTCCAAATTTAATGCTCTCTCATTTAATAAAACTCTTTTTATTAAATTTATTCAGAATTTTGTTAATTACTTTAATTAACAAACATTCACATATAGCCCCTTGCAATATTTCAATATCACATGCAGAACCACCTTCTGCAATTTCACTCGAAACAATTTCCGGTTTCTATTGAAACAATTCCTGCGCTTTGCAATTCTTTCGTCTGAAACATATGTGCTCCAAAATGGTGTCCGGTAACTCTTAAGTGTGCCACCCTACGGTTCGCGAATAATGCAGACATGATCGAGACCCTTCTTCGATCAATAATCAGCAGCGGGACCTGGAGATCCGTACTGACTCCTACACATTCAACGATGACTCCTGTGACCGGGACCAGAATATTGGTACGCGCAATTTAAGCATCGCCTTCCGTATTCTTAGCACATCACTATGCAAAAATCCCCAACTCATTCCTTCCGCCGCCCTCCACAGCCACCGCAAGAACCATCGACGCTGCCGGAGGCACCGCCTCCGCCGGGCCATACCACCGCAACAGATCACTCCACCGCCACTCCTAGTCCCAGCCACCGCTACCGACCCTTGGCCACCGCCGCCGCATTAGCTGCTGCCATGGACACAGAGTACGGCGTGTTCAGCGACGGGAGCGACTTCACCGAAGAGTACACCATCACCGCCCATGGCACCACCAAGCTGACGGTCGTCCACACAAATGCGTCAGCGGAGGTCGCCAAGGTCATCGCAATGTACGAGCGGTGGCTACAGGAGCAGATAGACAGGTACAAGATCGTCGGCCTTGACCTCGAGTATACTGGAGATAGGAAGAGGATGGCGCTTTTGCATCTCTCCATGCGCAACCACTGCCTCCTATACCACGTATGTAGGGCCAAATCTGTATGCCCGGAGCTTCGTGAGTTCCTACACAGGAGGGAGATCTACTTCGCCAGCGTCGACATCAAGAACGACACTCCGAAGCTAGAGTGGGATCTCCGCGTTCATGTCGTCAATCACATCGATCTCCAACGTTTGTGGAGGTACCCGGATGGCGGTACGGGGAAAGCCGGCATGGCTAGACTCGCTGCCGACATCATCGACCGCGAGTACGCCGGCATGAAAGTCGATTTCCCGAAGCACCTGCACGAGCGATGGGAATGGAGGCACCTAGATTACAATGCGATCAAGTACGCAGCCAGGGACGCGTATGTCTGCTACGAGATGCTCAACAGGATCTGGCGGGTGGGTGAGTGTGTTCTTTACCACTACTAGTTTCGCATTTCGTTCCTAGTTTTATCTCGCCTGTATTTTATCTCACATGTATTTTCTAAGCATTCTGTGTGTAAGAACCAAGCTCGTATGATCCATGTGCTATTAGCTACTTAACCTGTATGAATTACATCCCCCCTTTTGTATGCTCAACATTCATTCTTACAAATTCTGTCTGTGCCATTTGCATGTGGCAGAATCCAGGACTGACATGCATAAGGTGTGATACAGTCATAAGTCATAACCAAACCCAGATTATAGCGAAGGATACAGTCATAACCAAATCCAGATTATAGTTTAACAAAGGTAATACACAACAGTTCGTAATTGCTCACATAGTGTACTTCTGAAATAACATGTTTTCATAAACACAACAATCATGCACTAAAAGTCTACATCCCAGCCTGTTGGAGAAGACAACTGATCCCAGGGTGCCTTCGATCGCTTGCCCTGGCTTTTAGATTCATCTACACTCCGACATCTGGGGCAAACAACCTGCCTTGGTGGTGGTTCAATGATGCGATGCCTGGAACGAGATTTTACAATCTGGCGGTACAGCTCGTGGCTAACATGCCCGTCAATTGCAGCGTACTTCAGATTAGGTTCAGAAAGTGGCTTATCCTCCCAGTAATCGTGCCCTAAACGCCTCCACGAACATCTCGGCAAACCCTTCATGTCAGCGTACCACGGGTCGATGAGTTCGGAGGCAAGAGCGGCCATCCCGGTCTTGCCACCCTTCGTCCCTAGGATCCAGTAAATTTCCTGGATGTCCACTCTGCACTCCTTTGGGATTCTAATGTTGACCGTCGAGCTTTCAAGCAGATTAGTGTCATTCGTGATGTCAACACTAGTAAATGTTATGTGCTGGTTCACGAGAAAGTCATGAAAGAGATCCCTAATGCGTTTGCCCCACCTACATGAAAATGAATTCAGACAAATAATATAGCAATAACTTTTGCAAATAGACAGTTCAGGAACAAAAAGACAGCAAAGTCTACCAGATCCCGTCAGCCCCCTTCTCGCAAAAAGGCTGGTATACGAGGACGTGCCCCTTCATGGAGAGTTGCACCACGGCGATCCTACGGTGATCGCGGCTGTACTCGAGGTCGAGACCTACGAACCTGTTTTCTTCGAAATGAGCCAACTCGTGTAATTATTCAGAGTGTTCCTCACAGTCTGAGGGTCGGTGGTGTAGACGACATCGATATTCTTCCTGCCATGTACTTCTATGTCGAAGTGCGTAGTTGCTTGCCTGCCATCGTTTCGGATGTCCGAAGAGTCCATGACTACAGCAAGAGGGAAAGGATACGGAGGAAGAGGGTGATGCGGTGGTGGAGGAAATGGATGAGGCCATGGAGGAGAAAGACGATGAGGCCGTGGAGGAGGAAATGAGACGAAGAAGTGAAAGATTGGAACCGCCCTTACCAATATCTGGAATGGTGCACGACCGTTCGTAGTAGGGTGAAGGTGGAGAAAAATGGCGGTTTTACACGTCGATGCTAGCGCTTCCTAAAATTTGTTCTGCGCCACTTCCATGCGATGGAATCGAGGTCTGCCATGCACGATCCAAGTCAAACATAGTCACGTTTGCGTGTGCCGACCTTCACTCATTGACAGGTGGGCCGCACATTTCTCTCTCTTACGATTTATTTTTTCACTTCCTCTAGACGGTTCCGGTGCCTGCCCTCAATAATTACCCTCCCTTCCTTGTCTTCCACGCGGATGAGAACCGGCGGCGGTGGCGATTCCTTGCAGATTCACTCCCCACTCGAACAATTGCCCCCATCCCTGATTCCATCCCCTCTCGAATCCATCTGCCTCCTTATCACAATGCCTCCATTAATCTACCGGATTCCAGGCTCCATTTGCCGCTATGGGTAGAGCTTGGGGTAGCAGCAGGCTAAAGCGAAAGGCATGCGACAACGACGTGGATGGCCAGGGCGACCGCCACCGCGAGGATTGGGGATGGCCGAACCTCAGTGCCGCGAACATGCACAGGATCGCCTCGGGGTTGGACATCATCTCTGCCGGCCGCCTCGCTCGTTGCATCCCTGGCTACCGCTTCACGATGTGAGACATGGACGAACAACCGTTCGGCACACCAGGCCTTCTTTACCCCGATAACAGCAAATGGCCAAACGACCGCGATGGCCACGTAAGTTCCAGTATCTTGCTTATTAGTTCAGTCATATCGTTGATTCATATGTGCTGAACTCTCATCGGAATCCTATGTTCCTTTTGTCGAACGTGTTGTGTGCACGTGCGGTTTGAACAAATCGAACCATTTAAGACTATTCTGTACAGCGAAAGCTCTGCTCGTACCTGATATTCTGGTATTTTCGTAGTGACAATTCTTACTTTAGGTGATAGACGAGTTGTCAATTTCGATTTGCAATGGAATGTCTGCTAGGTGATATTCCCCGAGCTGTTTATGATCATCCTCAGGATTTTGTTCTGGGGGCTCTGCTCCTACTCCATATATTGGGTATCTTCGTAGTGACACATGCACAATTTAGGCGATATCTAAGGAGACACTCGTATTTAGGCGATATTTTGTGTACTTTAATCTGAAGGTCCAGTGGTCAAATTGTATTTGCAATGGAATCCATGCTAGGTGATTGTACCAAATGATAACAAACTCTGTAGAATATTCATGCAAAACTGATGCTGCTGTATAAGTGGTCTGAATCAGTAGTGATGAATATCAAGGAAGAATAAGAGACGGATATGGAAGATGACCAGAACTAGGTGGGTGGCAACGGCGAGTTGCTGGTCCTTTTATCATAGGATGGGAGTACTTGGACTCTAAAAAATGGCTACAGATCGTTGAGACTTACATTGCCATCTTTGGAGGGTGTCGGCATTACTGCATTCAACAATGGGTGGCTGCCGCCCATTTCTGAATTCGCTTACAGGTTCAACATGGCAGAACTTGACCTCCTGAAGGTACAACTCCCACATAGACCGCGGGAGGGGGCGTAGAAGACCTGGGAGTACGACCTCTTAGCGGTGTTCGACAAGGCAATCACATTCTTTAGATGCCCAGAAGACAAGGAATGGACAGTCTTGCGCGACGACTTCCTGCGGCCGGAGAAGTATGTCGGCGTTGTCTTCACCTACAGCTACTATTCGTACAAACCGCAATGCATTTATGCGGTCACTGAACCTAGCGGCGACGTGCGTGTTTGGGAGCTGTCCATTTGGGGTGAGTCATGGTGTCATATAGCATGTAAAATCCCATTCAAAATTCTGCTTACTGACTGTAAGTAACACACAGGTACCCACGCAGCCCCGCGCATCATTCCAGCTCCGGTCATCGAAGATGCAGTAGCAGATGCTGAACTTGGGACACGACGCTGGTTCCTGGCACCTCTCGGAGGCGACACGGAACAGGATGATGAACTCATGTGGATTCATATCAGGGGAGCACTAAACAGCGTTGGTGATACAATAGAACATATGGGTACACAACTTTCTTCATACCCTTCGCTGCGGTGTCACGTTTTCTCGAGGTCCGCATGCCCATCCAAAGACCCAGTAGAGCAATCTGGAGCAGAGTCGACAATCTGAAGGGACAATCTGTGTTTCTTGAGATCAACTACCCTTTCTTTGTCGGAGCCCCTAGAGCTATTGAACCTGTAATTGCTCAGGCAGCCCTGGCTCCTGATGCTGCTGCTGGTGTTGGTGGTGGTGGAGCTGACGAAGAACTAGCTGCTGCTGCTCCTGGTGAAGCTGACAAAATACTTGGTGATGCTTCTGATGGTGAAGCTGACGAAATACTTGCTAATGCTGCTGCTGGTGAAGCTGACGAAATACCTATTGAGGCTGCTGCTGGTGAAGCTGACAAAATACCTGCTGAGGCTGCTGCCAGAGTCCAGGAAGAACATGATGGTGTTGTTGCTGAGGTGCCAGCACTTCCAGTGTTTATAGCAGATTGTGTGTTTGCTGCACACTCACGCGCCTATCATGTTGACACTCCAGATCCGACCTGGAGTCGAATCCACGTCAGGCGGAGGGGGCCTACAATTGGCTCATCAGTGGGGTCGTACGATTTGATGGAGAATGCCAGACGGCTAAATACAGCATTCTGGTTCGTTCCGACGATACCACCAGCTCCAGGGACCTAGTGCTCATACTGGCAGATCCGATGAACCATTTGTCTTTATCTTTATCATTAATTACGCTTATTTGTGTAAAGACTAAGTTGTGCTTATTTGTGTAAGACTAAGTTAGGCCTAACTGCGTAATATTCAGTGAAGCCCAGCTTTTCTTTCCACGCCCATAACAACAGAATTGCAGCATAGAACATACAAAGGTAATGTGCATACTTGGCATTTTTGCTCAGGATAACAACCATTTCAAGCAAATGATACATGGTGTACGCATTTGAACGCATCACTAGAATGTGCCACCTATTGATGATTGATGACATGGATCTAGCTTTTCTGCACGTATTTGCATTGAATCGCTCATTGATTTGTTCACATATTTTTTGGCAATGGCTGATGAACTCCACTCTCTTGGTAACTTGCTTCATCAGCGAGCACTTGTTGATGCAATGCAAAGTACAGAACATGGTCGTCATCATCATTCCATTTAGGTTCTTTATGTTTCGTCATCACGGAGCTACTAATTTCAAATGAAAATCTAGTAAACAACATATGTGTACATTGTTATAGTATGCTACGACCACGATACATACATGTTTTTCTACAATCACAAGAAGAAAACTTGATGCATTTTCACCTTGTTGGCGTTGTGCCAAACTAGGTGGATGCGGCTTTGGGGTTCGGAGAGGAAGGCGCCGTGGCTGGTGCATGTGCGACCATGGAGACGGTGAGCTCGGATTCTGGAGGAGGCCAATAGGACCGAGCATGGTCGGCATGGTGACAGATGTCACCCGGGAATGAATTCCTGTCCCTGCGCCATGCCATGGGTGCGGCCATGGTGAGGGCGAGCTCCGATTCGGGATGGGGAGGAGAACGGGGCCGAGCAGGTTCGTCCAAGTCCTAGCTCCGCGCCATGACCGCGACCACAGATTGCTGCCCTAGAGGAAGAAGAAGATGCGTAAAGGATGCATGCGCCAACACTGCAAGCCTACATGGCAGCGACATAACGGCGAAAGCTGATAGGGGGGCCCAACTTGACGGCTGTTAGCCTGATATTTTGTATTGAAACGTAAAGTTGAATTCGTGCCGAAAAAGACCCTCTGAGTATTTGGCACGCCAAGTTTGGGCAACGCAGCTGATTGTAAGCAACTTGGGTACCGTGTTGCTTGGGCGCCCCAACTTTCGGGCCGCAAAATGATATTCTCCCCCACGGCAGCGTGATCTCCCGCTCCTCCCTGTCTCTCTCCTTGATCCCGCACTAACCTGTCCCCAACCTTGACATGTCCTTGGCCCCGAAAAAAGTCCACCGCCACCGATTGAGCATGCCAGCGAGCCCGTCGTGAGCCCTTCCTCATCCTCGTCTCTCTACTCGATCCCCACCCTGACCTATCCCCGACCCATACAAAATCAGCGTCGCCAGCTATGGAGTATATCGGCGCATACTGAAGCACAAAACAGATGGTGGAGCTCATGCGCGGGGAAGGCGCCAAGACGCGGCCGCCTCCGAAGATGGAGAACGCCAGCGAGCGCTCCTCATCTCTCCACACCAACGCGACACCGCGATGTGGTACGACCTCATCGGCTCACCGCAGTTGTTGGTGTTCCTCAAGTGTGTGCTGACGGCCGAGCAAGAGGTGGACCTTGCGAGGCGGAGGATCACTCGGATGTGAGCGGGAACTGCGTCAGCTATCGTCGCTCCCTCGTGCTGGTGTGCCTGGGATATGCCGCCGCGCTGGGATACACCTGCACGCTGGAAGTCTTCGTCGGCAAGGAAGGTACCGTTGAGCAGGCCGTCTCTAGAAGCACAATCTGATTTGGAGGCATGGCCGTTCTGGCCGACCGAGCAGCGCTGGTGCCAGCTTGCACGAGGCGGTGCGGAGCATGGCTGACTTGATCTAAAAAGCAAGAGTGAGTGCTTGGATTAGCTGATGGGCCGTTCTGGTCGACCGAGCAGCGCCGGTGCCGACGTGCACTAGAAAATCAAGAGCGAGTGCTTGCATTTGGGGCCAAATCAATCTAAAAAATGCCAGAGCAAGAGACAGCTAGCTTAACAAGTTAACATCCCAAGTAAGCACGTGTCACAGCTGAAGGGGAATTAAGCGGCCGGCCGCTCTTGTGGGACGCGGTGACAGACCGGGTGGGCGCTCACCACGCCGTGCTCAGCTCGAGGTGCGTCCATGCACACCGTGGGAGACGCAGGTGCGCTCGTTCCAGTCGATGCACGCCGGTCGGGTGAACAAGGACTGGGAAGAGAGGAGAGGCCGAGAGGATTGTTTGGGTGAGACTGACAAGTGGGTCCCACTATTCAATATGACCACCGGTCCAAACCTTTAGTCTTTTGTCTGGGATAGGAAAGTAGATTTTATGGATGTTTTTGCAAATGAAACACAACTAGAGGCTGACAGTGGGTCCTCAGCTCGCCATGTCATCAAATACATCTCTACAGCATGAGCAGTGACCGCGAGTGACGCTCCGACGCATCTTCGGTGACTGTAAACTCGTATTCGTGTTGTACAATGACCGTATTGACTTTACTAAGCAAGTTCCATGACTAACGATGGATTTAACTCTTCTTGGTCCAGTTCTTTTTCGAACCATTTTCCCCTCCCAACGAAGTGTATAATAGACAGATTGACACTGAACTGTTTTGTTCCGTTTTTTGCCTTCTCTATGAGACCCTGACACTCCTCTCGAACATAACAGACCTAACCATGGCTCGTAGCCACCGCGCAGGCGTCCTTCGACGTGGGAACTCACTAGAAGGGTAGGTTGTGGGGACTTCGGCAGCATGGACGCAGATGACCATGATGGCGGTGGTGAGGTCCTGCATTAGTGGTGGAGTAGACTTGATCCGTCAGCTCTGGGGAAACGATAGTGGGAGCAGGGGAGATGGCCGGGAACTATGACTGAGGTACGAGAAAGGGCCGACAACAGTCAGGGAACTCGCGCGTCGGTACATGTTTAGATATTTCATTTATGATATCAAGATCCAATAGAATACAAAACTGATCCAAACTTAGTATCCCGTGTTGGGCCACGCAGAGATAAACAAAACTTTTCCCTACGCGGTGATCCCAAGATCTAGCCGAGGTAGAAGGCTGCAATGATTACCACTAGAAGCGCAGTTGAGGATTACTGATGAAGCGTGTCAGTTGATGCAGTGTAGTCCCACGATCCAATCCAATCCATGATCATTGAATTTCTGAATGTATATCACATATTCCGGTATCCACACATACGAGGAGGAGCTCCAATGGTGGACTGCTAGGTACGGAATGGTGGCTAGACTGAATGGGTCTAGGGTTTCCAACACATGGAGTGGTCTAACCGTGCCCTTTAGCATCCCGCGCCCTAGTATATATAGGGAGTGAAATTGGGCTCCACTCACTTGTTGCCCATCCATTAAAGCCTGTTTTTCACTACAAGTCCTACTCATTTACTCAGTTCGTGTCCGGTTCAGGTCCAACCCAAAACGACTTGCTCCCGCTGTTAAGTGTGTGATCCCACAGGCTCATGGTGATTTGGACACGATTTGAGTCCGACTCACAATCGATCAATCGGCAGCGACTCCTAGTAGAACATGTCGACTCCCAAGTACCAAAGAGTCATGATGACATACATTCCAATGCGACTTACGTCCAAATCCCTTTTGCCTTACGATATACCTTGTCAAGCTATGGGTGAAATATCGCCATCCCTTTAATAGCTCAACTCTCTTCTTGATCCATGATATGTGATTCATCCGACTAACTCATAGTATATTGTCTCAGTTAATACTTAACCGAGTCATGCATGGATATGCTTCCGAATCATATCACACGAGAGGGTCTAGATAATATCTCTCCATTCGGAGGGACAAAATCCTATCTTGGTTATCCACATCATGCAGCTGGATTCTCAGTCAACCCAAACTCTGCCTTTATAACTGCCTTTTGACGGAACATCGTTTGACAGAACCTTATCCGGTGATCCACAACTCAGATTGTGTGATAACCTCACGTCTAAGGATTACATTGATTGAGACATACAAATAACGAGTTGTTCATTGGGTCTCAATATGGTTTAGTCAGACTCGATAAACTCTTTAGACGAATTTGTGTAAGTCGGAGTAGCATCACCATGCCCATGCCAAGTGGAACCTAGTCATCAGCCAACTTTCACATTAGTCTAAGTTGTGTGTCTAGCACAACCTCAACGACCAAGCACATCTAGTATGAACAACATGAATATATATAGTTCCACAACCGAATCACATATTCAATGATATATATTAGATGTTCATACTAGGATAGCTTAACAACTTTATGAATATATTGGGAATTACATCATATATGATTGCCTCTAGGGCATATTCCCAACAGTCTCCCACTTGCACTAGAGTTAATTATCCCGATATCACATGTCTAGGCATCTAATGCCCATGGCTCTCTTGTGTGCCTCATGCTTAGGTTGTGCTAATGGCTTTTTCAACGGATCCACAATGTTTGCACCCGTGTGTACCTTGCATAACATGATATCACCTTGATCGACAAACTTGCGAAGCAGGTCGTAACACATGAGTATATATATGTTTGTTCTTCTAGTGTTTTCTAGGTTCCTTGGCTTGTGCAATAGCACCATTGTTGTCACAATACATGTCTAATGAAGTGGACGCGCCCTGAACCACACTAAGATCCATCAGGAAGTTCCTAATCCAAATGGCTTCCTTTGCCGCCTTAGAGGCAACAATATACTCAGCCTCTCCCATAGATGCAGACATGATCTCTTGCTTGGAACTATTCCAGCTCACAGCTCCTCCATTCATAATAAACATGTATCCAGATTGTGAACAAGAATCATCTGAGTCGGTAAGATAACTCGCATTCGCGTAACCCTTTACACTGAGTTTATCCCCACCTCCATAAACTAGGAACACATCCTTAGTCCTTCTCAAGTACTTAAGGATGTTTTTAACCATTTCCTAGTGGATTTCTCAAGGGTTAGCCTGGTATCTTCTCATTACACACAGAGCATAGGAAACATACAGCCTCATACAAATCATGGCATACATTATGGATCTAACTGCCGAAGCATACATAATCGCACTCATCCGACTTTGCTCATTAGTTGTCGAAGGACACTTAGTCTTGCTAAGTTTTACACCATGGGACATCAGTAAGAACCCTGATAACCCACAAGTATAGGGGATCGTGTGTAGCCTTTTCGATAAGTAAGAGTGTCGAACCCAACAAAGAGCTAAAGGTAGGATAAATATTCTCTCAAGTTATATCAACCACTGATACAACTCTACGCACACTAAACGTTTGCATTATCTAGGAAATAAAAGTAGAACAACAATACGAGTAATACAGATAGCTTTGCATGATAATAAATAACAAGAAAGTAAAGCTAGTTGCTGTAGCAATAAAATACACTAAACTAACAGAACCATGAGTGTTGAATAGTGGTGGTAATTTTGGTGGCTTTGTCCAAATTTAAGTAGCGAATAGATCAGGTTCATTGTCTTCGATGCAGTTTTCTATGTGGGAGAGGCTAAATATACATGCACTTCACTACTTGGAATTACATGTACTATATGATTGGATTGTTAGCAAGCATCCGTAAGTACTAATAAATGCATTAAGGTTTCCCCAACCATAGCCTTAAGTTTAATGGTCCTCTTACTCCCCTACGTGCAAAGTTCCGGTTCGCGTCCTCAGGTTTCTGTCACTCCGGCAGAACTCCCCCCTTCCTTTTACACATACTACAAACCCTATGATGTTTAACCCATGCGCGTGATACATTGCAAATGTATCTATAATTTTTGATGTTCCATGCTTGGTTTTATCCACTTTCTTGTGTTTTGTCCACACTTTGGAGTACTTTTCATATGATTTCTTGGACTAACCTATTAACAAGAGCCATAGTGCTAGCTGCCTGTTTTCTGCTGTTTTTGGTTCTAGGAAAGTCAGGAAATGAATATTCTCGGAATTGGACGGGACAAAAGCCAAAGTCTCTATTTTTCCGGAAGTCATCAGATGCCAGAATACGAGACGGAGAAGGGCCAGAGGGCAGCCACACAACCTGGCCATGGCCAGGGGCTTGGTGGCAAGCCAGGCACCCTCGGCCTCTCCTTCCACCTATAATATGCCCTCGACGAAAACCCTAAGTACTAAAAATCCACGAAAGAGTCTATAGCCACGTCATCTCCATCCCTAGATCGAGGGATCTCAAGCTCTTCCCGGCACCACTGAGAGGGAATTCACCCTGGAGGCCTTCTTCATCACCATGCAAGCCTCCGGTGTGATGCGTGAGTAGTTCATCCTTGGACTACAGATCCATGTAGTAGCTAGATGGCTGGTTCTCCTTCTTTGTGCTTTCATGTCTAGATCTTGTGAGCTCCGTTCATGATCAAGATCATCTATTTGTAATTCTGCATGTTGTGTTTGCGGGGATCCGATGGATATTGAGATGCTATTTTCAGATTGATTATTGATTCTATCATGTCTTTGTTATTTGTGATCTTGCATGCTTTCCGTTGTTAGTAGCTATCTTGGCCAAGTAGATGCTAGCAACTCCAAGAGTTAGTATTTATGCTCGATAGTGGGTTCATGCCTCGTAACTGGGAAGTGACAGAAATCTCTAAGGTACTAGATGTGTTGTTGCTACTAGGGAGAAAACAATAATCCTTTGTTCATAGAACAATCGTATTGTTTACTTTACACGCAATTCATAAAGCAATAATCTATTGCTTGCAACTTAATACTGGAGGGGGTTCGGATGATAACCTGAAGGTGGATTATTAGTCATAGATGCAATTGGATGGCGGTCTATGTATAATGTTGTAATTCCCAATCAAGTCTCAAAGGAGTCAAGATGATTAGTATATGCATATATTGCTTTCTCGATGTTTGTCAATTGCTCCGCTGTAATTTGTTCATCCAGCATGCTATCTATCTTAAGGAGAGCCACCTCTAGTGAACTATGGATCCCGGTCCTTTTCTTTTACATACAATCTATAAACTGTTTACTGCTTTGTGTTTACTTTCTGCAAAATATTACTTCCTTCCATTCGATAAATTTAATCCTTTGTTTTCAGCAAAACATGGTGAGATTGACAACCTCATCGCAAGTTGGGGACAGAGTTCTGTGGTTGTGTTGTGCAGGTCTCCATGTTGCTACTAGCACCGGTAGTGCGCCCTGCCAAGGCTCAGCTAGCAACACCTTTGGGATGTTTCCTTGCTCCTACTGATTCGATTAAACCTTGGTTTCATAACTGAGGGAAACTTGTTGCTGTGTTCATCATACCTTCCTCTTGGGGTTCCCAACGAGCTCTACATCAACACTGAGCCATTAGCGTGCACAAATATAATGGACACCAAAGGACTGTACCATATCAACATACAACTCTAATGAACCAAAGACGTTCAACCATTCAATCTAAGAACAAAGAAACTACGCAAACATGACATAGATCATATGATTATAACTTATAGCATCAAATACCATGTTTAGATATGACGGTACAGAGGTGTGTGGGAGGATGAACCACTGCATACTAAGAGGATTAGGTGATGGAGATGGCGGTGAATATGGTGAAGACGGCGGTGGCGGCACCGACGGCAGCGTGGGGGACTCCTTCCCCGTCGCCGGTATCATGGGGGAGCACCGCCCCTTAGCCCCCTTCCTTCATGGATTCTTGGGAGCCCTCCCCCATGGAGATGGGATCCATGGGGGAAGCAAAAACATGGCTTTGGTGGCTGCAAATTCGTGGGTGGAGATGCTCTGGGCGAATTAGGTTTCCTCCCTTTATATAGCTTCTCGGATTCCCGTCACCCCATCTTGGGCTGCAGTAAATCGGGCCTAAAAGGCCCGTCCGGATTCGGAATCAGCTAAAATATATGTCCAGAATGTTTGTCGTGAAATTTCCAACAACTTTGTAGTTGAAGAGTTTTCTGTTTGACACCGTCTTCGATCTGAAACGTAACCATCTTTAAAAAGAGTTCCGAGACAGATTTCTGGAAAATTCCTAATTTAACTCCAACAAGGTTTCCACTTGTATTCTTGGTAATTTATACACATCAAAGTGTAAAACAATAACATTGTGCACTATTGCAACTATTAGTAGGTTAGTCCAAATAAATCATAAACTTTATACAAAAAAGAGTGTCAAAAGCATATTATTAGCATAAAACCATCAAAAATCATAGATACGTTATGGACGTATCAACATCCCCAAGCTTAGTTCCTGCTTGTCCTCGAGTAGGTAAACGATCAAAACAATATAATTTTTGAGGTGACATGCAGACAACACAATCTTGATCATCATTATTGTAAAAGCATTGATAGTTGGGTTTAAGGTACTCTAAACATGAATCATGAAAGATAGAGTTCTAACAATAAGACATAGCAACTATGTTGTAACATGAAAAGGCATAAACAAAAGATTCATGAATAACAATGGTTTGCAAAACATTTGTTTGTTTCACATAAGGAAAGCATAATGAGAATGGTATTCAGCTTGTCCCTCATAGAGTAACAATACATAAATCCATAGGACACCTTTAAAGTTCATACGGCTGACTAGATACAAATAGTTTAAGAACAAGCAATATCAAAGTTATGCATCAATCAACAAGTCTTGGGACAATGCAAATTAAACTAAGAATGATCACTATGCTCTCTTAATAGGTGCATAAAGATAGAAGATGGAGACTCAACATAAAAGTAAAAAAGTCCTTCTTAGAAGGAAGCATGGATTCAAGTCTCATAAAGAGCTTCCAAAAATTATGGTACTTATTAGTTTCAGCTCTGATTACCCCTATCATAAGCATATTTAGGTGATTAATGTTAAAGTGACACAACTAAGAGGATATGATTGACAAGTTATAAGTTGAAATCTCATGCCCCTTACTTATGAATACCGAACCTCATGCTACTCAACTTCAGTCAACAGGGTACCCCTTGCATCTGTAAGTACATCTGTATCATAGAAAACGGCCAACAGGGTACCCCTTGCACATGATACAGGAGATATCCCATAATCAAAATGACAAGGCAAGCAAACAATGAGCATCTCAACGACCTTTTATTTGCTATTTGCATAGGTTTTTATTGAGGATGCTTCATAGAGTGCTCATTATGGTTATGCTGCAAGTTTTCCCATGATTAGGCATGGCTTAGGCTAGCGGCCCAGGCGTTTCTCTAACACACATACAAACTCCACGATCTTACAAGTTCCCCTTTTATTTCACATCGCCGGGATCCATAAGCAAAAGAATCATGATATCAAAGGAATATAAGTGCAATGTTGAAAGCGTTCCCCATGATACATGGTTCTGCTAACTTCAACTTATAAAGCGCAAGTATATACGCAACAAAGATTGGCACAATGGTTCAAGTTTATTAAGTGCAAGAAAATAAAGTGTGCCATCAAGTTCGTGAGAGCTTTAATCACTAATTTTCACATAACAAGTTTAATTCAGAAGGTAGATAAACGCATGAATATACTTGGAATAGCAAATGATAATAGGTAGGTATGGTGGACTCTTTGGGATAACTTGGTTTTATTTGGAGTTGGATACATGAGTGGAACTCATACTTGGTTATGGAGGCTAGCAAAAGACTAGGGGCGACCAACTAAAAGAGCAATAATGGCCATAATCATGCAAAGCGACAAAACATCATTAATTAAAGCATAAAGTGATATTACAAGTCAAAAACTAAAGGATCATAAAGGCTATGGTGACTTGGGATAGTCATTACATGGGGTGAGCATGCACCAAGTTAACCCAAATAAAGCATCAAAGGAGAATACCACAATACTATGCTTTAATATGCTAAAACAACACATGATTCTTTCAAGGCACATTAAGCAATCTCAATTGTTTATAACATGTAATGCTACAACAAAAATCACTAAGCATAAAGCCAAAACAATATCAAGCATGACATGACAAAGCATAGGCCACCGTAAAAAACGAGCTCCTTTTACCACTTAGGCATGAACTTTTCCTACTCTTTTCCAATCCAAACCACACTTATTTGAAAACTAATGTATGAAAGAGGGGGTCCAACCAATTTATTCGAGCAAACTAAGAAAACCAAGCAAACAAAAACGAAAACAAAGACGCTCCAAGAACAACATAACTGTGCATGAAACAATAAAAATGAAGTGTTTGGAAGAAACCTGAGATTTTTATTGATGAAGAAGGGATGCCTTAGGCATCCCCAAGCATTGACGCTTGTACTTCTTGCATATTTCTTGGGGTGACACACGTGGCATCCCCAAGCTTGAGATTTAGTCCATTCTTCATCTCATTACATCACTCTTTCCATACACCTGAATTTTTTTCCTTCATACAAAACTTCACACAATCTTTATTAGCAACATTAGTGCACTCAAGATAATAAGTCTTCGGGTTCAGTTCCAACACCAATAAAACTTCCATTAAAACAAAATCTACTGTTGCACTTCTCTCAAAAATCTCAATTCCCCAAAAAGAACCCAAAAAGGAATCAACAAGAACAAATGCAAATAATGGCAAAAATCCGTCAAAACAGACCAGCAGGTAAATACCAATTTTTTCGAAGATCTTCTGTTGCTCAAATCGAAAATTGTTGAACTAACGGAAGTTAAATAACAACCTGGGGTAGAAGCATAAAAATTCACAGCTCAAACCGACGTACAGGGATTTTACACGAATTTTTACAGCGAAGCACAAAAATCTGTTTTGGGACAACAACTTTCCCAAGCATTACTGCTCTCTCATTAGAGGTTACTCTTGGCACAAAAAGCAAATAAAAAAGGATAAGGAGCGGTTATTACAGAGGTAATAACTTCCAAGACTCATCTAAAACTTTTGGGTTATCTCCCAATAAGTACTTTTTTAACGCCTTTAAGTTAGGCATAGGAGCAAGATTCAAGTATTTTCGAATGAATAAGCATTAAGATCAATACCAGAAATATCTTTATTTTTCAAGGCTTCATGCATTCCTACAAGTTTTTAACTGAGAAGCTTCCATGGAAAGATTTGTTTTGGTTTCATAGGCATGAACACAAGTGTTCAAGGTCGACCCCCACTTAACCATTACTCATCTTTCCAATCACTTTCCTTTTTGAAAACATTTACAACTATTTTTTTGTAATTCACATTCCCTATCCAGACTAAGATAGAGAACAACTTAAAACTGAAAGTAAAACATACTTAGAGATAAAGCAAACAAGTGCACACAAGAATATTCACCCACCCGCTATTGCTCTCCGGCAACGGTGCCAGAAAAGGTCTTGATAACCCACAAGTATAGGGGATCGTGTGTAGCCTTTTCGATAAGTAAGAGTGTCGAACCCAACGAGGAGCTAACAGTAGGATAAATATTCTCTCAAGTTATATCAACCACTGATATAACTCTACACACACTAAACGTTTGCATTATCTAGGAAATAAAAGTAGAGCAACAATACGAGTAATAGAGATAGCTTTGCATGATAATAATTAACAAGAAAGTAAAGCTAGTTGCTGCAGCAATAAAATACACTAAACTAACAGAAACATGAGTGTGGAATAGTGGTGGTAATTGTGGTGGCTTTGTCCAAATTTAAATAGCGAATAGATCAGGTTCATTGTCTTCGATGCAGTTTTCTATGTGGGAGAGGCTAAATATACATGCACTTCACTACTTGGAATTACATGTACTATATGATTGGATTGTTAGCAAACATCCGTACGTACTAATGAATGCATTAAGGTTTCTCCAACCATAGCCTTAAGTTTAATGGTCCTCTTACTCCCCTACGTGCAAAGTTCCGGTTCGCGTGCTCAGGTTTCTGTCACTCCGGCAGAACTCCCCCTTCCTTTTACACATACTACAAACCCTATGATGTTTAACCCATGCGCGCACAAATATAATGGACACCAAAGGACTGTACCATATCAACATACAACTCTAATGAACCAAAGACGTTCAACCATTCAATCTAAGAACAAAGAAACTACGCAAACATGACATAGATCATAGGATTATAACTTATAGCATCAAATACCATGTTTACATAGGAGGGTACAGAGGTGTGTGGGAGGATGAACCACTGCTTACTAGGAGGATTAGGTGATGGAGATGGCGATGAATATGGTGAAGAGGGCGGTGGCGACGGCGACGACGGCGCAGGGGACTCCTTCCCCGCCGCCGGTATCATGGGGGAGCACCGCCCCTTAGCCCCTTCCTTTATGGCTTCTTGGGAGCCCTCTGATGGCTCTGAGTATGGCGCCTAGAAAAATGCTGGAGCGTGGTTGATGTAGAGCTCGTTGGGAACCCCAATAGAAAGGTATGATGAGCACAGCAGCAAGTTTCCCTCAGTTATGAAACCAAGGTTTAATCGAACTAGTAGGAGCAAGGAAACACCCCAAAGGTGTTGCTAGCTAAGCCTTGGTAGGGCGCACTACCGGTGCTAGTAGCAACGTGGAGACCTGCACAACACAACCACAGAACTTTGTCCCCAACTTGCGATGAGGTTGTCAATCTCATCGTGTTTTGCTGAAAACAAAGGATTAAACGTATCGAATGGAAAGAAGTAAAAGTTTGTAGAAAGTAAACACAAAGCAGTAAAAGATTGTAGATTGTATGTAAAGAAAAAAACCGGGATCCATAGTTCACTAGAGGTGGCTCTCCTTAAGATAGATAACATGCTGGGTGAGCAAATTACAGTGGGGCAATTGACAAACATCGAGAAAGCAATACATCCATATACTAATCATCTTGACTCCTTTGAGACTTGATTGGGCATTACAACATTATACATAGACCGCCATCCAACTGCATCTATGACTAATAATCCACCTTCAGGTTATCATCCGAACCCCCTCTAGTATTAAGTTACAAGCAACAGATTATTACTTTACGAACTGCGTGTAAAGTAAACAATACGATTGTTCTATGAACAAAGGATTGTTGTTTTCTCCCTAGTAGCAACAGCACATCTAGTACCTTAGAGATTTCTGTCACTTCCCCAGATTACCAGAGGCATGAATCCACTATCGAGCATAAATACTAACTCTTGGAGTTGCTAGCATCTACTTGGCCAAGATAGCTACTAACAACAGAAAGCGTGCAAGATCACAAATAACAAAGACATGATAAAATCAATAATCAATCTAAAATAGCATCTCAATATCCATCGGATCCCCGTAAACACAACATGCAGAATTACAAATAGATGATCTTGATCATGAACGGAGCTCACAAGATCTAGACATGAAAGCACAAAGGAGGAGAACCAGCCATCTAGCTACTACATGGATCCGTAGTGCAAGGATGAACTACTCACTCATCACACCGGAGGCTTGCATGGTGATGAAGAAGGCCTCCAGGGTGAATTCCCCTCTCCGGCAGGGTGCCGGGAAGAGCTTCAGATCCCTCCTGATCTAGGGATGGAGATGATGGCTCTGACTCTTCGTGGATTTTTGATCGGGTACTTAGGGTTTTCGTCCCGAGGGCATCTTATAGGCGGAAGGGGAGACCGAGGGGGTGCTAGGGGCCACCACACCACCCCTGGCGCGGGCCCGGCTGGCCATGACAGGTGGTGTGGCTCCTCGCCCCTCTCCGTATCGTATTCTGGCATCTGATGACTTCCGGAAAAATAGGCACTTTGGATTTTGTCCCGTCCAATTCTGAGAATATTCATTTTCTGACTTTCTTGGAACCAAAAACAGCAGAAAACAAGCAGCTGGCACTGTGGCTCTTGTTAATAGGTTAGTCAAAGAAATCATATGAAAAGTACTCCAAAGTTGGAACAAAACACAAGAAAGTGGATAAAACCAAGCATGGAATATCAAAAATTATAGATACATTTGCAATGTATCAACATCCCCAAGCTTAACTCCTGCTCGTCCTCGAGTAGGTAAGTGATAAAAATAAAGAATAATTTTTGAGGTGACATGCACTATCAAAGACTTGATCAAAGTATTTGTAAAACATTCAAAGCTGGGATCATAGTACTTCAATCATAAAATGAAAGACAAAGTTCTAGCAATAAGCAAAGAAACTATGATACAACATGAAAAGGCACAAACAAAAGATTCATGAATAACAATGCTTTGCAAGACGTTTGTTTGTTTCACATAAAGAAAACATAGCATAATAGTATTCAGCTTGTCCCCCAATAGAGTAGCAAATATAAATGCATAGGACACCTTCAAAGTTCATAAGAGTGACTATATACAATAGTTTAAAACAAGCAATATCAAGTTATGCATCAATCAACTAGTCTTGGGACAATGCACATAGAACTAAGAATGGCCACTATGCTCTCAAAGTAGGTGCATAAAGGTAGAAAGTGGAGACTCAATATATTGGTGGAAGAAAGGCCTTTTTATAAAAGGAAGTAGGGATTCAAGTCTCATAAAGAGATTCCAAAAATTATGGTACTTGTAGCTTTCAGCTCTCATTGCCCCTATCATAAGCATCTTGAAGTGATTAAGGTTAAAGTGAACAAACTATGGTGTACATGCTTGACGAAGTATAAGTTAGAAATCTCATGTCCCTTGTATACGAGGGCCGCTCCTCATGCTACTCAAGTTTAGTCACCGGTAAGTTCTTGTCATTGTATGTATATGTGTATCATAGAGAACCGCCAATGGGGTACCCCTTGCCTGATGATACGGAAGAATCCCCATATCAAAATGACAAGGCAAGCAGACAACAAGCATCTCAGCAATCTTCTTATTTACCATGGGAATATGGTGCTTTTTTCTCTCTTTCCTCTTTTCATAATCTCTTTTTTTCTCTTTTATCTTTTTTTTTCTCAATATAGGACTCTTTTTTATAAGAAGAATGCTTCATAGACAGCTCATTATGGTTACGCTGCAGGTTTCCACCATGTCAGCATGGATTAGACCAGCGACCCAGGCATTTCTCTAACACATATAGATAACTCCATGGACTTACAAGATCCCCTTTCATTTCACACCGATGACATCCATATACAAAAGAGCATGATATCAACTAGGTACAAGTACCAAATGCAATGTTGAAAGCGTTTCCCATGAAAGCATGGTTCTACTAATTCCCAACAAATAAGTGCATGCATATACAACATAGACGACACAATGGTTCAAGTTTATTAAGGGCAATTAAAGTAAAGTGTGCCATCAAGTTTGTGAGAGCTTTAATCACTAGTTTTATCATAACAAGTTTAATTTGGAAGGTAAACAAAAGCATGAATATACTTCGAATAGCATAAGCTAGTAGGTAGGTATGGTGGACTCTTTGGAATAACTTGGTTTAGGGAGTTGGATGCATGAGTGGAACTCATACTTGGTTGTGGAGGCTAGCAAAAGACTGGGAGCGACAAACTAAGAGAGCAATAATGGCCATAATCATGCAGAGCGACAAAACATCATCGATCAAAGCATAAAGTGATACTACAAGTTGAAAACTAAAGGATCATAAAGGCTATGGTGACTTTGGATAGTCATAACATGGTGTGAGCATGCGTCAAGTTAACCCAAATAAAGCATCAAAGGAGAATACCACTATACTATGCTTTAATATGCTAAAACAACGCATGATTCATCCAAGGCACATTAAGCAATCTCAATTGTTTATAACAAGTCATGCTACAACAAAGAATACTAAGCATAAAACCAAAACAATATCAAGCATGGCATAACAAAGCATAGGCCACAGTCAAAAACAAGCTCCTTTTACCACATAAGCATGAACTTTCCTACTCTTTTCCAAACCAAACCAAACTATTTGCAAACCAATGTATGAAAGAGGGGGTCCAACCAGTTTATTCAGCAAACTAAGCAAACCAAAGCAAACAAAAAACGAAAACTAAAACAAAAAAGAAGACGCTCCAAGAACAACACAGCTGTGCATGAAACAATAAAAATGAAGCGTTTGGAAGAAACCTGGGATTTTTATTGATGAAGAAGGGGATGCCTTGGGAATCCCCAAGCTTTGACGCTTGTACTTCTTGGATATTTCTTGGGGTGACACGCGTGGCATCCCCAAGCTTGAGCTTTAGTCCATCCTTCATCTCATTACTCATTCCTTCCATACACCTAAATTTTTTCCTTCATACAAAACTTCACACAATCTTTATTAGCAACATTAGTGCACTCAAAATAAATAAGTCTTAAGGTTCAGTTCCAACACCAAATAAACTTCCATTAGAACACTAGCTACTGTATCACTTCCCTCAAAAAGCTCAATTCCCCAAAAGAACTCAAAAAGGAACCAACAAGAAGCAAATGCAGAAAATGGCAGAAATCTGTCAAAACAGACCAGTAGGTAAAGACGAATTTTTTCGAAGATCTTGTGTTTCTCAAATCAAAAAGTGTTGAACTAAATAAAGTTAGATAACAACCTGGGTCAGAAGCACAAAAATTCACGCCTCAAAAAGACGTTCAGAGAATTTACACGAATTTTTACGGTCAAGCATAGAAATCTGTTTCGAGACAGCAACTGTCCCAATCATTACTTCTCTCTCATTAGAGGTTACTCTTGGCACAAAAACAAATAAAAAGGATAAGGAGCGGTTATTACAGGGGTAATAACTTCCAAGACTCATCTAAAACATTTGGGTTATCTCCCAATAAGTACTTTTCTTTAACGCCTTTAAGTTAGGCATAAGAATCAAAGAAAGAATCAAGTGTTCTCAAATGAAGAAGCATTAAGAGCAATACCAGAAATATTTTCAACAAGGCAAGGTATATCATCCAAATAAGTTCTAGAATATCCTCTCTCAATGCTCTTAGGTTCACTATTCTCATCAAAAGGGTTTGCAGGAACAATCCAATCAAGATTCTTTTCTATGGCATCATGTATTGCTACTAGTTTAAAGGGTATTGGTATCTTAGGTTCCTACTCATTAGGTTCGGTTTTGTTCATCTTTTCTCGTGTACCAACAACATCTACACATGAGCCTAGCATATTGAAACGTTTAAAGACTTTCCTAGCTTCCTTGGCAACATCATAGAACTCCTTAAACAAAGTTTCTAGAATAAAATCCCTCTTTTTAGGGTCCTCAATTTCTTTAAGCTTAAGAAACATTACTTGCATTAAGGGGTTGAGGTTAACAAACCTAGCTTCTAACATGTGAATTAAAGAAGCTGCAGAAATCTCATAGTTTGGAGCAAGTTCTACAAGGGATCTATCCTTAGTATCTTCATGCTTACTAACATGATTAAAGAATTCTTCAATATTATCTTTCCCAATTATAGAACCACTACCAATTGAAAGGTCTTTCAGGATGAAAATAGGGATCAACATGGTGAGCTAAGGAAGAGGTGACAACTAAAGGAGACTTAATTTTTTGTGTGTTTTTGGTAAAGAAAGCAAACTAGTAAAACTATTTTTTGTGTGTTTTTGATAACAAAACAAGCAAACAAAGCAAAAAGAAACTAAGAAAAACAAAAATAACAAAGTAAAGGGATTGGTTATGAGGGACTCCCCTTGTGAAGATGTCCTTGACTCCCCGGCAACGGCGCCATAAAAATGCTTGATGGCTCTGAGTATGGCGCCTAGAAAAATGCTGGAGCATGGTTGATGTAGAGCTCATTGGGAACCCCAAGAGGAAGGTATGATGAGTACAACAACAAGTTTCCCTCAGTTATGAAACCAAGGTTTAATCGAACCAGTAGGATCAAGGAAACACCCCAAAGGTGTTACTAGCTAAGCCTTGGCAGGGCGCACTACCGGTGCTAGTAGCAACGTGGAGACCTGCACAACACAACCACAGAACTTTGTCCCCAACTTGCGATGAGGTTGTCAATCTCACCGTGTTTTGCTGAAAACAAAGGATTAAACGTATCGAATGGAAAGAAGTAAAAGTTTGCAAAAAGTAAACACAAAGCTGTAAAAGATTGTAGATTGTATGTAAAGAAAAAAAAACCGGGATCCATAGTTCACTAGAGGTGGATCTCCTTAAGATAGATAACATGCTGGGTGAACAAATTATAGCGGGCAATTGACAACATCGAGAAAGCAATACATGCATATACTAATCATCTTCACTCCTTTGAGACTTGATTGGGCATTACAACATTATACATAGACCGCCATCCAACTACATCTATGACTAATAATCCACCTTCAGGTTATCATCCGAACCCCCTCCAGTATTAAGTTGCAAGCAACAGATTATTGCTTTATGAACTGCGTGTAAAGTAAACAATACGATTGTTCTATGAACAAAGGATTGTTGTTTTCTCCTAGTAACATCACATCTAGTACCTTAGAGATTTACATCACTTCCCAGTTACGGAGGCATGAATCCACTATCGAGCATAAATACTAACTCTTGGAGTTGCTAGCATCTACTTGGCCAAGATAGCTACTAACAACGGAAAGTATGCAAGATCACAAATATCAAAGACATGATAGAATCAATAATCAATCTGAAATAGCATCTCAATATCCATCGGATCCCCGCAAACACAACATGCAGAATTACAAATAGATGATCTTGATTATGCACAGAGCTCACAAGATCTAGACATGAAAGCACAAAGGAGGAGAACTAGCCATCTATCTACTACATGGATCCGTAGTCCAAGGATGAACTACTCACGCATCACACCGGAGGCTTGCATGGTGATGAAGAAGGCCTCCAGGGTGAATTACCCTCTCCGGTAGGGTGCCAGGAAGAGCTTCAGATCACTCCCAATCTAGGGATGGAGATGATGGCTCTGCACTCTTCGTAGATTTTGATCGGTACTTAGGGTTTTCGTCGAGGGCATCTTATAGGCGGAAGGGAGACCGAGGTGCGGGCCACCACACCACCCCCTGGCGCGGGTCCAGCCTGGCCGCACGGCCAGGTGGTGTGGCCGGCCTCTGGCCCCTCTCCGTCCCGTATTCTGGCATCTGATGACTTCCGGAAAAATAGGCACTTTGGATTTTGTCCCGTCCAATTCCGAGAATATTCATTTTCTGACTTTCTTGTAACCAAAAACAGCAGAAAACAAGCAGCTGACACTGTGGCTCTTGTTAATAGGTTAGTCCAAGAAATCATATGAAAAGTACTCCAAAGTTGGAACAAAACACAAGAAAGTGGATAAAACCAAGCATGGAACATCAAAAATTATAGATACATTTGCAATGTATCACCCTCCCCTATAGAGATGGGATCCATGGGGGAGGCAAAAACATGGCTTTGGCTGGTGCAAATTCGTGGGTGGAGATGCTCTGGGCGAATTAGGTTTTCTCCCTGTATATAGCTTCTCGGATTCCCGTCACCTCATCTTAGGCTGCAGTAAATTGGGTCTAAAAGGCCCTTCCGGACTCGGAATCAGTAAATTTTATGTCCAGAACGTTTATCGTGAAATTTCCAACAACTTTGTAGTTGAAGAGTTTTCTATTTGACGCTGTCTTCGACACGAAACGTGACCATCTTCAAAACGAGTTCTGAGACAAATTTCTGGAAAAAATCCTAATTTGACTCCAACAAGGTTTCCACTTGTATTCTTGGTAATTCCTACACATCAAAGTGTAAAACAAGAACATTGTGCACATTTGCAACTATTAGTAGGTTAGTCCAAATAAATCATAAACTTTATACAAAAAGGAGTGTCAAAAGCATATTATTAGCATAAAACCATCAAAAATTATAGATACGTTATGGATGTATCAAACCCCTTCTTAGATGATTCCATGTTAAAATTCTTCAAAACTTTGTCCAAATATGTACTCTGACTCAATCAAATGAGTCGCCTTGATCTTTCTCTATAGATCCTGATTTCTAGTATGTAAATTGCCTCACCCAAGTCCTTCATTGAAAAACTCCTTTCCAACGATACCTTGGTTTCTTGCAACATCTGGATATCATTTCCAATCAGTAATATGATATCTACATATAAGATCAAAAAGTTTACTTTGCTCTCACTAAACTTCTTGTATAAACAAGATTCATGATCACTCTTGATGAAGCCAAACGATTTGACTACCTTATAAAAGTGAATGTTCCAACTCTGAGATGCTTGCTTTAACCCATAAATAGATTTCTAAAGTTTACATACCTTCTCAGCGTTAGCGAGATCGACAAAACCCTTGGGTTGTATCATATACATGTCCTCGGTTAAATTTCCATTAAGGAAAGCCATCTTAACATCCATCTGCCAAATCTCATAGCCGAAATAGGCTGCTATAGCTAACACGATCCAAACTGACTTAAGCATCTCTATGGGTGAGAAAGTCTCATCGTAGTCAACTCCTTGAACCTGTCAGAATCCTTTCGTGACAAGACATGCTTTATAGACAAAAATATTTCCATCCATATCAGTTTTCTTCTTAAAGACCCATTTGCACTCGATGGGTCTTGCACTGTCTAGCAGATCAACCACGTTCCATACTTGATTTTCATCTATGGACTTTAACTCGGATCTCATGGCTCCAAGCCATGACACAGAATTGGATCCCACCATTGCTTCCTAATAAGTTGACGGCTCATCACTTTCTAACAATAATACATCACGAACACTTTGCAATCTTGCCAATCTCACGGTGCATGTGTAGTTCCTGGCTCAGCCACCACGACTAGATCAACCTCCAAGGCTTTTGCTGACATGCTACTAGCCAGTTCATCTCGAATTTCTTCAAGCTACATCGTGCTCCAATTGACTCCCCGACCGAGAAACTCTTTATCAAGGAAGACACCGTTTTGAGCGACAAACACTTTTCCTTCTTATCAGTTGTAGAAGTAGTAACAACCCAACGTTTCCCTCGGATACCCCCACAAAAATACACTTATCCGACTTGGTCGTGAGCTTGTCCGACTGGAGTCGCTTAAAAAATGCTTCACAACCCCAAATCTTAAGAAAAGACAAACTCAGCTTCTTGTCAGTCCACATCTCATGCGGTGTCTTCTCTACCAATTTTGATGGTACTCTATTTAGTGTGAATGCTACAGTTTCTAGACAGTAACACCAAAATGACAAAGGTAGATCTGTCTGACTAATCATTGATCGTACCATGTCCAATAAGGTGCAATTATGTTGTTCCGACACACCGTTCCTCTGCGGCATTCCTAGTGGAGTGAGCTGAGGAACTATTCCACAACTCCTTAGATGGTCATCAAACTCATGTCTCATGTACTCGCCTCCTCGGTCCGACCAAAAAAACTTTATTTTCTTGCTGAGTTTATTTTATACATCACCTTGGAATTACTTGAACTTTTCAAAAGCTTCTGACTTATGTTTCATCAAGTAGATATATCCATACCTACTTGAGTCATCCATGAAGTTAATGAAGTACTCATAACCACATTGGCTATCGTACTCGTCGGGCCACATACATCACTATGTACAAGTCCCAACAAGTAGGATGCCCTTTTACAACTCTTTACAAAAGGTGTTTTGGTCATTTTGCCGAGTAGGCAAGATTCACATGTCTCGAACGGCTCCAAGTCGAATGAAGTTAGGAGTCCATCATCATGAAGCTTCTTCATATGTTTCCAACTTATATGAACAACTCGACAATGCCAAAAGTAAGTCATATTCATATGATTTGGTTTCAACCTTTTTACATTTATGTTATAGAATGACTCACCATCAAGATTCAAAATAAACAACTTGTCCTAGACGGGTGCAAAGTCATCAAACATATCTTTCAAATATAAAGAATAACTATTCTTCTTAATATTCGACTCATAGCCTTGTCTCATCAAACATGAGGCAGAAATAATGTTTCGACTAAGCACTGGAACATAATAACAATTATTCAGCTCCATTAAGAACCCCAAAGGTAAATGAAGTTGCATCATGCCGACTTCCAACGTAGCAACTCTCGCTTTGTTGCTGACTCGAATGTCAACCTCACCTCTTGCCATGCTCCTAGTTCTTACCAGTCCCTGCAACAAGATGCAGATGTGAATTACTGATCTGGTATCATATACCCAAGAACTGTTAGGTGCATCAGCAATATAGACGTCTATAACATTGCATACAAGCGTACCTGAGTTGGAAGTCACACCTCCACTCTTGGCTTTGTCGGCCAAATACTTGCTACAATTCCTCTTCCAATGGTCGTCCATCTTACAATATAAGCAAGTGGGTCCAGCTGAATAAGATGGCTTAGTCCCTCTGGAAACGCTTGGGATCGAACCCTGAACATTACCTCCTGGCTTAGTCTTCTTCTTTTTAGTCCAAGAACTCTTCTTGAACTTAGCCTTATTTTGCACCATCAACACTTGACTGGCACCTTTCTTGAGATCAGCCTCTACCTACCTAAGCATACCATGTAATTTAGTGAGCTTCTTATCCATACCATGCATGTGGTAGTTCGAGATGAACTGACCATATGCATTAGGAAGAGAGTTCGGAATTATATCTGTAGCAAACTCTTTGCTAATAGGGTAGCCTAGCCTATCTAGACACTACACGTAACCAACCATCTTGATCACAGGCGGATTCAGTGGATCACTATCCTTAAGCTTACAACTCAGCAAAGCTTAAGAGACTTGATATCTCTCGTGATGGTAATATGCCTGAGAGATAATATTAAAGTGGTTATTATCTTATTCCATGTTTATGATAAATGTTTATTTTGCATGTTATAATTGTATTAATTGGAAACGTTAATACATATGTGTTTAATAAACAAATAAAGGGTTCCTAGTTATGCCTCTCTTATAAACTAGCTCGATGATTAATAAGATGATCAAGGTTTCCTGATCATGGACATTGGATGTTGTTAATAACGAGGTCACAACATTGGTTGAATGGTGTGATGAACATTCATCCAAATTATAGCAATATGATCAAAGTCATTGTGTTTAAATTGCTATAACATCATACAAAGTAATTCTAGTCCTTAGACCATGAGATCATGTCAATCACTAACACTGGAAGAGTAACTTGATAACATCAAACGTCACACCATACCAAGGTGAAAATAAAGGTGGAGATAAGTTCCTCTCCTAGACCTAGCCGCCGCAAGACCTCCTCCTCCTCCATAGACGGTTCCCCCTCCTTCGGCCGGTTTCGCCGGTCGCGAGGGGTGGGGAACCCGATCTATGAGTAGAGTTTTCAGTAAAAGTAGTGTTTTCAGAAGATTAGATTAGGGTTTTGGTAGACATGTTCTTGACGTATACGTCAATCGAAATTTCATCATTCATAATAAGTGATCTTCGGTACTTCGTTCGACGACGAGATCTTCCCGGCGTCAATGGTGGTGTTGTAAGATTGAAGTTCTATAGGTACGATCTTTCAGATCTTGCTTCGCCAGATTGATCTTGGATTTTTTTCTCATGGTTGCCGCGAGGAGGATTATCCTCGCAATATTTGTCTCGGCTGCTACGTCTTCGACAATGGAGATTCGTACACTCGATTCCCTTGCGACGTTGATCTGGTTGTTCGGTTTATTTTCCCTGGAATACTGGTGGTGGTGCTCTTGCCGATGTTGTCTGATTACTCTAATGGTTGCGCGCGTGCACGTAACATTGGCATTGCGGCTCAAATTAAAACTATGGGAGAACCCTCATTATTATTTATAGGTCTATGGTTTGACATCTATGTGATGTTTATTGGGCTGCCTTTAGACAAGTGCAAGATTATGTCATGGAAGAAGAAGATTTTGAAGACCTTCGAGATTTACTCATTTTATTTTAGACTTTATTTTGTAGCCGTTGAAGATAGTTTATGTATCTCTACCATGTACTATTTGTTTCTATGAATATATATGGTATTGATTGTCAAAAAAAAGGTGACAATAAAGGTGGGTTCAGATACTCCAAAGGTGTTATGTAGAGGCTCATGGATCAAGAGTGGGATTTGTCCACCCCGATGATGGATAGATATACTCTAGGCCCTCTCGGTGATATCAAATTAAGATAGCTTGCAAGCAAGTGATGTGATCACTAGAATGTTATATCACGGGAACGAGAAAAGAGTGCATGTCAGTAACAAGATCAAACTAGGTATGGAGATACCGATGATCGGATCTCGGACATGTAATATATCACGAGACAAAGGGATTTAGTTATGATGTTAAAAGGTTCACACGGTCACTAGAGTCATCGTTGAATGTGTGGGAGTCAGTACGGATCTCTAGGTCCCGCTGCTGATTATTGATCGGAGAGGGGTCTCTATCATGTATGCATTATTCGTGAACCGTAGGGTGACACACTTAAGGGATACCGACACCATTTAGGATAAAATATGTTTCAGATAAAGATTATAAAAGCGCTGGAATCATTTTGATGGAAACCGGAATTGTTTCGGGTGAAATTGCAGAAATTGGTTATGCATGTGATATTGAAATGTTGCAGGGAGTTTTATATGAATGTTTGTTAATTAAAGTAATTAACAAAATTTTGAATAAAATAAATAAAAGAGTTTTATTAAATGAGAGTTGCATTAAATTTGGTGAAAATTTAATGCATGTGAGTGGAGGTGTGTTTATGTGAGTGGGAGCTCCACCCACATGAATGAGGGATAGGTTGGGGCACCCACCTTGGCCGCTGGCCATGGCATGGGGGCTGCCCCTCCCCTATAAAAGGAGCACCTCCTCCTCCTCCACTCTTACACATCCTCGTGAAGGATCTCTCTCCCCCTCTAGAAATTATTCCCATGGTCTCGGATTGGCGAGATACATGTTCCCGGTGGATTTGTCTGGAAAGGAGTTGCTTCTTCTGCTGCATCGCTAGAGCGAGGACACGGAGGTTGTCGGGGTACCGGATGTGTGTGTGATCACGGATGCACCGCTGCTTTGCAGCGCTGGACTTGCTGGTGCTGGACCTGCTAGACACGCTAGACTTCATCACGATCTTGAGATCGGCAAGTGTACGACTACATCATCCACGAGTACAACCTCGTAACACTTTGTCGCTCTTTAAGGGTATGTTCTCTATGGATGTATATCCACCCGTCAATTGTATCTAGGTATATAGATCTTGGTGCTTAGTTGTTCACATCGTAGGAACTTTTTTGTTTTCTATGCTGCGAACCCAACATGTCGGTCATTGCCCGAGCCTGGAACATACTTTTGAGGTTTTAGATCATATCATAGGCCTCAACATTCTCGAACTGTTGCTACAAGTTTGGTTCCATGTGAGCAAGTACAAGACAACTAATTTCCGTGGACTCATCACAAGTCCTACGGTGGGCATTTGGTGTAGTGACACTCACATTCTTATTTGGCTCACCTAGAAGTGGGTTATCTAGAACATGGTCCCTCTTTTCTTGTTTGAGAAAAATTCTCAGATTAAATACCGGTTGGTGAAATTAGTTCCATTAAGCTTATCTTTCTCGAGGTTTGTTCTCAACGTGAATCTAGATAACTAAGGGAGACTACTACTAGGTGCCATTGATCTACAACAGAAAATATGCAAAACACTTAAGACATGTATCCATAAAAGAGCAAGCATATTAAACATTTTAATACTTATGCTCCCACTAGAATGAACACCCCTCTGATGGTTACTAAGTGATTCAGGATGCTAAATATGCAAGCCGACTAATGAGCCTTAGCATCACTGCTAGCCGTCAAGTGATCTAGGTAGGAAACTCCTTGCCAATCGCATCTCATATGTCTCATGTTGGTCAAGTGGCATCACATGCCCCGGCTCCCGACCAACTTTTCCGCGAGTCCCACAACCATTGTGATGGACCCGTCTAACTTACTAAGTGCTTCTGCTGTAAGAGTCCGACTGGAGCCCATCTAGTTGGAAAAAATTGGTAGAACCTCAATTTTATGATCCCACTACCAAGAATGTCCAACTTGTGATGGTGTAGTATTTGGCGGGGCAACCGACTAAACCTTCTTTGAGGGATTAGTTTCTACCAACTATCTAATAGAGGTAAAACAGAGACGTAAACATAACACAAAATAAAGCAATTATAATGTGAAATGGTATGGCTCTCTTCATGGTGATCTCCATCTCCATGAAGCTTGTAACTTGACTTGTGCCAACTCTTGTCACGTGTCATCTTACTCCATGTCATCGAACTATACATCGACTTGTATGCCCTACGGGTTCTCCAAAAAGCTACACTAGCTTAGTAAATAAAAATTACATAGAGAATCTAACACATAGGTTGTTATACAATAAAATGATACTACCTCCATCCTAAAGCTTAAGGCTTATATTTGTTTTTAAAGTCAAACTATGTAAAGTTTGACCAACTTTTCAAAAAATATTAATATTTACAATATGAAATGCATACTTATAGTCAAAGCTACAGAAAGTTTGACCAAACTTTTAGGAAAAACTATCAAGAAATATGATATTATATAGATATCATGTGAAAATATGTTTCATGATATATAAGCCTTAAGCTTTGGGACGAAGGGAGTAACACCTAGGCTCTAGCCGGCTGACAAAAACCATGATATGCAGATCACGTATGGATTACACACATCGCATGCACATAAGACATACCATTCACAACATCATCTTGCAAAAACAAGTTATGCATAGATACGATATCTACCAACACTGTGAAACTCGCACCAACATCTAAGGCGCTACGATAGGGATAAGTCGTCGGAAAATGAAGATCTCATCTGCATTCCAAACATGGATTTCTTCATCGGATAAAGCAATTTTACCCAAATCTGATCCATACTCCGATTCGATCAAACTGCTTTGATCTTGGATCACCGCATCTGGATTTACGTGTCACAGTCTACCCCGATGGCAAAAACCGACCAATAGGGGTATATCGTTCCACGACCTCAGCAGTATGATCATGAAAACCAGATCATCTATGTTCCCGAGTATAGCTGATCCAATCAACCTCGTACAAAACTAATCTATCTCATAGAACGAATACCAAAACAACAACTAGATCCAATCTAATGCTAATTGCATATCACATATGCATGATCTCGAGCCTAAAACCAGAATATATTGCTCGAATACCACTGTTGGGCCACATAGAGATAAACAAAACTTTTTCCCTACATGGTGATCCCAAGATCTAGTCGAGGTTGAAGGCCACAAGGATTACCACTAGATACATAGGTGTGTATTATTGAGGAAGCACGTTAGTTGATGCAGTGTAGTCCCACGAACCGATCCAATCCATGGTCATTAAAGTGTTGAACGTACAACACCTCTACTAGTATCCACATGTACTATAAGGAGCTCTGATGACGGACTGCTATGTCCACTACAGCGGCTGGACTGAATGGGTCTAGGGCTTGCAACGCATGGAGTGGTCTAACAGTGCCCTTTGGGCATCCCATGCCCTAGTATATATAGGGAGTAAAAGTGGGGTAAAATCACTTATGGCCCATTCACTAAAGCCTATTTGTCACTCCGAGTCCAACTCACTGCCTTAGTCTGTGTCTGGTTCAGGTCCAACCCAAAATGACTTGCGCCCACTCTTAAGTGTGTGACCTTGCAGGCTCATGGCGACTTGGACACGATTTGAGTCCGACTCACAATTTATCAATCGGTAGTGGATTCTAGTAGAACGTGCTGACTACCAAGTACCAAAAAGTCACAACGACATACCTTTTAATGTGACTTACGTCCAAGTCCATTTTGCCTCACGATATACCTTCTCAAGCTATGGGAAAAATATCATCATCCCTTTAATAGCTCAACTCTCTTATCGATCCATGATATGTGATTCATCCGACTAACTCTTATACGATTGTCTCGGTTAACACTCAACCGAGTCGCACATGGCCATGCTTCTGAATCACACACGAGAGGGTTCAGAGAATATCTGTCCATTTGGAGGGGCAAAAATCCCATCTTGGTTATCCACATCACGCAACTTGATTCTCAGCTGACCCGAACTCTGCCTTTATAACTGCCCTATGATGGAACAACGTTTGATAGAACCTAAGCTGGTGATCCATAATTTGGATTGTGAAATAACCTCAGGTATAAGAATTACATTGATTGAGACATACAAATGAAGACTTATTTGTTGTATTTCAATATATTTTTAATATTTCATTTGTTTTCATATAAAAGCCATATTTTTTTATTTAGACCACCAAAAAAGGTTCAAACCAATTTCTTTAGTTTGATAAATTTATTATTTATCATATTCACTCATTTAAGAATACTTTTATATCTTTTAAACAATGGATTTAGTCATGGGCTCATCATGACTTTATTTTTCTTCATATATCTTATAAATTCCATATATTTTTTTATCTAGACCTACAAATAGGATGAAATCAATTTCTATGGTTTTACAATTTTTTCCTTTATCATAATATATCACTTAAGATTTATCTTTGCAAATTCTAGATATGGGATATGTCCATAGTTTTGTGTTGTTCTTAAGTGCTGATCAATAAATAAGGTTTTAGGATTTTGAGTGAAATTATATTTCTCTTAGGGTTTAAATGCAATCATGCATGCTTCATGATTTAGAGGTTTTGAAAACATGCACAACACTTCACAAACAAACATAGTTTTATTTGACTTGTGTTTTTGTATTGAATGGTCAAAAGTTTTTGTTCCCTCTGAATTTCAAATGGTTTGATTCTTTATTTTGTTTTAAGTTTTTCACATTTCAAAATTTGGTAAATTTTTGGGATGTTACAACTGGGCTATAACGATTATTAAGTAAAATTCATATTAAAGCCTTAAAAAGTTATGTTAATCCCAAGTGGACCCCTAAACAAAAATCGCACTCCCCTTGCTGTCACTAGGTTTCATGTGAGGTTACCGTTCACCACTCATCTCACCTCCCTTTACAAGTCGTTGGGATCTTGGGTACTAGAAGTCCATGGATCGAGACAAGAGACAAAATACAAAGATACAAATCTCTATTCAATCACCACACAATACTCCCATGAATTAGATGCACATAATCGATGTGAGGTTTCACCCCAACCCACGGCCCGTGAGGACTACTCACTCATAACAATAAGATCAAGGATTGAAAACATTGTGCGAAATACTTAGATTTAAATCAAATATTCTTACAATGGTCGCCAATTCATAAGGAGATCTCAAGTACAAGATGATGGCTATGGCTATGGAGTGGATGGAGGGCGGAGAGGATAAACTATGGTGGTGGACGTACTTTGGTGGTGTTGTGATGCAATCTGAGAATGGAGGGCCCCTTCACGGCACATAGAGTCTCAAAATATATAGATGCATTCACGAAAGTTGTTGCGTTTGACCTAACAGAGTCACTGCCACATGATATGGGCAGACCACACGGGAGGGCCTTGCCTGTATGGCAGGTCGTTAAACCTTCCGGAGGCTCCTTTTCGACCCTAGTTAACTTGGTTGAGTAGGCAACATCATAATCTTCAATAAAAGCTCTTGATTTCGCTTTAAAAGTGTGATTTCCTACACACCATAATTCAAGACAAAGGATGGGACATCTTTGCAATAATTAATCATTACTGGCAAGACTAGAGAGGTTCTTGGTCAAATGCTTGACTTAAAATGCGATTTAAATGTGGAGAAAGATGTTTATTTTCATAGCCATCATAGATCATCCACATCATTTCTAATAGAAATAGCTTGATTAGAAAGTTTGCAATAATAGTATCATGATTATCTATTATTTTAATAAGAACATTGTTTTGTTCAGTTTGAGCTTGCATAAATGATTTAACGGAATTTTCAAGCTAGAGATTACCATGGTTTGCTCCATTACTATTATTTAAGTTATTGTTTGGAGCACCTATAGGATTAGAATATTGTTTTCAAAAGTTCAAGCCAAAGCTTTGACTCTTCCATACAGGATTATAAGGATTACGAGTTATAAAATCTACTCCTTCAATAGTATTGTTGGTGATGGCATTTATCTAGGCAACTTTCTTACCCTTTATAATAGTTAACAACTCATCTACCTTTGTTGTAAGGTCTTCATTCTTCTTCTCGGTGATTGAATTCACCTTTCTTGAGGAGGATCTTTCTACATGCCATTGGGCATGATTGCTTGCATATGATCAAGAAGCTATTTGGAAATATTTACTTGCTTTCCCATGAAAATGCCTTCTATAGCAGTATCAAGCAAAGATTTAGGAATTGGATTAAAACTGTTGAAAAATAAATGGAGGATTAACCATTCTTCCATCCAATGGCTAGGACACTTCATTGTGGATTTCTTCATCCTTTCCCATGCAAGCGCTAGTGGCTACGATCTTTCTGCCTCAAGCTAGTAATGCTAGATCAAAGTTGAATAGTCTTAGCTGGAGGGAGAAACTTAGTCATGAAAATATTAGTGCATTCCTCCCAATAAGTAATAGTGCCTTTAGGAAAAGCTAACAACCAATCTTTTTTCCTTTCCTCTAAGAGAGAAATGAAATAAAAGATGCTTGACCGCATTGGGGTCAACATATTTTATGTGCATCATCTCACATATTTTAGTAAATGTATTTAAGTGCAAACCTCAATTCTCATAAGACAAGACTTCAAATTGGTTCAATTGAACCAAACTTAAAAGTTATGATTTATTTCATAATTCTCCGCTGTGATAGTGGGCTGAGTGATAGGTGCACACATAAAATCCTCATTATGGGTAGCATATTCCCCAAGCTTATTTTTGTGCCATATTACTAAGTTTTTTTAGGTTTTTTAGATTCTGATAAAAAATAAAACAAGTAAACTAATTTTTTGGGGTTTTCAATTGATAACAAAAAGTAAAATAATAAAAATAAGTAAACTGAAACAAAATTAAAAATAATTAATAAGGTCTCTAGTAAACTTACCAGGATAGCAAATTTCTTCCCTGTAATGGTGCCCGAAAAAAGGCTGATACATTCGATCCAGATTTACGGATGCAGTATAGTGTCTTTTTTCCTAAAAAAACCTAGGTGTATCGAGCCTTGGGAAACAATTGCGGTAGGGTATGGAGCGTCTGCAAGACTTTCTAGTTTGCTTCAATCTTCGTTTGCCGGACCTTTCTAGTTTGCTTTCTTATGGGGGTTAAATCAATTGATGAAGATAGGCCAAGGTTGAGATTTCACCTACAGTTTTGCATACATATGGGATAAAGATAATAATAAGCATATTCATGTGTAAATGATCTAATATAGATAGGATTTGTGGGTAGCACATCCGTAAATATAAAATCCCATGTGAACAAAAGGCATATCATAAAGTCTCTTGGTCGAATTGTTATACCATGTAGTACCGGACTATGAACAATTATTAAGTAAAATACAGACCAAAATATTAAAATCAATGATGTTGCTATTGTTCCCAAGCGGATCATTAAATGAATATTGTACTCCCATTGCTGTCACTTGGTTTCATACGTAGGTGTCGTTTACCACACATCTTACCTCAAACCTTGATTAATCCTCGGGGTCTTGGGTACCTGACAAGTCCTTGGATTGAGGTAAGAGACAATGATACAAATGCAAATCTGCTATGCGATCACCACACAATATTCCCATATAATTAGATGCACATATCTCTACGAGTCTATTCTCCAAACCGCTAAGAGTCTATTCTCCAAACCGCATCCCGTGAGAACTACTCACTCATAATAAGATCTGTTGGAATTTGGTGAGTTTTTGGCTGTTGGCCCATTAGACAAATTCTGAAATTCTCTTTGGCCCATTTGTGCATGACAGCATATGGCTGTGCAAGTGGTGTCAAAGTTTAGTTCCACATTGCTAGTTGAGTGAGAATTACACCTCCTTATATACTAGGTTGTTCCACCACTCACTAAGGTGTGAGAAGAAGAGCAGCTCTCGCGCACTCCTTCTCTAACGCTGCCCGCCACGCCTCGCCTCGCCACGCCACGCCACGCCACACCACGCCACGTCACGACGCGCGCACACACCGCGGGTTGCGAGAATCTCGCCGAGCCGAGCTTTATTTTTGCTAGCCAGAAAAATTAATCATGGATTAATTACGAGTTATTAATGGACACATTAATGAGTCAGCTGTTTCCAATCTTAATGGGACGTGGGCTGTTACCGACTTGGACGTGGACTGTTACCGACTCGGTCTCCCTGACTTGCTCTATGTAAACGCCTGCGCTAAACCTAATCGGCATCGCTTACCACACGCGTCTCCTTCCAGTCTATTGCGCCGCCGCCTTCGTCTTCCCTATCCCGGCTTGCGGCGTGCACCGCAGATTGGGACAGTGAACCCCGCCTCTTGTGAACCTGTACGGATAAGGGGCGATCAGGTTTTTGGGGAGCGCTTCTGCGCGACTACTGGCTTCCACAACGTCTTACGACGACGAGTTATCGGACGGTGACTTCTTCCCAGATGTCACCGACCTCTTCGACAACCTCAACATGAGCGGCAGCTGCCGCCATCGCCGCCGCTGCTGTTTCTACCGTACGTAACACTAAACTTCTTATTTCAGATTCTGCTAGAGTTCCTTATTCTAGCGTTCGGTATAGATGTGATAACTTTATCTTATTTAGATGTAATATGTTTATCTACTTTTTTGATCTGCATGATTAGTTTTGGTACTATCTGTATGATCATGTTTTATCAATTTATTATTCGAATTAAATCATATGGATTATTGCTTATATTTTCAACAATCCAAAAACCTGATTATAGGCAACTAAATTCCACTGGTGTAGCCGCGGTTACTAGGCCTCCTTCGTTTGATGGTATGCACCATAAGAGATGGCGCGCGAGAGCAATTCTATGGTTTAAAAACCTAAACTGCTATAGCGCCACTCTTGACAAACCTAAAGGAGATCTTTCTGCTGAGCAGGAAGCGGCCTTTAAGAAAGCCGATAATATATTTATGGCGGCTCTGTTCAGTATTCTTGGGGACAACGTTGTTGCCCATATATGTCAATGGCAAAGACGCGTGGGATGTGCTCGAGGCCAAGTTTGGGGTCTCGGACGCTGGCACTAAGTTGTATGTCATGGAGCAATTCTATGACTACAAGATGGTTGATGAGCGCTCCATCGTTGAGCAAGATCATGAGATACAATCACTTGCCAAAGAACTCGAGCAGTTCAAGTGTACCTTACCAGACAAGTTTGTGGCCGGAGGCATTATTGCCAAGCTTCCTCCCATGTGGAGGAGTTTTGCTACTTCTCTGAAACATAAGAGACAAGAGTTTTCTGTTACGGATCTCATTGGGTCTCTTCATGTGGAAGAGAAGGCGGGAGCAAAGGACACACGTGCTCGAGGTTTTGAGGGAGCTTCTAGTGCCAATGTGGTACAGAAGAAAAACTTCCAATCCCACAAGTTCAAGAATAAGAACAAATCTGATGGCAAAGGGAAGTTTGATGGCAAGAACAAGGCCACTCACTCCACCAACTTTAAGAGGAAGAATGATAAGAAGAAAGTCTCTTGCCACGTCTGTGGTGATCCTGATCATTGGGCTCCTAGCTGCCCTAATCGCTTTGACAAGCGGCAACATGGGAACATCGGCAAGACCGCTAATGTTGTTATTAGCGATACTAAGATGAAGGATGTTGGGTACGGTATTTTACCTACTATCCTTTCAGTATGTCATTCTCCTGATTGGTGGATTGACACGGGTGCTAATACACATGTATGTTCTGATATATCCATGTTCTCTTCTTATCAGGTCGCAAGGACTTCCTCCGTGCTGATGGGAAACGACTCACGTGCTTCTGTTCATGGTGTTGGTATGGTAAATCTGAAGTTTACTTCGGGGAAGACCGTACAGCTGAAGAATGTGCATCACATTCCCTCCATCAATAAGAATCTCATCAGCGGATTTCTTCTATGTCGAGATGGCTTTAAGTTGGTTTTTGAGTCCAATAAAGTTGTAATTTCTAAGTATGTACAATTTGTTGGAAAGGGTTATGAGTGTGAAGGTCTGTTCCGCCTATCTTTGTTAGACTCATGTACTAAAGTTATTAATCATGTTTGCAATGATAATGAGTCCAATATTTGGCATTCACGACTTTGTCATATTAACTTTGGTTGCATGACGCGGCTAGCCCATATGAGTTTAATTCCGAAATTTACCACTGTCAAAGGTTCTAAGTGCCAAGTTTGTGTGCAAGCAAAGCAACCCCGCAAGTCTCATACGGCTGCGGAACCGAGAAACTTAGCACCTCTAGAACTTATACATTCAGATCTTTGTGAGATGAATGGTATGTTGACATGAGGTGGAAAAAGATACTTTATGACGTTGATTGATGACTCCACTATATACTGCTATGTTTATCTTCTGAAATCTAAAGATGAGGCTTTGAGTTACTTCAAAAACTATAAAGCTGAAGCAGAAAACCAACTTGATCTTAAAATCAAGCGGTTAAGGTTGGATCATGGTGGAGAGTACTTTTCAAATGAATTTGATACATTCTGTACGGAACATGGTATTATTCATGAGAGGACGCCTCCCTACTCACCTCAGTCAAATGGGGTGGCCGAAAGAAAGAACCGCACTCTAACTGATTTGGTTAACGCCATGTTAGATACACCGGGCCTTTCCAAGGAATGGTGGGGGAAGGCGCTAATGACTGCGTGTCATGTCCTAAACCGTGTTCCCGTAAAGGATAAAACCGTGACTCCATTTGAGGAATGGGAGAAGTTAAAAGGCTTAAACTCTCTTACTTACGAACTTGGGGATGTTTGGCGAAAGTCAATATTCCAATACCCAAGAAGCGAAAGCTTGGACCAAAAACCGTGGATTGTGTTTTTCTGGGATATGCTTTTCATAGCATTGGCTATAGATTTTTGATAGTAAAATCTGAGGTATCCGACATGCATGTTGGTACGATTATGGAGTCGAATGATGCGACTTTCTTTGAGGACATCTTTCCCATGAAAGGTATGTCAAGCTCATCAACTCAGGAGATGACTAGTTCATCTAGTCAGGAATTTGTTATAATTCCTGAACCCACTATGCCGATAGAACACTATGATGATCCTGTGGAGGACGACAATGAAGCTCCTAAAAGGAGCAAGAGACAAAGGACTGCAAAGTCTTTTGGTGATGATTTCATTGTGTACCTTGTGGATGATACTCCCACCTCTATTTCAGAAGCTTACGCATCTCAAGATGCTGACTACTGGAAAGAAGTCATCAGAGTGAGATGGATTCCATCTTAGCTAATGGAACCTGGGAGGTCACTGATCGTCCTTATGGGTGTAAACCTGTAGGATGTAAGTGGGTGTTCAAGAAAAAGCTTAGACCTGATGGTACTATTGAAAAGTACAAGGCACGTCTTGTTGCCAAGGGTTATACCCAGAAAAAAGGTGAAGACTTCTTCAATACCTACTCACCTGTTGCCAGATTGACCACTATTCGAGTACTACTATCCTTGGCTGCCTCACATGGTCTTCTCGTTCATCAAATGAATGTTAAGACAACTTTTCTAAATGGAGAGCTAGATGAGTAAATTTATATGGAGCAGTCTGATGGATTTGTAGTAGATGGTCAAGAAGGAAAGGTGTGTAAGTTAGTGAAGTCTTTATATGGTCTTAAGCAAGCTCCTAAACAGTGGCATGAGAAGTTTGAAAGAACTTTAACCGCTGAAGGCTTTGTTGTAAACGAAGCTGATAAGTGTGTGTACTATCGCCATGGTGGGGGCGAGGGAGTTATTATGTGTCTCTATGTCGATGACATATTGATATTTGGGACCAACTTCACTGTTATTGAGGAGGTCAAAGAGTTCCTATCTCGCTGCTTTGAGATGAAGGACTTGGGAGTGGCTGATGTAATCTTAAACATCAAGCTACTGAAGGATGATAATGGTGGGATTACAATCGCTTGGCCCTACTATGTGGAAAAGATACTGAGTCGCTTTGGGTATAGCGACTGCAAGTCTTCTCCAACGCCTTATGATCCGAGTGTACTGCTTCAAAAGAATCGAAGGAATGATAAAGATCAATTGAGATATTCTCAAATTATTGGCTCGCTCATGTATTTAGCCAGCGCTACAAGGCCTGACATCTCCTTTGCTGTAAGCAAACTGAGTCGATTTGTGTCAAATCCTGGAGATGATCATTGGCATACTCTTGAGAGAGTTTTGCACTATTTGAAAGGCACTGCGAGTTATGGTATTCACTATAGTGGGCATCCACGAGTACTTGAGGGTTATAGTGATTCAAATTGGATATCTGATGCTGATGAGATTAAGGCCACAAGTGGTTATTTGTTTACACTTGGTGGTGGCGCTATTTACACAAGTGATTCAAATTGTCTAATGACGCATAAGCTCCAAACCGCGGGGAAGCCCTGCGGCAGCCCTGTACCGGTCTAGATTTTGTGTGAAACTAGTGTGCAGAAAACTTGTAGTTCAAGGCATAGTCCACTATTCAAGTTGCTCGCTAGTATAGCATGAAGTTTAATGTGGAAGTTCAACTTAACAGTCTCCACTACACACCGGTATATATAAAACAATATTCTAAAATGGAAATGAGGTGATATGCCAATGAGACTTTGTGGGGGATTGTTGGAATTTGGTGAGTTTTGGGCTGTTGGCCCATTAGACAAATTCTAAAATTCTCTTTGGCCCATTTGTGCATGGCAGCATATGGCTGTGCAAGTGGTGTCAAAGTTTAGTCCCACATTGCTAGTTGAGTGAGAGTTACACCTCCTTATATACTAGGCTGTTCCACCACTCACTAAGGTGTGAGAAGAAAAGCAGCTCTCGCGCACTCCTCCTCCGACGCCGCCCGCCTCGTCACGACGCGCGCGCGCCGCGGGTTGCGGGAATCTCACCGAGCCGAGCTTTATTTTTGCTAGCCAGGAAAATTAATCATGGATTAATTACGAGTTATTAACAGACGCGTTAATGAGTCAGCCGTTTTCAATCTTAATGGGACGTGGACTGTTACCGACTCGGTCTCCACGACTTGCTCTATGTAAACGCTGCGCTAAACCTAATCGGCATCGCTTACCACACGCGTCTCCTTCCAGTCTATTGCGCCGCCGCCTTCGTCTTCCCTATCCCGGCTTGCGGCGTGCACCGCAGATTGGGACAGTGAACCCCGCCTCTTGTGAACCTGTACGGGTGAGGGGCGATCAGGTTTTTGGGGAGCGCTTCTGCGTGACTACTGACTTCCACAACGTCTTCCGACGACGAGTTCCCGGATGGCGACTTCTTTCCGGACGTCACCGACCTCTTCGACAACCTCAACATGAGCGACGACGCTGCCACTGCTGCTACCGCCGCGGCCGCTGCTGCCGTTGCTCTACCGTATGTAACACTGAACTTCTTATTTCAGATTCTGCTAGAGTTCCTTATTCTAGCGTTCGGTGTAGATATGATAGGTTTATCTTATTTAGATGTAATCTGTTTATCTACTTTTTTGATCTGCATGATTAGTTTTGGTACTATCTGTATGATCATGTTTTATCAGTTTATTATTCGGATTAAATCATATGGATTATTGCTTATATTTTCAACAAGATCAAGGATAGAAAACATTGTAGAATTACTTAGATCAATACCAAATATCCTTACAATAGCTGCCAACAGCGAGGAGATCTTGAATACAAGTTATGTATATGGCTATGGATGGGGGTGGAGATGGATATGATGAACTATGGAGGTGGTGAAGCGGTGGATCTTCCTTTGTGTGTTTCGATGCAATCAGCGAATGGCGGCTCTCTCGTCGACTGAAAGTCTCAAAATATATAGGGCCCTTCAGAAAGCTGCTTGGTTTGACCTAGCGAGCCGCTGCCGTGTGGTGCAGGCGACGGTATGGGCAAGCTTTTCCTATACCGATGCTCGTTAACCCTCCTGGATAATGGCATTCGGTCCTGGTTGACTTGGTGGTATTGGCAACGTGTGATTCTCTCTTAATTGCTCCAGATTTCATTATAAAAGAGTGATTTTTTGCACATCACAATTCAAAACAAAGCTTTGCACATCTTTGTAATAATTAGTCATTAATGACAAGACTAGAGAGGTATTTTATCAATTTCTTGACTCAATATAAGATTTAAACGCGAATAAAGATGACTATTTTCATAGCCAAAACCTATTTGCATGAAAAAAAGACTAAAATTGTATTTTAGGCCAATTTACAATTTTCCCGGGCACTACTATCTAGACGATAAATTACCATCAAATCGAACGAATAAACAGTTGATCATGCCACTGTGGTGTGCCACATTTTTTCTAGTTGTGTACGTCCTTGATGTCTTGTCTAGCTCTTGACATTATATTAATACAAATGCCGGTTGTAATAGGTAAAATATTAATATAATCTTTTTATCAAAAAGGTCATATCGGGCAGTTTGTATGTCAAAGACTAAGTGACACCCGAATCTATAGCAGATGAAACCTTAGACATGGTAAATTGCTTAGAAAAAAAGTTTTCTGGAAAATGGTGATGTAATCTTAAACATCAAGCTACTGAAGGATGATAATGGTGGGATTACACTGCTTCAGTCCTACTATGTGGAAAAGATACTGAGTCGCTTTGGGTATAGCGACTGCAAGTCTTCTCCAACGCCTTATGATCCGAGTGTACTGCTTCAAAAGAATCGAAGGAATGATAAAGATCAATTGAGATATTCTCAAATTATTGGCTCGCTCATGTATTTAGCCAGCGCTACAAGGCCTGACATCTCCTTTGCTGTAAGCAAACTGAGTCGATTTGTGTCAAATCCTGGAGATGATCATTGGCATACTCTTGAGAGAGTTTTGCACTATTTGAAAGGCACTGCGAGTTATGGTATTCACTATAGTGGGCATCCACGAGTACTTGAGGGTTATAGTGATTCAAATTGGATATCTGATGCTGATGAGATTAAGGCCACAAGTGGTTATTTGTTTACACTTGGTGGTGGCGCTATTTACACAAGTGATTCAAATTGTCTAATGACGCATAAGCTCCAAACCGCGGGGAAGCCCTGCGGCAGCCCTGTACCGGTCTAGATTTTGTGTGAAACTAGTGTGCAGAAAACTTGTAGTTCAAGGCATAGTCCACTATTCAAGTTGCTCGCTAGTATAGCATGAAGTTTAATGTGGAAGTTCAACTTAACAGTCTCCACTACACACCGGTATATATAAAACAATATTCTAAAATGGAAATGAGGTGATATGCCAATGAGACTTTGTGGGGGATTGTTGGAATTTGGTGAGTTTTGGGCTGTTGGCCCATTAGACAAATTCTAAAATTCTCTTTGGCCCATTTGTGCATGGCAGCATATGGCTGTGCAAGTGGTGTCAAAGTTTAGTCCCACATTGCTAGTTGAGTGAGAGTTACACCTCCTTATATACTAGGCTGTTCCACCACTCACTAAGGTGTGAGAAGAAAAGCAGCTCTCGCGCACTCCTCCTCCGACGCCGCCCGCCTCGTCCACGGCAGCAGCGCCATGGGTTGAGGAATCTCACCGAGCCGAGCTTTATTTTTGCTAGCCAGGAAAATTAATCATGGATTAATTACGAGTTATTAACAGACGCGTTAATGAGTCAGCCGTTTTCAATCTTAATGGGACGTGGACTGTTACCGACTCGGTCTCCCTGACTTGCTCTATGTAAACGCCTGCGCTAAACCTAATCGGCATCGCTTACCACACGCGTCTCCTTCCAGTCTATTGCGCCGCCGCCTTCGTCTTCCCTATCCCGGCTTGCGGCGTGCACCGCAGATTGGGACAGTGAACCCCGCCTCTTGTGAACCTGTACGGGTGAGGGGCGATCAGGTTTTTGGGGAGCGCTTCTGCGTGACTACTGACTTCCACAACGTCTTCCGACGACGAGTTCCCGGATGGCGACTTCTTTCCGGACGTCACCGACCTCTTCGACAACCTCAACATGAGCGACGACGCTGCCACTGCTGCTACCGCCGCGGCCGCTGCTGCCGTTGCTCTACCGTATGTAACACTGAACTTCTTATTTCAGATTCTGCTAGAGTTCCTTATTCTAGCGTTCGGTGTAGATATGATAGGTTTATCTTATTTAGATGTAATCTGTTTATCTACTTTTTTGATCTGCATGATTAGTTTTGGTACTATCTGTATGATCATGTTTTATCAGTTTATTATTCGGATTAAATCATATGGATTATTGCTTATATTTTCAACAAGATCAAGGATAGAAAACATTGTAGAATTACTTAGATCAATACCAAATATCCTTACAATAGCTGCCAACAGCGAGGAGATCTTGAATACAAGTTATGTATATGGCTATGGATGGGGGTGGAGATGGATATGATGAACTATGGAGGTGGTGAAGCGGTGGATCTTCCTTTGTGTGTTTTCAGATGCAATCAGCGAATGGCGGCTCTCTCTACGTCGACTGAAAGTCTCAAAATATATAGGGCCCTTCAGGAAAGCTGCTTGGTTTGACCTAGCGGAGCCGCTGCCGTGTGGTACGGGCGGACGGTATGGGCAAGCTTTTCCTATACCGATGCTCGTTAACCCTCCTGGATAATGGCATTCGGTCCTGGTTGACTTGGTGGTATTGGCAACGTGTGATTCTCTCTTAATTGCTCCAGATTTCATTATAAAAGAGTGATTTTTTGCACATCACAATTCAAAACAAAGCTTTGCACATCTTTGTAATAATTAGTCATTAATGACAAGACTAGAGAGGTATTTTATCAATTTCTTGACTCAATATAAGATTTAAACGCGAATAAAGATGACTATTTTCATAGCCAAAACCTATTTGCATGAAAAAAAGACTAAAATTGTATTTTAGGCCAATTTACAATTTTCCCGGGCACTACTATCTAGACGATAAATTACCATCAAATCGAACGAATAAACAGTTGATCATGCCACTGTGGTGTGCCACATTTTTTCTAGTTGTGTACGTCCTTGATGTCTTGTCTAGCTCTTGACATTATATTAATACAAATGCCGGTTGTAATAGGTAAAATATTAATATAATCTTTTTATCAAAAAGGTCATATCGGGCAGTTTGTATGTCAAAGACTAAGTGACACCCGAATCTATAGCAGATGAAACCTTAGACATGGTAAATTGCTTAGAAAAAAAGTTTTCTGGAAAATGGTGCGTATTTAGAATTTGGTTTCAACCAAAAATAAGACTGTACATGCCAACTCATTATAGTTTTGTTGCATTGCATTATGTTTTCTAGGAAATGGAGAAATCATCCATAAAAGTTATATACGTGTAAATTTAATTTTACTCTATGCACGATACAAATAAAGTCATACACAAGCCTCATCACCACGTCCTTGGCCGCTATCGACCAGGCTAAGGTCTTTCATAATAGGGTGTATCTTAGTATGTTACCATATGTATAAATACCTAAGAGACAACCTTTATAATGCATTGTATCTTAGAAGTTGTATTTTAATTTAATACTTTTGCTTTCATGCATGCATTTGATTAGGCTATCAACTCCTTTTGCCTATCATTACGTGTAAGGGGGTGTATCTTAAATCCATTGCAACATACAATAATACCCTCTCTCCTCCTTAATTAATAATATGCCACATAAGTATTTTGCCTAGTATGCCGAAAGAGACCTCCACATTACTGCAATAACATCGACAATACCCATTTCCTCCCATTCTTGTCACCTTGCTAAGCATGTGTTGTCAGGTTTCTTCTCCTTGTGTAACCTCAACGCTAGCATGCAAGGGCTTCACGAGCGGACAATCGTGGCGACGACCGGGAGCCGCATGTTGTCCAGAGATGCTAGTGTCTGTGACAGTGACAAATGCACTAAGTCAGCATTTATAAGTAAAAACCAAAATCATTAAGCAAACTGTCATCTTGTGAAGCTGCAACAAATCTAAACATGAGACCAGCTCGGTTCCTCGACGTGTTCACGGACCGCTCGAGGCACTCCCTTCCGAGCATCTCTGGCGGCGCCCCCCTCCACCAAACCCTAGGCGGCGCCCCCACCCCCGCCCCCCGGCCGCCCCCGCTGCCCTCTTCGGCGGCGGTAGCGGTCCCCTTCGCGTCGAAGACAGCGGTAGGGATGGAGAGATGTCTCTGCTGTTTTTCCTCGGGAGTTGGAGGATCACCGGCGGAGGCGCGGGGCGGTGCGGCTGTTCGGGCCGGGGCCTGAGGCCCTCCAGCAGGGCGGCAGGGAGGAGGCGGCGGTGTGCCCTCAACTCGTCTTCAACGAGCTTGACGGCGTGCTGGCTCGTCGGGCCAAGATCTGAGCTGAATGGCCGATCTCGCCAGATGGGTCCAGCCACAACTGAGGCGGAGGGATCTGGCGGTTCCTTGGATCGCCGGTACCTACAGCCTTGCGCTTAGACTGCTTCCTTCCTTTCTTGTCTCCGGCATGGAGGTGACTGGCGGCGTGGGGGCCTGCTAGTCTTGCGAATAATGGCGGCGGTCCTAGGATTCCTTTTGTCGTCAAGATGATGATCTGCCGGTGCTTGTCCCCATCGATCTGACGGAAGTGGTGTGTTCCGGAAGGCTCCGCCGGCGAACTCCTATGGGCGAACAATGCCTGGAGATTGCTGGATTGGAGGGATTCGGTCGTGCGCACCCATGTTTTATTCTGACCGTTTGGGCTCAGAGGGAGCGCTTCGAAGCTCTCTTGGCTGTTAATATCATGGGGCATGTTCTCGTTCCATAGAGACCGAGATCTGAGGATTGACAATGGTGGTTCGAGTCTGGGTGGTGATGAGGAATTGGCTTGGTGACTCGTGACTTGGTGCAGTGGTATGCAAGTGGGGGCGACTGCATAGGAGAGGTTCTCAGTCCTACCTTTCAGGGTGAAAACCTAGGGTCTGGCCTTAATTGGTTGTGTCTGGCAATGGCCTTGTTGAAGGTATTGTTTGAGAGCATGGACTTTCTTCAGGGTGAAAACCTAAGATCTATGATCGGACGATGACGGTGTTTGTGCACCGTTCCCTTCTTGAAGACGTCGCTTTTGGAGAAGCTGGACTTCTGGTGTTGTCTTGGTGGTGGTAGTACGCTGTTTCAACGAATAGGTCACTGTAGCGGGATTTTTCTTTTTTATAATTCTTCTTTCTTTTTTGGCTGTGTGCATCCGTACGGCCGTTAGAGCAATACGTTGTTGCAGAGGCTGGATGTAATTGGTATCTTCTGATATTAATATATGCTCATTTCCAAAAAAAACAAATCTGAACATGGTAAGACATTGCCATCTTGTGAAACTGTAGACACTCACGTATCAACAATTCTGAAAACATAAAAAAAGTACATATCAATTTATAGTGAAAAGTTTAGCATATCTGCAGTGTCGTGTTATATTCTCGGATCTTCCAAAGTGTCAGGTGGTTCAAGTGTAAAATATAATGCCTGCAGGCTATCTTTAGTTCAGGATTCTGAATTTTCTGAATTTACCGATGGAATACATATATTTTGGTGCTAGAATACAAAGATAACTATCATCCTCAGCTCCTAAGTCCTAACCATCATCTTCGGAGCTAGAATACAGAGAGTAAATTCACGATTCTGAATTTACTAAAGGGTTCGTACTTGTCGGTCCACAACTGCGCACTGGGCCTGTACTGCAGTGACTGCGACTGCGCGCTAGGCCTGTACTGCAGTGACTGTGCCGCTGTCGGCGACCGTCCTGCATCAGGACCTGTCCATCCAGCCCACCTCCATTGTAATCGCTTCCGTCCCATTCATTGTTTGCTTCCTTGTGATGCTGTGCGGCTTGTGTAATCGGGAAGAACCCAATCAACAGAAGTCCTTCAAAATCAAGAACATAAACCAACCCGTGGTTGGATGGTTAGGAGGACTGGGTACCCAGCCCATCAGATTTCAAACCCCAGGTTTGATGCTTTGGTGTCTCATAAAAGACGGAATATTCTTTCAGTGGGAGACGACGTTCCCGTCGATAGCGAGATGCCTGTGGTGACTTTGTCAATCTCAAGACCCGTCGGTCCAGTCTCTCGGAGGTGCTAATAGGGGTAAGGTGTGCGTGCGTGTGTTCATAGGGGTGAGTGTATGTACACATTGTGAGGGTCTACGTTTATACTGTGTTTCTCAAAAAAAAGGGATAAAAATAGAGAAGAGGATACTAAATCAAAATCCAAGATAGAGGGGTTAGATTGAGTGTGTCTGAAGCGCCAGCCGCCGGTACGCGAGCTTGAACTCCAGAACGAATCAATTAGGGTTTGCCTCCCTTGCTCGTCTCCAACCTGACCCTGACCGGTTTTCTCCTCATCCCCGACTCCCTCCATCCTTCTAGAATTGTTGGCCCCCTTAATTGTTGCTTGACGCCTCTCCACAATCCGTCGATCTGTCTGGCCAGATAGTTCTTCGACGACCCTCGTCACCTTCTTCCTCGGTCGAGCACACCCCGACATGCCTCCCTTCGTAAATGTGGCTTCCTCTTTATTATTAGCTATAGGTATAGAACTATTAACGAAATTAAGAGGAGCTTCCTCCCGGGGACGGAGCAAAGAGAGAGGAGATGGCAAGTTTGAATCGCATGCGCGCGGGCACACCGTCGTCCCCACCCCCACCCCCCGCGCGGATCCCTGCCCTGGTCCCTCCTCATCCGCCTGCGGCCATGTCATCGTGGCTGCCCCGGGACCGCACGTGAAAGGATCGTATGGGCACCTAGAGGGGGGGGTGAATAGGTGCTACTTCAAATTTTACTCCTTTTCAAATTAGGGTTTGACAAGAAAGGTAAATTCTCTAGATTATGCAACTAAGGTGAATTTACCTATATGACTAGCAAGCACTAACTAAACAATAACTAGATAAGTAAAGTGCAGTAAAGGGTAGAAGGAACCAAAGTGGAGCACATGGAGACACAAAGATTTGTTTCCCGTAGTTCCTTCCTTTTGATGGGAAGTACGTCTACGTTTGGAGAGGGGGTGGTTTCAAACCACCAACGCCACGAGAGGCCTCCCTTGTTCTCCGATGAACCTCACCCCAACGGGTTCGATTCACCTCTTCCACTATACGGCAACCTTCGAGGTGGAAGCCGGCACCTTTACAACGAGTTCGGGGCACACATCCACAACTTAATTGGAGGCTCCCAGATACAAGCAAGCTGTCAAACAATCAAATACAAGCTTGTAAGAACCAAATCAAAACCTAGGGTTTACAATGAAACACTAGAGCATGGGGGCCCTCAAGTGAATGAGGGGGAAATAAAGATCTCTCTTGGTGAAGCTGTAGATCAAGGCCTCCTCCTTCGATTCTCCAAAGATCAAAGACTTTGGATGGTTGGATAAAGAGATCTTGTTGATTTGGTGGCTCAGCTGGACATGGTGTTCTTGAAGTGGACGAGCAGCTTCCAAGGTAGAAGAAGGGGCCTTTATATAGGCCCCCTGGAAATGGAGCCGTTGGGAGCCACTTTACCCGGACAGTCCGGTCAAAGTCAACCGGACAGTCCGGCCCAGCCGGACACTCCGGGCGAGACCAGCCGGACACTCCGGCCTGGCCAAGTTTCTGGCCAGAATCCGGAAAGTGTCTGGAGAGTGTCCGAAAACCTGTTCTGAGTGTCCAGAGAAGTTGCCCACTTCTCCTGGGCGGACAGTCCGGCCGAATCCCACCGAATAGTCCGACCCGGCCGGACACTACGGCCAGGATCAGCCAGACAGTCCAGCTAGGACTAGTCACATGCAAAAACCTGACCCAGGGAAGCTCTTTTTCCCTTGTTGCACCATTCATGGGACAGTTGGAATCTCCTGAAACATCTAACAGATGATTAAACTAATCCAAGTGTTGTCACCAAACATCAAAATAAAAGTAAGGGCATAAATGCCCTTTCAATCTTCCCCTTTTTGGTGTTTGATGGCAACCCAAGGATTTGCAAAAGGGATAGCTATAAATGTTCACAAGTGGAGAAATACAACATATAGCGAGGCTCCCCTAGATGTGTGACCACATCTTGCTTTGCATTTGAATGCATGATCACACACCATAGGGTTACATCCTCACAAGATTTTGTAGCTCGCAATAAGTGACATGATATATAAACACAACTAGATCAATAAGCTAGACATAGATATGACATAGTTACTTAACACAACCGGGTAGGCAAATCTCAACACATAACACAGAGTTCAACACAACAAAGTACTCAAAGAGTAGGATACAAACACGAAGCTTCAAAGAGGCAAATCAAAATAACGTGAAGCTCGTGTACCCATGCAAATCCCCGGTAGCAACCTAATAAAGGGGCTACTTCTCCCCCTTTGGCATCGAGACGCCAAAAAGGGAAAAGAGCACATCTAAAGCACCCCAAAGCCAACTCTAGCCACTATAGTCGTCGTCGTCATCCTTCTCCTCATCCTCGTCCTCGTCCTCACCATCCTGATCCTCCCGAGTAGAGCTCTGGCCGTGAGGGCGAGAAGAATAAGATACATCCTCAAACATGGACCAATCCACACGACCCTGACTCCAGTGACCATATGAGAGTGTGCCATCAGACGACTGCTGCTGAGAACGATCAACATCCATAGGTTGGTTGATCCGCTTGAGTTCCTTCATCACGTTCCTATTCGCCTTATATGCATCATACTGACCATGGCGAATGTCAATGTTCTGGCATAGAAGAAGCTTCTTCCACTAGGAGGACTTCTTCACCTTCTTGTGCACTTCCTCCTTGGAGGTGGTGAAGCGGTATGCATTGCTGGCATGCTTCATGCGAGGACCACGGGTCACAGCCCCCGAAACCTCCTCAGAAGCATCATCACTGTCAGAGGCATCTATCTCATCATCCTCAAAAATATCCTGAGCAAGGGTATAGCCACGAGGTGCCTTGGAGGTAGGAGCACCCTTCCTCTGTAACTTGGCAGGGAGATGAGCAACAAGCTCAGTGTACAGCAGTGGGGTGTCTGGAGCCTGAGCAACAATGAGCTTCATCACATATGGAGCAAACAGAGGGCACTTCTTGTCAGTGATGCACTTGTACATATCCTGATAGATGAAGTCCATGACATCTATGGTGCCTCCGGGGTGGGCTGGACCGCGAACATACACGGAGTGGGCATGGGCCATAAGATTGATCTCAGCACCCCGCATCTCATCCTTGTTGCCCGCCTTGGGAGTGAATGTGTGGCGGAACATGCGGAGCAGAATGTTGTAAATGAGCTTGATATTGATGGTTTGTCCAACCACACCATTCTGAGAGTAGATAGGAGCCAAAAGTTGTTTGTCATACGCCTGACCGTGCACATGCATCCGGTGACCGCTGTGAGCATTGGGGTTGAAAGGCACACCAAGGAGGTGGGCAAAATGAGCCATGCTGGAGCGACATCTTGTAGTGCCAGAAATCCACTCAAGGGGAATATCAGGAGTGTCCCCAAAAACCACTGTGGCATAAAACTGCTGGATCAACTCAATGTTGTAATCTTCTCTTGTTTGAAAGATGGTGTGCAGTCCCATCTTCTCCGTTACCCAGAGGGCGTCCTCAAAGTACCTGTGTGCCTGGAGCTTTGGAATATCCAACCACTGCATAGGGCACACCGGAGTCCTGAAAGCAGAAAATACCTCAGAGAAGAGCAAGGCTTGCTCATTCCTCCAGAAGCGAGGATCCTCAGAAGTGCACTACAAAGAATAGAATGGTTGGACATGCATCTCCACAAACTCTTCCATGCCCAAATCTGCCAAGGTGGTCAACGACTCAAATTTCATGCGCTTGGCTTCATCCCTCTTTAGTTTTCTGAATTTCTGCTGCTTTGCTGCAACACGGTCACGAGCAGCCTGCCTAACCATGGAAGGATCCACATGAACCTCATTTGCTTCACCACTGCATCTAGGGACGGGCTTTCTGAGCGGCCCTAGAGCGACGAGGACGATAGCTACCTGTGAATTCAGAGTAGAGAGATAGCAGCAGGGTAAGCACATTTGTCCAGGAGGAGAAAACACATAGCAGTAGTGGTAGGAATACCAAAAACTGACTAAGGAAACCCGAACTGTCCAGAAGAATCAGGCCGGAGACTCCGCCAGGGGCGGACAGTCTGGTGCATACACGGCGGATAGCCCGGTCGGGCCGGAGTGTCCGTCTTATACCCACCGGACTGTCCGGCAGGAGATCTGGTGATTTTTCTGGGCAGTGTGACTTGACTCAGTCGAAGTGGATCGGGATTGCTAGGACTACTACTAAGACACCATATGCATGCATTGATGAATCCATGGATCAAAATAGGTCATTGCCTCCAAAAAAGCATCTAGAGGAAACCCTAGAGATGTAGAAGAGGGGAGGCAAGTACCAGCATCCATGGGGGCCTTCACCGGAGGGGAATGGGTCCCAGCAGCAAAGGGATGACAATGGCCAGCGGCAACGGTCAAATCCGGGGTGGAGGAGCCCTCCCGGTGAAGATCCTGGTCAGGAGCAGCAGGGAGTGGAGAGAAGAGAGTCGGGGGAAGAAGGAGGACTGAACCGTCCACTTCCCCCCGACCCCTTTTACCGGACTGAAACTGCTGGGCCCGGACTGTCCGGGCGAAAATAGCCGGAGTGTCCAGCCCGGCCGGAGTGTCCGACCGTGCCGGACTCTCCGGTCGGTACAGGGCGGACATTCCGGTCCCCACGACCAAAAAACTCCAAGTACAATATTTGGACAAATGTGTGGAAAGAGGAGCATGTTTAAGGATGAGTATAGGCCTGGGATTCAGAAGATGTACTGTGAAAAACCAAACAACCATAGATAGTCAAAAGATGGAAAATTAAGGTCCAAACCACACAAGTCAAAAACCACCTCTTCACATATGAAGAGGGCGGTGGCCAAGGCCACCATGTAAGAGATTGTGGTATGACACCGCGAAGAAATATCATTGGGTTCATTACCACTACTCATCAATGAAGCTCACATATCACTAAATGATATAAAGAGGATTGAATTTCTTAATGTTGGCATTATGGGGGGAGGGATAGTCCAATGTATTAGAACCACACTCCCCCTATCTCCATGCCTGCACCTACACCAAATATGAGTCAAGACATAGGTGAGTATGCAAGGTAATCAAGTCAAGCTCCTAGAATCCACGATATTTAGTTCATTCCTCAAATAACAAAACCTTGCTTCATCAAGTGGCTTCGTGAAAATATCGGCAAGTTGGTCTTTGGTTGACACATATGAAAGCTCAATATCACCTCGGGCAACATGATCTCTAATGAAGTGATGACGAATCTCAATATGCTTTGTTCTAGTATGGTCCACTGGGTTATATGAAATCTTGATAGCACTTTCATTGTCACATAGAAGAGGCACTTTGTCACAATGGACACCGTATTCCTTTAAAGTTTGCCTCATCCATAGCAATTGTGTACAAGCACTAGCAACTGCCACATACTCGGCTTCGACGGTGGAAAGAGATATACAGTTTTTCTTCTTGGAAGACCAACACACCAAGGACCTCCCAAGGAATTGGCAAGACTTGGAGGTTGCATTTCTATCATCCTTGTCACCAGCCCAATCCGAGTCCGTGTACCCACAAAGAGAGAAAGTAGAGCCCCTAGGATACCAAATACCATAGTTTGGGGTATGAATCAAATATCGAAAGATTCTCTTGACTGCCATCAAATGGCTTTCTTTAGGAGCCGCTTGATATCTTGCACACACTCCTACACTCAACACAATATCGGGTCTAGATGCACAAAGGTAAAGCAAAGAGCCAATCATGGACCGGTATACCTTTTGGTCCACATCTTTACCATTTGGGTTTAGTTCAAGATGAGTCTTTGTTGCCATGGGAGTGGGGCCTCCATTGAGATCTTTCATGTTAAATCTTTTGAGCATATCTTGAGTATACTTGGCTTGGTTGAAGAACGTACCACCTCTCACTTGCTTGATCTCAAAAGCAAGAAATACTCTCAATTCTCCCATCATAGAAATCATGAACCTGTCAGTCATTAGCTTAGAGAATTCATCATTAAACGCTTTGTTAGAAGAGCCAAAGATAATGTCATCTACATAAATTTGGCATACAAAAAGTTTCCCATTGACCCTCTTGGTAAAAAGAGTGGGGTCGATTTTCCCAACCTCAAAACCACGATCTAACAACAACTCTCTAAGGTGCTCATACCACGTGCGTGGGGCTTGCTTGAGCCCATAGAGAGCCTTATCAAGTTTGTAGACATGGTTTGGAAAGTTGGGATCATCAAATCCCGGGGGTTGTTTCACATAAACCAACTCATGCAATGGACCATTGAGAAATGCACTTTCTACATCCATTTGTTGTAATTTAAAATTATGATGAGCCGCATAAGCCAGAAGGATACATATGGACTCAAGGCGAGCCACGGGAGCATAAGTCTCTCCATAATCAATGCCTTCAATTTGAGAGAACCCTTGTGCAACTAATCTTGCCTTGTTCCTTCTCACAATTCCATGCTCATCTTGCTTGTTCTTGAAAATCCACTTGGTGCCTATAACATTGCGGCAATCTTTTGGATTTTCCACTAACTTCCATACTTTGTTTCTATCAAAGTTGTTGAGCTCTTTGTGCATTGCATCCAACCAATCCGAATCTTCAAGAGCTTGCCATACTTTCTTTGGTTCCACCATGGAAATGTGTGCTTGGTGCTCACCAAAGTTCTTCAATTGAGCTCGAGTAGATATCCCTCTTCTTAGATATCCAACCACATTCTCAAGAGTGTTGTCTCTTAATTCCAATATTCTATCCATTCTAGCTTGGCGACGAGTTTCGATCTCCTTGTTGTTTCTTGGTGGGATCACTTCATCATTTTGGTCCTCGTCTTGACCAACAACTTGACTTGATCATCATTGGAAATATTCTCTTCTATAGAAGGAGAGGATTGACCTTAGTCATGATCAGTCCCACAACTTGCCAGGTATTCAGCTGTACTTATGGCAGTTTGTATAGATCTTGCTTGTGTAATATCCTTAGCACCACTGGACATCCTGGAAAACGGGGATTCAAACACCTCTTGGCTGGGGGCATCTTCTTGATCAGTAGGTTGAGGGTCCACAACTTGTCTTTGGCATGGGTCGTTGTCCACCTCGACAGAAGCTTGTTGATGTTGTGAAGATGAGGGCTCCACGTGAGTAGAGCATAGTTCTTCTCGATCCACCATAAGGGGTTCCTCAACTGGGCGGATGAAACCCGCACCCATTCTTCCTATGGCGTCCTGAGGCATTTCATCATCTACATCACAAACATCAACACGTCCCGCTTGGGGACCATCATATTCTTCAAACACCACACTACAAGATTCTATGACAATTCCTGAGAGCTTGTCATAGATTCATAAGTGTGGGATTCGAGACCATAACCAACAAAAATACCCTATAATTCTTTGGAATCAAACTTGGACAAGCGAATGCCTTTAATGCGATAGAAGCACTTACTACCGAATACTCGGAAGTAAGAGACATTAGGCTTGTTACTGGTGAGGATCTCATATAGAGTCTTGATCAATTCTTTGCGGAGGTAGAGACGGTTTGATGCATGGCATGCGGTGGAAATAGCTTCAGCCCAAAAATTGTATGGAGATTTTAATTCCGCCAACATAGTCCTAGCCATATCAATGAGAGTCCGGTTCTTCCTCTCAGCTACACCATTTTGTTGAGGGGTACATGCAGCGGAATATTGATGTTTTATTCCCTCATCACTAAGAAATCCATTTAATGTGTAGTTCTTGAACTCGACACCATTGTCACTTCTTATTGTTAATACTGGGACATTGTGTTTACGTTGAGCCATGTTGATGAAGTCGATGAAGTTCTCTTGGGTCTCACTTTTTAACTTGAAGAAATATACCCAAGTGTATCTTGAGTAATCATCAACAATCACTAAACAATATTTCTTCCCACCAAGACTTGCATGAGACAGGGGACCAAAGAGATCCACATGAAGAAGCTCCAAGATCCTCTTGGACTTGATGTAGTTCTTTGGCTTGTGGGGAGAATCATGCATCTTTCCTTCAACACATGCCCTGCAAACACAATCTTTGGCAAAGCAAACATTTTATTTTAGTCCAACAATATGACCATCCTTGTGAAGGCTTTGCAAAGTTCTCATGTTGACATGGGCTAGACGGCGGTGCCATAGCCAACCCACGTCGGCCTTTCCGAATAGGCACATCGGACTTGTAGTGGTTTTCCCGGAGAAGTCCACCACATACAAGTCATCCTCGACGTACCCAACAAAAGCAACCTTTAGAGTCTTGCTCCACAAGAGGATCACAATATCAACATCAATGAAGACAGCAAAACCCATCTTTCCTAGTGCACGGACTGAAAGTAAATTATAGCCAAGGGTCTCAACAAGCATGACGTCCAGGAGAGTGATATCGTGTGCCACCACAACCTTGCCGAAACCCATTACCTTAGACTTTGATTTGTCAGCATATGTCACAGATATTTGATCAACATTTGGTCTCAATTCCTTGACACTAGAGGCGGTTCCGGTCATATGACTTGTGCATCCACTATCGAGCACCCATTTTGACCCTCCAGAAGCATAGGTCTACAAAAGATCAAACTAGTTTTTAGGTACCCATTTCTCAATGGGCCCTCTTTTGTTAGCAACAAGGGTCTTGGGAACCCAAATCGACCATGCAATATAACCATCAAAAGGGCCAACATATTGTGCATACACATCACCATAGTAATCATGCATTAAGACATAGTGAGGGTTAGCACTACCCGCAAAATCATCATGAGACATAGTTTTGCCACTTGTGGTCTTACTTCCCACAATGACCTTGTTCTTTTCTTGAGCGGGCTTGGCCTTCTTCTTCTTGTTATTCTTTTTCTTCTTGGCTTTAGAGACAAAGCCTAAGCCCCTTTTTTCACCATTTGACCTTTGCTTGTTTAAGAGGTCATCAATAGACTTGTTTCCTTTGGGAAAGTAAGTCTGAGCTAGCTCCCCCTTCAACCTATCATGTTCTTCAAGAATATTTGTACAACTAGAAGGAATGAATGTACTAGGTGAGGGAGTATTGATCAATTGAGTTTGAAGCTTTTCACGAGACTTTGTGAGGGACAGGAGTTCACTTTCCAAGGCCTTGTGAGCCTTGTCAAGTGTCCTAAGGTCCTCGGCAAGTTTTTTATGAACAACATCAAACTCAATCTTATCCTTTTTAGCCTTTTTGTATTTAGCAATAGCATGATCACGTTCCTTGATGAGTTTATTAATAATGAGGTCATTAGCTTCATCAAGGCCCTCTAGTTTAGTTTCAAGAGATATTCTAGTTTCTTGTTCTTCTTCTAGAGCATTACTAAGAGCTTCTACCTCAATCATGTGATCTCTTCCTAATTGGCATCTCTCATCTAGAAGTTCTTGTGTGTGTGAAAGTTGATTTAGGAGGTCCACAACATGTTTCTTATGTTCCCCTTGCAAGTTATTCATAAACACATCAAAAGCAACTAGTTCCTTTTTGACCTCAAGAGATAACTCATCATCAAAATCATCATTGATTAAGGAAATTGAGTGTGATGATGATAATACCTCCGTTCCTCTTGCCATAAGGCAAGTGACGTTCTTGTTGGAGATATTCTCATTTGGAGAGGCGAAGAGTGAGAATGAAGGAGTAGAGTTAGTGGCAAGAGCCGCCACACCACTTGGTGTATCCTCTTCTTCCTCATCATCATCATCATCATCATCATCATCATCAGAGGAGTACTCTTCATGTGTGATCAAGACAATTTCTCTCGGCTTCTTGTTGGTTGGGTTTCTTTTGATGAAGGGTTTCTTGTATGGAACTTTGGAGGTCTTCTTCAACACAAGTTTTCCCCCATTATCTTCTCTTTTCTCATAGGGACAAGCTGAAATGAAGTGATAACGGTCACCACAATTGAAACAAGTTCTCAACTTGGACCCATTATCTCTTCTCCCATTGGGGTTGCTTCTTCGTTGCATTTCCATCTTGGCTTTGGCGGGGTCTTTCCAAAAGTTTCTTGCATAGAAGGCCATGTATTCACCATGAGCAGTCTTGACATCGTCAGGGTGGATCATTGAAGGTCCCTCATCACTTCCTTCATCTTCTTCATACTCCACAACCTTGGCCTTCAAGGCAAGATTGACACCACTACTCATTCCAATGGCACGAGCACGGGCATCTTTGGCATTCTTGGCAGCAACCTTGAAGGCTGCCATCTCTTGCATCACTTCATTGGAGGTCATGAGATGGTAGTTGTGTCTTCCTTGGAGACTCTTCAAGTCAGTAGGCTCGAAGGGCATGAGAGCACTCACATACTTCCTTTTGATCCAAGCGTCATCAATGTGAGAGGTGCCAACATTCCTGAAAGCGGTGGCTGTGGATTTGAGTCTTCGATACATGTCTTCATGATCCTCACCATCCTTCATGAAGAAACCTTCGGCCTCATTGCTTAAGGCATCATATCTATTTCTCCTCATACTCTCATTGCCAACACACAAGTCAATGAGAGCATCCTAAGCTTCCTTGGCGGTGTTGTAGTGCTCAATGTGGGGAAAATCCTTTGGCCCCACCCCAAGTTGGATCATGTGCAAGGCAGTCGCATTGAGTTGGCTATTGACCACTTCTCTTCTCGTCAAGTTGGTTGGATCCTCAATTTTGAGTCCATCTTCAATAATATTCCATAAATCAATGCAAGAGCTGCGCACATGAGATTTCATTAACACTTGCCATTGAGCAAAAGTATGTGCAGCTAACTTAGGTGGGTCTCCTCTATTGTTTATATGTGGATGAGGGATAGGAGGGTCGGGAGAGTAACATCCGGGAACCGTATGGAACTCTTCCTTCCCATCACCCTTTTTGGTGGCGGAGTTAGTGGAATTATGTTCATCCCCTACCACTTCCTCCAAAGTCTTTGCCGGAGCATTAGCCTTTGGGTTTGGTGGTGTTTCCACTGGAGAGGGAGGAGGTGAGGTTTGCTTATCCTTAACAAGTTGTTCAACGAGTTGACGCAATTGTAGGATTTCGTTGCCCCAGGTAGAGCTCAAGCTTGTTTCCAAATTCTTGAGATCTACCATGGTCACCGAATGGCTAGCCTCACGTTCTCCCTCCTCTAGGTTGCCCATAATATCTTAGGCGGTTAAGCCCGAATAAAGAGCCGAGGCTCTGATACCAATTGAAAGGATCGTATGGGCACCTAGAGGGGGGGGGGGTGAATAGGTGCTACTTCAAATTTTACTCCTTTTCAAATTAGGGTTTGACAATAAAGGTAAATTCTCTAGATTATGCAACTAAGGTGAATTTACCTATATGACTAGCAAGCACTAACTAAACAATAACTAGATAGGTAAAGTGCATTAAAGGGTAGAAGGAACCAAAGTGGAGCACACGGAGACACAAGGATTTGTTTCCCGTAGTTCCTTCCTTTTGAGGGAAAGTACGTCTACGTTTGGAGAGGGGGTGGTTTCAAACCACCAACGCCACGAGAGGCCTCCCTTGTTCTCCGATGAACCTCACCCCAACGGGTTCGATTCACCTCTTCCACTATACGGCAACCTTCGAGGTGGAAGCCGGCACCTTTACAACGAGTTCGGGGCACACATCCACAACTTAATTGGAGGCTCCCGGATACAAGCAAGCTGTCAAACAATCAAAGACAAGCTTGTAAGAACCAAATCAAAACCTAGGGTTTCCAATGAAACACTAGAGCATGGGGGCCTTCAAGTGAATGAGGGGGAAATGAAGATCTCTCTTGGTGAAGCTGTAGATCAAGGCCTCCTCCTTCGATTCTCCAAAGATCAAAGACTTTGGATGGTTGGATGAAGAGATCTTGTTGATTTGGTGGCTCAGCTGGACATGGTGTTCTTGAAGTGGACGAGCATCTTCCAAGGTAGAAGAAGGGGCCTTTATATAGGCCCCCTAGAAATGGAGCCGTTGGGAGCCACTTGACCCGGACAGTCCGGTCAAAGTCAACCGGACAGTCCGGCCCAGCCGGACACTCCGGGCGAGACCAGTCGAACACTCCGTCCTGACCAAGTTTTTGGCCAGAATCCGGAAAGTGTCCGGAGAGTGTCCGAAAACCTGTTCTGAGTGTCCAGAGAAGTTGCCCACTTCTCCTGGGCGGAGAGTCCGGCCGAATCCCACCGGACAGTCCGGCTCGGCCGGACACTCTGGCCAGGATCAGCCGGACAGTCCGGCTGGGACTAGTCACTTGCAAAAACCTGACCCCAAGGAAGCTCTTTTCCCCTTGTTGCACCATTCATGGGACAGTTGGAATCTCCTGAAACATTTAACATATGATTAAACTAATCCAAGTGTTGTCACCAAACATCAAAATAAAAGTAAGGGCATAAATGCCCTTTCAGCACGCCGCAGCTCCAGTGGCTCGCCTCGGTGGTGTCTGCCATCTCGAGCTGCCGCCAGTCGCCCACGCCGGCGATCCTCCTCCTTGGCTCGAAGGCCTGGTGGCTCGTCCTCCTCAATGCCGTGGAGGTCGTGATCGACGTGTGCCCTCTTGTGCATGGTGAGTTCATCTGCGAGGGGGCTGCCGTCGTCTTCCCCGTCCACCGCATCCACATCGGCCGCCAGGTAAGAACTAACCTCCCTCGTTCTTCCCGCATGCCGATGGTCCCCAAGAAGGCCCCTTCATCACCCAAGGAGGTCCCTTTGCCCGTAGAATCGCTCCAACCGAAGCTTCCCCCGCTGACGTCGGATGAATTGGTGGCCGTGGAGAACCTGCAGGGATGCTGGTGGGCTGATTTTGAGGAGGAGGGGGTGAGGTGGCATCGGTAGCCTAGGAACCTTCTTCTCCATTTCCGTTGAGCTGGAACCTGCAGGGACGCTGGCGGGCTAACGATGGGCCCCGACCTGCTAGAGGCCCACTAGCCGCCTCTTGGTCACAGCACATTGCGAGGCCCACGACCTCCTGGTCCTGAGGTGACCTAGCCTTTGGCCCAAAGGCCCCTTCTGAGTACCCCGTGCCGCCTTGTACGCACTCTCCCCCTCCACCCTGACGCCTCCCGTTTCCCAGTACTCTGCCACCGCCACGCCCGACGTCGCCGTAGCCTCCATCTCCGATGCTCTCCTATACGGAGGCTTTGATGGCCCCGAAATGCCTTGGAGCCCTCCCGTGCCTAGGGAGCCATCCCTGCGTTGCCGGGACCTCCCTCCACGCCGCCGCGAATCCCCTTCCTGCCAGAGCCCGCCGCCTCGCGCCACCAGTGGCCACCGCTAGTCCTCCCCGCGCCGCTAGGCTTCTACTCGGGGGCAGATGGGAGCGGACCACCACTAGCATCGCCGCTCCCTGCCTCTTCCCTGGGCCCCTGGCCGCCATAGGCCCTCCCTCTCTCCTCCCCATCAACAACGACGTGAGCAGGGGTCGATGCAGCGGCGCTTGGGCAGTGCACCTTCTCCGAAAGCAAACCGGCATGAGGAGTTGCTGCGACAGCAAGCACTGGTCGCTCGTGGGGCCCACAGGGCGTCAGGGGAGCAGCGCGTCGCTCGGCCGTGGCCAACTGGCGTGACACCCCAAGCTCCCACTCAGGCCCGACCTCCTTGACCATTCTAGGGTCAGTCAGAGCTAGCCCCGTAGGGGCCCAGAAGAAGAAGAAAGCCAAGAAGAAGACGAAGGCTCCCGCTGTGCAGTCGACTGGGTCAGGACTGGGTGGCCCGATGTCTCACACCCACGGGTGTGGTTCAGCCGCTTGCACCCTGTCATGGATGTGAGTGCCTCGGGTACTACGACCATAGGGTCAACGGGGGCTTCTACTACATCGATATGGGGGGGGCGTCTAGATGATGGTCCCAGAGACCCTCGTGATGGTGACGATCCTAGAGCAGGACCGTACCCTGTAGGTCGAGGTGACGAAGGACTTGATCCACTAGGAGCTTTGTGAGGTTCTCCTAGGATACGAGGGTCCTGTGACGAGGGTCTCGGCTACCGAGTTCGTAGTGTCGTTCCCCTCAGTTGTGACGCTGTGTATGTGTGCCATCGGAGCCTCCTTCACACTACCGATCCACCAGCTGAAGGTACTGAACAGGCCATCTTCTGCAGACCAGGGGGCTACGGCTATGCTGTTTGAGGTCCAGATTCACCTAATTGGGGTCCCTTCGGAGGCGAGGCAGGAGGGGATTGTCGCCCTCATCGCCCAGACAATGGGCAAGTTCCTGGAGGTGGACACTCGCTCCCTCTCGAGGCACAGGGCGATCTGGTTGAGCATCCTATCAGGAAAAATCCTGGAAAATATGCCAAAAAATCCTATTTCACCCGAAGACTCCAGGAGGCAGAATACGAGACGGAGAAGAGCCAGGGGGTGGCCACACCACCTGGTGGCGCGGGCCAGGCCAGGCCACGCCCGGTGGTGTGGGCCCCCAGGCACCTCGGCCTCTCTTCGCCTATAAGGAGCCTTCTGACCTAAAAACTTTGGGGGGTTCGACGTTTTTCTAGAAGGAGTTCCGCTCCGCCGCCACCACCAGATTCCACGAAACAGCACCAAAAACTCCGTTCTAGCACCCTGCCGGGACGGGGAATTGGAGGAGATCATCGCCATCATCATCACCATTGCTTCTCCATCGACCATACATGTTTCTCCCATCTATGGGTGAGTAATCCCCCGCTGTAGGCTATGGGGATGGTAGGTATTGGATGAGATCGTTCATGTAATGGCATCCGATTGTTAGGGCATGGTGCCTAGTATCTTTTATTAGTGCTTTATGACTTTGTTGCGACTTGTTGTGCTTCATGCTTGTCACTAGGGCCCGAGTGCCATGATTTCAGATCTGAACATGTTATTGATTCATTATGATAGTATTGTTTTTGGTCTTATCTACAAGTTGTATACACACGTTGTTGTCCGGAACCTATGGCCCCGAAGTGACAGAAATCAGGATAACCAGAAGGGAATGGCTTTGATGTGAGGATCACATGTGTTCACGGAGTGTTAATGCTTTGCTCCAGTGCTCAATTAAAAGGAACACCTTAATTGCCAGTAGTTCCCTGGAGGCCCCGCTGCAAACAGGCTGGCAGGACAAAAGATGTTGTGCAAGTTCTCATTGCGAGAACGTATGACTATATATGGAACACATGCCTACGACTGTCTAGTACTTGGATGCTTTATCTTATTTATCTGCAATTGCCCTATGTTCTGGTTGCTATGTGAATTGTCTTGTCCATGCAACGCCCTTCCATCCATCCCTATGCCTACCGCACTCGAATCCCACTGTTTACTGCTTTTGTTACTACTGTCTTTGCTTTACTACTGATGTTACTTTACTATTCCTACTACAAAACTGTTGCTACTGATAAACTGCTGTGAGCAAGATTGTTTCCAGGTGCATCTGAATTGACAACTCAGTTGTTAAGGCTTATAGATATTCTTTGGCTCCCCTTGTGTCGAATCAATAAATTGGGTTTCACTTCCCTCAAAAATACTGCGATACACCCCCTATACTTGTGGGTCATCAAGACTATTTTTTGGTGCCGTTGCCAGGGAGCATAGCTTTATTTATCAAGTTCACTTGGATTCTCTATTGTTCGCTGCTATCCATCCATCATGGGTAAGTCTCGTGATGGCAAGGTTCCTATTTTACCATCCACTACAAGAAGAGGTACGGTTCTGAACACCTCTGTTGCTCTTGATTCACCGTCTGTTTTGAGTAAGTTCCTTACACCACCACATACACATGCTACACACACTGCTACTACTACTGAATCTGAAACTTCTAATGCTGCTTCTACTGTGCTTGATAAGAGTGGTTCATTAGGTCCTTTCCTAGATGCTACGATTGCTAGAACTATAGCTGGAAATACCGAAACTCCTAATGAAGACAGTACCACACCTGTTAGCTCACCTTAGTCTAGTGAGAGTTATGATATTGAAGATGGTTATGTTGAGATGACCGATGAGTTTATTAAAGAATATAAGAACACCCATGATAGGAGCGCTGCTAAGAGTCTCTTTGAGAGGCGTACTATTAGACCCAAATTATCTCCTCTTTGCTAAGTTTCTTTGCTTCTCTCATAAACATTATAGATGAAGATTATGATTTCTCTCGATCTATCTTACATAGCTATTGTCGAGAAAGAACCTTTTGTGGGACTAAAATGAAAGTCTTGTAGCACATATGAATGAACTTTCTACCATGAGTGGCTTGTTTTCTGATGATATTAAGATGCGTACTTACTTTGTTGCTAAGATTTTCCCTTTTTCACTGAAAGGAGAAGCTAAAACTTGGTTTAGTAATTTAACTCCTGGATCTATTGATAGCCCTGAGTGCTTGATTGGTACTTTCCTGCAGAAATATTTTCCTCCTAGTGCTAGACATGCTGTTTTGCAGGAACTTTTTGATTTTAAACAGCGAGAAAAAGAGGTATTGCCCGAATCTTGGGCAATGTTTTGTGTTTTGATTCATGCACAGGCTGGAAGTCCATTACCTAAGAATGAGCTTCTTGATATATTTTATAATGGACTAACAGAGGAATCTAGGACATACCTAGATAGTTGTGCTGATTGTGTTTTCAGGAATAGGACTCCTAAGGAAGCTGAGGAATTAATGGCTAAAATAAGCAAGAATTATGAAGATTGGACTCCTAAACAAGCTATACCTGAAGTAATTGTACCTGAACCTTCTATTCCTGTGCCTATTCCAACATCAAAGAAGAGGGGAGTTATTGAATTAAATGATGAAGTGATGAAGGAAGCTAAGAAATGTCTTAAGGAGAAGGGAATTAAAGCTGCAGATGTCAAGAATTTACCTCCTATAGAAGAATTATGTAAGCCTATCCCCTACTCACCCACTATTGAGGTACACTCTCTCCAACACTTTGATGAAGGTGATATACCTTACTCTAAACCTCCTGATCAATTCTTAGAAGAATTCAATATATGTTTATTGTTAAGCAAGATAACTTTAATAAAAGGGTGCAAAATCATCTAATGGAAAACACTAGAGCTATTTTTGAGTTGAAAGATGTTGTGGAAAGAACCTCTAATGATGTTAAAATGATTGTTAAACACTTTCAAATGGTTCAAACTCAAATAGATCAACTCGTTAAAGTGCAAAACAACTTGCTAGTTAATGCTGCTAAAGAAAAACATGCTTATGAAATTAGAACTAGAAGTGGAGCTGCTACCTAGGATCCTCTATATCCTGAGGGGCATCCCAAAATAATTGAGCAGGATTCCCAACAAGCTGAAAATAGTGGTTCTACTCGTAAGAAAATGAAAAAGAAACATAAAACTGTTGTAGAACCCTCTGAACCTGCTATAGATCCTAATAGTATATCTATCTCTGATGCTGAAACTGAAAGTGGTAATGAAGAAAATGTTGTTCCTAATGAAGAAAAAGTTGAAGAAGAACCTGAAAACCACACTAAGAATACTAAATACACCAAAGAAGATTTTATTGCTAAGAAACATGGTAGTGAAAGAGAACCTTGGGTCCAAAAACCTATGCCTTTCCTTGATAAGAAACACAAGTCAAAGGAAGATGAACACTATAATAAGTTTTGTGAGTGGATGAAGCCTTTATTTTTGCAAATTCCTTTGACTGATGCTATTAAATTGCCTCCTTACTCAAAGTATATGAAGGACATTGTCTCAAATAAAAGGAAGATCCCTAATGAAGAAATTTCTACTTTGCTTGCTAATTATTCCTTCAATGGTAAGGTTCCTAAGAAACCTGGAGACCCAGGGATTCCAACTATCCCTTGCTCTATTAAGAATAGTTATGTTAGAACTGCTTTGTGTGATTTGGGAGCTAGAGTTAGTGTTATGCCTTTCTCTCTCTATAAGAGGCTTCAACTTGAAAAATTAATACCAACTGATATATCTTTGCAAATGGCTGATAAATCTACCACTATTCCTATGGGTATATGTGAGGATGTATCTGTTCAGGTGGCTCACAATTGCTTGATATTAACTGATTTTGTTGTGCTTGAAATGCCTGAAGATGATAATATGTCTATTATTCTTGGGAGACCTTTTCTTAATACTACAGGAGCTGTTATTAATTGTAATCAAGGAAAGGTGACCTTGAATGTTAATGACAAGGAACATAATATCTATTTCCCCAAGAAGATTGAAAGGACTTATGGTTTGAATTCAATTGAAAATGTTGAAGGCATTCAAGTTGGAGAAATATATTGTCCCATACCAAGAGAAAAATTTGAAACTGTTATGATTGGGACCATTGCTATCAAGGTTGAGGTAACATAATCATTAGTGGAGTACAAAGTTTTGTCTCACATGCAATTGTTTTGGTAGCAAGACTTGATCAACCTTGTTAACAAAAGGATTCCATTGAACAAAACAATGTTTTCATTATGATTATCTCCGTTTATTTCTATCCTTTGCATTTTAGTTTTTGCTTTTGTTTAGTTTTGTTTTTGTTGTTAGTTGCTTGCTTGTTAGAACTTATGTAGTTCTAGCCTTGTTTTTGCATCATGTTTCCAAAAGAAAAAATCTGTCTGTCAGAAAAATCATTCTTCTATTTCTGAAAAATGCCCAAAAATAAAGTGTCTCAAAAAATTCCAGAAAATTCATATTAAATTTTTACGTGAAAAAAGGGGTAGAGGAGTACCTGGGAGGTACCAGGGGGGCTCACCAGGCAGGCACACCACATGGTGGCGCGACCAGCCTTGGGTGGCGCCATGCCCTGGTGTGGGCCACCCCTGGCCCCCACTAACTCTCTCACCTGCCACTTTCTTCTCTCTCCCAAGTAAGCTCCAGTTCATAGCTCAAAATCGCGTTCTTGCTGTGCTTGCTCTCGATTGTTTCGATCTCCTTGCTCAGCCCATCTTTCTTGCTGAAATTTGGAGCATTTGTTCCCTGGTATGTGACTCCTCCCCTTGTCCAAGTAGATTTGTGTTTAGTGGATTATATGTTGAGTATTTTGCTACTGTAGGTGACTGGTTATGAGGGCTTGTAGGCTTGTTTTATGCTTAGAGGTATAGTTTTGATGCATGTTTAGGCCTCTTGCAAGTCCCTATGAGTAGAATCCTTCATTATATTTACTTTGCAATCACTTGTTTAATAAGTGTTTAAATTTCAGAATAGAAGATGAGTGAACACCACCTAAACCAACATGAGCTTTGGGTGCCTGAGGTCATGAAGGTCCACCGGGAGGAGGAAGTTTTTCCCTCCATTTATGCATGCTCTGAGTTCATGCGAGCTGCAGGAATTCTACAAGATTTCCACACTTTGGTTTCTAATGCAGGGTTAGAGCACTTTTTGGAAGATGAACCTTGTAAATTTGTGAAGCTAACCATGTTTGTGGTGCAGGACTTCCAATTTAGTCACTCTTTGCCTACCCCATGGTCCATTGCAAAATTTACAATATAGCTGTCGACCTTTCTCTTGATGGTTTTTGTGCAGCTATTAAGGTACCTCAATGGGGATCATGTAGAAATATTAAGGAGAGACCCGAACCACTCATGGATTTATACGCAAAAATTTGCCAAGGGAGTAACTTCTCGAAGGAGAGTGGAAAAATCCGTAACATTCATTTTCCCTCCATTCGCTACTTTGCCTACTTTATTGCCAAGTGTGTTCTTGCTAGGAAAACTGCTAATAAGTTATCTTCGTTTGATATAGCATTTATCTCTGCTGCTCTTAGACGAGATAGGTCTTACAACTTGGGTGCTTTGATAGCTTTCCGTCTTGCTGCTAACCGTGAGAAAGGTGGAATTTGTGGAGGCCTCATTGCTTCTTGTTTACTAGCATTGCATGGTTTAGTGCCTCATCATCTAGACCTACAGTTTCCCATAGAGAGGCTTGATCTTAATTCCATGATACAGCATAAATTTGTTTCCTCGTGGGCTAGTATGAGTGAGTTATCTTTTGAAATAACCTTTCCCAAAGCTGGTTGGAGAAAGAGCAAGTTTGTGCGTGTTGTTCTTTTGCCTGTACCTGTTTTTTTTAATCTTGGTAACAGGGAAGGATGGTCCCTCACTGAGGAGGAGCTTGACACGTACTTGGGAGAGCTCTCCCAACAGGAGCAGGACACTAGAAGGGAGGTCACGGATGATTCGGTCCAGCCCTCGAATGAGGGAGAGTCTTCATATCAGCAGCCCGCTTATGATTGGGGAGCTTCTTCTTCTTCTTCTCATGGGCCTAGCTATGACCATTCTTACCAAGATCTGCCCTCTTGGAACCCCTATTCGTACATGGATTGATACCCACTTAGGCCAAAAGCCTAAGCTTGGGGGGAGGTACGCCGACACCGCACTCATCTCCATATCATGTTGCGTCGGTACTTTGTATATTCATGTTTTCATTCTCTTTTTAGTTTTTGTTCTTCTTTGCTTTTGCTTTCTAAAAACACAAAAAGACCAAAAATATTTCTGTTGTTTCTCTTTGGTTTGCTTCTTCTTTTTGCCTTGGTTTGCTTTTCCCTTTTTGCTTTGTTTGAACTATTCAAAAAACCCAAAAAGATTTTTCTTTGCTTGTTTTTCCCTTTTGGTTCTTGTTTAAAAATCGAAAACACCAAAAATATTTGTCGTTCTTCTTTGGTTTTTGCGAGTTTGCTACAAGGTTTGGCAGTCCTCAGTGGATATTGGTTTCATATTATTATTCAAGCCACACAAGTGAAGAGCAATAATGAGGATCAATGACAACTTGAGGCGTGGTAAGAGGCTGGTAACGAACTCTATTTGTTTTCATTTTGTACATATACTCATCATTGTGAGCTTGCTTAGTCTGTTCAAGTAGGGTGTATGTTATCTTTGGATGCTTAGTAGTTCTTGCTTTCTTATGATTATCTCCAGCTCGCTAATAGTTTGTAGCATGTCTTATGAATGTTTGCTTGCATTGCTCTATTCATAAATTGGTATGACATCGTGGTATCCTCCTCTAAATGTTTCATTTGAATTGACTTGGCACATGCTCACGCATGCACATGACTGTGATAATCAGTTAAGCCTTGATGAATTATTTTCCCTTGAGGATCTTGAATCACTTTCATGCCATGAGTAGTCCTGTTTTGTTGCAAGCATGATAATGACAACTATTGCTCTCTCGTTTGTCGCTCCCTTACTATTGCTAGCCCTCACTTTCACTGAGTATGTTTTACTCAAGTTCCCAACTCGCTAAACCAAATATTTCCAAAGTGTCCACCATACCTACCCATTAGCATCATTTGCTACCTCCGTGCATATTCAATATGCCTTGTTTTCTTCCGAATAAAATGTTTGCTTGTTATGAGAAAGTTAGTTAGTAAAGCTCTCACGAACTTGATGGCACACTTTATTTTCTTGCAATTAATAAACCTGAACCATTGCATCCTTCTTTGTTGCGCATATGCTTGCGCTTTATGAGTTGAAGTTAGCAGAACCATGTATCATGGGGACCGCTTTCAACACTTCATATGTACTTTGTACCTAGTTGATATCATGTTCTTTTGCTTATGGATCCCGGCGGTGTGAAATAAAAGTGGAACTTGTAAGATCATGGAGTTAGTATGTATGTTAGAGAAACGCCTGGGCCGCTAGCCTAAGCCATGCCTAATCATGGTGGAAACTTGCAGCATAACCATAATGAGCATTCTATGAAGCATCCTCAATAAAAATCTATGCACATAGTAAATAAAAAGATCGCCGATATGCTCATTGTCTGCTTGCCTTGTTATTTTGATTATGGGACAGCTCCCATGTCATGTGCAAGGGGTACCCCGTTGGCGGTTCTCTATGATATGTATATACTTACAATGACAAGAGCTTACTTGTGACTGAAGTTGAGTAGCATGAGGATCGGTCTTCGTAAGTAAGGGGCATGAGACTTCGATTTATAACTTGTCAAGCATATCCTCTTAGTTGTGTCACTTTCACCTTAACCACATTAAAGATGCTTATGATAGGGCAATGAGAGCTCAAAGCTAATGAGTACCATACTTTCAGCATTTGGAAGCCTTTCAAATTATTCAAAACCTTTTTCTTTACTTGTTGAGTCTTCACATATTCTTTGAGCACCTTCTTGAGAGCATAGTTGTCATTCTTTGTGTTTGTTCCATTACTTGATTATTTGTGTTATGACTTTGATGCTTGTATCCTTGATATATTTACTTCTAGTCATCACTTGAACTTCAGAGGTGCCTTGGCATTCATAATCAAAGGCAAGCGAGATACCACTCTATCATACCTTTTTATGAGCATTGTAATGTTGCTTATGTTTGTGCTTCATGCTACTTATTATTCTTGAGTTGGAATCTCTTCATAGCTTGCAATGACTATTAAGTAGACTCAGTTGCATACTCTTTATTATGAACTGTTTAAGTAGTTGATCGCATTGCTGAGAATATTTACATCTTATGAAGCAAATGTGTTCGTGAAAGTTCTTTTATCGCACTCAGTTTTCAACTGAATTGCTTGAGGACAAGCAATAAGCTAAGCTTGGGGGGAGTTGATACGTCCAAAACGTATCTACTTTCCCGAACACTTTTGCTATTGTTTCTCCTCTAAACTTGTGTGATTTGAATGCAACTAACACGAACTAACGCTGTTTTCAGCAGAATTGCCTTGGTGTCTACTTTTTGTGCAGAAAACCAACTATCAGGAAAAATCCCGGAAAATATGCGAAAAATCCTATTTCACCCGAAGACTCGAGGAGCCAGAATACGAGACGGAGAAGAGCCAGGGGGTGGCCACACCACCTGGTGGCTAGGCCAGGCAGCGCCGGTGGTGTGGGCCCCTAGGCACCTCGGCCTCTCTCTTCGCCTATAAGGAGCCTTCTAACCTAAAAACTTGGGGGTTCAACGTTTTCCGAAGGAGTTCCGCCCGCCGCCACCACCAGATTCCACGAACAAAGCACTTAAACTCCGTTCGGCACCACCGCCAGACAGGAATTGGAGGAGATCATCGCCATCATCATCACCATCGCTTCTCCATCGACCATCCATGTTTCTCCCATCTATGAGTGAGTAATCCCCCGCTGTAGGCTATGGGGATGGTAGGGATTGGATGAGATCGTTCATGTAATGGCATCAGATTGTTAGGGCATGGTGCCTAGTATCTTTTATTAGTGCTTTATGACTTTGTTGCGACTTGTTGTGCTTAATGCTTGTCACTAGGGCCCGAGTGCCATGATTTCAGATCTGAACATGTTATTGATTCATTATGATAGTATTGTTTTTGGTCTTATCTACAAGTTGTATACACACGTTGTTGTCTGGAACCTATGGCCCGAAGTGACAGAAATAAGGATAACCGGAAGGGAATGGCTTTGATGTGAGGATCACATGTGTTCATGGAGTGTTAATGCTTTGCTCCGGTGCTCTATTAAAAGGAGCACCTTAATTTCCAGTAGTTCCCTAGAGGCCCCGCTGCAAACGGGCTGGCAGGACAAAAGATGATGTGCAAGTTCTCATTGCGAGCACGTATGACTATATATGGAACACATGCCTAGGATTGTCTAGTACTTGGATGCTTTATCTTATTTATCTGCAATTGCCCTATGTTCTGATTGCTATGTGAATTGTCTTGTCCATGCAACACCCGTCCATCCATCCCTATGCCTACCGCACTCGAATCCCACTGTTTACTGCTTTTGTTACTACTGTCTTTGCTTTACTACTGCTGTTACTTTACTATTCCTACTACAAAACTGTACTCTTGATAAACCTTGTGAGCAAGATTGTTTCAGTGTGCACTGAATTGACAACTCAGTTGTTAAGGCTTATAGATATTCTTTGGCTCCCCTTGTGTCGAATCAATAAATTGGGTTTCACTTCCCTCGAAAATACTGCGATACACCCCCTATACTTGTACGAGGGCCAGATCTTCATAGCCCGTGCTCGTGATGCATGGGAGCATGTCCTTATGCTGGCAGGACCAAGGGTAGGTGACCCTGGGTCCAGCACGGCTCCACCCCTCGAGCCTGTTAGTGATGGGCCTCCATGAGAACTCCCTTAGCAGGGAGACCTCGCGAGAGACCCCCGAAGGGCCCTTCTCACCAACCACCGTCAGGTCGTTCCCGTTCCGCCCCCACTAAGGGGCTGCATCCGAGTGATTGTCCTTATGAACATCCTCAAAGCGATTCGAGCGTTCATCTAGAACATCCGGGGGTTCGGTCAGGATGGTCGGGACTGTCAGATCAAGGAATACTTGAGCCAAGAAGATGTGCATATCGTGGGCCTTGAGGAGACGATCCGCTAGGATTTCTCGATAGTGGAGTTAGAGGGCCTGTCCCGGCACAAATTCGCCTGGACTTGGCTTCTGGCTTCTGGCCACTCGGGTGCAATCCTCGTTGGTGTCAAGGAGGATACCTTCAAGGTTGAGGATATGGACCACATGAATTCTTTGTGAGCATGGTTCTCACCCATAAACAATTGAGCCTCAAATGGGATGTGATCATTGTTTATGGCCCCACATACCATAGGAGGTCCCTAGAGTTCTTGCTCGAGATCAAGGCTAAGGTGGTGCGTACGGAGACCCCTGTCGTCATGGTAGGGGACCTCAATCTCATTCGCTCCACCGACGACAAGAGATCGGTGAACATGGACCTCCATAGGATTCACATGTTCAATGATTGCATCGCCGACCTTGCCCTCAAAGAGATTGCTCGAGTCGGGGCCAGATACACTTGGACTGACAAGAAGCTATATCCGATTTGTAGCGTCCTCGATAGAGTTTTTGTCTCGGTGGAATGGGAGGTGGCCTTTCCTCTGTGTTTGCTCCGCGTGGTCACCAGGGTTGGCTCCGATCATACCCCCTCCTCCTGTCATCAGGAGGGGGGTCACCACCTAGACTAAACCACTTCCACTTCGAGAACTTCTGGCTTAAACATCGGCATTTTGTGGAGGCAGTTTGGTCGGGATGGATGGAGGCCTCCACCTCTTCCCCTCGCGTTTACTGTGCCGCTGATGTCTAGAACCACTGTACCAAGATGTCACAGCAACTGATGCGAGGTTGGGGGCGAACCTGGGCACCGCGATTAGAGGATAGAAGGACGCCATCCTGCAGGAGATCTAGGCCCTGGACCAGGAAGCAGACCTGGTGGGGTTGTGATACGTCCAAAACGTATCTACTTTCTCGAACACTTTTGCTATTGTTTTTTCCTCTAAGCTTGTGTGATTTGGATACAACTAAAACGGACTGACGCTGTTTTCAGCAGAATTACCTTGGTGTCTAGATTTTGTGCAGAAAATCAACTATCAGGAAAAATCCCGGAAAATATGCAAAAAGTCCTATTTCACCAGAAGACTCAAGGAGCCAGAATACGGGACGGAGAGGGGCTGGGGCCTGGCCACACCACCTGGCCACGCGGGCTAGGCCTGGCCGTGCCAGGGGGTGGTCTGGCCACCCTAGACACCCCCTCGGCCTCCCTCTTCGACTATAAGTTGCCTCTTGACCTAAAAACCAAGGGGGGTTGGACGTTTTTCCAGAAAGAGTTCTGCTGCGCCGCCACCACCAGATTTGGCGATTCGGAACCAGAAACTCCATTCTGGCACTCTGCCGGGACGGGGAATTGGAGGAGATCATCGCCATCACCATCACCATCACCATCACTTCTCCATCGACCATCCATGTTTCCCCATCTATGAGTGAGTAATCCCCCGCTGTAGGCTATGGGGATGGTAGGGATTGGATGAGATCGTTCATGTAATAGCATCGGATTGTTAGGGCATGGTGCCTAGTATCTTTTATTAGTGCTTTTTGACTTTGTTGCAACTTGTTATGCTTAATGCTTGTCACTAGGGCCTGAGTGCCATGGTTTCAGATCTGAACATGTTATTGATTCATTATGATAGTATTGTTTATGTCTTACCTGCAAGTTGTATACACACGTTGTTGTCCGCAACCAAAGGCCCCGAAGTGACAGAAATTGGGATAACTGGAGGGAATGGCTTTGATGTGAGGATCACATGTGTTCACGGAGTGTTAATGCTTTGCTCCGGTGCTCTATTAAAAGGAGCACCTTAATTGCCAGTAGTTCCCTTGAGGCCCCGCTGCAAACGAGCTGGCAGGACAAAAGATGTAGTTCAAGTTCTCATTGCGAGCACGTATGACTATATATGGAACACGTGCCTAGGATTATTTAGTACTTGGATGCTTTATCTTATTTATCTGCAAATGCCCTATGTTCTGATTGCTATATGAATTGTCTTGTCCATGCAACGCCCGTCCATCCATCCCTGTGCCTACCGCGCTTTAATCCTACTGTTTACTGCAATTGTTACTACTGTATTTACTTTTACTACTGCTATTATTTTACTATTGCTACTACAAAACTATTGCTAGTGATAAACTATTGTGAGCAAGATTATTTCCAGGTGCAGCTGAATTGATAACTCAGTTGTTAAGGCTTATAAATATTCTTTGGCTCCCCTTGTGTCGAATCAATAAATTGGGTTTCACTTCCCTCGGAAATACTGCGATACACCCCCTATACTTGTGGGTCATCAGGTTGTCGGGTGATGCCTGTTCCCATAGGTATTCCCTGGAGACCTCCATTATGAAGATCTACAAGGGTGAGGAAGCCTTCTGGAGACACCAGAGTTGTCAGAACTGGACCCTCCAGGGGGAGTCGAACATGGCTATTTCCATGCCATCATAAATGGTAGGCGTAGGAAGTGCTCGATACCATGCCTCTGGGACACAGACTCTCTTCTAGAGGAGTAGAGAGAGATCTCGTCCCATATTTATGCGTTTTACCAAGACCTTTTCTCGGCACCCCCGAGGCCGGGACTGGCGCTGAGTTTGGACTTCTGGTGTGAGGGCGCCAAGGTGACCGCAAAGGAGAACTTGGAACTTACCCTCCCTTTTCTTCATACCAAGGTTGCCGAGGCAATCAAGTCTATCAAAACCAACTCGGCTCCTGGGCCGGATGGGCTGCTAGTGATCTTCTTCAAGTCCTTCTAGGATTAGCTCCGCCCGGTGGTTATGCCGATGTTTCAAGAGTTCTACTCTAGGAGTCTTGTCATGTCTAGGCTTAACTTTGGTGTGATTACCCTGACCCCCAAGCTAGTGGGGGCCACGGATATCCGCCAATTCAGACCGATCACGGTGATCAATGTCATTCAGTGCATTTTTGCTAAGGTTTGTGCCATTAGACTCGCCCTGGTCATGGAACGCTTGGCCCACCCTATTCAATTTGCCTTCTTGAAGGGTTTCCTAATTCATGATGGAGTACTCGCGCTCCATGAAATTATTCATAAAGTGAAGGTGCACCATTAGAAAGGGGTGTTCCTCAAGCTAGACTTTCAGAAGGATTATGATAGGCTGGATTGGGCTTTCCTTAGACAAGTCCTCGAGCGTCGAGGACTTGATGACAGAGTCATTTGCTGGATTATGCAGTTTGTTATGAGTGGTAGCACCACTATCAATGTCATTGGGGGAAGTGGGTCCATATTTCTGACCCTCCCGCGGAGTTAGACAAGGGGACTCGATATCGCCCCTTCTCTTTAATTTTGTGGTGGATACCCTGGCAGAGATCTTGGACAAAGCCAAGATCGCTGGCCACATTTCGGGTGTGGTAGGGCATCTCATCCTTGGAGGGATCACCCACCTCCACTATGCGTATGATACTATGATCATGGTGCAGGGGTCGAACCTTGACATCATTAACCTCAAGTTCCTGCTCGTGCTTTGAATCCATGTCGGGCCTCAAAATTAACTCCGACAAAAGCGAGGTCATGATCCTAGGTTTCCCCGATAAGGAGAGGCAACGCATCGCAAACCGCCTGAACTGTCTCCTGGCGGACTTCCCTATTACCTACCTAGGAATGCCCATGAGAGACTCTCGGGTGCTGATCAGGGATCATACTCCCATGGTCGCGAAGGTGCGGTATAAAGATGAATCGTGGCGTGCACGCCTCACGTCCAAGGGAAGCAAGACCATCCTGATCAACTCCTACCTGTCCAGCCTCACCAAGTATAAGATGGACCTTTATCTGCTCCCCGAAGGAACCCACGCATACTTTCCAAAGGAGCTGTCTAGGTTCTTTTGGGTTGCCAGAGATGGGCACCAGAAATACCACATGGTGAAGTGGGCAGAAATCTGTACCCCCAAAATCCTTGGGGGCCTAGGATTTCTCGACTCACGCCGGTTCAATGTAGCTCTTCTGCTAAAGTGGGTTTGGCGGATCCTCCAAGATGATGGAGGCCTCTGGCTACAACTCATAAAGGCCAAGTACCTCCGGAGCCGTCCCATGATGGCTTGCGAACATCGAGAGGGGTCCCAGTTCTGGCACACCATCCAAGACATTAAACACCGCATTCACCAGGGTTCCCTCTTCGTGGTGGGAAATGGTCGGGAAGTCCTATTTTTGCGAGACCCCTAGGTACAGGGTGACCCTCTTTTCTAGGAATTCCTAGCACTTTTCACCATCTGTGCAGCTCCCACGATGTTAGTGGATGAGGTAGCTTAAGGTGGCCACTAGAACATCCTGTTCCCGAGGACCTTCAATGACGTTGAGGCTGCTGACTTCCTGAGGATGTGGGGCTCCTTGCCCATGTGCCTCTCAGTAGAGAGGGATAATGTAACTAGAGCTCAGTCTCCCTCAGGAGCTTTCTCAGTTAGTTCGGCTTATCGGGCCCTCTTTCAGGGTCCCGAGTTACCTTTGATGACCCACCTTTGGAAGTCCCCCGCCCTTGAGCCTTCGTATTTTCTTGTGGCAACTGCCGTGGGACCGCCTCCCTTCAAGGGTAGAGGTGTCGAAACGCAATGGCCCGGGAAACGGGTTGTGTCCACTTTGTGGGACGCTGGAGAGGTGCGCCCACATTATGTTCACATGCCCTACTACTTAGTTTCTGTGGAACTTTTACACGAGGCACTGGGGCCTACTTGGCAGGCCCAAGACCTCAGCGAGTTCCTAGAGATGAAGGCGAACCGTACCGGAAGGAGACACCACCTCTTCTAGTTGGTGTTCACGGCCATTACATGGACACTATGGAATATTCATAATAAGATGGTGATCGAACAGATCTTCCCTCGCCGTGCATCTGACTCTGTGTTTTCTTTGCTTTCCTATCTTCAGCAGTGGTACCTGCTATCTAGGCAGAGGGATCGGGAGAGCGTGGTTGGCATCTTGCAGGATCTCAGGGTGTCGGCACAACGCTTCATGGCTCCTGCTAGTGGCCTGACCTCCTAGCACGATGTTGGGGATCGGCGCAGAAAACAAAAAATTTCCTACGAAGGATCCCCGAAAACTTAGCCTAGGATCTATCTATGTAGTAATGCGGTAACAGCCGATGCGTAGAGAGTACATACCCTTGTAGTCTGTACGCGGTTAACATTCCGCGGGTAACGTGGTTGATGTAGTCGTACTCGAAGCTGACCTCAAGGTCGTGAAGCTCCTCGTAGGTCACCCCTTGCTCCTTCTTAATCTTCATCATCTTCATCGTGCAATAGCTCTGGCTCACAACATTTAAGCGCCCCAAGTGTTGCGCCTCGTGTCTTCGTACACATCCGGTGCACGATGAGACCTCCGGCTCCCCGATCCCGCCGGGAGTGCGGAAGTTGATATCCGGCTAGGAATCCCTGCAGCGCAACGGCGTACTGCAGGTGTGCCTCGATCGCACAGCCCAGACTTGGGGCCATGGTCACGAGGTATAGATGGAGAGAGAGAAGGAGAAAGTCAACCAAAGGACTTCTCTAGTTGTGTGTTTAATCCCACCCATGGGCACCCCTTTATATAGGCGGAGGGGGTGTGCCCTCCCCATTGGGTTAGCCATGTGGGACTATTCATAAAAGAAAAGACAGCAGATTTTCAGACTTGTCAAATGGGCCAAAAGTATTCAGCCCAAATAGCAAACAGAAAATAAACAAATAAAAGAAAAAGGGAAATAGCACAGCACAGGAGGAGAGCCGGGTGGGCCTTGGCCCACTCCCGCCTGCCACCTCCGCCCGGCAAAGACAGAACCGGCGCATGCGCCCACCTGTGACCGCCTGCCCAGCGTGTCTTTGGCGGTAGTAGTCTGCCCCCTGGTGGCCCACTCATGAGGCCACGGCAGTGGCGGCGCCCGCTTCCCGCCCGCCCCGGTGGGCGGCTGGCGGCCTAGTCCGCTTAAGCGTGGCCCATTGCGTCTTTCGGCATGAGATGCCATGCCTACCAGGCTATTTTTTCTTTTTCCAATTCTTTTTCTGCAGCTTTTCTTCTAGGCCTTTTCCCTCCGGAATTTGGCCTAATAAAAAAGTTGCCTTTATAAATCTTAATCTAAATATTATTTATAATATATTAGTTCACAATTAACATATAATAAATATATATTTAAATTCTCATTTATCCGAAAACACTTTTCTGGTCTTTTCCTTTATTCTTTCTTCGAACAACTTCGGATCTCTCCGCGGAATGATTCCGGCTTTCTCTCTTTCTCTACTGTGATTCCGTCTTATGAATGATCGCTCTCATTGTACCCTTAAGTGTATCCTCTCATGGCTTGGGAATGCTCTAGACATGATCTGTATCAATGATCAACAGAGGGACCAGGGATATCCATGTGACCCCTATGCATTCCTGATGACAATGTCATTTGAACCGTCTAAATGTAGCATCCTCTTCCTTTTGTTTCTCGATACAACTTGTCCGAGATCCGATCATTGGTATCCCATACCTTGTTCAATCTCGTTCACAACAAGTTATGTTTTCTTGTTACCGTGATATTACATCCCCGTGACCTAGTCACATGTTGCAACATTTATAGATGTAATCTCACCAAGTCGGCCGTATGTATCTTTACCCGTCATGTGGGTGAACAAATCCTGGTCTTGCAGTCACATGTCATCTACTGTTCCTTCGGAATACCCAACGTACACCTTTATAACCACTGTATTACCAAGTGGCGTTTGATGCAGTCAAAACAGCCTAGAGAAATAGTGAGTAATATGAGCTCACAGTCTAAGGAGAAGGAGTCTAGGTATAGCTATTGCAACAATGAACTGTATGACTTGATCGTGTTGCAATCCTTTGAGGAATGTCCAATCACATCATTCTCCAATGATATGATCTCGTTGTTAGTCGACATAAATGCCCATGATCTTGAAACCCAGATCATCTTCGTGACCAACGAACTAGTATGAATAGAGGCTACTAGGGACTTGTTGTTTCATACCACACCTGTACCAATGTTTCTACTTGGCACAGTTATAGCACAATATGAACCTATTATAAACTAATTGAGATATGACAATAAAAACGTATTTATTATTTGCCTCTAGGGCATATCTCCTTCAGTCTCCCACTTGCACTAGAGTACAAATAATCCAACTTGCATTTTACTCGTATAAACCATATGCCATATGCGTTTACAGATCATGCATGCTCATGGGAAACGTCATGTCCATGTTCTGTTTTACCAGATTATTATGTCTTTTGCAAATCGTTAATGTCTTCCTAATTTTGACATTTACTCCATTATCTTATAATGGGTCGAAGTATTTTTTTGGCGACAAAGCGAGACTTTGTTTCTAGTGTTTATGATGGCGGTTGTTTTTCACTGTTATCATCTAAACTTCGAAACACACTTTGCTATCCTTTGTGTATATACTATAGTCATGGCAGCAGAACGAGGCCGGATTCCAGGAGCTTACAATGACGTTAGAGCAACCTCGAGGGCTTTCTCATGGGCACTAGGCCTTGGGACACATCATTCTATGTTAAAAGCAAACTAGCCCCGCCATAACATTATACATCACTTCAGATGGAGCCTTTATACTTCTATATCTATGTAGATCCTATTGCATGAAATGCATCTATGTCACTTGCATTGCTTCTTGCTACTTAAGCACAAACTTAATTCTGGTTCAGTGATCAACTCAGGAATCACTTAAAGACATGTTCTTACTGTTAAGACTTTGTCCTACCAACCAGAACCTTGGGTCACATTATGTCGAGTATACAACATGGTTATATGGAAGAACCTATGACTGAGGCATAGGAGATGCAACACATCTCTTTCTTTCAACCATAGTTGCAATACTAACTCAATGCTTCATACAGTAAGAACTTATTTCTTACCTCGTTCTATTCTAAACTTCTTCAGAATCTTGTCTTAGGACTTTCTGAACATCTTTCAGAATCAAGTCCAGGAAGCATTTGACATTCAGTGTTTATTAAACTCATCAATCTATCTCAATAGATCTTATTTTTTAATAACTTCAACTTCATCCTAACTTAAATATTATTAACACCAATCACATCATTCACATATGTCGTCTACATATTCCAGAATGATTTCACACTCCCACTCAAATATGACATTCATGTTTGAGATCTAGGGATTTCACTTAGCTCCCACTCAAAATATGCCAGCTACATATTATGAATTAGCCAAGCTGATTTGCTCCCACTCAAAACCAGGTCCTCTCGATAATCTTGGACATTCCAAAATTCTTTGATCATTATCAATTTGAGAATTCCACTAACGAGATTTCAATGACCATTCATTTCTCGTACTTAGGTCCATCACACTTCTTTGTAATTTGTAGGTATGTCTTGTTCAACACATGACAAGTGAATCAACAATATAATTCTACAAACTTGTAGAATATATAGTTGAATCCTACTTACTTTAGTAAAAGTATTCATTGAAACTTTATGATCATTATGTTGGTTTCTCCTCTATTTGCAGAGTTTGGTTTCACGAAACAAATTCCACTGCGCCACTCAACAATTCGGAGGCAAGGTCAAATACCTTGTTTTGATCTTTTACTTTCTTCCACCTGTATCTTCATCAAGACACATCAACTTTGGACAACAACATGTTTGCCCCTTTGTGGAAGATGCATTCATAGCTTCCTAAGAATGTTCTACAAAGACTTGTTTATTCGCCACGATTTCGACTTATCGAAATCTCTAGAAACTCGAACGTGCCATAACACTTATGGTGTTGTTTCCACGAATCTTTAGATGTTCCATTGTATTTCAAATGAGTGTTTGCTTATTTTGATCTTTAACTCTAAACGACAATTGTAACCCCAATAAGAGATAATATGTATCTAATACAAAATGATTATGATGTTTAGACACTTCAACAAAGTTTGAATTCGTCCAATTATCATAATTTGTGAAACATCTTTCACAAGTTCTTTTTATGCTAAACTTAACTTGAATACTTCAGTCGCGTCGATCAAATCGAAGAGACTTGCTAATTCAGTTAATTCAATATCCAATTTAGTCATGAACTCATTTGAACAATTCAAATCATTTCAAACTTCATGTTTCATTAAGTAAATACACTTATTCACTTAAGTCCACAATAAATGATTTCCACTACTTGTTGAAAATATGATACATCACTATGTATAAGATTCAGCATTTCTTCGCATATCACCGTTTTACCAGAATGCGGAGTTTTAGTCATTCTGCCCAAGAGGCATGGTTTTGCAAAGTCTCTAGATTAAGCATCTAGGACCCCGATCTTTCATAAAGAACCTGCAATAACCAAAATGACTTAAACTATAGTGTCATTTCATTATTAAACTTTGGATATCTTTTAGCATTCTAATCCTTTATAAATGTTTAAACTATTATCATTAACATAGTGATGAGAATAACTTCTTTGTAATCGTAATGTGACCATAAGGTATTGTTCATAAGAATAGTACAAACTGGTTTGTAACTTATTCATATGAATAATCGTCTCGCTAAAAGCAAGACACACAAACAGGGATTACAAATTTATATTCAAGTCCACGAATCCAAATGATAAACTTTGAGGAAATTGGTGATGTCGGCCATCAACTGATTTGCTTTCCATCATCAAGTCACATTGCCTCAAAACCAGCAATTCTCAAGTAGATCCTCCTGTTTTCTCAAAACGGGACAAGCATCAAATACTTTTCAATCTGCAATGAGTTTTGGAAGGACTACATTTATAATTTGTATATCTTACATATACCTTTTCATCCATGATCTCCTTTTGCAATTAAGCCCTTCTAAGAGTTCTCAACTCTAATGCAAGATTATTAAGTGTTTTTGCAAATAATCCGGAGCCATCGAATTATCTCCTAATGGTTATTGTATCAAGAAGAGAAGTTCACCTTTTACGAGGATATCCCTCAGGCGTGGGTATTAATCTATGAAGTTGGACCCTTTTGCTAAGTTTCAGATTAAGCAATATATTCCCACGGTCGCAAAGGACCTCAATGGGATAGGCCAAGGTCTACTAAGATATTTGCAAACAGACATATAGACTAAGTTTATAATAAGAGATCAATTTATAATTGGTCTCCACTAAAACGGTCATCCCCTGGACGATTTTAGTGATCGCATGATTCCTATCCTCTGCACCTCCCTCGATCATCACGGCCATCAGTGTAGTATCAAAGGTAGACATTCACTAATGTCAATCACATCATCCATGTGACTCATGCTCGATCTTTCGATCTCTTGTGTTCCGAGGCCATGTCTGTACATGCTAGGCTCGCCAGATCTAACTTGTGTGTATTCGCTGTGCAACATGGCTTACACCCACTGTATGCGAACGTAGATATGTCTGACCTCCGATCATCACGGCCGGCCTTATACCGAAGAACTTTCTTGGTGGTGCACACACAAGGGGAACACGGAACATTGGAATTAAATAGGGATTATCTTATTTGCTACCGGTGAGTATCTAAATACTAGCACACAATAAGATGTAAAAAACTGGTATCAACATCATATGTATTATGTGATATGATATGGTCTTTCTTGCACCTTGATCTCCATCGAGTGCTCCGGTATGATCTCCATCGTGCCCTTGGTTTGACGCCAATTCCACGACGCCTCCACCAGGTCGTTCATCGGAACGATGACTATTACTATACTACTTAGTAACAGAAAAGTAAACTACTTTACCTTTGCAACGACCAATGCCATATCATAATCACATGCCCTCCTGCAAAATAAAGTTAGATGCCTCTACTTTATCTATTGCAAGTTTTACGTGGTTGTTAGGGCTTTCGCACTAGAACCGTTTCTAAACTACGAACTTTCCAACCACAACATGGATCCGGTAGTTGTCTCTATTACACCTCTTTCGAGGCCTCCATTGTAAATGCTATATCAACTATTGAATGAGAGATAGACACTCGCTAGCCACTTATACGGTACAAGCCGTATGTTGAGCATGGAACCAGTCTCGCGTACGAATACGCGTAAGGTCGGTCCAGGCCACTTCATCAAACAATACCGTGATATCAACAAATACACGTTAGAGGGTAACGACTAAGAGATCAATGCCTACACAAAACTTGTGCGTACTGGCCGTACAACACTCCTATGCATAGATCGGCTCTGATACCACTGTTGGGGATCGACGCAGAAAACAAAAAAATTCCTACGAAGGATCCCCGAAAACTTAGCCTAGGATCTATCTATGTAGTAATGCGGTAACGACCGATGCGTAGAGAGTATATACCCTTGTAGTCTGTACACGGTTAACGTTCCGCGGGGAACATGGTTGATGTAGTCGTACTCGAAGCCGACCTCAAGGTCGCGAAGCTCCTCACAGGTCACCCCTTGCTCCTTCTTGATCTTCATTATCTTCATCGTGCAACAGCTCCGGCTCACGATATTTAAGCACCCCAAGTGTTGCGCCTTGTGTCTTCGTACACATCCGGTGCATGATGAGACCTCCGGCTCCCCGATCCTGCCGGGAGTGCGGAAGTTGATATCCAGCTAGGAATCCCTGCAGCGCAACGGCGTACTGCAGGTGTGCCTCGATTGCACAGCCCAGACTTGGGGCCATAGTCCCGAGGTATAGAGGGAGAGATAAAAGGAGTAAGTCAACCAAAGGACTTCTCCAGTTGTGTGTTTAATCCCACCCATGGGCACCCCTTTATATAGGCGGAGGGGGTGTGCCTTCCCCATTGGATTAGCCATGTGGGACTATTCATAAAAGAAAAGACAACAGATTTTCGGACTTGTCAAATGGGCCAAAAGTACTTGGCCCAATTAGCAAACAAAAAATAAACAAATAAAACAAAAAGGGAAACAACACAGCAACCTGGGAGTAGCCGGCCGGGTGGGCCTTGGCGTGGCCCACTCCCGCGCCTGCTACCTCCCGCCCAGCAGCAGCAGCAACCGGCGCCCCCGCCTGGGCCGGCGTGTGCCCACGCGGTCCGCCTGGCAGCCCGTGTGCTGGCGGTAGTAGCTGGCCCCGGGTGGGCCGGCTCCCGCCTCGCGAGGCCCACGGTAGCGAGCGGCCTGCACCTGCTTCCCGCCCCACCCAGGTGGGCCGGCTGCCGCGGCGGCCCACTTCGCGTCCGCTTGGCGTGGCCCGGCTACGTGCTGCCCTGTGCGGCGACATTTATCTTCCCCCCACGGGGCTGGCTATTTTTCTTTTTCCAATTCTTTTTCTGCAGCTTTTTCTTCTAGGCCTTTTCCCTCCGGGATTTGGCCTAATAAAAAAGTTGCCTTTATCAATCTTAATCTAAATATTATTTATAATATATTAATTCACAATTAACATATAATAAATATACATTTAAATTCTCATTTATCCGAAAATACTTTTTCGGTCTTTTCCTTTATTCTTTCTCTGAACAACTTCGGATCTCTCCGCGGAACGATTTCGGCTTTCTCTCTTTCTCTACTGTGATTCCGTCTTACGAATGATCACTCTCATCGTATCCTTAAGTGTATCCTCTCACGGCTCGGGAATGCTCTAGACATGGTCTGTATCAATGATCAACAGAGGGACCAGGGATATCTATGTGACCCCTATGCATTCCTGATGACAATGTCGTTTGAACCGTCTAAATGTAGCATCCTCTTCCTTTTGTTTCTCGATACAACTTGTCCGAGATCCGATCATTGGTATCCCATACCTTGTTCAATCTCGTTCACAACAAGTTATGTTTTCTTGTTACCGTGATATTACATCCCCATGACCTAGTCACATGTTGCAATATTTATAGATGTAATCTCACCAAGTCGGCCGTATGTATCTTTACTCGTCATGTGGGTGAAAAATCCCGGTCTTGTAGTCACATGTCATCTACTGTTCCTTCGAAATACCGAACGTACACCTTTATAACCACTGTATTACCAAGTGGCGTTTGATGCAGTCAAAGCAGCCTAGGGAAACAGTGAGTAATATGAGCTCACGGTCTAAGGAGAAGGAGTCTAGGTATAGCTGTTGCAACAATGAACTATATGACTTGATCGTGTTGCAATCCTTCGAGAAATGTCCAATCACATCATTCTCCAATGATATGATCTCGTTGTCAGTCGGCATAAATGTTCATGATCTTGAAATCCAGATCATCTTCGTGACCAACGAACTAGTATGAATAGAGGCTACTAGGGACTTGTTGTTTCATATCACACCTGTACCAATGTTTTTACTTGGCACAGTTATAGCACAATATGAAACTATTATAAACTAATTGAGATATGACAATAAAAACCTATTTATTTTTTTTCCTCTAGGGCATATCTCCTTCACACGAGCCCCCCCCATCTCGTCGTTTCTTTCCCTTTTTATTTCTTTGGGCGTGATGTGTTGTGGCCCTAGCGGACTATCTTTTCTTTTTCTTTGACGCCTGGACGTCAGTAACTTGATCTTGATCGTACCTTGTATGGTTGTGGCTTTATTTATAAATAGGGGTGTAATGCATGTTTCGAGGTATAGAACTATGAACTAAGAACGCCGGTGGCTCAGCATCCTAGGTAGTTGACGGTTGACACAAAGAAGCTTTTTATTTTTTTCGAACCGGTATGAACTTTAGGAGGAGGTGGTGGCGGCTGAGAAGAAACCCACCTAGGGTTCCGTTCCCCTCGCCGGTGACGCCGTCGGTCCGCTCCGCCTCCGTTGACCTTGGGGGCTTGGAGGTGTGGCGGATCATGACCTCTTGCCGGCGGGAGGTTTCTGTTGGTTGGTTAGACTGTTTTTTCGTGTCTTTTTTTGGATGGTGAGACGATTGCTATATTCTAAAGTCAGAATAAGTTTCTCCTTGCCCTATCCTCGCTCTGTGGTGCATCTAGCACTGGTGGAGGGCGCGTGGAGTCGTTTGCCCGCCAGATCTCCTGGGATTTGTTCGGTTTTCGTGTTCATTGGTGTGTTTTCATGCCAGTCTCTTTTGATCTATGAATGTTCATCATTGCCGATGGCTGCTGCTCTAGTGTGTTGGTCCTTTGGGGCCTTAGCACGATGACTTCCCGTCTGTCTACTATAACAAGCTCTACTACGGCAAGCTTTGCCCGGATCTGGTGTTGGAGGGGCGAGGATGGCGGCGTGCCTTCGGCTCGCGCTAGTGTTTGTAGTCGTCGCTAGGTGGTCCTTTGACCTATTTGTAATTTTTATTACTTTTAGACTTCTTTGTACTACTGTTGATGATTATTAATAGATCGGTGGAACTAAAAAAAAAAGTTGACAGTTGACACCTTCTGAACGGATGCATACTTTACACCAACCAAGCTGTTAGAAAAACCTTAATATGATGGCGATTTCATGCGTACATAAGAAACCCTCGGAACTCGGATATGGTGCTGTTCCGCATCCTGCAAGTATATACTCCTAGTCTCCTGCTTGTTAGTCACCGTTCTTCGAAGGCTCCGTGGCCATGGCTGAGGTCACGAAGGACCTTGTTTGTTGCCGTTCTCGAGGGCTCCGCGGCCATGACTGAGATCAGGTCGTCAGGAATGAAGGACTTGACGTGCACTTGGTTGTTAGCAGGTTCGTCGCCGACCACGGTCTAGACCTCTCCGCCGAAGAGTCCACGGGATGGATTTACCATTTATTTTGTCTTGGCTTACATGCTAAGAGCCGGTTATACGGACTACATCAGCAACTCTCTCTTTCCCTTTGTCGAGGTCATAACTCATGTCTTGCTGCAAGTAGTATCACATCTTGAGCAGACCAACCAATGAGTAGTAGTACTACTACTAGATAGCCGGTTATGTACAGAGTTACCGCATGTAGGCTCTTAATCTCGCTTCGAGCAGCAAAAGATGGCTATGTTCAAAGGCTTCGCACTCGCGTTCGTCGTGAGCTTGATCTTGGTTACTTCCCAGGAGGCGTCCTCTGACAACTTCCTCCAATGCCTAAGGGAGAAGATACCGAGCGAGCTTGTGTACGCGCAGGGCTCGAGCAATTTCACCACCGTGCTGGTCTCGTCCATTAGAAACCCAAGGTTCTTGACCAACACCACGGTCAGGCCGCTCTGCATCGTGACGCCGACGGATGCCTCCCACGTCCAAGCTGCCGTGATCTGCGGCCGCAGGCATGGCGTGCGCCTCCGCGTGCGCAGCGGCGGGCACGACTACGAGGGCTTGTCGTACCGGTCGACACGCTCCGAGGTGTTCGGGGTGGTCGACCTCGCCAACCTCCGCACCGTGAGCATCAACCAGTCCGACTCCACGGCTTGGGTCGACTCCGGCGCGACCATCGGGGAGCTGTACTATGCCATCGCCAAGAACAACTCTCAGATAGGGTTCCCGGCGGGTGTGTGCCCGACCGTCGGCGTGGGTGGCCACTTTAGTGGCGGCGCCATCGGCATGATGATGCGCAAGTACGGCCTCTCCATCGACAAGGTCCTTGACGCCAGGCTGGTCAACGCCAAAGGAGTCGTCCTCGACAGGGCCGGCATGGGGGAGGACCTCTTCTGGGCTATCCGTGGCGGCGGCGGCGAGAGCTTCGGCATCGTGCTCTCGTGGAAAGTCCAGCTTGTTCAGGTCCCCTCGACAGTTGCGATGTTCAACATCGTCAAGACGCTTGACCAGGGCGCCATTGACATCTTGACCAGATGGCAAGATGTCGGGCCGTCGCTGCCCAGCGACCTTACCGTAAGGGCCATCGTGCAGGGGAAGCATGCCCAGTTCCAGGCCCTCTATCTCGGCACGTGCAGCTCGCTCGTGGTGACGATGGGCAACCAGTTCCCGGAGCTCAACATGACGAGCCGCGACTGCCACTCGACGACCTGGCTCCAGTCCGTGGCCATCATCAACTTCGGCAACACCGGCACGGTGGAGGCGCTCCTGAACAGGAACACCAGCCTGGGAACATTCACCAAGAACAAGTCCGACTACGTCCGGCGCGCCATCTCCAGTGTCGCATGGAGGAACATCTTCTCCTGGCTCACGATGGACGGAGCCGGGATGATCCTCCTAGATCCCCACGGCGGGTTCATGGGGAGCATACCAACGTCCGCCACGCCGTACCCGCACCGGGACGGCGTTCTGTACAACATCCAGTACATCGCGTACTGGCAGGCGGGCGACGGCACGGCGGAAACAACCTGGCTCGACAACTTCTACGACTTCATGGGGAAGCACGTGAGCAAGAACCCGAGGGAGGCGTACGTGAACTACCGGGACCTGGACATCGGCCAGAACGTGGTGGTGAACGACATCAGTACGTTCGACAGCGGCAAAGTTTGGGGCGAACGCTACTTCATGAGTAACTTCCAGAGGCTCGCGTCGGTCAAGGCCGCTGTCGACCCGACCGACTACTTCAGAAACGAGCAGAGCATCCCGCCGTTGCTCCAAGGGCGCAAGTGAGGACTGCTTAATTCGATCCTTTCGTGATGGCTAAAGGGTTGAGACTACCCTCCCACCCATAATATTGTTCTCAACTTTATCTAGATTTAGATGTACCTATTTATAATTTAGACTAGATTCAACCGAATCTAGACAAAGTTAAGAACATTAATATGAAGTACTTTCTTAAATAAATAATATCTATTCCACTTGATGGTGGCATGCAAGCTTACCGAGATGTTTACCAGAGAGTGTCTTTTGCTCGAGTCTTTTCTTAACCCTCCATATCTAGTCTAGAGAAGATAATAATAACAAATCGTACAATGGATCATCTCTTATTGTCATCTCTTAGAATTAATGTTAATTGTCTAATTATAGTAAGAGCACGTACAATGCGGTGACGTCAGCTTTCTCTTATAGCTGCCACATTGGATATTTGCTTAGTTGGAGGAGAGAAAACTAAGAAAGATAAGATTGTCTTTCCTTAGTTAAGGGATAATCTCTTAAAAATAAGAGAAGACTATTTTCTTGGTTGTACCATATGTCTTCTCTTATCAAATTAATTTCTTACTAAAAATAATTAATTCTCATTAATTAGTAGAGATTACACTAAGAGATAATGCATTGTATGACTTATATATATTCTCTTATTTAGATGATGTGGAGGGCTAAGAGAAGGCATATTTTTCCTATCATCATACATGCCCTAAGATTTTGTGTTGATAAGAGAAGGTTTCTCTTATTTTTAAGAGAACATCGTTTAGCTAAGAGAAAATAACCTTCTCTCTTAATCCTCTCTCCTACAACTAAGCGAAAACACGCTGACATGGCAACTCTAAGAGAAGGCTGACATCATCGTATTGTACGTGCCCTTAGCTCCGGCCGCTCCCTCCATTTAAAATAAAATTTAAAATCATATTTAAAGTTTTAAAAGATCTATAAATAATTATGCACATAGTTAATGTTATATCCTATAATTACAAAATCGCAACTAACTCAAAAGTATTTATAGTGTGAGTTAGGCAAATTGATAAAATCTGATAAGTTTGGAATTTGAAAATATGCATATTCAGATCCACAATTTTTTTCATTTTTGTGTAGCTCAAAATATAACATATTTGAACTTTATAATTGTACATCTATAGCATACATCATTGGCTACATACGGAGTTTTCTTTTCCAAACGTTTTGAATCTCGCAAATATGATTTTCAATATTAAAGCAACAGGATCACTCGATCCCGGAAAAAAAAGTCTGCCCCAAAGTGGTTGCAGGGCAACACCGTGGTTGTGGGTGTTTTTTCTTCCTAGCCCTATAGCGAAGTCTGTTTCATTTTTTTTCCTTTCTACGTTATAAAATGTAAGATATTTTAGCTTTGTAAAAGAAGTGTATGTAAACTCTGTTTAATGTGTATGTTCATGTAATTTTAAAGTGAACTTACATATTAAAAAGTCTAGATATATTCTTTTCATAAATTTAAAACATCTTATATAGCGGCGGAGCCAAGGCTCGGCTAGCCTGGACAGCTGCCCGGGCTCCTCCAGTAAACACTCCATTAATTTTTCTATCGTTCAAGTGTTTTCTCGTGACCCGTGGTAGGCGTTTGTAGCCAATTCTGCAGCTGTGAAATCTTGACTCCCCCACTGATCTTATATTTTAAAACGGAAGGATAGTTTAATGCACTGACCGCAAATCTTCTATGGGTTCTCGAACAAAATGTAGCATAGACTTTCTTGCGTCCAATTTCTGTACCGAGTCACAGAGGGATCAATGTTATATGAAATGGCTAGCACCACCAACTTAGACATAGAGAAAAACGCCAAAATAGTACATGAACTTGGCACGAATGAACGATCTGGTCACGAACTAGCGAAACGTCAGAAACGGTTCAGCAACTTGTCGCGCACGCGCGTTTTGATCCCTCGACGACCGTTAATTTGCTGACATGGCAGACTTTTTTTTCGATTCACTCACTAAATCGCTATTTCTTCTCACCGGTACATCCTCACAGTCACGAGTTAGACATTTGATCAAACACTTTGCATCAGTGCATCAGCTTGCTCCTCACCGCCATCCGCCTTGTCACTGACGACAGTCGCTTGAAAATAAATTCTATGAGGCCAAGTCTATTAATAGACTTCCCTATGCCTGACGTCCCCCTTTTTTTCCAGTTTTCTACCTTATTTTATCCGTTCAAAATTGAATGTAGCAACAGTTATGTATTGAGGTGGATTTATTCTTCAGGATAATAGACCAGGTCTCATAGGATTAATTTTCTAGTCGCCTAACACCAGAGCACCGTCTCCCCACTGCCCACAATACCGTCGCCATAACCCTCCTCTGGTTCCATGCAGGAGTCGCAGCCGGCCTGCCTAGCCCATGCCCCCCTCCTGGCCCCCTTCTGGACGTCTCCACTTCATGTGACGGTGGCAATGGAGACACCCGCAAGCAGATGGTCTTGGTCGCCACCACCGCAAACGGGAATGACACATCACCGCTCACGGTGCGCAAGGCGCCCTTCAAGAATCGACACAGGAAGGTGGACCGGGCGAGCGATGCATCCGGATGCCCATCATCTATACGGCGTGCGTGTTCTAGCTCACCTGAGAGCTTGGCCACAAGTCTGATGGTCATACCATCGGGTGGATGTTGCGCTAGTCCGAGCCCTCTATAATCGCCGCCACGGGGTCCAACCTCATCGCTCTGATATCCAGGTGCATGCACGGCCACGCGGAGGAGCGGACAGTGGAGATGTGTGGACATGTTCGGCACGATGCAGGCGGAGGGGCTGCCGATGACCATGGCAGCGATGTGTGTACTGAACGAGACGATGTCATACGACTGGAACCAAGGCAAGGCCACGGAGCCTGGATTCACACTCACGGGAGCCTAGATGATGCCACCCTAGATGATGCCACCCTGCAACTGACGGAGTCCAGCTTCTCTAGCGTGCACAACATGGATGATCCTGGCTACATGAGCCGTCAATAGGCGTAGGTTCGTGCACCATGTTGTCGGTCTGTTACAGCAGATGATCGACGACGCCCAAGCCCAAGAGTTGGGTGAAGGACCTAAAGGTGAGAATAAAACAAATTAGGGGGTAAAACGCAAAAAACAGTCCACCCATGCCAAGGAAACTAACGGATGTCGTCACGGAGTGACCAAAAAACTCGTGCGCAAGTTATTGACCTGTTTTGACATTTCGTAAGTTCAGGACCAGATTGATCGTTCACGGCGAGTTCATGTAACGTTTTTTCTCTTAGGCATATAACATCTCAAATCGACTTATATGTAGATGGAAACATAACAAAACTAAGAACTTGCGAAAAATGGTTATTTGATACCTCAAAGGAGTTAGCGAAAAATCATGATCGGGACAATTATGAAGCAAACCTCTGAACATTATATAAGTCCTTACTAGACTTTTTCTTTGATGGTTCTTAAAGTTCATAATCATTCGTCTTGCTCCAAAAGATTTTATCTTGAGATAGAAGCAAGGCAAGAATTTTTCAAACAGTTTGTTCCATGAAGAGATAGTTTATGTAGGACAAGTTCTATACCAAGTAAGAGATATACCGATTAGAGTTTGGTTAAATAATTTTAATTTTACCTCGTCATCAATGAAATTATTTAATCTAAATATCCCACATATATCATTGAGAAGTCCAAATGTGCATGTGGATCTTCTCATTCATCATCTCCCACAAATGTTCTTTTGTATAGGAGTGAGATAAAATGAGGATTAACCTCAAATTAAACATCTTCTCTTGGGCTTCTCTTTGCACGAGAAACATTAAATCGCTCGAGATATTCGGTGCCATTGAGCCCGCTTAAATCCTCAGATCCGAGCATGGTGTTTACCTGGAACTACTAAACAACTTTAGCACAACAATAATAATTTTAATGACTAAGAACAAAGACTAAAAGCTCTTAGCTCCCCGGTAATGGAGCTAGAAAGTATCTTGATGGCTGTAGGAACACATATTATTTGTAGCTATTTTTGAAATAAGAGTATGGAATCCACCGAGAGCTATTGGTTAAGGTCTTAATGCCCATAGCCACTATTTATCAAATAGTGCTTGGAAGTTGTCTCTGATCTCAGGTAGGAGGTGTTTGAGTGTGTGTGTGTGAATAAGACAGTAATATGTAGTGAAAGTAAATGTGATGTAAAGTATTTGGAACTACAATAGGACTAAAGCGTTCTCAGAGAGTGTTGGATCCACCACTAGCAATTGTGTTTAGTCATGATGAGGATATATCTATAATATCATTCATGTATATATATGGGAGAAGCTCCAAAGTAGATGATCAAAGACAAGCCATCTTTTATTTCATCCCTCGTAACCATAGTAGTAATCTTAGGCAAGCCATCTGTGATTCCCTACTATTAAGAGTTGCCCCATGGTTATGTGTCTAGATCTATGAGTCCCCTCTTATTCCCCCCTTGAACACATAAGTAATGATCCAATGCAATATGTCACTTAGCACCTTCACACCACCACATGTCCAAGGTAGTTTCCTCCCTTGTCCAGAAGGAAAATATTGTGTGCTCGACTTCACACAACATAAAAAAAGAAAACTAATATATATTCATGAACAAACTTGTTGATTATCTTTATTTCAATTCATCACCGTGCTAGGGTTTCTCCATCTGCCCAAGTAGAAGAAAAACTACTCACACATGGAGGCAATCAACATCATCATAATAATATGAATGGAACACAAATAGATTGGTAAATACTCGTGCAACTCCATAAAAAAGTCTAGGAAATACAACAAGATGAATGTAATGGAGATGAGAGGGTCGATGGTGATGGTGGAGTTGCATCGGTTGATGGGGATGGTGCCCAAGGCTTCAAACATCTTCTTAGCGGTGAGGATCGAAGTCCTAATGCGAATTCCCCCTCCAGATCCCTTCCGGAGGTGAGGTTTCTATAAATTATGGTGTCTCTAAATGTCGGATCTCCGATCCGTCTGCACGCGATGAAAACATTTGAAGAGGCGGCTCCGATGCCACATGGTATGGGTGTATCGTACAGGCGGTCCCGGCCCATACGGATGGTCATTAAATCCTTTGATTGTTGTGAATGCAGGGGATTCTCTTCCCCTTCTTCCCAAGTGCGAGTATATTTATTTACGGCGTGTTTGGTTGCAGAGGCCCATATTTATCGTTTTTCCTACTTGACTCGCTGGGTGCTGCATGAGGGAAGATTTGGCTTGGGCCAAGTTTGGTAGCCCATATCTAGTTTTCCTACAATTTTGGTAAGTTGTTTGGTTAGCAACAAAATTAATTTTATCTCGTTTGATGCAAACACCTGCATGTTTGGTTGCACATGATGTAGTGTTGTGCTCGCCACTTCTCAGAGCTGGTGATGTTACCACGTAGTAGCAAACAGATAGTGAATTGAACTAGCAGTTGCGAACAATCAACAAATTAAATTAGCAGTACTAAACTAAAACCCTATCTAATAGCAAATATTAGTTCACCATAATGTTACCTAGCTACTAGCAAATATGAGTTCACCACAGTTCACCACATTATTACCTGGCTACTACAAATGAAAGTTTTACACCCACATCAGGGGTTGTACATAGAACACAAGGGCAACACTTCATCAGACCATCTTCTTCACTTCTTCTTATTCTTCTTCAGATCCTGTAGTATCCTCCGTCACCCACATGTCGAGCATCCACTATTGTCGCATGTTCTTCCAAGCAACACAATCGTTATGGGAAACACTGTGACCACCTTCAGTGTTGTTGTCGTCGAGAACTACATCTTCCTCAGGGGGAAGTATTCATCGGCACCAAATTGCAAGATCTAGTTGTGCAAAATGCAACTTGCAAGAACAAGCTTAACTTGGTACGGAAAGAATGGAAAGGCTTCTGATCAAGGATCTTAAACCTGTTCTTCAGAGCAGCAAAAACCCTCTCAACCGTGACTCTAAGGATAGAGTGCCTAAGATTCAATATTTCCTCCGGGGTCCTTGGATAGTTTATAGCCGAGAATTCATTGATATGGTACCTTGTTGATCTGAAGGGTGGAAGAGTTCTAGGCCGGCAAGCATACCCGGCGTCTGCTAGGCAGAACTTGCCTTCAGGAAGCTTGAGCCCATCAGGTTTGTCAAGGCTGTCATTAAGAATTGTGGCATCATGGGAAGATCCTTCCCAGCCAGCAAGCATATATGTGCATTTTATGTCGAAATCAACAGCAGCAAGCACATTCTTGCTGGGGTAGTGCTTCCTCCCCCTGTATGCAGCGTGTTTGGCTTATGACACTCTATCCATCACATGAGTACCATCGATTGCTCCAATACAATCCTAGCATTTCAAGAATGTTAGGCGGGGGTCTAATACAACCATCTCATGAAGAACATGATAGAGTTTCCCACCTTGAAAAAGGGGAACCACCGACCGTTGCCTTGTATCTTCGTGGGGGTTTGACCAGATGGTGGCTGCTTGATCATCTCTCCTCTGAGTTCTCCAACAACAAACAACACCTGATGGAAATACCAGGAAATTGTCTCGGTGATCTCCTCCATGTGTTGTGAGTCACTAGGAATCTCTGGTTATGGTCTAGAAGATGAAAAAACAGAGCCACTTGTTCTTTGATAGAGCAGTTGATGTTGTCCTTAAGCAAACCCCTTGACCTAAATGTGTGCACAAGATGGTTAAATGGGGCTCTTCTCATCCTAAGCATTCGGATAGCCTCCATATCATTGTTGTTGTAGATGTAGTTTAGATTTGCCATCCTCTCTCTGTCGCGATGCATCAGGGGACCATATTTCACTGCCTCCTTGTTAGTCCTACCAGCCGCTCTTCTTTGAATCAGGAGCATCAATGCCTAGATCACAGCCACAAGGGCAGCTGCATGGATGATAACCTTCACTTGTTGGTCCTAAACAGACTGACATTGCATAAGCACTGTAGTACTACCCTAATGTAGAGCTAACTACCTTGGTACTAATAATGGGGAGGGATTTGTCTCCCGGCGGGAGGTGATAGCATAAGAGGAAGGTGAGCCTACTTTTCGCGCCATACGGCACTGCAATTTTTTCGGCTCCCGCCATGTCCCCGCTACCTCCCCGCGCACGTTGTTCCTCCCCTTGCGCTCGCTAGGGCCCGCCCCGGTGGAAGCACTCGATTTTGGCGTTCCTCTGGAGCCACTATGAGGGCTGATTTAAGACCCGTGCGAGCCAAATCCCCGTTACACCGCCACACACCAAACGACATTATTTCTTCCCACTGGATGCGAGAAGAGGAGATCTGACCAACCAAACACGCCCTTATGTATCTTTATTGCTTTCCAAATAGCATATTTATGCCCATAGTTGACTTCTCCAATTAATTTATTCATCCATACCTTCAATTTTGGGATCCTGGTGAAATAAGCATAAAAGGGGCATGCGATCACGGTAAAATATCAAAATCCTATCACTACCCATGCAAACACATAAGGTAAACATGTTGTAAAATGCACTCATCACATGTTTCGTAGAATTCAATGGTAAACCATCTATCTACATTTTTAACACACATCCATGAGGTATTTTACTTTCCCATTGTTCTTCGGATTTATACTTGCACATTATTGAGCTGATGTTTTGTCGAATGTTAACAGTTTGGGTCGACATACTCTAAGCACGCGCTCACATCTTTTAGAATTCAATTATAATATTCAAGATTACATTTTGATTAGTATGAAAATGGGGTCATTAGATTTTTTTCATGATCCTTCTATAATAAAATAAATTTTAGTCTTTATAAGTATATATATGTGGAAATACTAGTATAAGTCTTGAATGTTAAAATACATTGATGTTCCAAAAATAAAGGTTAATCGACATACTTGGTAATATATACTAGATGCTTGATCAATTGAAGAAGTATAATACCATTGACATTGGTATAGTGCGCGCCAAGAAGAGCATACATACATGAGATACAATTCCTTTACTACATTGTCTTTGGATTTATACATGAAGATGATGGAGTTAATATTCCAACTAGAGTTGAAATTCGATAATAGATGCTACTTTTCCTACATGCAACTCCACATTACTTGTGAACATTATGTGGACAAACCTTTTAAATTATGACTCATAATGCTTACAAATTATTTATATTAGATGAAGATATGATTACTAAATTTTCATTAAATTTATTTGCAAGTTGATCGACATTCTATTGACTAGTCTACATACTTTGTCATTAGGTTTTTGTTTTCTATTTGCTTGATCTATAAAAAAATACATGAACCTATATAATAATGAATGAAACATGAATTTGAAATTTCATTATTGGTGCACGAGGTTCTTCATTTTGTCTATTGACTGCGGCTTCATACTTACATGTGTTACTTTTGCGTTTGTACAATAGTTGTTATAATTTTGGTTCCATAGTATCTTTTAACTAATATCTCCCTACATAAACAAAATGATATTATAACAAGTATGTTTTCAAAATTTTGAAACTTATACACTTCAATTTTGATATAGATGCCATATTAACCAAAAAACACCTCTCCTTATATAACATGGTCTATGCATAGCTTCACATTTAGATTAAGATCTATTTCCCATGAGAACACAAATACGTACCATAAGTTTTAATTTACTACTCACTATGGAAGAGGATTAAAATCATTTTGAAATAAACAAAATCTAAAGTCTTTAGAATTAATTACTTACTTTTTACATGACATTTACATGTATAATTTTTTATTCCACATCATCCAGGCTGAAATTTGATAAAATGCATTCAGCAAATATCATGTACAAACGATTGAAACATTGGTCATTAGTATTATATTCTAGAATGGCACGATAATCATCCTTCCTTCAATTATAAATGATGTCCCCCGTGCAAATGATACTTTGTTTTAGCACAAAATTTGTGTGGATTTTATATCTGTATAATTTCCTAACATATAATATAAATATATGCAAAATAAATTTATTTTTAACACACTAAAGAAAATGCCCTCGCATTTGAGCGGGCCACCCTGCTAGTTGTTGCTAATATCATCTGATCTTTTCCTTAAAAATTCTGTTAAACAAAAGGACCCATATGCTCGGTTTTGCCACTAGTGCGGAATGGTGCTCAGTTTTGCCACTATTTCGGACGCAGCTGTTATGGCGAGGCCAACTGGCCAGTTTAAGTGAGCATAACAAATTTAAAAAAAATCTAAAAAATAAAAAACCTGCACACCATTCCGCGCTAGTAGCAAAACTGAGCATATGTTGGCCTCTAGTGGCAAACCAATAATTAATCCTAAATAAAAACTCAATTGCTAGTTCGATGGTCGACTGTAGACCTAATGAGCAGCAGCAAGATCATGCATGTGAGAGTTATCAGATTAAGCTAAGCAAATGTGTTCTTTAATGAAAAATGGATAGTCGAGTATTTACTTGCCACACGAGCGAGTGTACATTAACAACTAGCAAAGCTTAGGGGCTAGCTTAATGCGCACGTGTACCGACCTTCATACGGGATCCGTCGATAGATAATCCATCGGACCGAGTTTGGCTTGGCACGCTTCACACTTCGAATTTGTGACGCTGTAGGAGTGGCAATCCGGCACATGCCCATCCATACACGCATGCGTGACGATCGATAAAAGGAAGGCAGGGGCATCCAAGGGCCGACGCAAACACGCGCGCGCTTCATTGATCTCCACGCGCGCGCGAACCCTAGCTCGCTCTACGCGACCAAGCTCGCCGATCGATCGGCCAACCATGGATCCAGGCTACAGGTTGTCCGTGCCCGATCACGAGCTCACGGACGACTACCTCGCCGGCGAGATCGCGGGCCGTCCCGCCGTCGCCACGTTCATCAACCACGCCGACGTCTACTCTGCCGTCCCCGACAAGCTCGTCTCCGGCCTCCTGCGCGTGCGCGACCGCGACAACAACGACGCCTGCTACATCATCAGTCGCGTGCGGTTTGCCGGCAAGAACAAGATCCGGAAGCTGCGCAGGATCGACGGGGATCCCAGGAAGAGCTACTGGCACTCCGAGGGCGGCAAGACTCCGTTGGAACGCAGCAAAGCCGGCGGCTACGTGCAGGACTTGGTGCAGGCGATCAAGGGCACGGGCGGCCGCACCGAGAGGACGGGGTGGCGCATGAAGGAGTACGGCCTCTCGACCGGAGGAGCACGGAGACAGCGAACTCGTGCTCTGCAAGGTTTACCACACACGTCGAGATCACTCGACGCCGGCAGCATCCACGTCGGCGACGCCGGCCGATCTGGGCGTGCATGCTGCGTATTCCGATCACGGCGCCATCAACTCCAAGAAGAGGAAGGCCGACTATCGTGAGGATTCAAGGCCTAGCGCGCGGCCGCGGTTAACCGAGGAGCGCCCACCGGTTGCTCTGAGGCCAGAACCGGAGAGCGCCGTGGCGAGGATGAACTTCCAAGTGCCATACGCCGAGATAATCAAAGCTGCTGTTCCCAACGCGCCCGACCTTGAGGGATACTTCAAGAACATGGCCAGAAAAGCTGTCCAGGAGCCCGAGAGCATGGAACAAGGGATCCCGAGCCTGTATCCCAACCAATGGAACAACGAAGCGGTGATCGAGGAAGTCGCAGCGCCACGGGCAGCAGCAGCTCAGCCGGAAGAGGAGGACGCCGGCACAGGGCTCGTGGAGACCATCGTCGACGACCAGATGGATGGGATCAGCTTGGAAGAGGAGGGAGCGCCCCCAGAACCGGAGTAGGACATGGAACAAGAATTCCCGCTCTTGTATCCCAGCCACAACAACGACGAAGCGGTGACCGAGGTTGCCGCGCAGCCAGGGCCGCCAGCAGCTCAGCTGGAAGAGGAGGACTCCGCCACAGAGATCGCGGAGACCATCGCCGCGGACGACCAGATGGATGCGAGCTTGGGCGAGGAGGGGGCGCACCCGGAACCAGAGCCTGACGAGCCGGCACCGGACGAGGTCATCTATGGCTTGCCTTGTCCACCGTTCTCGCCTGAGATGATTGTGAGGTGCAGCGACGATGTGCTGACGCCGTGGCCATCACCTTCATCTATGCGAATGATCTTTGGCGCGTATTAGTTTTGCGATGCATTTTTTTTTTGCTCAATCTGCCCATGTTAGCAATCAGATGAGCTTGTTTGCTTGTACATCAGTTGTACCGTGTGTCTAATCTGCACAGGATGATGTTTGTGTTCCGGACGAAAAATAAACATCTTGTGACTTCATGATATGTTGCACAAGAGATATATGCAAATTAAAAATGTTGATATGGAAAGAAGAATACCACACTTGTCTCGAAACGCATAATGCATATGAAGTTCAGTTACCAGTATGAAATGGAATCATTTCAAACATTCCTAAAAAAAGTGAACCATAAGAGTTGGGAAAAACGGACTCGCATTTTGCCGAGCGGATTCGGCGCGCAGCTGAATGCGACCTAACGTGTTAGAGAGGTTAGAGCATCTCTATTTGCTCGGCATTCCCAGGCCCAAATCTCGGTCGCAATCCTAGACTGAGTTCCCGGCTTCAGCCAAATTTTGATAAAACACGCCGATATTTAGATGGTTTCAGACGATGCATTAAAATATAGATGAGTTCATACATATTATATCAAATTCGGACATATACCCGAATTTTGACAGTAGTAGGCTAAAGAAAAACTTAAAAAAACATCGAAAACATTAAACACTAGCCGATACCGACCCACGCGACGACTACATGCCGAAGTTTGCGGTAGAAGGAGGTGCAGTTGGCGTCCTGGGTCCCGTCGTCGTCGCCCTCGTTGTCGCTCGACGGCTGTGGTGGCCGGGAGCTGTCCTGGCCGGCGTCACCGCAGCACTGTGACTGCGATGAGGGCTCGGCCTCGTCTTCATCGTCATCGTCCTTGATAGGCGCGCTGCCAGCGAGCGCCGCGTGTGGCCTACTCATGCAGACGCCGGATGCGCTCGGCCTCCTCGCACTCCCAGTCCGCCCTGGACCAGGCGCAAGCGTCGGGGGCCTGCATCGGCGGCACGTCCATCTTCAAGAGGAACTCGTCCTCGTCGACGGGCACCGCCTAGTCCGCCGGCTCCGTCTTCGGCGTGCGCAGCTTCGGCCTCCCAAGCCAAAGTTGGCCTCTCGGCGGCGAAAGCGCACGACCTTCGTTGATGACGATGCCGCGCGAGCGCGTCCTCATAGCCGAGAGCACCGGCGACTCCGCGTCCTGCTTCACCGGGCGGAGTGGTGCCTCGACACGCGATGAGCTCGCCAGTGTCGAGCAAGAAGAACACGACACCAACGCTGAGGACGAAGACGACCCGCCAGCCATCCTTCTCGGCATCCAGATGGCCGCCACACGGCGCCGGGAGAACAACGGTGGCAAGCGCGGGGTATAGCCTAGCCACGGAGAGTCTCCCACGCTGATGTGCTCGACGGCAGCGAGCGTGCGTCCGGGTGCGCTCCACCACCGTTGTCGTCCTGCGGAATTGTGTCGCGCCGGCGGCAGGCCTCTGCCCTCGTAGGTGTCCAGCTCCTCGTTCCAGCGGTCGACGAAGTACTGCTCCCAGTGGGCGAGGTTGGTCGGGTCCACAGTGAGCTCCAGATCCTACATGGCGGCGATGGCCGCCTGAATCTCCTCGACAAGCTTGTGCCCCTCCGGCACGGCAGCACGGGCACACCGCCCGCACTGAGCTTCTAGGTCGGTGGGCACCGGAAGTCCGGCGGCGCCGGGTAGCCGGTGTTGTGGAGTAGACGTGCCTCCTATTGATGCAGGGAGCGCCGGCCGAAGCCCTTCGCCGCTGTCGGGTCTCCTAGGAAGCGCTCTGCCATGGTAGCTGTCGAAATCTTCTTCTCTTCGTCGGAACTTGAGCTTTTGGATTGGGGAATGGGAGGAGAGTGTGCGTGTTCTAGGACGGCGGGGGTGGCCGACATTTATAGCCAAATGGGGAAAGAGCAGTGAGGGTAGGAGGGGTGTAGCGGTGTGGGCAGGAAAAGTGGGAACGGCGGGAAGGTGGGCGGGCGGTGGCACGCCATTACGACGATGCGTGGGTGAGTGGACAGGTGTCATTGCCCGGCGATCCATCGCGGGAGCCGAGGCGACATGATGAGGACGACTCCGTTCACACACTGATAGGACGGGGCCACAACGCGGTTTTTTTCTTTTCCGCCGATTCTGCTTCATCCGGCATTCCCAGGCGACTCCCGGTGCCCCGGGTTCGTCCTAGGAATCCTGAATTTAAAATGGATCGAATCCGGTGAAAACTAGGCGTCTTGGAATGCGACTAGGCGAATTTTGACCGTCCGGATGAAGAAAACGGCCTCGGGAGGCCCTTCTGGGAATGCTAGTGGAGATGATCTTAGGTACTGTGTTACTAGTACGTGTTAAGTGAACCCCAAACAACCTCTAACCACCCTACTCGATTACTCATGAATTATAGATTTGATACAACGGTATCACGCCGATAGTGAAGGAGATATGCCCTAGAGGCAAATAATAAATAGGTTTTTATTGTCGTATCTCAATTAGTTCATAATAGTTTCATACTGTGCTATAACTATAAATATATGAAACATTAATACATGTGTGGTATGTAAACAAACCAAGTCTCTAGTTACCTCTAGTGAACTAGTTCATTGGTCATGAGGATGATCTGGGGTTTCGAGATCATGGGCATTTATGCCAATTGACAATGAGGTCATGTCATTAGTTGAATGATGTGATAGACAAATAACCCAACCAGTTATATCTTAATAAGATCTAGTTACAAAGTTTACCATTAATGATAAAACTAAGGAAACCTCACAACCTGTCCTTAGACTGTGAGATAATGCAAATCACCGTTCTGGAGGGAGCTTAGATGGTTATCAAGTATCATACCATGACTGGGTGATCAAAAAGGTTCTACTCAGGTTTCCCAAAGGGGCGTGTAGAGGAGTACATATCAAGACCAGGATTTTCCCATCCATGTAACATACAGATACATTAGTGGCCATCTCGGTGACGTTGCATTAACGAAGCTTGCAAGCGTGTGACTGGGTCACGGAATGCAACAACACGGAAACAAGTAAACAAGTTCATCGGTAACGAGATCGAACGAAGGTATGGAGATACCGTAGATCAAATCTCGGGTAAACTAGGTATCAAGTGGCAAAGGGAATGCGAAACAACTGTTTACGGTTCAAACGACATTATCATCGTGGAATGCACATGGGTCATTATGGGCATCCCGATCCCACTATTGATCATTAATGGAGATCATGTCTGTGCCATTCCCAAGCCATGGGGAAATACACTTAAGGGTATGATGAGCTAGAGATCCTCTATAAGTTGGAATCACCATATGAAAGAGAAAAGGGAATTAGAAAAGCTCCGTGAGAGAACCAGAATCGTTCCAGGAAAGTTCCGAAGTCGTTCGGAGGAAATCGAAAGGGAACCGAAAGGTGTTTCGGGTCAAATCGGATTTTGTAATATGTATTTACATATTAATTCATGTCATTAATATTAAATATAATATTAAAATCTAATTTGAAGGGGTATTCCACTAATGGGCCAAACTTCCTAGGGAAAAAGGGCCCATGAGGGAAAACCACAAGAGGGAAGGGCCAAGGGCCAAAGGGCCAAATGGCCAAGGCCTAGCCGCCTCAAGGGGGGCCACCTGGCCAGCCTAGAGTTATGCGCGGGGTGGGGCTCACCCCTGGACGGCCAGCCCATGAGGCCCATGGCGCCTCCCCCCTTCTCCCTTGATTAGTCCCACATGGGAAACCCAAAGGGGAGGGCACACCTCCCTCGCCTATATAAAGGGGTGCCCATGGGTGGGATTAGACACACAATTGGAGATGTTCTCTAAGGCATTTTCCTTAGAGAATTCCTCCCTCTCTCTACATAGTTGTCTCCACGTGTTCGTACAGTCCCAAGAAAGGATTGTTCGCGCAAGAGACGATGCACCTGCAGCACGCTGTTGCATTGCACGGATTCCAAGCCGGAGATTTACTTCCACACTCCCGGCAGGGATCAAGGAGCCGGAGGTCGTCATCATACATCGTATGTGTACAAAACCATGAGGGGCCTCACTTGAGGCACCTTGGATATCGTGAGCCGAAGCTGCCTCACGATGAAGAAGGATCAAGGGGTGACCCGCGTGGAGCTTCGCGACCTTGAGGTCGGCTACGAGTTCGACTACTTCAACCATGTTCTCCACAGAACGTTAACCGCATACGGTCTACAAGGATATGTATTCTATACGCTCCGGTTGTTACTGCATTACTACATAGATAGATCTTGGGCGTTAGGGAGTTCCAACGTAGGAATTTTTTGTTTTCTGCTACGGAACCCTTCAGATAGGAGAGAATCCTATGAATTCAGTTCATGGTGTAGAGAGGGAGAGAGAGATACAAGTTCATTAGAACATTTCACTAATCAATCGATGTCCCTCTCGCCTTGACTCGGTCCGAAGATAAACATCAGCACCATCGATGTTGTCTCCTGGGCCTAGGGCCCATTTGTAAGTTCCTGCTAGGTTGTGCGCAACTTAGCTCGCTTATATGTTCATCGCTTCTCTCTTGATGCCTTGTCCAGGTAATTAGTCGCGACAATGCCTCCCCCTCGAATAGCAGCTTGCCCCCAGGCTGCTACAGCTAGAAATACATTCACCAGAGCATACAGGTTTTCCCACGAAGCACAGTTCTCTGCTATCCCAGTCCACTTAACACGTACCTAAGGTTGTAGCTTGCTTTCCACTCGAATCAGGTTCTCCTCCAATATTGCTTCAGGTTGGCGTGGATGTCCATGCCAGTCATCAACATTGGCGTTTCTAAAGGAGATATGCCCTAGAGGCAAATAATAAATAGGTTTTTATTGTCATATCTCAATTAGTTTATAATAGTTTCATATTGTGCTATAACTTTGCCAAGTAGAAACATTGGTACAGGTGTGGTATGTAACAACCAAGTCCCTAGTAGCCTCTATTCATACTAGTTCGTTGGTCATGAGGATGATCTGGGTTTCAAGATCGTGGACATTTATGCCAATTGACAACGGGGTCATATCATTGGAGAATGATGTGATGGACATTCCTCGAAGGATTGCAACACGATCAAGTCATATAAGTTCATTGTTGCAACAACTAAATCTAGACACCTAATTCCTTAGACCGTGAGGCTATATCAATCACTATCTCCCGAGAGTGCTTAGATAGCATCAAACGTCATCTGGTAATACGGTGGCAATAAAGGTGTGTTCAGGTACTCAGAGGAACCATAGAGGCAATATATGTCAAGAGAGGGAATTGTTCGCCCACATGACGGGTAAAGATACATACGGGTGGCTTGGTGAGATTACATCCATAAATGTTGCAACATGTGACTTGGTCACAGAGACGTAATGTCATGGTAACAAGAAAACATAACTTGTTGTTAACGAGATTGAACAAGGTATGTGATACCAATGATCGGATCTCGGACAAGTCGTATCGAGAAACAAAAGGAATATGGATGCTACATTTACCGGTTCAAACGACATTGTCAACAGGAATGCATAGGGGTCACATGGACACCCCGGGTCTCTCTGTTGATCATTGATATAGATCATGTCTAGAACATTCCCGAGCCGTGAGGGGATACACTTAAGGGTACGATGAGAGCGATCATTCGTAAGACGGAATCATAGTAGAGAAATAGAAAGCCAGAATTGTTCTGTAGAGAGATCCGTAGTTGTTCGGAGAAAGAATAAAGGAAAAGACCAGAAAAGTGTTTTCGGATAAACAGGAATTTAAATATACATTTGTTATATGTTAATTATGAATTAATATATTCTAAATAATATTTAAATTAAGATTTATAAAAGCAACTTTTATATTAGGCCAAATCCCCGGAGGGAAATAACCTAAAAGAAAAGCTGCAGAAAAAGAAAAAGGAAAAACAACTAACAACCCACGTGGGCGGCGGACAAGGCTGCGCGTAGCTAGGTGACGCGCCAAGCACGGACGGGCCACCTCTCCCCCTCGCCTCGTCGCTAGACCGCTGGCGGGATCCAGCCCACCCGGGCTGGACGCCTCGCCTCCGTCACTGCTTGTTGGTCATGGTGAGCACCAGCCCACCCGGCATCATGTCGCTGTCACAAGGCCGCTGGGCGCTGGCCCACCCAGCCTCGCGAGCCAAAGCGGTCACAGCTGGTTGTTGCTTCCTCTTTTTTTTCTTGGGCTGAAATCGGCCCATCCGGCTGGACGAAATCCTGCTGTCTTTTTCCTTTAGTAATTAGTCCCACATGGCTTAGCCTTTGAGAAAGGCACACCCCCTTAGCCTATATAAAGGGGGCCTATGGGTGGGATTAGACACCAATATTTGGAGAAGTTCTTTGGTTGACTTCCTCCTTCCCTCTCTCTATATCTTGTGACCATGGCCCCAAGTATGGGCTGTGCGAACGAGGCACACCTGCAGTACACCATTGCGTTGCAGGGATTCCTAGCCGGATATCAACTTCCGCACTCCCGGCGTGATTGGGGAGTCAGAGGTCTCATTGTGCACCAGATGTGTATGAAGACACGAGGTGCAACACTTAGGGCGCTTAAATGTCGTGAGCTGGAGCTGCTGCACGATGAAGATGGAGCAAGGGTGACCTGCGAGGAGCTTCGCGACCTTGAGGTCGGCTACGAGTACGACTACATCAACCATGTTCCCCTCGGAATGTTAACCGCGTACGGTCTACAAGGGTATATATTCTCTACACTCGGTCATTACCGCATTACTACATAGATTGATCCTAGGTAGTTTTGGGGGTTCCAACGTAGGCAAAATTTTGTTTTCTGCTGCGGATCCCCTTTAGTGGTATCAGAGCCGATCTATGCATAGGAGTGTTGTACGGCCAGTACGCGCAAGTATTGTACGGGCATTGATCCCTTAGTTGTTATCCTCTAACGTGTACTTGTTTATATCGTGGTATTGTTTGATGAAGCAGCACTGACCAACCTTACGCGTATTCGTACGCGAGACTGGTTCCACACTCAACATACGACTTGTACCGTATAAGTGGCTAGCGGGTGTCTGTCTCTCATTCAATAGTTGATATATCATTTACAACGGAGGGCCCTGAAACAGGTGTAGTATAGACAACTGTTGGATCCATGTTGTGGTTAGAAAGTTCGTAGATTAGAAACGGTTATATTACGAAAGCCCTAACAACCACGTAAAACTTGCAATAGATAAAGTAGAGGCATTTAACTTTATTTTGCAGGAGGGCACGTGATTATGATATGGCATTGGTCGTTACAAAGGTAAAGTAGTTTACTTTTCTGTTACTAAGTAGTATAGTAATAGTCATCGTTCTGATGGACGACCTGGTGGCGGCTTCGTGGACTTGGCGTCAAATCAAGGGCAAGATGGAGATCATGCTGGAGCGCTCGATGGAGATCAAGGCGCAAGAAGGACCATATCATATCACATTATACATATGATGTTGATACCTGTTTTACATCTTATTGTATGCTAGTATTTAGATACTCAACGGTAGTAAATAAGATAATCCCTATTTAATTCCAATGTTCCGTGTTCTCCTTGTGTGTGCACCACCAAGAAAGTTCTTCGTTATGAGGCCGACCATGATGATCGGGGGTCAGACATATCTACGTTTGCATACAGTGGGTGTAAGCCATGTTGCACAGCGAATACACACAGGTTAGATTTGGCGAGCTTAGCATGTTATAGAGATGTGGCCTCGAAACACAAGAGATCGAAAGATTGAGCATGAGTCACATGGATGATGTGATTGGCATTAGGGAATGTCTACCTTTGAGGCTACACGTGATGATCGGGGGAGGTGTAGAGGATAGGGATCATGTGATCACTAAAATCGTCCAGGAGATGACAATTTTAGTGGAGATCAATTATAAATTGAACTCTTATTATGAATTTAGTCTAGATGTCTGTTTGAAAATATCTTAGTAGATCTTGGCCTATCCCATTGAGGTCCTTTGCGACCATGGGATTATATTGCTTAATGTGGAACTTAGCAAATGGGTCCAACTTCATAGATTAATACCCACGCCTGAGGGATATCCTCGCAAAAGGTTATATTCTCTTCTTGATACAATAACCATTAGGAGATAATTCGATGACTCTACAATGTTTGTGTTTTCTCCATAATCATCCAATAAGACATTCACCATGCGATGCAGAGTTGGACGATAATTTTGTATTATACAAAATCTGGCACATAACGTATGAGCTGTTGGATGAGTTTTCCTCCATCATGGATGAAAAGAGAATGTTTGAAAAAACACTTAGCGATCTTGCATTAGAGTTGAGAACTCTTAGAAGGGCTTGATTGCATTGGAGGTCATGGATGAAAAAGGTATATGTTAGATATACAAATTATAAATGTGGTTCTTGCAAAACTCGTTGCAGTTTGCAAAGTATGTGATACTTGTCCTGTTTTGTGAAAACAGGATGGTCTGCTTGATAATTGCTGGAGTTAAGGCAACGTGACTTGATGACGGCAAGCAAAACAGTTGATGGCCGACATCACCCATTTCCTCAAAGTTTATCATTTGGATTAGTGGGCTTGAATATAATTTTGTAATCCTTGTTTGTGTGTCTTGCTTATGGCGAGACAATTATTCATATTAATGAGTTACAAGCCCGTTGTACTATTGAAGTGGATCGTATGGGCACCTAGAGGGGGGGGGGTGAATAGGTGCTACACCAATTTTTAATTCTTTTTCAATTTTAGGCTTAGCACAAAGGTAAATTCTCTAGATAAACTAATGTGTGGAATTTCCCTATATGCAAACCTATCTACTAGCGAGTAAGGAGCGAGTGGAAGAGGAACAAGTGAACCGAAGTGAAGCACGCGGAGACATAGGATTTGTTTGACCGCAGTTCCTTCCTTGTTAAGGGAAGTACGTCTGTGTTGGAGGGGTGGGCGGTACTAAGACCACCACACCACAAAAGGCCTCACCCTGTTCTCCGATGGATCTCGCCACAACATGCCTGATCCACCTTCCACTATAGGTACCCTTCGAGGCGGGCACCGGCGCCTTTACACAACTAGCGGGGCAACAACTCCACAACAACTTGGAGGCTCCCGAAATGACAACAAGCTGCCACAAGAACAAAGTTGTCAAATACAATAACACGATCTAGGTATTAACGAGAATACTAGATCAGAGATTTCTCCAAGTGAATGGAGAGGAGTTGAAGCGCTTGATTCTTGATGTTGATGATGAACTTCTCCTCCTTCAATTCCACCAAAGATCAAGACCTTAGGGTGGTTGAAGTGGGAGATCGAGATTTAGAGCTCTTGCATAGGGTCCGGTCAATTCAAATGAATCAAGAGTTCGACGTTGGGGAAGAAGGGTACTTATACCCCTTCCAAAAACCAGCCACAGACACTTTGGGGTCGGATTATCCGCCCAAGTTAGGGCCAAATTATCCGTCTGGGAAACTCGCCTGCACTCAGAATATCCGGCAAAATCCGCCTCTCGAGCGCCGAGATTTCCTTGATCAACTTCGGGCCGGATTATCCGCCTATGCAAGGCCGGATTATCCGCCTAAGGAAGAAAAAACGCTTAGTTCGGATTTTCGGTAGAAAATCCGACCGGATACCGAGCGACGCCTTGGCCTTTTGCTCGAATCAAATGGATTATCCGGCCTTGTAAACCCAGATTATCCGCCTAGGAGGAAAACTCGCTACCGGATTTTCTGGTAGAAAATCCGACTGGACATAGAGCGATGCGCCTTGGCTTCCTTGAGAGATGAGGTAGGCCGGATTATCTGGCCCTTGGAGGGGTGGATTATCCGGCCCCCCTCAAAGCTTCCTGCACACTTAGCACACATGAAAAGTCTCCATAGTATTGTTATCTAACACGCAAAACATAGGAAAACATGAAATGTTCTTTCAATCTCCCCCTTTTTGGTGTTAGATGACAATACCAGGATTTGCAGGAGAAAGACACAAGACAAACAGAGATAACTATGGAAGGGACTCCCCCTCATTGTGTGCATAATAGAGTTTTGCATTGGAATACAAATGCACACAAATAGGTGAATCTATTCCATAGACAAAAGGGCAAAAACACATACCACCGAAGTAGAGAATAGGCATCCTTGGCATAAATCACAATTATTATTGGATAACCATTATGAGCGCGCGCCTTCCGTGATAAACCACCAGCAATAGGATATGAATAGATATAACCATGAGCATAATCCATGATATGAAGTCCATAGGTATCATCCAGACAACCACATAAAGTCTCAACCTCAAATCACAAACCACAAATATAAAAGTTCAACGCTAAATGGGCATAAGCAAGAAATAACGAATAAAAAGTGCAAGTGCTTATGCCCGACCCATGCAAATCCACGGACAACCTAATAGAACTGCTTCTCCCCCTTTGGCATCGAGACACCAAAAAGGGAGAAGAGCAATGCTAGCGCCCCATGGGATCACTCATCATAGTCCTCGTCCTCGTCCTCATGCTCTTCCTCATCCTCATCTTCAAGAACATGAGAGAGCAAATAACATCCAAAAAGATCCAATTCTCCACAAGTGAGAGGGCGGTGGCTGAAGCCACCTTGTTGGAGTGTATGGTGTGACACCGCGAAGATATATCTTGGGTTCACGACCAATACTCATCAATAAGCTCACATATCACAACATGATATTAAGAGAAATGATATACTTGCTATTGGCGTTATGGGGGGAGGGTTAGCCCAATACGTTAGGACCACACTCCCCCTATATCCATGCCCACACCTAGAACAAACAAGGATTGAGATATATGAGTGGGTGCATGGGTAATCAAGACAAGCTCCCGGAATCAATGATATTTAGCTCATTCCTCAAATAGCAGAATCTTGCTTCATCAAGTGGCTTTGTAAAAATATCCGCCAGTTGGTTCTTCGTGCTCACAAAAGATAGATCAATATCACCTCGAGCAACATGGTCACGAATAAAATGATTCCGAATCTCAATATGCTCCGTCCTTGTGTGCTGAACTGGATTGTACGCAATTTTGATAGCACTTTCATTATCACATAAAAGAGGCACTTTGTCAGAATTGACACTGTATTCCTTTAAAGTTTGCCTCATCCACAATAATTGAGAGTACTGGCAGCAAAGAACATATTCAACTTTGGCGGAGAGAGATATACAATTCCGCTTTTGAGGACCAACATACAAGAGATCTTCCCAAGAATTGACAAGCTCTAGAAGTTGACTTCGATCATCCTTATCACCAGCCCAATCTGAGTCAAGATAACCACATAAAGAGAAATTGGAGCCCTTGGGATACCGAGACCAAAGTTGGGGGAATGAACTAAATATCGAAAGATCCTCTTGACCGCCACTAAGTGGCTTTCTTTAGGAGCTGCTTGATACCTTGCACACACTCCCACACTCAACACAATATCGGGTCTAGATGCGCAGAGGTAAAGAAGAGAGTCGATCATGGACCGGTATACCTTTTGGTCCACATCTTTACCATGAGGGTTGAGTACGAGATGACACTTTGTTTGCATCGGAGTAGCGACACCATTTAGATCCGTCATCTTGAATCTCTTGAGCATGTCTTGGATGTACTTTGCTTGATTAATAAAGGTTCCTTCTATTAGTTGCTTGATCTCGAATCCAAGAAAGAACCATAATTCCCCTATCATAGACATCTCAAACTCTACCATAAGCTTTGAAAATTCATCGTTAAAAGCTTTGTTAGTAGAACCAAAAATGATATCGTCTACATATAGTTGGCATACGAAGAGCTCCCCCTTAACCTTCTTAGTAAAAAGAGTGGGGTCGATTTGCCCAACTTCGAAGCCACGATCTAACAAAAGCTCTTTAAGGTGCTCATACCACGCACGTGGGGCTTGTTTAAGGCCATAGAGTGCCTTATCGAGTTTGTAGACATGGTTCGGGAAGTTAGGATCCTCAAACCCCGGGGGTTGCTTTACGTATACTAACTCATGTAGAGGACCGTTAAGGAAGGCACTCTTGACGTCCATTTGCTGCAACTTAAAATTGTTATGAGCAGCATAAGCAAGTAGGATACGGATGGACTCAAGGCGAGCCACAGGAGCATAAGTCTCTCCGAAGTCGATGCCCTCAACTTGGGAGTAACCTTGTGCCACAAGTCTTGCCTTGTTCCTCACAACAATGCCATTCTCATCTTGCTTGTTCTTGAAAATCCACTTGGTGCCGATAACATTGCGGCACTCTTTGGGTTTCTCCACTAGTTTCCAGACTTTGTTGCGCTCGAAATTGTTCAATTCTTCATGCATAGCAACAACCCAGTCTGGGTCTTCAAGAGCTTCAAAGACCTACTTAGGTTCCACCATGGAGATATGAGCTTGATGCTCACCAAAACTGGCCAATTCTCTTCTAGTAGACACCCTTCGTCGAAGATCACCAACAACCTTGTCGAGAGTGTGACCCCTCAACTCAAGGTTACGATCAGCCCGAGCCTTGCGACGAAGTTCAATAAGTTTGTTGTCTCTTGGTGGAGGAGATTCATCACTTGAGTCTTCATTGGAGGCATTTTCTCTGCCTTGATCAATAGCTAGAACATCAGTAGTAGGTGGTGGAGATGCATGCCCTTGAGGTGAGTCCGTAGCCATAACAGGAGGCTGCAGAACTGGAGAGTCAGGGCTGGATAATCCGGCCGATGAAGAGGCCGGATAATCCGGCCTGGGAGGACAGCATCAGATCACGAAGCTCGACTCGCTTGAACTGGTGAGGAGCCGGATAATCCGGGGTCAGCCGGAAAATCCGGCCTGGAGCTTGTGTTGATATCTTCACCACCAGGAGCTGCATGGACAGCTGGAGCGGGGTGGCCGGATAATCCGGTATCCACCGGAAAATCTGGCCTGGAGCTTTCTGGAGCATCTTGACCTTCAGCAGTTGATGGAGATGGTGTAGAAGTTGCCCTCATGGTTGGAGCATGTTGCGTATGTGTCGATGAGGGCTCTATATGAGTAGAGCATTGTCCTTCCCGGTCCGCCACAAGGGGTTCCTCAATGGGGCGGAAGAATCCCACGCCCATTCTTCTTATGGCATCTTGTGGTATTTCAACACCTGCATCACAAACACCAACTTGCTCCGCACGGGAACCATCATTTTCCTCGAACACCACACTACAAGATTCTACAACAGTTCCGGAGAGCTTATTGTAGACTCTATAAGTGTGGGATTCGGCACCATAACCAACAAAAATACCTTCTAGAGCCTTAGATTCAAACTTAGATAAACGAACTCCTTTAATAAGAAAGAAACACTTACACCCAAATACCCGAAAGTATGAGATGTTTGGCTTGTTATTGGTAAGTATTTCATACGGAGTCTTGTCCAAAATCTTGCGGAGGTATAACCGGTTGGATGAATGACAAGCAGTAGAGATTGCTTCAGCCCAGAAGTTATATGGAGATTTGAATTCGGCCAACATTGATCTTGCCATGTCCATTAGAGTCCGATTCTTCCTCTCGGCTACACCATTTTGTTGAGGGGTGCATAGCGGAATATTGATGTCTTATCCCCTCTTCACTTAGGAACTCATTTAAGGTGTAGTTCTTGAACTCCGAGCCGTTATCACTCCTTATAGCCAGAATGGGGACGTTGTGTTGACGTTGAACCTCGTTGGCAAAGTCGATGACAGTTTGTTGAGTTTCACTCTTCAACTTGAAGAAATAAACCCACGTGTATCTTGAGTAACATCAACAATCACTAGACAATACTTCTTCCCACCAAGGCTTGCATGAGATGGAGGTCCGAAAAGATCCACATGAAGAAGCTCCAAGATCCTTTTTGAAGAGATAATAGTTTTCCTTCGATGAGGAGAATCATGCATTTTCCCTTCAACACACGCCCTGCAAACACGATCTTTGGCAAAAGAGACATTTTCTTTTAGTCCAAGAATGTGGCCACCCTTGTGGAGACTTTGCAAAGTTCTCATATTGACGTGGGCTAGTCGGCGATGCCATAGCCAACCCGCGTCAGCCTTTCCGAAAAGACACATCGGACCTGTAGTAGTTTTCCCCGAAAAGTCTACCACGTACAGGTCGTTTTCGACATATCCCATGAAAGCGACTTTTAGAGACTTGCTCCACAAGAGTGCCACCAAATCAGCATCAATGTAAACTGCAAAGCCCATCTTACCAAGGGCACGAACTGAAAGTAAGTTATACCCGAGGGTCTCAACAAGCATGACGTCCACGAGGGAGATATCGTGAGCCACCACAACTTTGCCGAGACCCAATACCTCAGATTTTGACTTGTCACCATAGGAGACGGTAATGTGTTCAAGGTTTGGCCGCATCTCCATGATGATCTCCTTGATTCCGGTCATATGACTCGTACAACCGCTATCGAGTACCCATTTAGAACCACCGGAAGCATAGCCCTGCAAGAAAATTACTTCTTGGTTTTAGGTACCCATTTTTCAATGGGTCCTCTCATGTTAGTAACAAGGGTTTTGGGAACCCAAATATACCAAGGAATGTAACAATCATAAGGCCCTACATAACTAGCATAAACATCACCATAAGCATCACAATATAGTTCGAAGTTAGGATTGTTGATCCCTGCAAAACCATCATAATTAGTCTTGTCATTGTAATGTTGCTAGTCTTTGATTGAGCAGTCTTGTTCTTCTTCTTATTATTATTTTTCTTGCTCTTTATCTTGGGTATGTAACCAAGACCTTCTTTACTGTTGTTTGTCCTTTGCCTGCTCAGTATCTCATCAATAACCCCTTTACCTTTGTGTTGAGAACTCCTTGCAAGATCTTCTTTTCCAAAGGATGGAGATGAGGTACTTGGTATATTATACCGTTTCAATTGAGTTTGGAGCTGGTCATGAGACTCATTTAGAGTAGAATGATCACTCTTCAGTGCCTTGTGAGCACTTTCAAGATCATCAAACTTCTCCAAAAGTCTAGCATGAACAGCCCCAAAATCAATCTTTTCTTTCTTTAGTTTCTTTACCTTGGCAAGGGCATGGTCACATTCTTTAATGAGCTGAGCTACAGCTTCTTCTTGTGACTCCTCTAGGGATTTGAGTCTTTCTTCCAAAGAAACTCGAGTTTCCTCTTCCTCTTCCAAGGCATTCTTCAAAGAGGCTACCTCCAAGGCATCTTCTCTTTCAATTCTGCCCTTTTCTTCAAGGAGATCTTTGGCTCGAGCAAGTTGACTCATAAGAGTATGAAAATGGAGTTTGTGCTCACCTTGTAGGTTAGTGAAAAAAGTATCCAAGGCAATAACTTCTTCTTTCATTTCAAGACTTTCATGATCATCCATATCCAAAATTATGTTAGTCTTAGAAAATGAGGAGTTAGAAGTCGATACCTCGGATCCTCTTGCCATTAGGCAAGTGGCGTTGTTGTTGATGGCGTTCTCGTTCGTGAGTCAAGAGAGAGGAGGAGTCGATGTGGTGGCTATAGCAGCCACTCGCTGAACTATCATCATCCTCTTCATCTTCACTTGCGGAGGAGTATTCCTCTTGAGCTACAAGGACCATCTTGTGTTGCTTCTTGAAAGGGCCATTCTTCTTAGCAAATGGCTTCTTCTTAGGAACTTTGGATTTCTCTTTGAGAATGAGCCTGCCACCATTGTCTTCTCTATTTTCATAAGGACACTCGGCTACAAAGTGCAGTCTATCTCCACAGTTGAAGCAAGTTCTCAATCTTGGGCCACTTTCTCTTCTTCCATTTGACCCGTTCTTGCGCTCAAGTCCAGACTTGGCTTTGGCAGGGTCCTTCCAAAAGTTCCTTGCATAGAATTCCATGTACTCACCATGAGCACGTTTGACCTCATCGGGGCAGTCCATGGATATCCTCTCAAATGCTCCTTCATCATCCTCTTGCTCAGCAATATTGGCTTTGAGAGCCACATTGACACCCTTTTGCATTCCAATGGACCGAGCACGGGCATCTTCAGCATTCTTTGCCGCCACTTTGAATGACGCCATTTCTTGCATGACTTCATTAGATGTCATTTGATGATAGTTGTGTCTACCTTGCAAGCTCTTCAAATCCATCGGTTCGAAAGGCATTAAGGCACTCACATACTTTCTTTTTATCCATGCATCATCAATGTGAGTGGCCCCATGCTTCCGAAATGTTGTTGCGATGCCCTTGAGTCTTCTATACATGTCCTCATGGTTTTCACCATCCAACATGTAGAATCCCTCAGCTTCATTACTAAGGGAATCATACCGGTTTCTTCTCATGCTTTCATTTCCAACAAAAAGGTCCGTAAGAGAATCCCACGCCTCTTTAGCCGTGTTGAGATGTTCAATGTGTGGCATGTCCTTGGGACCCACACCCAGCTGTATCATGTGGAGAGCAGTGGCATTCAACTGGCTATCCACAACTTCCCTTCTTGTTAGATTGGTTTGATCTCCAACATGAAGACCTTCTTCAATGATCCTCCACAATTCAATAGAGGAGCTGCAAACATGAGATTTCATTAGAAATTGCCATTGGTTAAAAGAAGATGCAGTGAGCTTGGGTGGATCACCCCTATTGTTTATATGAGGATGAGGGATAGGTGGGTCGGGGGAATATACGTGGTGAACCTCACTATATTCCTCCTTACCACTTCCCTTTTTGGAGGTGGAACCATTTAGTTTTTCACCTTCCACATCATCATCCTTAGATCCGGTGTTACCCTTTTCCTTAGATGATGGTGAGGGAGCCTCAGAGGAGGATGGAGATGGGGCTATGGATGATGTAAGGCGAGCAATCATTTGATTCATCTCCTCCATCTTGGCCTCAAAGGATTTCAACAAGGTTGTTTCCAACGACTTGAGATCATCCATTGTGACCTTATCCACAGCCTCATTTCCATCATCCCTGGTACCCATACTACTCTTAGGCGGTTAAGCCCGAATTAAGAGCCGGGGCTCTGATACCAATTGAAATGGATCGTATGGGCACCTAGAGGGGGGGTGAATAGGTGCTACACCAATTTTTAATTCTTTTTCAATTTTAGGCTTAGCACAAAGGTAAATTCTCTAGATAAACTAATGTGTGGAATTTCCCTATATGCAAACCTATCTACTAGCGAGTAAGGAGCGAGTGGAAGAGGAACGAGTGAACCGAAGTGAAGCACGCGGAGACACATGATTTGTTTGACCGTAGTTCCTTCCTTGTTAAGGGAAGTACGTCTGCGTTGGAGGGGTGGGCGGTACTAAGACCACCACGCCACAAAAGGCCTCACCCTGTTCTCCGATGGATCTCGCCACAACAGGCCTAATCCACCTTCCACTATAGGTACCCTTCGAGGCGGGCACCGGCGCCTTTACACAACTAGCGGGGAAACAACTCCACAACAACTTGGAGGCTCCCGAAATGACAACAAGCTGCCACAAGAACAAAGTTGTCAAATACAATAACACGATCTAGGTATTAACGAGAATACTAGATCAGAGATTTCTCCAAGTGAATGGAGAGGAGTTGAAGCGCTTGATTCTTGATGTTGATGATGAAATTCTCCTCCTTCAATTTCACCAAAGATCAAGACCTTAGGGTGGTTGAAGTGGGAGATCGAGATTTAGAGCTCTTGCACAGGGTCTGGTCGAATTCAAATGAATCAAGAGTTCTGGACGTTGGGGAAGAAGGGGTACTTATAACCCCTTCCAAAAACCAGCCGTTGCACACTTTGGGGGCCGGATTATCCGGCCCAAGTGAGGGCCGGATTATTCGGTCTGGGGAAACTCCGCCCCAGACTCGGAATATCCGGTAGAAAATCCGCCCCCTCTCTGAGCATCGCGCCGAGCTTGCCCTTGATCAACTTCTGGGGGCCGGATTATCCGGCCCTATGCGAAGGCCGGATTATCCGCCTGGGAAAAAAATCGCCTAGTTCGGATTTTCCGGTAGAAAATCCGACCGGATACCGAGCGACGCGCCTTGGCTCCTTTTGCTCGAAAACTGGGGGCCGGATTATCCGACCCGTGCAAAACCCGGATTATCCGGCCTGGGGAGGAAAAACCGCCCCAGTTCAGATTTTCCGGTAGAAAATCCGACTGGACACAGAGCGACGCGCCTTGGCTTCCTTGAGAGATGAGGTAGGCCGGATTATCCGGACCTTGGAGGGGCGGATTATCTGGCCCCCCTCAAAACTTCTTGCACACTTAGCACACATGAAAAGTCTCCATAGTATTTTTATCTAACATGCAAAACATAGGAAAACATGAAATGTTCTTTCAACTATTCTTATGAACAATACCTTATGGTCACATTACGATTATAAATAAGTTATTCTCATCACTATGTTAATGATAATAGTTTAAGCATTTATAAAAGAATTAGAATGCTAAAAGATATCCAAAGTTTAATAATGAAATGACACTATAGTTTAAGTAATTTTGGTTATTGCATGTTCTTAATGAAGATCGGGGTCCTAGATGCTTAATCTAGAGACTTTGCGAAACCATGCCTCTTGGGCAGAATGACTAAAACTCCGCATTCTGATAAAACGGTGATATGCAAAGAAATGTTGAATCTTATACATAGTGATGTATCCTATTTTCAACAAGTAGTGGAAATCATTTGTTAATTGTGGACTTAAGTGAATAAGCGTATTTACTTAATGAAACATGAGTTTAAAATGATTTGAATTGTTCAAATGAGTTCGCAACAAAGGAGGATATTGAATTAACAAGTCTCTTCGATTTGATCGACATGACTAAAGTATTCAAGTTAAGTTTAGCATAAAAGGGACTTGTGAAAGATGTTTGACAAATTATGATTGTTGGATGAATTCAAAGTATGTTGAAATGTCTAAACATCATAATCATTTTGTATTAGATACATATGGTATAATAGTATCTCTTATCGGGGTTATAGTTATCGTTTAGAGTTAGAGATCGAAATAAGAAAAACACTCACTTGAAATACAAAGGAACATCTAAAAGATTCGTGGAAACAACACCATAAGTGTTATGGCAAGTTCAAATTTCTGGAGATTTCGATAATTCGAAATCATGGTGAATAAACAAGTCTTTGTAGAGCGTTCTTAGGAAGCTATGAATGCATCGTCCACAAAGAGGAAAACCTGTTGTTGTCCAAAGTTGACATGTCTTGATGAAGATACAGGTGGAAGAAAGTAAAAGATCAAAACAGGGTATTTGACCTTACCTCCGAATTATTGAGTGGCATAGCGGAATTTGTTTCGTGAACCCAAACTCTACAAATAGAGGAGAAACCAATGATAATGATCATAAAGTTTCAGGGAATACTTTTACTAAAGAAAGTAGGATTCAACTATATATTCTACAAGTTTGTGGAATTATATTGCTGATTCACTTGTCATGTTTTGAACAAGACATACCTACGAATTACAAAGAAGCGTGATGAACCTAAGTACGAGAAATGAATGGTTATTGAAATCTCATTAGTGGAATTCTCGATTTGATGGTGATCAAAGAATTTTGGAATGTCCAAGATTATCGAGAGGACCTAGATTTGAGTGGGAGCAAATCAGCTTGGATAATTCATAATATATAGCTGACATATTTTGAGTGGGAGCTAAGTGAAATCCCTGGATCTCAAACATGAATGTCATATTTGAGTGGGAGCATGAAATCATTCTGGGATATGTGGACGACATATATGAATGATGTGATTGGTATTAATAACATTTAAGTAGATAAATAAGGATGAAGTTGAAGTTATTAAACAAGAGGTATATCGAGATAGATTAGTGAGTTTAATAAACACTAAATGTCGAATGTTTCCTGGACTTGATTCTGAAAGATGTTCAGAATGTCCTAAGCAAGATTCTGAAGAAGCTCAGAATGGAACAAGGTAAGAAAGAAGTTCTTACTGTGTGAAGCATTGAGTTAGTATTGCAACTATGGTTGAAAGAAAGAGATGTGTTGCATCTCCTATGCCTCAGTCATAGGTTCTTTCATACAACCATGTTGTATACTCGACGTAATGTGACAAGAGGTTCTGGTTGGTAGGACAAAGTCTTAACTGTAAGAACGTGTCTTTAAGTGATTCCTGAGTTGATCACTGAACCAGAATTAAGTTTGTACTTAAATGGCAAGAAGCAAAGTAAGTGGCATAGTTGCATTTTATGCACTAGGATCTACATAGATATAGAAGTATAAAGGCTCCATCTGATGCGATGTATAATGTTATGGCGGGGCTAGTTCGCTTTTAACGTAGGATGATGTGTCCCAGGGCATAGTGCCCATGAGAATGCCCTCGAGGTTGATCTAAAGTCACTGTAGGCTCTCGAATCCGCCTCGCTCACGCCATGACTATAGTATATACACAAAGGATAGCAAAGTGTGTTTTGAAGTTTAGATGACAACAGCGAAAATGACCGTCATTATAAACACTAGAAACAAAGTCTCACCTTGTTGCCAAACAAATGCTTCGATCCATTATGCGATAATGGTGTGAATGTCAAAATTAGGAAGACATTAACAATTTGCAAAAGACATAATGATCTGTTAAAACAGAACATGGACATAACGTTTCCCATGAACATGCATGATCTATAAACACATATGTTATATGGTTTGTATGAGTAAAATGCGAGCTAGATTATTTGTACTCTAGTGCAAGTGGGAGACTGAAGGAGATATGCCCTAGAGGCAAATAATAAATAGGTATTTATTGTCATATCTCAATTAGGTTATAATAGTTTCATATTATGCTATAACTGTGCCAAGTAGAAACATTGGTACATGTGTGGTATGAAACAACCAAGTCCCTAGTAGCCTCTATTCATACTAGTTCGTTGGTCATGAGGATGATCTGGGTTTCAAGATCATGGGCATTTATGCCAATTGACAACGGGGTCATATCATTGGAGAATGATGTGATGGACATTCCTCGAAGGATTGCAACACGATCAAGTCATATAAGTTGCAACAGCTAAATCTAGACTCCTAATTCTCTAGACCATGAGGCTATATCAATCACCGTCTCTCAAGAGTGCTTAGATAGCATCAAACGTCATCTGGAAATACGGTGGCAATAAAGGTGTGTTCAGGTTCTCGGAGGAACCGTAGAGGCAATATATGTCAAGAGCGGGATTTGTTCACCCACATGACGGGTAAAGATACATACAGCCGGCTTGGTGAGATTACATCCATAAATGTTGCAACATGTGACTCGGTCACAGGGATGTAATGTCACGGTAACAAGAAAACATAACTTGTTGTTAACGATATTGAACAAGGTATGTGACGGGGGCTTAACTCATCAATGCCCATTGTTATGGACTTGGGTTTTGAAGAAGGAAGGAGTGCTGGAAGTCTCGATCGGCTAGCAAACAAGCACACAGGTGACACGAGGTTTACCTAGGTTCAGGCCTCGTAGAGGACCCTACTCCTGCTTGTCTGCTCTTGATTGATGATGATCCGAAGGATTACAATGTCGCCGATGGCGGTGTATGTGCAGATTAGATCTGGCGTATGTGTATGCGAGAGATTGATGTCTAGATCTATTATCTATTGTGGCAATGTGGGAGATCGTAGATCTATCTATTGGGGGAGTCGTGATCTATTGTGTATTGTGGGAATCGCCCTCCTCGTTGGACCCTCCTAGCCTTTATATATGGGGAGGCTAGGTCTTAGGTACCAATACGAGTTGGTTACAAGTTAGATCCAAACTCTAGTATTGAGCTTTCCTTGTCTTGTGCGTTTGGGAGTCCGTGTCCATATGGTCTTCGTACCAGTCGAACCGTCATGGGTGTCATGGATCTAGATATATCTTCGAGTGGGCCTTCCGTCGAGCCGCACCAGGTAAGCTGTAGTTGGGTGCCTATCGGGCATACCCATGTCAGTAGCCCTCGAGTGCCCATGCGAATCATAGATTCGGGTGGAGACTTAGAAGTCTTGAGTTTTGCATTAGGATGTCGGAGTTGACAGTTATGTCGAGTGCGAAGCACTTCACCCTAAAGTTCATCAGGCCAGTCGAATTTATAGTAGTTCATAGGGATGATGGTAAACATGCCTGGTACGCTCGACGGATCGGGACCAGTTAATTTCTCTAGGGCAAAAACAACGCTACCTACTCAAACTCGAGTCCCCGGACTCGAATTCGGAAAAGTGCTGGTGTAATTCGACTCAGACCACGGAGGTCTTATAGAGTCGAATCCCAGTGTTTAAATGTGAGCACTCGACGGGTCCGTCAAGGCTTATTCATCGTACCTGTTGGTATGAATTATTTCTGGTAGATCGCAGCAGATGCATTGTCAGGCCTTATTCAGGTTTTATCTTCACACTGTAAGCGCGGCATTCGAACTTTTTGTCATCGCGGAGATGATTCGGGTGGCCTAGGAGACGTAATCTCTTTGTAGGGAAAATATGAGGCGGAGTCGCCAAAGCTTTTGAGTGTGGACGTAGTCAACACACAATTATATATATAAGAAAAAATCATAGTGTGCGCGGCCAGCGCTCCCTATGGGAGTAGCCCCCGAGTGTCTGTCCGAGTCGTAGACTCGAGCAGAGACTTATAGTCGTCTGTTGCGTACACAGAACAATCTGAAAGTACTTCGGATGATCTTGCGGATGCCATCAATGCCGGCACTTTTTCGAATGCGCGACCAGCGTGCCCTGTGGGAGTAGCCCCCGAGTCCTTAGTCGAATCATGGATTCGAGTGAGGATTCGGAGCGTGCCACTCGAAGATCTTGTATATGCGCGTCCAGTGCTCCAGTTTGGAGTAGCCCCCGAGTGTCTGGCGGAGTCGTAGACTCGAGCAGAGACTCGAGTCTTGTAGCTTGCAGTGGTAGTCGAAAATCATGCGAGGAGAAGCCACTGACTCGAGAGTGCATCGAGTCAGTGTGTCATGCATAAGGAGCTCGAATCGAAGATGCGATTGGACGCTCGAGCTCACTGCCGCAGCACCGTGTCTTTGTAGCGTCAAGCGATGCAACCATCCGAGGAGGATCTTGACTCGGGTCTTAAGTGTATGTCGTAGCCAGTTGTTTTATCGACTCCTATTGGAGGACCCGATAGAATATATCTCGACGCAGTCGACATCCTTGTAAGCTGCATAAAACATTAAGAATTGTGAAGTACTTGTATCTAGTAAAGAAATTTGTATGTCGGTCTGCAAAGTAAAATTCTAGTGTCAATCGAGTCGACACTTTTGCACTGTATGCTAGGCCTTTTCGTTAGCCTAATTATTCTTAGTCTCAGTACCTTGCCGAGGCACTTGTAGTTCAAGGATTCGACGGTCAGGTAGAATCAGCTAATCGGGCTATCGCGTATGAGGTGCTCGAGTGCGTGGAGTCGATGGCACATTAGGTTACTCGAAGAGGGCGCAGCCCCCGAGTGTTTCGAGTGCAAGTTACAAAAAATCATCTCTAAGTAGAGGGAAAACTTAGCTTTATTGGTACTTGTCATGGTGAACAAGTCGCAGGATCCGATGCCATCAGCAGGTCGCAGGAGCCAATTCGACTAGCGGATCACGGGAGTCGAAGATTGTAGCGGCTTGCGGTCGCGGGAGTCGATTGAGCCTCTAAGTCACCTAAGCTGAAGACCGCAGCGGGTCACCGAAGTTGAAGACCGTGGCGGGTCGCCGAAGCGGAGGGAGCCCCCGAGCCCCCGAGTCGTTGGAGCCGAATATCGTAGCGAATCACTGGAGTCGGAGACTGTAGTTGACGTGGCAGCGGGTCACGTGGCGGATGTAGTCGACGCGGTGGATCGGAATCACGTGGTGATGACGAGTTGCCTAATTCGAAGACTGTAACGGGTCACATCAGTCGAATGCCGCCTCGGGTCACCGCACCCGAAGACCGCAGAAAGGTCGCCGGAGTCGAAGGACGCGGAGGGTCGTTGTAGAGGAGGGAGCTCTCGAGTCGCTGGAACCAAAGGCAACAACAGGTCGTCGAGGTTGGAGCCGATGCAATGGTCGGAGTCGCGTGGTGAAAACGTCGTCGTCCGAGAGGTCAGTCGCGACATCCACATTTGTTGTTTTCGCGGACTCGCATATTTTTTTCTCGTACATGCATACACAAGTTAAAGAGGTAAAATAGTTATTAGAGGATAGTAATCTGAATAATTAAAATAAATTTGAGTGGAAGAGATTAGTTTAGGCCAATCGATTGCTCAACGCCCCTGCTTCTTTTGATCCAACAAATAACATCCCCGATCCGATGCTTCTATTTTTTTTATTTGCATGCAGGGGCACGAATCTTTGCCTGGTCTTGTGTGATGCACGCGCGAGGCGCCGATAGAGTCAGTCGTCTGCCATACGGACTAGTTTTTCTGTTTCTAGTGGTTGGACGCCGCTTCCTCCAACTATGGTAACCGTGGACGGATCACACGACCACCTGGTTTCTGTCAATTTTCGATCCGATTTGAACTGTGATTTTTCTTGGCCATGGCACACGAGTTGGCTTGATCCAAAGTAATGTACGTGGCCTGCTTGACACTAGTATATGTATTTGTGCCGCTTCCGGACTTGATCCCCTGATCCGATGGTCACTTCGGCTCAATTTTTATTGCCGCTTATTGATTATTCCTCATGTCCTTGAACAAACTTGATGACACATGTTGAACGCAAAGATATCCAGAGACTGGCGAGTTGCAGATTGCTGAATCGTAGATCGCTATTGATGGAGCCGTCGAGATCGCAACATCAGCACTCCTGATTCCCACAGACGACGCTAATTGACGGGGGGGTTAACTCATCAATGCCCATTGTTATGGACTTGAGTTTTGGAGAAGGAGGAAGTGCTGGAAGTCTCGATCGGCTAGCAAACAAGCACATAGGTGATACGAGGTTTACCCAGGTTCAGGCCTCGTAGAGGACCCTACTCCTGCTTGTCTGTTCTTGATTGATGATGATCCGAAGGATTACAATGTCGCTGATGGCGGTGTATACGCAGATTAGATCTAGCGTATGTGGTGATGTCTAGATCTATTGTCTATTGTGGCAATGTGGGAGATCGTAGATCTATCTATTGGGGGAGTCGTGATCTATTGTGTATTGTGGGAATCGCCCTCCTCGTTGGACCCTCCTAGCCTTTATATATGGGGAGGCTAGGTCTCAGGTACCAATACGAGTTGATTACAAGTTAGATTCAAACTATAGTATTGAGCTTTCCTTGTCTTGTGCATTTGGGAGTCCGTGTCCATATGGTCTTCGTACCCGTCGAACCGTCATGGGCGTCATGGACCTAGATATATCTTCGAGTGGGCCTTTCGTCGAGCCGCACCAGGTAAGCTGTAGTTGGGTGCCTATCGGGCATACCCATGTCAGTATGTGATACTAATGATCGGATCGCGAACAAGTCGTATCGAGAAACAAAAGGAATATGGATGCTATATTTACCGGTTCAAACGACATTGTCATCTGGAATGCATAGGGGTCACATGGACATCTCTGGTCCCTCTGTTGATTATTGATATAGATCATGTCTAGAGCATTCTCGAGCCGTTAGGGGATACACTTAAAGGTACGATGAGAACGATCATTCGTAAGACGGAATCGCAGTAGAGAAAGAGAAAGCCGGAATCGTTCCGCAGAGAGATCCAAAGTTGTTCGGGGAAAGAATAAAGGAAAAGACCGGAAAGTGTTTTTGGATAAATGAGAATTTAAATATACATTTGTTATATGTTAATTATAAATTAATATATTCTAAATAATATTTAAATTAAGATTTATAAAAACAACTTTTATATTAGGCCAAATCCCCGGAGGGAAATAGCCTAAAAGAAAAGTTGCAGAAAAAGAAAAAGAAAAAACAACTTACAGCCCACGTGGGCTGCGGATAACAGCCGCCGCACAAGGCTGCGTGTAGCTGGGTGACGCGCCAAGCACGGACGGTCCGCCTTGCCCCCTCGCCTCGCCGCTAGACTGCTCGCGGGATCCGGCCCACCCGTGTCGGCCGCCTCGCCTCGCTGGCCGCTAGCTTGCTGAGTCGCGGGTGAGCGCCTTCACCCGGCACTAGCGGCGATTCTTCTTTGCCGCAGACTGGGCGCTGGGCGCGCCCACAGCCTCACGAGCCAGCCGGCTGTTGTGCTGGTTGTTGCTTCCTCTCTTTTTTCTTGGGCTGAAATCGGCCCATCCGGCTGGACGAAATCCTGCTGCCTTTTAACTTTAGTAATTAGTCCCATATGGCTTAGCCTTTGAGAAAGGCACATCCCCTTAGCCTATAAAAAGAGGTACCCATGGGTGGGATTAGACACCAATATTTGGAGAAGTCTTTTGGTTGACTTCCTCCTTCCCTCTCTCTATACCTTGTGACCATGGCCCCAAGTATGGGCTGTGCGAACGAGGCACACCTACAACACACCGTTGCGCTACAGAGATTCCTAGCCGGATATCAACTTTCGCACTCTCGGCGGGATCAGGGAGCCGGAGATCTCATCGTGCACCGGATGTGTACGAAGACATGAGGTGCAACACAGGCGCTTAAATGTCGTGAGTCGGAGCTGCCGCACGATGAAGAAGGAGCAATGGGTTACCTGCGAGGAGCTTCGCAACCTTGAGGTCAGCTACGAGTACGACTACATCAACCACGTTCCCCTCGGCATTAACCGCGTATGGTCTACAAGGGTATGTATTCTCTACGCTCGGCCATTACCGCATTACTACATAGATAGATCCTAGGCAGTTTTTGCGGTTCTAACATAGGAACTTTTTGTTTTCTGCTGTGGATCCCCTTCAGTTTCAATGATGACTGTCTCGTCCAGTTTGAGAGCCTTCTTTAGGAGTGACACATGAATGACATGATGGATGCGAGACTGTTCCGGCAACTGGACCTTGTATGACACATTTCCCTCTAACGAGGGTTTAACTCGTCAATTCCCATTGTTATGGACTTGGGTTTTGGAGAAGGAGGGAGCGCTGGAGGCATCAGTCGGCTAGCAAACAAGCACACAGGGACGCAAGTTTTACCCAGGTTCAGGCCTCGTAGAGGTCCCTACTCCTGCTTGTCTGCTCTTGGAATTAACGAAGGAATCAAAGATTACAGGATGCGCAGATGCAATCTGGCGAGAGTTGTGGAAACTCGGGTTGCGTGTGTCCTCCTCGCTGCCCCTCCTAGCCTTTATATAGATAGGCTAGGTCTCGGGTAGCAGGTTTAGTCGGTTACAGATAAGGGTTTTCCCTTTGAACTTTCTATCTTAAGCTTCTTCTTGTCTCGCAAGCAATTGAGAGTCCGTGGGCCACTCGAATTCTCCATTTGGGCCTTGGCAACATCGTGGGCTTCTGCTGTATCTGGACCGTATATACCAAACTCGAGTACATGTAGGGTATACCCATGTCAGTAGCACCCGAGTGTCCAGTGGAATCGCAGATTCGACTAGGGACTTTATGAAGTCTTTTGAGTGCATGACCGAGTATATTTTCGAGTGTTCAGTTTGTGTCATAGGGATTGTTGATATACATACCTGATTTATCCGATGTATCGGTATTAGTTAACTGCCTTAGGGCAAAACAACGCAATCTACTCAAACTCGAGTCCCCAGACTCGAATTCGGAAAAGTGCTGGCTTAATTTGACTCAGGCTGCGGAGGTCTTACAGGAGTCGAATTCCAGTGTATAAGTGTGAGCACTCGACGCGTCCGTCAAGGCATGTTCATCGTACCTGCAGGCACGGATATGTTTCTGGTAGTGCGCAGCAGATGCGTTGCCAGGCCTTATTCAGGTCTTATCTTCATGTGTAGCGACATCAATTTTTGTCATCGCGGAGATGATTCGGGTGGCCCAGGAGACATAATCTCTTTGTAGGGAAAATATGAGGCAGAGTCGCCATAGCATTCGAGTGTGGATGTTATCAACACACAGTACGATGTATGAATAATCATAGGGTGCGTGACCAGCGCTCCCTATGGGAGTAGCCCCCGAGTGCCTGGTTGAGTCGAAGACTCAAGCGGGGACTAAAATCTTTTTGTGACTGCTGTCATCTTTCGCTGCTTGTTTCAGTCGAATTTGCTTCCAGCGCTCCCTATGGGAGTTACCCATAGTCTTCAATCGAATCATAGATTCGAGTGGTGGGTATGTCCTGAATGTTCATATACCTGCATAAAGATAATCATAGGGTGCACGACCAGCGCTCCCTATGGGAGTAGCCCCCGAGTGCTCGGTTGAGTCGAAGACTCGAGCAAGGACTAAAGTAGTCGAAATCTTCTGCTGCTAAAATCAATGACGTCAGTGCTTATGATGTGATGACCTCGGTTGCCCGCGTGAGTGGCTTTGATGGGACGTGACGAGTGGTGGGTCCCACTTTCTGACTTCGATTTGACCGGGCGTGCGTAGTCTTCTGTTTTAACTGCGTCTCCTCGATTTCCGCGCGTAATGGGAATAGTGGGGGACGGTTCGTGCTTCAGCTTCGCCACATCTCGATGGCGATGTGCGCCACGCGTGTAGTAGGGTTTCTGCTGGCTGTTGGATGGTGTCTGCGATGAGGCTAAGTAGCAGCGCAGCTGCGGTAATTTCCCCATATGTCTTCTTTGCTCGTGCCTCCATTGCCATTGTTGCTGCTCTCTGCTTCCTTGTGCACTTTCTCGTTGTGGCGCTGGACTAGCCATATCTTCCCCAGCTACTTCCTCCGTTCTCACCACCATCAGAAGATGGGCAAGAAGAAGGGAGGCACCGCTACTGGGTCTGCTGCCGCCACCAAGAAGAAGGGCGGCTCGGCCACTGTGGGCACCAGAACCACCGGCGCTAGGAAAACGAAGGGCACGGTCACCCGCGTCACCAATGGCGCTTGGCGTGCGTCCATCATCAAGCCCGCCGAGCTGCATCTTCATCGTCGAGATGGAGTTCTTCCTTCTATGGAAGACGACTCGCGAGTGCCCGACGAGGAGGTAATCCCTTGTCCTCCTCCTGGTTTCCGGGTGATGTTCCTTGCGTTCATCATCTGAGGTCTTTCTCTGCCCCTGCATCCTTTCTTCAGGGGCCTCCTTTGCTTCTATGGGCTCTAGCTGCATCAGCTGTCCCCAAATTCTATTCTCCACATCTCCTGCTTCATTACTCTTTGAGAGTGCTAGCTTGGAGTCGAGCCGCACTTTGGCCTCTTTAAGAGGCTTTTTAAGCTAAAACGCCAGTCGGCGTCTGGTTCGGTAGTCTACGACATAGTTGGCTGCGGAATCCACGTCCTCCGCCACTTACTTCGATATCAAGCTCACTACGTCCGTCCAAGGGTGGAGAGACAAGTGGTTCTACATCCGTGACCAGAAGGCCGACGGAGAGCACTATAGACTCATGCCCTTCAATCCCGCGACGCCGTGCAAGAGGAGGCGCTCTTGGAAGAATATCGTGATGCCTGGCGAGTCCGAGGAAATGGAGGTGATGTATAAGCGCGTCTGTGACCTCAAGAGTTGCATAGGCAAAGAAGAGGGAGGCACTGCCCTCATTCGCACATGGCTGCGCCGTCGTGTCCAGCCTCTACAGGCCAGAGTCCACCCCATGTTCCACTGGGCCGATGCGAACGATGCCACTCGCGTATCTGCCGATGGCATTTCTACGGGTGAGGTTGATAAGAGGGTGGGACTGGTGACCAAATACATGACCAAGGAGGTTCTCCCAGGCAAACCAGTCGTGCCTCCTTTCGACGCCTCAAACCCTCCTCCTGAGGTAGAATTGTATGACGAAGTAGCTTTCGTTTTCGGTTGCCACTGATTACTTGATATATAATGTTGTATCTTCTGAATGCAGGACTGGAAGGTGTCTCCCAATTTCCCCCCTCGTCCTGAAGGGGTTATCCCTTGCGAGGTGGATGAAGATGACGAGTCGGAGTTGACCGTCCTAGTCAAAGAGGAAGAGGGAGCCCCCCGAGTCTAGCGACCCGGACACTCGCAAGCGTGCCCGCAGCAAGGACTCAGATGCCTCGTCACCATCGACGCCAAAAGGCCCTTCCATTGTTGCAGAGGAGCCAATCCTTGCCGTTCCTGTGTGTTCCATGGCTCCTTCTGCTCGGAAGAAGATGCGACTACCGAAGGATTCGTTGGAGTCGGAGGAGAAATCCTTTGACCTTGATAAATTTGATTGATGAGTTCCGCATTCACGACTTTCTATTGGTTTCTTTTTGGAGCTGCTTTCCCTGAAGTATTTGCCGGATGTGTTTTGTAGTCAAGCGACATTGTTGTCTTCTGACGACATCTAAATTGTGAAGGAATCTGGAGTCGCAGACTCCAAGGCCAAGGAAGTGGCTGAACGATCTTCCTCTCCTCCATTAGTGGCCCACTCCGGGCATAACTCATCGAGTTCCCCGCATGCTGGGGGACACCAGGTGGTTGTCCGGATGACTGCGCAACAGTCATCTTCGGAGTCTCTGGAGGACCATGTAAGCATCCCTTTGCTGTTTTAGCAGTCGAATATATACTTGGTGCCGTTGCTGAACTTTGTTTTCTTCTAATGCAGCTCATCGTGAAGGAAGCTGCTCGCCTGGCGGAGCAAGTCCTGGACATGGGTCGACAGCATGCGCGGCTGGACAATCGCCATCGCATTGTTGAAGGTTAGTTTTGCCTTTGTCTTTGTCTTAGTGAGGTTTCTAGATTCGATTGATGATACGTCATGTTCTTTGTAGTTGAGCATAACGAACTTTTGCGTCATGCTGCTTCACTAGAAAAGGCGCTTACCACGGCGGCGAAGAGTCGCGACGAAGCAATCGCGACCCTGGAGGAGGCGCAAAAACGTGAGGAGGACTTGCAAAAGCGCGAAGAGGACTTGCGTTCCTTCAATGCCGAGAGGGAGAAGTTGCTCGAGGAGCAGCTTTTCTCGATTGCTAAGTCCCTCTCAGGTACTCTTTCAGCTGAATTTTCGTTGTTTCTTGCTTCGCCATCATGCTATTGTGCTAACACTTTGTTGTATGTAGATGCCGGCGGCCTAAGCTTTGACGCCCAGGCTCTTCATCACGATGATGCATTGGCTGGTGCTGTCGCCGTAGTCAAAGACCGCAGCGCTTCCCTTCAAGGGACGTTGATGAAGGCCAAGGGTGTGCTCAGTCACATACGCAGGGATCTAATTCCCATGGCTGAGCTGCTTGACAACCTTGATGACCTGGTGGAATCCCTTGCTGGGGGTATTCCCATGGACTTCAGGAACTCCCAGCGGTCTGTCGGTGCCACCATGGCACTCGCGGTGGTGCAAGCCCATGGCATGGAGGTGGACCCTGTCATGATCTCCAAGGCGATGCCCGTCAGTGTTTATGGCCAACAGGTAGTGTTTTCTCCCTTCACTACTGGCTGTGGTAAATATGGGCCGCAACTCATTAATACAGTCGCCAAATATTCCGAAGAGCTGCAGCGAGCGAAGAATGCGGCGAAGGCTGCGGCATCAAGGGCTAGCACCGGAAAGTCTATGGCGTTAGAGACCGCCACAGATTCGACGAGGCCCCCGAAGTCCAAGTCGAAGTCGAAGAAGCAGTCTACTCCTTAGTAGCTATTCTGTAATAGTTGTAGTTTATTCTCTTGTTGAAACCATGTTATTGTGGGAGTATCCCTGTCGAGACTGCCGTTTCTGAATGCATTTGAGCCTTTTATCAATGTACTCTTGGTTCCTTATTTACTCTTGCTTGGTTTTATGATAGGGTACGTCGAGTGGTCCTTCGAGTGATCCTCGTGATCCTCCACCCACCGATGAAACCTTGGCGCAGGCGCGCTCAAAGGTGGATGAGTTATCCTTGCTTTCGCGACTGCGTGATCGCATTAAGCAACTAGAGCGTGAGTTGCCCATCCTCCGTGGTAGCGCGGATGTATGGAAGTCGAAGGCGGAGAAGGCTACCTCCCACGAGCAGTATCTCTTGGAGAAGGTGGCGTAGCTAAGTGAGAAGTTCAAATGTTAGCTTTCTGCCCTCTTATCTTTTCTTTTAGTCAGGTGGAACAATGCATTGTCTTCATACTTTTCCCTTTTGCTTGGTGTAGTTGTCAGTGCCCGTCATCCACGGGATGAGAAGGACCGGATTGCCGTTTGAATGAATGATCTGACCCAAGAGCAACTACAGGCGAGTGGGTACTTTTGGGTGGACCACGATCATGCGATCACCCTTGTGACCCTGCAGGATCGTGCTTCTCGAGTACTTCACTTTTTGAAGAAGGCACGGTCGTGCCTTAGGCATATCTACCAAATGATGTTTTCGTTGGACGTCATCCCTTCAAGCCTGTTGGCTCTTCTGGCAAAGTTCCAGGATTTGAGTGCGGTTCGCGAGTGTGTGCGACAGCAGTTAGTAGCGGGTGCTAAGGTTGCGTTGTCACTGGTGCGACTGCATAGGCCGGATGTAGATGTTGCAGCTGTTGCCGCTGGGCCGCCACCTCTGCCAGAGGGTATGACCTGGGACATGGTTTCGTACTACCAAGCGGTTGATCGCCCAGCAGAAGAAATTGTCGACTTCTTAGAGGCCAAAATGAACGTTCTCATGTTGTAGCAGTAGCATGATTTGTATCCTGCACATAGTTGTACAAGTGTTGTAAAGTTCATATGAATATGTTGGATGTAATTAATACTCATTGATATGTGAATAGTTTTCTAGCTTTTATATTTTGCGAGTGTGCTTGCACTCTGTAGTTCCTTTTTGTTAGCCTGACTTATGTTATCTCAGCACCTTGCCAACCTGTCAGGTGCGTTGCAACTGGGTTGGTATTTATCAAGGGTTTGATTGTTATTGTGTCAGCTACTTGGGATACTGCGATTTGTTCGTAGAACGAGAGTGTAAAGGGTGGCGCAACCCCCGAGTGATCGATTTGTAGGAAAATAAGGAAAACACAGAGTTTTGGGGCACTTAGCTTTATTTATCCGCAGAATAGTACGAGGTACAATGTGTGGCTATGTAGCCTAGCTGAATAGCCTTATTTGTAATGTAAAAACAACTAGGGGTAGAAACGACATAGCCGTGCGACGTTCCAGGGGTTAGAGTATGTGACTCCTGTCTTGAAATCTTTAAGGCGATAGGCGCCACCTAGGATTACTTATGTAATCACGTAAGGTCCCTCCCAAGGAGACTCGAGCTTGAGATTCCCTTGTTGCTTGAGTCGCAGGACCAGGTCTCCTTCGATGAAGGATCTTGGGCGTAGCCTTTTGCTGTGGTAGTTGCAGAGGCTTTGCTGGTAGATCGTTGATCTTTCTGCTGTGATTTCTCGCGCCTCGTCAAGAAGGTCGACGGAGTCCTCGAGTGCAAGAGTTGACTCCTGCTCACTGTAGGCGACCACCCGTGGGGCTTTGTAGCGTACTTCCGCAGGTAGCACCACTTCAGCATCGTGCACCATGAAGAACGGGGTACATCCCGTGGTGCTGTTTGGAGTTGTGCGCAAGCTCCAGAGTACGGATTGCAGCTCGTCTGGCCAGCATCCGATGGCTTGTTCGAGTGGCCGGAGGAGTCGTTTCTTGACTCCGCCGCAGACGAGGCCGTTGGCCTTTTCAACTTGACCATTGGTCTGCGGGTGAGCCATCGAGGCGTAGCTTATGTTGATTCCCAGGTTTTCGCAGAATTCCTGGAACTCCTTAGAGGTGAAGTTCGTCGCATTGTCTGTGATGATGCTATGTGGCACTCCGAAGCGGTAGACAATGGATTCGAAGAACTTGATGGCGCTGGCTCTTGATTGGTTTGTCACCGGAATGGCCTTGATCCACTTGGTGAATTTGTCGACTGTGACTAAGAGGTAGACGTATCCTCCTCGCGAGAATTTCGGGAGCTTGCCGACCATGTCGAGTCCCCATTGCACGAAGGCCCTAGCTAATGGTATTGGCCGGAGTTCCGCGCCAGGTCCGTGCGGTTTTTTACGAATCGCTGGCAAGCGTTGCAGCTCTGGACGATGTCCTTGGCATCGCACATGGCCGTGGGCCAGTAGAATCCATCTCGTAGGGCTTTGGCGACAAGGGCACAACTGCCAGCGTGGTGCCCGTAGGTCCCTTCGTGGATGTCGAGGAGGACGGCCCTTCCGTCCCTGTTGGAGACACAGCGTTGGAGCACTCCTATGATGCTGCGCTTATATAGTTCGTTGTTGATGATGGCGAATGCCTTGGATCGTCACGCAATGTGTCGCGCGTCAGTCGGATCATCTGGCAGCCTCTTGCTGAGTAGATATGTGATGTAGGGTTGTGTCCAAGATGGCTCGATCATCATGACGCCCATTGGTCCTTCGAGTCTTGTATCAAGCTCCAGGTCGTCGAGTGCAACTGGCTCATTGGGTGGCGTAGCCCCCGAGTCTGTTGACGCACTTGCTTTCTTCTCTAGAGCCTTTGGCTTGATGGAGCGTTCGCAGATGCGCTCGAGAAATACCCCAGGTGGTATGGGGGTGCAGGTGGAGCCAATGTTGGCGAGTGTGTCCACCTCTTCATTGCTTTCGCGACCTACATGCCACAGCTCACAGCCATCAAAGTCCCCTTCGAGTGTGTCGTAGAGGTTGCGATAGGCGATCATGTTGTCGCTTAGTGTGTCGCACTCGTGCATCGTTTGGTTGACCACTAGTTTGGAGTCGCCATAGATGATGAGCCTCTTGGCGCCACAGGCTTTCGCCATCCGCATCCCATGGATTAGAGCCTCTTACTCAGCTTCATTGTTGGAGGCAGTGAACTGCATTCGCAGAATGTATTTCAGCTTGTCTCCTAGGGTGATGTCAGTATGACACCTGCGCCAGCGCCATCCTTTCATTTGGACCCATCTAAGTGCATTGTCCAGAGCTAGGACATATCTGGCTTTTCGGGGAGCTGGTTCTCCATCCAGTGCACAAGGAAATCAGGGAGAACTTGTGACTTGGTCATGTCGCGCTTTTTGTATGTGATGTCTCGTTGAGATGGTTTGATTCCCCAAAGCATGACTTGCCCGGTGGCATCAGGGTTATTGAGGATATGCCCGAGCTGGGCATCATTGACCACCACGATTGGGTGCTCCTAGAAGTAGTGGCGCAGTCGCCTGGCTATCATGAAGACACCGTACGCCAGCTTCTGGTAGTGCGGGTACTGTTGTTTTGTTGGCGTGAGCACCTCGCTGAGGTAGTAGATTGGGCGCTGGACCTCGTGGACCTTGTTCTTCTTCGGCTTGTTCCACCACAAGCACCATGCTGACCACCTGGTTGGTGGCGGAGATGTAGAGCAACAGTGGCTCCTTTTCGCGTGGAGTCACCAGTACTAGCAAGGTGGATAGTAGACGTTTGAGGTCTTTGAATGCTTCTTGCACCTCGTCTGTCCACTCGAACTTGTCAGTTTTGCGGAGAAGTTGGTAGAAGGGCAGTGCCTTTTCGCCCATTCGACTGATGAATCGACTGAGCGCCGCGATTCGCCCAGCCAGCTGCTGGATGCCTCTTATGTTCTTTGGCTTCTCCATGGCCAGTATGGCTTTTATTTTCTTCGGGTTTGCTTTGATCCCTCTCGCGGAGATGGGATACCCGAGTAATTTCCCAGATGGTATGCCGAAGGCGCATTTGTCTGGATTGAGCTTGATCCGGTAGCGGTCGAGGTTGGCGAAGGTCTCGTGTAGATCGTCGATTAGCAGGCTTCCTCTTTTGTTTTGATGACGATGTCATCAACGTAGACTTGGATGTTGCGACCAAGTTGGTTCTTGAGGCAGGCCTGCATGCACCGCTGATAGGTGGCTCCTGCGTTTTTAGCCTGAAAGGCATTGTGTTGTAGCAGAACACACCAAAGGGCATTGTAAACGCCATTTTCTCCTGATCCTCCTCCTTCATTCGAATCTGATTGTAGCCTGAGTAGGCGTCGAGGAAGCAGAGATTCTCACATCCTGCGGTGGAGTCGATGATTTGGTCGATTCGTGGCAGCGGGAAGTGATCCTTTGGGCAGTGCTTATTCAAGGAGGTGAAGTCCACGCACATCCGCAGGATATCCGTGTCTTTTTTGGGCACAAGCACTGTGTTAGCGAGCCAAGTGCTTTCCTTGATCTCGCGTATGAATTTTGCGTCGAGGAGTTTGTTGATCTCCATTCCGACTTTTGCTTTGCTTCTTGCATAGCAGAATTATGCGCTTGACCGCCTTGCGCGGATTTACGTTGAGTGAGTGCTCGGCGAATTCCCTGGGAACTCCTGGCATGTCCACTGGACACCAGGCGAAGATCTCCCAGTGCTCACGGAGGAATTCGACGAGCACGAGTTCCTATGCGGAACTCAAGTTGTTGGCGATGAGGGTCGTCTTTGTCGGGTCCGTTGGGTGGACCTGGACTTTCTTCGTGTGCACCGACGAGTCGAAGGACAGGTCGGGTGAACATGGCCTGCTCAGGGGAGGCAGACTATTGTCTGTCGACTCCTTCAATCTTGCGAGTTCCTCCTGCATGCCGAAGGACTAAGAGATTATGTTGAATTCCCTGTCACAGCTATCGGACCTCTCAAAGTTGTCGTTGATTGTGATTACGCCGTTTGGACCCGACATCTTCATCTATAGGTAGGCGTAGTGTGGCACTACCATGAACCTCGTCAACGCGACATGTCCGAGGATGCAGTGATATTGTGAAGGCCAGTCGACGACCTCAAAGTCGATGCGCTCTCGCCGAATGTTTTGCGGCATGCCGAAGATGACATCGAGGTTGATTTTTCCCAGGGGATATATGCCTTTCCCTAGGACGATGCCGTGGAACGTCATGTCTGAAACTTCCAAACACGTTAGAGGGATCCTCATCGCCCGCAAGGTACTCGCGAACATGAGGTTAATGCCACTGCCGCCATCTAGGAAGACACGACTCATGTCGAAACCCCCAATCTACGCCTCTAGTATGAGGGGACAATGGCCTGGACGAGGAACTTGGCGTGGGTGGTCACGCTTGTCGAAGGTGATGCAGGAGTCGCTTCCACTGAGGTACTCAGTGGTGGAAGGTGGAGAGTTTATCGCCAAGTTGACTTGGCGAGTGATGGACTTCTACACTCGATTTGAGGGACGCCCTTTTTGGATCATTCCCATGTTGCCCACGGCTCGTGGGTATGGTTCGCCTCCGTGATGCTAGACCAGCGCGGCCGCGGGTGGTGGTGGTCCGGGCGGTGGTGGAGGAGCTCCATGTGCCACAGCGCCTGGGGCGGCTCCATAGCCCCTGTTGACTACGTCATGATTCATCCATGCTAGGCCTTCGTGGAGTTTGAGGAACTCGCGGTAGTCCTTGAGAAGGTGGCTGGATTTCTTCTTGCCATCGTGCTTGTCGATGTAGAAGTGCATGTTGCATGGCCCGGACAGTTTGTCCTCGATAGATGTTGTGGGTGCCTCTTCGCGAGTGCGGAGTTGCCACACCAGCGTGGTTTTTCCGCTGTCGCGGTATCCACCACTTTGGTATCCGTTGTTGCAATTGTCGTCGCGTTTGTCAACGTAGCCGGCTACGACCATGTTGACCTCGTCGCGGTCATCGTAGACGCGCATTCAACGTTTGCTTCGGCGGTCGCGTCTGCGCCCAAGGTCGTCGTCGTCGTCAGAGTAGGTACGGTTTTTCAGCGAGTCTTCTCCGTCAGCCCACCGATTCACTATTTCCATTAGGTGGTCGATCATTTTGGGCTTCGAGCGGCCCAGCTCCTCCCTGAGCTCTATACGGCGAACACCGCCGTTGAATGCGTCGATTGTGCGGTCCTCCGAGATGTTTTCTCTGGAGTTCTTGATGATGGACCACCTCTGGATGTACGAGCGTAGAGATTCGCCCGACCTTTGATGGCAGCTTCTTAGCTCTTCGATTCACGCGAGTGTTTTGTAGGTGCCCTTGAAATTGCGCACAAAGCTATAGACCAGCTCTTCCCAGCTGCGAATGGATCCGCGCGGGAGATTGTTGAGCCATGCGCGGGCGGCGCCCTGCAGCTGTAGCTGCAAGCATTGCATGGACGTGCTTCGACTCTCGCCATCTAGTCTGACGGAGGAGATGTTGTCCTCCAACCAGATTTTCGGGTCCTGTAGCCCGTCAAATTTTGGGTTCTCTGACGGTAATTTGAACCCTTTAGGCATTCCCTTCTGCCTGATGGCCCTGCTGAAGTATCTGGCGCCACAGAGCTCAGTCTCGTCCTCTTCTGAGTCAGTCGAGCAAGCGCGTCTTGCCCTTGATTTGTCGATTTTGTGCTGTGTGAGGTCATCGCGCGCATCATAGTCGCGATCGTGCCGCCGTGAGTGGCGATGCCAAGACAGATCGTGGCTATCGTCGCTGGACGAAGGCGAGGAGTAGTGTTTTGCCAGTGCCTTGCTTTTCTTTGGCTCCGGTGCAGGCTCTTTGTCGAGGGCTGCCTTGACTAGTCCCAAGCCCGCGATCGTAGATCATTGCATGGCAGCTAGTGGATCTCTAGCTGGTGGTTGGTTGTTGAGGAGGTACATGGTGGCCGCCGTTACCGCGGCTTGCGGTGTCTTCAGGAGCACGTTGCCCCGTGTATCCACCGTCATGGAGCCGAAGTCGAGGACTTTCGCGGCTTCCACGCGCTCCTCCTCGGTGAGGTAGGCTAGTCGAGATCTTCTCTTGTTGGCCAGGTACTCGCTGCCTTTGGAGGAGGATCCTCCATGGGAGGAGAGCCTGGCTCGCCGAAGGCTTGATTCGTTCGCCGAAGGCTTCGAGTTGCGCAATTGCATGTAGCTGGCGTCTGCCTTCCTCCTTTAGTAGCCAATGGTAGCCCATCAACATGTCTTGCGGGGAGTTGAGGGGCAGAGGATTGCCTCGCAGAGCTTCTCGACAGCGGGCCCACTCGTTGTTGTTGAACTTGATCACCACGCGCTCTCTAGTGTGTTCATTCACTATGGTCAACGGTTCTCGTGCCGCTCCATTGTTGAGGGGTGCGTCGTTGCCACCGTTGGGGCCGCCATTGGGCGTACTGCCGTTGGGTGGTTCGGTGCCATTGGGCGGTCCAGTTCTAGATCCGGTGCCAACGTTTTCGCGATTGGCGGTAGTGTCGCCTGCGTTGATGACTGCGCACATGAAGTGGTTGGGGAAGCTGTTGCTTCCGTAACTTTCAGATCTAGAGCCGTAGGCTCCTTCTTTAGTGGCCAGGTCACCCAGATCGGATCCGCGACTGTTGTCGATGTCCGTGCTCCCAGCTGTTGCCGAGGCGTTGAGCTCGCTGAGGGTGCCGATTGGTGGCGGGAACCATGATGTTGGAGCAATTGCGGGTGTTGTCGGCTGGTCAGGCATGCAAAGCGTGCCCAGTTGACCAACCTGGAAGCGGAAGCTCCCAATTGCCAGGCTGATTCCATCGCCCACGGACTCAAAAGTCGGGCGAGTGGCCGACGTGTGGACGGTGAAGTCGAACGCGCCAAAGAGCTGGCGAATCTCCGATGTTGCGGAGTTGTGGATCGCGGTTGATGGGGCCGAAGAATCCGCGACATCAGCACTCCCAATTCCCACAAATGACGCCAATTGACAAGGGTTTAACTCGCCAATGCCCATTGTTATGGACTTGGGTTTTGGAGAAGGAGGGAGCGCTTGAGGCATCAGTCGGCTAGCAAACAAGCACACATGGACGCAAGTTTTACTCAGGTTCAGACCTCGTAGAGGTCCCTACTCCTGCTTGTCTTCTCTTGGAATTAACGAAGGAATCGAAGATTACACGGGCGCGCAGATGCAATCTGGCGAGAGTTGTGGAAACTAGGGTTGCGTGTGTCCTCCTCGCCACCCCCTCCTAGCCTTTATATAGATAGGCTAGGTCTCGGGTAGCAGGTCGAGTCGGTTACAGATTAGGGTTTTCCCTTTGAACTTTCTATCTTAAGCTTCTTCTTGTCTCGCAAGCAATTGAGAGTCCGTCGGCCACTCGAATTCTCCATTTGGGCCTTGGCAACACTGTGGGCTTCCGCCGTATCTGGACCGTATATCAAACTCGAGTACCTGTAGGTTATACCCATGTCACCCTCCTTTTGCAGTATCTGATATGGTCCAAAGTAACGGAAGTTGAGCTTGTGTGAAGAGCGGGGCATCAAGGACTGATGTACAGACGGTTCACTAGTAGGAAAACCCTTATAGCAGTGATTTCACTAGTGGCGTCCAAAATATAATGCACGCTACCACTTGCATACGAAATAGTAACAGTGTTGACATATTTAGAAATGCCACCAATAAACCCTAATAGTGGAAACGCAAATCACCGATTGCCATGCTAGTCCGAAAGGTGAAGGGTCCCGATCTTGCCGATCTAGAAATGCAGATCACCAATCACCATGCTGGCTCCATCATTGATGGTGTTGAAGGTTGAGCGGGTGGCTAGTGAATGGATGATGAAGTCGAAGGATCCAAGGCACATTCGTCCTTCTGACATCGATGAGTCGTAGATTGCCGATGATGGGGCCACCGAAGTTGCAACATCGGCGCACGAACTTCCCATAGAGGATGCCAATTGATCTAGCACTAGTAGGAAAATGCTTATCCACAGGGTCCTTATCAGTGGTGCACATGTAATGTGTGTCCCACGGATAGTTACCCGTGGTGCACTAGCTAAACCATGTGCCACTGACCTTCCCTTACCTGTGGCGCACGGTCCAAACGGTGCGCCACTATCACGTCAGCCCTAGCGCTGGCGGCCGACCCCGTCCATGGGCAGCATATCTGTGGCGCACGGAACCGACGTGCTCCACGCATAGAAGGGTTATTAGTGGCGCACGGTCTTCCCGTGCGCCACGGGTGTTGGTGGGCCCAAGCATCTGAAAAGGTAACAGATCACCTGCGACGCACGACCTAGAGGTGCACCACGGATATATTTTATCAGTGGCGCACGGTTTAGCAGGTGCGCCACGGATGTGTCGTGCCAGCCACGCAAAAAGGTGGCACTTTCCCCTACCTCCACTCGATCTAGCTTGAGTTGCTTCTCCTCCTCACCCCATTTTCTCCAACAATTTCTCCATTTTAAGTTGCCAAAACCTTTTTGGGTTGGATGGATCTATAAAGGAAACTCCTCTCCACCATGTAGATTCACTAAAGTAAGCGCACACATCTTTTCTCTCCTCTCCTCCACATCAAGTTTGACTAACCACACCACACGCTCTCTCGCGCGGCCTCTCTCGTCTCAGTGTAACTTGTGCTTGTTTTGTGTGTCTGGACGACGATGTTGGTGGTATATATGTTTGTGTTCTTGTGTACATGGATATATGCGTGTGTTCTTGTGTACATGGATATATGCTTGTGTTTTTGTGTGTGGACGACGGTGTTGGCTCGGGAGATGATGTTTACATGGATATATGCTTGTGTTCTTGTGTATGCTTTGTGTTGTGCAGGTGTAGGTGTGTGTGGTGCAATGAATGTTTGCCAAAAATGTTGATTCATTTCTGTTTTGGCAAAATTTTGCACTACTCATATGTCCTATTTATAGGGAAGGTCATGTCAAATTTTTGTATGCATGATTCTAAATATTCCCTTTTGCTCCATACCGTCGCACAAGCAACCATGGTGCATCAGATGAGCGAAGCTATGGTGGCTAGATACAAGGCACGCACGAGGGCCGTCATGATTCAGAACAACATGACTGAGATAAGATGTCATTGTAAGAGATGCAAACTTGGTACCCTAATCAAACCTGAGTCCGGGACATTGGAGAAACACTTGCTCATGGGTGGTTTCATGCCCGACTACATTGACGAGGACGTCAACAACAGGGCACCAGCAGGAAATGGTGCTCATGAAGATACCGAACATGATTATGATGAAGAAGATGCTGGTGGACATGATAATCATGAAGGATATGCCGGATCTGATGGTGGTGGAGAAGACGCGGACACGCAGACACCGCTAACTTCAGCTTTACGGGACCCTCATTTTCAAGAACTGCTCCTCAAGGAGACGAGCAACAACAAAGCTACTACCAGAGAGAAAGCCAAGCTGGAGCAAATGGATAAAGATGGGATTACTCCATTGTATCCTGGGTGCCGGCCCGAGCATACACGCCTGAATGTAACCCTCAAGGCTCTAGAGATGAAGGTGCAACACAATGGACCGACGTGAGCTTCAACCATATCATGGAATTCTGGCACGATATACTTCCTGAGGAGAACACATTGCCAAGAGGTATCGACGAGGCCAAGAAAGTCGTGTGCCCTCTCGATCTACCATACGTCAAATACCACACCTGCCTCAACGACTGTGCACTTTATCGAGGCGAGTACAAGGATATAACCACATGTCCGGTGTACGGCCATGCACGATACAAGAGAGGGAACACGAAAGTTCCTCAAAAAGTGGTATGTGACTTTCCTATCACTCCCCGTCTACAGTGGTATTTTGTAGACCCTAATAAAGCGAAGCTCATGCAATGGCATGCGGAAAGGGAGAAGCCCGAAGATGATCCGGAGAAGGATAAGATCCTGACACACCCTGCAGACGCTAGCCAGTGGCACGCATTGGACATGGAGTTTGAAGAGGAGTTCGGGATGATGCTAGGAACGTTATGCTAGGTATGAGCACCGATGGACGCAATCCCTTTGGCACCCAGAGTAGCACGCATAGCACCTGGCCCATGTTTGTATGGCCATACAATCTCCCCCCTAGATATGCATGAAGCAAAGGTACGTACACATGAGTATTCTTATTTAGGGGCCAAAACAACCGGGTATCGACATGCATCTGTATCTCGGGTTGCTGAAAGAGGAGTTAGCCACACTGTGGGAGACGCCAGCCCGTACGTGGGATGCCTACACAGGATAATATTTCCCTCTGAGAGCCGCGTTGATCAAGACGGTGCAGGACTATCTTGGTCTAGGATATGTATCGTGCCAGGTGAACCATGGACATGGTGCATGTGTCAGGTGCATGGAGAAAACCCCGCATATGCAGCTACCGAGGAATCTTGGGTCTTCAAAAACCGTGTTCCTAGGGATTCAAAAGTGGCTCCCCGTGGATCACCCGTGGAGAAAACACGGAGATCTGTTTAATGGTGAGGACGAGCTCGAAACAGCCCCATCTAGGAGGAGCGACGAGGATATCAATGACTTGCTAGAAAAATGGAAAGAGTGCCTCGCACCGAGAAAGAAGCGTCCGAGGACAAAGCCGCTACTAGGTGTATGGAAAGCGAGGTCTATTTTCTGGGACCTGCCGTACTGGAAATACCTCCACACGCCACATAGCCTTGACCTCATGCACATCACGAAGAACGTGTGCGAGAGTCTGATTGGCACTCTTGTCAACATGCCAGAGAGGACCAAAGACGGGCCAAAGGCAAGAAATGACCTTATCAAGCTGGGCATAAAGGAAGAACTTCATGGAGGATGCTTGATCATGATGACGACGATGATGATGCTCAGACGCAAGATACTCAAGGTCGTCGGTGCAAAAGGGCTAAGAGGAATGACTACTACTGCCCCCTTCCCGCTTCACTACGAGTGAGGAGGAGCTCCAGCAGTTTTTCAACGTCCTCGTCAAAACCAAACTTTCTATCGGTTATGGAAGGAAGATATCCCGATATCTGGAAGAAGCGAAGAAGAGGTTCTCCGGGATGAAATCTCATGACTGCCACGTGTTGATGATGCAGATACTTCCGTTTGCTATCCGAGGGATAATGGACGAGCATGTACATGAGACACTGTTTGGTGTCTATAAATTTTTCGACGTAATCTCTAGGAAGTCGATCAGTGTGAAGCTGCTCGATAGGCTACAAGAAGAGGTCATCCTGATACTATGCAAGCTCGAGATTTACTTCCCCATCCCCCCCGTGTTCCATGACATCATGGTGCATCTGCTAGTCCACCTCGTGGATGATATCATCCACCTCGGGCCGCTATTCCTACACAACATGATGCCGCTTGAAAGGCTGAACGACATTCTCAAAGGATTCGTTCATAACAGGAATCGTCCGGATGGAAGCATAGCCAAGGGATTTCTGACGTACGAGTCCATATCGTTCTGCCAGAATTATCTACAAAATGAGGATGATGATGGCTCGATTGGTCTGCCAATCAGGAGGCACCTCGGGAGGCTCGATGGATGTGGTCACCACAAGGGCCACACCCCAATGCATATCGTCTTCACTGGTCAACACACAGACTATGACAGGGCACATCGAGTCGTGCTACAACACATAGAGTTGATCAAACCATGGGTGCTAGAGGACAAAAGCTTAATTGAGAAGATGTTTAGGGACACGGGCCGACGATGGACTAAGGGGGACGTGACTAGAGAGCACAACTCTAGCTTCACACGTTGGTTCAAGAAAGAGCTACTCTAGCTTTATCATGGTAAGAGGCCTTCTACGGATGAGGAAAAACTCATATTCACCTTGTCACAGGGCCCCACGATGAACGTGAGGACCTATCAGGCGTACGACATCAATGGTTACACATTCTACATCGAGGAAAAGGACAAGAACAGCGAATATCAGAACTCCGGAGTCATGATGCTATCCTATGCAGACGAGGAATCCACTGTCAAGGAGAGATTCTTCAGTAGGATCAAGGAGATCTAGGAACTCGACTACTATGGAGACAAGATGCCGATGCTCCGGGTCATATGGGCCAAGAATGTTGAAAAAGAAGGCCGGTATTTCACCATGATGGTTATACCCGAAGCCAAATCATAGAAGGCATCTGGCATGAACATCCATGCAAAAAATGAGCCATGGGTACTAGCTTGCCAGGTGGATCAATGCTTCTACATTACCGACCCTGTAAGGCCTAGCCGCGTTGTTGTTAGGAGGGGGAAAAGGATCATTATCGTAATGGAGGGAGTGGCCACCGAACAAGACTTCGACAAGTACGGTGATCCGAAGATAGAATAGGAACTCAATAAGTACTTCAACAGACCTAGTGCTGCATCAGAAAGAAGGAAGACCACCCTACCCGCTAAAGGATGTCCGTACACAAGAAGAAATCCCCATGTTCCCGGGCTAAATTATTCAACCGCGACGAAGAAGGGCAAGAAGATCACCGTGACGAGATGACGCTAGCTCGTTCGGAATCGACATCGCAGAAGTGACTTTTTTGTGTGTGATGTGTGTGCACATGCATCAAGTCGATGAAACTATACACATGATACATATGGTTTTTTGGAACAATAATCATATATACATGATCATGGTTTTTTGGAATAAATTTTTTGTCTATTTGTATACATGTGTTTTTCCTTTTATATTTGTAAATGTTGAATTGTTCATATTCTAAAAATACTAGACAATTATTTTCTATTTTCTAATGAGTAAATATTACAAGGCCGAATATTAATTTCAAAATTTGTTAAATATAGTTTTGAATTAAAGAAAAAATGGGGGGGTGCCAGGATTCGAACCTGGCACCTAGGAGTTCAACCAACCAACCAACATAGTAACTAGTGAGGCAGGCTTGTGTTGCTTTCAACTCTGTACCGCGTGCCTTTTTGAGCTAACCTAGGAAACTCAGTGGTGCATCCCTAATCGATGCGCCACGGATTAGGGATGCGCCACTGAGTTTCTACACTTAGCCGAAATAACGTGCCGGACCTTCTCCCCTTTTCTCTGTTCGTTCCTTCTTCCTCTTGACCTGTTCCTCTCTGTTCGATCCCCACCGCCACCACCGTCCACCGGAGAGAAGAAGACGCCCCCGCCACCGGTGCCATCTTCTTCCTCTCATTCCTCGCCAGCGGAGAAGACGCGCTCGCCAGTGGAGAAGATGCACCTATGCTTCCTCTTGTTCCGATCACCTGTTGCCATCCGCCACCACCTGCGGAGAAGACGCGCCAGCGGGGAAGCCGTCGTCCACCTCAGGTTTGAGCCTCTCCCTCCCTTCCCCTCTCCCTTCTTGCTGTTTCCTAGGGTTAGGGTTCCTCCCCTCCCCTCCTAGCAGAACATTTTAGTACCCTGAAGAAGCTCACAGAATCTTCGGACTATGAGGCGAAGAAGCTTGTCAAGAAGCTCGTCAAGAATCTGGGGACTATGCTGCAGTCGATGTTCAACAAGATATGGAGTGCTTAAGTTATTTTCTGACCCCCAGCAGGCTTTAATAAACACCAATTTGATTTATTTTTAGTAGTAATTTGATTTGCTGTCTATAGTTAGTCTTCTTCTCATATCATATCCATTAGTGTGGTTCCTTTGTGTTTGTATATTGCAACTTCAGTGAAATTCAAGTTCTATCTTCAGTCTTGTCCTCATTCATGAACCAAGAATGCTCGATATCCCTATGTTTTATAGTAACTAGTGTTTCTTCCTCAGATACACCAAACAAGAATATGAGCATAATCCATAGACAAGGAACTTTATCAAACAGCTGATCCCTGTTATCCTGATCTTGAACCAGGAATGTTGGATATCCCGGTCTAGGAGCAATTCATTGTATTACATCCATCACCATTTTGATTTCCTGATGTCAAGAACCCAGACAAGAATATATCAAGATTAGGAAAGGGCAACACTTCTTTCAACTCTAACAAGTCTAGTAAATCCCTTGTAGTACTACGTAGCCAATACATCCAAACACAGCTCTGAGGCATCCACCAGCTCTATCAAGACTAGTAGGAGCAAGTGGGAGTTAGCAAGCAGAGTAGCAGACAAACCAACGGATTTAACCCATTGATGTTGGTTATACTTCCATCACCGCAAAATGCCATAGAGCAACATGCCGTGACAGTCAAAATATTTGGACAAGAACATGTTGTCCTATTAAAGATGAACACGTGAATCTCCATCAATTGCTATTTGTGGATCAGATTAACAAGCTTAGCTTGCACAGTTTAGTAATCAGAAAACCAAGTATTCAAAGTCTAGAAATTTTGGATTTAAGCTTAGTCACTACATTGCTATCTAAAAAATTGTTATCTAAAAGCTTAGTCAGTCCATCTCTTGGTTAGTATTAATGAGAACACTTTTGCTACTCCCTCAGATCCAAATTAGTTGTCTTGGTTCATCCTACTATAATTTGTTTTTGTGTGGCCTTAAAAAGAAGCTTTTATTTGAGTCACCTTAGAGGATGAGGGTGCCACTTGTGCTAGACCAGTGAGTTCATAAGAGAAAATAGATGGACATTGGTTACCCTTTGAAAAGTGACCTCGAGCTATTATGTCTCAGATTTTTAGTGCTTAGTATTCTTGGTATGTTGAATAATTGAATCAGTTTTACCCATATGTATATTGAAGCATACAAATAGCATGTACTGTACCTATGTAGACTGAATATGTCTAGCAGCATTATTTAGTGTTCAAAGTTATCTTTGTTCTTTATGTCCAGCAGCATTATTTAGTGTTCAAAGTTATCTTTGTTCTTTATGTCCAGCAGCATTATTTATACTTCTATGTCAATATATCCAGAATGTTTATGGAAAAGTGAAAAAAGTGAACTCTGGCAGATCTCTGTACCACCATATGAAACAGTGGTGTGAACAGTGTGATGGGATTATAATGAAATGGTGTTATGTGCATGCATGATTTTATGAATCAGTTTTGGTGGTGGATAGTTTTTTTTCAATTGTTGCAAGGATTCCAAACTGAGTGCTCGTTACTCCCGAAATGTTGATTCATTTCTGTTTCAGAGAGAAATGGGCACTCCTAGGTAGCCTTTTTTAGGGTAGGTGCTATCGAATTTTCCGATCGATTTCTCTTGTACTAATTAGTTGCATATACTTGTTTAGTGCAAAGATGTCGACCGGACAAGTAAATGATGGGGCCGGCCCTTCGAAGCAAATGACTATCGAAGAAGAAGCCCAAAAGGCCAACATGCCGTTTTGGCGGCTTTCCTAGAGGGAGGAGGAGGAGCAGGAAATAGCTGCCATGGCCGATGACTAAGAAGACATGGAGGGTGACGACGATGCTGGAACGAGTGATGGCCACGAGGATGACACCACCGATGTTGGCGGCAAACACACTGATGGCACCGATCATGACACCACCGATGCCAGCGAACGCACCGATGAGGGAGGATAGACGGATGGTGGTGCCGCCCCGGCAGCTAATAAGTCCATGAGGAAGAATCGAGACCCGCTGATGCTCGGCACAGAGCGCAGCGAATTCACCGAAGTGATAGTGAGCGGTGCACCCGTGGCGCCTGCAGCCCTTGCCGCTGGGTAGGGATACAACTCGGGTGCATTGTACGGGAGACCTTGATGGTCAACACGAGGAACCTCTGAGATCCCAGCAATGCGCATTTAGTCCAGCTCCTCAAGCAGAAGCTTCACAGACGCTACAAGTTCCCCCATGATTATGACAATCTTGAGGTCAAGAACAATGTGGTGAACGAGGCGGTCCTCATGAAGGTGAGCACCCTCTTGATCAACTAGAGAAGCCGGGTGAAGAAGCGGATAGAAAAAAATGAAAGCTGGGAGGATATAAAGAAGCACGAGCCACTGCTTGAACATGGTGAATATCTCCTCTTCAAGGAGGAGTTGGAGACTGATAATGCAAAATATTGGACGGCGTGGGGGAAGAAACTGCGTGACCAGAACATAGGTAACCATAGGCTTGGGAGCGGCGGTTACAGAGGAATAAAGCCAATTTGGGAGAAGGAGGACGCCAAGCTTAGGTGTCTTGGTAAACCAAACATGTTTGACAAGTTCAAGGACGAGGAGGTGAGGAACTTTGTGCGGGCCCGCTACTTCTTGTGCCCCATAACAAAGGAATTCAAAACCACAGATGAGGATTTTCAGAAATTCGAGAAACACCTGGTAAGCAACTAACCATGTGGATCTCAAGTCGATTGGCGATCAATAATGAAGCCAAAATTAAAAATGGGTTCACCTTCCTTTTGCAGAAAGATGAAATAGCGATTGAGGCAAGTTCTCCCACCACGGGGTTGTCGGAGCCATGGGACACTCCTTTCAACTAGGCGGTGAACATTGTCAATAAGAGGCCCAAGAACATGAAGATGACGTCTGGTGGACATGTTCCCGGCTATGGGATGACCACGAAAGTTGGCATCCACTTCAAAGAGGACTCAAAGATCAGAAAGCAGAGAAAGTCCAAGGTGGAGGATGAGCAGATCTCAAGGCCCAAGTGGTCCAGTTATCGGTGCAAATGGAGCTACAAATGGAGGAAAAGTTGGAAGCAAGGTTGCGCCAGATCATTCCTCCTCAGCTGTGGGAGGGTCTAGCCCAGTGGAATGCTGCTGGTGGAGTTGGGCCGATACCTGTGCCCAGCATGTCCGGCAGCAACTCGGCCCAACATGTGTCGCCAAACTTGGTGACCCTGCCATCCAACACCTTGGTGCAACCAGTCGCATTGCTGAGCCCGCCGGCGCCCAACACCAACTCGTAGCCGGCGGCGCCCAACACCAATACGCAGCCGGCGTTGCTTTGTGATGCACCCGAGCAGGAGCTGACGTAGCCCCACGTGTCCACATTAGCCGAGCTCAACGCCCTCACCAAGGTAACTAAATATGCTTCATCATAGGCCCGACTTCATACACCATTGTTGGTCTCTAATCGACTTCCATCTGATCATGATCCCCAACATGTTTTCCCGCAGGACGCTAATTGCACATTACTACAGTATGTGGATGGCGTGCTGAAGGATGTAGCCAAGGGTAGTATTGTCCAACCGAAGATGCCCATGATGCACAAAAAGTCGATCCCTGCTGGCATGTTCAGGGTCACCTTGTTAAGGATGTTGAAGGATTGCAACGACATTGACCCCCCCCCCAACCAACCTGAAGGAGCCGATGAGCATAGGGCACTTGGAGGTTGCTACGGTTGGCCCTTGCTATGGCCCAAGTCCTAGATCCGCCTTGATATAGCCAAGGAAGGGCGGCGCCCCACCGCCCCAACTAATAAGACACGGCCACCGGTGTTCGTCCCCACCACCAAGAGGCATCAACAGTTAATCGCACACACGCCGTTGCCACAACCCGAGGACGTGCATCGGGATGCACCTCACGTCGCCAATGATGAGCATGACGTCGACGGCTACCTCAACATCATGGGCACCGACAGATTCTACATGCCTCCTATTGGAGAGCCAGCCTCCCGCGGTCAACAACTCGGTCGTCCCATGCCATGCACGCAGCGTCTGCACTTCAGCGGTGCTTATGATCAAGATACACCTCCGGGTAATGCCGCTAGTCCATAACCCAACCCGATGGTGATCATTAGCCCCACTACACTCCACAAGGCGGTCGAAGAGCAGTTAGGACGATCCACTAATCCTGTCGAGGTGGACGAGAAGCCGAAGAAGGGCCGGAAGCATAGCTGGAGCAAGAAGGCTTCAAGCCAGCCGCTTCCAAAGAAGATACTCCAGGCTCGGGACAGCATGACATAAGAGCCTAGTGATTTCAGGGTGCACATAGCAGGTAAGCCGATTCTGACTAAGGATATGCTCGAAGTCGCGGGTGGACCCATAGCAAATTTGAATTACTCAATTCTTCATCTCGAGACCACCCTTCTTAAAGAGAAGAAGCCCAGGTACCCGGTCTTCACATGCGAGGTGCCATCGGGTCATGGCTTCGTCGACCAAGCACCCGTGGACATATTCTTCGTGCGGTATGAGGACATCTACAATCTCCTACACTTGAAGCAGCTGGACTATTACTTGGTACGTCTATACTCGCTCAATATGGCATTGAAGGCCAAGAGGGAGAATACCAAGGGCATCGTGATAGTGGACCCCTACTACATGCGTGAGGTTGTCTTGGCAAACAATGGGGATCGGGCAATGGTGGCAGAGTACCTAGGGAATATCTTCCATGAGAACTAGACCATTAATTCCATTCTTCTGCCTTGCTTTCCTGAGTAAGTAAACACACATTAGGCCGCCGTCATAACAAATTATTTCTTAGATTTTCGTTGTCCTCTTCCAACAATAATTAGTTCCATTTCAATTGTGTTGCTAGAGGCATATACTGCACACTCATCTCCATTTGTCCGAGGTTGTCGCAAGCAACGTACTTCGACTCATCGAGTGACACAAAGCCGAAGGACTACAGCAGATTCAAGAGAGTTCTAGATGATGCTCTACAAGTCTACGTCGAAAAGGGAGGCAAATTCTCCAAGGGGGGCAAGAACCAAGGATGGCAAACATATGTTCATGCACCACACGAAGTTCCCCTGCGCTAAGCAGCTGACCCACGGTGTGAAGGAGGCCTTCTACGTCCTCCATCACATCAAGGGGTTCATGCGGGATTCACGGATCGAGGCGCTGCCAGCTAATCTTCGACACTGGGCCACACAGTTGGCGGCGATCGATGATGTGGACCTTATGGAGGACTTCTGGTGCATCCAAACTCAGCTCTGTCAAATCATCCATGATGACATCAAAACGAAAGCGAGGGTCATGTATGTGCCGATCATGTTGAGTAACCGCGAGATCGAAGAAATGCCTCGACATGCAGCGCGTCACCAGAACGTTCATGACGAGAGAGGGTGTGACCCTGTTCCCGGTGAGGTATACATGATGTGTGTGTGCCTAGGTAGTAGTGTTGGTCATGTGTGTGTCGTGTCGTAGACTTAACTATCCTCATGATGTGTTTCCAAACTATCGTTTGACGTGTGTATCGTAAACATTATTAACTACCCCGGGCTAGTAAAACCCTTGACGGTCGATGTTGGACTTTCTTATATGATTGTCATCGGTGCTATATTTTATTTTAAGTTTATGAATCTTTGCTCATTTTTCTGATCATGCAAACATGTTTGTAGTTTGCCATTCTTTTCGTTGTATAATATATACTACATGCATGTATTGTCTATGCATGCCTTGTCTATAGAGATGGCGAAGTGGTACGTGGTATACAAGGGTCGGGTTCCATGGGTCTACGACGAGTGGGAGGACTGCCAGGCATAAGTGAACAACTTCAGCGGCAATACCTACAAAGGCTACAAGACAAGAGAGATGGAGGTAGCCAAGTGGAGGAGATACATGTGGAAGAAGAACCGAATGAAGATCTTGATCATGGTCTCGGTGTTGCTCCTCGTCGTCGCCGCTATGCTCTATTTGATCATAGTCTAGGGTGATGGCTCTATGCATGTGTAATGTGATGATCGAATTTGTAATGTGATCGACCGAATTTGTACTACCACACTTTGTGTAATAATCTAATAAGACTGGAATTCATATTTGATGTATTTCAGCACTTTGGATCACTATCATCTTAGATTCGGTGTATTGTTGTATATAACTGCTGTATAAGTGTCATATAAATAAAAAATACAATCGACTAGTCAGTGGCACACCGTTTTTTAGGTCAGTGGCGCACCGTGTACACATGCGCTGCTGATAATATCCGTGGCGCACAGCATGGTGGTGCGCCACTGACTACCCTACTATCCCGTGCCGGGGCGTGCGCTGCTGGTAATATCCGTGGCGCACGGTATGGGCATGCGCCACTAATTACCCTGCTATCCAAGGCGCACCAGGTTGTGTACCACTGACTACCCTGCTATCAGTGGCGTATTATCAGTGGTGCACGCCCCATGCGCCACTGATAGCCCATTTCCCACTAGTGTGGGGTTAACATGTCAATGCCCATATTTTATGGACTTGGGTTTTGAGGAAGAGCGACACGCTAGAGACTTTGTCGGCTAACAAACAAGCACATGGGGACACGGGGTTTACTCAGGTTCAGGCCCCTAGAGGGAAAACCCTACTCCTGCTTGTCTGCTCTTGATTGATGATGAACTGAAGGTTTACAAGGGTGTCAAGATGGCAATGGTGTGCAGATTGAATCTGACGGTGTGTGTAAGAGAGATTGATTACCCTCCTCATCACTCCCTCATGGACCTTATATGGGGGATCCAGGTCTCGGGATATGTCCAAGTCGGTTACATATCACGGGTAGAGCCCTAAACATTCCTATCTAATCTAGTCGCATCCGCCAAGGAGTCACATCCTTCATGGGCTTGGCCTCACCCAAATCGTCATGGGCTTCACCGTCAGCAGCAGATCATCGTGTGGGTATCCCATTGGGCTGGACTAGATAGGCCAATAGTAGGTACCCATAGGGCATACCTATGTCATGTTCTCCCAAGTGGATGAGACTTTTCTGATCAGTATGTATCACAAACTGATGATGTTGGAGATACAATTTCCACTTGCCTAGTGCTAGCAATATTACTAGACATTCTTTAGCATATGTTGACAGGGCCTGATTTTTGGACCCCAACGCTTTGCTCATGAATGCCAAAGGGTGACCCTGTTGCATTAGAACTGTTCCTACCCCATAAGAAGATGCATCAATCTCCAACACAAATTATTTCTGGAAATTGGGTAGAGCTAACAGTGGTGCTTGCGTGAGTGCTTCTTTTAGTGCCTGAAATGATTCATCCTCTATCTATGTCCAAATATAAGGGATATTCTTCTTGAGCAATGTTGTTAATGGCTTACTGATGACACCAAAGTTTTGTATAAATTTCCTATAATAGCCGGCCAGGCCAAGGAACCCTCTCAATTGTTTTAAGTTTGTGGGCACTGGACACCTCTGGATTGCTTCCACTTTTGAAGGGTCAGTTGCCACTCCTCTAGAACTAATGATGTGACCCAGATATTCCAAACAAGACTGAGCAAAAGAACACTTTAATCTCTTCACAAAGAACTTGTTCTTTGATAGGATAGAAAACACTACCTGAAGATGATGGATGTGATCTTGTAGAGTGTGGCTATACACCAGGATGTCATCTACAAAAACTAGGACAAGCTTTCATGTGTTCTTTGAAAATTCTGTTCATTGTAGCTTGGAAGGTGGCTGGAGCACATGTCAATCCAAAAGGCATCACTCTGAATCCAAAGTGGCCTTGATGTGTTCTAAATGTAGTTTTTTCCTCATCTTTCTCAACCATGTGAATTTCATGATACCCTCACTGCACATCCAACTTGATGAAAAGTGTTGCTCCGTGTAACTCATCCATCAATTCCTCCACCACTGCATGGGGTATTGATACATTGCAAACGTATCCATAATTTTTGATGTTCCATGCTTGGTTTATATCTATTTTCTTATGGTTTGTCCACACTTTGGAGTACTTTTTATACAATTTCTTGGACTAACCTATTAACAAGATGCCACAGTTCCAGCTGCCTGTTTTCTGCTGTTTTTGGTCCAAGAAAGTCAGAAAATGAATATTCTTGGAATTGGACAGGACAAAAGCCAAAGTCAATTTTTCACCGAGGGGGACACGGAGCAAGAATACGAGACGGAGAGGGGCCAGGGGCCGCCCACACCACCTGGCCACGTGGCCAGGCCTGGCCCATGCCAGGGGGTGGTGTGGCCGCCTAGGGCACCCTCTCGGCCTCCCCTTTCGCCTATATATTGCCTTCGATACAGAAACCCTAAGTACCTGATCAAAAATCCATGAAAGAGTTTGTAGCCGCCATCATCTCCATCCCTAGATCGGGAGGGATCTAAAGCTCTTACCGGCACCCTGCCAGATGGGAGAATTCACCCTGGAGGCCTTCTTCATCACCATGCAAGCCTCTGGTGTGATGCGTGAGTAGTTCATCCTTGGACTACAGGTCCATGTAGTAGCTAGATGGTTGGTTCTTCTCCTTTGTGCTATCATGTTTAGATCTTGTGAGCTCCATTCATGATCAAGATCATCTATTTGTAATCATACATGTTGTGTTTGCAGGGATCCGATGGATATTGATATGCTATTTCAGATTGATTATTGACTCTATCATGTCTTTGTTATTTGTGATCTTGCATGCTCTCCGTTGTTAGTAGCTATCTTGGCCGAGTAGATGCTAGCAACTCCAAGAGGGAGTATTTATGCTTGATAGTGGGTTCATGCCTCTAGTAATCTAGGGAAGTGATAGAAATCTCTAAGGTACTACATGTGCTGTTGCTACTAGGGAGAAAACAGCAATCCTTTGTTCATAGAACAATCGTATTGTTTACTTTACACGCAATGCTTAATGCAATTATCTGTTGCTTGCAACTTAATACTGGAGGGGGTTCGGATGATAACCGGAAGGTGGATTATTAGTCATAGATGCAGTTGGATTACGGTCTATGTATAATGTTGTAATGCCCAATCAAATCTCATAGGAGTCAAGATGATTAGTATATGCATGTATGCTTTCTCGATGTTTGTCAATTGCACCGCTATAATTTGTTCACCCAACATGTCATCTATCTTAAGGAGAATCACCACTAGTGAACTATGGACCTCGGTCCTTTCTTTTACCATCAATCTACAATTGTTTACTGTTCTCTATTTAGTTTCTTCTAGCTATTGCTTTCTTCCACACAATACGTTTAATCCTTTGTTTTTAGCAAAACCGGTGAGATTGACAACCTCATTGTAAGTTGGGGCAAAGTTATGTGGTTGTGTTGTGTAGGATTCCAAGTTGGAAACAACACCTTGGAGGTGTTTCCTGGCTCCTACTGGTTTGATAACCTTGGTTTCATAACTGAGGGAAAACTTACTATTGTGCTCATCATACCTTCCTCTTGGGGTTCCCCAACGAGCTCGATATCAACCACGAGCCAAGAAGTATTTTTCTGGCGCCGTTGCCGAGGAGTCAAGGACAGCTTCACAAGGGGAGTCCTTCATAACCAATCTCTTTACTTTGTTTTTTGTTTTTCTTAGTTTATTTCTGCTTTGTTTTCTTATTTCTTTCTATCAAAAACACACACAAAATTTGTTCCTGCTATAATTGTTATTTCTGTTGATCTGTTATTGTCTTGCTTTATCATGCTTTGTATCAATGGTGGGTTTCTTTGAAACTAGATCTTATTGGCAAGATGGGTTCATGGAACAACAAAAATATATGAGGAACACCGCTTGTCACAAAAAGGGAAACTCTTATGGGAACAAATTGATAAATTGTGTACCATTGCTAGAAAAATGTGCTCTACTTATAATGTTACTTATTTCTTTGATAAATCTTGTTGTTGTAGGTGGTATAAACACCTCACTTTTCAATGTGAGTATAATGATGATGTTACCATATCTTCTTATGTTAAGGGAAATTATGACTTTTATGATGTGGGACAAATTGAAGAATTTATTGCTTGGAAGGGTGCATTCGAACTTGTTTATTTGCTTGAAAATACCGATGATGCACCTTATAAATATGAGGTTTATGATATACTTAAATTTTGCTTTGATAATTACAAGGTAGAGAATGGATATATTCTTGAATATCTTATAGATGCTCTCCACCAACGGAAGAGACTAATGCCTTGCAGGAGCCTATGGAAGAAGAAATTGCTGAAACTGAAAGCTCATTGGATGAAAAAGAGGAGGAGAGTGATGATCAAGAGGAGGAAGAATGGATCTACCCACTCCTACCTTCTAATGAGAGTAACTCTTTACCCATTACATTATTTGATTATCCTCCATGCTTACCAAAGGAGGATGAATGTTATGTTCCTATGGATTCTTTAGAAAAAAATTATGACAAAGCTCTAGATGATGGTCCTATATTGGTTTATCATATTAATTGTACTACTATTGAAAATGAGATTGATCAGTCATCTTGTTATAAAATTGTTAAAAGTGGGTCTGAAGGTTTTAATCCCACTATTTTTGAGCTTGAAAAAAATTATGTGTTTGTATATCATGAAAAGCATGGTTTATGTGATAGTTATATCGTTGAGTTTATTTATGAGGCTACTGAAAATTATTATGAGAGGAAAATATGGTTGTAAAAGTTTTCATGGTACTGAAACACCTCTCTATTTGTTGAAAGTTTTGAAGTTACTCTCGTTTTATCTTCCTATGCCTGTCACTTTGTTCTTTGTGAATTTATTTGTGTATAAGATTCCTATGCATAGGAAGTGGGTTAAACTTAAATGTGTTTTGAATTTGCTTCTTGATACTCTCTTTACTTCAATTCATATTTCTTATGTGAGCATCATCAAAATTCTTATGCCTAGCTCAAAGGCATTAAAGAAAAGTACTTATTGGGAGATAACCTAAAAGTTTTAATTGAGTCTTGGAAGTTATTACCTCTGTAATAAGCGCTCCTTCTCATTTTTGTGTGATTTTTGTGCCAAGAGTAACCACTAATGAGAGGGAAGTAATGCTTGGGAAAGTTGCTGTCTTGAAACAGATTTTTGTGCTTCATTGTAAAAATTCGTGTAAAATCTCTGTACTTTGTTTTGAGGCTTGAATTTTTGTTCTTCTTCCCTAGGTTATTATATAACTTTCGTTAGTTCAAAACTTTTCGATTTGAGCAACAGAAGGTCTTCGAAAAAATTAGTTTTTACTTGCTGGTCTGTTTTGACAGATTTCTGCCATTATTTGCATTTTCTTCTTATTGATTCCTTTTTGAGTTTTTTGGGGAATTGAGCTTTTTGAGGGAAGTGCTACAGTAGCTTGTATTTTAATGGAAGTTTTATTGGTGTTGGAACTTGTAACATCCCAGCATTAGATCTTAGAATTAAGCTGAGATTAGGTGTGTGCATTGCATTCATGCATAGAAAATCCGGGGAATTTTCACGCAAAACTAAAAGAGTGTAGAGGGATCGAGATCTCTCTTGTTCTGATGAAAACACCAGGGCAAGTGTTACGGATTTCGACATGACCTCTACTATATTTTTGTGTCTTGGGAAAACAATTCAATTCATATTTGAAATTGAGAATTGAAATACAAATTTATTTCATCATACAATAGATGGACCTTTAAAAATATTAATGGAAAAAGAATTGCAATGAGGCAATAAAATGGATTCCTTTTTATAATAAATGTATATTACAATATTCCTTATAATAAGTACATCACAATAGTATGATACAGAAGAAATCTTATATATAAGATGAATATAAAAACTTTATTGTCCTTTATATAATAAACAAAAGGATACTTCTTATTCTTTTCTCTATTAAGTAGCAACAAATTAAATAAAATGTAACAATGGAAGATTACATTACATAAATATGAATTCAAGAAACTACAATTCTCAAATTACAAAAGAGAGAAAAAGATTAACTTTATTAATAGTACATAGTATTACATTGTCTGTACAATTTCCAAACAAAAGAGGAATTACAAAAGAATAAAGAAATTCCAACTAGATACTAAATTTTTTCTTTATCTTGTAATCTTCATATTCCCTGTCCCTGCAAAACAAAAACAAAAGACAAGAGAATAGAAGAGGGAGATTAGTGTTAGTTGTACCCTCAGATTTGCAATGAAATGCATTGCTAATATCATCATTGGGTATTTCTCAAAGAGGGTCCAAATAGTAGTATATGTTCTTATCTAGATTTTTGCCTCAGTTCAACATCAAAGCTTTATAGGTCAAGGGAGTATCTGCAAGCAATTTCACAGTCCAACATTAAGGCAATATCATGCCATGATCATCGAACATCAAGATAGCAACACATCACTCATAAACATGTCTTATTGAGTAAAACCTAGTCACAAATTCATACAAACATCCTCAGAATACGTGTCAACTTATTCAGATAAAAACGAGCATAGGTTCATGTAATAACCTGTTGACAGAAGCTACTGTCAATGGTTCTATATCAAACATGGAAATAGGATCATTGTTTTGTACTCACAATAGTATCACACTTAGATCCACCTCTACCTTCTCTGACAATAACAAGTATTCTAAAATGAGAGCAATCCTAGACAGGGTTCACAACCTAAGCCAAGGGCATAGGAGATAGAAGGGGCAGAGAGTAGGATAGAGGAGAAGGAAGAACATACCTATAGTCCTCACATAAGCGTGAGTAGAGGAAGCAGACCGGTGATGGAGAATAAAGGGCTCGGTGGCATGGTGGCACAGGGAGCACCGGCGGCACTGCAACCTGCACCAAGACACACCATCGGACCACACTGCTATCACCAAATGCCACACCACCGTGGGAGTCACCGGGGTTGCGGTCAAGCACCGCCATCCCGCCAGAGTTTAAGCAGATTGGGGTCGAGGAAGGGAATGTCCTGGTCTCCCTCGAGCAGCAGCCGGGGACATGGGGGGCAGAGGAAGTAATCGACAGAGAAGATCGACCAGGGCCTCATCGGCAGGTAGCAGTGCCAGAGATGGCCGGCGACTGGCCGGCGATCGGCCGGAGCGACGCTAGTGGCGTCGCATCGTACGACCAGAGGGGTGAGGATAACGCGTGCGTGTGTATGTGCGTGAGAGAGGAGTGGGCTGGGGTCGGTGTTGAGTGTTGACCCCGAGCCTAGTTAGGCCAAGTTGGGCTAGGTGGGTCAGTCGGTGAGCCTGGCCCAGTTCCAAAAGAAATTCACAAAATAAATTATTATCCCATTTAGTAAATGACCAAAATACCCCTGAGCCTAGCTTACACTCTAGAAAAATATAGAAAAATCTTAAAAATAATTATAATATATCAAACTAATCATAAAAATAATATACCTAAGAAAAATATAACATGACTTGTTTGAGTTAAATAAAATATAAATAAATATTAATACCATTAGGACCTAAAAGAAATTTCATAAAATAAAATAAAGAATTAAAATTAAATAAAAATCATTTTTACATATAAAAATGAGTCTACTATTTTATAAAAATACTAACTTAATTGTTTACAAATACAGCTTAAAGCAAATATTTAAAAATATATATTCCTTTATGGAATTTTGTAAAAATAAGGATAACACCAAAAATCAAATAAAATTCACTTCTAAGATCTTAAGTAAGCATGTTTTACTAGAAAAATACTAATTATATTATTCCAACATATTTTAAGGTCATTAAGAAATAAATCCTTATTTATTATTTAGTTGGTAAATTCTTTAACAACATTCTTAAATAAGAAATAATCATAATTTTATATAGAACCATAAATCTTGTACATTGAAATACTATTTCTAAAACCATAACTTAAGTCTATAATAATAGTTAAAAGTAAAACTATTAACATTTAGAAAACTCACTTAAACTAAAATTAAATGAACCTATACCTTCAAAAATGCTTGTTATAAGATTTAAAGTTTATAAATACTTTTACACACATCACACCCTAGATCTAATTCTGTTTTATAGTTAACTTTTGTCTATTCCAAATTAAGTCACAAGGTATCTCAAATCCAAACTTATCGAACAAACGCAAAGTACGTCGATCACATTTCACTAACCATAAAGATTGGTTAAACCTTATCAAAGAAACCTTCTCTTCAAAAGTTATTCGTTTTCCCACTTCAAACAACAATCTCATCAACCTAAAATATGGACTTCCTTAATAAATACATAATATCAAAGAACTCTAAGCATGTGTTGTTATATTTACTTTATATCATACATGTTAGTCTTAAATTCCTTGTATATGTATATTAACTTATAAAGTAAATTTATAGACCAACTAAATATTAAGGAAATCACTTAAATTTAACTCATTCACCATATTGGGGTATTACTCCAGGGTTTTCTAAACTGCATTACATTACTTATGCATAATTGCATTCTGCTTCTTTAAACATTAGTCCTTACCGGACCAATAATGTTGTTTACAGAATTTGGATCTTATATTGTCTTGAAGACCATGAGTGCATAATCTTGCAATCACAAAAGGCAAGTTCACAACTTGCTCATGTCCTTTGATTATTTTCTATGCTTGTAACTCAACTGTGTCATCATCTGCATTTCAAAAAGGACAGAACAACCAATGTCGCCAGTGATTCTAGCGCCGTATATTATGCGTCAACCATAAGACTTGGAATGGGATGGGAAAGTCAGTTGTATCTTCTTCCTTTCATACGGAGGCAAGATGACCTTATCGTGATGTTGGGATTCCCGGTGTGGATCCAACATATGGGTGGGCACCCTTAGGCCCCACAATTTTGGTGTCTATATTATCTATGAGTGGCTGCTGGAGGTATAGTCGGACCTTTATGGAGCTTACCAGGGGCATCACCAGCTAATAGAGTCTTCAGGAACTCACCATGGTTGTAGCCTGCCCTAGTTGGGGGCTTAACGGAGGTGGAGTCAGCCCCGGAGGGTCGTACAGACATATGGGGTCGTGGAGAGGGCAACGATTGGCTTGGATCTTAGACTGGGCCCCACACCAAGGAAGTGTGGACGAGAATGCAACTCGGTTGTGCAACAAAGCTAAGGTCTCTTGTGGGAAAAGTGACGCACCTCTGCAAAGTGTAAGAATTGTGACATGTTACTCCCTGTTCCGAGAAGGATCTACGAACGCGGCAGGAAAGGAACCCCACGAAGGTTCTGGTTAACCTATGAAGGCTGTCGGACATAGTTTTCAGAATAAAAGCAACCTTTGAAGAAATGTTTATGAAAACCTGCATTGCCTATGACCTATGGTCTATGGCTGTAGAGTTAGTGCATCATACACTCCTTTTTAGTGAACTTGCTGAGTACGCTCGTACTCAACCGTACCTTCTTAACCCTTGCTAGATTCTAAGCCATTGAAGACGACGTCAACATCAATTTCTGCTCAAGAAACCATCATTGACAACTCAAGTTCTTCAATAAAGTTAATGAAGTCAACATATACATCAGCTAAAGTGAAGATAAAGTGTTAGTTTAGATAGGAATAGATTCTCTAGCCATAAAACCTACTTCTATAGAGCATTGCAATAGCAACACTGGCAATCCAAATAGTTTATATACTAGTCGTAGCTACTAGATAGTTCTGAGTTATTACTTATGGTTCTTCTTTGTAAAAAGTTTCTTTCTCTCTCTTTAACCTAGAGTGTTCTCTGGATCTTATGTAACGAGTCGAGTTGTAATCTATAGTCATGTCTTGGACCTGTTGTATTTTTGTTGTACCACTCTGAGGGATGTAATACTAGTGAACGGTGTTTCATTGGTGTTATGTCAACGACTATAGTGTACTACATCATGCAGTGGTATGCTGGGTCACCGCAGAACTGAACCCAAAGACTTATTATCTTGAGTGCACTAATGTTGCTAATAAAGATTGTGTGAAGTTTTGTATGAAGGAAAAAATTTAGGTGTGAGGAAAGAATGATGTAATGAGATGAAGAATGGAGTAAAGCTCAAGCTTGGGGATGCCACGCGTCACCCCAAGAAATATCCAAGAAGTACAAGCGTCAAAGCTTGGGGATGCCCAAGGCATCCTCTTCTTCATCAATAAAAATCTCAGGTTTCTTCCATACACTTCATTTTTATTGTTTCATGCACAGTTGTGTTGTTCTTGGAGCGTCTTCATTTTGGTTTTCGTTTGCTTGGTTTGCTTGAATAAATTGGTTGCACCCCCTCTTTCATACATTAGTTTTCAAATAGGTTGGTTTGGATTGGAAAAGAGTAGGAAAAGTTCATGCTTAAGTGGTAAAAGGAGCTTGTTTTTGACGGTGGCCTATGCTTTGTCATGTCATGCTTGATATTGTTTTGGCTTTATGCTTAGTGATTTTTGCTGTAGCATGACATGTTATAAACAATTGAGATTGCTTAATGTGCCTTGAAAGAATCATGTGTTGTTTTAGCATATTAAAGCATAGTATTATGGTATTCTCCTTTGATGCTTTTTTTGGGTTGACTTGACGCATGCTCACACCATGTTACGACTATCCCAAGTCACCATAGCCTTTATGATCCTTTAGTTTTCGACTTTATGCTTTAATTAATGATGTTTTGTTGCTTTGCATGATTATGTCCATTATTGCTCTCTTAGTTGGTCGCTCCCAGTCTTTTGCTAGCCTCCATAACCAAGTATGAGTTCCACTCATGCATCCAACTCGAAATAAAACCAAGTTAAAGGGCATGTATGCCCCCATGTGTGGTTTTGGTAATTAATGACAATCCATATGGACTAATGTGCAAATTGAGTTCCACTTGTAGGTTTGTCCATTGGCATCGCTTGGACCATGTGTTGGTTTCAAGGATGAAAAAGAAGAAGCATCGTCCAAGGGCATTGTGCCTATTGGAATCAAGTAGAAGAAGAAGAAGAAGATCAAGTATGTCTTGAAGAAGAAGATGGAGTTCCTCATGGCTATTTTCAAGACATCATCAAGAATTAAAGTGCAAGCTCAAGATGCGCCATCTCTAGAAGATCTCATGCTTGAAGCTTGCCATTCTCGGCAATCATGGATTGATGAAGACAAGTTCGAAGAAGAGGCTTCCCCATGGAGTATGGGGGAGCATTTCTTAAGACTTCATCAAGCAAGATCAAGCAAGAGCAATCAAGAAAGGTGTTCCATCTTGAAGGTGACAAGATCGTCTACATCAAGCTCAAGTGGGATGCTCAAGGCAAAGGTATGATCTTGATAGGGTTTCTATTTTACCGGTCTCTTGTAGTGTTGGGAGACCGGGTTTAGGATAGATAGCCTTACTATCAATAGGGGCTCTCTGGTGGGTGTCTCGTTCGTATCTTTCGGAGAGAGCTCAAACCTTTGCATACATAGCATCATCTTTCTTGGTTGTTGTTTGGTTCTTTTCCATGTGAGGATCTAGAGCTTGTGGTTATCTTCATAACAAGCTCTAATTCATCAAAAACGGATTTCCCTTGGATATCTTATTGCGTTTTTGATCTTGCGGGTTTTCTGGCTCCACACCTTGGGAGGTATCTCACATATATATTCATGGTATTTTCTCCCTTGGTGATACCCAATATATTCGATTTTTTGTTGGATTCTACACGTTGTTATCTTTCCAAGAAAATTGGATTCATCTCGTTTGGAGTTCGGATGCAAAAGTTGTGGCGGTTCTGGTTCTGGAGTTTTTGCTTGGCCGGTTGTTCGGGCCAATTTGCCGCCGGTAGTACCGGTGTTAATTCCGCCCCAACTTCTGATAAACCCATTTTTGGTTCAGTACTCTCTCTTCCTTGTTAGCGCTATTTGACGGAACTTGGATCGGATTTTCTGGCGGTAGTACCGTCCCCACCGAAAGTTCCGGTGGGCGGCGGTAGTACTGACCATGCTCGAGTTTTGGTTCTTTTCGCATCGTGTTTCTGACCGTTGGCTGGGTGCCACCGGTAGTACCCGGCACCCGCTAGTACTACCAGCCGTGCGCGAATATATGAGTAATGGGCAGATCGGGGAGCCCTTTAAAAGGAGCTCCCCTTTCCCCTTCGGGTTACACTAGCTTTTTCTTGGTTTTGCCCTTCTCTCTCCTCCATTGTTGACCTTGAATAGCTTGCCCTCTCCCCTTCCCCCTCCTATGATTCTTGCATCTTTTTGAGGGATTTGAGAGAGAAGATCTAGATCTACAAGCCCCACCAAGCCAAATCCCTTCTTTGTGAAGGAATCCTTGGGATCTAGATCTTGGAGAGTTTTGTGTTCTCCTCTTGTGTTCTTCCTCCCTTATCCCCCCAATAGCTTTTGTAGCTTTGGTGGAATTTGAGAGTGAAGGACTTGCCTCTTGCATTTGGTGCATAGATTTGAGTTCTCCTCGGAGATTCAGCGAGTTCAAGCCCTTGGGCTTGTTTCTCTTGGGTTCTTGGAACCCTAGACGGTTGTGTGGTTGGATTGTTGACCTTTTGTGGTCTTGTAGCCTTTTGTGGTATTGTTGCCTTTTGTGGCTTTGTAGCCTTTGTGGCATTGTTTCTTGGGATCCCTCCAATTGTTGTGGAGTTTTCCTCAAGCCTTGTACGGGTTCGGTGACCGCCCTCAAGTGTCCCATAGTGGAACGTGAGTAGGCCTTTGTGGCGAGCTCACAGGAGAATTGGGTGAGCCTTTTGTGGCATTGGTAGGTTGCGTGCCTTCGCATCCTGGGGTGAGGCCTTGTGTGGCGTTGGGTGAGCATCGATCCACCACACCTCGAGGTGAGCCACTTGTGGCGTTCGAAGTACATTGCGCCCCCGCACCTCTCCAACGGAGACGTAGCTTCATTGGAAGTGAACTTCGAGAAACAAATCATCGTCTCTGCGTCCATTGGTTATCTCTCAACCGAGCCCTTTACTTATGCAATTTACATTGTGATAGCCATTGTGCTTGAAGTATTATATCTTGCTATCACCTTGTTGTTTATCTTGTTTATCATAGGTTGTTGGTGTACTTAGTGAACCTAGTGAATATAGGTTTTGGCTTGATAAACTAAACGTTAAGTTTGATTCCACATTTATTAGAGCCTAAACCGTAATAATTTTAAAACGTCTATTCACCCCCCCTCCCCTCTAGGCGATGTCGGTTTCCCTTTCACCAAGTTATTCCAAAAAATCCACCATACCTACCTATTAGCATTTGCTATTCCAAGTATATTCATGTTTTTATCTACCTTCCGAATTAAACTTGTTATGAGAAAACTAGTGATTAAAGCTCTCACGAACTTGATGGCACACTTTACTTTTCTTGCCCTTAATAAACTTGAACCATTGTGTCATCTATGCTCTATATGCTTGCACTTATATGTTGGGGATTAGCAGAACCATGCTATCATGGGGAACGCTTTCAACATTGCACTTGTACATTGTACCTAGTTGATATCATGCTCTTTTGTCTATGGATGTCGTCGGTGTGAAATGAAAGGGGAGCTTGTAAGTCCATGGAGTTATGTATGTGTGTTAGAGAAACGCCTAGGCCCCTGGTCTAATCCATGCCTAATCATGGTGGAAACCTGCAGCGTAACCATAATGAGCAATCTATGAAGCATTCTTCTTATAAAAAAAGAGAGATAGAGATTGAGAAAAAAGAGAAAAAGAAAAAAAGAGATGAGAAAAGAGGAAAGAGAGAAAAAAGCACCATTTTCCCATGGTAAATAAGAAGATTGCTAAGATGCTCGTTGTCTGCTTGCCTTGTCATTTTGATATGGGGATTCTTCTGTATCGTCGGGCAAGGGGTACCCCGTTGGCGGTTCTCTATGATACACATGTACTTACTATGACAAGAACTTACCGGTAACTAAACTTGAGTAGCATGAGGAGCGACCCTCCTATTCAAGGGACACGAGATTTCCAACTTATACTTTGTCAAGCATGTACTCCATCTCGAGAGAAAGATTACGGATTTGTCCCTGGACATGCATACAACGGAAGACCCTGTAGTGCTGGTAAGCTTTAGCAATAAACCATTTTTATGTGTTTCACCTTTAAGTTATTTCGCAACACTAAAATACTATCTTCTTTTCAGCTTGCCGACCTCCCCGAGTCGGAATTAGCTCCTATCGAGGGATATCCTCCCGAGTTTTCTCAGGAGGAGGAATTGGTCCCACTGCCGGACGTTGTGCCCAGAAAGCACAAAGCTCCGACAGTAGCTATCGGCACAAAGGAAGTGCCAGTTGTGAAGAGGTGACTTTCCACACAACTTCTGCCTTTGTACTTTACTCATGATTTCTTCCGAGATATAATGTTCTTCATTCTATTACATTCTTAGATCTAAACAGCTCATCAAGGGCAAGGGGAAGGGATCTACTTCAAAGCCCCTGCGTCAGACAAAGCTAACATTGGCTTCTCCTGCCGTGGCTCCTCCGACTCTTGCCCCTCAACCTTCTGCAGCGCCGGAGATTACTCCATCTCCGATCATTGCAGAAAATCCGGCTCCCTCAATAGGGCCAGCGATCCTTCAGCCGCAGACTGACGTCACCATGGGTGACTCAGGTTTTGATAAGGGTGAACCCTCTTCGGGTAATGATCCCTCGGCAGAAGTTTTCACCGATAACCTCCTGAGCAATCCGGGACTTGCCAAGTTTGGCTTATCTCGGAAATCTGTAGAGGAGATCCAACGGTTGGCCAAGGAATGCCTTGAACTCCGAACCATTTCTGCCGAAGAAGAAGCACAAGAAGAGGAAGACATCAAGTACTCCCAACTTCTCGAACAAATCCGCCTTCGTGACGAGGGGATAAGAGCTGGTGTGCTTCCACCACCTCTGGTTATTCCACTCAACTTCGCCGAGAAGGTTACCACTGAGGTGAACATGTGCCTGAGCAAGCTCACACATGAACATCCTGTAAGTCAGAATTCCAACTCACGTTTTCCTTTATTGTACTTTATATCATTTCCTCTATCCCCCAAGCATGAAGTTGGATAAACAATCCGGGTTTATGCTTTTTTTAGGATGCCAAAGAATGAACTAGTGTAGCCCCCAAGGCTCGTGCTGATATTAGCTACAATATCAGCCCGAGTCTTCAGTAGACTTCTGACTCTAGGTATTCTGACTTACAGAAAGTTAATTCATATAACCAGGAATTGTTGAAGAATATCTGCAACAAGCGGAGAGAGATCAAAGCTCTCCGACTTGAAAATGCTGAGCTAAAAGTTTCCAAGGATGAGGCCGAAGGTAAACATTCCGAGACTCAAACCTTGTCTTGCATTTTCATAGTCGAATATTTTTGTTGAATTATTGTTCTTTTGACTTACAGCACTGGTAAAGCAGTCCTGTGCTATGATCGAAGAGGCCGAGAATCTAAAGTCCTTGGTGGTGGAAAACAAAGATCTCCGCCGAGAGCTAGACCAGCTCAAGGCGGAGCATGAGAAGAGCATTGCTCAAGTTCTCGAATCCTCCTCCATGGCCACCGTGGAGCATGATCGCAAGATTGCACTCCACGAGAAGAAAATCTCAGATCTTACCAATGACTTGTTCAGAGATAGGGACATGTCTGAGGCACTCCGGGCTGAACTCTAGAGCCTTTGTGAGGAGAAAACCAAAGTCGATGATGTCATCTTCGGTATGTTTCCATCTTTCTGACTTGTCTACATTCTTCGACTCTTTTGATGTCAGATTTATTTAACCGTTTTGCATTATATGCATAGGTCCTCTGAACTTGACGGACTTCGCCTCTGCCGAACCTCGCACCCATCGACTTACCCAAGTCGGTGATTTGCTGCATGACTTCTGCCAATCCCTCGAGGATATTGCAGAAGCTCTCAAGGTTCCAGATATGCATAGCATGTTCGACTTTCAGGTGCAAGACAAGGCAAAGGAGATGCCGCATCTTGTCCAGGACTGGAACATGTCCTACGCGCGATCCGCAGTGCAGAACGCTCCCACAATGGTCATGAGCCACCATGGAAGCATGGAAATCTGGCAAGTGACCAGAGGGTACTCTACTGTGGAAGAAGACGGCCAGGAGCAAGATATCAAAGCCATCATGGACTCCTGCGCCGGATATGGGTGCCACGTAGCTGACTTGACCAGCTACGACACTCCCTTCTTCAACCGCATGGGCACGCCGCCTCCGCCTCCCGAAGAACCAGCTAAAGTTTCCGACGATGATCAAACCATATCAGATTTGAACATCTCGGAACGTTATCAAGCCGAGGCCGATGTATCCAGCGAGCCGGCAGCTCCTACCTCTCCTCCTGCATCATAGATCATCATAAAGAACAAATGTGTTATTCTGAAAACATTATGGGTCTGTAAATAAGTAGTATGATACTTTTGCTAGTGCTAAGTTTTAATCTATCTATTCAGCACTTTTGACTTTGATATTTTGTGCCTGAAATGTTTGCATAAGCACTTGAAATTTTTGTCTGTACTTATCGTTTATCTGGCTTTCCACCTCGTCCCTTTCGTGAGCCGGCTAAACTTTCAGCACGGAAACTTTGCCGAGCAACGGAGCTCAATTGCTAAACCAGTTTAAACTCGGAAACAAAGTCGGCTTCCATTACCAACAATTCACTACTCGGAAAATACCTGCATTCGGCAATCAGACAAATAACCAAAGTATAGACTAGGAAATTTAGAGTTATACCTGAAGGTAGCATTTTTAGAATCGGAAATCTAAACCAGAACAAACATGAGCAGTGGCATCCCGCCAAAACCACTACTAGAAAATCGCTGTGTTTTTGTGCATTCCATCATCATGACCGCATGCTCATGTCATCATGCCACATTGCATTTGAGCATCGTCATCATCTTGCATGAATTTGTCTAAAACTATTTTCGAACCGCCTAGTTATGTTTTCTAAATATTCCCGTCACTATTCAAATTAAAACCCCGGGTCTCTGGAATATTTTGTTTCGTCTACCAACGGTTTGCAAAAGCCTTGTTTTTAAAAAAATAAAATTATTTGTTTATTTTTAGGAGGCAGCCCGCCAGGCCCGAAAGCCCGGCCGGCCACCTCCACGCCCTAAAATAAAACCTAACTAAATCCCAAACCCTTGCTACCAACTAACCTACCCAGCCCTATCTACCCACACCTCCACCTCACCCCCTCCAATCCCATACTGCCACATCAGCCTCCTGGCCCCGCACCCCTCCACCTCAGCCACCAACCCTCACCCACACCACAAACTCCCACCGAGCCCCACCCGCCAGCCCTCCACACCTGCCCCGCACCTCCTCGCTGACAGCCTCCACCTGGCCCCACCTGTGCAGTCCCACCGCCCATGCCTCCTTCCCGTTTTCCGCCTCCGATCGATCCTCCCTTGTCGTTCCCTCGCGGCCTTGCTTGCTGCCAGGCTCCCTTTGCTCTCCCTCCTGCCACCTACCCTCGATCCACTCTGTCCTCATCCGCCACTCGCCACAGAGCATCACCGTCACCAGGCCCCTCCCAAGTTCGGCCCGCCTTCCGAGCTCCCGCCCCGCATCTCCGGCTCCGCAGCCTCCAGCCCGCCTGCACCCACCCAAGCCTGACGCCCCGCGTCGTCGGTCCCGAGCTCGCCGGCCTCCCCCAAGCGTCGCGCGTCCTCCCCTTCCCCTCCCTCCGGCCTCCGCCACGGAGCCCCGCCACCGACGGCTCTGCGCCTCCCCGCTGGCTCCGAGCGTCGCCCGGCTATGGACCCCGCCCCTCTTCCGGGTCGTCGCCGGCCACCTCTGCAGCGTCGCCCGTGGCCTCCTCGATTCCGACAGCAAGACCGCCAATCACGTGTCGTCGTCAGGCTCAAGCGCCCGTTTTTCCCGCAGCTCCGACATCTGGCCATCACGGAGTGGCTCCGTCCTTGCGTGCGTCCCTGCAGCACCGCCTCGGTCGACGTGGTCCTCGCACCTGCCTCCATGTACCCGTCCCAGATGTGTTGCCGCCTCCTCTATGTAGGCCCAAGTCATGTCTCTTTGCCTCCGGGGTAATCTGTCCCCATAAGAACATCTTCGACCGTGTCCGGGGCAGCAAGGTCGACCAATAGATGTTGGCCGGGTAGCCACCAAGACCCAGAACATCGCCGAACCTGTCGAACCCCGTACCGCTCCGAGCGTCAAGATCTCTATCGCAGCCGCAAGACCTCCTTCCAAACCCGTGGATCGACATGAGATGCTTCATGGATGCCGAGACCCTGACCGGACGATGCCCGGAACGCCGAGGAACCGCGGTACCCGAAGACGCATGGACGTGAAACCAAGTACATCATCGACAACTAAAGCCGGAACGCCAAGATCTTCTCCTCAACAATGGATCCGATGACTGAGACCGACACGAGATCTCCTTCCCAGAACATCAAGACCGTCCGGTGCCAAACCCAGGACCGACACCGCCACCCGAGAACTCCGACAAGGACGCCAAGTTCGTCGAGAACTCGGACGCCAAGATCGCCGACCCGGATACGATAAGTACTTCAGCCGGACACCAAGACCGACCCGATGCGCAGACCCGACAAGATCTTCGTGACGACAAGAGCGACACCGACCCGGGCGAATCCGATGCGCCCTAACGCCAAACCAAGTCCTTCTTCCCGGTTTCCGATCCCGTTTCCGTCAAACCCTGATCCGAACCCCCGGAACCCAAGATCTTCCAAACCCAGATGTGTGTCCCTAAGCCCCTATTTTTATATTATGACATTATCGACTGTCGCATATTAAATTGTTCGTCTCTTCATCATATCATAATCATGCCGGATCTTCTGCCGTAGTATTAAATATTGCATCCAGTGTTTCTTCTAGTGTTTGCTTCTTCGCGGATTAGGCCGATGAGTGGATGCGAGTACCGACAAGTTCTCCGGATATGAACCTTCGACAGTGTTTCCCAGGCGAGCATCTCTTCCCCCTTTCTACCTATTTTGCATTTATAGTCTTTATTTCCTCATGTTGATCTTTTGCTATCCGTGTCGCGATGCTTTAGTTTCCGTGCACCAGTTATATCCCGTGCAGCCTCTATATTGCCTTGGACACCTCCTATTACATGTGTTTGGTAGATAGCTGGCCTTCCGAGTCATAGTTGCGTGCTCAGGTGCGATCTCGTGTTGTCGAGTACCCCAGTTGTTGGAATGCTGGCAGATGCTTATGGTGGAGATGTTTATGGTGGATATGATCATGACTTTAAATACAACTATTAAAATGCTAGATATAACTAATGCAGAGGCATCGGTGGGCAATAGATGTTATTTGGTTCTTCCACGCTCACTTGTGTCCCGTAGGACCCCGAGTACTTGATACATGTTCCTTGATTTTTCGCACTATCCACATCCGGGAGGCCTTATGGACCCCCCCCCCCCCGAGCTAGAGCTTGATTCATTTCTATTTCTTGGGGCCACAAAGTAGTTTGGGGCTTTATTACTATCCTGTACTTATGCCATGCTTTACTGCTTTATTTACGATTGTGCATGGAGCACCTGTACTGTTTAGGATCGTGACATGTTTTCGCTGTATCGACAAGCCCAGTCACACTTCGGTTCCTCGTTTACACGTCCACAAACAAACCAGGTCTGTTCCGGAGCCGGCCAACTTCGTTGCGGGTAGCTTAGTGGGGTGGCCCCCTGAAATATTTCTGAATCCTGTGATCGCTTTGTCGTGAATGCCTCGTTGGGTTTTGATTTGGTTTTTCCGAGGTTGATCGAGTGTGTGTTGCTATTTGTGCACCCCTGCAGGGTAAAACTTTGTGAAAGCCGTGTCCACGGTTATGGACGACTTGGAGCACAGTATCTCAATCATAGACAAGCATAACTAAAATAGTGCTATAAACTTGACTTAATATATGACTAGTAATCAGATTCAACTATAACGAAATGGATATTAAAAGTGCCAACAATTGGTGGACTTGGGTTGTTTGTTATATATTCCTAGTAAGTATTACAACTCCAACGGAATGCGATAAAAGTGCCAACAACTGCTGGGTTTTGGGATTCCTCAGGACAATTATATCTGACTAGTAAATGTTCCAACTACAACGGAATGGTGATTAAAACTGCCCACTATCAGGAGGACTCATGCTATCTATATCTGATTAGTAATTGTTGCAACCATACCGGAATGAGTAAAATTGCCAACGGTGTGAGTTCCTTGGTCCGCCTTCCTCGTTTGGTCTCGAGGGGGAAATACCAGGATGGGTTTGTTTGGTGTTAGCTTTAGGTTGGATCCGAATAGGTCTTTCTTATCCCTCTCTGATAACCGCCAGTTGTATCGAGTCTCTATAGGTTGTTTAGTGCCGCTGCTTCAGCCCACCATACCTATGTAGGCGAGATCCGCCGAATTCTAGCCTCGCCATGTACTGGCCTCAGTACTGACGCTCCTCTTTTTCCTTTGCCCTTTGTCGGCACCCCTTTGTTTTAGCAGGTTTGAGATCGACGCCGTTAGCAGGGTTACCCTTCTGGCTTGGCCTGGGCAGGGTTATGGACGCCATTGGCTATTCTTCAGGGCTCTTAGCCCCATTTGCATCTTGTCCATAGTCGGACGCTCTATCGTTTTCAAGGTGATTTGGATCTGTGTACTGTATATCTGTATTCTTGACTCATGGAGTAGTGTTGTATATATATCTGTTCTGTGGGTCCCATCGAGGACTGTTGTGTAATGTTATTACTTCGTTTTCCACCCACACGAAAGTGCCTGGTGGGCGTCCTTGAATCATTTCTATGCGGGTTTGGCGGAAAAGGCTAAAACCTGCATAGGGCCGATTTGAGGGTGTTACATGAGCATAAAGTACTTTCAAGTATTCTAGGATTTTCGACTGTGACATGATAATTCGGAAATAAGATGGTAAAAACTTCTCAGAAAAACTTGAGGCAACCAAAACTTTTATTTCTCACAGAACATGTACACATATATGATAACAAAGAAGGATAAACTAAGAATAAAAGGGACGTAGCTGAGCAATATTCCATGGTCTGTCTAACTCATCCGGATTTGTACTGCCTCCAGCTCTCTTTCTCTTCTTAGTAGCAGGTCTTTCTTTGACTGGCCTCATATCAGTTAGGTAGTATGGACCATTGTGTAATACTCAACTAACTAAAAATGGCCCTTCCCATACTGGGGAAAGTTTTTGCTTTCTTTGTTGCACAAGCCGGAGAACCAAATTGCCTTTATTGAAAGATCTGTTTCTGACTCTCTGGCTATGATACTTGCGTAACTTCTGCTGATAGGCTGTTGATCTCATTTTAGCAACGACGTGCACTTCTTCGACTAAGTCGAGATCATTTTGTCGAGAAATCTCGGCATCCTCTTTGATATACGAGGCTACTCTAGGAGAAGTATGAATCAAGTCACTAGGAAGAACTGCTTCTGCACCGTAGACCAAGAAGAAAGGTGTGTATCTAGTTGACCTGTTCGGAGTTGTTCGTAAACTCCATATTACAGAAGGTAACTCCTCTGCCCAAGCCCCCGCAGCATGTCGTAGTGGTGCTTCGAGTCTCGGTTTTACGGCTTGTAGGATCAAACCATTTGCTCTTTCAACTTGTCCATTAGCCTGTGGATGTGCGGCTGATGCAATGTCAAGCCGGATATTTTGTTTGTTGTAGAATTCGGCAAGTTCTCCCATAGAGAAATTACTCCCATTATCCGTGATAATACTATGTGGATAACCAAACCGGATTATAACATCCTCGACAAATCTTTTGGCTATTGCTCCATCACAACTAGTGACGGGTTTAGCCTCAATCCATTTGGTGAATTTATCCACCATCACTAAGAGGTGAGTAAATCCACTTGGAGCCCGTTTAAACGGTCCTACCATGTCAAGCCCCAGAGCATGAAAGGCCATGTTATAGGTATTGTTCGCAGCTGATCAGCCGGAACATGAGCTTGTTTGGCATACTTTTGGCAGCCCTTGCACGTCTTGACCAGTCGTTCGGCATCTGCCCTAGCTATAAGGCAGAAAAAACCGTGTTGGAAAGCTTTTGCCACTAAAGATTTAGCTGCAGCGTGGTGACCACACTCGCCTTCGTGGATTTCTCTTAAGATTTCCACTCCTTCTTCTGGTGATACGTAGCGCTAAAAGACCCCAGACACACTCCGCTTATAGAGCTCACCACTAACTACAGTATAGGCTTTTGCTCGTCGGATGATCTGCCGGCTCAGAACTTCGTCTTCGGGTAATTTTCCATCTACCAAATAGTCAAGGTAGGGTTGAGTCCAGCTAGGAATTACAGCCAAAACTGCTATCAAAGGTGAGTCAGATTTGGTCGGATATTCCTCGTCCACTCCCTTTATTGAGGGAACTTTGAGGTGCTCTAAAAAAGCGCCATCCGGGACCTCTTTCCGTGCAGAGCCTATCTGAGATAATGCATCTGCTTCCTCATTTTCTGCTTGAGGGATGTGTTGAACCTCAAACCCTTCAAACGATTTAGATAGATCATCCACGACAACTTTATATGCTGCCATGTGCTTATTTGCATTACAAATATCTGACACTTGCCGAGCAACAAGATCTGAATCTCCGTAACACATCAATTGTCGGATGCCGATATCCTTAGCAATCCGGATTCCATGCAGCAGTGCTTCATACTCGGCAATATTATTTGTCGCTGTGAAGTGGATCTGCAACACGTATAAAAGTTTATCTCCTTGGGGTGATTTGAGCACCACGCCAGCCCCCGAGCCCCCGCGAGCCTTAGACCCATCAAAATATAGGGTCCAATATTCCGACTCAGGGAGGGTCATATTCTCCTTTGTCTCTGTCCAATCAGCGACAAAGTCAGCAAGGATTTGGGATTTGATTGCTGTCCAAGGTTTATACTCAATATCAAAGGCTGAAAGCTCTATGCCCCATTTGGCGACGTGTCCTGTGGCGTCACTATTGTTGATTATATCTCTCATGGGAGCTGTGCTCACCATGGTAATTGGATGTTCCTGAAAATAATGGCGTAGCTTACGAGATGCTAAGAACACACCATAAGCTAGCTTTTGATAGTGCGGATACCGCTGTTTTGATTATGTTAAGACCTCGCTGAGAAAGTAAGTCGGATGCTGCACCAAGTGTTCCTGATTTTCCTCCGGTCTCTCCACTACCATGACGATACGAACGACTTTGTTTGTCACAGCAAGATAGAGCAACATCAGTTCTTGTGGTTCCGGGGCTGCAAGGATGGGAGCAGATGAGAGTACTGCTTTCAGGTCTTGCAGTGCAGCTTCAGCTTCATCGGTCCATACAAAATCCTTGGTCTTTTTCAGGAGTTTGTATAGTGGTGCAACTCTTTCACCGAGCCGGCTTACAAACCGACTGACTGCGGCAATGCAACCAGTTAGTCTTTGTACATCCTTCAGGCGAGTAGGCTTGGAAATATTGATTATAGCCTTGATTTTGTCATGGTTCACCTCTATGCCTCTTTGAGACACGATAAAACCTAACAATTTTCCGGCTGGGATTCCAAAGAAACATTTCTTCGGTTTAAGCATTATGTTGTATTTTCGTTGATTGGCGAACGTTTCCTCCAAGTCGAAAATCAATGTTTCCTTCTTTTTGGACATCACCGCAATATCATCCACATATGCATGTACATTGCGTCCGATTTGATCGTGGAGGCAACGCTGCATTGTGCGTTGGTACGTAGCTCCTGCGTTTTTCAGCCCAAAGGGCATCGTAACAAAATAGAAGGTTCCGAAGGGGGTTATGAATGAAGTTTTGACTTTGTCAGATTCCTTCATCCGGATTTGGTGATAACCAGAATATGCGTCGAGAAAACAGAGGAGTTCCGAGCCTACCGTAGAATCGATAACTTGATCAATCTTAGGTAGAGCGAACGGATCTTTGGGGCAAGCCTTGTTCAAGGCAGTATAATCAACACACATCCTTAAATCAGTGGTGTCCTTTTTGGGAACCATTACAGGATTGGCCGACCACTCAGTGTGGATGACCTCTTCTATGAATCCGGCTAACTCGAGTCGTGCTAGTTCCTTAGCTATTGCCTTACGCTTTTCGTTGCCAAAACATCATAGGGATTGTTTGACGGGTTTAGTGTTTGGGTTTACATTTAAAGAGTGCTCAGCAAGTTCTCTAGGTACTCCGGTCATGTCAGATGGTAGCCATGAGAAGATATCTTGATTTGCTTGGAGGAACTTGACGAGCGTGCTTTCCTATGCGCTATCTAGGCCTACGCCTATCTGCGTCACCTTGGAGGGGTCATCATCCTTCAATGGCATCTTCTTCGTCTCTTCTGATGCCTTGAACTCCGGATTCGGCTTTGTCACCTCCTTCTTTGTTGCGGGCATCTCGGACGGATCTATGCTCTTCTTGATCTCCTGGTACTCCTGGGCATGCAGCACGGCTTCAGCAAAGGCAGGATTTCCATCCTCGCACTCTCGCGCTTTCTTCGGTCTCCCCTGATGGTGATCACACCGTTGGGACCTGGAATTTTCATCATATTGTAAATGTAACACGGACGAGCCATAAAAGCCCATTAAGCCGGACGTCCGAATATAGCGTGGTACGCGCTCTTGAACGGGACCACTTCGAAGGAAAGTGCTTCCATCCGATAGTTCTTTGGAGTTCCAAAGGTAATGTCCAAAGTGATTTCTCCTAGGGAATTTGCTTGTCTTCTTGGGACAACCCCGTGAAAGATCACAGAGCTGTGGTTCAGCTTGGTCTTCGCGATCTTCATCCGGCGTAGCATTTCGACATACAGAATATTGATGCTGCTGCCACCGTCCATGAGAGTCTTGGAGAAACCATAACCGTCAATAAGTGGATTAACGATTAAAGTGTATTTTCCTCGCCTATGTAACTTAGGCGGATGATCAGGATGGTCAAATGTGATTGCCACTTCCGACCAATCCAAGAATTGAGGGACAGCCGGAACTGTTGCATTGAGCTCATGTAGAACTGCTTTCTTGACCTTTGTTGGTTGAGATCCGAGGAAGGTGACGTAAGTGTCTTTCTTGGTCAGAAATTTTTTCTTCCCTTTCGGCTTGGGATTTGAAGCATCAGCTTCCTCCATGTCGGAATCTTCCTTGGTCTCTTTATCCTTTTCGGGATTCTTCTTTCCCTTCTTCTTCTTAGCCATGTAGCCAGCGGTATCATCTCTCTTAATGTCGCCATTAAAACGACACTCGGCGTTTGTGTGGGATGAGCCCCCATTGGTGTCTAGGTGATGCACACATGGGTTATTGGCAATATCTCCCCAAGAGTAGGTTTTGCCAGCTTGCTGGTCTCCTCTACCTTGAACTCTTGATCCAGTCCCAATGGCTCATGCCACCGCCACGTCCTCCTCGTCCTCCAGACCCAAGAGTAGTAGTGACCACTGCCGTTTCTGCGTTGGGCTTTTCTTCCGAGGTATTCTTGCGCTTCTAAGCTTGTTGCTTTGGTTGTTTTGCCGACTGTGGCACAGCTAGGGAGTTAAGTAATCCCTCTGCATCGTTGTCAGCATCTGCATACTTGCTCGCTGTTTCTATCATCTCTCCCAAATTAGTGACTTTGTCACACTTCAAGCGATGACGTAGTAAACCAATTGGGAGACCTGCAATGAAAACTTCAATCGCAGTTTGGTCATTTACTCCTTCACAGGAGTTCTTGGTGTCAATCCATCATCCGAGATAATCTCGGCAAGTTTCTCTGGCTTTCTGGGTGCAACGCTGTAGGTCTCCTACCGTACAAGGCCTCCGGTATGTGCCTTTGAAATTCCGAAAGAACACACTTTGCATGTCATACCAGTTGTGGATGGTGTTCTCCGGAAATTCATTGAGCCATGATCGTGTCGTCTTCCGCAACATGAGTGGGAGATATCGGGTTGTCACCAGGCTATTTCCGCCTTTGGCGATATAGCAAGCTTGGAAGAAATCCTGGAGCCAAGTATCTGGCCAAGCTATACCGTCGTAGGCTTGAATATGTCTTGAGATAGCAAATCCTTCCGGGAATTTTGTAGCTCTTATGCATGGTCCGAAGCATTTTGGTCCCACGTATATATCATCGTTTTCGTAGCACCGATATTGGAGTTGATCATGTGCCTTGCGTCATTTGGGGATAAAGATCGTCCCGAGTGACGGCTATGGCTGTGGTGCCTTGGAGCCAGACTTCTGCTTCTGCCACCACCTCCACCATGACGCCCTACTTGGCCTCCTTGAGAGCCGTTGTGATGGCTACTTGGTGGAGAGGGTAGAGCAGCTGGTTTATTTCTGGCTGATCGTCGGCCTCCGTCCGAAGCGTCATTATTCTAGTTTCGTGGAGGATCTTCATTGTGACGAGCCCCCTGCCGGTTTGTCTCGGCACGGTGTCCTTCGTTCCCTCGCTCGTCAGCCAGATGGCTTGCGTGTCTAGGAGGTGGCATTCTTTGTTGGTCCTCCTCCCGAAGTTTCTCTTTATCTTCTTCCATGCGATCTTTCGACTCTCGCCGGGGAGGATTCTTTGGATTCAGTGCAGCAATTGCCTCTTGCTCTGCAACTGGGGTAACATTGTGCCAGTCGCGTGCAGCTTTGTGGTGCTGTCTTGAAGATCCGGTTCTGGAATAGTTGTCTTCCCGATGGTCGGAACGATGATGTTGTTCCGGAACACGTTGGGGTCTTACGTCAGCCCAGGCCGGGTCCGTGTTACATTGGTCAGAATGGGAGACCAGTTTTTGGCTTCCGGACAGGGTGACCTTTTGTTGTTCTAGACCCTTGTTGAGTAGCTTAATGCCCAATCGGATCTATTCTGGTCCTGGATTAGCAGATAGGATTTCTCGGGCCACAATAGTGTTTTATACTGGAGTTGGATACACCCAATCCTCGTTGTTGTCGTGCCGAGGCATCCCATGTTCTCCTCTAAAGAGGACTTTGTGAATCTGCGGGAACTGGTCGTCATGAGTATGATGTTTCCTGGTCTTCTGATGTTGCCCGGAGTTGTACTTCTCCGCAGTTGCCATGCGTTTCTTTTCTTCCTCGAGATTTTTGGCTTCATCACGGAGTACTTGGCGACGCGCTTCTAGGGCCTGAGCCCTTTCGTCCAGCTCTTCAGCAATGAGTTCTGCAGCTGTAGGAATAGGTGTGGTTCATGCAGCATCGATGAGTTTACACGCACCTTCAGTGATCACGTGTCCATTCACCGACTCTTCTTTGGGCTCGTGTGGGATAAGTGCTCCATCCGAGTCTTCCTCGTATTCTTCAGCAATCACCTCCTCTACCAGAGGATCTTTTGTTGGGGCCTTGTTCTTCTTGTTCTTCTTCTTTGCCTTCTTGGCAGCGCTAGTAGCAAAGACGGCTTTGGGCCCGTTTCCCGGAGTCAAACTTTGATCGGTACTTTTGGCCATTTGGTTCTCGGGATCATCTCCGAGATCCATATTGTCCTGTGCTTTGGGAGAGCTTTCTCCAGATCCTTCATCCATGTATTCTCCTTTTGCAGCAACTGTGGAGTTAACCTCCTCTTCATATTTCGTGGAGAACTTCTAGAAATCTGCCGACATCATCGAGTCATCCGAGGATGCCGGTAATTCGACGCTTGTTCCGATAGCCTCCAGCACAGAGTCGGTGTTATCTCTAGCATCGGCGGAGCCGGATCCGGATCCCACATATCCGACAAAGTGTGACACACCCCTCCTGAGATAACTGCGGTCTTCATAGTAGGCTTCGTCGAAACATTTGATGGTCTTGAGGATTTCATCTACGCCTGAGTTTTGCATCACCATGCGTCTTAGTGTGTATCTTAAGAAAGGTCTATCCGTCCCGGCGTCATCAGAGCCTGAACCAGTGTTGTTGTTATGATCCTCCTGGATTTCGACTTTAGTGGGTGGGTTGATCTGGGATTCGGTCTCTCCAGGGAGATCCACTCCAGATTCAACTTGGACCGCCAGGTCTGCTTCAGGCTCGGATTTCTCCACTATCTCCGCAACTGGTGCGGGCTGGGTGGGATTAGCGTTTTTTGAGATCCAGAACTCTGCCGCCTCCACGGACAAAGGGGACCCAGAAATTTCTTCTGCCTCTATCATCACCGCTGGGGTGGGTGGGACAGGTTCAGCAAAGCCGATGTAAACATCGATCTCGCCAAAAGACATGATGGTGTAGGTGGTCACGGCTTCCCTAGCCGGAATCCAATTCTCATCGAGAACGATGAGAGGGACATCACTGGCATAGAGGATGCGACCAACAGCGATAGTCTCACCGATTCCGATTCTTGTAGATTCCGCTCGGAACGCAGATCCGAAGCTCACTTGCCCCACGGTGGGCGCCAACTATCGTCAGATTGATGACAAGTACGCCATGAGGGGGTCCTCGAGGCGTGTGGAAGAGAGGAGTGTGAGAAGTACGGTGTTCCAGTATGGTAAGCACACAAGTTTATCCAGGTTCGAATCCGCCGGCTTTGGACGGATCCTACTCCTGTTAGCAATCCAATAATACGGCAGAGCCGGAATATGGGTTACAAGGGGTTCGCCTGTGCGAGTTGATATTGTAGACTATTGGGTGCCCTAAAGGCTCTCCCTAGGACGGCTTATATAGATATCTGGCCTAGGGTTTACAGGAGAGATCTATCTGGCTATGACTAAGAGTCTGTTACAGACTACATCTTGAACTACAAGTAACACTATGGTCCTATGTCGGTAAGTCTTCCGGCCTTCCAGTGGCACTTGGACTCGCCTCTTCTCCCCATGGGCTGCCCGTGATGCAAAGCTCTAACCCAAAGTGGGCCACCCTGATCAGTGAGGAACTGTGAGGATACCCGGAAAGTATATCCCCAACACTAATAAGTACCATAATTTTTAGAAGCTCTTTATGAGACTTGAATCCCTGCTTCCTTCTATGAAGGCCTTTCTTTTACTTTTATGTTGAGTCTCCATCTTCTATCTTTATGCACCTATTGAGAGAGCATAGTGGCCATTCTTAGTTTAATGTGCATTGTCCCAAGACTTGTTGATTGATGCATAACTTTGATATTGCTTGTTCTTAAACTATTTGTATCTAGTCACCCTTATAAACTTTGAAGGTGTCCTATGCATTTATGTTTGCTACACTATGAGGGACAAGCTGAATACCATTCTCATTATGCTTTCTTTATGTGAAACAAACAAACGTCTTGCAAAGCATTGTTATTCATGAATCTTTTGTTTGTGCCTTTTCATGTTACAACATAGTTGCTATGTCTTATTGTTAGAACTATATATTTCATGCTATGTTGAAGTACTATGATCCCATCTATCAATGTTTTACAAATCATTTGATCAAGTTTATGATGGTGCATGTCACCTCAAAAATTATTCTTTCTTTTTATCCCTTACCTACTCGAGGACGAGCAGGAGTTAAGCTTGGGGATGTTGATACGTTACAAACGTATCTATAATTTTTGATGTTCCAGGCTTGGTTTATATCTACTTTCTTATGTTTTGTCCACACTTAGGAGTACTTTTTATACACTTTCTTGGACTAACCTATTAACAAGATGCCACAGTGCCAGCTGCCTGTTTTCTGCTGTTTTTGGTTCCAGGAAAGTCAGAAAATGAATATTCTCAGAATTAGATAGGACAAAATCCAAAGTCAATATTTCACCGAGGGGGACACGAAGCCAGAATACGAGACGGAGAGGGGCCAGGGGCTGCCCACACCACCTGGCTGTACGACCAGGCCTGGCCCGCGCCAGGGGGTGGTGTGGCAGCCTAGGTCACCCCCTCCTCCTCCCCTTTCAACTATATATTGCCTCCAATACAGAAAACCTAAGTACCCGATCAAAATTCCACGAAAGAGTCTGTAGCCGCTGTCATCTCCATCCCTAGAATAGGAGGGATCTGAAGCTCTTCCCGACACCCTGCCGGAGGGGAGAATTCACCCTGGAGGCCTTCTTCATCACCATGCAAGCCTCCGGTGTGATGCGTGAGTAGTTCATCCTTGGACTACAGGTCCATGTAGTAGCTAGATGGTTGGTTCTTCTCCTTTGTGCTATCATGTTTAGATCTTGTGAGCTCCGTTCATGATCAAGATCATCTATTTGTAATCATACATGTTATGTTTGCGGGGATCCGATGGATATTGAGATGCTATTTCAGATTGATTATTGATTCTATCATGTCTTTGTTATTTGTTATCTTGCATGCTCTCTGTTGTTAGTAGCTATATTGGCCGAGTAGATGCTAGCAACTCCAAGATGGAGTATTTATGCTCGACAGTGGGTTCATGCCTCTAGTAATCTGGAGAAGTGACATAAATATCTAAGTTACTAGATGTGTTGTTGCTACTAGGGAGAAAACAACAATCCTTTGTTCATAGAACAATCGTATTGTTTACTTTACACGCAATGCTTAATGCAATTATCTGTTGCTTGCAACTTAATCTTTGGAGGGGTTGGATGATAACCTGAAGGTGGATTATTAGTCATAGATGCAGTTGGATTATGGTCTATGTATAATGTTGTAATGCCCAATCAAATCTCATAGGAGTCAAGATGATTAGTATATGCACGTATGCTTTCTCGATGTTTGTCAATTGCCCCACTGTAATTTGTTCACCCAACATGTCATCTATCTTAAGGAGAATCACCACTAGTGAACTATGGACCCCGATCCTTTATTTTACCATCAATCTACAACTGTTTACTGTTCTCTGTTTACTTTCTGCAAGCAATTACTTTCTTCCACACAATACGGTTAATCCTTTGTTTTCAGCAAAATCGGTGAGATTGACAACCTCAGTGTAAGTTGGGGCAAAGTTCTGTGGTTGTGTTGTTCAGGATTCCAAGTTGGAAACAACACCTTGGAGGTGTTTCCTTGCTCCTACTAGTTCGATAACCTTAGTTTCATAACTGAGGGAAAACTTACTGCTGTGATCATCATACCTTCCTCTTGGGGTTCACCAACGAGCTCGATATCATCCACGAGCCAGCAGGTATCTATCTTTGTTTGTAAGGGCATTTAATTGTCTATAATCCACATACATCCTACATGACCCATCTTTTTTTACCAATAACACAGGTGAGGCAAAAGGACTACGACTTGTTCGAATCACCCCATTAGCCAGCATCTCATTTACTTGTTTTTCTATCTCATCCTTCTATTGTGGTGTATACCTGTAGGGTTTAACATTTACAAGGTTGGTACCCGACATAAGATTGATATGATGATTGTATGGTCTATTGTGGAGGTAGTTCCTTGGGAATATCGAAGCATTTTTGGTGTTCTTGCAGCACTGCTTGTACTTCCTCAGGCACCTCACTAACCACTGGCCTATTATCCGCCATATACAATTGTACTAATTGAGACACTTCTCCTTCCATGAGTTGCTGCAAGATTTCTTTAGAAATTGTAGCACACTGAGCCACATTGTCTTTAATACCTCACAGAGTTATCCTCTGCCCCTATTGTTTGAACCTGAGTGTCTTTTTCTTCCAATCCACCCACATTTTACCAATTTCAGACAACCAATTCATACCTAGAATCATGTCATAACAAAGAATGGGAAACACTTTCAATTCATTAGTGAATTTTTGTCCTTGGCACATCCATTCAGTGGCATGCACCACTTTGTTGCATATTTACTTCACTCCATTTGCTACTGTCACTGTTACAAGAGATACCTCTATGACTAGAAGGTTCATTTGCTTCACCGTTTGTTTACTGATAATAATTCTAGTGCTACTAGAATCAATCAGTATGAGCACTAGTTTCCCTTTTATTTCTCCTAACAATCTAATGGATTTCTTATGTGCTATGTCAACAACTGCATAGTAAGACAATGCCATCAGTCATTCATCATCACCGCTTGCTTTAGATCCTTCAGAATCAGACTCTAAACTTAGCTCCTAGATTTCCAATATTTCTTCCATCATAGTTACTGCTATCGTTCTAGCACATTTGTGTCCTGGTTGGTATTTTTCACCACATTTGAAACACTCTCCTCTTGCCCTTCGTTGTGCTCTGGGGGACACCAACTTATCCTCCCAAGGTTATTTTGATCATTCTTCTTCCTCTCTTCCCGAGTGATGAGGGGTAACCTCGGCAATGTCCATGGAGAAGGACTTAGGGTTTTGCGGAAAAGAGAACGCTGGGGATTTTTTATCGGATATCAGGAGAACAATGAAGTCAAAGTTGCCTGAATACTTGGGGAATCACACTATTACAGATCGCTTGGGGATTGTTCGGTGTCCTCGCCTAGGCTTCTCCCGCCCTATATATAATAGGTCGGGTCTCAAAGCTATATGCGGATAGGTTACATATTCGTGTTTACAATACCAACACGATGTCGATCCTTTTCCCTCTTTCCTAATACAACTACAGCCTTTGTCGATTGCTCCGTTTGGGCCATCATTTTGACTCTTCATGGGCCGTAAGACTTTCTTCAAGCCTGGGACTTCTTCAAGTACCCGAGTAATCATACCTATGTCAGTAGCCCCCGAGACTCTACCTGAACCGTAGATTCAGGTCGAGTCTAAAAGATATGCTTAGTTCTTTCCCTTTGTTTTTACTATTTTTAGCTTTATAGGGATTTGGTACAACGAGCCTGATGCATCCGACGGATCGAGAATTAGTTAATTGCTCCTGGGTAAAATCAAGGTTGTCCTACATCAAATTCAAGTCCACAGGCCTGAATTCGGAATTTATTACTAGCGTAACTCAGTTCGTTCTGCTGAGGTCTTATCGAATACTGAATTTTAGTTCTTATTTTATCGGGTACCCAACGCGTCTATCAGGATTTTTCATCGTATCATAGATACGGATATATTACTGGAAGAGCGCATTCTTGTGCGATTACCAGGCCACACAGGATGAACCCCGGGGTCTTACCTTCATGTTTATGAACACGGCATTCGGATTTTTGTCGCATTTGGATGCGATCCAAGATTATTTGTATTTGACTTTTGTCGGATGCCTGATTTTTATTTCTTATAGACCTCCCGATAGGAGTTTTTGTTTTTTATTTATTAGGTGTGCGTTAGCGCTCCTGATAGGAGTAGCCCCCGAGGCTATGTTCGGATGTATGCATCAAGACATAGGCTCAAAAATCTTTAACTATGATGTCATTGTTTCCTCAAATATTTGTCGGTTGCGCGACCAACACTCTCGATAGGAGTAGCCCCCGATGCTATAGTTGAAATTTTTGTTTTTGATTGTAGTCTCAATCTCTCTTTTTTCATGGGGGAATTTATTTCGACTCCCTATTTTTCTTCGGGTGTGTATCCTTTCTACTGAACCGTTGTTGCTATGAAGTCACTGATGACGAATTTGATTCTCAAAAGATATGTCTTTGACAAGACGTTTCAAATGTGGGACCGTGCAGCAGTAATTATGATGTGTGGTGGCATATTCGGCGGAGTTTTCTGACTGCACATCCCCTTTTTTGCACGAAGATCGAGGCAACATGCGCTATTCTCCTGTTGTTACCGTAGTAATAACTTCTTAAGATATTTTCCTTTATGGAATCTGTTGACACGTGTCACCATCATGTGTTCTTCTGACGGTTTGATTTTACATCAAACGGTCCAAGCTATTACCTTTGCTCTTATAAAGGGAAGGGGATTCCTTTTACTCCTTTTTACCCCTTCCTTGCTAACTTCATCTTCTTCCTTGCGCCCTTGCCTTGCTCTTGCTTCCTCGTCTACTCCAGCTGTTTTTCTGCGTGCTAGTGTCGCTGCTCTACCACCATGGGGAAAAGTAGGGTGGGTACTTCCACCACGGCCGCTAAGGCCACCAGGAAGAGGGTTGTTGGATGGGCCCCTTCGAAGTGCTCTACGCGGGTGATACATTGCAAATGTATCTATAATTTTTGATGTTCCATGCTTGGTTTTATCTACTTTCTTGTGTTTTGTCCACACTTTGGAGTACTTTTCATATGATTCCTTAGACTAACCTATTAACAAGAGCCACAGTGCCAACTGCCTGTTTTCTGCTGTTTTTGGTTCCAAGAAGTCAGAAAATGAATATTCTCGGAATTGGACGGGACAAAAGCCAAAGTTATTATTTTAACGAGGGACACTTGGAGCCAGAATACGAGACGGAGAAGGGCCAGGGGCTGGCCACACCACCTGGTGGCGCGGGCCAGGCCAGGCCGCGCCAGGGGGTGGTGTGGGCCCCTCCGGCACCCCCTTAGTCTTCCCCCTCGACTATAAGAGCCTCCAGATGCATAAACCCTAAATAGTCAATCAGAAATCCACGAAAAGTTCCACAGCGCCGGCCACGAAGGGAGATTCGAGACAGAGAAGTCTGCATTAGGCACCTATTTGGGACGGGAAGTGCCCCCGAAACAATCTCCATCGATCTCCACCACCATCTCCTTCACCATTGCCGATTCCCATGATGAGGAGGGAGTAGTTCTCTCTCGAGGCTAAAGGTTCTACCGGTAGCTATGTGTTCATCTCTCTCTATGCATGATCTTATTGAGATCATGAGCTTGTATTCTATATATCTACCTTGCTACTCAAGTGCTTTAATAGATCTCTGCTCTCCCCATGTGTGTGAAAGTGACAGCGTGCACACCATGGTGGCACTTAGGCTAGAGATTACAATTACTTGTTATGAGTTACATTTGGAGTTGGATGTCTTTATGAAATTGTGGTGTTTGTTTGAACCATCTAGTGCTCAAGGAGACAGGAAATTGTGGTGTTTGTTTGAACTTTGAGGTGTGCTGTTATAGATAAATATAGATAACCCCACACTGTCACCTTGAGCACTAGATGGTTCAAACAAACACCACAATTTCATAAAGACATCCAACTGCCTCAATCATCATGGGTTTTGTTAATAGGTTAGTCCAAGAAATCATATGAAAAGTACTCCAAAGTGTGGACAAAACATAAGAAAGTAGATAAAACCAAGCATGGAACATCAAAAATTATAGATACATTTGCAATGTACCAACATCCCCAAGATTAACTCCTGCTCGTCCTCGAGTAGGTAAGTGATAAAAAAGAAAGAATGATTTTTGAGGTGACATGCACCATCATAAACTTGATCAAAGTATTTGTAAAACATTCAAAGTTGGGATCATAGTACTTCAATCATAACATGAAAGACAAAGTTCTAGCAATAAGACAAAGAAACTATGTTGCAACATGAAAAGGCACAAACAAAAGATTAATGAATAACAATGCTTTGCAAGACGTTTGTTTGTTTCACATAAAGAAAACATAGCATAGTGGCACTCAGGTTGTCCCTCATAGAGTAGCAAACGTAAATGCATAGGACACCTTCAAAGTTCATAAGAGTGACTAGATACAAATAGTTTAAAACAAGCAATATCAAGGTATGCATCAATCAACATGTCTTGGGACAATGCACATAGAACTAAGAATGGCCACTATGCTCTCAAAGTAGGTGCATAAAGAAAGAAGGTGAAGACTCAATATAATGGTGGAAGAAAGGCCTTCATAGAAGGAAGTAGGGATTCAAGTCTCATAAAGAGCTTCCAAAAATTATGGTACTTAATAGCTTTCAGCTCTCATTGCCCCTATCATAAGCATCTTGAGGTGATTAAGGTTAAAGTGAACAAACTATGGTGTACATGCTTGACGAAGTATAAGTTAGGAATCTCATGTCCCTTGAATACGAGGGCCGCTCCTCATGCTACTCAAGTTTAGTCACCGGTAAGTTCTTGTCATTGTAAGTACATGTGTATCATAGAGAACCGCCAACGGCGTACCCCTTGCCCGATGATACGGAAGAATCCCCATATCAAAATGACAAGGCAAGCAGACAACAAGCATCTTAGCAATCTTCTTATTTACCATGGGAATATGGTGCTTTTTTCTCTCTTTCCTATTTTCATAATCCTTTTTTTCTTTTTCTCTTTTTCTCAATATAGGACTTGTTTTTTATAAGAAGAATGCTTCATAAACAGCTCATTATGGTTATGCTGCAGGTTTCCACCATGTCAACATGGATTAGACCAGCGGCCCAAGCGTTTCTCTAACACATATACATAACTCCATGGACTTACAAGCTCCCCTTTCATTTCACACCGACGACATCCATAGACAAAAGAGCATCATATCAACTAGGTACAAAGTAACAGTGCAATGTTGAAAGCGTTCCCCATGACAGCATGGTTCTGCTAATCCCCAACAAATAAGTGCAAGCATATACAACATAGACGACACAATGGTTAAAGTTTATTAAGGGCAAGAAAAGAAAAGTGTGCCATCAAGTTCGTGAGAGCTTTAATCACTAGTTTTCTCATAACAAGTTTAATTTGGAAGGTAAACAAAAACATGAATATACTTGGAATAGCATATGCTAATAGTTAGGTATGGTGGACTCTTTGGAATAACTTGGTTTAGGGAGTTGGATGCATGAGTGGAACTCATACTTGATTACGGAGGCTAGCAAAGACTGGGAGCGACAAACTAAGAGAGCAATAATGGTCAAAATCATGCAGAGCGACAAAACATCATTGATCAAAGCATAAAGTGATACTACAATTTGAAAACTAAAGGATCATAAAGGCTATGGTGACTTGGGATAGTCATAACATGGTGTGAGCATGCGCCAAGTTAACCCAAATAAAGCATCAAAGGAGAATACCACAATACTATGCTTTAATATGCTAAAACAACGCATGATTCATCCATGGCACATTAAGAAATCTCAATTGTTTATAACAAGTCATGCTACAGCAAAGAATACTAAGCATAAAGCCAAAACAATATCAAGCATGGCATGACAAAGCATAGGCCACAGTCAAAAACAAACTCTCTTTAACACTTAAGCATGAACTTTCCTACTCTTTTCCAAACCAAACCAAACTATTTAAAAACCAACATATGAAAGAGGGGGTCGAACCAATTTATTCAGCAAACTAAGCAAACAAAGCAGACGAAAAACCAAAACAAAAACAAAAAAGAAGACGCTCCAAGAACAACGCAACTATGCATGAAACAATAAAAATAAAGTGTTTGGAAGAAACCTGGGATTTTTATTGATGAAGAGGGGGATGGCTTGGGCATCCCCAAGCTTTGACGCTTGTACTTCTTGGATATTTCTTGGGGTGACATGCGTGGCATCCCCAAGCTTAAGCTTTAGTCCATCCTTCATCTCATTACTCATTCCTTCCATACACCTGAAATTTTTCCTTCATACAAAACTTCACACAATCTTTATTAGCAACATTAGTGCACTCAAGATAATAAGTCTTTAAGGTTTAGTTCTAACACCAATAAAACTTACATTAAAACACTAGCTACTGTAGCACTTCCCTCAAAAATCTCAATTCCCCAAAAGAACTCAAAAAGGAACCAACAAGAAGCAAATGCAGAAAATGGCTGAAATTTGTCAAAACAGACCAGCAGGTAAAGACGAATTTTTTCGAAGACCTTATGTTGCTCAAATCAAAAAGTGTTGAACTAACGAAAGTTAGATAACAACCTGGAAAGAAGCACAAAAATTCACGCCTCAAAAGAACATACAGAGAGTTTACACGAATTTTTACGGTGAAGCACAAAAATCTGTTTCGGGACAGCAACTTTCCCAATCATTACTTCTCTATCATTAGAGGTTACTCTTGGCACAAAAAGCAAATAAAAAGGATAAAGAGCGGTTATTACTGAAGTAATAACTTCCAAGAGTCATCTAAAACTTTTGGGTTATCTCCCAATAAGTACTTTTTGTTGGGGATATACTTTCCGGGTATCCTCACAGTTCCTCACTGACCAGGGTGGCCCACTTCGGGTTAGAGCTTTGCTTCACGGGCGGCCCAGTCAGGGAGAGAAGACGGAGTCCAGTCCGGCTACGGGAAGGCCCAGAAGACTTACCGACTTAGGCCCATAGTGTTACTTGTAGTTCAAGATGTATTCTGTAACCGACTCTTAGTCATAGCCGGATAGATCTCTTTTGTAAACCCTAGGCCGGATATCTATATAAGACGCCCTAGGGAGAGCCTTTCGGGCACACCCTTAATAGTCTACAATCTCAACTCGCACAGGCGAAACCCTTGTAACCCATATTCCGGCTCTGCCGTATTACTGGATTGCTAGCAGGAGTAGGATCCGCCCAAAGCCGGCGGATTCGAACCTGGGTAAACCTCTGTGCTCACCGTCCCGGAATACCGTACGTCTCACACCCCTCTCTTCCACACGCCTCGAGGACCCCCTCATGGCGTACTTGTCATCAATCCAACGACAGTTGGCGCCCACCGTGGGTCAAGTGAGCTTCGGATCTGCGTTCCGAGCGGAATCTGCAAGAATCGGAATCGGCGAGACTATCGCCGTTGGACGCATCCTCTACGCCAGCGACATCCCTCTCATCATTCTCGACGAGACTTGGATTCCGGCTAGGGAGGCTGTGACTGCCTACACAATCATGTCTTTTGGCGAGATCGATGTTTACATTAGTTTATTGGCTGCCCCACCCAATGGTGATGATAGAGGCGTAAGAATCTTGGGTCCCTTTGTCCGCGGAGGCGGCAGAGTTCCGGATCTCAGAAAACCCTAAACCCACCCAGCCCGCACCAGTTGCGGAGATAGTGGAGAAATCTGAGCCTGAAGAAGACCTGGCGGTCCAAGTCAAATCTGGAGTGGATCTCCCTGGAGGAGCCGGATCCCAGATCGACCCACCCACGCAAGTCGAAATCCAGGAGGAGCATATCAATGACACTGATTCCGGCTCTGATGATGCCGAGACAGACAGACCTTTCCTAAGGTACACACTACGACGTATGATAATGCAAGATGCAAACGCAGATGCAATTCTCGTGACCATCAAAAGTTTCGACATGGCTGATCGCGAAAGTCGCAGGTACCTCAGGAAGCACCCATCACACTTCGTCGGTTACGTGGGATCCGGATCCGGCTCTGTCGATGCTGGAGAGAACACCGACTCTGTGCTGGAGGCAATCGGAACAAACGCCGACGTACCCGCATCCTCGGACGAATCGATGACGTCAGCAGATTTCTGAAAGTCCTCCGCGGAATATGAAGATGAGTACAACTCCAAGGTTGCAGAAGAAGGATAAGCCATGGATGAAGGATCCAGGGAACACTCTCCCAAAGCGCAGGATGACATGGACGTCGGAGACAATCCCGAGGTCCATATGTCCGAAAGTACCGATCAGAGCTTGACTCCAAGAAACGGACCCAAAGCCGTCTTTGCTACCGGCGCTGCCAAGAAGGCAAAGAAGAAGAACAAGAAAAACAAGACCCTAGCAAAAGACCCGCTGGTAGAGGAGGTGATTGCCGAGTAATACAAAGAAGACTCGGATGGAGCACTTATCCTAGAAGAGCCGAAAAAAGAAGAATCGGTGGATGGACACGTGATCACTAAAGGTGCACGTAAACTCATCGATGATGCATTAACCACACCCATCCCTACAGCTACAGAACTTACTACTGAAGAGCTGGACGAAAGGGCCCAAGCCCTAGAAGCGCGTCATCAACAACTCCTGGATGAAGCCAAAAACATCGAGGAGGAGAATAAACGCATGGCAACTAAGGATTACATGTCTCGGTTGCATCAGAAGACACGGAAGCGTCACACCAATGAGGACCAATTCCCACATATCCGTGCCGTCCTTTTCGGAGATGAGATGGGGAAGCCACGGAAAGATAGCAAAGGAGATTGGGTATATCCAACCCCAGTACAGAATACCGTGGCGGCCCGAGAAATTCTATCGGCTAATCCAGGACCAGAGGAGATCCGTTTGGGTATCAAACTACTCAACAAGGGACTGGATCAGCAAAAGGTCGCCTTGTCCAGAAGTCAAAAACTGGTCTCGGATTCCGACCAATGTCGAACAGATCCGGCATGGGCTGACGTGAGATCCCACCGTGTTCCGGAGCAGTATTATCGCCCCGAACGACGGGAGGACAATTATTCGAGAACCGGATCGTCAGGATAGCATCGCAGGACTACACGCGACTGGAGCAATGTCGCACCAGCAGCCGAGAAAGAGGTCATCGCTGCTCTGAATCCGAGGAATCCTCCCTGACGAGAATCTAACAATAGAAAGGGAGAAGATAAAGAGAAATGTCGGGAGGAGGATCGTCAAAAAATGCCACCTCCTAGACATGCAAGCCATCCGGCTGAGCCCCACCATGGTGGGAATGACGGACGAAGAAACGACGGAAACCATGTCGGGACAAGCCGGCAGGGGGCTCGTCGTAGTCAAGACCCTCCCTGGAATCGGAATAATGACGTTCCAGACCGAGGCTGGCGATCAGCCGGAAACTATCCAGCTGCCCCACCCTCTCCACCACACAGTCATCACAACGGCTCCCAAGGAGGGCAAGGAGGACGACATAGCGGAGGAGGTGGTGGCAGAAGCCGAAGTCCGGCTCCAAGGCACCGCATCCACAGCCGACATTCGGGACGATCTTTATCCCCGAACGACGCAAGGCACAGGATCAACTCCAACATAGAGGCTCGGCGCTACGAAAACGATAATATCTATGTGGGCCCAAAGTGCTTCGGACCACGCATCAGAGCTACAAAATTCCCGGAAGGATTTGTTATCTCAAGACATATCCAAGCCTATGATGGCATTGCTAGGCCAGATACCTGGCTACAGGATTTCTTCCAAGCGTGCTGCATCGCTAGAGGCGGAAACAGCCTGGTCGCTACCCGATATCTCCAACTTATGTTGCGGAAGACGGCACGATCATGGCTCAATGAACTTCCGGAGAACACCATCCATAACTGGTATGACATGCAAAGTGCATTCTTTCAGAATTTCGAAGGCACATATCGGAGGCCCTATACGGTCGGAGACCTACAGCGTTGCACCCAGAAAGCCAAAGAAACTTGTCGGGACTACCTCGGACGATGGATTGACACCAAGAACTCCTGTGAAGGAGTGAATGATCAAACTGTGCTTGAAGCTTTCATTGCAAGTCTCCCAATTGGTCTACTGCGCCATCGCTTGAAGTGTGACAAGGTCACTGATTTGGGAGAGATGATAGAAACAGCGAGCAATATGCAGATGCTGACAACGATGCAGAGGGATTGCTCAATGCCCTAGCTGTGCCTCAGTCAGCAAAACAACCAAAGCAACAAGCTCAGAAGCGCAAAAATACCTCGGAGGAAAAACCCAACGCGGAAACGGTAGTGGTCACTGCTACTTTCGAGAAGAGAGGGCGAGGAGGACGCGGCGGAGGCCGCGGGCGTGGTCGTGGAACTTCAAGAGTCCAGGGTAGAGGAGACCGGCAACCGGGCAAAACCTACTCTTGGGCCGACATTGCCAATAACCCATGTGTGCATCACCTAGACGCCAATGGGGGCTCGTCCCACACCAACGCCGAATGTCGTTTCAATGACGACATCAAAAGAGATGACACCGTGGGCTACAAAGCTAAGCGGAAGAAGGAAAAGAAGAATCCCGAAAAAGAAAAAGAGACCAAGGAAGATTCTGACATGGAGGAAGCTGATGCTTCAAATCCCAAGCCGGAAGGGAAGAAAACTTTTCCCACCAAGAAGGACACTTATGTCACTTTCCTCCGATCTCAACCAGCAAAAGTCAAAAAAGCAGTTCTACACGAGCTCAATGCAACAGTTCCGGCTGTCCCCCAGTATCTGGACTGGTCGGAAGTGGCAATCACATTTGACCGTGATGATCATCCGCCTAAGTTACACAGGCGAGGAAAATACGCTTTAATCGTTAATCCACTGATTGACGGTTATGGTTTTTCCAAGACCCTCATGGACGGAGGTAGCAGCATCAATATTCTCTACATGGAAACGCTACGCCAGATGAAGATCTCGGAAACACAGCTGAACCATAGCTCTGTGATCTTTCACGGAGTTGTCCCAGGAAGACAAGCTAATTCCCTAGGAGAGATCACTTTGGATGTTACCTTTGGAACTCCAAAGAAATATCGGACGAAGGCACTTTCCTTCGAAGTGGTCCCGTTCAAGAGCGCGTACCACGCTATATTTGGACGTCCGGCTTACTGGGCCTTTATGGCTCGTCCGTGTTACATTTACAATATGATGAAAATTCCAGGTCCCAACGGCGTGATCACCATCAGGGGAGACCCGAAGAAAGCACGAGAGTGCGAGGATGGAAATGCCGCCTTTGTTGAAGCTGTGCTACACGCCCAGGAGTACCAGGAGATCAAGAAGAGCATAGATCCGTCCGAGATGCCCGCAACAAAGAAGGAGGTGACAAAGCCAAGTCCGGAGTTCAAGGCATCAGAAGAGACGAAGAATACGCCGTTGAAGGATGATGACCCCTCCAAGGTGACCCAGATAGGCGTAGGCCTAGGTAGCGCATAGGAAAGCGCGCTCGTCAAGTTCCTCCAAGCAAATCAAGATATCTTCGCATGGCAGCCATCTAAGATGACCGGAGTACCAAGGGAACTTGCCGAGCACTCTCTAAATGTAAACCCGAACGCTAAACCCGTCAAACAGTCCCTACGATGATTTGGCAATGAAACGCGTAAGGCAATAGCTAAGGAACTAGCACGGCTCGAGTTAGCCGGATTCATAGAAGAGGTCATCCACACTGAGTGGTCAGACAATCCTGTAATGGTCCCTAAAAAGGACACCACTGATTTAAGGATGTGTGTTGATTATACTGCCTTGAACAAGGCTTGTCCAAAAGATCCGCTCACTCTACCTAGAATTAATCAAGTTATCGATTCTACGGCAGGCTCGGAACTCCTCTGTTTTCTCGACGCATATTCCGGTTATCACCAAATCCGGATGAAGGGATCTGACAAAGTCAAAACTTCATTCATAACCCCCTTCGGAACCTTCTGTTTTGTTACGATGCCCTTTGGGCTAAAGAACGCAGGAGCTACATACTAGCGCACGATGCAGCGTTGCCTCCATGACCAACTCAGACGTAATGTACATGCATACGTGGATGATATTGCAGTAATGTCCAAAAAGAAGGAAATGCTGGTTTCCGACTTGGAGGAAACATTTTCCAACCTACAAAAATACAACATCATGCTTAACCCGAAGAAGTGTTTCTTTGGAATACCAGCCGGAAAATTGTTAGGTTTCATCGTGTCTCAGAGAGGCATAGAGGTGAACTGGGACAAAATCAAGGCTATACTCAATATTTCTAGGCCAACTCGCCTGAAGGACGTACAAAGACTAACTGGTTGCATTGTTGCAGTCAGTCGGTTTGTAAGCCGGCTTGGTGAAAGAGCCGCACCATTATACAAACTCCTGAAAAAGACCAAAGATTTCGTTTGGACTGATGAAGCTAAAGCTGCACTACAAGACCTGAAGAAAGTACTATCATCCGCTCCTATCCTTGCAGCGTCGGAACCTCAAGAACCGATGTTGCTTTATCTTGGTGCGACTAATAAGGTCGTTAGTATCGCCATGGTAGTGGAGAGACCGAAGGAAAATCAGGAGCACCTGGTGCAGCGTCCGACTTACTTTGTCAGTGAAGTCCTAACAGAGTCAAAACAGCGGTATCCGCATTATCAAAAGTTGGCTTACGGTGTTTTTCTAGCACCTCGTAAGTTGTGACATTACTTTCAGGAGCATCCAATTACCGTGGTAAGCACAGCTCCCATGAGAGATATAATCAACAACAGTGACGCCACAGGACGCGTCGCCAAATGGGGCATAGAGCTTTCAGCTTTTGACATTGAGTATAAACCTCGGACAGCAATCAAATCCCAGATCCTTGCTGACTTTGTCATTGATTGGACAGAGACGAAGGAGAACATGATCCTCCCAGAGTCAGACTATTGGACCCTCTTCTTTGATGGGTATAAGGCTCGCGGGGGCTCGGGGGCTGGCGTGGTGCTCAAGTCACCCCAAGGAGATAAACTTTTATACGTGTTGCAGATCCACTTCACAGCGACAAACAATATTGCTGAGTATGAAGCACTGCTGCATGGAATCTGGATTGCTAAGGATATTGGCATCCGACGTTTGATGTGTTACGGAGATTCGGATCTTGTTGCTCAACAAGTGTCGTATATTTGTAATGCAAATAAGCACATGGCAGCATATAAAGCTGTCGTGGATGATCTATCTAAATTGTTCGAAGGATTTGAAGTTCAACATATTCCTCGAGCAGAAAATGAGGAAGTAGACGCACTATCTCGGATAGGTTCTGCACGGAAAGAGGTCCCGGATGGCGCTTTTTAGAGCACCTCAAGGTTCCCTCAATAAAGGGAGTAGATGAGGAATATCCGACCAAATCCTACTCACCTTTGATAGCAGTTCTGGCTGTGATTCCCAGCTGGACTCAACCCTACCTCGATTATTTGGTAGATGGCAAATTATCCAAAGACGAGGTGCTGAGCCGGCAGATTATCCGATGAGCAAAAGCCTATACTATTGTTAAAGGTGAGCTCTATAAGTGGAGTGTTTCTGGGGGGGTTCAGCGCTGTGTATCTCCGGAAGAAGGAGTGGAAATCTTAAGGGAAATCCACGAAGGCGAATGTGGTCACCACGCTACAGCCAAATCTTTAGTGGCAAAAGCTTTTAGACACAGATTTTTCTGGCTTACAGCTCAGGCAGATGTCGAACGATTAGTCAAGACGTGCAAAGGCTGCCAAAAGTACGCCAAACAAGCTCATGTTCCGGCTGATCAGTTGCGAACAATACCTATAACTTGGCCCTTTGCGGTCTGGGGGCTTGATATGGTAGGACCTTTGAAACGAGCTCCAAGTGGATTTACTCATCTCTTAGTGATGGTGGATAATTCACCAAATGGATTGAGGCTAAACCTATCACTAGTTATAATGGAGCAACATCCAAAAGATTTGTCGAGGATGTTATAATCCGGTATGGTTATCCACATAGCATTATCACGGACAACGGGAGTAACTTCTCTATGGGAGAATTGGCCGAATTCTGCAATGAGCAAAATATCCGGCTTGACATTGCGTCAGTCGCACATCCACAAGCTAACGGACAAGTTGAAAGAGCAAATGGTTTAATCCTACAAGGCCTAAAACCGAGACTCCAAGCACCACTACGACGTGCTGCGGGGGCTTGGGCAGAGGAATTACCCTCTGTAATATGGAGTTTACGAATGACTCGAAACAGGTCAACCGGATACATACCTTTCTTCTTGGTCTATGGTGTAGAAGCAGTTCTTCCTAGTGATTTGATTCACACCTCTCCTAGAGTGGCCGCGTATATTGAAGAGGATGCCGAGATTTCTCAACAAAATGATCTCGACTTAGTCGAAGAAGTTCGCGTCGTTGCTGAAATGACATCTACAGCCTATCAGCAGAAGTTACGCAAGTATCATAGCCAGAGAGTCCGAAATAGATCTTTCAATAAAGGTGATTTGGTTCTCCGGCTTGTGCAACAAAGAAAGCACAAACTTTCCCTAGTATGGGAAGGGCTCTTTTTAGTTAGCCGAGTATTGCACAATGGATTGTACTACTTAACTGACATGAGGCCAGTCAAAGAAAGACCTGCTACTAAGAAGAGAAAGAGAGCTGGAGGCAGTACAAATCTGGATGAGTTAGACAGGCCGTGGAATATTGCTCAGCTACGTCCCTTTTATTCTTAGTTTATCCTTCTTTGTAAACATATATATGTACATGTTCTATGAGAAATAAAAGTTTTGGTTGCCTCAATTTTTTTTGAGAAGTTTTTACCATCTTATTTCCGAATGATCATGTCATAGTCGAAAATCCCAGAATGCTTGAAAGTACTTTATGCTCATGTTCGTGCTGGTTTAGATTTCCGATTCTAAAACTGCTACCCTCGGGTATAACTCTAAAGTTTCTAGTCTTTACTTTGGTTATTTGTCTGATTGCTGGATCCGGGCATTTTTCCGAATAGTGAATTGTTGGTACTGGAAGCTGGCTTTGTTTCCGAGTTTAAACTGGTTTAGCAATTGAGCTCCGTTGCTCGGCAAAGTTTCCGGTAGAAGGTTTAGCCGGCTCACGAAAGGGACGAGGCGGAAAGCCAGATAAACGATAAGTAGGGACGAAAAAGTACAAGTGCTTATGTAAACATTTCAGGCACACAAAAATTAAAGCCAAAAGTGTTGAATAGATCAAAAGCTTAGCACTAGCAAAATCATAGTACTTTACATTTACAGACGCATCATGTTTTTTCAGGATAATACAAATATTTCTGGCAATTTATGATGCAGGAGGAGATGAAGGAGTTGTCGGCTCACTAGAAATACCACCTTGATATCATTCCGAGATGTCCGCATCCGAGGTGGTGCGTTCATCGTCGGAAACTTCTGCTGATTCTTCCGGAGGAGGAGGCGGAGTATCTACACGGGTGAAGAAGGGGATCGCGTAGCTGGTCAGGTCAGCCACCTGACACCCATATCCGGCGTAGGAGTGCATGATGGCTTGAAGGTCCTGCTCCTGGCCATCTTCATCTACTTTGCAGTACCCTCTGGTCACTTGCCATATTTCCATGTTTCCATGGTGGCTCATGACCATGGTGAGAGTGTTCTGCGCAGCAGTCCACGCGTAGGACATGTTCCAATCCTGAACAAGTTGCGGTATCTCCTTTGCCTTGTCCCGCACCTAAAAATCCGACATGCTAGGAATGTCCAGAATCTTGAGAGCTTCGCCGATGTCCTCACGGGATTGGCGGAAGTCATGGAGCAGGTCACTGACTTAGATAAGCCGGTGGGTACGGGGATTGGTGGAGGAAGAGTCCGTCAAGTTCAGAGGACCTATACACAAAAACAAGTCAAGAAAAGTCTGACATTGATAGAAGTTGAAGAAAGTGGAAAAGTCAGACAGATGGAACGTACCGAAAATGACGTCGTCGATTTTGGTCTTCTCTTCCCGAAGACTCTGGAGTTCAGCCCGGAGCACATCGGAAAGATCCTTCTCTCTGCTAAGCTCATTTTTGAGGTCCGAGATTGTTTTATCTTGAGCAGCGATTTTGCGATCACGCTCTTCAGTAGCCATGGAGGAGGACTCAAGGACTTGAGCAATGCTCTTTTCATGATTTGCCTTGAGCTGGTCCAGCTCTTGGCGAAGCTCCTTGTTCTCCACCACCAAGGTCTTGAGGTTCTCGGCCTCTTCAATCATGGCGCAGGATTGTTTCACTAGCGCTATAAGACAAAAATAACAACAGTTCATAACAAATTCGACATTGAAAATACAAAGACAAGGTTTGAGTCTCGGAATGTTCACCTTCGGCCTCATCCTTGGCAACTTTAAGTTCAGCATTTTTAAGTCGGAGAGCCTTGATCTCTCTCCGCTTATCACAGACATTCTTCAATAAATCCTGATTATAGGAACATACTTTCTGTAAGTTAGAATACCCAAAGTCAGAAAGCTACTTAAGACTCGGGCTAATATTTTTGCTAAATATCAGCACGAGCCTTGGGGGCTACACTAGTTCATTCTTTGGCATCCTAATGAAGCATAAACCCGGATTGTTTATCCTACTTCATGCTTGGGGGGCTAGAGGATATGATATAAAATACAATAAAGGAAAAAACAGGAGTTGGAATTCCGACTTACATATTGTTCGCGAGTGAGTTTATCCAAACTCGCGTTCACTTCAACGGCCACCTTCTCGGCGAGAGTCAGAGGAATCACTGGGGTTGTTGGATGAAGGGAATATGCCCGAGAGGTAATAATAAAGTGGTTATTATCTTATTCCATGTTTATGATAAATGTTTATTTTACATGCTAGAATTGTATTGATCGGAAACATCAATACATGTGTGTTTAATAAACAAAAAGGTTTCCTAGTTATGCCTCTCTTATAGACTATCTTGTTGATTAACAAGATGATCAAGGTTTCCTGATCATGGACATTGGATGTTGTTAATAACAAGGTCACACCATTGGTGGGATGATGTGATGAACATTCATCCGAAGTATAGCATTACGATCAAAGTCATTATGTTTATATTGCTATAATATCATACGAAGTAATCTTTATCCTTAGACCATGAGATCATGTTAATTGCTAACACCGGAAGAGTATCTTGATAACATCAAACATCACACCATAACAGGGTGACTATAAAGGTGGGTTCAGTGCTACAAAGGTGTTATGTTGAGGCTCATGGATCAAGAGTGGGATTTGTCCATCCCGATGACGGATAGATATACTCTGGGCCCTCTCGGTGATATCACATTGAAATAGCTTGCAAGAAAGTGATGTGATCACTAGAATGTTATATCACGGGAACGAGAAAAGAGTGCATGTCGGTAACGAGATCAAACTAGGTATCGAGATACCGATGATCGAATCTCGGACATGTAATATATCGTGGGACAAAGGGATTTAGTTACTAGCGTTAAAGGTTCTCACGATCACAGAAGTCATCGTTGAATGTGTAGGAGTCAGTATGGATCTCCAGGTCCATTGCTGATTATTGATCGGAGAGGGGTCTCGATCATGTCTGCATTATTCGCGAACCGTAGGGTGAGACACTTAAGGGATACCGACACCATTTGGAGCAAATATGTTTCAGATAAAGATTTAAGAAAGCGCTGGAATTATTTCAATAGACACCGAAACTGTTTCGGGTGAAAATGCTGAAATTGGTTCTGCATGTAATATTGAAATGTTGCAGGGGGTTTTATGTGAATGTTTATTAATTAAAGTAATTAACAAAATTCTGAATAAAAATAATAAAAGAGTTTTATTAAATGAGAGAGCATTAAATTTGGATAAATTTAATGCATTTAAAGTGGAGACTTTAAAAGAGAATGTGAAGGGGCATTTTAATGTGGAGGGGTTACCACCACATGAATGGAGGAGGTGAAGGGTCACCCCCCCTCCATGCGCCGGCCATGAAGGAGGGGCACCCCCCTCCTCCTATAAAAGTCCATCCCCTCCTCACTTCTCACTCACACCTCCTTGTGAAGGATCTCTCTCCCCCTCTAGTATTATTCCCCCATGGTCTCAGATTAGCAAGATACATGTTCCCGGTGGCTTTATTTGGAAAGGAGTTGCTGCTTCCGCTGCTTTGCTAGAGCGAGGGACGGAGGTTGTCGGGGTATTGGACGTGTGTGCGATCACGGATGCACCGCTGCTTTGCGGTGATGGACTTGGTGGTGCTAGAGCTGGATCTGATGGACGTGTTGTAGCCGAACCTGCTGGACTTCATCACGATCTTGATATCGGCAAGTGTACGACTACATCAACCACGAGTTCCTACTCGTTAACAAAGCTTGTTGTCTACGAGGGTAAGTTCTTGTTGGATGTATGTCCACCTGTTGCTTTGTACCTAGTAGATAGATCTTGGCGTGTAGTTCACACCGTAGGAAATTTTTTGTTTTCTATGCTACGGACCCAACATTGGAAGCTCACCAGTCCTAATCCTCTCGTCGTGTAGTAAACATTTTTGTTTTCAATTCTTTAGTAATCTATTAGTGTAGTAAACATTTTACTTACATCTTCTATTCATCCTTATCATGACAACTTTCATGATCAAGCTACTATAGCCTATAAGGAAGAATCGCGAGTATAATATCAGTTCCCAAAACCTTTTTGGTAGATTCGGATGCCTAGCATCTCCATCCTTCACAAATTCTCATACAATATGAGAACATGTATTTTGCTAAATTATACTCTATCATAATGCAATCAAAAACATTGTTTCAGATATCACAATATCTTTCACACATGATGGTTTCTGAAACAATTTCTAGCTCCAATATAATCTTGATATTAAAACAACTTTTGAATATCAATAATCATGGAGGCAAACATGATACTTTAGATACTAACATTGGAATTCTTACTCTTGATTTAATACTATTTATTAAACTTCATGGAGTAAATAGAGTTTGCTGAAAGTTTGCAACAGGACTTATAAACTTTAAATTGACATTCAAAACAATACGATACTAGTTCGTAAAGTAAATATCCAGAATTCTATAGATCTATTATCTCAAATAAAAACTAAGCATAAGGTAGAAAACGAATGCCAATGACTACAACAAACTATGCAAATTCATTTATGACAAATTTGGTTCGACTAATCCAAATTAGAAATGAACTCCCACTCAAAAACGACATTCCCCGTGCCTTTTTGGTGATTACATGAACCAAATCCACTACACCAAGTCCGATCATCACGTGAGTTGATGTAGCTTCAAAGGCGAGCATCTATATGGGTATCATATCAACTATATGACTCATGCTTAACCTTTCGGTCCGTGTTCTGAGGCCATGTCTATACATGCTAGGCTAGCCAAGTAAGAACCTTAGTACTCGCATGTGTAAAACTGTCTTACACCCGTTTGTATGAAATCGTAGAGTCGAGTACACCCGATCATCACGTGATGTCTCGAAATACGATCCATAAAACGGTGCATACTTAAGGAAGAACACATTTTATCTTTATATCTAAAAGAGGGATCATCTTACAATGCTACAGAAAGCGCCAAACTAGCAGTATAAGATGCTAACATCTAATGTGTAAAGTGATATGATATGGTCCATGCATTTGATCTCTATCACTTGCATCGTGGTATGATCTATATCATTCCTTTGTGTGTAAGGCCAAGGTCTATGGAACTTACACGTTGAGTGTGTTGTAAGAGTATCTATCATACATCTACTTACAATAATACCATATCAATACACTAGCCCAGCAACGATCTAAACTAGACGCCTCTAATTTATCAATTGCAAGTTTTACGTGGCTTAGGGCTTTCGGAGATAGAACCGTTCTTACCTACGAACATGAACCACAACGAGGATAACTAAGTTATTAGCAACTCGTTGTAAATCAGATATTGACTATAGTAGGAGAGATAGACACCCGCCAGCCACTTATGCAAAACAAGTTGCATGTCAGTCGTGGAACCGGTCTCATGTACGATGACATGTAAGGTTGGTCCGGGCCGCTTCATCTCACTATGCCACCAATATCTAAAATACATAGAAGATGCAATAACATGATCATCATCGCCCACATATCAACATATTTGTACTACCCGTGCTAAGCACCTACGCATAGATCGTGGCTCGATACCCTTTGGTCTGCAAAGATAGAAAACAAAAAATTTCCTACAGTGTGAACTACATGCCAAGATCTATCTACTAGGTACAAAGCAACGGGTGGACATACATCCAACGAGAACTTACCCTCGTAGACAACGAGCATTGTTAACGAGTAGGAACTCGTGGTTGATGTAGTCGTACACTTTCCGATCTCAAGATCGTGATGAAGTCCAGCAGGTCCGGCTCCAGCACGTCCATCAGATCCAGCTCCAGCAACCACCAAGTCCAGCACCGCAAATCAGCGGTGCATCCGTGATCGCACACACGTCCGGTACCCCGACAACCTCCGTCCCTCGCTCCAGCAAAGCAGCGGAAGCAGCAACTCCTTTCCAGATAAAGCCACCGGGAACATGTATCTCGCTAATCCGAGACCATGGGGAATAATACTAGAGGGGGAGAGAGATCCTTCACAAGGAGGTGTGAGTGAGAAGTGAGGAGGGGTGGCCTTTTATAGGAGGAGGGGGGTGCCCCTCCTTCATGGCCGATGCATGGAGGGGGTGACCCTTCACCTCCTCCATTCATGTGGTGGTAACCCCTCCACATTAAAATGCCCCTTCACATTCTCTTTTAAAGTCTCCACTTTAAATGCATTAAATTTCTCCAAATTTAATGCTCTCTCATTTAATAAAACTCTTTTATTATTTTTATTCAGAATTTTGTTAATTACTTTAATTAATAAACATTCACATAAAACCCCCTGCAACATTTCAATATTACATGCAGAACCAATTTCAGCATTTTCACCTGAAACAGTTTCGGTGTCTATTGAAATAATTCCAGCGCTTTCTTAAATCTTTATCTGAAACATATTTGCTCCAAATGGTGTCGGTATCCCTTAAGTGTCTCACCCTACGGTTCGCGAATAATGCAGACATGATCGAGACCCCTCTCCGATCAATAATCAGCAGCGGGACCTGGAGATCCATACTGACTCCTACACATTCAACAATGACTTCTGTGATCGTGAGAACCTTTAATGCTAGTAACTAAATCCCTTTGTCCCGTGATATATTAAATGTCTGAGATTCGATCATCGGTATCTCCATACCTAGTTTGATCTCGTTACCGACATGCACTCTTTTCTCGTTCCCGTGATATAACATTCTAGTGATCACATCACTTGCTTGCAAGCTATTTCAATGTGATATCATCGAGAGGGCCCAAAGTATATCTATCCGTCATCGGGATGGACAAATCCCACTCTTGATCCATGAGCCTCAACATAACACCTTCGTAGCACTGAACCCACCTTTATAGTCACCTTGTTATGGTGTGACGTTTGATGTTATCAGGATACTCTTTCGGTGTTAGCAATTAACATGATCTCATGGTCTAAGGATAAAGATTACTTCGTATGATATTATAGCAATATAAACATAATGACTTTGATCGTAATGCTATACTTCGGATGAATGTTCATCACATCATTCCACCAATGGTGTGACCTTGTTATTAACAACATCCAATGTCCATGATCAGGAAACCTTGATCATCTTGTTAATCAACAAGCTAGTCTATAAGAGAGGCATAACTAGGAACCCTTTTTGTTTATTAAACACACATGTATTGATGTTTCCGATCAATACAATTCTAGCATGTAAAATAAACATTTATCATAAACATGGAATAAGATAATAACCACTTTATTATTGCCTCTCGGGCATATTCCCTTCATGAAGAAGGCCTCCAGGGTGAATTCCCCTCTCCGGCAGGGTGTCGGGAAGAGCTTCAGATCCCTCCCGATCTAGGGATGGAGATGACGGCGGCTACAGACTCTTTCATGGATTTTTGATCGGGTACCTAGGGTTTTCGTCCCGAGGGCAACTTATAGGCGGAAGGAGAGGCCGAGGGGGTGCTGGGGTCAGCCAGACCACCCCTTGGCGCGGGCCAGGCCTGGCCGCGCGGCTAGGTGGTGTGGCCGACCCCCAGCCCTTCTCCGTCTCGTATTCTGGCACTTGATCCCTTCCGGAAAAATAGGCACTTTGGCTTTTGTCCCGTCCAATTGCGAGAATATTCATTTTATGACTTTTCTTGGAACCAAAAACAACAGAAAACAGGCAGCTGGCACTGTGGCTCTTGTTAATAGGTTAGTCCAAGAAATCATAATAAAAGTACTCCAAAGTTGGAACAAAACACAAGAAAGTGGATAAAACCAAGCATGGAACATAAAAAATTATAGATACATTTGCAATGTATCAACATCACCAAGCTTAACTCATGCTCGTCCTCGAGTAGGTAAGTGATAAAAAGAAATAATTTTTGAGGTGACATGCACCATCAAAAAGTTGATCAAAAGTATTCGCAAAACTCAAAGCTGGGATCAAAGTACTTCAATCATAACATGAAAGACAAAGTTCTAGCAATAAGCAAAGAAACTATGATACAACATGAAAAGGCACAAACAAAAGAATCATGAATAACATGCTTTGCAAGACATTTGTTTATTTCACATAAATAAAACATAGCATAAAAGTATTCAGCTTGTCCCTCAATAGAGTAGTAAATATAAATGCATAGGACACCTTCAAAGTTCATAAGAGTGACTAGATACAATAGTTTCAAACAAGCAATAACAAGTTATGCATCAATCAACTAGTCTTGGGACAATGCACATAGAACTAAGAATGGACACTATGCTCTCAAAGTAGTGCATAAAGATAGAAGGTGGAGACTCACTATAATGGTGGAAGAAAGGCCTTTTGTAAAAAGGAAGTAGGGATTCAAGTCTCATAAAGAGCTTCCAAAAATTATGGTACTTATAGCTTTCAGCTCTCATTGCCCCTATCATAAGCATCTTGAAGGTGATTAAGGTTAAAGTGACACAACTAAGAGGATATGCTTGACAAGTTATAAACCGAAATCTTATGCCCCTTACTTACAAAGACCGATCCGCATGCTACTCAACTTTAGTCACTAGTAAGCTCTTGTCATTGTAAGTATATGTGTATCATTAAGAACCTAACGGGTACCTTGCACATGATACGGGAGCTTTCCCATAATCAAAATGACAAGGCAAGCAGACAATGAGCATCTCAGCGATCTTTTTATTTGCTATTTGCATAGGTTTTTATTGAGGATGCTTCATAGAGTGCTCACTATGGTGATGCTGCAAGTTTCCACCATGATTAGGCATGTCTTAGGCTAGCGGCCCAGGCGTTTCTCTAACACACATACAAACTCCATGATCTTACAAGTTCCACATTTATTTCACACCGCTGGGATCCATAAGCAAAAGAACATAATATCAACGGGGTACAAAGTACAAGTGCAATGTTGAAAGCGTTCCCCATGGTACATGGTTCTGCTAATTTCAACTTATAAAGCGCAAGCATATACGCAACAAAGAAGGACCCAATGGTTCAAGTTTATTAGAGGCAATAAAGTAAAGTGTGCCATCAAGTCCGTGAGAGCTTTAATCACTAGTTTTCTCATAACAAGTGAAAGGTAGACAAAAGCATGAATATACTTGGAATAGCATAAGATAGTAGGTAGGTATGGTGGACTCTCTGGAAAAACTTGGTTTAGGGAGTTGGATGCATGAGTGGAACTCATACTTTGTGGTGGAGGCTAGCAAAAGACTGGGAGCGACAAACTAAGAGAGCAATAATGGCCATAATCATGCAGAGCGACAAAACATCATTGATCAAAGCATAAAGTGATACTACAAGTTGAAAACTAAAGGATCATAAAGACTATGGTGACTTTGGATAGTCATAACATGGTGTGAGCATGTGCCAAGTCAACCCAAATAAAGCATCAAAGGAGAATACCACTATACTATGCTTTAATATGCTAAAACAACACATGATTCATCCAAGGCACATTAAGCAATCTCAATTGTTTATAACAGGTCATGCTACAGCAAAGAATACTAAGCATAAAGCCAAAACAATATCAAGCACGGCATGACAAAGCATAGCCACAGTCAAAAACGAGCTCTTTTTACCACATAAGCATGAACTTTCCTACTCTTTTCCAAACCAAACCAAACTATTTGCAAACCCATGTGTAAAAGAGGGGGTCTAACCAACTTATTCATAAAACTAAGAAAACCAATCAAACTAAAAACCAAACCGAAAACAAAAAAGAAGACGCTCCAAGAGAAACACAACTGTGTATGAAACAATAAAAATGAAGCGTTTGGAAGAAACCTAGAATTTTTATTGATGAAGAAGGGGATGCCTTGGGCATCCCCAAGCTTTGATGCTTGTACTTCTTGGATATTTCTTGGGGTGACACGCGTGGCATCCCTAAGCTTGAGCTTTAGTCCATCCTTCAGCTCATTACTCATTCCTTCCATACACCTGAAAATTTTCCTTCATACAAAACTTCGCACAATCTCATTAGCAACATTAGTGCACTTAAGATAAATTAAGTCTCAAGGTTTAGTTCTAACACCAAATAAACTTCCATTAGAACACTATCTACTGTAGCACTTCTCTCAAAAGCTCAAATTCCCCAAAAGAACTCAAGAAGGAACTAACAAGAAGCAAATGCAGAAAATGGCAGAAATCTGTCAAAACAGACCAGCAGGTAAAGACGAATTTTTTCGAAGAACTTCTATTGCTCAAATCAAAAAGTGTTGAACTAACGAAAGTTAGATAACAACCTGGGGAGAATCACAAAAAATTACAGCTCAATCAGACATAGAGAACTCTCTCAGGAATGTTTACAGTGAAGCACAAAAATCTGTTTCGGGACAGCAACTTTCCCAATCATTACTTCACTCTCATTAGAGGTTACTATTGGCACAAAAAGCAAATAAAAAGGATAAGGAGAGGTTATTACAGAGGTAATAACTTCCAAGACTCAATTAAAACTCTTGGGTTATCTCCCAACAAGTACTTTTCTTTAACGCCTTTAAGTTAGGCATAAGAACCAAAGAAAGAATCAAGTGTTCTCAAATGAAGAAGCATTAAGACCAAAAAAAATTTCATAGGAGAAGCAAAAGAAATCTTTTCTCTCTTTTTAGGGAAGTGTTCTATACCTTTCTTGAGTGGGAGTTGATATTTAATGGTGCCTTCTTTCAAATCAATGATGGCACCAACAGTTCTAAGAAAAGGTCTTCCCAAAGTAATAGGACAAGAAGCATTGTATTCATCATCCAAAACATAGAAATCAACGGGGACATAGGAATCATTAACCATAATAAGAACATCATTAAGACTCCCCATGAGTTTCTTTTTAGCATTAGCATCAAGTGGGACATTCAAATAACAATCTTCAAGAGGAGGCAAATCAAGCATATCATAAATCCTTCTAGGCATAATAGAAACACTACTATCAAGATCACACAAAGCTTTAAAATCAAAGTCATTTACTTTCATATTAATGATGGGTTCCCAACCATCCTCTTGTTTTATAGGAATAGAAGCTTTCTGTTTCATCTTTTCTTCCTTAATATTTATGAGAGCATCAGTAATGTGTTTTGTAAAAGCCATGTTCATAGCACTAGCATTAGGACTTTTAGCAAGATTTTGTAGGAACTTAATAACTTCAGAGATGTTGCAACCATCAAGATCAAAATCAACTTTATCATCTAAAGTAGTAGAACTATTGTTAGCCTCAACACTAGTGGTGGTGATAGTAGAAACACTAATATTTCTAGCAATTTCATCTTCTCTTTCCCACTTAGCATGTAACTCAGCTAACAGTCTAACATTTTCATCAATTCTTACTTGTATAGCATTCGTAGCTGCAAAGGGATTGTCATTAGTTTCAGCAACCATTTTATTAATCAATGAAGATTGAGCTTCAGACAAAGATGATATATTTCTTTTAGCATTAGAGAGTTTCAATTGTAAACCAGGAATTTCCCTATTTAGACTCTCAAGTTGATGGCTAATGTTCTTCAAAATGATAGATTGCTCCTCCGTTGTTTTAGTAAATAGTCTATTTTGCTCATATTTCATTTGCATAAAGTTTTTAGTGGCTCTTTCAACTTCCAAAATTCTACCTTCACTAGGTAATTCAGATTTACCATTGTTGGGGGGATAAGGTTTATAATTGTTGTTACCAAAATTGTTCCTATAAGCATTATTACCATAAGCATTATTGCCAAAGTTGTTATTTCTTATGCAGTTCGCATCAACTTGCTCTTCTTGAGCAACCAAAGAGGCTAAAGGAACATTATTTGGATCAATATGGGCTTTCCCATTAACAAGCATAGACATAATAATATCAATTTTATCACTCAAGGAGGAGGTTTCCTCAACAGAATTTACCTTCTTACCTTGTGAAGCTCTCTCACTATGCCATTCAGAATAATTAACCATCATATTATCCAAAAGTTTTGTTGCAGCACCCAAAGTGATGGTCATAAATGTACCTCCAGTAGCTGAATCCAATAGGTTCCTTGAAGAATAGTTCAATCCTGCATAAAAAGTTTGGATGATCATCCAAGCAGTCAATCCATGAGTGGGACAATTCTTTACCAAAGATTTCATTCTTTCCCAAGCTTGAGCAACATGCTCATTATCAAGTTGTTTAAACTTCATTATTTCACTTCTCATGGATATAATCTTAGCAGGAGGATAGTATTTTCCAATAAAAGCATCTTTGCACTTAGTCCAAGAATCAATACTATTCCTAGTTAAGGAATTTAACCATTCTTTAGCTTTTCCTCTCAAAGAGAAAGGAAACAATTTCAGCTTAATAATATCACCATCTATATCCCTATGCGTTTGCATCTCACAAAATTCAACAAAGTTATTTAGATGGGAAGCAGCATCTTCATTACCAATACCAGAAAATTGTTCTCTCATAACAAGATTGAGCAAAGCAGGTTTTATCTCAAAGAAAGTATTTTCAGCCACAGGTGGAGCAATAGGAGTGCTCATAAAATCATTGTTGTTGGTGCTAGTGAAGTCACACAACTTAGTGTTTTCAAGAGTAGTCATTTTTTGGGGGTTTTCAAATAATAAAGCAAACAAGTAAAACTAATTTTTTTGTGTTTTTTGAAGAACAAAACAAGCAAACAAAACAAAAAGAAACTAAGCAAAACAAAAACAACAAAGTAAAGAGATTGGTTATTAGGGACTCCCCTTGTGAAGATGTCCTTGACTCCCCAGCAACGGCGCCAGAAAATCGCTGCTGGCATGTAGTTGATGTGGGAGTTTCTTCTTCTTCGATCCCCGGCAACAGCGCCAGAAAATCGCTTGATGGATCAATACACGGCGCCCAGAAAAGTGCTTGGTGCGTGGTGTTGATGTAGAGCTCGTTGGGAACCCCAAGAGGAAGGTATGATGAGCACAGCAGCAAGTTTCCCTCAGTTATAAAACCAAGGTTTAATCGAACCAGTAGGAGCAAGGAAACACCTCAAAGGTGTTACTAGCTGAGCTTTGGCAGGACGCACTACCGGTGCTAGTAGCAACGTGGAGACCTGCACAACACAACCACAGAACTTTGTACCCAACTTGCGATGAGGTTGTCAATCTCACCGTGTTTTGCGGAAAACAAAGGATTAAACGTATCAAATGGAAAGAAGTAAAAGTTTGCAGAAAGTAAACACAAAGCAGTAAAAGATTGTAGATTGTATGTAAAAGACAAGGACCGGGATCCATAGTTCACTAGAGGTGGCTCTCCTTAGATAGATAACATGCTGGGTGAACAAATTACAGCGGGGCAATTGACAAACACCGAGAAAGCAATACATGCATATACAAATCATCTTGACTCCTTTGAGACTTGATTGGGCAATACAACATAATACATAGACCGCCATCCAACTGCATCTATGACTAATAATCCACCTTCAGGTTATCATCTGAACCCCCTCCAGTATTAAGTTGCAAGCAACAAATTATTGCTTTATGAACTACGTGTAAGGTAAACAATACGATTGTTCTATGAACAAAGGATTGTTGTTTTCTCCCTAGTAGCAACAGCACATCTAGTACCTTAGAGATTTCATCACTTCCCAGTTACCAAAGGCATGAACCCACTATCGAGCATAAATACTAACTCTTGGAGTTGCTAGCATTTACTTGGCCAAGATAGCTACTAACAACGGAAAGCATGCAAGATCTCAAATAACAAAGACATGATAGAATCAGTAATCAATCTGAAATAGCATCTCAATATCCATCGGATCCCCGCAAACACAACATGTATGAATTACAAATAGATGATCTTGATCATGAACGGAGCTCACAAGATCTAAACATGAAAGCACAAAGGAGGAGAAACCAGCCATCTAGCTACTACATGGATCCGTAGTCCAAGGATGAACTACTCACGCATCACACCGGAGGCTTGCATGGTGATGAAGAAGGCCTCGTGGTGAATTCCCTCTCCGTGAGGTGCCGGAAGAGCTTCAGATCCCTCCCGATCTAGGGATGGAGATGACGGTGGCTACAAACTCTTTCGTGGATTTTTGATCGGGTACCTAGGGTTTTCGTCCCGAGGGCAACTTATAGGCGGAAGGAGAGGCCGAGGGGGTGCTGGGATCGGCCAGATCACCCCCTGGCGCGGGCTAGGCCTGGCTGCGCGGCCAGGTGGTGTGGCCGGCCCCCAGCCCTTCTCTGTCTCGTATTTTGGCACTTTCCTTCAGGAAAATAGGCACTTTGGCTTTTGTCCTGTCCAATTCCGAGAATATTCATTTTCTGACTTTTCTGGAACCAAAAACAACATAAAACAGGCAGCTGGCACTGTGGCTCTTGTTAATAGGTTAGTCCAAGAAATCATAATAAAAGTACTCCAAAGTTGGAACAAAACACAAGAAAGTGGATAAAACCAAGCATGGAACATCAAAAATTATAGATACATTTGCAATGTATTAGTCATCAATCCGACAACACTTTTCTTTAATGCCTTTAAGTTAGGCTTGATAGTTTGAGAAGATGCTCGCATAAGAAATATGAATTGAAGTAAAAGAGAGCATCAAGAAGCAAATTCAAAACACATTTAAGTCTAACCCACTTCCTATGCATAGGAATCTTGTAAAGAAACAAGTCATGAAAGCACAAAGCAACAAGCATAGTAAAGCAAAACAAGTGCAACTTCAAGACTTTCAACATAAAGAGGGGAAACTTAATATTATTGAGATGCATAAAACCATGTTTCCCTCTCTCATAATAACTTTCAGTAGCATCATGAATAAAATTAACAATATAACTATCACATGAAACATTCTTATCATGAGCCACATGCATAAAAGAATTAATACTCCCCACATAAACATAGTCATTCTTATTAATTGTAGTGGGAGCAAATTCAACAAAATAGCTATCATTATTATTCTCATCACCATAATCATCAAATATAGGAGGCATATTGTAATCATAATTTTCTCCTCAATAGTAGGTGGACTAAAAATATCATATTCATCATTGCAATCATCATATATTGAGGTATAGTATCATCATAAGCAATAGAATAGTTATCTTCCAAAGTGTGTTCATTTGTAAACATATCATCATTGGAAGGAACATGGATAGCACTAATAGTACAGCAATTATCATCATTTTTAGAATTGGTACCGAAGAGATTTTCAATATCAAAAGTAGTGTGCTTTTGCCAATCATGATCACTACTATAGGTAATAAGCACAGGAACATCATCGAGTTCAGACTCATCAAAAACTATAATAGGAGCAACATGCGTAGGGGAAAATGCCCGTATCCTCTCTCCTTTTACTCCTCCTTTTCTTCTTTTTATTCTTCTCTTTAGGAGGGAGAGGCTTGAAAGAAAGCTTCTCCATATACCATGGTTCATTGTTAGAGACAATAGAAGAAACTTTGGAGGATTCCTCCTTTTCATTAATAAGAACAAAACACATATTAGTCTTGTCATATTTTGGTAAAACCTCATCTTTTATAATATTTTGTATGTAAGTATTTGTGTGGCAATTATCAACACAATAAAGATGACAACCATGTAGGACACTATTCGTATCAAAAGCACTCATATCTACCAAAGAGGTTTTTCTTGATAACTCTTCACACCCCAAAAATAATGTAAGTTGATCATGCTGATTAGGAGTGATCATGTCATCACAATACAAACTTGCAGTACTTTACTCATTGGATTAGAAGGGCTATTATTATGGCCTGAGTATTGAAAATTAAATGACCCACTTCAAAGCAAAGTTCACAAATAAAAGGATAGAGGGAACAGACTTTTTTACCAAGATCATTTAGAGCCCTATACCACGTTCTAGTTTTTCATTCCTGTGGGTGATACAATATTCTTATTCAATTTGGTTATTCTCACAAGGTCTATGTATTCCACAAAAATTAACATGCTTATAAGAAGTAGTACTTTTAGAGGTTTGAGCATGTTTATTGCTATCATTAATAACAATTTCATTTTCCATGCAAGTGTCTTTATAAGGCTCATGATACATGTCCCATTTTTCTTTAGGAGCATTAATATGAGAAGCAAAGGTCCTATAAAAATCAACAAGAATTTGAGGATCAAGACCATATTTAGCACCAATCTCTTCAAAATCAATAGTTTCAGCAAAAGACTTAATGCAATCATACCCATAGTTTATACCTGGTTCTTTACCTTTGTTGTTATCCCAATCTTCGGTATTGCTTTGAATTGTTTCAAGAAGATCCCACTTAGCTTTGACATCCTTACTTGTGAAGGATCCCTCTAAACAAGTATCTAGATAGTCCTTGTAATGTCCTAAAAGCCTTGCATAGAAATTATTAATAACAATATTACTGGGGAGCTCATGAATGGGACATTTGAGCATTAGTGACTGCAATCTCCCCCATGCTTGGGCAATACTTTCTCCATCATGTGGATGAAAATTATAAATGTAATTCCTATCTTTATGAATTTCATGAGGAGGATAAAATTTAGAGTAAAAGAGAGATTCAAGTTCCTTCCACTCCAAATGATGAGGATCATCTAGTAGCTCATACCACTCCCTTGCTTTGACCTTAAGTGAAATAGGGAATAGTTTCCTCTTAACTTGGTTCATTGAAATACCTGCACACTTGAACAACTCGCATAATTCATGTATAAAGAGTAAATGATCACCAGGATGGACAGTTCCATCTCCAAAATAGCAGTTATTCATAACACGTTCAACAATTTTTATAGGCATTTTAAAAGGGATGCTTTCAGTATGTGGATTTGAAATATCACAAGTATCATTAGAATTACCACATATGGGAGATAAAGTATCATCAGAGCAAATTTTCTTCTTTAAAGTTGGGGAACTAAAAAGATCATTTTCATAAAAACCAACTTCCCCAACCTTAGACGTTTCCATAGCATTAGTAACAAAGGTGTTCAAAAGATTCATACTAATAACATTGCTACTAGCATGCAAAGAAAGTTCCATGGGTTTTTTAATTTTCTTTTCAGACAATTCATGTTCTATCTTAGGAAAAATACTAAAAAGCTCTCTAATTTTGTTGTTGTTTTCCATTAAGCCTAACTAGTGAAAACAAGAAACAAAAAGACAAAATTGTAGAATCTAAAGGAAATAACTTCGAGTACTCACACCGGAGGATGTGAGTACCTTTTAACATACCTCCCCGGCAATAGCGCCAGACAATAGCTTGATGTCTATACACTTCTATTCTTGTAGATAGTTGTTGGGCCTCCAAGTGCAGAAGTTTGTAGAACAGCAGCAAGTTTTCCCTTAAGTGGATCACCCAAGGTTTATCGAACTCAGGGAGGAAGTGGTCAAAGGTATCCCTCTCAAGCAACCCAGCAATCAAGATACAAGAAGTCTCTTGTGTCCCCAACACACCAAATACACTTGTCAGGTGTATAGGTGCACTAGTTCAGCGAAGAGATAGTGAAATACAAGTGGTATAGATAATTATAAGTGGAAACGGTGATAGAAAATAGCTTGATGGCGTGGAAAAGACTAAAGTAAAACTGAAATAAAGATAGAAGCAAGCAAACATGTAATAGATCTAATAGCAAACGGTGTTTCAGTGCTTAGAAACAAGGACTAAGGATCATACTTTCACTAGTGAACACTCTCATATAAATATATTCTTCTTTATGATACTACGCTGAACTACTCTCTGGTTGGACACTCTAATCCATTATAGGGCTATAACAGCACACCTCAAAGTAATCCTTTCCCATCTAGATAACCCCACATTGTCATCTTGAGCTCTAGATGGTTCCAACAAACATCACAATTTCATAGAAACATCCAACTCCAAATATAACTCATAACAAGTATTTGTAATCTCTAGCCTAAGTGCCACCATGGTGTGCATGCTGTCACTTTCACACACATGGGGAGAGCAGAGATATATTAAAGCACTCGAGTAGCAAGGTAGATCTACTTGATTACAAAGCTCATGATCACAATATGATCATACATAGAGAGAGAGATGAACACATAGCTACCGTAGAACCCTTAGCCTCGAGAGAGAACTACTCCCTCCTCATCATGGGAATCAGTAACGGTGATGGAGATGGCGGTGGAGATCGATGGAGATGGCTCCGGGGGCACTTCCCCGTCCCGGCAGGGTGCCGGAACAGAGACTTTCTGTCGCCCGAATCTCCCCTTCGGTGGCGATGGCGATGTGGAACTTTTCGTGGCTGGAGGCTTGACGATTTAGGGTTTATGCATCGGGAGGCTTCTTATAGGTGAAGAGGCAAGGTCGGTGGGCGGCCAGGGGGACCACACCACCTGGTGGTGCGGCCAGGGCTAGCCCGCGCCACCACATGGTGTGGCCACCTTGTGGCCCCTCTCCGTCTCCTCTTCTGGCTCCGTGAGTCTTCCGGTAAAAAATCGACTTTGGCTTTTGTCCGGTCCAATTCCGAGAATATTGATTTTCTGACTTTCCTGGAACCAAAAATAGCAGAAAACAGGCAAGTGGCACTGTGGCTCTTGTTAATAGGGTAGTCCAAGAAAGCATATGAAAAGTACTCCAGAGTGTGGACAAAACATAAGAAATTAGATAAAACCAAGCATGGAACATCAAAAATTATAGATACATTTGCAATGTATCACGCACCTGCTGGCAAAAAAAGGAAACGTCTTGACACCACAGAGACGATCGAAGACACGGATGATTCTACGACCTCAAAACCTTTGGGTGTCGTTCCATTGCCATCGGCTCCTCCCCAGATGAACTTATTCCGCTTTGCGCAGGACGTACCTTCGTAAGTACTTATCATCTCTTTTACTTGGTTTGTCGGATGATTCAGTTGCTGATGCTTCCCTTATTTATTTGTCTTTGCTCTTGTAATGATGATGATAGGGAAAACCCGCCCTTGTCTCCTCTTGGAACTTCTTTTGCTCCTTCTGCCAAGGACCCGAAGGATTTGCTCACGTCTTCTGCGGATCCACTTATTCAGAAGGATGTTGCCACTTTGCCGAAACCACCGCCGCAGAAGAGAAGAAAATTGTCTAGCAAAGGTGTGATGATATCTGAGAGCCCCGTTGAGGTGGATATGCAAGACGTAAGTACATTCGTGCTTTTTAATTTCACCATGGGTCCTCCTTTACTTGTCTTTCCTGATGTCCTTCTTTGCAGCTTGTGATGCGTGAGATGGTTGATATGGCCTCTCACTTCATCAGGATCCATAATGAAGCCGAAGGTATGAAAGGTATATTTTCATATCTTTGTGACTTCTGCACTTCCCCCCCCCCCCCCCATCTTTCTGACCTTTTGTATTACTTTCTGATTTCTTCATCCGCTGCCAAAGAGTCCGAGGTCATCCAAGATGAGGCGTTGAAGCGTGCCGATGATCTGGAGGCCAAACTTTGGATTGCTAAAAAAGCTTTGGAAGCAGCCAAACAGAAAGCGAGCGCTGATGCCGAAGAAAGAGCCAAACAAGCCGCCACCCGAGATGAAAATCTTCGGAAGCGCTTGGAGACCCTGAATGTTTCGTTAACTCGTAAATTTGTTGTTTGGTGAAGGAGAATTTTTGTTTCAGGCCTCATTGCTTCTCTGTTCTTATCCTCCCCCTATTTTTGGTATGTGTAGAGATGTTAGACCAAAATTTGTTGTTGGACAAAGATAAAAAAGGTTGATCCTTTATCGGATGTTGTTAGAACTTTGGAGGCTAACAGTGTTCGTGTGCGCAACCTCCTTGTACGCTCACGCCGTGCCTTCAAGAGCATGTATGCCGAAGTCTTTCTGTCGAAGGAAGTACCTGCTAACCTGAATGACCTCGTCGCTATTTTTGGTGTCGAACCTAGTCCGCTTGTTGGATACAGCATGACTTAGTCGAAGAGCGGCGCCAAAACTTCGATGGCATTGGCGATGGTGCACGGCGAGCAAGTCAACTAGGAGAAGGTTAGCTCCTCTGTCCTAGTTAACTCCAAATGCCAAGCAGTTGATTTGAAGCCTTTCATTAAGAGAGCCAAGAAATACTCCCGGCTTCTTCTAGGCATAAGCTCAAGGCCAGAGAAATCAGTGATACATTGCAAATGTATCTATAATTTTTGATGTTCCATGCTTGGTTTTATCCACTTTCTTGTGTTTTGTCCACACTTTGGAGTACTTTTCATATGATTTGTTGGACTAACCTATTAACAAGAGCCACAGTGCCAGCTGCCTGTTTTCTACTGTTTTTGGTTCCAGGAAAGTTAGAAAATGAATATTGTCGGAATTGGACGGGACAAAAGCCAAAGTGCCTATTTTCAAGTCATCATCGGATGCGAGACGAGACGGAGAAGAGATGGGGGCCGGCCACACCACCTGGCCGTGCGGCCAGGCCTGGCCCGCGCCAGGGGGTGGTCTGGCCGACCCCAACACCCCCTCGGCCTCTCCTTCCGCCTATAAGATGCCCTCAGGACGAAAACCCTAAGTACCAGATCAAATATCCATGAAAGAGTCTGTAGCCGCCATCATCTCCATCCCTAGATCGGGAGGGATCTAAAGCTCTTCCCGACACCCTGCCGAAGAGGGGAATTCACCCTGGAGGCCTTCTTCATCACCATGCAAGCCTCCAGTGTGATGCATGAGTAGTTCATCCTTGGACTACGGATCCATGTAGTAGCTAGATGGCTGGTTCTCCTCCTTTGTGCTTTCATGTCTAGATCTTGTGAGCTCCGTTCATGATCAAGATCATCTATTTGTAATTCTGCATGTTGTGTTTGCGGGGATCCGATGGATATTGAGATGCTATTTCAGATTGATTATTGATTCTATCATGTCTTTGTTATTTGTGATCTTGCATGCTTTCTGTTGTTAGTAGCTATCTTGGCCAAGTAGATGCTAGCAACTCCAAGAGTTAGTATTTATGCTCGATAGTGGGTTCATGCCTCTGGTAATCTGGGGAAGTGACAGAAATCTCTAAGGTACTAGATGTGTTGTTGCTACTAGGGAGAAAACAAAAATCATTTGTTCATAGAACAATCGTATTGTTTACTTTACACGCAATTCGTAAAGCAATAATTTGTTGCTTGCAACTTAATACTGGATGGGGTTCGGATGATAACCTGAAGGTGGATTATTAGTCATAGATGTAGTTGGATGGTGGTCTATGTATAATGTTTTAATGCCCAATCAAGTCTCAAAGGAGTCAAGATGATTAGTATATGCTTGTATGCTTTCTCCATGTTTGTCAATTGCCCAGCTGTAATTTATTCACCCAGCATGTTATCTATCTAAGGAGAGCCACCTCTAGTGAACTATGGATCCCGGTCCTTTTCTTTTACATACAATCTACAAACTGTTTACTGCTTTGTGTTTACTTTCTGCAAACTATTACTTCTTTCCATTCGATAAGTTTAATCCTTTGTTTTCTGCAAAACACGGTGAGATTGACAACCTCATCGCAAGTTGGGGACAGAGTTCTGTGGTTGTGTTGTGCAGGTCTCCACGTTGCTACTAGCACCGGTAGTGCGCCAAGGCTCATTAGCAACACCTTTGGGGTGTTTCCTTGCTCCTACTAGTTCGATTAAACTTTGGTTTCATAACTGAGGGAAACTTGCTATTGTGCTCATCATACCTTCCTCTTGGGGTTCCCAACGAGCTCTACATCAACACTGAGCCATCAATCAGCTGCCCCTTCTTCGATTGGTGCTCCTTCTTTGGCTACTGCCCCTGCTATAGCTAGTGCTCCTTCTGCTAGTGCGATTTTGTCTTTGGAGAAATCAGCTCTATAGCTTTGTTTTATAGTTTTCCGTGTTTGTTCTGCTACTATTGTAATGAATATTGAACTTATCATGTTGCTGGAATGCTTCCTTTTGATGAAAAGAAAAATTTTGTACATATGCATATGAGTGGCTCTTTGTTTGCTGAAGGTATTCTATCTTTCGTGTGCCTTGCCAGATTTTGAGTGATTCGGTGGCTCCTCCTGCGCCTGCGCAGACGTCGGATGCAACCCTGTCCCCACCTGGGATGGGTGCAGCCGAGACTACCATTGTACGTACAATATACCCACTGTTATATGCGAAGAAAATTGAGCAGGTGAAGAAGCTTGAGAGGAAACTTCGGGTTGTTCAATCAATGGTGGATGTTGCCCAGTCGAAAACGCGACAGTCCCTTGATCGTGAGGCATACTTCTTGGACTAGATTTCTGAGGCGAGTGAAAAGATGCTATGTAAGTCCTTTTACTTTTGCTTCCCGCGTCTCTTTTTTGTTTTGTAGGTATTCGATTGTGCAAGAGGGAAGAAACCCAATGCCCGCACAACCGAATTCAAGCTCTTGTGTCTACTTCCCAAAATTCTGGGTCGGACTTTTGGATTGATCACCGTCGTGCTTATGCCGTGGCCTTGCTTCAGGACCGCGTATCCGAGGTGGAGCAGCTTGTCGAGTGATGTCGTAGATCGCTGGCCATTGTTTACAATGCCATGTTTCCTTGGGATCCCCAGCCTTAGACTTTAGCTGATTTGACGGCAAAGTTTCAATAGGGTGAATGGATTCATCTTTTCGTAAAGCTTAAACTTGTGGCAGGTGCCAAGCTTGCGCTGTCTTGGGTGCATGCACATCATCTGACGCTGGATTTGGACGTCATATCATCGGAGCTTCCTCCTTCTGATGGTGGTCTTGTTAGCATGGCACCTCACTATGCCGCCGCTAGTAGACCTGTGTTTAGGATTGTCCGGAGGTGCCTAGAGGCAGACGAGGAGCTTTTTATGAAATTTGTTATCTGACTGTTTATGCTTCTATTGTGTATCTTTGTACTTTTTAGAATAAATATTGTATAAAGCTATTCATACTTGCCAAAAAGGTTGTATGCTTATACGAGATTCTGATTGTATGTTATACCCTTTTGTACGGGATCCGACGAGTTGATATCCTTTGCATAATTACTATTGCCTTCATGTACCTTGGAAACTTTATGCCGAGAAATGCTTTCTTTATTCATTGATAAGTATAAGGGGATACATTGCATAGGCGTGTTCGCCTGGTCGTTGGCCTTATTAGAGATATATAAAAGTAAAGAATTTTCCTAAAAATTGCGGCTTCTGTCTTGAGATGTTCCATCACGCCCTTTCTTTACTTGAGGGGGGTTTCATCTTTTTCGACTGGAGGCGCCATATCTGCATGATGGACCAGAGAGAAAAGTAGTTGGTTTATTGGTTTGCTTGTTCTTGGGAAAAACCGACGAGTGCGCCCTCCTATGCGGGACCAGAGGTGGAGGCCGAATAAGTAGCTTTTGCAGGTGCATGGTGCTCCTGATTTTCTGGGTTTTGCTCGCTGCATCCTTCGTGTAGTAGTTCTTCTTCCGCTATTTTCAGCTGGCCAAATTGTGTCTCCATCCAAAAGGATTCTGATATTTTGTTGAATTCTCGATCACAGCTATCCGAGTGGCTGAAATTTCCTTCCACTGTTATGACCCCATTGGGGGCTGGCATTTTCAACACCAGGTATGCATAGTGGGGTACTTCCATGAATCTAGCGAAAGTTGGGCATCCCAGGATCGCGTGGTACTATGATGGCCAGTCCATGACTTCGAACTCCAGATTTTCGCGCCTGAAGTTGCTTCTTGATCCGAAGACTACGTCGAGGTACACTTTGCCCAGAGGAGTTTTAGCTTTGCCTAGAACTATTCCGTGAAAAATTGTATCTGTCAGTGCCAGATTCATTAGGGACCAATTCATTACCCATAGAGTTTTGGCATAGACGAGGTTTATGTTGCTCCCTACATCCAATAAAACCTTGCTCATGTCAAACCCGCCGATTTGTGCCTCCACTATTAGTGCTGATTGACCAGGTCGTGGGACCCTAAGTGGGTGATCAGCTCTGTTGAAGGTTATTTCTTGTTCTGACCAATGAAGATACTCCGGTGTAGGGGGTGGTAATGTTTCCGCCATGTTCACTTGTCTGGTGATCAGCTTCTGTGTTCTATTAGAGGGTCGTCCCTTCTAGATCATCGACATTGCTCCCTTTGATCTAGGGTACTCGTCTTCTTGGTTTGTTGTGTTTTGCGATTATCCCGCTGGCGGATGCCCCGGTGGTGGTGGTGGTGCACCGATAGCAAAAGCGCCAGGTGTAGTAGCGTAGCCTTGGTTTGCTGCTTCAGTTGCCCTTGCATTGCATAACTATTGCATTTTTAAGAATGCTCAGCAATCCTTTAGGAGGTGGTCGGATCACCTCTTGCCTGTCGAGTCGATGTAGAAGTGCATATTGCATGGCCCTTCCAACATTTGTCCTACTTACATAGGCGGGTCTCTATTTTTTGGCTGGTACCATTGTTGTGGCTGGCTTCCGATGGTGTTGTCCCTGCTACTGCGGTACCCATTGCTGTAGTCATCACTTCGTCGGTTGCCCTCTCTAGAGAAACTGGCTGCAACATAACATCGTGTGTTATATCCATCATTGTTTCATCGCCTTCTATCGTTATTACGCATGTCCCTGTCTTCTTCGGGTGAGCGGGCTCTTTTGTTATGTAGTGCATCTTCTCCATCGGCCCAGCGATTGGCGAATCAGCTACGATATTGTCTTTGGTTTGATTTCTCCTAGTTCTTCAATGAATTTTTTCTGATGAAGCCCATCGTTGAAGGCATCAATTTCTCTTTCATCGGATATGGTTTTAGCCGAGTTTTTTATAATGTTCCACCGCTGGACAAAGGCTTGTATTGATTCTCCTGGCTTTTGCTTACAGGCTCGCAGTTGTTTCATAGACGCGGGCCGCTTGAAAGTGGATTGGAAATTTCTAATAAATTTGTCCTCAAGGTTGTTCCAACTGCTGATAGAATCTTCGGGTAGTTGTTTTAGCCAAGAGTGAGTTGCGCCAGTTAAGTTCAGCTGCAAGCTTTGCATTGCGGTGGCCTTGGAGCTGCCTTGTAGCTTGACTGTTGCCAGATAATCTGTTAACCAAGCTTCAGGCTCTTGTAGGCCATCATATTTCTAATGATCATGAGGTAATTTGAAGTCTTTCGGTACAGGAGTCTTGCGAACCCGTCGGGTAAAGCAACTGGCTCCGCATAGTTCTTGCTCTTCCTCTCTTTTGCCGTCGTAGTATCTTCGGCTACTATGCTCTTCCTTGGATTGATCGATCCTTCGTTGTGTAATATCGTTTCTTGCATCATTCCGTGGCTCTAATCTCGAGAAGTTGACCCGAAGTGGCGATCGTGATCGTCGGGTGTGACTTACTTGCCGAGGGCTGCTGCACAGCATGGGGATCTGCCGGTTTGCCGCATGGTTCCCTATTCTTCTTGTGCGAGAGATGCTCCTATGATGCCAAGGTTCATCAGGGCGGAGCGGTGGAGAGCTGCACAAGGATCGCCGGGTGCAGGTTGAGTTGTGATTAGATATGTTTGTGCGGCCACAATTGCTGCTTGAGCCGTTTTTGCCTTGATATTTCCTGCTTGATCTATTGACATAAACGATAGATCTAGATCTTGGATCAGTTTGCTTCTTTCTGTTTCGAGGATGTTCTGTAGTCGAGATGTTCCCCTTCTTGGTGGTGCTCCTCCTATTACGCTCCCTGATCCTCGGGTACAGCTTAGTTGTGCCCGTCGCAGGCTGGATTCATCGACAAGCCTTTTTCTTTCATCGAGATGCCTCTGCATCCTTAGCATGTCTCTTTTTTTATGATGAAGCAAATATTGGTATGCAAGTAGATCTTCACGTGTGGCATCAGCTGTCATTGGGACTACACCCGAAATTGCCGCTCTTGCTTTTTACCATGCTTCAGCCGGTAGCCGGAGAGTTTGCCTCTCGCCTCCACGTGGTTCTCCTCCTCCTGGGGTTACGGGGTCATTTGTTGGGTCTTCCCCGTTTCCGTGATTTCCCTTATTTTCGTGGTTTCCTGCATTATCACTTGATAGGATATCGTCAGGGTTAAAAATAGGATTACCGTTGGAGTCTTGCTGAGTTGACGCGTCTCTGATGATCACGCATACTTGGTGTTGGGTAATATATGAACTGGTGATGTCATCATCTGAATTGAGGGAGACACTGTCGGGTGGATCAGTGAAGTCCGTTAGTTTCTGTTCTGGGTAGATTTAGGCCCTCCTTATCCCAAAGTCGATGCTTTCACTACTTTCCTTGGGTTCAGAGTTTGCTAGGCTTGTTCCACGTGGTGGAGTTAGTGGGAAGTCTGATCCGAAGGAGAGATTTTCGTAAAGACCACCAAGGTCCCCCAGATCCATCTCATCTTGCTTGTTTTCTTTTGGTGCTTCGATTTCCGCCGTGACCTCCACGAAGGATCTGACAGATGATGCTAGTATCGCCGTAAGCGTAGTCTTTTCCACCGACGGTTTTGATGTAACCAGGGTCGAAGGGTGTGATTCTTGGGGGTCTTCTACTTAGAAGTGGAAGCTTCCGATGATTAGATCAGATCCGCCATTGAATTCGGTGGGTACTATCATAGGGGTGGGTGGGTGTGGAACCGCTTTTGTTGGGTTGCTGCTTGGAAAAGAGAGTTCTGCTGAAGCTATGGTTCCATCGTTCAATTCCCACATACGGCGCCAATTGACAAGGGGTAACCTCGGCAATGTCCATGGATAAGGACTTAGGGTTTTGCAGAAAAGAGAACGATGTGGATTTCGTCGGATATCAGGATAACAATGAAGTCAAAGTCGCCTGAATATTTGGTGAATTGCACTATTATAGATCGCTTGGGGATTGTTCGATGTCCTCACCCAGGCTTCTCTCGTCCTATATATAATAGGCCAGGTCTCAAGGCTGTATGCGGATAGGTTACATATTCGTGTTTACAATACCAACACGATGTCGGTCATTTTCCCTCTTTCCTAATACAACTACAGCCTTCGTCGGTTGCTCCTTTTGGGCCATCATCTTGACTCTTCATGGGTGTAAGCCTCTCTTCAGGCCTGGGTAGCAAATCATAGGTACCCGAGTAATCATACCTATGTCACCGAGGTTGTGGTAGAATGCCTCTCTAAATAGGAGCACTTGGTATGGTTTTTTATACTCCGGTTTGTACTTGTTCGATATGTAGCTTCAAGCTTCTTCCATCAATAGCTCTTGTGTTTCTGCTAATGGGAGGGCCATATCCACTGTCTTTGGCTTATGTAACTGTATTGCCCTGCGAATCGCCCTTTTTAATCCATTGACAAACTTGGTGACAAATAACGCCTCGTCATAATGTCTATTATGCACCAACACCCTGTGCCCGATTTCTTCAAATTTTTGGTAATATCAATCCACACTATCTATTTGTTTGCATCATTCTAGAGTCCCCAAATACTGCACATGTCTATCCTTGTCGAATTTAGAATTCACTGCAATAACTAACTCCTCCTAACTATCAATATCATGTTATGCTTCATAAGTTTGTAACCACAATGCAGCATTGCCCTTGAAGTGCTGGTTGCAAAACTTGCCCAAGTTTCTCTAGATACTCCCTCCATCCCAAAATATAAGGCATCTAAGGAATAGTCAAAAGTCAAATCTTACTAACTTTGACCAAATATTTAGGAAAAAATATCTACATCTATAGTATTGAATGGACACACTAACAAAATATAGTTTACAGTGAATCTATCGATATTGATACACTATTGTAAATGTTTATATTTTGTGTATAATCTTGGTCAAACTTAGAAAACATTGACTTTTCACTAATCCTTAGGCGCCTTATATTTTGGGACAGATGGAGTACATTATATAGAGCAAAGTACTTTTCAGCCACTCATCTCCACCATTCTGGATTATCTCCATCAAACTTTGGGAAGTCGGTTTTAGGCATGCGCTGATTGTTGTAATTTTGATGGGTGCTTCTATTCTCCAACATGGTACTACCATCTATGTCATATCCACATCCTGATATCTCCCCCAATTCAAAACTGATAGGAGTATGAATATGTTTCTTACCCCTTTTGACCATGGCTGCATGATGTGCCATGGTTGCTTCTCCCCCACTAGTAGGTGTGTCAATCTAAAGATCTGTCAACTTCGGCGGCACCATGTCAGCAACAGTTCGTATCGCCTCCAACGTTGTCACTCGGCTGCCCACATCTTCTACAGTATTCTGCAATGCTCCGAGCGTGTTCTCGACATGCAACATCCATGTAGTAAGCCCTTTTAATGTATATGTCTTCTCCTTCAATGATGCCGCCACCAGCGCACCTTGCGTCTTCAGATCACTGAGGTCAGTTTACACCTTCTCCAGTCCCGTCACTATCTCGCTCCTAGTTCGCCACCAATGACACACGAATCAAGCCGTTGGCACAGGATTTTACCTCTCCCAAAAGATCTGAGAGAAACCGATCACTGCGACCTGATTTGTGTTTGAATAGTCTACCGCCACCACACGCCTCTGGTGGAACAACAAAGGATGTGATCACTACTTCGTCGCCGTGAGGAGGAAGAAGGAAAATGGGATTTTACGAGGGATGCCAACCACTGGCTCTCTCGTCACTCGATTCTCCTCCGCCCCGAGATTGGGGAAGGGGAATTTTTTTGTGGCTAACCCTAAATCTAGCAGAGATGTGCAGCCCGAAGGCTCTGATACCAGATGTAACCACCCTACTTGGTTACTCATGAATTACATATTCGATACAATGACGTCACGTCGATAGGAGAGAATCCTATGAACTTGGTTCATCATGGAGAGAGAGATACAAGTTCATCAGAACATTTCACTAATCAATCAATGTCCCTCTCGCCTTGACTCGGTCTGAAGATAAACACATGCACCGTTGATGTTGTCTCCTAGGCCTAGAGCCCATTTGTTAGCTCTTGCTAGGCTGTTGTTGGCTCGTGGTTGATATTAAGCTCGTTGGGGGAACCCTAAGAGGAAGGTATGATGAGCACAGTAGTAAGTTTTCCCTTAGTTATGAAACCAAGGTTATCGAACCAGTAGGAGCAAGGAAACACCTCCAAGGTGTTGTTTCCAACTTGGAATCCTGCACAACACAACCACAGAACTTTGCCCCCAACTTATAGTGAGGTTGCCAATCTCACCGGTTTTGCTGAAAACAAAGGATTAAACGTATTGTGTGGAAGAAAGTAATAGCTTGCAAAAAGTAAACAGAGAACAGTAAACAATTGTATATTGATGGTAAAAGAAAGGACCGGGGTCCATAGTTCACTAGTGGTGATTCTCCTTAAGATAGATGACATGTTGGGTGAACAAATTACAATGGGGAAATTGACAAACATCGAGAAAGCATACATGCATATACTAATCACCTTGACTCCTATGAGATTTGATTGGGCATTACAACATTATACATAGGCCGTAATCCAACTGCATCTATGACTAATAATCTACCTTCAGGTTATCATCCAAACCCCCTCCAGTATTAAGTTGCAAGCAACAGATAATTGCATTAAGCATTGCGTGTAAAGTAAACAATACGATTGTTCTATGAACAAAGGATTGATGTTTTCTCCCTAGTAGCAACAGCACATCTAGTACCTTAGAGATTTCTGTCACTTCCCCAGATTACTAGAGGCATGAACCCACTATCGAGCATAAATACTCCCTCTTGGAGTTGCTAGCATCTACTCAGCCAAGATAGCTACTAACAACGGAGAGCATGCAAGATCACAAATAACAAATACATGATAGAATCAATAATTAATCTGAAATAGCATCTCAATATCCATCGGATCCCCTCAAACACAACATGTAGGATTACAAATAGATGATCTTGATCATGAATGGAGCTCACAAGATCTAAACATGGTAGCACAAAGGAGAAGAACCAACCATCTAGCTACTACATGGACCCGTAGTCCAAGGATGAACTACTCACGCATCACACCGGAGGCTTGCATGGTGATGAAGAAGGCCTCCAGGGTGAATTCTCCCCTCCGGCAGGGTGCCGGTAAGAGCTTCAGATCCCTCCTGATCTAGGGATGGAGATGGTGGCAGCTACAGAATCTTTCGTGGATTTTTGATCGGGTACTTAGGGTTTCTGTATCGGAGGCAATATATAGGCGAAAGGGGAGGCCGAGGGGGTGCCCTAGGCGGCCACACCAACACCTGGCATGGGTCAGGCCTGGCCGCGTGGCCAGGTGGTGTGGGCGGACCCTGGCCCCTCTCTGTCTCGTATTCTGGCTCCGTGTCCCCCTCGGTGAAATATTGACTTTGGATTTTGTCCCGTCCAATTCCGAGAATATTCATTTTCTGACTTTCCTGGAACCAAAAACAACAGAAAACATGCAGCTGGCACTGTGGCCTCTTGTTAATAGGTTAGTCCAAGAAAGTGTATGAAAAGTACTCCAAAGTGTGGACAAAACATAAGAAAGTAGATATAAACCAAGCATGGAACATCAAAAATTATAGATACGTTAGCAACGTATCAACATCCCCAAGCTTAACTCCTGCTCGTCCTCTAGTAGGTAAGTGATACAAAGAAAGAATAATTTTTTAGGTGACATGCACCATCATAAACTTGATAAAAGTATTTGTAAAACATTGATAGCTGGGAGTAAAGTACTTCAACATAGCATGAAAGATAAAGTTCTAACAATAAGACATAGCAACTATGTTGTAAGATGAAAAGGCACAAACAAAAGATTCATGAATAACAATGCTTTGCAAGACGTTTGTTTGTTTAACATAAAGAAAGCATAATGAGAATGGTATTCAGCTTGTCCCTCATAGAGTAGCAAAACATAAATGCATAGGACACCTTCAAAGTTCATAAGGGTGACTAGATACAAATAGTTTAAGAACAAGCAATATCAAGGTTATGCATCAATCAACAAGTCTTGGGACAATGCACATAAAACTAAGAATGGCCACTATGCTCTCTCAACAGGTGCATAAAGATAGAAGATGGAGACTCAACATAAAAGTAAAAGAAAGGCCTTCATAGAAGGAAGCAGGGATTCAAGTCTCATAAAGACCTTCCAAAAATTATGGTACTTATTAGCTTTCAGCTCTCATTGCCCCTATCATAAGCATCTTGAAGTGATTAAGGTTAAAGTGAACAAACTATGGAGTATATGCTTGACAAAGTATAAGTTGGAAATCTCATGTCCCTTGAATACGAGGGCCGCTCCTCATGCTACTCAAGTTTAGTTACCGGTAAGTTCTTGTCATAGTAAGTACACGTGTATCGTAGAGAACCGCCAATGGGGTACCCCTTGCCCGATGATACGGAAGAATCCCCATATCAAAATGAAAAGGCAAGCAGACAACGAGCATCTCAGCAATCCTCTTATTTACCATGGGAAATGGTGCTTTTTTTCTCTCTTTCCTCTTTTCTCATCTCTTTTCTCCTTTTTCTCTTTTTCTTAATCTCTATCTCTTTTTTTATAAGAAGAATGCTTCATAGATTGCTCATTATGGTTACGCTGCAGGTTTCCACCATGATTAGGCATGGATTAGACCAACGGCCCAGGCGTTTCTCTAACACACATACATAACTCCATGGACTTACAATCTCCCATTTCATTTCACACCGACGACATCCATAGACAAAAGAGCATGATATCAACTAGGTACAATGTACAAGTGCAATGTTGAAAGCGTTCCCCATGATAGCATGGTTCTGCTAATCCCCGACATATAAGTGCAAGCATATACAACATAGATGACACAATGGTTTAACTTTATTAAGGGCAAGAAAAGTGAAGTGTGCCATAAAGTTCGTGAGAGCTTTAATCACTAGTTTTCTCATAACAAGTTTAATTCGGAAGGTAGATAAAAACATGAATATACTTGGAATAGCAAATGCTAATAGTTAGGTATGGTGGACTCTTTGGAATAACTTGGTTTTATTTGGAGTTGGATGCATGAGTGGAACTCATACTTGGTTATGGAGGCTAGCAAAAGACTGGGAGCGACCAACTAAGAGAGCAATAATGGCCATAATCATGCAAAGCGACAAAACATCATTAATTAAAGCATAAAGTGATATTACAAGTCGAAAAGTAAAGGATCATAAAGGCTATGGTGACTTGGGATAGTCATAACATGGTGTGAGCATGCGCCAAGTCAACCCAAATAAAGCATCAAAGGAGAATACCACCATACTATGCTTTAATATGCTAAAACAACACATGATTCTTTCAAGGCACATTAAGCAATCTCAATTGTTTATAACATGTCATGCTACAGCAAAAATCACTAAGCATAAATCCAAAACAATATCAAGCATGACATGACAAAGCATAGGCCACAGTCAAAAACAAGCTCCTTTTACCACTTAAGCATGAACTTTTTCCTACTCTTTTCCAATCCAAGCCAACCTATTTGAAAACTAATGTATGAAAGAGGGGGTCCAACCAATTTATTCAAGCAAACCAAGCAAACGAAAACCAAAACGAAGATGCTCCAAGAACAACACAATTGTGCATGAAACAATAAAAATGAAGTGTTTGGAAGAAACCTGAGATTTTTTTTGATGAAGAAGGGGATGCCTTGGGTATCCCCAAGCTTTGACGCTTGTACTTCTTGGATATTTCTTGGGGTGACACGTGTGGCATCCCCAAGCTTGAGCTTTAGTCCATTCTTCATATCATTACATCATTCTCTCCTTACACCTGAAATTTTTCCTTCATACAAAACTTCACACAATCTTTATTAGCAACATTAGTGCACTCAAGATTATAAGTCTTTAGGTTCAGTTTCAACACCAATAAAACTTCCATTAAAACAAAAGCTACTGTAGCACTTCCCTCCAAAAGCTCAATTCCCAAAAAAGAAGTCAAAAAGGAATCAACAAGAAGCAAATGCAAATAATGGCAGAAATCTATCAAAACAGACCAGAAAGTAAAAAACCAATTGTTTCGAAGACCTTCTATTGCTCAAATCCAAAAGTGTTGAACTAACGAAAGTTAGATAACAATCTGGGGCAGAAGCACAAAAATTTACAGTTCAAACTAATGTACAGAGATTTTACATGAATTTTTATAGCGAAGCACAAAAATCTGTTTCAGGACGGCAACTTTCCCAAGCATTACTTCTCTATCATTAGAGGTTACTCTTGGCACAAAAAGCAAATAAAAAGGATAAGGAGTGGTTATTATAGAGGTAATAACTTCCAAGACTCATCTAAAACTTTTGGGTTATCTCCCAATAAGTACTTTTCTTTAACGCCTTTGAGCTAGGCATAAGAATTTTGGTGAGGCTCACATAAGAAATATGAATTGAAGTAAAAGAGAGCATCAAGAAGCAAATTCAAAACACATTTAAGTCTAACCCACTTCTTATGCATAGGAATCTTATATGCAAATAAATTCACAAAGAACAAAGTGACAAACATAGGAAGATAAAACGAGAGTAACTTCAAAACTTTCAGCAAATAGAGAGGTGTTTCAGTACCATGAAAACTTTTACAACCATATTTTCCTCTCTCATAATAATTTTCAGTAGCATCATGAATAAACTCAACAAAATAACTATCACATAAAGCATGATTTTCATGATATTTAAACACATAATTGTTATCAAGCTCAAAAATAGTGGGATTAAAACCTTCATACCCACTTTTAACAATTTTATAACAAGATGACTGATCAATCTCATTTTCAATAGTAGTACAATTAATATTATCAACCAATATAGGACCATCATCTAGAGCTTTATTATAAACATTTTCAAAAGAATCCACAGGAACATAGCATTCATCCTCCTTTGGTAAGCATGGAGGACAATCAAATAATGTAAGGGGTAAAGAGTTACTCTCATTAGAAGGTAGGCATGGGTAGATCCATTCTTCCTCCTCTAGATCATCACTCTCCTCCTCTTTTTCATCCAATGAGCTTCTAATTTCAGCAATTTCTTCTTCCATAGGCTCCTGCAAGGCATTAGTCTCCTCCGTTGGTGGAGAGCATCTATTAAGATATTCAAGAATATATCCATTCTCTACCTTGTAATTATCAAAGAAAAATTTAAGTATATCATAAACCTCATATTTATAAGGTGCATCATCAGTATTTTCAAGCAAATAAGCAAGTTCGAATGCACCCTTCCAAGCAATAAATTCTTCAATTTGTTCCACATCATAAAAATCATAATTTCCCTTAACATAAGAAGATATGGTAACATCATCATTATACTCACATTAAAAATGGAGGTGTTTATACCTCTTATAGAAACAAGACTTATCAAAGCAATAAGTAACATTATAAGTAGAGCACACATTTCTAGCAATGGTATCCAATTTATTAATTTGTTCCCATAAGTGTTTCCCTTTTTGTGACAGGCGGTGTTCCTTATAATAATATTTTTGTTCTTCCGTGAACCCACCTTGCCAATAAGATTCAGTTTCAAAGAAACCAATCATTGATAGAAAGCATAATAAAGCAAGACAATAACAGACCAAAGAAAATAACCACTATAGTAGGAACTTTTTTTTGTATTTTTGATAAAAAGAGACAAGCAAACAAAGTAGAAATAAACTAAGCAAAACAAAAATAACAAAGTAAAGAGATTGGTTATGAGGGACTCCCCTTGTGAAGATGTCCTTGACTCCCCGGCAATGGCGCCAGAAAAATACTTGCTGGCTCATGGTTGATATCGAGCTCGTTGGGGAACCCCAAGAGGAAGGTATGATGAGCACAGCAGTAAGTTTTCCCTCAGTTCTAAAACCAAGGTTATCGAACCAGTAGGAGCAAGGAAACACCTCCAAGGTGTTGTTTCCAACTTGGAATCCTGCACAACACAACCACAGAACTTTGCCCCCAACTTACAGTGAGGTTGTCAATCTCACCGGTTTTGCTGAAAACAAAGGATTAAACGTATTGTATGGAAGAAAGTAATAGCTTGAAGAAAGTAAATAGAGAACAGTAAACAGTTGTAGATTGATGGTAAAAGAAAGGACCGAGGTCCATAGTTCACTAGTGGTGATTCTCCTTAAGATAGATGACATGTTGGGTGAACAAATTACAGCGAGGCAATTGACAAACATCGAGAAAGCATACATGCATATACTAATCATCTTGACTCCTAAGAGATTTTATTGGGCATTATAACATTATACATAGACTGTAATCCAACTGCATCTATGACTAATAATCCACCTTCAGGTTATCATCTGAACCCCCTCCAGTATTAAGTTGCAAGCAACAGATAATTGCATTAAGCATTGCGTGTAAAGTAAACAATGCAATTGTTCTATGAACAAAGGATTGCTGTTTTCTCCCTAGTAGCAACAGCACATCTAGTACCTTAGAGATTTCTGTCACTTCCCCAGTTTACTGATACATTGCAATGTATCTATAATTTTTGATGTTCCATGCTTGGTTTTATCTACTTTCTTGTGTTTTCTCCACATTTTGGAGTACTTTTCATATGATTTCTTGGACTAACCTATTAACAAGAGCCACAGTGTCAGCTACCTGTTTTCTGCTGTTTTTGGTTCCAGGAAAGTCAGAAAATGAATATTCTCGGAATTGGACGGGACAAAAGCCAAAGTCATTATTTTACCGGGGGACACTTGGAGCCAGAATACGAGACGGAGAGGGGCTGGGGCCCGGCCACACCACCTGGCCGCACGGCCCGGCCTGGCCCGCGCCAGGGGTGGTCTGGCTGCCCAGGCACCCCCTCGGCCTCTCCTTCTGCCTATATATTGCCTCTGATACGGAACCCCTAAGTACCCGATCAAAAATCCATGAAAGAGTCTGTAGCCGCCGTCATCTCCATCCTAAGATCGGGAGGGATCTGAAGCTCTTCCTGGCACCCTGCCGGAGAGGGGAATTCACCCTGGAGGCCTTCTTCATCATCATGCAAGCCTCCGGTGTGATGCGTGAGTAGTTCATCTCTGGACTACGGGTCCATGTAGTAGCTAGATGGCTGGTTCTCCTCCTTTGTGCTTTCAAGTTTAGATCTTGTGAGCTCCGTTCATGATCAAGATCATCTATTTGTAATTCTGCATGTTGTGTTTACAGGGATCTGATGGATATTGAGATGCTATTTCAGATTGATTATTGATTCTATCATGTCTTTGTTATTTGTGATCTTGCATGCTTTCCGTTGTTAGTAGCTATCTTGGCCAAGTAGATGCTAGCAACTCCAAGAGTTAGTATTTATGCTCGATAGTGGGTTCATGCCTCTGGTAATCTAGGGAAGTGACATAAATCTCTAAGGTACTAGATGGTATGTTGCTACGAGGGAGAAAACAACAATCCTTTGTTCATAGAACAATCGTATTGTTTACTTTACACGCAATTCATAATGCAATTATCCATTGCTTGCAACTTAATACTGGAGGGGGTTCAGATGATAACCTGAAGGTGTATTATTAGGCATAGATGCAGTTGGATGGCGGTCTATGTATAATGTTGTAATGCCCAATCGAATCTCAAAGGAGTCAAGATGATTAGTATATGCTTGTATGCTTTCTCGATGTTTGTCAATTGCCCCGCTGTAATTTGTTCACCCAACATGTTATCTATCTTAAGGAGAGCCACCTCTAGTGAACTATGGACCCCGACCCTTTCTTTTACAATCAATCTACAAACTGTTTATTGCTTTGTGTTTACTTTCTTCCATTCGATACATTTAATCCTTTGTTTTCAGCAAAACCGGTGATATTGACAACCTCATCGCAAGTTGGGGATAGAGTTATGTGGTTGTGTTGTGCAGGTCTCCACGTTGTTGCTGGCACCGGTAGTGCGCCCTGCCAACGTTCAGGTAGCAACACCTTTGGGGTGTTTCCTTTCTCCTACTGGATTGATAACCTTGGTTTCGTATTGAGGGAAAACTTGCTGTTGTGCTCATCATACCTTCCTCTTGGGGTTCCCCAACGAGCTCGATATATTTTGGGCCATCAAGCATATTTTCTGGCACCATTGTCGGGGAGTCAAGGACATCTTGACAAGGGGAGTCCCTCATAACCAATCTCTTTACTTTGTTATTTTTCTTTTGCTTAGTTTACTTTTTGTCTTGTTTGCTTGTTTCTTTGTCAAAAACACACAAAAATTAGTTCTACTAGTTTGCTTTCTTTATCAAAAATACAAAAAAAATAGTTCCTACTATAGTTGTTATTTTCATTGGTCTGTTATTGTCTTGCTTTATCATGCTTTCTATCAATGGTTCGTTTCTTTGAAACTGAATCTAATTGTCAAGGTGGGTTCACAGAAGAACAAAAATATTATTATAAGGAACACCGCTTGTCACAAAAAGGGAAACACTTATGGGAACAAATTGATAAATTGTATACCATTGCTATAAACGTGTGCTCTACTTATAATGTTACTTATTGCTTTGATAAATCTTGTTGCTGTAGGAGGTATAAATACCTCCCTTTTCAATGTGAGTATAATGATAATGTTACCATATCTTCTTATGTTAAAGATAATTATGACTTTTATGATGTGGAACAAATTGAAGAATTTATTGCTTGGAAGGGTGCATTTGAACTTGCTAGTTTGCTTGAAAATACTGATGATTCACCTTATAAACATGAGGTTTATGATATACTTAAATTTTTCTTTGATAATTACAAGGTAGGAAATGGCTATATTCTTGAATATCTTAATAGATGCTCTCCACCAATGGAAGAGACTAATGCCTTGCAGGAGCCTATGGAAGAAGAAATTGCTGAAACTAGAAGCTCATTGGATGAAAAAGAGGAGGAGAGTGATGATCAAGAGGAGGAAGAATGTATCTACCCATCCCTAACTTCTAATGAGAGTAACTCTTTACCCCTTACATTATTTGATTGTCCCCCATGCTTACCAAAGAAAGACGAATGTCATGTCCCCCATTCTTTTGAAAATGTTTATAATAAAGCTCTAGTGTTTGTAGATCATGAAAAGAATGCTTTATGTGATAGTTATATCGTTGAGTTTATTCATGGTGCTATTGAAAATTATTATGAGAGAGGAAAATATGGTTGTAAAAGTTTTGATGGTACTAAAACACCTCTCTATTTGCTGAAAGTTTTGAAGTTACTCTCGTTTTATCATCCTATGCATGTCGCTTTGTTCTTTGTGAATTTATTTGCGTATAAGATTCCTATGCATAGGAAGTGGGTTAGACTTAAATATGTTTTGAATTTGCTTCTTGATGCTCTCTTTTACTTCAATTCATATTTCTTATGTGCGCATCATCGAAATTTCTATGCCTAACTTAAAGGCATTAAAGAAAAGTACTTATTGGGATATAACCCAAAAGTTTTAGATGAGTCTTGTAAGTTATTACCTCAGTAATAACCGCTCCTTATCCTTTTTATTTGCTTTTTGTGCCAAGAGTAACCTCTAATGAGAGAGAAGTAATGATTGGAAAAGTTGCTGTCCCGAAACAGATTTCTATGTTTCATCGTAAAAATTTTTGTAAAATCTCTGTACGTAATTTTGAGGCGTGAATTTTTGTGCTTCTGCCCCAGCTTGTTATCTAACTTTCGTTAGTTCAACATTTTTTATTTGAGCAACAGAAGGTCTTCGAAAAAATTCGTCTTTACCTGCTGGTCTGTTTTGACAGATTTCTGCCATTTTCTGCATTTGCTTCTTGTTGGTTCCTTTTTGAGTTCTTTTGGGGAATTGAGCTTTTTGAGGGAAGTGCTACAGTATCTAGTGTTTTAATGGAAGTTTTATTGGTGTTATAACTGAACCTAAAGACTTATTATCTTGAGTGCACTAACGTTGCTAATAAAGATTGTGTGAAGTTTTGTATGAAGGAAAAATTTCAGGTGTATGGAAGGAATGAGTAATGAGATGAAGGATGGACTAAAACTCAAGCTTAGGGATGACACGCGTGTCACTCCAATAAATATCCAAGAAGTACAAGCGTCAAACCTTGGGGATGCCCAAGGCATCCCCTTCTTCATCAATAAAAATCCTAGGTTTCTTCCAAACGCTTCATTTTTATTGTTTCATGCACAGTTGTGTTGTTCTTGGAGCGTCTTATTTTTCATTTTTGTTTTCGTTTTTCTTTATTTTTGTTTGCTTAGTTTGCTGAATAAATTGGTTGGACCCCCTCTTTCATACATTGGTTTTCAAATAGTTTGGTTTGGATTTGGAAAAGAGTAGGAAAGTTCATGCTTAAGTGTTAAAGAGAGCTTGTTTTTGACTGTGGCCTATGCTTTGTAATGCCATGCTCGATATTGTTTTGGATTTATGCTTAGTATTCTTTGCTGTATCATGAATTGTTATAAACAAAGATTGCTTAATGTGCCTTTAAAGAATCATGCGTTGTTTTAGCATATTAAAGCATAGTATTGTGGTATTCTCCTTTGATGCTTTATTTGGGTTGACTTGGCGCATGCTCACACCATGTTATGACTATCTCAAGTCACCATAAGCCTCTATGATCCTTTAGTTTTCAACTTGTAGTATCACTTTATGCTTTGATCAATGATGTTTTGTCGCTCTGCATGATTATGACCATTATTGCTCTCTCAGTTGTCGCTCCCAGACTTTTGCTAGCCTCCGCAACCAAGTATGAGTTCCACTCATGCATCCAACTCCTTAAACCAAGTTATTCCAAAGAGTCCACCATACCTACCTATTAGCATATGCTATTCCAAGTATATTCTTGTTTTTATTTACCTTCCAAATTAAACTTGTTATGAGAAAACTAGTGATTAAAGCTCTCACGAACTTGATGGCACACTTTACTTTTCTTGCCCTTAATAAACTTGAACCATTGTGTCGTCTATGTTGTATATGCTTGCACTTATTTGTTGGGGATTAGCAGAACCATGTTGTCATGGGGAACGCTTTCAACATTGCACGGGTACTTTGTACCTAGTTGATTGATACGTCCATTTTTCATCACTATTCTATATCATAATTCACTGTTATTCATTGATATATTTCATATTAAGAGGTGATACTTATGTTATTTCATCTGTTTTTGCATGGTTGATGACTTTTGGAGCATGGACCGCTGCAGTCAGCATTCTGATGGAAAAGGTGTTGTTTGGGGGCAAAATTTGCGAAGATCAGAAAATCCAGGAAAATATATGGAAAATCCTATTTTTTCAGAAGACTAAGGATGCTAGAAGGAGTAGTGGAGATGGGCCACGAGGGGCCCACACCACCCCCTGGCACGGGCCACCCTAGGTCGCGCCACCAAGTGGTGTGGCCGCCCTGGCCCACCTCTGGCTCTCCCCTCTGGCGTATATATTCCTCCCGAAACCCTAAGACTTAGGGAGCGACCATAGAAAGATTCCACCGCCTCTGCGGGGCGGAAAACACCGAGAGAGAAAGATCTCTCCGGCAGACAGATTTCTGCCGGGGGAATTCCTTCCCGGAGAGGGGAGATCATCGCCATCAACACCACCATCAACTGGACTTCATCGGGATCATCATCATCATCACCACCATCATCACCATCAGCACCATCACCTCCATCTCCATATTTGCTATAACAATTGAGTTGAATCTTGCATTAGTTCTTAGGGGAAACTTTCCTGGTGTTGATTACTCTTTGTAGTTGATGCTATTGAGTGAACCATTGAATTATTGTTTATGTTCAGATTGTTATACATCATTATTCCATCTCTGATCATGATCCATATGATGTCTTGTGAGTAGTTCGTTTTGTTCTTGAGGACATGGGAGAAGTCATGTTGTTAGTAGTGGAGTTGTGTTGAGAAAGATTCAATAGTTTGATATTTAAGTTGTGGTGTACTTCTTCTAGTGGTGTCATGTGAACGTCGACTACATGACACTTCACCTATATGGGCCTAGGGGAATGCATTGTGTATTTGTCTACTAATCGTAGGGGTTGCGGAGTGTGAAACCTGAACCCCCGTTAGGAAACCATTACACAAGGGACGTCAGGGTCTTAGAGTTTAAAGTTGTGGTTAGGTTTCTACCTTAATTACTTTCTTGTACTTACGGATGTTTGCAAGGGGTATAATCACAAGTATGTATTAGTCCTAGGAAGGTCGGTACATTAGCACAGGTTCACCCACACAACACTTAGCAAGCTAAAGAAGATTAATCAACTATATGAAGCGAAAGCACTTGACAGTCTTCCCATGTGTCCTCGAGAACGTTTGGTCATCTTAAGTAATACAACCGGCTTGTCATTTTCTGCATAAAGGATTGGGCCACTTGCTGCATTTATTCCTACTGTCTTTTATTTACTCATACTTTATTTACTTGCTTTATCAAAAACCCCTAAAAATCCGTTTGCTAAGTATTTGCAGAGAATTCCTGATCCATACCACTAGCCAAGACCTTACGCTCCTCGTTGGGTTACACTCTTACTTATCAAAAAATGCGATACACCCCTATACTTGTGGGTCATCAAGACTATTTTCCGCATTCTTGGGAGTGAAGCGCTATTGGAGAGTGGAACTGGTAAAGGAAACTTCTACTGTGAGTATTGTTTACTTCTGTTAGTTGCTTTATTTTCGTTATGGATAATTCTCTAAGTTTCTTATTTGGTAATGCTACTACCACTGCTAAGGTAGTAGATGACCACCACCTGCTGAGAATAATGCTTTTAAAATACCTACAAGAATTATTGATCGTGTTATGGATAACTACTATGTTGGGGATGGAACTGTCCATCCCGGTGATCATTTGCTCTTTATAAACGAATTATGCGGGTTGTTCAAGTGTGCAGGTATTACTACAGATCAAGTTAAGATGAAGTTATTCTCATTATCACTGAAAGGAAGAGCTGAGGAATGGTATAAGCTACTGAAGAATGGTCAAGCTCTTGAATGGGAGGAAATAGTACCTCTCTTTTATTCAAAGTTTTATCCTCCTAGTGAGATTCATAAAGATCGGAATCAAATATACAACTTTTGGCCTCTTGATGGAGAGAGTACAGCTCAAGCTTGGGGGAGATTGAAGTTATTAATGCTCAAATGTCCCATTCATGAGCTCCCCAACAATATTATTATCAATAACTTTTATGCAAGGATTTCTCTTCATGATAAGGATTTATTGGATGCTTCTTGTGCTGGATCATTCACTTGCATGGAAGAAGAAGCTAAATGGGATCTTCTGGACCGTATTCAAGATAATGCTGAAGCATGGGAGAATGACAAAGGAAGAAAGTCAGGTATAAATTATGATTATGAATGCATTGAATCTTTTATGGGAACTGATGACTTTCAAAATATTAAAAATGCTTATGGTCTAGACTCTCAAGATATTGCTTCATATTTTAAGGCTTTTGCTTCTTACATTGAAGTGCCTAAAAAGAAGTGGAATAAGTATCATGAACCTTATAAAGATATTGATAAGAGTGTTCCTACAAGAAATACTGAAGTTTATACTGCTAATCGTGTTTTACCTGAACCTTACATTGAGAAAATACCTTTCCCGTGTAAGATAAAGGAACATTCTATGATAGCTAGTATGGTTAATGAAAGTACGAATGAAGCTGTTGAACCTGATAAACAAATGGTTGATGAACCTATAATAGCAAATGTGAAAGACTTTGTTACTAAATATGAAGAAGAGGGACACACTATCCTTTGTAAGGATACCTCTAATATTGTTTCACAAAGTAGAGTTATGAGAACTAGTATTCCTGTGATTTCTGTTAGAATAAGTGATCATTGCTACGATGGTTCTTGTGATAGTTATATTGTTAAGTTTATGCATGATACTGAAAGTTACTATGAGAGAGGGAAAAGTGTTCTTATGCATCTCAATAATATCAAGTTTCCTCGTTTTATGCTGAAAGTTTTTATGTTGCACTTCTTTTGCCTTCCTATGCTAGTAGCCTATGGTTTCAACAACCTGTTTGTTTACAAAATTCCCTTGCATAGGAAGTGGGTTAGACTTAAATGTGTGTATTTTTGCTTCTTAATGCTCTCTTTCACCTCAATTCATATTCTTATGTGAGCATCTTCAAAATTATCATGCCCATCTTAATGGCTATAAAGAAAGAGCTTTTTGGGAGACAACCCAGTTTATTTTTGCTTTCAGTTTGTTTGTGTTTCTTTGAGTCTTGGAAGTTATTACTTCGGTAATAACCTTTCCTTATCCGTTTTTTTTGGTTTTTGTGTCAAGGTCAACTTCTAATAAGGGAGAAGTAATATTTGGGGAAGTTGCTGTCCCGAAACAGATTTTTTTTGCTTCACCGTAAAAATTCGTGAGAGATCTCTGTATATCGGATTGAGCTGTAATTTTTTGTGCTTCTTCCCCAGGTTATTATTTAACTTTCTTTAGTTTCGCACTTTTTGATTTGAGCAACAGAAGATTTTCGAAAAAATTGATCTTTACCTGCTGGTCTGTTTTGACAGATTTTGCCACTCTTGCATTTGCTTCTTTATTCGATTTCCTTTTTGAATTCTTTTTGGGTTTTCAGAAGGAGTTGCTACAGTAGCTTATGTTTTGATGGTTTTCAGTTGAATTTGAACTCAAAAGGTTTTATCACTTCGCTTATACTAACGTTGCTAATGAGAACTGTGTGAAGTTTTGTGTGAAAGAAATTTCCAGGAAGTGGAAGGTTTCATGACTCACAATAAGTGTATGAAGATGAAGATATTGATGTTATTCAAGTGGTGATTACGGAAAAATTTATCAAGAACCAAATTCAGAGACCTGCAGACTCCGTTTTCAAATAGGTAATAGTTCTGGTAAGAAAAGTTCCGCGAAAACACTATCCAACTAAATTTTTGCAGTTTTTATCCAACAAGGAAAGTTACGAAGCGAAAGAGGGACGGAAACGGAGCCAGGGTGGCTCACACCACCCTGTGGCGCGGGCCCACCCTTGGCTGCACCACTAGGTCGTGTGGCCACTCCGGACTCCGCCTCCGACCCGTTTTCTCCCAGTACCTTCCTTTTGTTGTGAAACTTCTTAATATATAATCCCCCGGATCTCCCGAGGTTCGTATATCATGTTTTCGTCGTGTTTTCGTTTCGATCTGTTTTTGCCAGGAACTATCTTTGAAAACTTAGAAGCACAATGGTGTCTGCCAAGGATAAAGGAAAGGAGCGTATGGAGGAAGATCTCCAAGACCCCGGGCAGGAGAAGGAGATAAAGCAAGGCCAACATCCGCACACTGGCACTACCATTGCAAGCATTTGAGTGGTGGCAAACCCTGCCAGGACTATGTCAATTGGAGGGAAGCCTCCTCCTCATCGTTCAGATCCCTGGTCACTTCCCCCACGTGCCAAGAATCCTTTCCATACCCTTATCCATGAGCATCAATACCAGAATATGCCCAAGGAGAAATTACCCTCCAATTGGGATTTGCCTCGTTTTAGCCATGCAGGAAAAGAAGACTTCAAGGAGGAAGAGTGGGGAAAGAATCACAAGATCTGGAATTCGCAACCCGACATGATCATGAGCCGCATTGAGCAAAACTCGCAGCTTATTCGCAATCTCACCTTCGAGGTTGAGGACTTGGGGAAACTGATCGAAGAGCTCATCAAGAGAATACCACCAGCACCAAAGGAGTAATTCGTCATCAGGTTTGGCATCCCCTTGGTTTGTTCCAAGCTTGGGGGAGTGCCACGGTATCACATCACTATCTTCTACCTTTTTACCTTTTTAGTAGAGTCATATCATGAATAGAGAAGTTATCATGTAGGATGGTTTGCATTATGGAAGTGTCCCCTCTCTCGTTAGATATGTATCCCTTAGTGTGAGTTGCCGTGATGGAATATTAATGAGAAGTTCTATCATTTACTCTTTTGCATATCATATATTAGTTTTCAATTCGTGGTTATATGATTGATCTTGTTGTTAGTATTGGTATCACTTTGGGATCATTGAGTTAATTTAGTTGGTTTTGGCAAACCTGGATCGGTCAGTAGCAACACTATTTTTGAGAGTTGAATGAAAAAGATAAAAGTACTCTAAAGAAATATAATTTCATCATCTTTCTTTCTTGATTTGCTCATAAGTTTAGTATTCTCTAGTTAAGATCTTTTGTGCTTCCAAGGAAGATTGCATGTTTGTCTTTATCACTTGTATGTTTGTTTGTTTCCTTCAACTCTTATACTTGCTACCCAGCCTTGCTAGCCAAAAACCTGTACTGAGAGGGAATTCTTCTCGTGCATCCAATCCTTCAACAAAAACCTCTGCCATTCGTGTCCACCATACCTACCTATTAGCATTATTGCTATTCCAAGTAAATTCATGTTTTTATCTACCTCCCAAATTAAACTTGTTATGTGAAAACTAGTGATTAAAGCTCTCACGAACTTGATGGCACACTTTACTTTCTTGCATTTAATAAACTTGAACCATTGGGTCCTTCTTTGTTGCGTATATGCTTGCGCTTTATGAGTTGAAGTTAGCAGAACCATGTATCATGGGGAACGCTTTCAACACTGCCATGGTACTTTGTACCTAGTTGATATCATGATTCTTTTGCCTATGGATCCCGACGGTGTGAAATAAAAGGGGAACTTGTAAGATCATGGAGTTCATATGTGTGTTAGAGAAACGCCTGGACCGCTAGCCTAAGCCATGCCTAATCATGGTGGAAACTTGTAGCATAACTATAGTGAGCATTCTATGAAGCATCCTCAATAAAAACCTATGCAAATAGCAAATAAAAAGATCGCTGAGATGCTCATTGTCTGCTTGCCTTGTCATTTTGATTATGGGATAGCTCCTGTATCATGTGCAAGGGGTACCCTGTTGGCGGTTCTCAATGATACACATGTATTTACAATGACAAGAGCTTACTTGTGACTGAAGTTGAGTAGCATGAGGTTCGGTACTCGTAAGTGAGGGCATGAGATTTCAACTTATAACTTTTCAAGAATATCCTCTTAGTTGTGTCACTTAAACCTTAATCACCTAAAAGATGCCTATGATAGGGGCAATGAGAGCTGAAAACTAATAAGTACCATAATTTTTGGGAGCTCTTTATGAAACTTGAAATCCCTGCTTCCCTCTACGAAGGGCCTTTCTATTACCTTTTAGTTGAGTCAGTAAACCTATTCCATTCTATCTCAGCAAGTATTGTGAGTTGTTGTGTTTCATTCATTTATATGATGATTTATTCAATCATGTTTCTTATGTTCCCTGTTTTGCATATTGCTCTTATCTTGGTGTCTATTCAACCAAGAGCTAAGTTTTCCATTACCAATTATGATTTACTTTATGTATCTTTATTGTGTTTCCTTTACTCATTGCAAGTTGAGTTATATAATAGTGGGTTGTCTTCTACTATGATCTATGTATTGATGAAAGTGATGCTTCTTGTCCGTATTCGTTTATCGACTCTTCACTCCATAAACCTGAGGTCATGTTTATTGAGCTCAGTTTCGCTTGGGGACAAGTGAAGTCTAAGCTTGGGGGAGTTGATACGTCCATTTTGCATCACTATTCTATATCATAATTCACTGTTATTCATTGATATATTTCATATTAAGAGGTGATACTTATGTTATTTCATCTGTTTTTGCATGGTTGATGACTTTTGGAGCATGGACCGCTGCAGTCAAGATTCTGATGGAAAAGGTGCTGTTTTGGGGCAAAATTCGCGAAGATCAAAAAATCTAGGAAAATATACTGAAAATCCTATTTTTCTAGAAGACTAAGGATGCCAGAAGGAGGAGTGGAGATGGGCCAGGGGCCCACCACCCCTGGCGGCACCTAGGTCGCGCCACCAGGTGGTGTGGCCGCCCTGGCCCACCTCTAGCTCTCCCCTCTGGCGTATATATTCCTCCCGAAACCCTAAGACTTAGGGAGCGACCATAGAAAGATTCCACCGCCTCTGCGTAAAAACACCGAGAGAAAGATCTCTCCGTGAGATGATTCTGGGGAATTCCTTCCCGGAGAGGGGAGATCATCGCCATCAACACCACCATCAACTGGACTTCATCGGGATCATCATCATCATCACCACCATCATCACCATCAGCACCATCACCTCCATCTCCATATTTGCTATAACAATTGAGTTGAATCTTGCATTAGTTCTTAGGGGAAACTTTCCTGGTGTTGATTACTCTTTGTAGTTGATGCTATTGAGTGAACCATTGAATTATTGTTTATGTTCAGATTGTTATACATCATTATTCCATCTCTGATCATGATCCATATGATGTCTTGTGAGTAGTTCGTTTTGTTCTTGAGGACATGGGAGAAGTCATGTTGTTAGTAGTGGAGTTGTGTTGAGAAAGATTCAATAGTTTGATATTTAAGTTGTGGTGTACTTCTTCTAGTGGTGTCATGTGAACGTCGACTACATGACACTTCACCTATATGGGCCTAGGGGAATGCATTGTGTATTTGTCTACTAATCGTAGGGGTTGCCGGAGTGACAGAAACCTGAACCCCCGTTAGGAAACCATTACACAAGGGACGTCAGGGTCTTAGAGTTTAAAGTTGTGGTTAGGTTTCTACCTTAATTACTTTCTTGTACTTACGGATGTTTGCAAGGGGTATAATCACAAGTATGTATTAGTCCTAGGAAGGTCGGTACATTAGCACAGGTTCACCCACACAACACTTAGCAAGCTAAAGAAGATTAATCAACTATATGAAGCGAAAGCACTTGACAGTCTTCCCATGTGTCCTCGAGAATGTTTGGTCATCTTAAGTAATACAACCGGCTTGTCCTTTTCTGCATAAAGGATTGGGCCACTTGCTGCATTTATTCCTACTGTCTTTTATTTACTCGTACTTTATTTACTTGCTTTATCAAAACCCCCTAAAAATCCGTTTGCTAAGTATTTGTAGAGAATTCATGATCCATACCACTAGCTAGTACCTTCTGCTCCTCATTGGGTTCGACACTCTTACTTATCGAAAATACTACGATACACCCCCTATACTTGTGGGTCATCATTGATATCATGCTCTTTTGTCTATGGATGTCGTCGGTGTGAAATGAAAGGGGAGCTTGTAAGTCCATGGAGTTATGTATATGTGTTAGAGAAGCACTTTGGTAGGCTGGTCTAATCCATGCTGACATGGTGGAAACCTGCAACGTAACCATAATGAGTTGTCTATGAAGCATTCTTCTTATAAAAAAAGAGTCCGATATTGAGAAAAAAGAGAAAAAGAAAAAATAGATTATGAAAAGAGGAAAGAGAGAAAAAAGCACCATATTCCCATGGTAAATAAGAAGATAGCTAAGATGCTCGTTGTCTGCTTGCCTTGTCATTTTGATATGGGGATTCTTCCGTATCATCGGGCAAGGGGCACCCCGTTGGCGGTTCTCTATGATACACATGTACTTACGATGACAAGAACTTACCGGTGACTAAACTTGAGTAGCATGAGGAGCGGACCTCGTATTCAAGGGACATGAGATTTCTAACTTATACTTCGTCAAGCATGTACACCATAGTTTGTTCACTTTAACCTTAATCATTTCAAGATGCTTATGATAGGGGCAATGAGAGCTGAAAGCTATTAAGTACCATAATTTTTGGAAGCTCTTTATGATACTTGAATCCCTACTTCCTTCTATGAAGGCCTTTCTTCCACCATTATATATTGAGTCTCCACCTTCTACCTTTATGCACCTACTTTGAGAGCATAGTGGCCATTCTTAGTTCTATGTGCATTGTCCCAAGACTTGTTGATTGATGCATACCTTGATATTGCTTGTTTTAAACTATTTGTATCTAGTCACTCTTATAAACTTTGAAGGTATCCTATGCATTTATATTTGCTACTCTATGAGGGACAAGCTGAATACTACTATGCTATGTTTTCTTTATGTGAAACAAACAAACGTCTTGCAAAGCATTGTTATTCATGAATCTTTTGTTTGTGCCTTTTCATGTTGTATCACAGTTTCTTTGTCTTATTGCTAGAACTTTGTCTTTCATGTTATGATTGAAGTACTATGATCCTAGCTTTGAATGTTTTATAAATACTTTGATCAAGTTTATGATGGTGCATGTCACCTCAAAAATTATTCTTTCTTTTTATCACTTACCTACTCGAGGACGAGCAGGAGTTAAGCTTGGGGATGTTGATACATTGAAAATGTATCTATAATTTTTGATGTTCCATGCTTGGTTTTATCTACTTTCTTATGTTTTGTCCACACTTTGGAGTACTTTTCATATGATTTCTTGGACTAACCTATTAACAAGAGCCACAGTGCCAGCTGCTTGTTTTCTGTTGTTTTTGGTTCCAGGAAAGTCAGAAAATGAATATTCTCGGAATTGGACGGGACAAAAGCCAAAGTCATTATTTTACCGGGGGACACCTGGAGCCAAAATACGAGACGGAGAGGGGCTGGGGCCCAGCCACACACAGCCATGCGGCCGAGGCCACACGCCTTAGGTGGTCTGGCCGCCCCAGGCACCCCCTCGGCCTCTCCTTCCGCCTATATATTGCCTCTAATACGAAAACCCTAAGTACCCGATCAAAAATCCATGAAAGAGTCTGTAGCCGCCGTCATCTCCATCCCTAGGTCAGGAGGGATCTGAAGCTCTTCCCGGCACCCTGCCGGAGAGGGGAATTCACCCGGGAGGCCTTCTTCATCAAGCCTCCGGTGTGATGCGTGAGTAGTTCATCTCTGGACTACGGGTCCATGTAGTAGCTAGATGGCTGGTTCTCCTCCTTTGTGCTTTCATGTTTATATCTTGTGAGATCCGTTCATGATCAAGATCATCTATTTGTAATTCTGCATGTTGTGTTTGCGGGGATCCGATGGATATTGAGATGCTATTTCAGATTGATTATTGATTCTATCATGTCTTTGTTATTTGTGATCTTGCATGCTTTCCGTTGTTAGTAGCTATCTTGGCCAAGTAGATGCTAGCAACTCCAAGAGTTATTATTTATGCTCGATAGTGGGTTCATGCCTCTGGTAATCTAGGGAAGTGATAGAAATCTCTAAGGTACTAGATGTTCTGTTGCTACTAGGGAGAAAACAACAATCTTTTGTTCATAGAACAATCGTATTGTTTACTTTACACGTAATTCGTAATGCAATTATCCGTTGCTTGCAACTTAATACTAGAGGGGGTTCGGATGATAACCTGAAGGTGGATTATTAGTCATAGATGCAATTGGATGGCGGTCTATGTATAATGTTTTAATTCCCAATCAAGTCTCAAAGGAGTCAAGATGATTAGTATATGCTTGTATGCTTTCTCGATGTTTGTCAATTGCCCCGCTGTAATTTGTTCACCCAGCATGTTATCGATCTTAAGGAGAGCCACTTCTAGTGAAATATGGACCCCGGTCCTTTATTTTACATTCAATTTACAATCTTTTACTGCTTTGTGTTTACTTTCTGCAAACTTTTACTTCTTCCCATTCGATACGTTTAATCCTTTATTTTCCACAAAACACGGTGAGATTGACAACCTCATTGCAAGTTGGGGACAGAGTTCTGTGGTTGTGTTGTGCAGGTCTCCATGTTCTTTCTTTGCACCGTAGTGCATACGCCACCAGCGTTCATTAGCAACACCTTTGGGGTGTTTCCTTGCTCCTACTGGATTGATAACCTTGGTTTCGTACTGAGGGAAAACTTGTTGTTGTGCTCATCATACCTTCCTCTTGGGGTTCCCCCACAAGCTCGATATATTTTGGGCCATCAATTACTAGAGGCATGAACCCACTATCGAGCATAAATACTCCCTCTTGGAGTTGCTAGCATCTACTCGGCCAAGATAACTACTAACAACGGAGAGCATGCAAGATCACAAATAACAAAGACATGATAGAATCAATAATCAATCTAAAATAGCATCTCAATATCCATCGGATCCCCGCAAACACAACATGTAGGATTACAAATAGATGATCTTGATCATGAACGGAGCTCACAAGATCTAAACATGATAGCACAAAGGAGAAGAACCAACCATGTAGCTACTACATGGACCCGTAGTCCAAAGATGAACTGCTCATGCATCACACCGGAGGCTTGCATGGTGATGAAGAAGGCCTCCAGGGTGAATTCTCCCCTCTGGCAGGGTGCCGGGAAGAGCTTCAGATCCCTCCCGATCTAGGAATGGAGATGACGGAGGCGACAGACTCTTTCGTGGATTTTTGATCTGGTACTTAGGGTTTCTATATCGGAGGCAATATATAGGCAAAAGGGGAGGCCGAGGGGGTGCCCTAGGTGGCCACACCACCCCCTGGCACGGGCCAGGCCTGGCCGCGCGGCCGGGTGGTGTGGGCGGCCCCTGGACCCTCTCCGTCTCGTATTCTGGTTCCGTGTCCCCCTCGGTGAAATATTGACTTTGGCTTTTGTCCCGTCCAATTCCGAGAATATTCATTTTCTGACTTTCCTGGAACCAAAAACAGCAGAAAACAGGCAGCTGGCATTGTGGCATCTTGTTAATAGGTTAGTCCAAGAAAGTGTATAAAAATTACTCCAAAGTGTGGACAAAAAATAAGAAAGTAGATATAAACCAAACATGGAACATCAAAAATTATAGATATGTTAGCAATGTATCAGCTGTGCGCAACTCAGCCCGTTTGTGTATGATGCAGCCCGTCCTACAGACGCTACTACATCTACATCGCCAAGTCCCAAAGCTCGTCCCCAAGACACCCAAGAAGACAGACGCGAGCGGTACTACCGCTCCCATCAGTGGTACTATCACGCCCCGGTACTACCGCTCGGCATCATCGGTACTACCAGTCAAGACTGAAGCCCACACTATCGCCTCTGGATGCCTCGGTACCGGCTTGAGGTACTATCGCCCTTAACTGGTACTACCGGTCACCAGTTTTGGTACTACCGGACGCCCCAGGACCTGCGCGTCCTAGCTCGGCCCCTTGGCCTTGTAACATAACCCTTTGATATTTTTAGTTGCCTAAAGTACCCCTGAACTTGTGGTTGGCCTATAAATAGAGCCCCCACCTCACATGTATCCCTTGGGCATAGATGATAGACTAAAGAAAACCCTCCTTTGTGAAATCTTTAGTTTTGCCTCATCGCCTTGACCAAGTGGACCGACTATCGTCACCACCTCGTTGGAGTTTGCATCGCGCCTCCCTTGTTGCACAAGGCCTTGGCATTGGTGTCCCTCTGCCAAGTTGTCAAGACCCTCTCCAAGGTGTTCTTCCCTCTCTGCTTGGGATTGACGGGAGCATGTTGACCGATCTTTCCTTGCGAGGATTCTATCAGATCGGTGGCCACTGGCGGAAGCAATTGGCCTTGTATCATGTGAGTTTTGCGTGTGTTCATCGTGTTCTTCGCGAGGTGTGTGTTCGCTTCCACTACCTTCTCCCTTTCCCCTCGCTTTCCCATCGATTTGACCACAAGATCCGTGAAGATTGGGCCACCCTTAAGGTTACCCCTTATCATCTGGTATCAGTAGCTTTTGGTTGCCACAGATTTTTCATCGATTTGGTCTTTTCCCCATAAGTTCGAAAATTCCACCAAAAATAACCCCAATTTCGTGTTTTGGACCGATCTATGATTTGAGTGTGTTTTGGTAGGTTTTGATCCGTGGATTACTTTCTCAACTTGTTGATCTACCTTCCCCTGCGTTCCCATGGCCTAATTCCATTATTTACCCCTTCGATTTGGTGTTTTTCTTGAAGATTTTCTGCCCAAATCATCCTGAAATCGCATCAAATCTGCGCGTCCTAGGAAAAATCGGTACTATCGGGCTCAGAAAGTGGTACTACCACACTTTTCTGGTACTAACGGGGCTCCACAAAGCGATTCTATCGCCCGGACCAGAAAGGAATCAGTATATTCCAGATTTCAACCTCTCACCGTTTGAGCATAACTTTTGCATACAAATTCGGATTTTGGTGTTCTTTAGCTTGTTTCGAAGAGGATAACAAGATCTACATCATCATATAAGTGGTCCATGCTATATAATCCATCCAAATTCCGTGAGCAAGGCGGAATCCACCATTGAAGGGTGAAGATCAGCGGCGAAAGGTATAAAAATTCCGTGACTTCTCCCCACTTGCATCCTGATGGCTCAATGCACAGCGCCTAGAAAAATGTTGATGGCTCGTGGTTGATGTAGAGCTCGTTGAGAACCCCAAGAGGAAGGTATGATGAGCACAGCAGCAAGTTTCCCTCAGTTATGAAACCAAAGTTTAATCGAACCAGTAGGAGCAAGAAACACCCCAAAGGTGTTACTAGCTGAGCTTTGGCAGGGCGCACTACCGGTGCTAGTAGCAACGTGGAGACCTGCACAACACAACCACAGAACTTTGTCCCCAACTTGCGATGAGGTTGTCAATCTCACTGTGTTTTGCGGAAAACAAAGGATTAAACGTATCGAATGGTAAGAAGTAAAAGTTTGCAGAAAGTAAACACAAAGCAGTAAAAGATTGTAGATTGAATGTAAAAGACAAGGACCGGGATCCATAGTTTACTAGAGGTGGCTCTCCTTAGATAGATAACATGCTGGGTGAACAAATTATAGCGGGGAAATTGACAAACACCGAGAAAGCAATACATGCATATACTAATCATCTTGACTCCTTTGAGACTTGATTGGGCATTACAACATTATACATAGACCGCCATCCAACTACATCTATGACTAATAATCCACCTTCAGGTTATCATCCGAACCCCCTCCAATATTAAGTTGCAAGCAACAGATTATTGCTTTACGAACTGCGTGTAAAGTAAACAATATGATTGTTCTATGAACAAAGGATTGTTGTTTTCTCCCTAGTAGCAACAACACATCTAGTACCTTAGAGATTTCTGTCACTTCCCCAGATTACCAGAGGCATGAACCCACTATCGAGCATAAATACTAACTCTTGGAGTTGCTAGCATCTGCTTGGCCAAGATAGCTACTAACAACGGAAAGCATGCAAGATCTCAAATAACAAAGACATGATAGAATCAATAATCAATCTGAAATAGCATCTCAATATCCATCAGATCCCCGCAAACACAACATGTATGGATTACAAAAAGCTGATCTTGATCATGAACGGAGCTCACAAGATCTAAACATGAAAGCACAAAGGAGGAGAAACCAGCCATCTAGCTACTACATGGATCTGTAGTCCAAGGATGAACTACTCACGCATCACACCGGAGGCTTGCATGGTGATGAAGAAGGCCTCCAGGGTGAATTCCCCTCTCTGGCAGGGTGCCGGGAAGAGCTTCAGATCCCTCCCGATCTAGGGATGGAGATGACGGCAGCTATAGACTCTTTCATGGATTTTTGATTGGGTACTTAGGGTTTTCGTCCTGAGGGCAATATATAGGCGGAAGGAGAGGCCGAGGGGGTGCCGGGAGCGGCCACACCACCCCCTGGCACGGGCCAGGCCTGGCCGCGCGGCCAGGTGGTGTGGTGGCTCCCTGGCCCTTCTCCGTCTCGTATTCTGGCACTTGATCCCTTCCGGAAAAATAGGCACTTTGGCTTTTGTCCCGTCCAATTCCGAGAATATTCATTTTCTGACTTTCCTGAAACCAAAAACAGCAGAAAATAGGCAGTTGGCACTATGGCTCTTGTTAATAGGTTAGTCCAAGAAATCATATGAAAAGTACTCCAAAGTTGGAACAAAACACAAGAAAGTGGATAAAACCAAGCATGGAACATCAAAAATTATAGATACATTTGCAATGTATCACATCCCTTTGTGAACTACACTATCTTTGCAATCAACAAACACCTATTGAGACTAGTTCCTCCTATGATTGCTTGGGCTATGTACATTTGATATCTTGTAGAATTTCGAGCAAACGTTGTGAGCGCGCTATCTCATATAGTTATCTTGTATAGTTGTTGGCACAAGGAAGATGCAAGTGAAAAAGAAAAGAAAAAGAGAAAAATAAAATGAAGAAAATGAAGAAAAAGAAAAAAAAAGAAACTAGTGACTCATAGAATAGGAAGCGCAAGCTCGATGAACATCAAATAGGTGGTACTTATTGTGCATATCTTGTAGCCCACCAATTTATTGCAATCGAACTAGCGTCTCTACTTGCACTTGTGCGACACGAGCTTATAGTCTTCGCTAGATAATCATTTGGTTCTTAGCTCACTTTCTCCATCACACAAGTCTCATTTATCCCACCGTGTGTGTTTCCTTATACATAATTCTTATATCTCGTGGATTGACTTTTTTGCTTTGTGATCATCGTGGTTCTTTACTTGCCATTACAATATGTTGATTTCGGATTGTTATTGGACATGCCACCTTCCATATCCATCCACCATAAGCTTTGTGTTTTTTAGTGGTTAGTTGGTTTTGGTGTTCCGCGTGAACTTCACTTTACTTGGTTTCTCTCAAGTGTGGCCACTTGCACAATGCTATCTTCCAAGGTAAAGTAAGGTTTGACGTTGCATCCATAACCCCCTACCACTTCCATATACACCACTTGGTCTTGTGAATCATGTCTAGGGACTCTAGAGCCAATGATGATTTCTATGAATAATCCACGATGAGCCACTGTGCTTATGCCTCCACAAGCATGTATGACATGATGGAGCACTACACCGACAATGGCTCCACATGCTTGGGTGATATGGAGTTCTACAACAACAATAACTCCCCAAGCATGGATGACTTTAAGTACGACAATGACAAGCTCCTCAAGTCGCGTCGACCAAGACAGAGCCTCCACCTCGAGAGCACCAAGGTCCACCATCAAATGGAAAACTTCAAGCGTGACATGGACAACTTCAAGCGCGACATGCACAACAACTTCGCCAAAACCATGAGCATGATGTCCAAGACTAATGATGCTTTGCGTTCATTACAACGCCTCACCAAGAAGAGTGCCAAGGACAAGGAGCATCGTCGCGAGCGTCATGTGGATGATCAAGTACGCCATCTACATCAACCTTTGGCAAGGTACGCCAATGACCTCCGTCGACACCATCATAAGGAACCTTAAACTAATCGTGCCACTACCAAAATGGCACCAAGAGCAAGCCTTCCTACACACCATCAAGCTTCAACGCCAAGACTTGACGTCCTAGATGACGCATGCAACTTCATGGATGAGGATGACGAAGACCTCTACTTTGCCAAGTTGGACGAGTACGTCAAGAGGACTACACAAGCCAAGGTGTAAGATGGCGACAACAAGGTTGAGATTGGTGAGCATGGGATTTTTCCTTCACCAAAGGAGGCGCATGGAGTTGAGAGAACCGAGCCTATCCCTATATGCTTGAGTGATGATGCAGTACCAATCCCATGTGAGTATGAGAGCCACTTAGCCCACTTGAGTGAAAACAAGAGTGAGATGAGCGACTCCACCATACGTGATATTGAGTGCTTCCACTTGGAGGGAATGAGTGATACACCGAGTGAGTTGAGAGTGGTAGTTGATAGGTCATGTGAGACCACTTTGATTTCTAACAACTTACCCTCTACCTCTAGTGTGTTTTCTCATGATGTGCTAGATTCCATGGATCAAGAAGTGCCAAGCTTGGACATGATGATGCCTCCGACCGAGAAGATGAACATGGTGGATAAAGCTAAGGCCATCCCCATACAAGAAGAAGAAGTCACCCACATGGATGCCAATGCTACCACAACACCCACTCCATATGAGATGTATGAACAAGGTAAAAATAAGGGTGTTGATGATGCCATGATCCCACTAGTGGACATGATGATTGGCATGCTATGGATGATGTTTGTGATATCACATATGCTTTATTAATATTTCCATGTGATACTTTGCCTTTGCATTATGTTGAGCATGTGAAATTATTTGATTGTGATGATGTTGCCATTGACATGCCATGCTCTAAACGTTACGTTGATGACATCATTGCTTGCACTTTGTTGAACAATTGCTCTTTCCAATGTTTTGCTTGCAATAAGGATAACGACGGTACCCCTAGGACCATGCATTGTCGTGAATGTTTTACAATTTCTCCCGTTGCTTGCAATAAGATGAATAATTGCTCTTTCACTTGTTTTGCTTGCAACAATAATTCACATATGTTTTCTATTGAGATGGCCCCATAGCCTTCTAAAATTTTGGAGATTTTGATGATTGCCATGATAAGCATGCTCCCCACTTGCATATTCACCGTGCATCTATTTCATACTTGATTGACACTCATGGTGACGTGCACAAGAAGAGATATGACATGATGGATGATGTGTTTCTCTACCATGCACACACGTTCTTCCTTTTATCTATGTTGTGTGTAGGTACCCGCAATAGAATGTCAACCTCGATTGAGCACGAGTTGACAAAAGGAGCTCTAAAGAGCATCCCCCAAGTGAGTTCAAGATCGAACCTAACTCTAATACCTTTTGCATTCTTTGCATCTTTCATGTTGATACATTGCTCTTTTCTATGGTTAGCTTGCAAGCATGTTGATGGTATTCTTTCACCTTGTGACAATCATGTTCGTTGCTATTGGATATTGATGCTTTGTGTGTTGCAACAAAAATGTTGAACAATTTATCTTTCCGATGTTTTGTGTGTAACCATAATGCCATTATGAGCATGTATTATCATGAGAGCTTCCAAGTTCCTCGTATAGATGTTGCAACAAACATAAGGAACATTTGTTCTTTTCCATGGTTTGTTTGCAAACATGTTGTTTTTGCTTCCGCTCACAATACACATACTCCCATTATCTTTTCTTTGGATGATTTGTGTGTGTCATCCAACATATTGAACAATTGTTCTTATCAATGGTTGGTTTACACACATAATGATGTTGTTTTGGATATTCTTTTCCATGTATTTTTGCCGAATTCTCCTACTCTTACATCAAAGATTTTGATCAATATCTTAGTCAATTGCTTTGAGTGCCATACTAAGACGTTCTATGGAGTTTTTAAGTTCTCACATTTGGATGATATTCAAACGATTTCCATAAACTTTGACCTTGCATATGCATCCTGTTTGCTATACTTGAGTTGTGCTAATAGTGTTGTGAACAAGAATGGACATGCCACAGTTGACATGCTCCTCTATCACACATAAACATATGTTGCTTGATCTTTGTTGTGTGAAGGTACAATGGCATACACGTCAACCTCTATGTACCATGTGTTGACAAGACAAACCGTAGAGAGTTACCTATGGATGCTCTTCGTCGAGCTATCTCTACACCATAAGGTGGCTTCCTTCTACTTGAGGACTTATGCTATAATCTTCATGAATTGACTACTCTTTGAGTGTTGCTTCGCTTTTGTTATAAGCTTTGCAGGCTACATGCACAGTGAAGGAACATTGAAGAGTTGCCACATCAAGCTTCTCGAGGACGACTACATGGTGAACCCCTAGATCAAGAATGTCTCTCGACCACCTCTACATGCCGAGCATCTAGAGTCAAGGACGACTCTTTTCGAAGGGGGAGCTGATGCACCCCGTCCTACGGACGCTACTACATCTACACCACAATTCCCAAAACTTGTCCCCAAGTAACCCAAGAAGACAGATGCGAGCAGTACTACCGCTCCCATCAGCGATACTACCGCGCCCCGGTACTACCGCTCGGTATCACCGGTACTACCGGTCAAGACTGAAGCCCACACCCACGCCATCGTGTTCTTCGCGAGGTGTGTGTTTGCTTCTGCTATCTTCTTCCTTTCCCCTCGCTTTCCCATCGATTTGACCACGAGATCCATGAAGATCGTACCACCCTTGAGGTTACCCCTTAACAGTCTGTCCGCTGCTTCTCTCTTAAGGCCTTGTCCAGGTAATTAGTCATGACACATTGTCCAGGTACTTAGTCATGACAGAACCTACTAGTACCGTAGTAAGAGAAACTCCAACAGCTTACCCATATTTTGGGTAAGCAAAGTGATATAGGTAAGGGAGAGATAATGTGTCTCTTACCCAAATTTTCTTTTGCTCCAACAGCTTACCCATTTTCTAGCTATCCAAAATGTAGTTGGATCCTTCGAAATTTACAAACTACACATAGGTCCCTCTTTTTTACACCAAGAACCTTGCACATAAAGGTAAAAAAGCAATCAGGGACCTTGAGGTCCCTCGCCAGAGTTGCACTCATGCCACACATCGGCCTCACCGGAGCCGCTTCCTGCTGCGGCGTTGCACACATCGCCACATACCTAGGACTTGCATGTGCCGCCGTCGGGAACAATGGCCGAAGTCGTGGCTCGGGTCGAGCTTCGCGGTGAGGCGTTCATGGTGCTTTCGTCGTGAGGCGGTGGCGGAGATTGCATGTGGGATGGCGGTGGAGCTACGCCCAGGGGTGGAAGGGACACTGCCCCGGCGAATTGGCGTCGGCGGCGGGCGGCCACTACGGCTCGCTCCCAGCCAAATCGAGGGCCACGCGGGCACAAATGAGGTTGGCGGGTGGTGGGGAGGAGGAGGCAAGCGGATGGCGGCGCCCGGGCCGGTCATCGGCGAGCGGAGGGACGGCGGTGACACACGACGGCGTCGGACGAGGCGGAAGAAAATTCAGTGCGAGGGTTAGAGCACTCGCGCGTGCATTTTTGCTGAGGTGGCAACATATGGGTAAGAATGGACTCTTACCCAAATTTTGTGTCCATCTACCCATATGTGGGTAGGAGGTGCCAAAATATGGGTGATCACCCAAAAAAAATCTGGTGAGGGTCACAGATAGATAAGCTGTTGGAGCTATATTTTTTAGCTCTTACGCATAAAAACGATTTTTATATCTCTTATCTATATATAGATAAGCTGTTGGAGTTGCTCTAGGTGTGTTAGGTGTTACCGTGTTACTGTGATCGTAATGTGCCTCGGACACTAACCGAGGAGCAGACGCCTTGACCTCTAGGTTACGAATTCCTTAGAGTACGCCTCCAGCGCTGAGAAGCACTATTTGCTGTGCCTTCTTCTCGCCCCTCTCCGTTCGTCCCTTCGTCGCGTGCTTCGATCGGGATCGATGGCGGCGGAGGCGGAGGACCCGACAGCGACGGCGACGCTGGAGAAGTTTCGCCTCTACGAGACGCGAGCCGTAAGCACCCCTTTACCCCCTTTTCTCACTACGCCCGCGGCGGAATAGCATAATTGACGCGCCTCTGAATTGGCTTTGCTACGCAGAGGTTCTACGTGATCGGGAGCTCGCGGGAGAAGCGGTCGTTCCGGGTGCTCAAAATCGACCGCTCGGAGCCGTCGGAGCTTCACCTCAGCGAGGACCCCGTCTGGTACTCCCAGCAGGAGGTCAAGAGCCTGCTCCAGCGTATCGCCGAGGGCAACCGCTCCACCGGCGGGCTCACCTTTGTTACCAAGGCCTACGGCATCGCAGGTGCCTTCCTTCCTCCTAATCCGCCCTATCAACCCACGGCGTTCATTCATCCAGTTACTTTGGGCTGGATTGATTCCCATTCTTAACCTGGCCTGAATTGCTCTTTGGAAAATTCACTCGTGGTACATAATGATGTATGTTAGCTCAAGCATTCTAGGAGATGATATCATCAGATTTATCGTGTCGTCAATGATGGATATCTTCTTCTTTACTTGATAAACTGGAAATTGCCTGTGTTTCGTCACCTCAAATCCCCTCTTGTTTTGGCCAATTGGATTGTCATAGGTGGGTATAATTGATGACGTGGTTTTTTTCCCCTGGGTGTCTGTATCCCAGAAGAGGACAAAGAAACCCTCAATACCCTGCGTATGTCTTTGAATGTATTGCCAAGATTTGTTTGTTGCTTACTAGATGTCCTTCTGAAGGCAACGTATGATACCAACTAGCTATCTGCTCAGGCAGATGTTGGTAATGGTACTGCATAGATATTAGATAGTATTCATATACACTGAGAGATAGTTATTAACCCCAGATTGCTCATATTTCTTTTGTGATTTCGAATCATCTTCTTCACCAGAAGACTCCCATCCTTGTTTCTGAACATATGTCTTTGTTTCTGTCACTGTGTAGGTTGCATAAAGTTCTTGGAGTCATATTACCTGATTTTAGTGACCAAGCGTCGTCAAATTGGTTGCATCTGTGGCCATGCTATATATTGTATAGATGAGAGCCAGATGATCACAATCCCACACTCAACTGTACAGACAGATGTTGCAAACTCTAAGAACGAGCTGAGGTACATGTTATCTTTCACAGCTTTTTACTTATGAGTAGTTATGCACATAGATTTAGTTATTTACTGGATGTTGTTACATATGATACCTTCGTAACAGGTACAAGAAGCTGTTGGAGAGTGTTGATCTTGCCAAGGATTTCTTTTATAGCTACACATACCCAATCATGCAGAGCTTGCAGCAGAATGTCACTTCTGCAGGGATGAAGGAAATGCCTTACGAAAATTTGTTTGTGTGGAATAGTTTCCTGACAGAGCCAATTCGATCAAGGTGCAACAATGCTCTCTGGAATGTAGCTCTGGTCCATGGGCACTTCAAGCAGGTTATGCGTGACAAATAGTCTGCCACATGGATTGCTTTTGCTACCATTAGTATTTCTATAGTTTGCTTCTCCATTACGGATATAACTTACAATTGGCGGAGCTTTGCCTTATTTGTTTCTTTGGGTCTGGAGAAAAATCAGGGGTGGATGCCACAACCCGATTTAGATAAAGAATGCATACCAAACTGCTGATCGAAATGCTTATATCTGATACATTCTTCTTATTTTATCAGATTAGAAATTTGAAACAATTGTTATCTAAGAGAAAAGTTGCTACAATTTCAATTTGAATATTCTGTTCTCATCATAGAAAAGAAGCTGAAATAGATTGTTGCAAGGGCTTTGTAGTTGCCATCTCTCTGTTCCATAGTCCTTGCTTAATGGAATTATTATTACTTGAACTACAGAACTAGGTTTTGGGAATTACTTTTGAAACAAAGGCTTCAAAATTATGATTTGTTGCTTGCTTGATGGGCACTGCTACTGTAAATTAGTTACTTGTTCATCTTATCTGGAAAAAATAATTCCTAACTTGCAGCTGATCTGTGTACAAGTGCTCAATTAGATGTGTTACGACTTACAGTTATTGTTTATCAACTCTCCATATTATAACAACTAACATAATGTATTTTTCAGGTCAAGCTGTCAATTTTTGGCAGGGATTTAAATGTTATTCTCATTTCTAGAAGATCTCGACATTTTGCTGGGACACGGTAGGTTTCATGTGATTAAGAGTAGCATATTTCTGGATGTTGTTTCACTTTATACGAATCAAGTTCATTTGTTCATTCTTACATCCTATCATCCCATGTTCATTTGATTTATCCCATAAAATTGCAAGGTCTTGCTTGGGTGACTTGATGTTCAGGCCTTACTTCTCAAATCAATATTTGATAGTCATATGCTATTTATTTCTTCTACTTCGCCAACTGAGGGCAACAAAAGTGTTGTATTATTTAATTGAAAACTTACTACCTCCCACATGGTATATGTAGGTATTTAAAAAGAGGTGTGAATGACCATGGAAAAGTTGCTAATGATGTCGAAACAGAGCAAATAGTATTTGAAGAGGAAGCTGGTTCCTGGAAGGGAAGAATGAGCGCTGTAGTACAGATGCGAGGATCGATCCCCCTTTTTTGGTCACAAGAGGCTGGCCGACTTAGTCCTAAGCCTGATATTTTTGGTAAATAAGTTTTCTAACGAATTACCATATAACCTCTCAGCCGTTAATTTATATAGTTCGATTGGGGAATTTTCATTTATGAGGCCAAATTTCTTATCTGCCCTTGCTTCTATTACGCCTGCATATATGAGAAAGATTCTCTCTTAACTGGTAGATTAGATGCTTGCCAATATCTTATCTGGCCATTCAGCTAGAAGCTTGGAATGCATAATTTTTCTATGTGTTCTCACTTTTGGGTTCTGGTGCAGTGCAGAGGTACGATCCTACTTATGAAGCAACCAAGTTACATTTTGAGGATCTCGCTCAACGATATGGACAACCCATCATAATACTGAATTTAATAAAGGTATGTGCTTGCTATGTGAATCTAGCTGAGTTGTCCTCATTTGTTGTTAGTGACGATTCTGTTGCCGCCCCTTCAACTTTGAGATGAAACTAATGATTCCTGTACACGATAAAGAGGATAGGGAGGAAATTGTACTTCACACCATATGTTGGGGCTTTTGTTGCACAAAACCACAACTGCGTTTGTTTTTTGCAGAAAACACCAACATTTGGTGTAGTGACTTGCACAGAACACAAATCTGTTAGTTAGCAGATTTATAACAGGGTTAGGTTAGTCAGGCCCACTATCAGCACATAAATGGCGTCCATGGTGGAATTCAGATGCAGCACGAGATAAAAAAGAGAACCGGACCACCTGCCCACCTTCAGTCCCGGCTGCTGGCGGCGCTGCACATTGGCCTCACCCTCACCATCCATGCAACGAACCTCAACGTCAGCATGACCGCCACTCCACGACGTATCCAACCGACAAAAGGGCGCTGTGGTGAGCGCCCCGAAGACGATGCAATCGACCTCGGAAGCTATCCTGGCTGTCCGCCGGTCTAGTCGATTCTATCGACGTGTTAATCCCCTGCCCCTCTAGACCATGTGTTCATCTCACCTCGCTCTCCTCTCTTCCCTCCAAAGACCAGGTCCTCTGGTGCCCTTTACCTTGGGAACGCTGTTTACGCCGCCGCCGGCGTGCTCTGCGTTCCCACGACTATTGTCCTCTCTGAGTTTTCCACCTTGCCAACTAGCTTCGCCTCCTACTCCTGGTTCGTCCCTTCCAAGGAACCGAGCGCCCGTGCCATACGCCGTCGTCCCCATCTGCTTCTACCTCACTTCCAGTGTGACCAGCTGCCGCTGCCCCGATCTCCAACGTCGTGGACATCTCGCTCTGCGTAGAAATAGCCCGTGAATCTCCTGGTGCCGTAGAATCCCAGCTGAGCGGCTGGTTGCCCACTAGCCGTTCTCCCCACGTCGTCCTGTTCTGGCCGACGCTGCCGTTGACCTTGGTGTCGCCTCCGACCTCCCCTGCCTCCTCCGACCCGTCAAACACGTTCTGGGTGAGGTCCCTCCGCTTTTTGCCTCCTTCCTAGCTCTCTTCCCCTCCATGGCTCCCTTGCACCTAGCGTCGCCGGTGCCGACCACATCCTGTGGGGTCTCTCTCTCTGAACCGGTTGGTCTGGCTAGACCAGTTTGTTTGCCACAGTGCCTGCCGCGTCCCTCCTGCCAGTGGGCATAGTGCACTAATTTGTTGTCAAACCGGCTAATGGCTCCATTTGTGTTCTCACAAGTCACTACACCAAATTGTTGTTTTTTCTGTAAAAAAACGAAAGCAGTTGCGCTTTTGTGCAACAAAAGCGCCAACATGTGGTGTGAAGTGCAATTTCCTCGAGAATAGGTCATTACCTCAATAAATGTTCAAATCTTTATCTAGCTTGGTATTTAAGGTTTGACCTCAAATTCTGTAGCTCAACTAATGGTGTTATGCATAGAATTAATTGCTAAAGTTGCACCTTCAGGATATCTTCGTTGCACTTGATTCTTTGTGCTTCCAAGTACAAGATAATACTCCCTCCGTTCGATAACGGAGGGAGGATGTAAGATAACAAGAGTAATATGCCACTTGTTTCCTGATCAACTTTTACTTAGGCGTGTTCAATTGTGGTGGTACAGAGCTGCTAGCCCATTTTTACTTGTTTGTACAGCTAACCATTATCTTTGTTTCTTAATACATGACTCATTATATTTTTGTGCTGTCTGTGTAGACTGTTGAAAAAAGGCCACGAGAGATGATGCTCAGGCGTGAATTTTCTAAGGCAGTTGAATATCTTAATCAAAATGTGCCAGAAGAGAGGAAACTGAGATTCATCCACTGGGATTTTCATAAATTTGCGAAAAGGTTTTACATTGATTCTTGGAAAATAATAAGTTAAAATCTGCATGAGTCGTGTCTGTTAATGTGCTAATGATTCTCTATCTGTTATGTCAGCAAGTCTGCAAATGTACTAGGTGTTTTAGGAGGTGTAGCGAGTGAAGCACTGGACCTTACTGGATTTTACTACAGTGGAAAGCCAAAGGTTCAGAAAAGAAGGTCAACCCAGCGAACTAGCACTGCAAGGTACATATACCAGTTCATCAGCACTATACAATTTCGTGTAGAGCAACTAAACCAATATACATATATCTGTCAGCAGTAAAAGACATGTGCATTGCCCCCGTTAAGTTTTAAGCATAGACTTGAGTCACTTGACAAATGGAAAATAAGTTCTATATTATTGCTCCCAGTTTATCTAGAAAACAAGTACTTTTACTGGCCAATTGCATTCAGATAATGAGTCAAAAACTGTTTATGGGAAAAAAATACGGACAGCAGCTGTATACGTCTGTTGAGTTATTAATAAGAGCTGAGGATCTGAACCGGAATCTCTGTTTCAAAGAGGAAACATATCCTAACTGGAAAATGACATTATTTCCCCAATTTCCTTTCACAGGGATGGCTCCATTGATATAAGAGCTAGTTCTGGAGACCTTCCAAGACTTTCTAGTAGTGCTGATGCACTTGGTTCTATAACATCTCAGGACATGAGAAAAAATGATAGCAAACAAGAGCCTCTGGGTGATGCTCCTTGTTATCAAACTGGAGTTCTTCGTACGAATTGCATAGACTGCCTGGATCGCACAAATGTCGCACAGTATGCTTATGGCCTTGCTGCTTTGGGGAGGCAGCTTCATGCAATGGGACTGACAGATGTTTCAAAAATCCACCCAGATAGCAGCATTGCTTCAGCTTTAATGGAAATGTACCAGAGCATGGGTGATGCACTTGCTCATCAGTATGGAGGCTCTGCCGCACATAATACGGTCAGTATATTCACCTCTTGCTGTCTCATCTTATGTTCAATCAAGAGGATATAAGTTATTTATAATGTCCTTAAGGCTCTCATAGGGAACCTCCTATTGTTACGTCGGAGCTGATATACCAGATGTATATTTGTGTGTTCTTTTGTGTGGATAGAAAATGGGGGGTTGATCTGGTTGTCTTCATCCGTATCTACTCCCTCTGTTCACAATTATAAAGATATTTTAGGTTTTTTTTTCTGAAACACATGTGTAGGTTCACTCATTTTGGTCAGTATAGTCCACATTGGAATATCTAAAACATCTTATAATTGTGAACGGAGGTAGTATTGGCCTATATTATTTTTGATGGATATTAGCATATATTATTGCTGATGTCATTGTTGTTGGTCTGCCCAGTAACTTGCCCCACTTCCCTAATTTCGTTATGCACTTATCTCCAGTGAATATAAACTGTATACTTCTTTCTTCTCAGGTTTTCCCTGAGAGGCAAGGGAAGTGGAAGGCTACTACTCAGTCTAGGGAGTTTCTAAAATCAATTAAACGATATTACAGTAATGCCTACACTGATGGTGAGAAACAAGATGCTATAAACTTGTAAGTCTCTCATGCTGGCTTATCATCCATACAATCTTAACCAGACAAGATAGTAACTGTGCTCTTGAGCTGTTTACTGCTGGTAAGTGGAATTTGGTACCTGCACTAATTGTTAGTTTGGTGATATTACCAGATTTCTGGGTTATTTCCAACCTCAAGAAGGAAAGCCAGCTCTCTGGGAGCTGGATACTGATTACTATCTCCACGTGACAACAGCTGGTGATGATAGCTACCATTTGAGGTAAACAGAGTTGTGGTTCTGTACTTCAGTTTGTTATATGCTACTGCAGTTTTACTCCCTTAACATCACAAAGTGTGGCACTTAGTGAGGGTGTGTAGTTTTCTGCAATAAAACGTGATTTGTTCATGTTAATTCACAGTTCTGCACCTGAAAATAATGTGTCCGGGGGATCTGGAGATGCCATGAGCCCTAGATCCACATTGAGCCCTGTGCCAGCATGTAAAGAGGATTTCTCAAGGATGAAGCTTACTTCATTTGACAAACTTATAGAAAGGACCTGTAGTTTGATAAGGGATGTGAGGCTTCACCGTGATGCTGATCTAAAGTCAGGTGGTGGTGTTGGAACTTCTGGAATGGCACCAGATGCAGCGTACATATTCTTTCCCTCATAGTTGTTGGCTGAATATACTTTCTTCATGTTGCACTTACAGTTTGTTTTTCGGTTTCAGTGAGATACAACTTAAAACCCCAAACTGGTTGTTCGGTCAAAGAAAACATGCAGAGCCAGCTCCAACAACAAAAGTTACCCCATTGGAAAATGTGAACGAGGGAAACAAAGATGACACAAATGTCCCTATATGCGGGGAGCTGAACTGGCTTTCCTCTTCAGCAGATTTATGCGAGGAAGACAATTTCAGAAGGTGGTGCCAGGATAATCCAGATGGATATGTTTTGCTGTCTATCATGTCCACTATCTACCATGAAAATGTCTGAAATTCTACAAACTCTTAATTGTGCAGGTATCTAGCATTCACAACAGCGGATGCAGAGAATGGGTGGTACAGTGGGACGCTGTTATATGACCAAGATGAGAACAGTGGTGCTTATAAGCATTACTCCGAACTATGCCAGGTCAGCAACTCTCTGAATTTAAACACTGTTGTGACAGTCCGTCACACAGGTAAGCTCACCTGTTTGTGTCCTTTGCATTGCAGGGGCCAGTCATGGACCCTTTTGAGCACGACCCCGAGAAAGAACGCCATTACGCGGAGGCTCTTAGCGTGGAAATCGCGATTACAGACGATGCGCGGGTGGAAGCAGAAATGAAAGCCGCACTGGACGACTACCAGATAGTAGGTTCGGACCTGTGCATCATCCCGTCGTGCGGTGGTGCCCTTGCCGAGGACCCAAGTCAGCTGACGAGGTGGATCATCGGAGATGAGAAGCCGTGCGTCGTCGCTGCCGTGCAGTAGCTCGGTTTCTGCCCAGAGATTGTACAGATTGCTAGAACATTCTTGCGAGTCAGTGAAAAGTTCGTTTCGTGTATATAAATCGCTTGCTGTACAAAAAAAGGTCCATTGTTTTTGGCTGGGAGGAAATAAATGGTCATTCTCGGGTGTAGGGCTGAAAAACACAAACACGGGTTAAACCAAGGATGAGAATGTGTAAGTCATATTCATGATTAAATTGCACATCCAATAGTTTGGAGCGAAGCAATTTGTTGTTTGTTGAGCTACTGTACTTAGCAGCCTCTGTTTTTGTATACTGATGAAAACGACTTCCAGCATCAACCCTGGCGCTGTTCTCCAATGCTTATCACAGTGCCGGGCTCTGGTCTACTGTCCAAGAATAAACTACGCACCACTTGCTCATTGCTTTCTTGTTGAACATTGGTCTTTCCCATTTTGTTGAGCTTATCCTGATGAAAAACAAGTGTGGTAGTAGCAGTAGCAGTTGTTCAAACAACATGGGTAGAAACAAAGAGTTGTAGTCGATTCTTCTTCTCTTTGGCTGGACGGCGTAGCAGAGATATCTAAATATGCTAAATATGCCCCCAAAAAAAGTCTGTGAAAAAGAGTTTGTGTTTTTAAAAATCAAAAAGGTCAAGTAGATCAGCAAGACAGCAAGGAGCTGAGTCAGTAGTACAGTGAAGAAGACATCATCACTTGCAGATTCCCAGTTGCAGAGTTCGCAAGCGCGCACACACACAGACACCATGTCCATCTCCACCGCTTCCCGCCGCGCCCTCAGCCGGATCGGCGGCGCCCTCCGCCGGTCCCTCTCGTCGGCGCCGGTCTCCGCCGCGGGGTACAACGTGTCGGGCGGGCCGAGCTTCATGCGCGCGGCGGTGTTCTGGGAGCCCGGCCGCCCGCTCACCATGGAGGAGTTCCGCATGCCGCGCCCCAAGGCCGGCGAGGTCCTCGTGAAGACCAAAGGTCCCGCTTCGCTTCTCTCCCGCCCTTCCCAATTCATCACTTCCGTTGCACTTGCTGATTCAATCAAGACTGACTCTTCGTTCGTCCCCAATTTCATTTTCTTATAAGCTAATGCTAGTGGCTAGGTATGCTAATGCACAATAATCCATCGATTTTATTTGTAAGATCTAATACGGAGTGGGCAATAATAAAATTCAAATGACCAAGTTGCTCCTTGAACTGATCCCCAAGGTTTTGATCTGACATGGGCTCGCTCAACTTATGCAGCTTGTGGAGTTTGCCACTCTGATCTCCATGTCATGAAGGGTGAACTCCCTTTCTCGAGCCCTTGTGTTGTTGGCCATGAGATCACAGGGGAGGTCGTCGACCATGGTGCGCACACGCCGGCTGAGATTGTCAATAGGTACATATACTACCGGTGCATCTGAAATAGGATATATATTCTCAAAAAAGAACACCTCTTTATTTATTACGATGTCCTGGAACATCATACTATATTACCGGTGCATCTGAAATGGAGGCACTAGCATCAATGTGATGCGTAGTCCTGTTTATTCCCTCTATTGAATTTTTGCTAACTGTGTTCTGAAATTGACCGGTTGTTCCTAAATTAACAGGTTCCCAGTTGGCAGTCATGTTGTTGGCGCCTTCATAATGCCCTGCGGGAATTGCTTTTACTGTGTGAAGGTACCACCCTCTCTGGATTACACCGTCCTTTACAAAACTTCTGCATTATTTTCTTGATTGGATCCATGTACATGGATTTGATATAGGGCCAGGAAGACCTCTGTGAGTCTTTCTTTGCATATAATCGTGCTAAAGGAACACTATACGATGGTGAAACCCGACTGTTTCTACGCAGCAATGGTAATTTAGGAATATTCCTTTGCATAATCTGTCACTAGTATCACAATTTTATTGTAGTGATTCTTACTTATATTATTGAAATATATACTCCCAGGAAAGCCAGTGTACATGTACAGCATGGGGGGGCTTGCTGAATACTGTGTTGTGCCGGCCAATGCACTAGCTGTTCTTCCTAGCTCGTTGCCTTACACAGAGTCAGCAATCCTAGGATGTGCTGTGTTCACTGCATATGGCGCTTTGAGACATGCTGCTGAAATGCGTGCTGGTGATTCAGTAGCAGTGATTGGGGTTGGAGGGGTCGGATCAAGGTTAGCTGCTATAAGGATTTTTTCCATTCATCTCTGTTTGAAGAAAGGGCTAAATTCTTTATCGATTGGTAGCTTTATGTTAGTGTGTCCTTATAACTCCTGCCTTGCAGCTGCTTACAGATAGCGAAAGCCTTTGGAGCTTCTGAAATCATTGCGGTTGATGTTCTTGATGAGAAACTCCAGAATGCTAAAACTCTTGGAGCAACCCACACTGTAAACGCAGCTAAAGAAGATGCTGTTGAAAAGATCAAGGTATTGAAACACATTTGTTATTTAACCAGATAAGGGATAAAGTTTTAGAATACAATGCAGTTTGTTGAATAGTCTTTCTCGATATCTCATCCTGATCGTGAGCTGTGTCCCCAAAAGTGCATCTTCAGTCTTAGCTACTGTTCCCATTCAGATGTGAATATCTCGTTGCTCACAGGAAATTACTGGTGGGAGGGGTGTGGATGTGGCTGTGGAGGCACTTGGTAAGGCATTGACGTTTGCCCAGTGCACCCAAAGTGTACGAGATGGAGGCAAAGCTGTTATGATTGGACTGGCTGCAACAAATGTAGTAGGCGAGGTGGATATAACTCGTCTTGTTCGCCGACAGGTACGCAATCTATCCCCACCGAAGTACGGTTAGTTCGTTAACCCAGACCTTAAGCTAGTTCCTGCTGATATGTTAATTTACATTGCTCGCACTTGTAGCAATTCTGTCCCTCAGTTTACTCGTATAGTCTTGTTGCAGCCACCTTTTCTTCTTGAATCTAATGTTATCTTCGTCTTACACATTTACTGCAACGTTTTGCTGTATTGATACTACCATTGCATCCATTATGGCGCATCCTTTGTCCAAATGCTACCATGTGACTGGATTGCCCTGCTTCGTTGTGTTACATTCTTGGTTGCTAACATTATTACTTGGAACCAGGTCAAAATCATTGGCTCGTATGGTGCAAGAGCCAGGCAAGATCTTCCTCAGATAGTCAAGCTCGCTGAGAGAGGCACCTTCAACCTCCAGAACGCCGTCTCAAGGAAATGCAAATTCGAAGAGGCAAACAGCGCCTATGAGGATCTCAATGAGGGCAAGATCGTTGGCCGAGCTGTAGTTGAAATCATGTAGTGCTGATCAGATGGATATGTGGTTGGATATCTGGGTCAAACAAATAAGTACAGGCTGTCACAACGGATTCCATGAACTTGGTCTGTCTTGCAGCTAGGTCTCACTCCCTGATTTGTGTTGGATGACAAAAATTATCGACTAAAATATGGTTGAAATTTACTAGTACATGGAGATGTCTATCAATCTGTTCTCTCTGTCATACTTACTGTGAATGTTTGTATTCACTTTGTCCACGATCACTCTTTTTTAGAGTTTTCTATAATCACACTCCTACTTTATCATCACACACACAAACTCCTCAGCTAGCACCAGAAACATCTGGACACCCTCTGGATATAAAACAGCACTGCAAAGTGCAAACTCAAGGCAACCCTTCCATTTGGGCTGTATAAATCAATGCATTCCTAATAAATATCTGAATGTTTACAAAACAATAGTGACACATTTACATCAATGTATAATAGATGGGTCTCTAACAGTCATCCTACCAATGCTTTGTCACTTGCAATTGTCTTGAAAAAAAATATCATGCTTCCACGGCATGTCAAATTCTCGCAGCTTTTCTCTGATCATGAGCTAGCCACCATTTCTGTTTTCTTACTGAGGCTGGAAGCGAGCAGCTTGTCAATCTCACCAAACACATCTTCCACCGTTGTATCTCCTTTTACCTAAATCACACAAGATATTGAAGACGAAATGTTGAAAAGTTACAGGTAGCAAGATACAGCATGAATGCATGGTCATTATACAGTAAGTATGATTCTGCATGTTTATTCAATAATACTTTTTATTTGTTACACTATCTTACATGATTAGAAGTGGTGAATAGTGTACTAATACAAGCTTACAACAAACAAAAAGCAAAAATAATGTTTAGTTGAAGGTGCAGCAGAGCATAACCTCGACAGCAAAAGGTAGAACAAAGAATATCATGGAAATACAAAGAAATTATTAACAATAAGAGTTACTCCATCTAAGTTGCAGATAAAAAATTGTTCATGACTCTTGATAAATATACTTTTTTGCCGACTTTAGAGTAATATCTGATAGGATAACTCGAAGGAATATAGGTAAGATAAACTAGAATAGCATTATCAGCCTTGAGCTGAAGAATAAGGCGGAAAGTTCTCAGTTCAAAAGAGATAGATTGCCTACATGGACTATAACATCTTCATATATCGAGACCAAGGACTCGATATTTTGATAATGAGTCTGCAACCTCAGCTTAACCTGTAAGAGAAAAGAAGCACACACATGAGAAAATCAGATACTGATAACACCATGCTCTTTGATGATCATAATCCACAAAAACAGATAAGCGGTTAATGAGAAATGTCAGATCGGGAAAGAATAATCCAACACAATGGCACGCTTGTAAGGTTCCATCATCATAACAAGCAGCTCAAGAAATGGTATGCTACAGCAGCAACTCTACCACCTAGATTCACAATTGTTCTCCATGGTCACAAGTATCACAGCACACCATCAGATAAAAGTACCCCTGGAACATCACTGCAAGGTCTTGCACACTATAAACGTACAACTACCATATATTCATATGAGCTCCTTATTGGACACTAATATATAACAGAAATTTACAATTTCCACTCTACTATGAACATATGGTTCACAGCGGCATAATAAGTATGTCAAACTAGTTTTAATTAGTAGCAGGCAAAAAATAATGTGGTGCAGCAACTAGCAACACTATGTACATCATGTCTAGTAACAACTATGCACTTCCATCCTGTCCAATAAAAAATGCACAACTATGTTTGCCATTTATCTTAATTAATAATATGCAAAAACATGTACCTTTTCTTCTGTATCATCAAATCTTTGTGTAAGCCTCGATGCAATTTCTTCATTCTCTGGTGGAGAATACTTAAGGTGGTATATTTTCCCAGTTACAGGATCCAGCCGTCTCCCAACCACCCTTTCAACAAGTAGTTCATCCGGAACCTACATTGGCGATGAATGATCTAATATCCTCTCAAACAAGAATGTGCTAATACTTACGCTCTCCATTTCAGAATCTACTTACTAAACTGCAGCTAGTTTCAATTCGATAGAAAAAGCATGACAAACACATCAAATGTGTACTGACTTATGCTAAAGTGCTAGCACTTGGCAAAGTAATTACTTGAAATGCTCCATTAAAGTTTGCCCAGTTCAAACTACTAATTAGACTACAGGCAGCTACCAGCAGCGTTTCAAGATCTAGCAGCAGTATTCAAACTTCCAGGAAATATAATTGGTACTACTAGTACAATAAGGTGAAGTATGTTTCATAATTTGCATTACATGCCAATAGCTTGGTATTGTTGGGCGTGGGCACTTACATCCAATAGAATGAAAATGTCAGGCCGGATTCCAAGATTTTCTAGTGCCATTGACTGTGAATAACTTCTTGGGTAACCATCCAGAAGCCAACCCTTTTCCTGAGCATCTGCTTGAAGAAGACGTTCCTTCACCATCTGACAATAAGCCAAAAAAATGTTTCTCAACATTACGACTGCTAACTTGAACCACATTAAACAAAATGTAAAGAAAAGGTACCCACATTAACAACAATCTCGTCAGGAACCAGCTGTCCCTTTTCCATGAACTCCTTGGCCTGCTTCCCATTTGCAGTGCCAGTGGCGATTTCTGCCCTTAACAAATCTCCAGCTGAAATGTGCACCAGACCATACTGCAAATTACAGTGCCAGTTACTTGAAGGAAAAGTAGTCCATGATTCTCAGACAACTACTTGCACAAGTCTTGCACGGGTTACTGCATCTTCTATATCTAAATAGCTAGTCCCCACTCTGCAATTCTATGAAGCCACGTCACCCTTAAATCCTAAAAAAAAAAAACACTATAATCAAGGCTCCACTTCCTTTCCTACCATAATGCTTTGTCGTGCCTCCTTAATTAATACCTTGGCCATTGCACCCTTCGCCTCACCTACTGTATCCCCTCCATGAATCCCTCCTAGCTTTTATTGCCCCGTAAATGGAAAAGAAACGGGTGAAGAACACCGAATGGACATGCTATGGTTTCAAATACTTACTCCTTCCGGACCATATTAATGGCCTCAACTTTGTCTAGATACGAAAGCATCTAGTCTAAACACTTAACTAGATACATACGAATCTAGATAAAGTTGAGACCATTAATATGAACCAGAGGGAGTAGCACAATTGTGGGACACTACTCACATCGCCTATCTCAATACTCTGCACCTTTCCATGAATACAAGATTCCATGTTCTGTGTTTTATTTTTTGCAGTCTCCAACGACCGATATTGTCATGGTCGCAGACAATCTGCGTACCGTAAGGCTTTACGGTTGTTTAGCTGTTTCTTAGAATTCACATTCTTCCCTTTGGCATGCAGCTTCCGATATTACCGAGCACCATCCAAAAGAGAGGTGTGGCAACCAGATTCTGATAAAAAGCGTGCATCACTTGTGATCCTCTCCTGGTAAGAAGGTCGCTGCTCTGGAGTCCATGATCTGCCCTTGACTCCCCAAACACCAATTTTACGTTCTTTCATTTTATTTCCTATTTATGCATATGAATCAGAAATTAACACTCCATAAGTTTTCTGATTTATGCATATGAATCAGAGATTAACAATCCTTACTTACAGATCCATCTCATGTTGGATAAAATCGTGATGTCAATTAGGCACAACTTCCATCTTGGTGAGGTGCTTATGCCAATCTCCAGCATGTATCTTTTAGTTTCCTTCCATTCATATTTCACAGTGTTTATTACAGATTAAAAACGAGATATGAGTTGCAATAATGCAACTCATATTCCTATTTTTACTTTCAGGATTAGTTACTATTTGTGCAGGATCAATATGAGTTGCAATAATGCTACATTTTAGAGAGAGAAAATCATCACTACAACTCGCATTCCAATTTTGAGCACTAATATTTCGTATATGTACACCAACCGTATCGTTTCCAAGAAAGGCTATGTTGAAGGAAAATATATTGAGGGTACTGCTTGGATCAGGTTTGCATGCCTCAAAGCACTGAATATTATTTGTTCATGTAGCTTCTTTCAGAGCTCAGCTGGGATGACTGTCTCAAAATTATCAAGAGAAGCAACATGGGAGCGGTTGATCCACACTTAATTGACCTTGCTCAAGAGTCGCCTTGGTCACAGAACCGCGTGCACGATATCAACAACTTTAGACATGTCTTACATGTTTCAGATTTGAGCCCTAAAGTCGATGGCAGCAATGGCTACTACTAAGCAAAGAGTTGCTATACATATACACTATGAATTAATCTTTAGCATTTTGATTGTTGTTTATCGATCTATTGAGTGTATGACATATTCTTATTTTTCATAGTTTCTTGGAAAATTTGTTATGAAATTGGTACTGCACAATGCATGTGTTGGCAATCGAGTGGTGAAAGCATGCTACCATCTCAAACATATTGCCAATTTTTTCCCATTTGTTGTCAACTCCTAAATTCTCTCCATTTTTTAAGGGCTATACAATGTTCTGTTTACTAAGACATGTAGCAGTGTGCATTATCCTATTGTTGACTCTACAGTGTATTCCTCCACATTTGTTTAGCCTTTTTTCCTCTTTTGATTAGGGCATTTTTCAAATTGTATATTCATAACCATATATCCCGCAGCAACGAGCGGGGTATCATCTAGTTACTCTTAATGCACAAGGCTTATTACACAATACATACGACATAATAGCACAACGTTCAATCAATCCCAATTCACATAGTACATCATGAAACATAGTGACTCATATACAAGGCAGGATCCCAATTCCGAAATATAACTTACCTTGGCCTTGATGAGCTCGCACTGGGTGCCCTTCCCGGACGCCGGAGCCCCCGCTATCATGACATTAAGGGTATCAGCATTCTCTGCCGCCAACGCCTGGGATTCCCGATCAAGAATCAACCAGTGAGAAGGCTGTGATATAGATACATACAATCGTGCAAGTCCTTAATGCTAGGAAAACAGGGTGGACCTTGGCCGCTCTAGGCGCCGGAGAGAGCGCGTTGCGTCGTGCGCAGTTGAGCCGTAGGGGGCTGGAGCCGCCCCGGGAGCCGCGGAAGAGGAGGCCGCCGCGGGGAATTGGCCTCTCGGCAACCCCGGGCCACGGCGAGAGGTAGGAGACCGCGGAGGCGGCGGAGGCCGTGGGAGAAGCCATGAGCGGTGCCAGCGGAGCGCAGCGATGGCAGGTTAACGCAGAACGCGGTGCTTGGAGCTGGGAGCGGCGCGCCGGTGCCGGAGGGGATCGGAGATCAGAGAGAGAGGGGCACCGTTCTTGCAGGAAGGAGAAAAGGAAAATGAGTGAATAAAAACAAAATTGTGCGAACAGAAAGAACAATTTATCTAACAAGGGGACTAAAAAAATAAGGGGCTCTTGTTGTCTCTCAGCGCAATCACACACTTCGATTGGTTTCTTCTTCTTGCATACATAAAAATAATGTCAAGATAATTCATGGTCAGTGTTTGCAAAGGACCGAAAGCTGCACGAGTTCGTGACCGGTTCGAAGATCTTTTATACATTAGGAGTGCCGGCGTGTTGCTGTGGATGTCTCTTATGTTTCATTTGCGTCTTAGTTGTAGCATAGGAGCATCTCCAACGGTGTTCCAAAAGGATGGTCGGCAACTGTGTCGGTACTGGCTTTGAGAACGTTTTTCCAAACTATCATCACTTTGGAGAAGGCGGACGTCCAAGACCAATCCCAAATCATTTAGACCAAATTCAAATAAATCATGGCCTTCCAAATAGTTCAAAGTCTGCAGCAGCGATCAATTTCAGTTCCAATGCACGGCTACAACGGCCCAAAACCACATGAAAGGGTCCGGTGATTTCATATTACAAACCAAGAACTCAAGCGAATGTCTGCCCGTCGTCGGTCACCGTCGATGCCGAGGCCGAGGCCGATGCTGGATCCCATGTCGATGCCCATGGTGGTGTCCAAGTCGATGCAAATGGTGGTGAAGTGGCCGGGTGCCCTTGCCCTCATCGCTACACGAGCAGTACCAAATCTTGGCCTCCTCGTTCATGTTGGATGTATCGATGGTCAAGATCCTCGCCTCCTTGGCCATTTGGACATTTATCGCCTGGAGCATGCTGGCCTGGACGACGAACTTGACCTTTGCCTCCTCAATCTTGATCTTGGCGTTGGCTTTGGCCAACATCTCCTTCCGCCTTGTATCGTTCTTGATATTGCGACCTTGGTTGTTCGATGTCACTTCGGCGATGTGGCCGTTGCCTTGCGTCTACCGAGGTTTGTCGTCGGTGAGGATTGGCGAGAACACCGCGTTGGGATCTGTTAGCTTTGCGATAATCAAATAACGAAGAACGATAAAGGAATCACAGCAAGGAGACATATTTAACGTGGAAAAACCTCTCCAACAAAGAGAAGAAAAAACCACGGGTGCCAGCCATCGAAACTTCACTATAACAGGGAGTGTTTACACAACACCGAGGATTTCACAGTATCCCAGCCGACGGCTTACAAGAGGTATATATAGAGGTGGTAACCTAGGTCATCAATGATCCGCTGCGGAGGGTTGTCGCCCTCCTTAATAGAATTGGGATCATACTTCAACAAATTCCACCTTGAGACAAATTCCTTCTTGTAGCATCAACAACAATCATCTCCCTGAACAAACAAAGAAAACACTTTCAGCGCCAACATCCACTTGGGCTAAGCAGTTATACCAACTAAGCTTGAGCATAGCTCAAACTTAGCAACAGGAACAAGCTTTGTCATCATATCAGCAAGATTATCATGAGTGTTTATCTTACATACCTTTAGTGTACCTTGTGCAACAATGTCACGAACATAATGGTATTTGATATCAATGTGCTTTGTTCTCTCATGGAACATCTGATCCTTAGTAAGGTAAATAGCACTTTGGTATCCGCACGAACGAGTTAATGCAAGAATCATCCTGACAAAGCTCAAAGTACAAACCTTTCAACCAAAGCAGACTCTTTGCAAGCTTGACAAAGACCATATATTACCTTCGGTTATAGATAGAGCAACAAGCGGTTGCGTTGCCTTCCAACTCACGGCACATCCACCTACCGTGAACACATAACCTGTGAGGGACCTCCTCTTATCCAAGTCGGCAGCAAAATCTGAATCCATATAGCCTGCGAGTCCCTCACCAGTCTTGCCAAACTTCAAGCAAGCGTTGGATGTGCCACGGAGGTACCTGAAAATCTACTGAACAACTTTCCAATGTTCTTTACCAGGATTAGCCATGTAACGACTCACCAAACTCATAGCATATGATAAATCAGGGCAAGAACAAACCATGACATACATCAAGGAACCAACAACACTAGAATAAGGAACTCGAGACATGTACTCAATATCTTCATCAGAACTAGGACATTGCAATGCTGACAATTTAAAGTGAGGAGCAACATGAGTACTAACAGACTTTGCATCATGCATATTAAAACGTTGAAAAACTTTCTCAACGTAACTTTGCTGACTAAGAAATAGCAACCTAGATTTTCTGTCCCGTTTAATTTCCATATCTAGGATTTTCTTAGCAGCATCAAGATCTTTCATCTCAAATTCACTACTTAGGTGTGCCTTCAAAGTAGTGATTTCTTTCATGCTCTTGGCAGCAATTAACATATCATCAACATATAATAGCAAGTAATTAGGTGATCCATTAACAAACTTTATGTAAACACAACTATCAAACTATGATCTTTTAAAACCTTGTGAGATCATAAATGAATCAAACCTTTTGTACCACTGTCTTGGAGATTGCTTCAAACCATAAAGCGACCTCTTCAATTTGCACACAAAATCCTCTTTTCCAGGAACTATGAACCCTTCAGGTTGGTCCATGTAAATCTCCTCCTCCAGTTCACCATGCAGAAAAGCAGTCTTTACATCTAGCTGCTCAAGCTCAAGATCATGCATAACAACAATACCAAAGAAAGCACAAATAGAACTATGCTTCACAACCGGATAGAAAACATCATTATAATCAATACCTGGAATCTAGCTGAAACCTTTTGCTACTAACCTTGCCTTAAACCTTGGAGGCTCATTAGGAGACAAACCTTCATTTCTCTTGTATATCCACTTACAGCAGACGACCTTCTTCTGTTTAGGCAAGCGCACAACTTCCCATGTGCCATTCTTATCAAGCGATTTTTTCTCTTCTTGCATAGCAGAAAACCACTTCTCGTGGTCAACGGATGCAACAACCTCATTGTATGTAGCAGGTTCAGTATCATGCTCCACCTGTTCAGCACAACTCAGAGCATAATGAGCAAGATTACACTCTTCAATTAAACGACGAGGTGGAACTACGTTACGCCTTGGTCTATCAGCAACAATAGATTCCTGTGTCTGCTGCAAAACTGTAGGTGAGTGTTGAACAACATCATCATCAATATTCTCCTCATGAGTATCATCAACAACCACATTATTATCAATAGTTTTCTGCATGTGCTCCACCTGTACACTAACTCCCTCCTTTCCAATAGCAATAGGAGAGGGATTTGATGGCAAGCTGTCATGATACATAACAGATTCATTGAAAACAATGTTCCTACTCAACAAAATCTTTTTAGTTTCAGGATTCCATAGTTTATGTGCCTTAACTCCTGAACCATAACCAAGGAACATGCACTTAACAGCTCTAGGCTCTAACTTTCCATTATCAACGTGAGCATAAGCAGTGCAACCAAAAACTCTCAACTGTGAATAATCAGTAGGCGAACCTGACCATACCTCAATAGGAGTTTTCTTCTCAAGTGGAATAGAAGGTGACCTGTTGATGAGGTAACACGCTGTGTTGGCTGCTTCAGCCTAGAAACGTCTATGTATACCTGCATTTATATACAGCGAGCCCTCGAGATGATGGTCCTATTCATGCGCTCAGCCACGCCATTTTGCTGAGGGGTGTACGGGATGGTGTGGTGCCTGATCATACCATCATTACTGCAAAACTCCTCAAACTCATTAGAACAGAATTCCATACCATTATCAGTACGTAGTACCTTTACCTTCTTTTCAGTTTGCTTTTCTACCATAACTTTCCACTTCTTAAAAGCATCAAAAACATCAGATTTATGTTTCAGAAAATATGACCATACTTTTGTCGAGTAGTCATCAATAATAGTAAGCATGTAATTAGCACCACCAATAGATGTATTATGGGAAGGTTCCCATACATCAGCATGCACATAATCTAAAATGCCTTTGGTGGTATGAACCGAAGCATTGAATTTAACTTTTTTATGCTTACCAAAAACACAGTGCTCACATAACTCAAACTTATCCAAGTTGCAACCATCAATCGGCTCTCCCTTAACCAACTCTGCCATGCCATGTTCGCTCATATGCCTAAGACGCATATGCCTGTTTTACCATAATCATCAGAATCATTAGAAGTAACAACAGCAGCAATACCAGGAAAAGTGCTACCTCTAAGAACATATAACTTAGCAGAATTCATATCACCTATCATATGAATAAGAGAACCTTTTGATACCTTCAACAACCTACGCCCACCGGCGTACTTGTATCCATCAACGTCCATGGTACTCAGGGAGATCAGATTTCTGGCCATGCTTGGTATGTGTTTCACCTTATTCAACGTACGCGTCACACCATCATGTGTCCTGATCTTAACAGATCCAACTCCGACAATATGGCATGGGTTGTCATTCCCCACACGTACAAAATCTCCAGTCTGCACAGACTCATATGAACTGAACCAATCTTTGTTACAACAAATAGGAAACGGACATGCAGTATCAAGTATCTATTCATCATCACGAGAAGCACAAGCAGCAAAAACGGCTAAACATTCACCGTCAGAACTCTCACTAGAAACAGTAGCAGCCTTACCATTACCTTGATCCTTATCTTTCAGTTGGTAAGTTCCGTTCGTTTTCTCCTTATTCTGCAGCTTCCAACAATCATCAATAACATGATTAGATTTCTTATAATACCTGCAAAACTTGTCCTTTCCCTTGGACTTCGAACGACTTCTACCATCTTTGCTCTTATCTCGGTTGCCATTGTTGTTAAATCTCTGCTCGGTCCTCCCACGAACCTGCAGAGCTTCAGCCTTGGATGACGTGCCATCTGCATGCACTATAGTTTTCATCTTTTCCCTCTGTTTGAGGGCCTCTTGTACTTCATCAAGGGTTATTTTATCACGGCTCAACAATATTATATCACGAAAGTGTGTATAAGAACTAGGTAACAAGCATAAGAGTAATAGAGCTAGATCCTCATCATCATATTTTACTTCCATAGATTGCAAATCAGAAATAATCTCTCTGAAGAGATATAAGTGATTCATTACCGATCCACCTTCCTGCAATCTATGCGAGAACAACTTCATCTTCACATGCATCTTACTAGTTAGATCCTTTGACATGCAGATCGATTCCAGTTTCAACCAAAGAGCAGCAGCAGATTTCTCTGCCAAAACTTCCTACAAAATATTATTGGACAGATGAAGTTGAATCATGGACAAAGCCTTACGGTCCTTCCGATTCTCTTTGTTAGACCAGCTCTTAGCATCATCTTTCCCGAATCCTTCCAGTGCTTCATCCAGATCTGAAGTTTGGGCGAGAATCGCCCGCATCTTCACCTGCCACAAGCAGAATCTTGTGGAGTAGTCTAGCTGCGGTAGATCGAACTTCAATGACGACATGTCGCAAACCCTAGATTAGAACCTGGGGCTCTAATACCAATTGTTAGCTTTGCGACAATCAAATAACAAAGAACGATAAAGGAATCACAGCAAGGGGACACAGATTTAACGTGGAAAAACCTCTCCAACAAAGAGAAGAAAAAACCACGTGCTCCAGCTAGCAAAACTTCACTATAACGGGGAGTGTTTACACAACACTGGGGATTTCACAGATGCAACTTATCCTAGCCGACGGCTTACAAGAGGTATATATAGAGGTGGTAACCTAGGTCATCAACGATCTGTACCGCGGGGGGCTATCGTCCTCCTTAATAGAATTTGGATCATACTTCAACAAACTCCACCTTGATACAAATTCCTTCTTGTAGCATAAACAACAATCATCTCCCTGAACAAACAAAGAAAACACTTTCGGCGCTAACAACCACTTAGGCTAAGCAGTTATACCAACTAAGCTTGAGCATAGCTCAAACTTAGCAACAGGAACAGGCTTTGTCATCATATCAGCAGGATTATCATGAGTGTTTATCTTACATACCTTTAGTGTACCTTGTGCAACAATGTCACGAACATAATGGTACTTAATATCAATGTGCTTTGTTCTCTCATGGAACATCTGATCCTTAGTAAGGTAAATAGCACTTTGACTGTCACAGAACAGGTTAATGCAAGAATCATCCTGACAAAGCTCAACATACAAACCTTTCAACTAAACAGACTCTTTGCAAGCTTCAGCAATAGCCATATATTCTGCTTCGGTTGTAGATAGAGCAACAACTGGTTGCAGCGTTGCCTTCCAACTCACGGCACATCCACCTACCGTGAACACATAACCTGTGAGGGATCTCCTCTTATCCAAGTCGGCAACAAAATCTGAATCCACATAGCCTGCGAGTCCCTCACCAGTCTTGCCAAACTTTAAGCGAGCGTTGAATGTGCCACGGAGGTACCTGAAAATTCACTGAACAACTTTCCAATGTTCTTTACCAGGATTAGCCATGTAACGACTCACCAAACTGGAATCAGGGCGAGAACAAACCATGGCATACATTAAGGAACCAACAACACTAGAATAAGGAACTCGAGAAATGTACTCAATATCTTCATCAGAACTAGGACATTGCAATGCTGAGAATTTAAAGTGAGGAGCAACAGGAGTACTAACAGACTTTGCATCATGCATATTAAAACTTTGAAGAACTTTATCAACGTAACTTTGCTGACTAAGAAATAGCAACCTAGATTTTCTGTCCCAGCCGGCGGCTTACAAGAGGTATATATAGCGGTGGTAACCTAGGTCATCAACGATCCGTCTGTCAAGCACTTACAAAGCCCTGAGTTAGCCTCCGTAATAGAATTTGGATCATACTTCAACAGGTTTGCGCGTCGGGGATCACATTCTCGCCGATCTCGAGAGAGAAAAACCAAGATTGGGGATGCGCCTGCTGCCCAAAGCTCTCCCTCTCCCTTTCCTCAAAGAAACATGGCAACAACGAAGAGGTGCTCCGATGGGACAAGACGGCGTTGATGCTCCCTTATGTCCTTATATTAGCTTGGATTTGCATGTACATCGCCACTGACGTCTCCTCCTTGGCTAACTTCTTCTTCTCCTCGACGCAGCCATTGCGGTCAGCCATGAGGAGCTTCTGCTTCGCCGCATCTGCTCCCATTCCTCCGCTGGAACGTCGTACGGCTTCGCCATTATTCGCTTCTTGGGCGGCTTCCCGAACCGCGGCATCGCTGGCCACATCATGGACTGGGCGGGAACCAGAGAGTGGTAGCACGGGAGCAACCGGAGAAATGGGTGGTAAAAATTAGGAGGGGAGGGGGTGAAAAGGGGATATATGGTTCATTAAGTGGCTGCTAAAGGGCTCCGCGGGCGTTCCGACGTGAGGAACGTTTCCCACAGCCCCAACCCGCCTCCTCTGTGCTGGGACGGTAAGGGATTGCCGGACGAATTTTTGAATCGCCCAATCTGCTGGTAGCGGTTGTGGGCTGCTAGTGTGGGCCGTTTTTCATCCGCCACTCCCAAAGTCCGTTGGGGATGGATTGGGGGTGCCAGTGGAGATGTTCTTGTAGAACAAAACGAACTTGCAAGCTAAAAATGCCATGGCATTAGCATGTTACATTTTCAGAATTTAGAAAAGGGCGTAATAAGCATGCAAATTGTTAGTTTAGAGTCTTTTTTATTCAAAAAACTCAAAAGCCTTGCGTTCCGATTCACTAATAGAAAAAAAGAGTTTTGTACAAATATATACAATATCGATAACACCCCGTACAACTCGACCCGTTGTACCTATGTAGCCGCGGGGATTAAAGCGCATAGGCCAATCACGCCGATAGCAGCTCAAGATTGAGTCTCAGAGCGAATTGTGTCATGGATTATCAGTTCAGAGATGCAAAGAATAAAACGAGAATGTAAGCAGAAAATGTCGTGGTACAATTAACAAGTTACAGTTTCAGAATTCAGGGACATGTAAGAGGCTTAATTCATCTACAATACGGCTAGAATCGAGATTGCAATCTGAAAAAAAATGCAATGTCAATCTTCAAGAAAGTCTCCTGATCAAACAAGGGATTCTGGAACGGGCAGTCTCTAGTATAGTTATGGTGGGCAATGTGTAGTGCACAGGTTGCCCTACAACGTGTAGTGCTCATTTCCGTTAGCTAAAGCTTCGCGTCGCCCTCCCGCGGGCGACGGAAGCGGCGACGGCAACCATAGCTCCCTCCTTCCCTCCCCCCCCCGTCCGCCACCGCTGGCGGATGCCGCTGGGCAAAGCTCGCGTGGTGCCCGCGGCGAGGGGAACCGAGCGGGACGGGGACTTCAGCGTGCGGTGCGCATAGGCGGGGGCGGCGAAGCTCGGTGTGGCGACGACCAGCGTCTTTGCGCTGGCGACCTCAGCGCTGCTGGAGGCGGCGAATTGGTCTGGCGTAGCTCTTGCCCAACCGGGGCAGGGGAGGCCTTCGCCCTACAGATTTAGGCAACCGACGGTGCATGGAGGGCGTGCGGTGACAGAGTGGTAGGCACAAGGGGCTGCTGCGCGGGTGATGTGCCTCCGCGATTTGTGGTCGCCCATGGCGGCTGAGCCCAATCTGGCCCCTACGGGCCGGGGCGGGCCACGGCCTCGGGGTGTGGTGGCGGAGCGAGGAAGCGCGAGGCCTCATCTCTAGAGCGATGTTTGCGCAGCGATGGTGGTGGCAAGCCACACTACTAGGAAAACGATTATAGGTAGATTTTAGTTCTGTGGCGCATATATAAAAAATGCTCCACTAAAATTAATTCCGTGGCGCATGTAGCAAATGCTCCACAGAATTCCTGCAATTCTGTGGCGTATATGGATATATGCGCCACAGAAAGTGAGAATTCTGTAGTGCATATAGCCATATGCGCCACAGAATTCCTGTGGGCCCATGTGGGCCTGACCCTAGCACATGGGCAGGCCAGAATTCTGTGGCGCATATGGATATATGCACCACAGAATGTCAAAATTCTGTGGCGCATATAGCATATGCGCCACAAAAAGTGAGCATATGCGCCACAAAATTCTCACTTTCTGTGACGCATGTAGCTATATGCGTCACAGAATTTTAACATTCCGTGGAGCATTTTCCATATGTGCCATAGAATGTGCGAAACAGATCTCCAAAAGGTGGCAGCCACCCTTTTCCTTCTTCCCACCACCTCCAACTAGCTCGTCCCTCTCCTCCCTCCCACTCCATTTTGCTCATACTCACCTCCGTTGTTGATAGCTAGACCTACTTTGGTTCATGTACTTGTGAGGGGAAGCTACTCCTACTTGTAAAGGTAGTAAACCACTCATACTTTTCTCCTCCACACATCCCACACCCCCTCTTGCGACACTATGCATATGGGGTTGGTGTAGATTTGGTTTATAGATTTGTGAGGCGTGTGTGCATGGGTACTTGTGTGATGCATGTTTTGTGTGGCCGGAGGGCCTCGGCGCGGTGTGTATGGATGTTTTGTAGGTGAAGATGGTCCCGTGGGCGGTGTGCGATGGCGAGACGATGTTCCTTCGCTTTGTGTTGTGCTTGAATACATGTTTGCTTGTGGAGGGAGCTTGTGTTGTGCTTGAATGCATGTTGCGGGTGCATGGAGGTTTGCCGAAATGTTGATTCAAGTCCATTTCGGCAAATTTCTGCACTAGCCATACGTCCTATTTTTAGGATAGGTCATGCCGAAATTTCCCGGCGATCATGCATGCATGTATGTGTGTGTGTCGTGTGTGTGCATGGTTCTAACATACTCTCTTTAATTTGGTCTATGTTCACGCGCAGGGGCTTGTTCGTCTGCGGTACCAAAGTTGGCAGGACAGCGCATGGCAGTACCTAAGTTGCCTGAAATTACCGCGTTTCGAAAAGTTGGGCCGCCAACTACTGAGAGGGGCCATTTCGAGGAAAACTCATCTCACCCCTGCCAAATACAAACATTTCATTAAACCGCACCGTGAAGTAGACAGTCGGGACCCACATGTCGGTTATCTGTCCGTGACGCGGGCGCCAACGCGACAACCTCTTAGGTAAATCGAGCAGCTAAGTGGATTGGATGCGTTGACCAATTTCACAAATCCATTCCCAGCTTTCCCCTAGCACCGACGGCGTCGGAATCCACCCTCTAGGCAGGACGATCCCTTCGAACATTTGACTTTCGGGGCCAAGTTGTTGTGCCCAGTTGCTGATACCGAGCTCCAATGGCGCATGCCGTAGCCGCCGTTGCGAGGCTCTAGCCCGCCTCCCACTTGTAAGCGATTCGGAGGATCCTACTATCAAGGAAGAAGAAGTTCTGCCTACAAGCGGGTGAGCTACCCTTCTCTTTGCTATTCACACTAATTATAACTGCTATCTGACTACTGAACCTCAAATTGTTCGTTAGCCCAATGCTAACAAACATATTTTGTCCACAGTTTTCTGTCAAGTGGGATCTGCGCGGACCCCCCTTACCTGGTTACGGTACTCCTCTACAGGTACGACTCCAAGGGCAAGTGGTATGGAAGCCATTGTTTCACGATGGAAGAAGCGCCTGCGCAAATCTGCACTATATCTGGTATGGTTGCTGCTCTGCGTAATCATGTTGAAGTATGGCCGAAGCAGACTGCAAAGTTCAGCTTCATGGATGAACATGACATCATGGTTCCTATAACGTGTGACAGTCAGCTAATTGGGTTGATGAAAAGGTATGCTTCAGATTGCATGTTTGAGCTAAATTGTGATGTACTGGATGTGGAAGTTGCTACAACTGGGAGTCGCCCTTCTATTCTTGAACAGGGTGGTTGCTCGAACCCAATTAGCTCCTGGTAAGCAAAGGTCGCTTGGGGTTCGCATGTTTGTGCTAAATTGTAATTTTTGTTTTATTTACTCTGTAGATATTGGGCAGTTATGCAACAGTCTTGTTTCTTTGACAGGAAGCGCCACAAGGTTAGAAACATGACTGCCAGGTCAGTCATTTTGCTGCCCAAAGAAATTAAAAACGAGTGGAAAGATGATGCTGGACACGATTCTGGTGCCCATTGTCCCGATGATGCAGAGTACGTGAAGCTAAGAAAATTGGCACCGAGGAAGAGGAAGAAGGCAGGAAATGAAGAAGCCAGTGGACGTGAAGGCTTGGCACCCAGGCTACGGAAGATGGCTGCTGGCAATGAAGATGCATAGTAATGTATTGAACTTGAACCTATATATGTAATTATGTTAAATTCTGGAGCTCTGTGTGTGGCACGTTGCTGGGAGAAACAATCTATCCACGTCCTCTGAGTAAAATGTAGCGCGACTTAGGGTTTGGAAACGCCCGAGTCAGTAGTTGAATCCGAAATTGTGATTGTGCCACTGCTATCTGAAAACAAGGATCCATCGGTTCCACGATTGCTAAGGGGCAGGAGGTCTCCAAATACGACGGAATGTAAGTGGCACAGAAATAAATTATTTAAGCTGCCACACTCCACGAAGCAGCAACTTATTTTATATGCTGCACAACGACGTGGCAACATAAACAACAATGTTCTCACGGATAATACCCAGATGAGGAGGAAATGGGTACCACTTTCTGGCCTAATCTTGAGCCCGTCTATCTCACCGCCTCTCTGCTCTTGCATCCCCTGCATCTGGCGAAGCTCCCGGATCTCCAGTAACCGGGTGTACATGCTTCCACTTTATAAATTATGGTTGTGTCATTTGCATGTGGCCAAATCCACGTAGATTAGTTTAAACAAACCACCAATGTCAGAATACACTAGTAGAAAAGGGGTCTTTGGTCCACGGTCACGTTCCCAATCCGGGACAGAGATCTAAATCGAGGCAGAAATTGATCTAAATCACAAATTCTTCCACAAATTAATCGAGACAGAGATCTAAATCGAGGCATTTCATTAATTCAACCACAAATTCTTCTAAACAAAGGTGCGATTTCACATCCTACATTAATTCAACCACTAGTCAACAATTTCACTTCTGCTGCCGCTGTCCTCCGAGCCACCGGCTTCCTCGTTTTCGTCGGACGGAACCTCCACGATTTCCGCATTATACGCGAGACGGAGCACCTCTTCACGGTGAGCAGCGGCGATGACGGTGAACTTTGTCCGTCCAGGGATGGACCAGAACCTCTCCAGCCCTTCTCGGTTGCAGAGATCCCGGTGCACCACGCGCCCGTAAACGATGCAGTTGCCAATCTTGGCCTTCCGCTCCTTCTTGAACAGCACCGGCCAGTACGGGCTGGCCGCCGCGTACCGGGGCAGCGCCCTCTTCCATGCGGGCATCTGGCGGTGGCGCGCCGCGATTTCGCTCTCCATCACGGCTCCACCGGGGACGAGGAGCGGAGCCACCGGCACCCCCGCATAGCTGATGCGCCATCCGTGGGGCATCGTCACGGCCGGCGGCGCGAGGATGTCGAAGTGCACGAACATCACCGCCTTGTAGAAGTTCAGCGAGGGCATCTCCATGGCGGCACGGTGGAGATTGGAGAGGGAGCGAGGGGGTGGACGGCGCGGTGGAGATTGGAGAGGGCGAGGGGATGGGCGACAAAGCGACGAGCTGTGGCGCCTCCTATTTTTACACGAGGACGACGAAGCGACGGGCGGAATATCCAAGGGGCATTGGTCAGACAAAAGGAAGTAATGCAGGGTTAAGACAGATTAACGGGTGACCAATTTTTTTACTCCCAGGACTCCGGGGCCAATAGTTCAGACCGCTAGGTCAACAAGTACAACTATTACAATTTAAAAAAGGCACAGAGCTTAAGCTAAATAGAACTAGTTATCACACATCTCCTTGATCTTCTTAATCTTAGCCCTATGCGCATCTTCCTGCGAGAGCAAGGATCGAATTGTCTGCTCCTTCCTTTTAGCATCTTCCTTGCACAACTTCAATTGTTTCTCTGCATCTTTCCTCATGCACTTGTCAATACTCGTAGTTGTGAACTGCAGGACTTTGGCCTGGTGAAGATCCTTCCATGCTTGAGTCAGTTCTTGCTCTGCTTTAGCCTTCAGGGCCAACGCCACGTTCCTCTCCTTCTCGACTTTGCTAACCTTGTATTCCACCCCCATGAGTTCTCGCTTATGCTTGGTCGTGTCAACTGGTTCCCATAGCTTCATCTCAACACTGTCAAGAAGTAAGCTGAATGCGGATTCTTTCAACTCAACAGTCATTTCCCATAGTTTGTCCAGCGTTTTCTGCATCGATTTGGGCCACTCTGGATCTACCCATTTGACAACACCGCAACTTCTTCCTTTCATCATTGCACGATGTCCTTGACACCGTAGAAACCTCCTGCCTGCGTTTCGTCCTTCGAACGCTACAAATTTAGCGGGCACATATCCATGTTTACATAGCAGAGGATTGTCTTCATCCGCTAAACCGTGATAGTCGGCGTCATACATCGTCTGGTTGGCCTAACACATCATATGCGCATGAGTAAACGGAGTAGATCTAGCTCAAAAAATAGATAACTGGCCACGGATGATAGAGATAGAGATGAGATGACTCACATCGAAATCACCGTCCTTAATAAATCACGATCGTTTCCTGGTCTCCCCTTGAACCCATGGCGAGAGGGGAGGGGGGGGGGTGGCTGCCGGAGAGGGGATTGGGATGGAGGCGCCATCGGCTTGCGGCTACGGCAGGATGGGAGTGAAGTGGGGAATGTGGCTTCGAGGGGAAGGAAGAGTACGGGGAGGAAGAGAAGTAATGGGGACGTGACACTGGGATATGGCCCGCTCAACTCGTGAGTCGTGACGCTCGCAACAGGGGAGCCCCCGGTGTTGCCAGTTTGTCTAGAGCAAGCGTGGCCAATCATGCCGCAGAACAGACTACTCGCAGATCGATCTCACAAAAACCATCCCAATCGTCCAAGCGCCCCGATCGAACGGTATGTAACAATCGACAAGCAGAACAACTGTGTTACGGCGTGCCTTCTAGAAGACTTAGTCTAACGCTAAGGTTAGGGCTCTCCTAAGGTTAATTAGTATCCATATGCGGTTTATGAAAAGAACATGCATCCAATGACACTGGTGGATCTAACTGTGGTTAATGAGAAGAACACACATGCAATGACACTAGGTGTGGTTCATGATATGGTTTGTGGGAAGAACACACATGCAATGACTCTAGCTGTGGTTCATGAAAAGAGCAGACATGTGATGACTCTAGCTGTGGTTCATCAAAAGAGCAGACATGCAATGACACTGGTGGATCCATGTGTGGTTCAAGGGAAGAACACACATGCAACGACACTAGTGGATCCATGTGTGGTTCATGGGAAGAACACACATGCAATGACACTGGTGCATCCATGTGTGGTTCATGGGAAGAACACACATGCAATGACACTGGTGATATGTGGTTTATGAGAAGAACACACATGCAATGACTCTAACTGTGGTTAATGAGAAGAGCAGACATGCAATGACACCGGTGGATCCATGTGTGGTTAATAAGAAGAACACACATGCAATGACACTGGGTGTGGTTCATGATATGGTTTGTGGGAAGAACACACATGCAATGACTCTCGTTGTGGTTCATGAAAAGAGCAGACATGCGATGACTCTAGTTGTGGTTCATGAAAAGAGCAGACATGCAATGAAACTGGTGGATCCATGTGTGGTTCATGGGAAGAACACACATGCAATGACACTGGTGGATCCATGTGTGGTCTGTGGGAAGAACACACATGCAATGACACTGGTGATATGTGGTTTGTGAGAAGAACACACATGCAATGACTCTAACTATGGTTAATGAAAAGAGCAGACATGCAATGACACCGGTGGATCCATGTGTGGTTAATGAGAAGAACACACATGCAGTGACTCTAGCTGTGGTTCATGAGAAGAGCAGACATGCGATGACTCTAATTGTGGTTCATGAAAAGAACAGACATGTGATGCCACCGGTGGATCCATGTGTGGTCTATGAGAGGAACACACATGCAATGACACCGGTGGATCCTTACGTCGTTTGTGAGAAGAACACACATGTAATGACACTAGTGGATCCTTGTGTGGTTCATGGGAAGAACACACATGCAATGACACTGGTGATATGTGGTTTGTGAGAAGAACACACATGCAATGACGCTAGCTGTGGTTCATGAAAAGAGCAGACATGCAATGACACTGGTGGATCCATGTGTGGTTCATGGGAAGAACACACATGCAATGACACACGTGGATCCATGTGTGGTATGTGGGAAGAACACACATGCAATGACAGTGGTGATATGTTGTTTGTGAGAAGAACACACATGCAATGACTCTAGATGTGGTTCATGAAAAGAGCAGACATGCAATGACACCGGTGGATCCATGTGCGGTTCATGGGAAGAACACACATGAAATGACACTGGTGGATCCATGTGTGGTATGTGGGAAGAACACACATGCAATGACACTAGTGATATGTGGTTTGCGAGAAGAACACACATGCAATGACTCTAATTGTGGTTAATGACAAGAGCAGACATGCAATGACACCGGTGGATCCATGTGTGGTTAATGACAAGAACACACATGCAATGACACTGGGTGTGGTTCATGATATGGTTTGTGGGAAGAACACACATGCAATGACTCTAGCTGTGGTTCATGAAAAGAGCAGACATGCGATGACTCTAGTTGTGGTTCATGAAAAGAGCAGACATACAATGACACAGGTGGATCCATGTGTGGTTCATGGGAAGAACAAACATGCAATGACACCAGTGGATCCGTGTGTGGTTCATGGGAAGAACACACATGCAATGACACTGATGGATCCATGTGTGGTTCATGGGAAGAACACACATGCAATGACACTGGTGATATGTGGTTTGTGAGAAGAACACACATGCAATGACTCTAATTGTGGTTAATGAGAAGAGCAGACATGCAATGACACCGGTGGATCCACGTGTGGTTAATGAGACGAACACACATGCAATGAAACTGGGTGTGGTTCATTATATGGTTTGTGGGAAGAACACACATGCAATGACTCTAGCTGTGGTTCATGAAGAGAGCAGACATGCGATGACTCTAGCTATGGTTCATGAAAAGAGCAGACATGCAATGACAGTGGTGGATCCATGTGTGGTTCATGGGAAGAACACACATGTAATGGCACTGGTGGATCCATGTGTGGTCTGTGGGAAGAACACACATGCAATGACGCTGGTGATATGTGGTTTGTGAGAAGAACACACATGCATTGACTCTAACTGTGGTTAATGAAAAGAGCAGACATGCAATGACACCGGTGGATCCATGTGTGGTTAATGAGAAGAACACACATGCAATGACTCTAGCTGTGGTTCATGAGAAGAGCAGACATGCGATGACTCTAACTGTGGTTCATGAAAAGAGCAGACATGTGATACCACCAGTGGATCCATTTGTGGTCTATGAGAGGAACACACATGCAATGACACCGGTGGATCCTTACGTGGTTTGTGAGAAGAACACACATGCAATGACACTGGTGGATCCTTGTGTGGTTCATAGGAAGAACACACATGCAATGACACTGGTGATATGTCGTTTGTGAGAAGAACACACATGCAATGACTCTAGCTGTGGTTCATGAAAAGAGCAGATATGCAATGACACGGGTGGATCCATGTGTGGTTCATGGGAAGAACACACATGCAATGACACTGGTGGATCCATGTGTGGTATGTGGGAAGAACACACATGCAATGAAACTGGTGACATGTTGTTTGGGAGAAGAACACATATGCAATGACTCTAGATGTGGTTCATGAAAAGAGCAGACATGCAATGACACCGGTGGATCCATGTGTGGTTCATGGGAAGAACACACATGCAATGACACTGGTGGATCGATGTGTGGTCTGTGGGATGAACACACATGCAATGACACTGGTGATATGTCGTTTGTGAGAAGAACACACATGCAATGACTCTAACTGTGGTTAATGAAAAGAGCAGACATGCAATGGCACCGGTGGATCCTTGTGTGGTTAATGAGAAGAACACACATGCAATGACACTGGGTGTGGTTCATGATATGGTTTGTGGGAAGAACACACATGCAATGACTCTAGCTGTGGTTCATGAAAAGAGCAGACATGCGATGACTCTAACTGTGGTTCATGAAAAGCGGACATGCAATGACACGGTGGATCCTGACGTGGTTCATGTGAAGACCACACATGCAATGACACCGGTGGATCCATGTGTGGTTCATGGGAAGAACACACATGCAATGACACTGGTGGATCCATGTGTGGTCTGTGGGAAGAACACACATGCAATGACACTGGTGATATGTGGTTTCTGAGAAGAACACACATGCAATGACTCTAGCTGTGGTTCATGAAAAGAGCAGACATGTAATGACACCGGTGGATCCATGTGTGGTTAATGAGAAGAACACACATGCAATGACTCTAGCTGTGGTTCATGAAGAGAGCAGACATGCGATGACTCTAGCTGTGGTTCATGAAAAGAGCAGACATGCAATGACACTGGTGGATCCATGTGTGGTTCATGGGAAGACCACACATGCAATGGCACTGGTGGATCCATGTGTGGTCTGTGGGAAGAACACACATACAATGACACTGGTGATATGTGGTTTGTGAGAAGAACACACATGCAATCACTCTAATTGTGGTTAATGAAAAGAGCAGACATGCAATGACACCGGTGGATCCATGTGTGGTTAATGAGAAGAACACACATGCAATGACTCTAGCTATGGTTCATGAGAAGAGCAGACATGCGATGACTCTAACTATGGTTCATGAAAAGAGCAGACATGTGATGCCACCGATGGATCCATGTGTGGTCTATGAGAGGAACACACATGCAATGGCACCGGTGGATCCTTACGTGGTTTGTGAGAAGAACACACAGGCAATGACACTTGTGGATACTTGTGTGGTTCATGGGAAGAACACACATGCAATGACACTGGTGATATGTGGTTTGTGAGAAGAACACATGCAATGACTCTAGCTATGGTTCATGAAAAGAGCAGCCATGCAATGACACTGGTGGATCCATGTGTGGTTCATGGGAAGAACACACATGCAATGACACTGGTGGATCCATGTGTGGTATGTGGGAAGAACACACATGCAATGACACAGGTGATATGTTGTTTGTGAGAAGAACACACATGCAATGACTCTAGATGTGGTTCATGAAAAGAGGAGAGATGCAATGACACCGGTGGATCCATGTGTGGTTCATGGGAAGAACACACATGCAATGACACTGGTGGATCCATGTGTGGTTTGTGGGAATAACACACATGCAATGACACTGGTGATATGTGGTTTGTGAGAAGAACACACATGCAATGACTCTAACTGTGGTTAATGAAAAGAGTAGACATGCAATGACACCAGTGGATCCATGTGTGGTTAATGAGAAGAACACACATGCAATGACACTGGGTGTGGTTCATGATATGGTTTGTGGGAAGAACACACATGCAATGACTCTAGATGTGGTTAATGAAAAGAAGCGGATCACGATGACTCTAATTATGTGGTTCATGAAAAAAGCGGACATGCAATGACACAATGGATCCGTGGGTCATGGGAAGAAAGAACACACATTAATTTGATGTGGTTAATGAAAAGAAGCGGAATCTGATGACTCTAGTAATTGGTTCATGAAAGAAGAGCGGACATGCAATGAACGCATCTGGATCCTTCGTGGGTGGTGGACACATTTAATGACACATAGTGGATCCATGTGTGGTTCATGGGAAGAACACACATGCAATGACACTGGTGATATGTGGTTTGTGAGAAGAACACACATGCAATGACTCTAGCTGTGGTTCATGAAAAGAGCAGACATGCAATGACACTGGTGGATCCATGTTGGTTCATGAGATGAACACACATGCAATGACTCTAGCTGTGGTTCATGAGAAGAGCAGACATGCGATGACTCTAACTGTGGTTCATGAAAAGAGCAGACATGTGATGCCACTGGTGGATCCATGTGTGGTCTATGAGAGGAACACACATGCAATGACACTGGTGGATCCTTACGTGGTTTGCGAGAAGAACACACATGCAATGACACTAGTGGATCCATGTGTGGTTCATGGTAAGAACACACATGCGATGACTCTAGCTGTGGATCATGAAAAGAGCAGCCATGCAATGACACTGGTGGATCCATGTGTGGTTCATGGGAAGAACACACATGCAATGACACTGGTGGATACATGTGTGGTTCATGGGAAGAACACACATGCAATGACACTGGTGATATGTTGTTTGTGAGAAGAACACACATGCAATGACTCTAGATGTGGTTCATGAAAAGAGCAGACATGCAATGAGACCGGTGGATCCATGTGTGGTTCATGGGAAGAACACACATGCAATGACACTGGTGGATCCATGTGTGGTCTATGGGAAGAACACACATGCAATGACACTAGTGATATGTGGTTTGCGAGAAGAACACACATGCAATGACTCTAATTGTGGTTAATGAGAAGAGCAGACATGCAATGACACCGGTGGATCCATGTGTGGTTAATGAGAAGAATACACATGCAATGACACTGGGTGTGGTTCATGATATGGTTTATGGGAAGAACAAACATGCAATGACTCTAGCTGTTGTTCATGAAAAGAGGAGACATGCGATGACTCTAACTGTGGTTCATGAAAAGAGCAGACATGCAATGACTCTAGCTATGGTTCATGAGAAGAGCAGACATGCGATGACTCTAACTGTGGTTCATGAAAAGAGCAGACATGTGATACCACCGGTGGATCCATTTGTGGTCTATGAGAGGAACACACATGCAATGACATCGGTGGATCCTTACGTGGTTTGTGAGAAGAACACACATGCAATGACACTGGTGGATCCTTGTGTGGTTCATGGGAAGAACACACATGCAATGACACTGGTGATATGTGGTTTGTGAGAAGAACACACATGCAATGACTCTAGCTGTGGTTCATGAAAAGAGCAGACATGCAATGACACGGGTGGATCCATGTGTGGTTCGTGGGAAGAACACACATGCAATGACACTTTTGGATCCATGTGTGGTATGTGGGAAGAACACACATGCAATGACACTGGTGATATGTTGTTTGGGAGAAGAACACATATGCAATGATTCTAGATGTGGTTCATGAAAAGAGCAGACATGCAATGACACCGGTGGTTCCATGTGTGGTTCATGGGAAGAACAAACATGCAATGACACTGGTGGATCGATGTGTGGTTCATGGGAAGAACACACATGCAATGACACTGGTGATATGTCGTTTGTGAGAAGAACACACATGCAATGACTCTAACTGTGGTTAATGAAAAGAGCAGACATGCAATGGCACCAGTGGATCCATGTGTGGTTAATGAGAAGAACACACATGCAATGACACTGGGTGTGGTTCATGATATGGTTTGTGGGAAGAACACACATGCAATGACTCTAGCCGTGGTTCATGAAAAGAGCAGACATGCGATGACTCTAACTGTGGTTCATGAAAAGAGCATACATGCAATGACACCGGTGGATCCTTACGTGGTTCATGGGAAGAACACACATGCAATGAGACCGGTGGATCCATGTGTGGTTCATGAAAAGAGCAGACATGCAATGGCACCGGTGGATCCTTGTGTGGTTAATGAGAAGAACACACATGCAATGACACTGGGTGTGGTTCATGATATGGTTTGTGGGAAGAACACACATGCAATGACTCTAGCTATGGTTCATGAAAAGAGCAGACATGCGATGACTCTAACTGTGGTTCATGAAAAGAGCAGACATGCAATGACACCGGTGGATCCTTACGTGGTTCATGGGAAGAACACACATGCAATGACACCGGTGGATCCATGTGTGGTTCATGGGAAGAACACACATGCAATGACACTGGTGGATCCATGTGTGGTCTGTGGGAAGAACACACATGCAATGACACTAGTGATATGTGGTTTCTGAGAAGAACACACATGCAATGACTCTAGCTGTGGTTCATGAAAAGAGCAGACATGTAATGACACCGGTGGATCCATGTGTGGTTAATGAGAAGAACACACATGCAATGACTCTAGCTGTGGTTCATGAAGAGAGCAGACATGCGATGACTCTAGCTGTGGTTCATGAAAAGAGCAGACATGTAATGACACTGGTGGATCCATGTGTGGTTCATGGGAAGACCACACATGCAATGGCACTGGTGGATCCATGTGTGGTCTGTGGGAAGAACACACATGCAATGACACTGGTGATATGTGGTTTGTGAGAAGAACACACATGCAATGACTCTAATTGTGGTTAATGAAAAGAGCAGACATGCAATGACACCGGTGGATCCATGTGTGGTTAATGAGAAGAACACACATGCAATGACTCTAGCTATGGTTCATGAGAAGAGCAGACATGCGATGACTCTAACTGTGGTTCATGAAAAGAGCAGACATGTGATGCCACCGATGGATCCATGTGTGGTCTATGAGAGGAACACACATGCAATGGCACCGGTGGATCCTTACGTGGTTTGTGAGAAGAACACACAGGCAATGACACTTGTGGATACTTGTGTGGTTCATGGGAAGAACACACATGCAATGACACTGGTGATATGTGGTTTGTGAGAAGAACACATGCAATGACACTAGCTATGGTTCATGAAAAGAGCAGCCATGCAATGACACTGGTGGATCCATGTGTGGTTCATGGGAAGAACACACATGCAATGACACTGGTGGATCCATGTGTGGTATGTGGGAAGAACACACATGCAATGACACAGGTGATATGTTGTTTGTGAGAAGAACACACATGCAATGACTCTAGATGTGGTTCATGAAAAGAGGAGAGATGCAATGACACCGGTGGATCCATGTGTGGTTCATGGGAAGAACACACATGCAATGACACTGGTGGATCCATGTGTGGTTTGTGGGAAGAACACACATGCAATGACACTGGTGATATGTGGTTTGTGAGAAGAACACACATGCAATGACTCTAACTGTGGTTAATGAAAAGAGTAGACATGCAATGACACCAGTGGATCCATGTGTGGTTAATGAGAAGAACACACATGCAATGACACTGGGTGTGGTTCATGATATGGTTTGTGGGAAGAACACACATGCAATGACTCTAGATGTGGTTAATGAAAAGAGCAGACATGCGATGACTCTAATTGTGGTTCATGAAAAGAGCAGACATGCAATGACACCGATGGATCCTTACGTGGTTCATGGGAAGAACACACATTTAATGACACTGGTGGATCCATGTGTGGTTCATGGGAAGAACACACATGCAATGACACTGGTGGATCCATGTGTGGTCTGTGGGAAGAACACACATGCAATGACACTGGTGATATGTGGTTTGTGAGAAGAACACACATGCAATGACTCTAGCTGTGGTTCATGAAAAGAGCAGACATGCAATGACACTGGTGGATCCATGTTGGTTCATGAGACGAACACACATGCAATGACTCTAGCTGTGGTTCATGAGAAGAGCAGACATGCGATGACTCTAACTGTGGTTCATGAAAAGAGCAGACATGTGATGCCACCGGTGGATCCATGTGTGGTCTATGAGAGGAACACACATGCAATGACACTGGTGGATCCTTACGTGGTTTGTGAGAATAACACACATGCAATGACACTAGTGGATCCATGTGTGGTTCATGGTAAGAACACACATGCGATGACTCTAGCTGTGGATCATGAAAAGAGCAGCCATGCAATGACACTGGTGGATCCATGTGTGGTTCATGGGAAGAACACACATGCAATGACACTGGTGGATACATGTGTGGTTCATGGGAAGAACACACATGCAATGACACTGGTGATATGTTGTTTGTGAGAAGAACACACATGCAATGACTCTAGATGTGGTTCATGAAAAGAGCAGACATGCAATGAGACCGGTGGATCCATGTGTGGTTCATGGGAAGAACACACATGCAATGACACTGGTGGATCCATGTGTGGTCTGTGGGAAGAACACACATGCAATGACACTGGTGATATGTGGTTTCTGAGAAGAACACACATGCAATGACTCTAGCTGTGGTTCATGAAAAGAGCAGACATGCAATGACACCGATGGATCCATGTGTGGTTAATGAGAAGAATACACATGCAATGACACTGGGTGTGGTTCATGATATGGTTTATGGGAAGAACAAACATGCAATGACTCTAGCTGTTGTTCATGAAAAGAGGAGACATGCGATGACTCTAACTGTGGTTCATGAAAAGAGCAGACATGCAATGACTCTAGCTGTGGTTCATGAGAAGAGCAGACATGCGATGACTCTAACTGTGGTTCATGAAAAGAGCAGACATGTGATACCACCGGTGGATCCATTTATGGTCTATGAGAGGAACACACATGCAATGACATCGGTGGATCCTTACGTGGTTTGTGAGAAGAACACACATGCAATGACACTGGTGGATCCTTGTGTGGTTCATGGGAAGAACACACATGCAATGACACTGGTGATATGTGGTTTGTGAGAAGAACACACATGCAATGACTCTAGCTGTGGTTCATGAAAAGCGCAGACATGCAATGACACGGGTGGATCCATGTGTGGTTCATGGGAAGAACACACATGCAATGACACTGGTGGATCCATGTGTGGTATGTGGGAAGAACACACATGCAATGACACAGGTGATATGTTGTTTGGGAGAAGAACACATATGCAATGATTCTAGATGTGGTTCATGAAAAGAGCAGACATGCAATGACACCGGTGGTTCCATGTGTGGTTCATGGGAAGAACACACATGCAATGACACTGGTGGATCGATGTGTGGTTCATGGGAAGAACACACATGCAATGACACTGGTGGATCCATGTGTAGTCTGTGGGAAGAACACACATGCAATGACACTGGTGACATGTGGTTTCTGAGAAGAACACACATGCAATGACTCTAGCTGTGGTTCATGAAAAGAGCAGACATGCAATGACACTGGTGGATCCATGTGTGGTTAATGAGAAGAACACACATGCAATGACTCTAGCTGTGGTTCATGAAGAGAGCAGACATGCGATGACTCTAGCTGTGGTTCATGAAAAGAGCAGACATGCAATGACACTGGTGGATCCATGTGTGGTTCATGGGAAGAACACACATGCAATGGCACTGGTGGATCCATGTGTGGTCTGTGGGAAGAACACACATGCAATGACACTGGTGATATGTGGTTTGTGAGAAGAACACACATGCAATGACTCTAATTGTGGTTAATGAAAAGAGCAGACATGCAATGACACCGGTGGATCCATGTGTGGTTAATGAGAAGAACACACATGCAATGACTCTAGCTATGGTTCATGAGAAGAGCAGACATGCGATGACTCTAACCGTGGTTCATGAAAAGAGCAGACATGTGATGCCACCGATGGATCCATGTGTGGTCTATGAGAGGAACACACATGCAATGGCACCGGTGGATCCTTATGTGGTTTGTGAGAAGAACACACATGCAATGACACTTGTGGATCCTTGTGTGGTTCATGGGAAGAACACACATGCAATGACACTGGTGATATGTGGTTTGTGAGAAGAACACACATGCAATGACTCTAGCTGTGGTTCATGAAAAGAGCAGCCATGCAATGACATTGGTGGATCCATGTGTGGTATGTGGGAAGAACACACATGCAATGACACAGGTGATATGTTGTTTGTGAGAAGAACACACATGCAATGACTCTAGATGTGGTTCATGAAAAGAGGAGACATGCAATGACACCGGTGGATCCATGTGTGGTTCATGGGAAGAACACACATGCAATGACACTGGTGGATCCATGTGTGGTTTGTGGGAAGAACACACATGCAATGACACCGGTGATATGTGGTTTGTGAGAAGAACACACATGCAATGACTCTAACTGTGGTTAATGAAAAGAGTAGACATGCAATGACACCAGTGGATCCATGTGTGGTTAATGAGAAGAACACACATGCAATGACACTGGGTGTGGTTCATGATATGGTTTGTGGGAAGAACACACATGCAATGACTCTAGATGTGGTTCATGAAAAGAGCAGACATGCGATGACTCTAATTGTGGTTCATGAAAAGAGCAGACATGCAATGACACCGATGGATCCTTTCATGGTTCATGGGAAGAACGCACATGCAATGACACTGGTGGATCCATGTGTGGTTCATGGGAAGAACACACATGCAATGACACTGGTGGATCCATGTGTGGTCTGTGGGAAGAACACACATGCAATGACACTGGTGATATGTGGTTTGTGAGAAGAACACACATGCAATGACTCTAGCTGTGGTTCATGAAAAGAGCAGACATGCAATGACACTGGTGGATCCATGTTGGTTCATGAGAAGAACACACATGCAATGACTCTAGCTGTGGTTCATGAGAAGAGCAGACATGCGATGACTCTAACTGTGGTTCATGAAAAGAGCAGACATGTGATGCCACCGGTGGATCCATGTGTGGTCTATGAGAGGAACACACATGCAATGACACTGATGGATCCTTACGTGGTTTGTGAGAAGAACACACATGCAATGACACTAGTGGATCCATGTGTGGTTCATGGGAAGAACATACATGTGATGACTCTAGCTGTGGATCATGAAAAGAGCAGCCATGCAATGACACTGGTGGATCCATGTGTGGTTCATGGGAAGAACACACATGCAATAACACTGGTGGATCCATGTGTGGTTCATGGGAAGAACACACATGCAATGACACTGGTGATATGTTGTTTGTGAGAAGAACACACATGCAATGACTCTAGATGTGGTTCATGAAAAGAGCAGACATGCAATGACACCGGTGGATCCATGTGTGGTTCATGGGAAGAACACACATGCAATGACTCTGGTGGATCCATGTGTGGTCTGTGGGAAGAACACACATGCAATGACACTAGTGATATGTGGTTTGCGAGAAGAACACACATGCAATGACTCTAATTGTGGTTAATGAGAAGAGCAGACATGCGATGACACCGGTGGATCCATGTGTGGTTAATGAGAAGAATACACATGTAATGACACTGGGTGTGGTTCATGATATGGTTTATGGGAAGAACACACATGCAATGACTCTAGCTGTTGTTCATGAAAAGAGGAGACATGCGATGACTCTAACTGTGGTTCATGAAAAGAGCAGACATGCAATGACACCGTGTAACTACCTCGGTGAATTATGCTCTTAGTTACATGCCTGGATGAGCGAAAGTGGTTAAAATAGTATGGTAGGGCCTAGGGGCCACTCACAGGCAGACCTTTCGGCCATCCTAACCACTTTCAAAACATCGGAACAAGAACGAGCGGCGTAATCGGCAGGCGAAGGGATCAACTACATACACAAGTGAGTATGTATGCAAGCCACATACAACAGTCCTCAGAGCTATTCCATCTAAAAGTAATAGAAATATTGCAACGCCATACGGCAAGATCCAAATATCCTAGAAAGATATAATAGTTTAGGATATCTCCTCCTACATCAAACATCAGTATCGGTGAGCGAGAAAACAAGATCCAGATGCGGATAAGAAGCAAATCGGCATAAGATGCCACATAAATAAACACATCCCGCCCACAGATCTCACGGATCCCCATTCCCGGAATCTCTACACCGAGTGATCGTTGCCAACATCATCCGTCTCCTCCACCCAGTATCCATCTTGCGAATACACCTGTTCATCTGAATCAAAAAATTTATCGTGTGAGACCCTAGGGGTACTCAGCAAGTCTTTATGCCTCTAAAGGGGACATAAACCTGGGGTGACGCAATTGCAGCAAAAGATAATAACTAACAAGTCTATAGATACTCGCTAACCATCCGCCTAATCAATGATAGACGGATGTCCGTTAATTAGTAACAACAGTTAGAACAGTATAATTAACAGATCCATCCTCCTTCTCGCTTACCAACAAGAAAGCGGACGAACAACCCATCCATTGGCAGTTTTACTAACCATTCCATGAGTATTGCACTATTTACTAGTCAAGCACTTAGTCAAATTAAAAGCGGTACTTTAGTTATACTTGTCTATGATCGAGAAACTGTGCTCCAAGTCATCCATAACCGCGGACATGGCTTTCAGAAAGATTTACCCTGCAGGGGTGCACAAATAGCCACACACACTCGATCAACCTCAGAAAAACCAAATCAAAACCAACGAGGCATTCACGACAAAGCGATCACAGGATTCAGAAATATTTGAGGCCACCCCATTAAGCTACCATAGCGAAGTTGGCCTCGAGATGGACCCAAGGTTTGGTCAATGGTTGTAAACGATTTGGGAACCCGAAAGTGTGGTGGGCTTGTCGATACCATGAAAAACACTCGCATCCAAAGCAGTCTGGTGCTCCACACAATCTTAAAAGCAGTAAAGCATGGCATAAGTGGATAGTAATAAAGCCCCAAACTACTTGTGGCCCCAAGAAATAAAACGAATCAAGCTACAGCTCGGGGGGTCCATAAGGCCTCCCGGATGTGGATAGTGCGAATAGTCAAGGAACAGGAATCAAGTACTCGGGGTCCTACGGGACACAAGTGAGCATGAAGAACCAAATAGCAGATATTGCTCACCGGTGCCTCTTTCATTAGTTATCCCATTACTACTCAGGTTAAGTTGTTTAAGTACCTCGTTATCCATCAGACACTCACATACTCTACACATGCTGTTCTACGACTCGCATGGCTCAAACAACTCCTTTAGTAATGGCTCATGGGATGGGGGAACAAGCTCTGGTGGGGTTTAAAAGTAAAGGCTATGCAGTACTTGGGATTCAATTTAATGCATTCACGACTCAATGATGCAAGAATAAGATAGAGGTAATAGGTACTATATGTATGCAAGCATGTGGTAGTGCTTGCTTGGCAACTCAGTTGAAGCGAGACTCAGATCTGGGTAGTGCTCCTGGGATTCCTGATATATCCCCTGCTCGGCGTCTATTCGAAGAAGAACCAAACAAACAAGGGCCAACATAAATAAAGTGCACAAGCATATGAATTAAAATGCGACAAGCAAACAAGCATGCCATGATGAATGATGCACAATTTGCATGGCAATAATGTAGCATGGCATGGGTGAGGTGTGGGGTACAAGATTAAAGCATTTTATTGAGTTTTTAGTCCGGTTTGCTCTCATATAAGTTGCTGTCCACTTAATATTTATATGATGCATGCTGCAATTCAGAACATGGAATGCATAGTTAGAACGGGCTCGTCGCACTGATCGATTTAGACATATTATTTGTCAAGTTTGGAGTTATAGATTTAAAGTTATTAATTATTTAAGAAAAAGGCATTTTATTGTAATTTTAATCATATTGAAAATTTAAAGTGCTCAAACATTATTTTGAATAGCAAATTTGAAATCCTCACATTTTTCTGATTCCAAAACATATATCATTTGTATTATTTGGATTTATAATTTAAAAGTTATTAAAAACAGATTTAAATTTATATTAAACATTTTCAGAAATGGTTTTGTTTAAACAGAAAAGTTGACAGACTTTTTATACCCAGCACCGCCTAGCCTCAGACGCAGACATGTGGGGCCGCGCTGAGCTGGCGAAAAACTGCGCGCAGCAACCTTTTGCACCGCGAGCTGTGCTAGCCAAAGCGGCTGACAGGCGGGGCCAGCGGGCTCGCAGGCCCACGTGACAGCGGGCGACCAGAGGGTGCCACGCGGCACAGCGGTGGACTGCGGGTTGATGATTACGAAAAACCGGGTACCCTTTTGTAAAACGCACACAGCGGCTGGCAGGTGGTCCCGTGAGGATTGTGGCTTGAGGAAAAATAAAAGAGGGGGGGGGTTGTGCAACGTGCGCACGACACTATGGATCTTCTCTGTACGATGGACAGGTCCGTCTTGTGCAGGGGGAGTCTTGAGGCGACGGGATCGAACCCGTGACGTGAACCTTGTGGAGGGGCGAGCCAGTCACGATGGGTGTGGGGGTGTTGACAGGAGGGCGGCAGGCGGCTAGTTAAGGTCTTGCTTGTGGCTCATAGGCGGTGACGAGGCTAGGCAGCGATGGAGAGAGAAAGGGTGTTAGAGGGGACGGTTGGCTCACCGCGGGGAGGACGGTGGCGACGGATCGGCTCGGGGAGCAGCAGGGCAACGACGAGGCAGACGGCCGGCGAAGTTAGGGTTTTCGGGCGGCGCATCGGTGTTTGGCGTGTACTGGCCTTCTCCTCCTCGGTGGGGTGCTCTTGGTGATGCCATGACAGAGAGGGAGTAGATAAAGATAGGGAGAGGGGAGAGGTGCCATGGGGGATCGGGGTAGAGAAAAAGGTGGCTTCAGCCACCTTTTCCTTCGTCTCCCTCACGTGCTCGGCGTGGGAGACCATGGCAGGGGCATGAAGTGGCTGCAGGTGGGCCAGAGTGAGGAGAGGGCTCGGGTGTAGGGCCCCTTTGGCAGGGAGAGAGAGAGGAACCGAGAGAAGAGAGGGTCGGGTAGCTAGGGTAGAGGGCTCGGGTTAGGGTTAGAGATAGAGGGGTAGATGGCAAGGGGTGGGTCCCCGTTGGCAGAGAGAGAATGAGAGAGAGAGCAGCTAGGAGTGCTCGGCATGGGGTGGTTGAGCATGGGAGGCTCGGGTAGGGTTTATATTAGAGGGAGTGGTTCGGCTAGCTAGAGAGAAGGGGGATGGTTAGGATGGTGCTGATTAGGTTTAGCTTAGGGTTTTGCATACCCACATGGTCAAGCAAGGAAGGGTGGAGTGATGAATAAGGAGGGAAGGGGTGAGGGGTGAACTTGGTTGAAACATGATGATGGTGAATAGCAACACAAGAGAGAGAGAGATGTGTAGGGTTTTAGGTGCACAAGGCAAGGAGAATAAAGACCAAGATGGTGAGGGTTTAGGGTAAAAGCAAAAGAAAAGAGCCACAAGAAATGAATCCCAAACGACCTTGATCCACTCAATAATCAAAGTAAAAACCAAAATAATGGGATGGTGAGGCTTGTTGCATGGCCCATGCAAAAGCATTAAATGCCATGTTAGTTTTTGTGAAAACAAAATAATAGTCATGGCATTTAGACACATGCATTCCCAAAATATGGAGTAAGGCCAAGCTAAAAGAATTAGAAAGAAGGTTCCATGTGGAGTAGATGGAGGTGATCATATTTGAATATACTTGGGACTTGCTAGTGTGTATATTCCACTAGATGTTTAATAGTCTCAAAAATATTCCAACATGAGCATACATTCATAATAATCCATATGGAAACTAGAAAAAGGGGTTCCACTCACAAAGCATGCAAAGGTGGCCCCACATATTAATAATGTGGAAACATCATGATGCTAGTGTGAGGGCATGTGGAAAGTAGAAGTGGATCCATCCCAACCCACATGAGCTAGATTTATATACTAAAGGAAAAGTATAGTTCATGGTAACTTGGGATGGTGGAATTATAAGGTGATGACAAAGAAAGGTGATGGAGTTGAATAAAAGATATGCCCCCAACTCAACTTGGGCATCAAGCATTATCAAGAACCAAATACAATATATCAAGAGCCAAATACAATTACTAATGCATATGAGAGAAGAACCAAATGAAAAGGGTTTTATATGATGCTCAAATGCAAGGTGGCATGATGACATGAGCATGATATAATTATGATGCAACAATTATATGTAGGAAGTAGCGATTATTTTACTAGACCATGTAGCATTACATATGTTAGACAGATGGGATGCTACAACTCTCCCCCACTAAACAGGAATCTTGCCCCGAGATTCTAGGAAGAAGAAGAAGACACGAAGAGGGTAGGATACTTGGCACGGAGCTCATCCTCGCGTTCCCAAGTGGCTTCATCAACGGAATGGTGCGACCACTGCACCTTGCAGAACTTGATGGACTTGTTGCGAGTCCTTCTTTCTACGACTTCTAGGATTTTTATGGGGCATTCATGATAAGACAGGTCTTCTTGGAGATTGATAAGCTCATGGTCCACGGTCCTGCCGGGATCTTTGAAGCACTTCTTGAGTTGAGAGATATGGAAAACATCATGGACCTTGAGTTTTTCAGGGAGCTCAAGAGCATAAGCAACTTCTCCTCTTCTTCCATGAATTTTGAAAGGGCCGATGTATCTAGGAGCCAGCTTTCCTTTGATACCAAAGTGGTGCGTGCCTCTCATGGGAGTGACACGAAGGTAAATGAGATCACCAGGGACATACTCCATGTCCGTGTGCTTTCTTTCATAATTGCTCTTCTGGCGACTTTGAGCAATCCTCAGGTTTTCAAGAATGATGTGAACCTTCTCCTCCGCTTGAGTTACAATGTCGGGGCCAAACAATGTTCTTTCACCTGCGCCCGACCAACCAATCGGAGTTCTACATTTGCGACCATAGAGAACCTCAAATGGTGCCATCTTTAGACTTTTCTAGAAGCTGTTGTTGTAAGAGAATTCAGCATAAGGAAGACATTCTTCCCACTTCATGCCGAAACAGATAACGCAAGCACGGAGCATATCTTCTAGAATCTGATTGATCCTTTCAACTTGTCCTTGCGACTGAGGATGGTAAGCTGTGCTGAAGTTCAATTTTGTTCCCAAAGCATTTTGGAAACTTCCCCAGAACTTGGAAGTGAAGATGCTTCCACGGTCTGAACTGATCTCAAGAGGAACCCCATACAGAGAGACAATTCTGTTGATATAGAGCTCAGCCAACTGAATTGCAGAAATTGTTTCCTTGACGGGAAAGAAGTGAGCCACTTTAGAAAGCCTGTCGATGACAACAAAGATTGCATTGTTGCCCTTCTGCGACCTTGGAAAACTAGTTATGAAGTCCATCTCTAGTTTCTCCCATTTCCATTCCGGAGGTTTCAATGGCTGTAGAAGACCGGAAGGTTTCTGATGAACAACTTTAACTCTGCGGCAGATATCACACTCCGATACATACTTGGCACAATATCGTTTCAACCCAGGCCACCAATATTGTGTTTTCAAGTCCATGTACATCTTAGTGCTGCTAGGGTGGATAGAAAGAACAGAATCACGCGCCTCCTTGAGAACTTGCTCTCTCAAACCCGTTTAGTTCGGAACAAACATCCGGTGTTCAAAGAAAAGAGTGCCTTGGTCATCGACGTGGAAGGACTCATACTTCGAAAGCTGAATGTTGGAGATGATCTTTTTAGTGTACGGATCACCAAGTTGAATGGAGCGAACTTTTTCTTCCAAGAGAGGGGTTGCCAGAAGGTTCAGAAGATACCCTTGATCTACAATTTCAAGGTTGAGCTGACGGAATTCCTCGCACAAGAGAGGTTGTTGTTCTTCCACCATGAGGTTGTTGACATAAGCTTTTCGGCTGAGAGCATCGGCCATGACATTAGCTTTGCCCGGAGTGTAGTTGATGGTCAAGTCGAAATCATTGATTGCTCCAATCCACCTCCTCTGACGAAGGTTGAGATCAGGCTGTGTGAAGATATACTTCAGACTCTTGTGATCAGAAAAGATCTCACAACGGTTGCCAAGCAAGTAATGCCTCCATACTTTCAAAGCAATGACAACTGCTGCGAGTTCGAGGTCATGTCTAGGATAGTTCATCTCATGCATCTTCAACTATCGAGAGGCATAAGCAACAACTTGTTTTTCTTGCATAAGGACCGCACCCAATCCTTGCAAAGAGGCGTCACAGAATATCTGGAAAGGCTTTGATGTATCTAGAGGAATCAAGACTGGTGTGGAAGTGAGCTTCTCTTTGAGTGTTTCAAAGCTTGCTTGACATGCAGGAGTCCAAAGGTATTTCTTGCCTTTCTTGAGGAGATCGGTAAGAGGCTTCACAATCTTGAGAAGTTACGAGCGAAGCGTGCGATAGCCAAACCAAGGAAACTCTGGACTTCTTTGACATTTACAGGAGGAAGCCGATCAACAATTGTCTTTCAGTTTTAGGGTTGTGGCAATGCCCTTGGCAGATAGCGTGACCAAGATAGGTGACTTGAGGCAGCCAGAACTCACATTTGGAGAACTTTGCATACAGGCGGTTCTCACGAAGCTTGTTTAGGACACACCAAAGGTGTTCTTCATGTTCTTCCTTTGACTTAGAATAGACTAGGATGTCATCCAGATAGACCACAATGAACTTATCAAGATACTCCATGAAAACCGAGTTCATAAGCCTCGAGAAGGTGGCAGGTGCATTGGTGAGACCGAAAGACATGACCGTGTACTCATATAGGCCATAGCGGGTGGTGAAAGCTGTTTTAGGAACATCTTCCTTGCGAATCTTGATTTGATGATATCCACTTCTCAAGTCAAGCTTAGAGAATACCACAGCTCCAGCTAGCTGATCGAAGAGATCATTAATCCGCGGAAGGGGATATTTATTCTTGATGGTTTTCGCATTGAGAGCCCGATAGTCAACACAAAGTCTATCAGTCTTGTCTCGCTTCTTCACAAAGATGGTTGGGCTACCCCAAGAAGAAGTACCGTGCTAAATGAAACCCAACTTCTCTTGTTCATCAAGCTGACGTTTGAGTTCAACCAACTCAGCAGGACCCATTTTATAAGGCCGCTTGGAGATAGGAGCGGTTCCAGGTTCAAGCTCAATCACAAACTCGACCTCTCGGTCAGGAGGCATACCTGGCAACTCTTCAGGAAAGACATCTGGAAACTCACAGACCACCGGAACACTCTGAATAGCTTCCATAGCATCATCATTCAGAGCCGCCAAAGAGAAAAGCTGAATTGCAGGAGTCAGACTTGGAGAATAGACTATATGACCTTCAGGAATTTTCAGAGAAACCGAGCGTTCAACACAATCAATCACAGCCGCATTTGCTGTTAACCAATCCATGCCCAAGATAACATCAATGTCAGAATTGCCCAGAATAATTAAGGAAGACGAGAACGAAGAACCACCAATCTCAATTTGATTGCCATGGCTGATTTTAGAAGATGCCATTGTTGCTCCAGGAGAAAGGACCATTAACCGCTTAGGGAGAGGATCCATAGCTAACTCATTCTCATTTGCAAATTTGTGAGAAACAAAAGAATGTGATGCACCAGAATCGAACAAAACTCGTGCAGGAACTGAGTTAACAGGAAGCATACCCATCACAACTCCAGGTGCATGCTCAGCTTGAGCGACGTTGACCACGATTAGCACGAGCAACGAGACCGGGCTTGGTGTTGATGTTGAGAGCCCGCGGTGGAGGTGCACGAACCATAGAAGAGCTTGCCGCAGGTCTTGGAGGTGGTGGAGGAAGAGCTTTGTTGTTCATTGGACAATTCCAGTGTTGATGTCCAGTGTTCCCACAAGTGTAACAAGCACCAGGTGGACGTGGAGCAACATAGCCAGGGACTCGCCAGCGCTCTGGTAGTTGTGGTTGTAGCCCCTGGGAGCAGCAGTGAAGGAGTTTGGTGGCCTTGCCGCGTAGCTTGAAGGTCTTGGTGCAGCCGGGAGCGACGGTGGGGTGTTAGGAACCCACACGCGGTGCTTAGAAGGAGCTGACATAGCTGAAGAGCTTGCTGCATCGCGGTTGTGTTTCTTTGACTCCTCAAACACTTGCCTACTTGCTTCTTCCTGCAGAGCTGTATGTTGGAGTTCCAGAAAAGACCCCGTCCTTGCATGAGTGATTGCATATTTGATTGATGCATTGAGCCCTTGTATGAACCTCTTTTGCTTCTTCTTGTCATCAGAGATCTCATCGCCACCATACCGAGAAAGATTCATGAAGTTTCTGATATAGGTATTGACATTGTCATTGACGAGGTTTCAACTCGTCGATGCCCATTGTTATGGACTTGGGTTTTGGAGAAGATGGGGATGCTGGAGATCGTGGCACGGTTAACAGACAAGCAACCAGGGGACACGAGATTTACCCAGGTTCAGGCCCCGGAGGAAAACCCTACTCTGCTTGTACGCTCTTTGATTACTGGCGGAACCGAAAGTTCTGGTCAGATTCGATCTGGCGTGGGCGTGTCTGAAAGTATGGATCATCACCTTTCGTTGGCCCCTCCTAGCCTTTATATATGAGGAGGCTAGGTCTCAGGTACCGCTATGAGTAGGTTACAAGTTGTATTCGAACTCTAGTCTTGCTCTCCAAGGATCCGAAGGCGTCATGGGCCTTGGCCACCCGAAAATCTTTATGGGCCAGCGTATGTCTGCTGTGGACCTTCCTTGGGCTGGACCAGGTATGCTGAAGTTATGTACCCGTCGGGTATAACCATGTCAGTAGCCCCCGAGTGTTCAGTCGAATTGTAGATTCGGCTGAGGACTCTTCAATCCTTCGGGTGTAACTCTGTCTTTCAAGAGAATGTGTAGGGATTGTTGATGCGTGTGCCTGACTCACCCGGACGGATCAGGGTCGATTAATCGTCTTAGGACAAAACAACACGATCTTCTTGGTGCGAGTCCCTCGACTCGAACCCGAACATATCTTTGGCGTAATTCGACTCGGCCGCGGAGGACTTACGAGTGGAATTCGGTGTTTTTAAATGATGTACCCAACGTCCGTCGGGATTTTCATCGTACTGCTGATGCAGTTCATACTAGCGAGCCTTGATCGGTGCGTTGCGGGCCATCGGATGATATCTGTAGGTCTTATCTTTGCGTCATGAGCAGACATCGAATGTTTATCACCGCGGAGGTGTTTCGGGTGGCCAAGGAGGATGTTGCTCACTTAGCATTAATTGGGGCAGAGTTGCCGAAAAGTTTTTGCATGCGGATCCGGAAGATCGCAGTCGAAGATTTCATAGGGTGCGCGACCAGCGCTCCCTATGGGAGTAACCCAGTGTCTGCTCGAGTCGTGAACTCAGCGGAGACTTTTAGTGCAAGCATTGCTCAGTTATTTAGTCCGTAGGACTCGAAAATTTTCGGATGCTGAAATCCTTCCTCCCTATGGGAGTAGCCTCCGAGTCCGTAGTGGAGTCGTGGACTCGACGTAGGACTCGAAGCTTTTGTGTGTGAACGGCCATCGCTCCAGTTTGGAGTAGCCCCCGAGTGTCTGGCGGAGTCGTAGACTCGGGCAGAGACTCGAGTCTTGTATCATGCAATGATAGTAGGAAAATCTCGTGGGCGTACCGCTGACCCGGAAGTACATCGGGTGCGCGACCAGCGCTCCTGATAGGAGTAGCCCCCAAGTATTTAGTCGAATCGTAGATTTGAGTGAGTACTTTTAGCTGTGGAGCCGAAGTTATTGTTAGTATAGCTGTTGATGACGTCAGTGCTGACGATCAATGACCTCAAGCGTCTGCTGCGCCAGAGATGACTTGACTGGACGATTCGTGGGTCCCACTTCCTGACTTTGAATTGACTGGTCACGCGCGGCGTGGAGATGATTACGGCGTTTCCTCGATTTCCGCGCGTAGTGGACGTCGTGGGAACGACGGTTCGTTTTAGTCTTGACACGTGTCACGCCAGATCTGCCTTTGGCGTTAGGTCTTCTTGATGGACGGTCAGCGTGCGTCGTCGTTGCTGTTATAATCCATGGTGAAAATCGTGGTTTCTGTCACCGCACCAGTTCTTGCATTTTATTGCCTCCTTGTGCTCGAGCGATTCTTGCTGCGTGCTGATAATTCCTTTCGCATTTCCTTTGTCTTCGTCGTTGGCAACGACACCACCGCCGTATCGCCATGGGGATGCCAAAGAAGTCTTCGCCTGCAGTGGGAACCAGCGCCGCGGGAGGCAAGAAGGGCGCCGCCGCTGCTCGTGTCACCGATGGTGGCTGGCGGCGATCAGAGACGCGGGAGAGCGATCTCCATGAAGCTGCTTGATTCCGCATAGACACGGCCGTGAGCCTCCCCGGTAGTGAGGTAATCCCCCGTCCCCCATCTGGGTATCGGGTTATGTTTGTCGCCTTCGTTTTGCGTGGGTTTGCGTATCCAGTCCATGACTTCCTTCGTGGACTGCTCTTTTTCTATGGGGTTCAACTCCATCATCTGTCTCCCAACTCCCTTCTCCACATCGCGTGTTTTATCACGCTTTGCGAGTGTTGGCTTGGCATTGAGCCGCACTTTGGCCTCTTCCGGAAGCTGTATTCCGTGAGGAGGCAGTCTGGTTCGGATGGTGTGTATCCCATTGGGGGTTTCATCATCTCTCTTAGTCCCGATGTCCAATTCTTTTCCTTCTCCATGTCCGAATCTGTCCGATCTTGGCGGAGAAATGGTTTTACATCCGTGACTCCGTCTTTCTGGGCAAGATTTTGGTCTCGTTCCTTTTGACCCCTCGATTGATTGTGAAGAAAAGATCCTGGAAAAATCAGATCTTAGACGGAGGTGGCGGAGATAGAGGCCTGTGCGTCGGGTGGAGGAGCTCCAATTGATTCTGAGAAGGAGGTCAACGGTGTCGACATCATCCGGGTGTTTCTTGGCGTCAGTGCGGCCGCTCCGAGCGCGCATCCGATGTTCCTTTACTCTGGGCGCCGTGATCCGGCGAGGGTTTCGAGTGAGAAAATCTCGAGGTGGAACTTGACAGGCTCTTCGCGTGTTGTTGAAGTTCAAGGCCGAGGAAATCCGGAAGTCGTTGACTCCGCCTTTTCGTCGGCGTTAGCGTGCCAAAGGTGTAGATTTGCGTAGTGCTTCCTTATGTTTTTGTCAGTTGTGTACTTGTGTCCTTTGTTTGCTAACAAAGTTTCTTCTCCTCTTGTAGAGCTTCAAAGTGCCGGGCATGGCACCACCTTTGCCCGAAAGGTATCCAAATGCCCCGGATAATGAAGTGGTGGATTCTGTGTTCGAGCTTCCTTTGGCGCGATCTCCGGCGGAGGATGCCGACGAATCGAGTGAGGACCATTCGAGCAAGCGATCACGGAGCTCGAGCGAGTCTTCGGATGCCTCGACTCCTCCGACTCCCAGGAATCCTGGAGTCTTGGCGTCATGATGATGTTCGGGGGTTCGTCTTCTCCTATTCCTGCCGTTCTGTCGAGCTGTTGCTCGCACCCGCCAAAGAAGCGGAAGAAGGAAGAAGAAGGAGGAGAAGAAGGAGGAGAAGAGGGCCGGAGGGCTTCTCCTATCTTTGACCTGGTAGCGTTGGGCTCGTAAGTGTGCTTGTTGCCACTTTGTTGTCTTTTGCTCACTTGTTATTTTTGCGCTGTGTTGATTGGTTTATGTAGGCAATCCTCCGGCTCTAGTGATGGAGCGCGAGATGATGGGGAGTCGAACATTGCGTCGCCGCCTCCAGACGGTGGCGGCGTCGAATCTGCTGCAGTTCCTCTTGTGCAGAGAGGCTGGTGGTTGCGCCTCAAATTTCGTGGCGGGCCTGCGGGTTCGCCTTGAACACGTAAGTTTTTACGCTTCTGTCACGGGGGCCAGGCGTCTTCGTGTCTTGATGTTGTGTTTGCTTCTTTGTTTTGGGCAGAGCCCCAAGTCATGCTCTTCTTGCTATTGCTTTTCCTGCTGACCTTGTGTCAGAGGCCAAGCGGCTGGTGGAGGAGCACACGCTGGAGGTGAAACCTGCAGCAGTAAGGTATTCGTCTGCCTTGTAGTACTTTTTTGTTTATCCTTGTCCTGTTTGTTGACACTGGCTTGTTGTGAATGCAGAGGAGCATAATGACTCTCTTCGTGAGGTTGATGCTCTGAAGAAGAGCCTTGGCCAATTGGAGCAGAAGGCCGAAGCTGCCGCTGAGGCGAAAGAGCGCCTTGAGCTAGAGCTGTCAAAGGCAGCCGAAGCGAAAGAGCGTCTGCAGCAGGAAGCCGCAGGTCGTGAGAGGGGGGCGGCGGAGAAGCTCATGGCTGCTGCCAAGGCAATTTCGGGTGAGTGCTAGCTTTTGCACTTGCTCCTTTTTCTTCGGGTCCTCTTCTATGTTGCTTTTCTTCATGTTTTCTTCTGTTTTGTCTCAGATGCCGCAGGCATCGAGTTTGACCGTGGTGCTCTGGAGCACGGGAGTGCTCTGGATGATGCCACTGTGGCGGTCGAAGACCGCTGCAGCACCGTCGTCAACTCCCTTGCCAAGGCAAAGGAGGTCCTTGGTCGCTTCTACTAGGAGCTCTTTCCGAAGGGCGCGACCCTTGAAGATGTGGGTGCTCTGGCAGAGGCTCTGTCGGTAAAGCGCTGCGTACAAGCAGCGAAGAACATCGGCGCGTCCGTCGGGCTGGCGATGGCCATGGCGGTAGGCGGAGCTGGACTTGCCCCAGATCACTTCTCGGATGCTGACGGCTGCGGATGGATCATAGGTAGCCTTCGCTGCTTACTCCGTTCGCTACAGACGATATGGGCCCAAGCTCATTGACTTGTTGTCTGGGTACGTGCTGCGGCAGCAGGGCGACGCCAAAGCTAGGCAGTCTGGCTCTGAGGCGACTCGGTATCCTACGCCTTAGGCATAGGAGATATAGGGTAGTATGTAGTTTACTTTTTGCTGTAAATATCTTTTGTAGCACCATTCTTGAGCCACGCAGTGGCCTTATTTAATGAATTCCTCCGAGTTGGGCTTTATCTTTGGCTGAGTGTCTGTGTGCCTTCTTTTTCTTCTGCTTTAGGTTCCTTCGGGTGTTGACCCAGTTGGTACTTCATCCGAAAGGCCCTTGCGAGCATCGTTTGATGATTCCTCGCAGCTCGCTTTTCTGCGGGATCGCGTGCGCAGCTTGGAGAGGGATTTGCTTGGGCTCTGCGGTCGTCTTGACGCTTGGAAGTCCAAAGCAGACCGTAGTGCAGCAGAGAGGAATACTTGATGGCGGAGCTAGGTCGGCTGTCCGGCAGCTGTAGTGTAAGTTGATCCTTCTTTGGTAGTAGCTTAGTTCTTCGGTGAGCGTGCTGGCCTTACTCTTGTTCTGTGCTGTTGTCGCAGGTGCGAATCTCGCTCCGAAGGAAGAAAAGGAGCGCATTGCTGTTCGAGTCAATTGTTTGACTCAACAGGACATGGAAGCCGGTGGCTTCTTTTGGATGGATCGCGATCGTGCCATGGTTCTGGCGACGGTGCAGGATCGCGTCTTCCAGGTTTCGCGGGTGCTCCACCAGGTGCAAACATCGCTGTCCTCGGTGCTGCACGTCATGTTTCCGTTGGATGGCGCGCCGACGACCCTTGCAGGTCTTCTGGCGAAGTTTCGGAGTGCCATCAATGTCAAGGAGCTGGTGCGGCAGCAGCTTGTCGCAGGGGTGAAGGCTGCCTTGTCTCTTGTGAGGGTGCATCCTCGATGTAGATTTGGCTCTTTGTGGCGGTGGGCCACCTCCTCGGCCAGATGGTGGCGAGTGGAATATGCGTCCGCATTACGCGGCTGTAAGGCAGTATGCCGAACAGATTGTAGATTTGTTTGAGCAGCGTGCTCAGGCTATTCTGCAGAATAGGTAGAACCTGAAAATAAACAGATAGATGTAAAATTTGTATATTGCGGCTGGGCGTATATGTGCCCTTTGTTGTAAAGGTTTTGCTTGTTAGCGAGCACGCAGTGCTTTGATTTAGTACGTGCCCTTTTCGTTAGCCTGACGTGGTCAGCTACGCAGGTGTACACGTGTTGTCCTCAGTCGATGAAATCGTGAGGTGGGGGGAGCCCCGAGCTGCGTTTGTCTCGGTCGATGAAATCGTGAGGTGAGGGGAGCCCCCGAGTGCGTTAGTAGCATGTAACAAAGTTGCAGAGAAATAGTCAACCGAAGGTTGGGAGAGAGACACTTAGCTTTATTTGTAGCGTAATGGAGGAGGTACATGGTTCGGCTGAGTAGCCTTGGCCGTAAGCCTTATTGAAAGTAAAAGGGGTACATTGCCCATTGCTATGGGTAGAATCATCGTGAGTAGATGTTCCATGGGTTGGAGTATGCGACTCCAGCCTCCGTGCTTGAGGTGATAGGCGCCACAGGATGACTTCGGTGATGACATAGGGTCCTTCCATGGCGAATCGAGTTTGTTCGGTCGCTTTGCTTGAGTCGCAGAGCGAGGTCTCCTTCGACGAAGGACACAGCCAGCACCGCGCTGTAATAGTTGCGGAGACTTTCTTTGGTACACGCGGATCTAGCTGCTATATCCCGTGCTTCGTCGAGTGTGTCGACGGCGTCTTGAGTGCAGCCGTGATTCGCCTCATTATGGCGGCGACGACTTCGTGGAGCACAGGTGCGTGCGGCTGGTAGCACAGCTCCGTGTATCATGAAGAACGGTGTAGCCGGTGGAGCTATTTGGCGTGGTTCGTAGCTCCACGGAGACGTACGGTAGCTCTTCGTCCGATTGCCGCCTTTGTGCTCGAGTGAGCTCATGAGGCGTTCTTGATGCTGGCGCCGATTAGGCCGTTGGCCTTTCCACTGCCCGTTTGTTTGCGGGTGCGCCATCGAGGCGTGCGTGATGTTGATCCGAGGCCTTCGCAAGTCACGGAATTCGGAGATGAAGTTTGATCCGTTATCGGTGATGATCTTTGTCGATGCCGAACTCAGACTATGGATTCAAGAACTTGACGGCGGTTTTGCCCTTCGTTGGTGGCGGCATGGCCTCGATCCACTTGGTGAATTTGTTGATGCGACCAAGAGGAAGACGTGTCCTCCCTTGAGGATTTTGGCGGTTGCCGATCATGTCAAGTCCCCATTGAGCAAAAGGACAAGCTATGGGTATGGGTCGGAGTTCGGACCCAGTGCGTCGGTTTGTCGGCGAACCGTTGGCACCCGTTGCATCTTCAGACGATGTCCTTTGCGTCGCTCATGGCCGTTGGCCAATAGAATCCTGCTCGTAGAGCTTTGGCGACAAGGGAGCGGCTGCCTGCGTGGTGGCCGCAGATGCCCTCGTGGATATCTTGGAGTATGGTCTTGCCATCGCTGATGGTGACGCCGCCGTTAGGACGCCTGTAATGCTGCGTTTGTACAGTTTGCCGTTGATGATGGTGAAGGCTTTTGACCGACGAGATAGGCGCCGCATCTGTCGGGTTGTCCGTAAGTTTCCGCTAGCGAACCGGAGGTATGGACGTGTCAGGTTTCTTCGATCGCCATGACCTGCATCAGGTTGACCATGGCGACTTCGGTATCCAACTTTTCGGTCCTTCTTGACCTTGGTAGCGTAGCCCCAGTGTTCTGCTTCTTCGGTGATCCTTGGGAATTTCCACTTGATGGATGGCACGCAGATCTGTTCGAGGAACACACCTGGTGGTACTTTTGCACAAGTGGAGCCGATGTTGGCGAGTCTATCGGCCTCCTCGTTGCTCTCTCTTCCGACGTGCCGAAGTTCGCAGCCGTCGAATTCTCCTTCGAGTGCGTTGTATAGTGCGCGGTACGCGATCATGTTTTCGGCGTGTGCGTCGCACTCATTCATCGTCTGCTGGACGACAAGGTTGGAGTCACCGTAGATGACCAGGCGCGTTGCGCCGCATATTTTTGCCATCCGCATGCCATGGATGAGGGCCTCGTATTCGGCCTCGTTGTTGGAGGCTCTGAATTTCATCCGAAGGACGTACTTCATCTTGTCACCTTGCGGGGAGGTCAGTATGACTCTTGCCCCTGCTCCGGCTTCGCGTTTGGAGCCGTCAAAATGCATTGTCTAGGACTGCGACGTGTCTGGGGTGTCAGGCAGCTGCAGCTCCATCCAGTGTACCAGGAAGTCCGGAATGACTTGAGATTTGATTGCGTGTCGCTTCTCGTAGATGATGTCCAGTGGTGATAGTTCGATGCCCCACAGGGCCACGCGTCCTGTGGCCTCTGGATTGTTCAGGATGCTGTTTAGGGGTGCCTCGTTGACGACCATCACCTGATGCTCCTGGAAGTAGTGGCTCAGTCGTCGAGCCGTCATGAACATGCCGTAGGCCAGCTTCTGGTAGTGCGGGTACCGCTGTTTTGTTGGAGTGTAGTAAATTGGGCGTTGTACCCCATGGGTCTTGCCTTCTTCGGGTCGTTCGACCACAAGTACTGTGCTGACCACCTGGTGTGTGGCTGCTATGTACAGCAATAGGGGCTCGCGCTCTTTTGGCGTGACCAAAACGGGCGAGGTGGAGAGGAGCCGCTTGAGGTTTTCGAATGCGGTGGCTTCTGGTGTCCACTCGAACTTGTCTGCCTTGCGCAGCAGTTGGTAAAATGGTAGGGCCTTTTCGCCCATGCGGCTGATGAACCTGCTTAGTGCCGCTACTCGCCCTGTGAGCTGCTGAACGCCCTTGAGGTTTTTCGGCTTCTCCATTGTCTTGATAGCTTTGATTTTCTTCGGGTTCGCTTCGATCCCTCGTTGAGGGATGAAGTATCCGAGCAGCTGACCTGAGGGGACGCCGAAGGCGCACTTTTCTGGATCGAGCTTGATCCTGTAGCGATCAAGGTTGTCGAACGTCTCGCGGAGATCGTCGATAAGTGTTCTTGCCTCCTTGGTTTTGATGACTATGTCGTCGACATAGACTTGGACGTTGCGACCGATCTGGTCCTTGAGGCGAGCTGCATGCATCGCTGGTACGTGGCACCGCGTTCTTTAGCCGAAGGGCATTGTGTTGTAGCAAGATACTCGAATGGTGTGATGAACGCCGTTTTCTCTTGATCTTCGACCTTGAGTCGAATCTGGTTATATCTGAGTAGGCGTCGAGGAAGGAGAGTTTCTCACAACTGCAATCGAATCGATGATCCGGCCGATCCGAGGAGGAAGTGGTCCTTAGGGCGTGTTTGTTCAGTGGCGTGAAGTCACGCACATCCGCAGGATGTCCGTGTCCTTCTTCGACCATCCATGTTTGCCGCCCACTCGCTTTCCTTGATTTCCGGATGAAGTCTGCTGCGAGTAATCTGTTGATCTCTTTGCCGATAGCTTCGCTCGTGGCTCAAGCCTTGGATGGACTATTTGACGGCTTGGTGTGCAGGAAGACATTGAGTGCGTGCTCGGCGAATTCCGAACTCCTGGCATGTCCGCAGGACACCGGTAGATTTCCGCTCACGGAGGAATTCGACGAGCGCTTTCCTATCGGTGTTGAGGTCGTTGGCGATTAGCGCCGTCTTGGAGGCATCCGTTGGATGGACCTGTACTTTTGGTGTTGATGGTGGAGTCGAAAGACATATCAGTGCGTTACGCTTGGTGACCGGGGTAGCCATTGTTCATCGCCATGGAGCCTTACAAGCTCGTCTTGGATGCCAAGGACCGAAGGGAGATTTTGTTGAAATCCTCGTCGCATTGGTCCGATCGGGTGAAGCTCCGTGGGTGTGACGCCCCTTGGTCCTGGCATCTTGAGTAGTAGGTATGCGTAGTGTGGGACGGCTAGGAACCTTGCGAATGCTACGCGTCCTAGGATGGCGTGGTATTGTGACGGCCAGTCCACCACTTCGAATTCTAGGCGCTCCTGCCGAAAGTTGTCCGGTGTCCCGAAGATGACGTCGAGCCCTATTTTGCCCAGGGGGAAGATGCCCTTCCCTGGGACAATGCCGTGGAACATTGTGTCTGATTGTTCTAGGCTGCATTGCGGGATCCGCATAGCTGCTAGAGTGCTTGCGAATATTAGGTTGATGTCGCTGCCACCGTCCATGAAGACGCGACTCATCTCGAAGCCTCCGATCTGCGCCTCCAGCACCGAGCGCATGACCTGGGCGAGGGATCTGCAAGGGTGATCCGCGCGGGTGAATGTGATGCAGGACTCTGATCCGCTGAGGTACTCAGGGATTGCAGGCGGAGTTGTCACGGCCATGTTGATTTGTCGGGTGATTTTCTTCTGCACCCTGTTTGTGGGACGTCCCTTCTGTATCATATTGAGTGCTCCTTTTGGTGGGGGGTAAGCGACCCCGGCGTTATTTCTTGCTGGTGCGAGGTTGATGTGGGCCTCAATAGGCGGCGGTGGGGAGCTCCATGTGCTACTTTGGCGCAAGTGCGTTTCGAGCAGGAATTGGAGCTTGTTGCCTCATCTGTACCATGCTTTCGCTGAGTTTCTGGAACTCGCGGCAGTCCTTGAGCATGTGGCTAGCTTTCTTTTTGCCATCTTGTTTGTCGATGTAGAAGTGGATGGTGCATGGACCCGAAAGTTTGTCGAGTGCTGAAGGTCCGTTGTCGCGATGTGGCGTTGCCGCAGCTGCGTTGGTCGTCGTCGTCGCGGAAGTTTCCGCTGCGGTATCCTCCGCTGCGGCTGTTGTCGTTCTGGCGGTCGGCGTAAGCTGCGACCATGTCGGGTCGTCGCGGTCCTCGTGACGCGGTCTCCTCTTTGCTGCGGCGTTCGCGTCTTGCCGTAGTCGTCTTCTTCATCTGATTGCGCCCGCTGGATGCAATCTTCGCCGTCTAAGCTGTTGGCGATTTCCATGAGTTGGTCGAGTGTCTTGGGCTTTCTGGCGTCCAAGTTTCTCCTTGAAGTCTGGCGTTTGACGCCGTCCCCGGCGTCGATGGCCGCTCTTGGAGATGTGTGCTGCGGAGTTCTTGGTAGACCAGCGTAGTATGTCTGGCGAATAGATTCACCCGTTCTCGAGTGCGCTCGCAGCTCTTGATTGAGGCGGGCCTTTTGCTGGTGCCTTTGAAGTTTCGGATGAAGCTATGCGAGCTCCTCCTTCGGATGGATCCTGATGATAGGCTGCTGAGCGGACCAGCGCCACGCCTATCACCGCTGTCAAGGCATTGCATGGCGGTTTCTTTGTTGCCTCCGTGAAGCAGCGGATGACGGATGGTCGCTGAGCCAAGACTTTGGATCTTGCGTGCCGTTGAACTTCGAGTATCGAAGGAAGCTTAAAGTTGCGTGGCATCTGTGTTCGCCGGACGGATCTGCTGAAGCATCGAGCCTCGCAGAGTTCTCCTTCGTCTTCATCCATCTCAGATTCGGATGAGCATGCGCGTTTGGCGCATGCTTTGTCGATCTTGCGTTGTGTAAGCTTGTCTCTGGCGTCGTAGTCGTGTTTGTGGAGGTGCGAGCTCTTCTTCCTTCGAGGAAGGTCGTGCTCTTCTTCATCTTCGGATGAGGGAGTGGGGCTCGATCGCGCTGGCCGAGCTTTCTTCTTGGCTCCGTAGGAGCATCTTCGTGCGCAGCTCAATTAGCCCTAGTTCGGTGAGTGCGGACCTATGCATGGCCCTTTTGGGTCCCCCTCCGGAGGTGGGTGAGCCAAGATACGATGGCTGCCATGATCGCGGCTTGTGGCGTCTTCGGGGTGATGTTGCCGTCGGCGTCCATATCCATGAACGATGTGTGGAGGGTTCGGGTCACGTCACGCCGCTCCTTCGGGTCCATGTTTTCCACCCGAGAGTGGTGCTTGTTTCCCTGATTTCCGTTTGTGCTGGAGCCAGGTCCCATGGCGGAGAGCAGCTCGTCGCGCACTGGACTTAGAGGCTGCTTTCTTGCGTTTATCGAGTGTCTCCTGCATCTTGACTTGCTTCTTGTGCTCCTCGATGAGGAGGTAGTGGTATGCCATCAGCAGATCACGTGGGGAGTCCAGGGGTAGGACTATTTCGCCTGTGACGGCGCGGCGTGCTTCGGCCCATCCTTATTTGCTAAGTTGGATGAGGTGGCCCCTGTTTTCCCCGTTTTCGCCGTTTCCGCCCCGCGGGTTAGGGTTGGGCGGCGGGTTGGGCGTTTCCTCGTCGGTTTGGATGATTGCGGCACACAGATAGCGCCTGCAGATTGGTTGACTGCTGCCGCAGCTTTCGGATCCGGAACCGTAGGTCCCTTCATCCGAAGGTGGATCGCACAGATCGGAGTTGCAGCTGCTGCTGTCGAATAACTCATCTGTTGATGGTGACGTGCGTAGCACAGGGTGTGGAGCCCACGGCGGGCCTGATTGGCGCGGCATCCGCCGGGGGCGGAGGGTGCCAGCTTGTCCCACACAAGCGAAGCTCGAACAGAATTTCGAGTCCGTCACCCACGGGCTCGAAATCCTTCATGGTGGCCATGAGTGGGCGGTGAAGTCGAAAGCGCCAAGAGGAGGTGATTCTCCGTCGCGAGGAGTTGTAGATCGATCGGGTCGGAACCGCCACGCATCAATCAGCAGCCCCAATTCCCCACAGGCGCCAATTGGCGAGGTTTCAACTCGTCAATGCCCATTTTATGGACTTGGGTTTTGGAGAAGATGGGGATCTGGAGATCGTGGCACGGTTAACGGACAAGCAACCAGGGACACGAGATTTACCTGTGTTCAGGCCCCGAGGGAAAACCCTACTCCTGCTTGTGCGCTCTTTGATTACGGCGGAACCGAAGTTCTTGGAGTGCAGATTCGATCTGGCGTGGAGGCGTGTCTGAAAGTATGGATCTGTCTGCTCGTTGGCCCTCCTAGCCTTTATATATGAGGAGGCTAGGTCTCAGGTACCGATACGAGTAGGTTACAAGTTGTATTCGAACTCTAGTCTTGCTCTCCAAGGATCCGAAGGCGTCATGGGCCTTGGCCACCCGAAAATCTTTATGGGCCAGCGTATGTCTACTGTGGGCCTTCCTTGGGCTGGACCAGGTATGGTGAAGTTATGTACCCGTCGGGTATAACCATGTCAGTCATTGCCCTGCTTGAGTTTGAGAAACACTTCCTTCATCCTTTCCATGACAATTTCTGACAGATATTGCTCTTTGAATGCTCCAGTCAACTGTTCCCAAGTAGGCTGAAAACCAGTGTAGTTTGCCTTGAGGTAATTTTCCCACCACAGAGCTGCATCTCCCTTCAGAAGGTGCGTGGCACACTTTACCCATTCTTGCTCAGGAACATCAGCAGTCACCAGTAACCTTGACATCTCACGCAACCAATCACCTGCGTCCAGAGGCTGATCAAACACCTCAAAGTGGCGTGGGTTGAACTTCAGGAAACTCTTGATGTCTCCTCGCTTGGGAGGTGGAGGTAGCGGAACAAACTCATTCCTCCTCACGCTTTCTTCGAAGCGCTGCTGGTTCTGTTGCATTGTTCCCAAGGCATTGGCAATGCTTGCCAACGCAGCCCCCAGTTCAGGTGGTATGTCCTCCTCAGAACGGCGTGGTGGTGCCATCCTGTGATTGATATAAAACACAAGTCAGTACCATAATGGAAAATAATAATAATCCAAAATAGTACCAAAATGGAATTAACCAAGATTAAAGGATACAAATTACTAAGATGATATTAAAATATCAACAAAGTTCAAAGCACCTAGACGATATTAAGCATATCGCACACGACTGAACAAGGAGTGTGGTACACAAGCTAACAAAGAAAATATTTCCGCAAATTTCGACATTACAATACCACTATATGCGCAAAACTCACTTAACGAATCAAGATTAGTAACTCTACCAATTCAATATACAAAAGCAAATGACAAGAGTAGTGGTATGGTCGCGGCTCCATCCTGCACTCAAATCATTACTTCACACATGAATAAGTAAAACACATATCCCAACACCTTCTTCTTAAGATGAACCTAAAGATTAGTAACTACGGAAACGAACACTCCAAACAAGATAACGTCGGATAACAAAGAGTCAGACATATCGCACCGGTATACAACAAATCAGATAAATCGCGTCGGTTTTCAACGGCCTGTCGGTATGGAATGTACCAACAGTTGATAACCAAAAGGCAGATAGTGATAACATGTTGGATGCAACAGATAGACAAGGAATTCACACACACACAACCTATGGTACTACGGAACCCATAACACGTGAATCCTAGTTTGAATTTTAGAAGAGGATTGAAAACGTTACACTTCCTTACCAGAAAAGGGTGGGTGGGTGGGTAAGGAGAAAAATGGAAGCATTCCTACTCTCGCGTTTTGTTTTTCCCTAGTATACATAGCTACCAAAATATTTGCTAGACTGACAACGACCATTTGGCTGAGACCCTGAAGGGCGGGATGGCTCTGATACCAATTGTAACTACCTCGGTGAATTACGCTCTTAGTTACATGCCTGGATGAGCGAAAGTGGTTAAAATAGTACGGTGGGGCCCAGGGGCCACTCACAGGTAGACCTTTCGGCCGTCCTAACCACTTTCAGAACATCGGAACAAGCGGCGTAATAGGCAGGCGAAGGGATCAACTACATACACAAGTGAGTATGTATGCAAGCCACATACAACAGCCCTCAGAGCCATTCCATCTAAAAGAAATAGAAATATTGCAACGCCATATGGCAAGATCCAAATATCCTAGATAGATATAATAGTTTAGGATATCTCCTCATACATCAAACATCAGAGTATCAGGCGGAAGAGGAAAACAAGACCCGAGTACGGATAAGAAGCAAATCAGCATAAGATGCCACATAAATAAACACATCCCGCCCACAGATCTCACGGATCCCCATTCCCGGAATCTCTACACCGAGTGATCGTTGCCAACATCATCCGTCTCCTCCACCCAGTATCCATCTTGCGAATACACCTGTTCATCTGAATCAAACAATTTATCGTGTGAGACCCTAGGGGTACTCAGCAAGTCTTTATGCCTCTAAAGGGGACATAAACCTGGGGTGACGCAATTGCAGCAAAAGATAATAACTAACAAGTCTATACATACTCGCTAACCATCCGCCTAATCAATGATAGACGGATGTCCGTTAATTAGTAACAACAGTTAGAACAGTATAATTAACAGATCCATCCTCCTTCTCGCTTACCAACGAGAAAGTGGACGAACAATCCATCCGTTGGCAGTTTTATTAACCATTCCATGAGTATTGCACTATTTACTAGTCAAGCACTTAGTCAAATTAAAAGCGGTACTTTAGTTATACTTGCCTATGATCGAGAAACTGTGCTCCAAGTCGTCCATAACTGCGGACACGGCTTTTAGAAAGATTTACCCTGCAGGGGTGCACAAATAGCAACACACACTCGATCAACCTCGGAAAAACCAAATCAAAACCCAACGAGGCATTCACGACAAAGCGATCACAGGATTCAGAAATATTTCAGGGGGCCACCCCATTAAGCTACCCGCAACGAAGTTGGCCGGCTCCGAGATGGACCCAAGGTTTGCGTCAATGGTTGTAAACGACTGGGAACCCGAAAGTGTGACTGGGCTTGTCGATACCGCGAAAACACTCCGCATCCAAAACCGTACAGGTGCTCCACACACAATCTTAAAGAAAACAGTAAAGCATGGCATAAGTACAGGATAGTAATAAAGCCCCAAACTACTTGTGGCCCCAAGAAATAAGAACGAATCAAGCTCTGGCTCACGGGGGTCCATAAGGCCTCCCGGATGTGGATAGTGCAAATAGTCAAGGAACAGGAATCAAGTACTCGGGGTCCTACGGGACACAAGTGAGCATGAAGAACCAAATAGCAGATATTGCTCATCGGTGCCTCTTTCATTAGTTATCTCATTACTACTCAGGTTAAGTTGTTTAAGTACCTCGTTATCCATCAGACACTCACATACTCTACACATGTTGTTCTACGACTCGCATGACTCAAACAACTCCTGTAGTAATGGCTCATGAGATGGGGGAACAAGCTCCAGTGGGGTTTAAAAGTAAAGGCTATGCAGTACTTGGGATTCAATTTAATGCATTCGCGACTCAATGATGCAAGAATAAGATAGAGGCAATAGGTACTATATGTATGCAAGCATGTGGTAGTGCTTGCCTGGCAGCTCAGTTGAAGCGAGAGTCGGATCTGGGTAGTGCTCCTGGGATTCCTGATATATCCCCTACTCGACGTCTATTCGAAGAAGAACTAAACAAACAAGGGCCAACATAAATAAAGTGCACAAGCATATGAATTAAAATGCGACAATCAAACAAGCATGCCATGATGAATGATGCACAATTTGCATGGCAATAATGTAGCATGGCATGGGTGAGGTGTGGGGTACAAGATTAAAGCATTTTATTGAGTTTTTAGTCCGGTTTGCTCTCATATAAGTTGCTGTCCACTTAATATTTATATGATGCATGCTGCAATTCAGAACATGGAATGCATAGTTAGAACGGCCTCGTCGCGCTGATCGATTTAGACATATTATTTGTCAAATTTGGAGTTATAGATTTAAAGTTATTAATTATTTAAAAAAAAGGGCATTTTATTGTAATTTTAATCATCTCGAAAATTTAAATTGCTCAAACATTATTTTGAATAGCATATTTGAAATCCTCACATTTTTCTGATTCCAAAACATATATCATTTGTATTATTTGGATTTATAATTTAAAAGTTATTAAAAACATATTTAAATTTATATTAAACATTTTCAGAAATGGTTTTGTTTAAACAGAAAAGTTGACAGACTTCGTATACCCAGCACCGCCTAGCCTCAGACGCAGACATGTGGGGCCATGCTGAGCTGGCGAAAAACTGCACGTAGCAACCTTTTGCACCGCTGAAATGTATAGCCAAAGCGGGCCGACAAAGGGGTTGGGCTCAGCAGGCCCACGTGATGGCGACCAGAGGAGTGCCACGCGCAGCCGGTGGATCATGGTTGATGATTACCGGGTACCCTTTTGTAAAACGCACACAGCGTCTGGCAGGTGGTCCCGTGAGGATTGCGGCTTGAGGAAAAATAAAAGGGGGGGGGGGGTTGTGCAAGGTGCGCACAACACTGTGGATCTTCTCTGTACGACGGACAGATCCGTGCGCGGCAGGGGACGGTGCGCGGCGACGGGGATCGAACCCGCGACGCGGGCACGCGCGCAGAGGGGCGGAGCCAGTGCGATGGGTGTGGGGGTGTTGACAGGAGGGCGGCAGGCGGCTGGTTAAGGTACAAGGCCAGAGACGGGCAGACGCTTATGCCGGCAAGACTGAGAGAGTGCTCGGCACAACGCCTGGTGAGGCTAGGCAACGATGGTGAGAGAGAGGGTGTCAGAGGGGACGGTTGGCTCACCGCGGGGAGGACGGTGGTGACAGATCGGCTCGGGGAGGAGCAGGGCGACGACGAGGCAGACGACCAGCGAAGTTTGGGTTTTCGGGCGGTGCGTCGGTGTTCGGCGTGTACTGGCCTTCTCCTCCTCGGTGGGGTGCTCTTGGTGATGCCATGACAGAGAGGGAGTAGATAAAGATAGGGAGAGGGGAGAGGTGCCATGGGGGATCGGGGTAGAGAAAAAGGTGGCTTCAGCCACCTTTTCCTTCGTCTCCCTCACGTGCTCGGCGTGGGAGACCATGGCAGGGGCATGATGTGGCTGCAGGTGGGCCAGAGTGAGGAGAGGGCTCGGGTGTAGGGCCCCTTTGGCAGGGAGAGAGAGAGGAACCGAGAGAAGAGAGGGTCGGGTAGCTAGGGTAGAGGGCTCGGGTTAGGGTTAGAGATAGAGGGGTAGATGGCAAGGGGTGGGTCCCCGTTGGCAGAGAGAGAATGAGAGAGAGAGCAGCTAGGAGTGCTCGGCATGGGGTGGTTGAGCATGGGAGGCTCGGGTAGGGTTTATATTAGAGGGGGTGGTTCGGCTAGCTAGAGAGAAGGGGGATGGTTAGGGTGGTGGTGATTAGGTTTAGCTTAGGGTTTTGCATACCCACATGGTCAAGCAAGGAAGGGTGAAGTGATGAATAAGGAGGGAAGGGGTGAGGGGTGAACTTGGTTGAAACATGATGATGGTGAATAGCAACACAAGAGAGAGAGATGTTTAGGGTTTTAGGTGCACAAGGCAAGGATAATAAAGACCAAGATGGTGAGGGTTTAGGGTAAAAGCAAAAGAAAAGAGCCACAAGAAATGAATCCCAAAGGACCATGATCCACTCAATAATCAAAGTAAAAACCAAAAGAATGGGATGGTGAGGCTTGTTGCATGGCCCATGCAAAAGCATTAAATGCCATGTTAGTTTTTGTGAAAACAAAATAATAGTCCTGGCATTTATACACATGCATTCCCAAAATATGGAGTAAGGCCAAGCTAAAAGAATTAGAAAGAAGGTTCCATGTGGAGTAGATGGAGGTGATCATATTTGAATATACTTGGGACTTGCTAGTGTGTATATTCCACTAGATGTTTAATAGTCTCAAAAATATTCCAACATGAGCATACATTCATAATAATCCATATGGAAACTATAAAAAGGGGTTCCACTCACAAAGCATGCAAAGGTGGCCCCACATATTAATAATGTGGAAACATCATGATGCTAGTGTGAGGGCATGTGGAAAGTAGAAGTGGATCCATCCCAACCCACATGAGCTAGATTTATATACTAAAGGAAAAGTATAGTTCATGGTTAATTGGGATGGTGGAATTATAAGGTGATGAAAAAGAAAGGTGATGGAGTTGAATAAAAGATATGCCCCCAACTCAACTTGGGCATCAAGCATTATCAAGAACCAAATACAATATATCAAGAGCCAAATACAATTACTAATGCATATGAGAGAAGAACCAAATGAAAAGGGTTTTATATGATGCTCAAATGCAAGGTGGCATGATGACATGAGCATGATATAATTATGATGCAACAATTATATGTAGGAAGTAGCGATTATTTTACTAGACCATGTAGCATTACATATGTTAGACAGATGGGATGCTACAACTCTCCCCTACTAAACAGGAATCTCGCCCCGAGATTCTAGGAAGAAGAAGAAGACACGAAGAGGGTAGGATACTTGGCACAGAGCTCATCCTCGCGTTCCCAAGTGGCTTCATCAACGGAATGGTGTGACCACTTCACCTTGCAGAACTTGATGGACTTGTTGCGAGTCCTTCTTTCTGCGACTTCTAGGATTTTTATGGGGCGTTCATGATAATACAGGTCTTCTTGGAGATTGATAAGCTCAAGGTCCATGGTCCTGCCGGGATCTTTGAAGCACTTCTTGAGTTGAGAGATATGGAAAACATCATGGACCTTGAGTTTTTCAGGGAGCTCAAGAGCATAAGCAACTTCTCCTCTTCTTCCATGAATTTTGAAAGGGCCGATGTATCTAGGAGCCAGCTTTCCTTTGACACCAAAGCGGTGCGTGCCTCTCATGGGAGGACACGAAGGTAAACGAGATCACCAGGGACATACTCCATGTCCGTGTGCTTTCTGTCATAATTGCTCTTCTGGCGACTTTGAGCAATCCTCAGGTTTCCAAGAATGATGTGAACCTTCTCCTCCGCTTGAGTTACAATGTCGGGGCCAAACAATGTTCTTTCACCTGTGCCCGACCAACCAATCGGAGTTCTGCATTTGCGACCATAGAGAACCTCAAATGGTGCCATCTTTAGACTTTTCTGGAAGCTGTTCTTGTAAGAGAATTCAGCATAAGGAAGACATTCTTCCCACTTCATGCCGAAAGAGATAATGCAAGCACGGAGCATATCTAGTGATATGTGGTTTGTGAGAAGAACACACATGCAATGACACTAGTGATATGTGGTTTATGAGAAGAACACACATGCAATGACTCTAACTGTGGTTAATGAAAAGAGCAGACATGCAATGACACCGGTGGATCCATGTGTGGTTAATGAGAAAAACACACATGTAATGACACTAGGTGTGGTTCATGATATGGTTTGTGGGAAGAACACACATGCAATGACTCTAGCTGTGGTTCATGAAAAGAGCAGACATGCGATGACTCTAACTGTGGTTCATGAAAAGAGCAGACATGCAATGACACCGGTGGATCCTTACGTGGTTCATGGGAAGAACACACATGCAATGACACTGGTGGATCCATGTGTGGTTCATGGTAAGAACACACATGCAATGACACTAGTGGATCCATGTGTGGTCTGTGGGAAGAACACACATGCAATGACACTGGTGATATGTGGTTTGTGCGAAGAACACACATGCAATGACTCTAGCTGTGGTTCATGAAAAGAGCAGACATGCAATGGCACTGGTGGATCCATGTGTGGTTCATGGGAAGAACACACATGCAATGACTCTAGCTGTGGTTCATGATATGGTTTGTGGGAAAAACACACATGAGATGACTCTAACCGTGGTTCATGAAAAGAGCAGACATGCGATGACTCTAGCTGTGGTTCATGAAAAGAGCAGACATGCAATGACACTAGTGGATACATGTGTGGTTCATGGGAAGAACAAACATGCAATGACACTGGTGGATCCATGTGTGGTTTGTGGGAAGAACACACATGCAATGACACTGGTGATATGCGGTTTGTGAGAAGAACACACATGTAATGACTCTAGCTGTGGTTCATGAAAAGAGTAGACATGCAATGACACGAGTGGATCCACGTGTGATTCATGAGAAGAACACACATGCAATGACTCTAGCTGTGGTTCATGAGAAGAGCAGACATGCGATGACTCTAACTGTGGTTCATGAAAAGAGCAGACATGTGATGCCACCGGTAGATCCATGTGTGGTCTATGAGAGGAACACACATGCAGTGACACCGGTGGATCCTTACGTGGTTTGTGAGAATAACACACATGCAATGACACTGGTGGATCCATGTATGGTTAATGGGAAGAACACACATGCGATGACTCTAGCTGTGGTTCATGAAAAGAGCAGACATGCAATGACACTGGTGGATCCATGTGTGGTTCATGGGAAGAACACACATGCAATGACACCGGTGGATCCATGAGTGGTTCATGGGAAGAACACACATGCAATTACATTGGTGGATCCATGTGTGGTTCATGGGAAGAACACACATGCAATGACTCTGGTGATATGTGGTTTGTGAGAAGAACACACATGCAATGACTCTAACTGTGGTTAATGAGAAGGGCAGACATGCAATGACACCGGTGGATCCATGTGTGGTTAATGAGAATAACACACATGCAATGACACTAGGTGTTGTTCATGATATGGTTTGTGGGAAGAACACACATGCAATGACTCTAGCTGTGGTTCATGAAAAGAGGAGACATGAGATGACTCTAGCTGTGGTTCATGAAAAGAGCAGACATGCAATGACACTTGTGGATCCATGTGTGGTTCATGGGAAGAACACACATGCAATGACACTGGTGGATCCATGTGTGGTCTATGGGAAGAACACACATGCAATGACACTGGTGATATGTGGTTTGTGAGAAGAACACGCATGCAATGACTCTAACTGTGGTTAATGAAAAGAGCAGACATGCAATGACACCGGTGGATCCATGTGTGGTTAATGAGAAGAACACACATGCAATGACTCTAGCAGTGGTTCATGAGAAGAGCAGACATGCAATGACTCTAACTGTGGTTCATGAAAAGAGCAGACATGTGATGCCACTTGTGGATCCATGTGTGGTCTATGAGAGGAACACACATGCCATGACACTGGTGGATCCATGTGTGGTATGTGGGAAGAACACACATACAATGACACTGGTGGATCCTTGTGTGGTTCATGGGAAGAACACACATGCAATGACACTGGTGATATGTGGTTTGTGAGAAGAACACACATGCAATGACTCTAGCTGTGGTTCATGAAAAGAGCAGACATGCAATGACACTGGTGGATCCATGTGTGGTTCATGGGAAGAACACACATGCAATGACACTGGTGGATCCATGTGTGGTATGTGGGAAGAACACACATGCAATGACACTGGTGATATGTTGTTTGTGAGAATAACACACATGCAATGACTCTACATGTGGGTCATGAAAAGAGCAGACATGCAATGACACCAGTGGATCCATGTGTGGTTCATGGGAAGAACACACATGCAATGACACTGGTGGATCCATGTGTTGTCTGTGGGAAGAACATACATGCAATGACACTGGTGATATGTGGTTTGTGAGAAGAACACACATGCAATGACTCTAACTGTGGTTAATGAAAAGAGCACACATGCAATGACACCGGTGGATCCATGTGTGGTTAATGAGAAGAATACACATGCAATGACACTGGGTCTGCTTCATGATATGGTTTGTGGGAAGAACACACATGCAATGACTCTAGCCGTGGTTCATGAAAAGAGCAGACATGCGATGACTCTAACTGTGGTTCATGATAAGAGCAGACATGCAATGACACCGGTGGATCCATACGTGGTTCATGGGAAAAACACACATGCAATGACACTGGTGGATCCATGTGTGGTTCATGGGAAGAACACACATGCAATGACACTGGTGGATCCATGTGTGGTCTGTGGGAAGAACACACATGCAATGACACTGGTGATATGTGGTTTGTGAGAAGAACACACATGCAATGACTCTAGCTGTGGTTCATGAAAAGAGCAGACATGCAATGAAACTGGTGGATCCATGTGTGGTTCATGAGAAGAACAGACATGCAATGACTCTAGATGTGGTTCATGAGAAGAGCAGACATGTGATGACTCTAACTGTGGTTCATGAAAAGAGCAGACATGTGATGCCACCAGTGGATCCATGTGTTGTCTATGAGAGGAACACACATGCAATGACACCGGTGGATCCTTACGTGGTTTGTGACAAGAACACACATGAAATGACACTGGTGGATCCATGTGTGGTTCATGGGAAGAACACACATGCGATGACTCTAGCTGTGGTTCACGAAAAGAGCAGACATGCAATGACACTGATGCATCCATGTGTGGTTCATGGGAAGAACACACATGCAATGACACCGATGGATCCATGTGTGGTTCATGGGAAGAACACACATGCAATGACACTGGTGGATCCATGTGTGGTTCATGGGAAGAAAACACATGCAATGACACTGGTGATATGTGGTTTGTGAGAAGAACACACATGCAATGACTCTAACTGTGGTTAATGAGAAGAGCAGGCATGCAATGACACCGGTGGATCCATGTGTGGTTAATGAGAAGAACACACATGCAATGACACTGGGTGTGGTTCATGATATGGTTTGTGGGAAGAACACACATGCAATGACTCTAGCTGTGGTTCATGAAAAGAGCAGACATGCGATGACTCTAGCTGTGGTTCATAAAAAGAGTAGACATGCAATGACACTGGTGGATCCATGTGTGGTTCATGGGAAGAACACACATGCAATGACACTGGTGGATCCATGTGTGGTCTATGGGAAAAACACACATGCAATGACACTAGTGATATATGGTTTGTGAGAAGAACACACATGCAATGACTCTAGATGTGGTTAATGAGAAGAGCAGACATGCAATGACACCGGTGGATCCATGTGTGGTTAATGAGAAGAACACACATGCAATGACTCTAGCTGTGGTTCATTAGAAAAGCAGACATGCGATGACTCTAACTGTGGTTCATGAAAAGAGCAGACATATGATGCCACCAGTGGATCCATGTGTGGTCTATGAGAGGAACACACATGCAATGACACCGGTGGATCCTTAGTGGTTTGTGAGAAGAACACACATGCAATGACACTGGTGGATCCTTGTGTGGTTCATGGGAAGAACACACATGCGATGACACTAGTGATATGTGGTTTGTGAGAAGAACACACATGCAATGACTCTAGATGTGGTTCATGAAAAGAGAACACATGCAATGGCACTAGTGGATCCATGTGTGGTTCATGGGAAGAACACACATGCAATGGCACTGGTGGATCCATGTGTGGTCTGTGGGAAGAACACACATGCAATGACACTGGTGATATGTGTTTTGTGAGAAGAACACACATGCAATGACTCTAACTGTGGTTAATGAGAAGAGCAGACATGCAATGACACCGGTGGATCCATGTGTGGTTAATGCGAAGAACACACATGCAATGACACTGGGTGTGGTTCATGATATGGTTTGTGGGAAGAACACACATGCAATGACACTGGGTGTGGTTCATGATATGGTTTGTGGGAAGAACACACATGCAATGACTCTAGCTGTGGTTCTTGAAAAGAGCAGACATGCGATGACTCTAGCTGTGGTTCATGAAAAGAGCAGACATGTGATGCCACACTGGTGGATCCATGTGTGGTTCATGGGAAGAACACACATGCAATGACACTGGTGGATCCATGTGTGGTTCATGGGAAGAACACACATGCAATGACACTGGTGGATCCATGTGTGGTTCATGGGAAGAACACACATGCAATGACACTGGTGGATCCATGTGTGGTCTATGGAAAGAACACACATGCAATGACATTGGTGATATGTGGTTTGTGATAAGAACACACATGCAATGACTCTAGCTGTGGTTCATGAAAAGGGCAGACATGCAATGACACTGGTGGATCCATGTTTGGTTCATGGGAAGAACACACATGCAATGACACTGGTGGATCCATGTGCGGTGAGTGGGAAGAACACACATGCAATGACACTCGTGGATCCGTGTGTGGTTCATGGGAAGAAGACACATGCAATGACATTGGTGGATCCATGTGTGGTTCATGGGAAGAACACACATGCAATGACACTGGTGGATCCATGTGTGGTTCATGGGAAGAACTCAAATGGATTGACTTAGGTGTATCCATGTGTGGTTCATTGGAAGAACACACATGCAATGACACTGGTGGATCCATGTGTGGTTCATGGGAAGAACACACATGCAATGACACTGGTGGATCCATGTGTGGTTCATGGGAAGAACACACATGCAATGACACTGGTGGATCCATGTGTGGTCTGTGGGAAGAAAACACATGGAATGACACTAGTGATATGTGGTTTGTGAGAAGAACACACATGCAATGACTCTAGCTGTGGTTCATGAAAAGAGCAGACATGCAATGACACTGGTGGATCCATGTGTGGTCAGTGGGAATAACACACATGCAATGACACTGGTGATATGTGGTTTGTCAGAAGAACACATATGCAATGACTCTAGCTGTTGTTCATGAAAAGAGCAGACATGCAATGACACTGGTGGATCCATGTGTGGGTCATGGGAAGAACATGCATGCAATGACACTGGTGGATCCATGTGTGGTCTGTGGGAAGAACACACATGCAATGACACTAGTGATATGTGGTTTGTGAGAAGAACACATATCCAATGACTCTAGCTGTGGTTCATGAAAAGAGGATACATGCAATGAGACTGGTGGATCCATGTGTGGTTCATGGGAAGAACACACATGCAATGACACTGGTGGATCCATGTGTGGTCAGTGGGAAGAACATACATGCAATGACACTGGTGATATGTGGTTTGTGAGAAGAACACACATGCAATGATCTCTAGTGGATCATTACGTGGTTTATGAGAAGAACACACATCCAATGAACTCTAGTGGATCTATCTTGGCATAATTTGATGTATGCCATGATGTATTTCATTGTACAAGACACTCACTTTCCATTTTTATACTACTCAGTATCTTTCGTAGAAGCACAAACCTATGCTCACCCTGTCTGCTACTCCCTGATTGGTTATCACAGTTGTCACGCGGATCGTGCGCACCCACCGTTGATTCTGTGCGATCCAACGATGATCGTTGCACACATCGTGCCCTTCACAGTACAGCGTGAGACAACACGGACGTCTCCCTCGGCGAGACTTCTACAAGAAGGAACACGATGCCGTCCTTGGAAAAAGTCGTCGAGCGGTCATGTCATGTTTAATCAAGTCTGAAAAGCCTACTACTGCTACTACTATGCCACAACGCATGCGTCATCGAGTGCATGGTCGTCGATGGACAACTGCAATTTATTGCCACTTGATCTTAATAAGACATATCCCATTTTTTACGCAGCAGCTCTCAGTCGCCAATTTTAGGGTCGTGTCGAACTTCGTACATAGATATTGTGTGTGTGCCCTTTGCATGCGGCTCAATGCAGAACTGCCATGCATGGCCCGGGAAAAAAAATGTGACGTACCGTGCGCGTGTCGCGGTGCATGGTGCAGTCGACTACGCAGCGCGTTGCACGGTGGTGCAACGAAACGTGCCTTGCTTCTATCGACCTTAACTATAGAGCCCCTCTCCACACACCCACTCCCACTCTCGCTCACTGTCCCCACGCAACCCTCTCCACTGTCCCACCATCATCCGCAAACTCCCGAGAATACCCCGTCCGCGCCGGCGATGGCCGAGGAGGATAAGGTGGCCATCGTCGCCTCCGTGGCCACCGACGAGGAGGCCCCCGTCTCCTTGCCGGTCCCCCTCGACGCGTTGAAAGCAGTCGCTGTCCCTGTCTAGGCCCCAGTCGAGGCATCGATGGCAGCCGCCGTTCCCGTCCAGGCCCCCGTCCCACCTACCGACGGAGCCGCCGAAGAGGAGCCCCCCGCCGGGGAGGAGGCCCCCGCCGGTCACAAGCAGATCACGCACTTCTTGGGCACCTACGATCCAGATAAGTACATCACTCCGCTGAACCCCTACGACACCGGCATCGATGACCTATGGTCGGAGGTAACTAGGGTTTGCTCCCCTCCCCTGGTTCTTCTACTGTTTGTTAGAAATAATGGGCTAATCTATTTAAAATTTAGCTGGTATTGTCATCTTTAATATTCTGGAATTAATCATGGAAATTGTGCCTAATTATCCAACACCGTTCCCATCGTTGGATGCTAGATCTTGGTTTATTAGGATTCGCTTGTTCGCATTTCGATTGCTCGATCATCTTACACCATCTACTCTCCCATTTTCCTTTTCTTCTAATAGGTTTCCGGCAGCGACGTCTGCAGCGATGACGAGTCCATTCACACCAAGGCTCGCCAGGTGCTGAGGAGGCTACGGGCCGGCAAGTATGACAACTACCTCATGGGCCCCTACTACAGCTGCCCCTTCCGCAAGGGGATCGCCTACTGCTTGACGAGTCGCGCCGCTGGCGGCACCCACTTCAACACCTTACTGAAGCATGAAGAGGCCGTGGGCTCCGACATCCACAAAGGCGGCAAGCGTGAGATCATGAACATCAACGCCTACATCGCTGAACACCGGGCTCTCGGCATTCACCTCCGAAACCTCCAGCGGGTGTCCATCAAAGAGGGTCGCATGCCTCCAATCAGGCCCAATGCCCCCAAGATCAAGGGACTGGGTAGCAAGAAGTGGCGGAGGCGCCAGAGGGAGATGGAGGCGCTAGCGAATGAACCGGTTGGATGTCAAGTTGGATGTATCTGCATCTGTGGCGGCTGCTACTGCTAAGCAGCTTCTTTTGATTTTCTATATTTTGCTTGCATCCTATTTCTGGATGAATGCATCGAACCTCGTTAATCAACCTACTACTTTCTATCGCTATATCCTATTTAGCTGCACACAGCTATATCTACATTTGCTTTGTTTTCTGAATGAATGTATTCTGCCTGGTGTGATTTGCTGCTTTAGATTTGCTACCTGATCGGAGGCAAAAAGAGGTCCAAAAGGGAACGAATTATCGAAGAGAGAATCTTCTCTAGATTTGCTACCAATTTGGGCAAAATGAAACATATCTATTTAGCGAGAGAGGAAAAGGTTACTCTTTCAAACTGCCAATTAACGAGCTACTATCTTGACGAGGCCCCATCTTGACGTCTCCCTCTACAAGAAGGAACACGATGCCGTCCATGGAAAAAGTCGTCGAGCGGTCATGTCACGTTTAATCAAGTCTGAAAAGCCTACTACTACTACTACTACTACTACTACTACTACTACTACTACTACTACTACTACGCCACAACACATGCGTCATCGAGTGCATGGTCGTTGATGGACAGCTGCAATTTATTGCCACTTTATTTTAATAAGACACATCCCATTTTTTACGTAGCGGCTCTCAATCTCACTTCCAACTGGGGCCCACCATAAGAAGCTTGCACGCGCTAGCCGGAGGCCGAACAACTGAACTCGACGAGACCTAACGTCTCCGGTTCGTCGAGTCACTCACAGCCATCAACACATCCCTTTATCGAATCTATCACAACCCCACAAATCTCGCCATACAGCCACCTACCTTCCCCTCTACATTTCCACTTTTAACTATCGCCAATTTTAGGGCAGTGTCAAACTTCGTACATAGAAATTGTGTGTGCGCCCTTTGCATGCAGCTCAATACAGAACTGCCATGAATGGCCCGGGAAAAAACGTGACGCATCGCAGTCGCGGTGCACGGCAATGATCACATGTCAGCGTTGCACGGTGGTGCAACGGAACGTGCCTTGCTTCTATCCACCTTAACTATAGAGCCCCTCTCCGCACACCCACTCCCACTCTCGCTCACTGTCCCCACGCAACCCTCTCCACTGTCCCACCAGCATCCGCAAACTCCCAAGAATACCTCGTCCGCGCTGGCGATAGCCGAGGAGGATAAGGTGGCCATCGTCGCCTCCATGGCCGCCGGCGAGGAGGCCCCCGTCTCCTCGCCAGCCCTCCTCGACGTGTTGAAAGCAGCCATTGTCCCTGTCCAGGCCCCAGTCGAGGCATCAATGGCAGCCGCTGTTCCCGTCCAGGCCCCTGTCCCTGCTACCGACGGAGCCACCGAAGAGGAGCCCCCCGCCGGCGAGGAGGCCCCCACCAGTCACAAGCAAATCACGCACTTCTTGGGCACCTACGATCCAGATAAGTACATCGCTCCGCTGAACCCCTACGACACCGGCATCGACGACCTATGGTCGGAGGTAACTAGGGTTTTCTCCCATCCCCTAGTTCTTCTACCGTTTGTTAGAAATAATGGGCTAATCTATTTAAAATTTAGCTGGTATTGTCATGTTTAATATTCTGGAATTAATCATGGAAATTGTGCCTAATTATCCAACACCGTTCCTATCGTTGGATGCTAGATCTTGGTTTATTAGGATTCGCTTGTTCGCATTTCGATTGCTCGATCTTCTTACACCATCTACTCCCTCATTTTCCTTTTCTTCCAATAGGTTTCCGGCAGTGACGTCTGCAGCGATGACGAGTCCATTCACACCAAGGCTCGTCAAGTGCTGAGGAGGCAGCGGGCCGGCAAGTACGACGGCTTCCTCAGGGGCCCCTACTACAGCTGCCCCTTCCGCAAGGGGGACACCTACTGCTTGACGAGTCGCACCACCGGCGGCACCGTCTTGAACACCTTACTGAAGCATGCAGAGGCCACGGGCTCCGGCATCCACAAAAGCGGCAAGCGCGAGACCATGAACATTAATGCCTACATCGCTGAACACCGGGCTCTCGGCATTCACCTCCGAAACCTCCAGCTGGTGGTCATCAAAGAGGGTCGCGTGCCTCCAATCAGGCCCAAGGCCCCCAAGTCCAAGAAACTGGGCAGCAAGAAGTGGAGGAAGCGCCGGAGGGAGGAGGCGGAGGCACGGGCGCTTGCAGGATGTGCCTGCAGCTGCGGCGGCTACTGGTGCTGCTAAGCAGCTTGTTTCTAGCTATATCCTATTTCTGGCTGAATGCACCAAACCTCGTTAAGCAACCTACTTTCTATCGCTATATCCTATTTAGCTGCGCACAACTATATCTACATTTGTTTTGTTTTCTGAATGAATTTATTCTGCTTGGTGTGATTTGCTGCTCTAGATTTGCTACTTGATCGGAGGCAAAAAGAGGTCCAAAAGGGAACGAAATATCGAAGTGAGAATCTTCTCTAGATTTGCTACCAATTCGGGCAAAATGAAACATGTATGTTTAGCGAGAGAGGAAAAGGGCACTCTTTCAAACTGCTAGTTAAGAAGCTACCATCTTGATAAGCTACAAGACACATACATAAACATAACATAACGAGGGTTAAATTTATTTTACTAGTATCACTTGAGGCGCTAGACATCTTGGCAAGCTAACTGAGTTCCACAAAACAGAAACATAACACTGACAAGTAAAATTTAATTCACTCCTCATCAGACCACTTGAGGTGCTTGCCATCGTTCCTAGGCGATGAACTGCAACCGTTCCAGGTACTCCACATCTCACGAACTGCTTTGTCCCAATTGGCATCTGACTTGGCTTTCCTATCTTCAGCGTCCTGCGGCACAATTAGCGGTGCATCACAGGCCTGATTGTTACCGCTAGAAGATGCTGCCTCTTTGTTTGCCTCTTCAGCTGCAGCCTCTCACCGCTTCTTCACCGCAAGTTTCTTCACCGTCATAGCCTCTCTGTCAGCTGCTTCAGATGCAGCCAATTTCTTTGCATATTCAACTTCAAACTCAGCTATTCCGCATTTTCTACAAAGGGCTCCCCTAAGCTCATCTTCCCTCTTGCAAATAGGGCAAAACACGAGGTAACATAGAAAAAAATGGATCTTCTTGTACAGCTGGTAGGTCACGTAAGCATCTATGGCTGCATACTTCAGGTTTATATCGCATAACGCCACTGCTCCAGAAATCGTGCCTATCTGTAGGGAAATCTTCCTTCATTTTGTCGTACGACTCATCGAGGATTCTAGTTGTGAGTGATGCCATTCCATCCTTCTTCGAGCCCCCTAGGATCTTGACAAGACGCTGGATATCGATCCAGTTGTGCACAGGAATTATAATTTCCTCTTGATACAATTTCGAAAAATCAGTTGTTGTGTCGACAGTGCAGAAAACAATTCCCTTTTTTACAAGGAACTGGCGCAGCGCTGGACATTTCCTGTCAGTCCTAAAAGTATGTAGTTTGTCATCACCAAAATTTGTAACTACAAATATTTTGTCAATGCAAGATCATCATCTCAATATAATTTTGAAAAGTTTAGTAAATGCAAGATCAAGACTCTCAACATTGTATTGTCATAATTTATTCGGTTTTGCTATTTCTCAGTCGACTGAACGAGTTGCACATTTCTTTTAACTACGGTTGCACTTTTCTTAGGTGATTGAGACTAAAGAAAATCTTAGTCGATTGAGACATAGGCAAACCCTAATTTATTTGGTCCTAAGTAAAATCTAGTAGTTGCAAGATGAGCAAGTGGATAAAGAACAAGAGGAGAAAACCCTAAAAGCGGTTAGCTACAGAGAGCAGATCTACAAACCGGGAGAGGTGGTAGACGAGGATGTGTTTCCGCATGGCCAGTTGAATGACGGCGACTTCACTCCCTTCATATGGGTGCTCCGGGGTGTACTTGAGGTCCAATCCCACAAACTTGTACTCATCAATCCCAAGCCAACCCTCGTACATCCTCAGGACACGCACCACTGTCTCCTTCTTGTTGGTGTAGACAATGTCTATCTTCTTATTGTCATGGGTAGTGAAGCTTGTCTCTAGAGTGCGTAGATCTTCCATGGCGGCAAGGAGAAGACGGGAAGAAGATAGTAGATGACAGGAAGAAGAAGAGTGGTTTCTGCGAGGCAGGGGAATGGTGGAACCGTCAATGCGCTTTTATGGTAGGGGTTAACGATTGGGACGGAAGTCCAAGGAGAGACGCGTGGCGGTGGCCGTTCCAGCTTCTGAGTAAACAAAAAATAATTATAATACCGATACATGGGCCCTGTTTTGTCACGTCAATACACTGGGTAGGGGGTGTTGTCCTATCCACTGTGCCAACGCTGCAAGCCTACGTGACAGCCACCCTGCCTAAGCAACAGGAGCGACATAATGGCGAACTGACAGGGGGGTCCAACTTGATGCCCGTTAGCCTGATTTTTTGTATTGAAACGTAAAGTTGAATTCGTGCCGAAAAAGACCCTCTGAGTATTTGGCATACCAACTGTAGTCATCCTGGCTGATTTCAGGGAACTTGGGTACCGCGTTGCCTGTACACCCCAACTTTTGGGCCGCAAAATGATATTCTCCGCGTGCAGGCGACCATGGTTATCCATATGAGCGAACGCTGGGTGGTTAGATACAAGGCTGACGCGGTAGCCGACATGGTTCGGAACAACATGACCAAGATAAGATGTCCGTGCCGAACATGCAAACACCGGAAGTGGATCAACCCTGATTCCGGACAACTGGAGTCTCACCTGTTCACGCGCAGTTTCATGCCTGGCTTCTTAGTGAATGAGGAGCCGCCGGTAGATGGCGGTGGCCATGATGAAGAAGAGGCCGGGGCAGGGGAGAAGGCGAAGGGTCTCCTGGACATGGTCATCATGACGAAGGAGATGCCGACGAACATGATCATCATGAAGAAGGAGATGCCGGCAGACACGATCATCATGAAGGAGATGATGCCGAAGCAGATGGTGGTGGTAGCGGTGGAGAAGACGGGAGCACGGACATGCCACTAACTTCGGCCTTGCGAGACCCTCATCTTCAAGAAATACTCCTCAAGCAGTCGGCCAACACGAGAGCTGCAGCTAGAGAGAAAGCCAAGCTGGCACAGATGGAGGTAGACGGGAGGACTCCATTGTATCCTGGGTGCCGGCCCGAGGATACATGCTTGAGTATAACGCTGAAAGCTTTGGAGATGAAGGCGGAGCACAAATGGACCGACACTAGCTTCAACGCTCACATGAAGTTCTGGCACGCTCGTCTTCCCAAGGACAACACATTGCCAACAAGTATCAAGGAGGCGAGGAAAGTAGTTTGCCCACTAGACCTACCGTACATGAAGTACCACGCATGCATCAATGACTGCGCACTTTACCGGAACGAGTATAAGGATAGAACCACATGCCCGGTGTGCGGCCAGGGACGATACAAGAGAGGGAACAAGAAAGTTCCCCGAAAAGTGGTGTGGTACTTTCCTATCACTTCCCGTCTACAGCGGTATTTCGTAGACCCTAAGGAAGCAGAGCTGATGCAATGGCACGCGAAGAGGGAGAAGCCGGAAGATGATCCAGAGAAGGGAAAGACCCTGACACACCCCACGGACTCTAGCGAGTGGAATGCGCTGGACATCGACTTCCAAGATGAGTTCGGGCTTGATCCAAGGAACGTTAGGCTGGGCATGAGCACCGACGGACTCAGTCCCTTTGGCAACCAGAGTAGCACGCACAGCACCTGGCCCGTGTTTGTATGGCCGTACAACCCCCTGGTTATGCATGAAGCAGCGGTACGTACACATGAGTATCCTTATCTAGGGGCCAAAACAACCGGGTGTCGACATGCATCTGTATCTCGGGCTCCTGAAAGAGGAGTTAGCAACGCTGTGGGAGACGCCGGCACGTACGTGGGATGCCTACACTGGATATTATTTCGACCTGAGAGTTGTGTTGCTCACGACGGTGCAGGACTATCCTGGTTACAGATATGTAGCATGTCAGGTGAACCACAGATTCTGTGCATGTGTCAGGTGCATGGATAAGACCCCGCATCTGCAGCTGCCAAGGGATCCTGGGTCTTCGAAAACTGTGTTCCAAAGGACTCGAATGTGGCTCTGCAAGGATCACCCGTGGAGAAAACGTGGAGACCTGTTCAATGGAAAAGACGAGCTCGATAATTCCCCACGTCAAGCGTTGAGCGGCGAAGAAATCAAAGAGCTTCTGGACAATTGGGAAGAGTGCCCTGCGCTAGGAAAGAAGTGGCCGAGGGAACAACCATCACCGCTGCATGGAGTATGGAAGGCGAGGTCCGTTTTCTGGGACCTTCCTTACTGGAAGGTCCTCCACACGCCCCATAGCCTTGATATGATGCACATCACGAAGAACGTTACCGAGAGCCTGCTCGGCACTCTGATGAACATGCCGGATAGGACCAAGGATAAGCCGAAAGCAAGAAGCGACCTAAAATTGCTTGGCATTAAGAAGAAACTTCAGTACCCCGATAGTGACGATGCCGACGATGACGATGAACAGACGGAAGGGACCCAGGGTTGCCGCAAAAGGGCTAAGAAGAATGAGGTGGTGCTTAAAGCTGCATCCTTCACTCTAAGTGAGGAGGAGCTCGAGAGGTTTTTCCGTTGCCTCCTAGGAGTCAAGGTTCCCCATGGCTACTCTGGGAAGATAAGAAGATATCTGGACGTAGCAAAGAAGAGGTTCAGTGGGATGAAGTCTCACGACTGTCACATGCTGATGATGCAGATACTCCCCGTTGCGATCCGGGGGATAATGGACGAGCACGTCCGTGAGACGCTGTTTGGCCTCTGCAACTTCTTCGATGTCATATCTAGGAAGTCTATCAGTGTGAAGCAGCTCGGCAAGCTACAGGAAGAGATCATCGAGATACTACGCGAGCTCGAGATTTACTTCCCTTCCGCGTTCTTCGACATCATGGTGCATCTGCTTGTCCATGTCGTGGATGACATCATCCATCTCGGGCTGGTGTTCCTGCACAACATGATGCCGTTCGAAAGGCTAAATGGTGTCATCAAAGGATTCGTTCGCAACAGGTCCCGTCCAGATGGAAGCATAGCCAAGGGCTTTATGACCTACGAGTGCATATCCTTCTGCCAGAACTACCTAAGCACCGAGAACCAGGATGTCGGTCTGCCCACCAGGAAGCACCTCGGGAGGCGCGCTGGATTTGGTCACCGCGAGGGCTACTGCGCACTCCACGTCGGCATCGAACTCGAACACGCCGACTTTGATAGGGCAAACCGAGTCGCTCTACAACACATACAGTTGGTCGGCCCCTGGGTGGATGAGCACAAAACCTTAATCGAGCAGAAGCTCGCCAACCTGGGCAAGCCGAGGAAGAAGGGAGACGTAACCAGAGAGCACAACGCCAGCTTCACGGGGTGGTTCAAGAAAAGGCTACAGGAAAGTCCTACACCGACGCCTTATACTGAAGATCAGAAACTCATATTCTCACTCTCACAGGGCCCCGGGTGCAACGTTAGGACCTATCAGACATACGACATCAACGGCTACATATTCTACACCGAGGAGAAGGACAAGAATAGCGAATACCAAAACTCAGGAGTAACTATGCTATCATACGCTGATGACGAGACTAATGTCAAGGAAAGATTCTATGGAAGGATCGAGGAGATATGGGAACTCGACTACTGCGGAGTGACGGTGCCGATGTTTCGTGTCAGATGGGCCAAGAGCGTCGAAAAAGATGGCCGGTTTTTCACCACCATGGTTATACCCGATGCCAAATCGAAGAACGCCTCCATGAAAAATGAGCCATGGGTGCTCGCTAGCCAAGTTAACCAATGCTTCTTCATTACCGACCCGGCAAATCCAAGCCGTGTTGTCGTGAGGAGGGGCAAGAGGAGCATCATCAGAATGGAAGGACCCGCCAACAAGCAAGACATCGGCAAGAACGGCGATCCCAAGATCGAAGAGGAATTCGACAAGTACTTCGACAAGCCAACTACTTATGCTAAAGTAAGAAGGAAGACCACCCTACCGGCTAAAGGTTACCCGTACACAAGAAGAAATCTCAAGGTGGCCGGCCTAAAGTATTCTATCGCGAAGAAGAAGGGCAAGAAAGTTGTTGTGAAGAGACACTAGCTACCTCGGAGCCAACTTAGCGGGTTTTGACGCCTTTTTTTGTACTAATTAATGCACATGTGTGCTTGCACGCCTGCATATATGTATTACTTTGACAAACTAATGTATGCGGATATTGATGTGGGTGTGACAGAAGCATATAATATAATATCGAGGCAAATATATTAATTCTTGTTTTTAATAGGCAAATATATTAGTTCTTGCCTTTAATATAGTATTACCATCCTTAAAATATTTTTTAAAATGTCAAAAAAAAAGATGTGGCAGCTAGCAATCGAACCTAGCCACCCTAGGTTCAGAACAGAGGAGCAAGCGCTAAACCAGTGTGGTAAGCAATTCTTTCTGTCAAACAACAGCGCAACATGCCTTTTGTATCATCTCCAACAATTCTATGGCGCATATCTGAACATATGCGCCACAGAATTCTTTGACTTAATGTTTTGATGAGGCCTCAATCTCATTGCCCCCTTTTCCCCAAATCTCTAAGTCAAATCCCACAGAACCCTAGCACGCCCGCCGTGCCACGCCCGCCGTGCCGCGCTCGCCTTGCCTCGCCGCCATACCCACCGTGGCCTCGCAGAGCACCAGGAGGAGGAGGCTTCATCGTCCAGGAGGAGGAGGTGGAGGCTCTCTCGTCCAGGAAGAGGAGGCTTCGAGGTGCTGGAGGCTAGCGGCGCCGCCGTCGCGCGTTTCCTTCATCCCTCGCTCTCGCGTCCCCTTCAACTGGTAAGCTGTTCCCTGCCCCATCTCTCTCTCTCCCGCCGTGTCCCTATGTGGATTTGATATTTCCTGTGGCGGTGGATTGCTGCACTTCGAATCAATGTCCGATGAATCGGTGCAAATCACCTTGCAGTTTCGCCTGATGAACTGCGTATCCTTCCTGGCTATTATATGCATGATCTTCTGTGCTACTATGTGCGTTTGTTTGAGTGGTAGAACCAACACATGATAAAATAAATAACAGGGTTTTAGTTGTGAAGGTATTAGGTTTAAATTATAAACTAAAACAGCCAAAGTAGAACCTAAAATACATATCGAATTCGACTATTTGTAGCAGGGTGCATGTGAGCAACTCCCTCCTTTCCAAAATATTTAGGTCATATGTGTTTTGTATTTATAGTCAATTTTATTTGCGTCTGGCCAAGATTATAATAAAAAAATCAATGTCTATAATACTAATAATTACACTGCATACTTATACTGATATTGATTAGGTATTGTAGATGCTCATATATTTTTCTGCAGACTTAAGACAAAAACTGATACTATGACTTAGATTTTGGAAAATATAGAGTAGTTACTTGGTATATCCACTTTCCTATGGATCCACATGTGTTGTAGGAAAACTGCATTTCAACACCACACTACAACGTACCTCTATTTGAAAATAAATGACATCCTAGCACAACTGTACGCAAATGCATCTAATGGTATCAAGTGTCAATATGTGGAGATATATATACGTATATCTTTGTGAGGAGATATGTATTGTGACTAGTTAAAACAAAATAATCATCATTAGGTTTTTTGTTGGAATCATGTAGAAATTGCACCTCTCGAAGACTATCATATCTCATTTGTTATGGCCAGAAGATCATGCATATACTAATCAGAAGTTGTTGAATGTGTTGAATGGTCCCCGGATTTCCTTCTCATGCAAGTCAATAAACCATTTCAGCCTGAATACTTTGAGAGACAAAATGCAGGGACACGGTTTCGGTTCATTTTCTAATGGATCATACCTGGTCCAGATGATACTCACTTATTGTTGTCTACAATAATAATCCAGTCCAAATCCTTTGGCCATGCAGTTTCTTTATAATGTGTCGAGATGGTCAAGATTAATTCTTATACTCCTACTATACTGAGGGAGATGGAATAAATTATGGTATTGTTTGGTTATATTTTGTCAATATAGTGTTGGAGCTGGGCAGCTGGCAGTGTACATAAAACATAGTGGTTGATAGATAATGCATTGATAGTAGGTAATGGAGACACTTGCACTGAATCTAGTAGTGGCATGAACTCTGCTCTTGATGTTACAAACATATCTACTACTTAGATAAATTAAATTACTCACTTGTGATGAAAACATAGAACAGACTCTAATGTCAATTATTATTGGAAATTTCTGTGACACCGACTTGCCAGAATGTGATTACTTTCGGTGAAGAAATTTTTGCAGGTGAAAACGATGCTGGTGGCGCTTCTATACTGTATACTGTCCATGCTCATGAAGTTTCTTATTCTTTTTCTTGAATGAAATTGATGAAAGTAGGTAGCAGCACAACGACGTGCACCCTCAGTTCGCGATAGACGAGGTTCTAAATATTATGGATATTTGACCAACGACCATATGTGGCTATGGAGCACAATTTGTGCTTTTTTGTATGTGAAATGTTTGCAGGGAAATCACCCGAGCTGCCCATTTCTCCTGAAATGTTGATTTCGATCCATTTCGGTCGAGAAATGGGGCTCATATGTCAAAAAATTAGCGAAGGTCATGCCGAATTTTTTGGTCGACACTTAGTAATTTTTTGACATATGAGCCCCATTTCTCGACCGAAGTGGAAGTGAATTGACACTTCGGGAGAAATGGGCAGCTCATTTTAAATATTGTCAACAATAATTAATACTAACTTCCTTATTTTAATTTGTTTAGAAGTGTGCAAACATGTCGGCCGCCGATGGGGCCGGCACTTCTAAGGCCGCCATGAGCGTCGAAGACCAAGCCAGAGCGGCGAACCTCACTTTCTGGGAGGCGGCGGCGCAACACAAGGCGGCGGAGTCTCAGCATGAGGACGTGGCAGCTACTGCGGGCCACGATGGGGATGATGAGCAAGAGGGGGACGAGGACTACCGGATAGATGAAGCCGAGGAGGAGGATGCGACCACCTCGGATGGTGGAGGCCGCACGACCGATGGCGAAGGCCGCACGACCAATGGCGGGGACCGCACGGATGGCGGTAGCAGCAACCCGTCCGTTAAGAAGAATAAGAAGCCGAGGAAGGATCGGAAGCCGCAAAAGCCCGCCGACACCACCGACGAGATCACTCTGGTCTCGGTAAGTGGCCTTCCGTTGGAGCCTCCGGATGTTGCCGCCGGGTACGGCATGCAACTCGGGTGCATCATCCGGGAAAGCATGTCGATCAACACGAAGCACCTGAGAAGTGAAGCGAACGAGCGGTTGGTGGCGAACTGCCATAAGAAGCTTCACCGACGGTACAAGTTCCCAGCCCCGTACACCGACAAACTGGAAAAATCCAATAAGGTGAACATGTTAGCCATCATGAAGATGGCCAATGCCTTGAGAAGCTGGAGAACCAGGGTGAAGAACAAGATCGTGAAAAAGGAAAGCTGGGAGAAGATCAAGAAGGGTGAGCCCATGATCGACGAAGACGAGTTCAAGATATTCAAGGCAGAGATGGAGACTGACAAAGCGAAGGCATGGACGGAGTGGGGTCGGGAAATGCGGTAACAGAACATAGGTAACCACCGATGTGGAAGCGGCGGTTATAGGGGAAAGAAGGCCATATGGGCAAGGGAGGACGCCGAGGTTGAGCGTCTCGGGAAAGAAAACCCGTTTTTAAAAACCATGGACGAGCAGACCTGGAACTTTGTCCGGGCCCGCTACTATCTGGACAAGGATTCCAAGGAATTCGTCACCAACGATGATGATGTGAGGAAGTTTGAGAATAAGCTGGTAAGGAATTTACCCGCGGTCCATTTGCTTTCATTTTGAATAATGAAGGAAAGTTCCTAAATGGGTTCACCTTTCCTTATCTGCAGGACGCTGAAATCAATGCTACGCGCGAGGCGCCGGACTCGTCGTCCTAGGGCTCGACAGAGCCGTGGGACACGATTTTCAACAGGGTGACCAACGCCTTCAAGGGGAGGCCACAGTCCGAGCTGCCCATGTCATTTGGCTGTATCTCTAGCTTTGGTACGAGCACAAAGTTTCGCGAGTACTACAGCGAGGAAGCCAAGAAGAGAAAGGAGAGGTGGACCCAGTCGGCAGCTCATGATCAAGCCGAGAAGGAAGAGCTGAAGCGGAAGATCGTGCATCTGGAGGCTAGTAAGGTGGACCAGGACGAGGTGAACGCGATAGTGCAGCAGAAGATCCTCGAGATGCTACCCCCTCGACTGATGGAGGGGATAGCAAAATGGAATGCGGACGATCAGGTGGGGCCGATATAAGTGCCTAGCACCGGCGGCAGCACCTCGAGCCACCAAGTGTCGCCAGACATGGTTACCCCGCCGCCCTCCATCCCTGCGGCGCAGCCGATGGAGTTGGATGCGCCGGAGCTGCCCCCTCCTGCCGAGACTACCAAGGCGCAGCAGCCGGCGGCGGTGCTTGCTAATGCACCCGAGACGGAGAAGAAGAAGGATCAGCCACCGGCCGCCCGTGTCTCGACATTAGCCAAGCTCGGCGCCCTCACCAAGGTAAAATAAGTAGTTAGTCATCATGCTCTACTTAATGCCTTTGATTGGCTGCCATCTCATGATACATATCTGTATGCCTCAGGACACTCTGTGCGTGCTCCTGCACAAGGTGCCCGGCGGCGAGTTGAAGGATGTTGCCACGGGCAAGCTAATACAACCGGCGAACCACACGATGCACCGCAAGCCCATGGACGATGCCGTGATACGCGTCGAGTTGGGTCGGGTGTTGGGGGGGTGCGAAGACATGGACCCTCCCATGCAACCTCCGGGAGCCAACGAGCACCTAACCCTGGAAGGTTGCCATGGCTATCCCATGATTTGGCCAAAGACCCAGATTCGTATTGGGTCTCGCTCCACCGGTGCCACCTCGGTCGTCCAGCCGCCAAGGACGAAGCCTCCTGCTGCACCAGTCGTTGTTGCCGCCACCACAAGCCGTCACCAGAGACTCTTGGGAGCATCTGCACCGGCGCCACAAGCAGCCAAGGGCGTGGTTGCTCCTCGACCACCATCGCCCCCGCCTAAAGGCAAGGCCGTGGCACCGCAACCGCCATCGCCACCACCCCAGGATGACGTGGACATGGCAGCCTTCGATGCCAACATCGAGGTGGATGATGATGATGATGCACCAGTCGACGTCAATGCCTTCGTCAACACCGGCGCCAGCAAAGGACCATTCATGCCTCCTCTCGTTGAAGAACCATCATTCCGCGATCAAGCTAGCCATCCCAAGAAGCGCCTGGTCTTCCGTGGGTTTTCTCAGGAGACTCCTCCAGCCGCCGAGACACAACCTCCATCGGCTGGAATCATTTTCAGCCCTGACACACTCCACAGGACGACCGGTGACGGGTTAGCATCGCTAGTGGAGGCTGCTGATGCAAAGAGGAAGAGGGTGAGGAAGAGGCCGAACAGGAACAAGGACAAGGCTGCGAGCCAGCCCGCTTCGATCCGTTACCGAGACGATGTTGTACCACCCCGCGAGGATAGCTTGACCAGAGTGCACGAAGCTGGTCAGCCCATACTGCCTTCGGGAGCTATGATGACTTTGCATGAAGGTATCCTGACATTGGAGGGCCTCCTTCTCAAGGATAAGGACCCGAGTTACCCGGTGTTCACTGCAAAGGTGCCGGAGGACGTGGGCTTCATCACCGATGCCCTCGCGGATGTGTTCTTCATAGCCTACGAGGACATCTTCAAGCTGTTCCACTCGAGACAGCTGGACTATAACTTGGTCCACCTATTCGCGCTCAATCTGGCGATGAAGGTCAAGAGAGAGGACACCCTGTTCGTCGCGATAGCGGATCCCTACTACATGCGGGATAGCCAGCTAGAAGAAGGAACAAGGACCCGGGCCTGGGCAAAGTCCTACCTTCAGAAGCTATTGGTGGACATCAAGAGGAAGGACAACATCCTTGTGCCTTTCTTTCCCGAGTAAGTGTACACATCCTCCTACCACCGTCGTAACACATAAGTATTTCTTTCCATTGCTCTTTTCCAACATCTAATTCCACATTGTGTGTTGCACAGAGACAAGTACTGCATGCTCATCGTCCTCTCCACGAGGTATTCGCTTGCCACCTACTTCGACTCGGGGAGTGCGAGGAGGAAAAACTACGCCAGAGTAAGGAGTGTTCTGGATGATGCTATCGAGGGCTATGCCAATCAGGGAGGCCCCTTCAACTATAAGGGGAAGGCTTACAGGGACGATGGCCGACACAAGTTCAAGCACGTGTTCGAGTTCCCCTGTGTCAAGCAACCGTCTAACAGTGTGAAGGAGGCCTTCTACGGTTGCCATCGCCTCAAAGGGTTTGTTTGGGATTGCGAGATGCTAACGCTGCCATCTTCTCTCCAAGGATGGGCCCAAAAGTTGCATGGGATCAGTGACCCTGATCTCAGGGAAGACTTCCATGATACGCAGGTGAAGCTGTCACATATCATCATGGAACAAGTCAACACACGTGGTGGGCTCTTACACCAGCCCAGGTCGTTCACCAAGAGGGAGATCGAAGCCCGCCTCAAGGCACAGGGTGACTTCAGGACGTGGACGCATTTAAAGACATGTACCTGCCGCGCCTACGAGGAGAAGGCTACTTGACCGAGAGAGCGTGTGTATCGGTGGACATGTAGTGTGTGTGTCGAAAAACTTAACTTCCCTAGCTTGAAACCGTCGTTGTTATTGTGTCAGACATGTTGTCGTGTTTCTTTCATTGTCATCGATGCATTGTTTTAAGTTTATGAATGCCTTGCTCTAATATTTGTCAACATATATATTTGCATGATGTACTAATATGCCTTGTCAATAAAGATGCCGACGTACGTTGTGTACAAGAGTCGGGTTCCAGGTGTCTATGAGGAGTGGGTGGACTGCCACCAACAAGTGGACAAGTTCAGCAGCAACAGCTACAAGGGATACGCGACTATAGAGGAGGCGGTGGCCAAGTGGAGGAGACACATGTGGAAGAAGAACCGGATGAAGATCTTGGTGCCGCTCCTCCTCACCGGCATCACGGTTACGGTGTACTACATTCTGTCCTAAGGTAGGCGGTGACAACATCGCGCGGTTGTAAGTTATGTGAGTGAGATGAACACTTGTGAAATATAATTGTACACTTATTCGGTTCTAAGTGATGTGATTGATGAACACTTGTGAACATTCGTGCTTGTTGATGTATTATATGTGAACTGGAACATTTGTACTGCTGTGTGCAGTTTTTCTGTGAATTTCTGTTAATTTTTGTGTATTTCCTGTAATATACCTGTATTTGTACCAGATTCTGAAAATTTCGAAATTCTGAAAAAAGGATTCTGTGGAGCATATGGCTATATGCACCACAGAATGTATCATAGAATTCTGTGGCGCATATAGCTATATGTGCCATAGAATCTGGGATAGAATTCTGTGGCGCATATAGCCATATGCGCCACAAAATTTGGAGAATTCTGTGGCGCATATGCATATGCGCCACAGAAATATAATTTTAGTGGCCACAATTTAGTGGCGACTACTAGATGCGCCACAGAAAGCATTTTTGGTGCGCCACTGATAATGTTTTTCCTATTAGTGCCAGCATGGGGGGGCCTCGTCCTCCGAGCCCATGCGGGCTGGCCGTGGAGCTGGTGTATGGCCGAGGCACTTCTCTTCTTCGATGGTGAGGCCGGCGGTGCTTCTCTCCTTCCTGTTGTAGCATCTCAAGCCGGAGCCTTACGTCCCCGCCTGCCCACTCCACGCCGCCCTTTGGGTGGGATTCGGTGACATGATCTATGGCCGGGTGAAAACCCTGCTATGTTGGAGCTATGCTGGAGCTGATTGCGGTGACCCAACATACCACTGCATATGTAGTACACTATATTCGTTGACATGACACCCACAGAACACCGTTCTGTAAATATCACATCCCTCAGAGTGGTACAATAGAAACATTGCGGGTCCAAATTACAACATACGCACTTCATTATTATTACAATACCAGAAGTTCGAGACTTCAAAAGATTCAAACTTACAAACCAAATAACTTATCTCATAAGTTTAGCGGAAGAACGAAAAAACACAACGGTAATAAAGACGTGAGCTCAACAACTTATTCTATAGAGTTCAGGCTGCTCGGCTCAACCTAGGTAACTAGAGTACGGCCTGACAACTACTCCGACTCATTGTCTTCAGCTCCATATTGTATCCCGTGTCCACTCCTTCAATTCCACCGGATAGGTCCGGCTCTTCATAGTAGACGTCGTTCTGGACCTCCGTAGCATACACTTGGTCCTCCTTCTGGCCCTCAAAGTCTAGCATGGGGTTTAAAGGAAAGGGTGAGTAACAGCATTACCCAGCAAGTTCACTATATGCAAGGTGGGAAGTTTGATGCTCTATCTACCACCTCGGACGATACGTCCTTGGTACTATGCAGTTTTGGTAAACATTTCTTCAAAGGTTGATTTTAATTATCAAAACTATGCCCATCAGCCTTCACAGGTTGACCAGAACTTCATGGGGTTCCTTTCCTGCCACGTTCCCGGAACAGGGAGTAACATTTCATAATTCTTACACTCTGCAGAGGTGTGTTGCTTTACCCATAAGAGACCAACTCCTTGTTGCACAACCAGGCGTACTTTCCCGTCCACAATTCCATGATGTGGGGCCTAGTAGATGATCCAAGCCAATCACTACCTCCTTCGTGACCCCTCATGTCCCCTTGGTGTATGCCATGCCCACAGCTTGAATTACGGCAATGGTTAGAACAGACCGTCAGATGCCAGAACTATCGTGCGACGTTGAGGGCTCCCACCCATATGCTGCATATCCTCTATGAATTACCAATAAATGCACGCTACGAGGATAACAACCACGACCTGGCCATCCGGATGCATGCAAGAGGAATAAGATACATCTGACTTCTCCGTCCCATTCCAAATCTTATGGTTAACGCATAATATACGGTGCTAGAATCACTGATGTCATGGGTTATTAAGTCCTAGTTGTTTTGCAATTAGAATCTTAGATTCCCCTGCAATTCTTAGTATTTATCATCACTTAGGATGATAATAGTATTTCATTTGTTTGAGAAAATACTTATTTTCTGTCTCCTTTAGAACCTAGGTGATAACACACAATTTTCAAATATTTTCATAAAGACTCTTCAAAGGACATGAGCAAGTTGTGAACTTGCCTTGTGACTGCAAGGTAGTGAAGTCGGATGCTTCCACCTGACCTTGAGCTCCGGTTTCTACAGAGAACCATTATTGCCCGGTAAGGACAATATTTAAAGAAGCAATATGCAATGCATAGTAATGTCATGCAATGGTTTATTATTTGCTTATTTGGGTGTTTTACCCTCTTAGTAAAAGTTTGCTATTTTCTTTAATTAATAAAAGGAAAGTAATATTTAAAGTCTTTGAAATTTACCTAAACATTATATTTAGTATTTTTGTAATGATTAGTATTATTTTAAGAGTTTAAAATTGAATTTATTTAATTTTTAACTCTTTAAAATATTTCACTAAAATTCCTTTAAGGAAATAAGACTTTATTTTTATCAAACTTAATGTACCTTTCAAAAATACAAACTAGCATTTTTCTATAATAGCATTCCCTTTTAGAATTATAAAAATGAATTTTATTCAATTTTATGTCTTTGCTATATTTTTTATAAAATCCTAAAGTAATATATGCCTTAATAATAATACTTTTAAATTAATTACCTAAAATTCCATTTGTTATTTTTCTTAAATAGAGGACATTTTAATGAGTCCATTGATATTTTATTTATATTTTTAGGATTTTTATTTTATTTCTTAGAACTATTTAAGTCCTAGGGGTATTTTGGTCATTTAACAATTTACTTAGGTTTTTTCCTTTTAAACTGGACCTATCCCATTGGGCTAGCCCAACCCTGACTCGGCCCATCTGGGCTGGTCAAACCCCTCTGGCACGAGCGGCCTAGTACCACTCGATATCTCCCCTTCTCTCTCGCGTTCACCCTCTGGCTCATCCCCGTAGAGCCGCCACGATGCCGACGCTATCGCTGCTTGATTCCTGCCTCCCTAGACCACTCCGGCCGCCGCCGTGGTGCATGGCGAGGTAGCCGCCGCTGCTCTGCCATCTGGTCCTGCTCGATTCGTCTGTAGGTCTCTCTCTTGTCCAGGCTGACTCCACCCCGAACCCTAGGGTTTGGGGGTTACCGACGATGTGGTGTTTCGCCGCCCCGGTGGTGCTGTGCTAGGCTTCTGGCGGTCCTGTGGTGCCTGTATGGTTGTGGCTGCCGTTCCATGGCTTGGCGCGGGTTGTAGCGCCCTTAGGTGCTCCCCGTGCCGCCGTGTGCTCTCGCCGGTGATTCTACTTCCTCTTCTAACTTTAGCGAGGACCACGGGTGAGTTCCTCTCTCTGTACCTCTCTTAATCTCTGGCTTACCTTGCTACTCTCTGAATGCTTGCCATGTATGAACCCTAATTATATCTTCCCACGGCACTAGGGTTCATCCCTCTGTTCTAGGGTTCATCCCTTGATGTCATGTTTATCTAAGGTGGTTTCCTACTGAATCTAGCTGTGTATGATTCACTGCTATACTGTGGTTCTTGGTGTTGACAGTTAATTCTGTCAGTAAGCTATTAACTGAACTTTTACTTACTGTCTTGTATTATGGCTATGATCTGGGTTGAGATTAATTCTCTGGTTATTATTGATATGGTTTGGTATGAAAGAATTAGAGTTGGATATTTAATCCAATTACTCTCTAATACTTGCAGATGATAGAATACAGATATGTCAAATATGATTCCTAATTGTGATGTTAGGAAAATGATTAGGTGTTCTTTTGCAAACATTGTATTATGGAATCCCTAGTAGAAATTGCTTGGTTAGGATAGGCCCTTGTGACACCCACATTTGAGTGGTACATAGGTTCATCCAAATACTGGACTGTTTTCTATTTGTGTTCTATAGTGCTTGAAGGTTACAGAACATTCTATTGGATAAATTAGCCTGTGATGCTGGTCTAAGGCAAAGCTATAGAAAAATAGCTGTTTTCACCTGCTGCTTCCTATCTCACATATCCTATGATGGATAATCCCTAAGTATGATTCCTACAGTGTTTAGGAAAATGATTTGATAGGCTGTTGTAAGAATAGTAGAGTGTATCCTTACTATTTAAGATGAACTTTATGTAGGGGTTCCGCGCATGAAAACAATAAATTTTACCCTACGCCCCTGAACCCCTGATGCTGCCAGGACCTATCTATTAGTAATACAGTAACGGGAGGGGCTTTTCGCGAACTTACCCTTGAAGACCGAAAAGCGTTGTCAACACTCAGGAGAGTGTGGTTGATGTAGACGAGCCGAAGCCGACCTCAAGGTCGTGATGAAGTCCTCGCGCTCCCTTGGCTCCAACGACTTGAGTGCCTCAAGTGCGACACCTCGCGAGGAGTTACACACGTCCGGTGCCTGGCAATGACTCCCGCTTCACCGATCCAACAGCAATTGCGGAAGTAGAGCTCCTGGATCCGAATCCCGCAACGCGACGGTGCTCTGCGGTGAAGATGTCTCTCGTCCGCACAGTCCAAACTTGGGACCACGGTCACGAGAGAGAGAGAGAGAGAGAGAGAGAGAGAGAGAAAATATCAATTGGAGGTCCTCCCAAAAGTGAGAAGACCTTTATTGATTATTGGGTGTATTTATCTGGTCAAATACCCCCACTATATATAGGGGGAGGGGAGGTACTACCTCCCTCAAAGTCCCGGGGTGGGACTAAATGAGAGGAGGGGGAGGGGAGGCCGCTGTCCAGCCCTAGTGGGACCCATGCGGGGGGGGGGGGGCTTGGCCCAGCTGTCCACCCCCTTACCCCTTCTCCCTCTCTCCTTTCCCTAATGGGCCCTCTCCTCTCCAGGAATTGGCCCATTAAGCCTTTTGACCTTTTAAATTGATTTTCTCTTTATTAAATAATTATGAATAAATGATTAAATCAATATTTAACATTCATTCACATATTATTCAACCTCCGTGGCTATGGAACACTTCCACCTCCACTCCGGACATCCTCTGGACTTACTGAAACCCTTTCGGTTTTCTCTCTACAATTCTTCGGCGATTCTACCGACCCTATAAACACTCTCTAAGCATCATCAAGCCCTTAAGCGTGATACCCCATGGTTCGGGAACACTCCAGACATGGTTGGGACACTCCCACACCAATGATCGACAGAGGGACCTGGATGGCCATGTGACCCCTGTGCGTTCCACGAAGATCTTTCATCATTTGAACCGGGACAGTCGTGTCTTATTCCATTTGTCTCTCTATACTTGCATTGCCCGAGATATGATCAATGACATCACCATGTCGTGCTCAATCTCGTTACCGAACAATGCTACTTGACTCGTTCCGACAAGTGATATCCCTATGATCAAATCACACGCTACACAACTATTGGATATAACCTCTCCGAGTGGGCCCTTGAGTATCTTCCCGTCACATGGACGGACAAATCCCGCTCTTGTCATATATTGCCTCTACGATTTCCTCCAAGTACCTGAACACACCTTTATAACCACTATATTACCAAGTGGCGCTTGATGCTATCTAAGCACTCTCGGGAGACATTAATTGATATAGCCTCACGGTCTAAGGAATAATCTACGAGGATCCATTTCTAATCATCATAACTTGAACTTAGTGACATGATCGGGTCACGATGTTTAGGTTGGGTATCGGTTCATCATCTCATTCTCAGATTAAGTTGACTCCATTTCCAACTGGCATAAATGCGATATGATCAGGAAACTTGATCATCTGTTGACCAATGAACCAGTGACTAGAGTTTCACTAGGAACCCCTGGTTGTTTATATATCACACATGTATTGATGTTTCCACTCAATACAATTATAGCATGATATAAAACTTAATCATAAACTATATGAAATATGATAATAGTCCTTATAACTATTTGTCTCTAGGGCATATTTCCAACAGTCTCCCACTTGCACTAGAGTACAAATACACTAGCTGCATTTGTTCTTAATTGTTGGCACCATATCCGGTACCCTGAACATGCTTGCTCATGGAAGCGGCTGAGTCTTGGGTCTGTACTTTACAGTCCCAAATCCTTTGCAACTTACTAATGTCACCTTGATTGACATTAATACTTTATCATCACATGATAACATCTGTGTGTATGCATCGTTGCTATGGCAGCAGAATGAGGCCTGATTCCAGGAGCCTACAATGACTTTTGATCAACCTCGAGGGCTTTCTCATGGGCACTGTGCCCTAGGACACATCATTCTATGTTAGAAGCGAACTAGCCCCGCCATAACATTATACAACACTTTAGATGGTACCCTTATCTATTATTATAAATGTATACATCGAAACACTAGTGCACTCTATGCAACTTTTGATGTTTTGTTCACCTCGCTTCCTACTTGACTCTAATCGGTATTACGGGAGTTTCCAATATATTCCCTTATAACATAACCCTTTATGCTTTAAGATATGTCATCCTTTATGGATTTGGAAAACATGTCTGCAGTTCTCTATTAGACACTACGGACAAACTTAGCTCAACGTTCTGTGATTCAAACTTAATCACTTTTAAACGTTCCTTATTGGATCATATATTATGTTAAGTTATCATCATGGTTTTTCTAAGATAGAACCTATGTCTCAACATAGTGGATGATGATCATCCTTTTCTTTCTTTCAACCATTGATGTTAAACTTAATACTATTCCTAACTTAATACTATGTCTTAATTAACTTCTATTCCGAAACCTTTTTCAGAATCCCTTAAGGAATACTACATAATATCATAATACACTTATTATCAACTTCTACCCCTTATAAATCATTATTTATCGGTACTTGCGCTTTTATTCTTAACATACTTAAGAATCACTCCTATAAGCTCCCACTCAAAATATGTTCTAACATATTTGGGTATGAGTTAGTACTCTTACTCAAACTATGTTCCTACATATTTGAATTTGAGACTTATATTGCTCCCACTCAAAAATATGTCATTCACATATTGTTTTAGGAAGACTTTCATAGATCCCACTCAATTTTATGCAAATTGGATACTCACTATTTTTTCAACAATTTCAAAATCCTTTGATCAAATAACAAAGTGAGAGATTTACTATGAGGTACTAGTACTTTTACTAGTTTTAAATCCACTGGATATTAAGCACACATGAATCAAATTCATTTGAATTTGTCCAATACTTGACAAATTGTGCCTTTGTCATTCACCCTCTTTTCCACTATGGCTTTGCAGTCATTTGGGAAAATTCTAAGTAACTCATTTTACTTGTTAGATCCAGCAACAAATTGCTTTCTAATCTCAAGTGAATTTTGCTTTGAGATTTCTCATAATTTTAGTTTACCATTATTTCCTTAGTAGTTCATAGGTATGTCATATTCCAAGAATCATGACAAATGATTCACAAATGTATCCATACAAGATATGGGATACGTTTTGAATCCTACTTCATGTAGTGAAAACACCAGTGAGGAAAACACAATGATCATTATCATTGATTCTTTCCTTTTGTGAAGAGAATTGTTCAGGAACATTTTCCATTGCTCTTTTCAACACTCTAATGCAGGGATTTGAATCCTCATTGTGTTTCGCACTATCTTCCATTTGCTTCATAATTGAGAAATATCACTGAAAGTGAGTTTTCTCAAGTATGCACCAAAATTCAAGCAATGCCAGTTTTGCTTCTCTTTTGGTTTTAGCTATGGATTTCGTATTAAAAGTTTCCAATGAATACTATACAAGGACTTATTCGCTATTGTTTTGGTTATATCGAATAACCCCAAAACTTTCACGACAATCCATACTAGATATGGAGCCGCTTTCACGAATTCAAATGGTTCACTATATATTCTATTTGAGTGCTAACTATTTCTAACTAATGGTCTCTACATCTACACTACAACGATTTATTTGGTGCCATCTATTTACCCAATTTGATATTTAATATCTCATTGTGATGCTTTGCATTTTGACGTTTCAAAACACTTTGCATTTCACAATTTCTTTCATGCCATTCTTATAAAGTCGAATTTCATTTCTATTGATCAAATCATAGTAATTAGATTCTCTTTTATATTTATACCCTTTATTGATGAAACACTTTGATTAAATCAAATAGTTTCATATTCATGTTTCCTTTGGTAAACTACTTTACACTTTTAAATAATCGTATAATGATAATTAACATTTTCGTTAAAACACAATACATCGAATATGTATTTACTTTCAACAATTCATCAAACACTTTGTATTCAAGTAATACACGGTGTTGAAGTTATTTTGCCGGACTTTAGGCATAATTTATATGTGACAAGAAATCGAATGTCTTTCACATATTATCATTATAACTTTGAATTTAAACAATGGTTTTCATTCAGTAATGAATATCATTTAAGTTGGGTATTTTAAGGCATTTCAATATTTTACAAATGTTCATGTATTATCAATTAGTTTCAATCAACAAGGATAATTCACATATAATCAAACAAGATATGAACACGAATAGAAATCATTCATAAAAGTAGAACAACTGTTTGTTACAAACTCATATGAATAACCATCTCACAAAGTGTGAGACACACTAAGGAAGTTCATAATCTTTTGATTACAATAATCATCCTAAAACATAAACTAAGTGATAAATGTCGAGGGAGAGCGTGGTTGGCCATCATCATCATGCTCGCCATCAACACGCAACGTCACCTCCTCTCTAGAAAGCACCTCTCATGCAGAAGGACCTGTTTTTAGCAAAACAGAACAAGTATCAAATATACTTAACACTACAAATGTGTTTGCAAGATTATAACATTTATAAAAATGTATATCAAACATATACCTTTGTCATTGATGACCTCAGTGACATCTGGTTCAACCACCACATCCCTGAAATGTGATATGAACTCGTGGAAATCATGTGTTTCCGCGTCTCCTCTCATAATGCAAATCCTGACTTGTGCTTGGAAGCTTGGTGGTAGCGACCGCAGCACAACTCCTATTGCAAAAGATCTTGCGAACCAGTTGTCCAGAAAGTATGCCAGACTCATGCATGCATCATATATGCTCAACAAGTGATCATCCAGTGAGGAGCCTTCCTCCATCTTTATGGAGAGGAAGTCCCCCATCAGCTCATACTCCCATATACACACTTGTTCCACGAAATGCGATCTTAGATGTGCCTAAACCATTTGGGGATTAAGACTTCCCACCATTGGCCATAGCCCATCCTCCATCCCGAGGCCCATCGTCACTAATATGAATGTGGCCATCACATGATGACGGCAGCGGAGATCCCGCTGCTCCTAGGTCTCATGAGAATAGGGTGGCTCCAAGTACATCTCGTAGATCATGTAGTCAGCCACTTTGTTCTCACCAAGGAGATCGACAAAGCGCATGACCCATGCTAAAAAGTTGGATCCATCTAACTTGAGCTTTTCTCCTTTTAACCAATTGTCAATAGGGAAGGTAATCTCGGGGAGAACCATTTTCTACATTTATAATTGCAAAAGGAATTTAGACTAAGTTTATAATTAAATGAGTTAACAATAACTCTACTCAGAAACACCTATCCCCATAAGGGTCGACCCCTATCAGCCACATCTCCCCCGATCATCATGGCCATCAATGTGGGTTCAAGGGTGGACGCTAAACGTCGGTCACATCATTCATGCGACTCGTGCTCGATCTTTCGACCATCCGTGTTCCGAGGCCACGCTTCTATGGCGTGCTAGGCTCTCCAACTCAACCTTAGTGTATTCACTGTGCAACATGGCTTACACCCACTGTATGCGAACGTAGATATGTCTGGCACCCATGCCTGTACCATGGATCGCCTCATACCGAAGAACTTTCTTGGTGGTGCACACTAAGGGGGAACACATCGTTGGTAATTTTAACAGGGATCATCTTATTAGGCTATCGTCGAGTATCTTATACTAGCACACAATAAGACATACAAACAATAACATTGAATGTAAATGCGATGTGATATGGTCCTTCATGTCGTGATCTCCATCTGTCGTCACCATATTCCGGCGCCAGGGTTCCGGCGCCGTAGACACCAGGGTACCGGTGTCTTTCTGGCGTGGTAGTTCGTCACCTCCATGACTATATACTACTACGTAACATAAGGTAATCACTTTACCTTTGCCACAACCATATCACAAAGCAACGCCCCCTGCAAAACAAAGTTAGACGCCTCTACTTTATCTTTGCATGTTTTACGTGGCTGAATGGGCTTCCGCACAAGAACCGTTCTTACCTACGAACTTTTAGCACAACGTTGATCAAGTAGTTGTCTCTACTACACCCCTTTGGGGGCCCTCCGTTGCAAATAGCATACCAACTAATGCGAGAGAGACAGACACCCCCTAAGCCACTTTATACGGTACAAGCCGTATGTCAAGCGTGGACCAGTCTCACGAATGAACGCGTAAAGTCGGTTGGGGGATGCTTTATCAAGCATTGCTGCGGTATACACAAGTACACGTGGGAGGGTAACAAATAAAAGATCAACGCCCACACGCTACATCTCGTGTGTTATACCCGTACTAGCATTACTACGCATAGATCTAGCTCTGATACCACTGTAGGGGTTCCGCGCATGAAAACAATAAATTTTACCCTACGCCCCTGAACCCCTGATGCTGCCAGGACCTATATATTAGTAATACAGTAATGGGAGGGGCTTTTCGCGAACTTACCCTTGAAGACAGAAAAGCGTTGTCAATGCTCAGGAGAGCCTGGTTGATGTAGACGAGCTGAAGCCGACCTCAAGGTCGTGATGAAGTCCTCGCGCTCCCTTGGCTCCAACGACTTGAGAGCCTCAAGTGCGACACCTCGCGGGGAGTTACACATGTCCGGTGCCTAGCGATGACTCCCGCTTCCCCGATCCAGCAGCAGTTGTGGAAGTAGAGCTCCTAGATCCGAATCATGGCCTTGACGCTGCTCATGGTGAAGATGTCTCGCTCACAGGCCTGAACTTGGGACCACGGTCACGAGAGAGAGAGAGAGAGAGAGAGAGAGAGAGAGAGAGAGAGAGAGAGAGAGAGAGAATATCAATTGGAGGTCCTCCCAAAAGTGAGAAGACCTTTATTGATTATTGGGTATATTTATCTGGCCAAATACCCCCACTATATATAGGGGGAGGGGAGAGGCCTGCTCATCTACGGTACCAAAGTTCGCAGGCCAGCGCATGGCGGTACCTAAGTTGCCTGAAATTGCCGCATTTCGAAAAGTTGGGCTGCCAACTACTGAGAGGGGCCATTTCGAGGCAAACTCATCTCACCCCTACCAAATTCAAACATTCCATTAAACTGCCCCATGAAGTAGACGGTCGAGACCCCCATGTCGGTCATCTGTCCGTGATGCGAGCACCAACGCAGCAACCTCTTAGGCAAATCGAGTAGCTAAGTGGATTGGATGCATTGACCAATTTCACAAATCCATTCCCACCTTTCCCCTAGCACCGGCGGTGTCGGAATCCACCCTCCAGGCAGGACGATCCCTTCGGACATTTGACTTCCGACGCCAAGTTGCTGTGCCCAGTCGCTGATCCCGAGCTCCAATGGTGCATGCCGTAGCCGCTGTTGCGAGGCTCTAGCCCGCCTCCGCCGCCAACGAGCCGAGCAGTTCAGAGGATGGCAGATCCTACTATCAAGGAAGAAGAAGTTCTAGCTACAAGCGGGTGAGCTACCCTTCTGTTTGCTATTCGCACTAATTAAAACTGCTAGCTAGCTACTAAACCTCAAATTGTTTGTTAGCCCAACGCTGACAAACATATTTTGTACACAGTTTTCTGTCAAGTGAGATCTCCGCGGACCCCCTTACCTGGTTACGGTAGTCCTCTACAAGTACGACTCTAAGGGCAAGTGGCATGGACACCATTGTTTCACGGTGGAAGAAGCGTCTGCGCAGATCTGCACTATATCTGGTATGGTTGCTGCTCTGTGTAATCATGATGAATTATGGCCGAAGCAGACTGCAAAGTTCACCTTCATGGATGAACGTGGCATCATGGTTCCTCTAACGTGTGGCAGTCAGCTAATTGGGTTGATGAAAAGGTATGCTTCCGCTGCCATGTTTGAGCTGAAATGTGATGTACTGGATGTGGAAGCTGCTGCAACTAGGAGTCGCCCTTCTATTCTTGGACAGGGTGGTTGCTCGAACCCAATTAGCTCCTGGTAAGCAAAGGTTGCTTGGGGTTCGCATGTTTGTGACGAATTGTAATTTTTGTTTTATTTACTCTGTAGATATTGGGTAGTTATGCAACAGTCTTGTTTCTTTGACAGGAAGCACCGCAAGGTTAGAAACATGACCTGTGTCATCATTTTGCCCAAGAAATTAAAAACGGGTGGAAAGATGATGCTGGACACGATTCTGGTGCCCATTGTCCCAAATGCAGAGTACGTGAAGCTAAGAAAATTGGCACCGAGGAAGAGGAAGAAGGCAGGAAATGAAGAAGCCAGTGGACGTGAAGGCTTGACACCCAGGCCGCGGAAGATGGCTGCTGGCAATGAAGATGCATAGTAATGTATTGAACTTGAACCTATATATGTAATTCTGTTAAATTCTGGAGCTCTGTGTGTGGCATGTTGCGGGGCGAAACAATCTACCCACGTTCTCTGAGTAAAATGTACCGCGACTTAGGGTTTGGAAACGCTAGTCAAGAGTTGAATCAAAATTGTGATTGTGCCATCGCTATCTCGAAACACGCAAGACCGGTTCCACGATTGCCGAGGCGGAGGTCTCCAAATACGACGGAATGTAAGTGGCACGAAATAAATTATTTAAGCTGCCACACTCCACGGCAAAGAACTTATTTCAGATGCTGCACAACGACGTGGCAACATAAACAACAATGTTCTCACCGATAATGCCCAGATGAGGAGGAAATCAGTACCACTTTCTGGCCTAATCTTGAGCCCGTCTATCTCACCACCTCTCTGCTCTGGCATCCCCTCCATCTGGCGAAGCTCCCGGATCTCTAGTAACCAGGTGTACGTGCTTCCACTTTATAAATTGTGGTTGTGCCATTTGCATGCGGCACAATCCACGTAGATTACGTTTAAACAAACCACCAATGTCAGAATACACTAGTAGAAAAGGTGTCTTTGGTCCAAGGTCACGTTCCCAATCTGGGACAGAGATCTAAATCAAGGCAGAAATTGATCTAAATCACAAATTCTTCCACAAATTAATCGAGTCAAAGATCTAAATCGAGGCATTTCATTACTTCAACCACAAATTCTTCTAAACAAAGGTGCCATTTCACATCCTACATTAATTCAACCACTAGTCAACAATTTCACTTGCGCTTCCACTATCCTCCGAGCCACTGGCTTCCTCGTCGCTGTCGGACGGAACCTCCACGATTTCTGCATTGTTCGCGAGACGGAGCACCTCTTCACAGCGAGCGGCAGCGATGACGGTGTACTTGGTCCGTCCAGGGACGGACCAGAACCTCTCCCGCCCTTCTCGGTTGCGGAGATCCTGGTGCACCACGTGCCCGTGAATGATGCGGTTTCCAATCTTGGCCTTCCGCTCCTTCTTGAATAGCGCCGGCCAGTACGGGCTGGCCGCCATATACCGGGGCAGCGCCCTCTTCCACGCGGGCATCTGGCGGCGGAACGCCATGATTTCGCTCTCCATCTCGGCTCGGCCAGGGAGCAGAGCCACCGGCACCCCCGCATGGCTGATGCGCCATCCGTGGGGCACCGTTGCGGCCGGCGGCATGAGGATGTCGAAGTGCGCGAACATCACCACCTCGTAGAAGTTCAGCGAGGGCATCTCCATGGCGGCGCGGTGGAGATTGGAGAGGAAGCGAGGGGATGGACGACAAAGCGCCAACACGGTGGAGATTGGAGAGGACGAGGGGATGGACGACGAAGCGACGCGCTGTGGCGCCTCCTATTTGTACACGAGGATGACGAATCGACGGGCGGAATACCCAAGGGGCATTGGTCAGACAAAAGAAGTAATGCGGGGTCAGACTAACGTGAGAGCAACTTTTTTCCTCCCTGGACTCCAGGACCAATAGTTCAGACCGCTAGGTCAACAAGTACAACCATTACAACTTAAAAAGGCACTGAGCTTAAGCTAAATAGAATTAGTTATCACACATCTCCTTGATCTTCCTAATCTTAGCCTGATGCGCATCTTCCTGCGAGATCAAGGATCGAATCGTCTGCTCCTTCCTTTTAGCATCTTCCTTGCATAGCTTCAATTGTTTCTCTGCATTTTTCCTCATGCACTTGTCAATACTCGTAGTTGTGAACTACAGGAGTTTGGCCTGGTGGAGATCATTCCTTGCTTGAGTCAGTTCTTGCTCTATGTTAGCCTTCAGGGCCAATGCCGCGTCCCTCTCCTTCTCGACTTTGCTAACCTTGTCTTGCACCCACCTAAGATCTCGCTATGCTTGGTCGTGTCAACTAGTTCCCATAGCTTCATCTCAACACTGGCAAGAAGTGAGCTGAATATGGATTCTTTCAACTCAACAGTCATTTCCCATAGTTTGTCTAGCGTTTTTTGCATTGATTTGGGCCACTCTAGATCTACCCATTTGACAACACCATAACTTCCGCCTTGCATCATTGCACGATGTCCTTGACACCGTAGAAACCTCCTGCCTGCGTTTCGTCCTTCGAACACTACAAATTTAGCGGGCACATATCCATGTTTACATAGCAGATGACTGTCTTCATCCGCTAAACCGTGATAGTCGGAGTCATACATTGTCTGGTTGGCCTAACACATCATACGCGCATGAGTAAACATATTAGATCTAGCTCAAAAATAGATAATTGGCCACATATGATAGAAATAGAGATGAGACGACTCACATCTAAATCACCGTCCATGTCGTCACGACGTGTTTCCTCGCTGTCTCCCCTTGAACCCATGGCGAGAGGGGAGGGGGGTGGCTGCCGGAGAGGGGATTGGGATGGAGGCGCCGTCGGCTTGCGGCTACGGCAGGATGGGAGTGAAGTGGGGAAAGTGGCTTCGAGGGGAAGGAAGAGAAGTACGGGGAGGAAGAGAAGTAATGGGGACGTGACACTGGGATGTGGCCAACTGAACTCGTGAGACGTGACACTCGCAATAGGGGAGCGCCCGATGTTGCCAGTTTGTCCAGAGCAAGCGTGGCCAATCATGCCGCAGAACAGCCTACTCGCGGATCGCTCTCACGAAGACCATCCCAATCGTCCAAGCGCCACGATTGAACGGTATGTAACAATCGTCAAGCAGAACAACTGTGTTAGGGCGTGCCTTCTAGAAGACTCGGTCTAACGGCCACCCATGCAATGACACTAGTGTATCCATGTGTGGTTTGTGAAAAGAACAGACATGCAATCACACTAGGTGGATCCATATGTGGTTTATGGAAGTAACATACATGCAATGACTCTAGCTGTGATTCATGAAAAGAACAGACATGCAATGACATTGGTGGATCCATGTGTGATTCATGAGAAGAACACACATCCAATGACACTGGTGGACTCTAGCTGTGGTTCATGAAAAGAACAGACATGCAATGACACTGGTGGATCCATATGTGGTTTGTCTAGAGGAACACACATGCAATTACACTAGCTGTGGTTCATGAAAAGAATAGACATGCGATGACACTGGTGGATCCATGTGTGGTTTATGGAAGTAACAGACATGCAATGACTCTAGTTGTGATTCATGAAAAGAACAGACATGCAATGACACTGGTGGATCCATGTGTGGTTCATGAGAAGAACACACATCCAATGACACTGGTGGATCCTTATGTGGTTCATCAAAAGAACAGACATGCAGTGACACCGGTGGATCCTTATGTGGTTTGTCCAGAGGAACACACATGCAATGACACTAGGTGTGGTTCATGAAAATAACAGACATGCAATGACTTATGTGGTTTGTTTAGAAGAACACACATGCAATGACAGTGGGTGTGGTTCATGAAAAGAACAGACATGCAATGACACTGGGTGTGGTTCATGAAAAGAACACACATCCAATGACACTGGTGGATCCATGGGTGGTTCATGGGAAGAACACACATCCAATGACACTGTGGATCCATGTGTGGTTTGTTTAGAGGAACAAACATGCAATGACACTGGGTGTGGTACATGAAAAGAACAGACAGGCAATGACACCGGTGGATCCATGTGTGGTTTATGGAAGTAACAGGCATGCAATGACTCTAGCTGTATTTCATGAAAAGAACAGACATGCAATGACACTGGTGGATCCATGTGTGGTTCATGAGAAGAACACACATCCAATGACACTGGTGGATCCTTATGTGGTTCGTGAAAAGAACAGACATGAAGTGACACCGGTGGATCCTTATGTGGTTTCTCTAGAGGAACACACATGCAATGACACTGGGTGTGGTTCATGAAAAGAACAGACATGCAATGACTTATGTGGTTTGTTTAGAAGAACACACATGCAATGACAGTGGGTGTGGTTCATGAAAACAACAGACATGCAATGACACTGGTGGATCCTTATGTGGTTTGTTTAGAAGAACACATATGCAATGACACTGGTGGATCCTTATGTGGTTTGTGAGAAGAACAGACATGCAATGACACTGGCTGTGGTTCATGCGAAGAACTGACATGAAATGACTCTAGCTGTGGTTCATGAATAGAACACACATGCAATGACACTAGTGGATCCATGTGTGGTCTGTGAAAAGAATAGACATGAAATCACACTGGGTGGATCCATGTGTGGTTTGTTTAGAAGAACACACATGCAATGACTCTAGCTGTGGTTCATGAAAAGAACACACATGCAATGACACTGGTGGATCCATGTGTGGTTCATGAAAAGAATAGACATGCAATGACACTGGTGGATCCTTATGTGGTGTGTTTAGAGGAACATACATGCAATGACACTAGGTGTGATTCATGAAAAGAACAGACATGCAATGACACTGGTGTATCCATGTGTGGTTCATGAGAAGAACACACATCCAATCACATTGGGTGGATCCATGTGTGGTTTGTTTAGAAGAACACACATGCAATGACTCTAGCTGTGGTTCATGAAAAGACCACACATGCAATGACACTGGTGGATCCATGTGTGGTTCATGAAAAGAACAGACATGCAATGACACTGGTGGATCCTTATGTGGTTTGTTTAGAGGAACAGACATGCAATGACACTAGGTGTGGTTCATGAAAAGAACAGACATGCAATGACACCGGTGGATCCATGTGTGGTTTATGGAAGTAACAGACATGCAATGACTCTAGCTGTGATTCATGAAAAGAACAGACATGCAATGACACTGGTGGATCCATGTGTGGTTCATGAGAAGAACAAACATCCAATGACACTGGTGGATCCTTATGTGGTTCATGAAAAGAACAGACATGCAGTGACACCGGTGGATCCTTGTGTGGTTTGTCTAGAGGAACACACATGCAATGACACTAGGTTTGGTTCATGAAAATAATAGACATACAATGACTTATGTGGTTTGTTTAGAAGAACACACATGCAATGACACTGGGTGTGTTCATGAAAAGAACAGACATGCAATGACACTGGTGGATCCTTATGTGGTTTGTTTAGAAGAACACACATCCAATGACACTTGTGGATCCTTATGTGGTTTATGAGAAGAATAGACATGCAATGACACTGGCTGTGGTTCATGAGAAGAACTGACATGCAATGACTCTAGCTGTGGTTCATGAAAAGAACAGACATGCAATGACACTAGGTGGATCAATGTGTAGTTTATGGAAGTAACACACATGCAATGACTCTATATGTCGTTCATGAAAATAACACACATGCAATGACACTAGTGGATCCATGTGTGGTCTGTGAAAAGAACAGACATGCAATCACACTGGGTGGATCCATTTGTGGTTTGTCTAGAAGAACACACATGCAATGACTCTAGCTGTGGTTCATGAAAAGAACACACATGCAATGACACTGGTGGATCCATGTGTGGTTCATGAAAAGAACAGACATGCAATGACACTAGTGGATCCTTATGTGGTTTGTTTAGAGGAACATACATGCAATGACACTAGGTGTGGTTCATGAAAAGAACAGACATGCAATGACACTACTGGATCCATGTGTGGTCTGTGAAAAGAACACACATCCAATGACACTGGTGGATCCTTATGTGGTTTGTCTAGAGGAACACATATATAATAACGCTGGGTGTGGTTCATGAAAAGAATAGACATGCAATGGCATTGGTGGATCCTTATGTGGTTTGTTTAGAAGACCATACATGCAATAACACTGGTGGATCCATGTGTGGTTCATGAAAAGAACTGACATGCAATGACACTGGGTGTGGTTCATGAAAAGAACAGACATGCAATGACACCGGTGGATCCATGTGTGGTTTATGTAAGTAACAGACATGCAATGACTCTAGCTGTGATTCATGAAAAGAACAGACATGCAATGACACTAGTGGATCTATGTGTGGTTCATGAGAAGAACACACATCCAATGACACTGGTGGATCCTTATGTGGTTCATGAAAATAATAGACATACAGTGACACTGGTGTATCCTTATGTGGTTTGTCTAGAGGAACACACATGCAATGATATTGGGTGTAGTTCATGAAAAGAACAGACATGCAATGACTTATATGGTTTGTTTAGAGGAACACACATGCAATGACACTTGGTGTGGTTCATGAAAAGAACAGATATGCAATGACACTGGTGGATCCTTATGTGGTTTGTTTAGAAGAACAGACATGCAATGACACTGGTGGATCCTTATGTGGTTTGTGAGAAGAAAAGACATGCAATGACACTGGCTGTGGTTCATGAGAAGAACTGACATGCAATGACTCTAGCTGTGGTTCATGAAAAGAACAGACATGCAATTACACTAGGTGGATCCATGTGTGGTTTCTGGAAGTAACACACATGTAGTGACTCTAGCTGTGGTTCATGAAAAGAACACACATGCAATGACACTAGTGGATCCATGTGTGGTCTGTGAAGAGAACATACATGCATTCACACTGGGTGGATCCATGTGTGGTTTGTTTAGAAGAACACACATGCAATGACACTGGGTGTGGTTCATGAAAAGAACAGACATGCAATGACTTATGTGGTTTGTTTAGAAGAACACACATGCAATGACACTGGGTGTGGTTCATGAAAAGAACACACATGCAATGACATTGGTGGATCCATGTGTTGTTCATGAAAAGAACAGACATGCAATGGCATTGATGGATCCTTATGTTGTTTGTTTAGAGGAACAGACATGCAATGACACTGGGTGTGGTTCATGAAAATAACAGACATGCAGTGACACTGGTGGATCCATGTGTGGTTTATGAGAAGAACACACATCCAATGACAGTGGTGCATCCTTATGTGGTTTTTCTAGAGGAACACACATGCAATGACATTGGGTGTGGTTCATGAAAAGAAGAGACATGCAATGACACTGGTGGATCCTTATGTGGTTTGTGAGAAGAACAGACATGCAATAACACTGGTGGATCAATGGGTTGTTCATGAAAAGAACTGACATGCAATGACACTAGTTGTGGTTCATGAAAAGAACAGACATCCAATGCCACTGGTGGATCCATGTGTGGTTTATGGAAGTAACAGACATGCAATGACTCTAGCTGTGATTCATGAAAAGAACAGACATGCAATGACACTGGTGGATCCATGTGTGGTTCATGGGAAGAACACACATCCAATGACACTGGTGGATCCTTATGTGGTTCATGAGAAGAACAGACATGCAGTGACACCGGTGGATCCTTATGTTGTGTTTCTAGAGGAACACACATCCAATTACACTGGGTGTGGTTCATGAAAAGAACAGACATGCAATGACTTATGTGGTTTGTTTAGAAGAACACGCATGCAATGACACTGGGTGTGGTTCATGAAAAGAACAGACATGCAATGACACTGGTGGATCCTTATGTGGTTTGTTTAGAAGAACACACATGCAATGACACTGGTGGATTTTTATGTGGTTTGTGAAAAGAATAGACATGCAATTACACTGGTTGTGGTTCATGAGAAGAACTAACATGCAATGACTCTAGCTATGGTTCATGAAAAGAACAGACATGCAATTACACTAGGTGGATCCATGTGTGGTTTCTGGAAGTAACACACATGCAATGACTCTAGCTGTGGTTCATGAAAAGAACAGACATGCAATGACACTGGTGGATCCATGTGTGCTCTGTGAAGAGAACATACATGCAATCACACTGGGTGGATCCATGTGTGGTTTGTTTAGAAGAACACACATGCAATGACACTGGGTGTGGTTCATGAAAAGAACAGACATGCATTGACACCGGTGTATCCTTATGTGGTTTGTTTAGAAGAAGAGACATGCAATAACACTGGTGGATCCATGTGTGGTTCATGAAAAGAAGTGACATGCAATGACTCTAGATGTGGTTCATGAAAAGAACAAACATGCAATGACACTAGTGGATCCATGTGTGGTTTATGGAAGTAACAGACATGCAATGACTCTAGCTATGATTCATGAAAAGAACAGACATGCAATGACACTGGTGGATCCATGAGTGGTTCATGAGAAGAACACACATCCAATGACACTGGTGGATCCATGTGTGGTTCATGAGAAGAACACACACCCAATGACACTGGTGGATCCTTATGTGGTTCATGAAAAGAACAGACATGCAGTGACACTGGTGGATCCTTATGTGGTTTGTCTACTAGAACACACATGCAATGACACTGGGTGTGGTTCATGAAAAGAACAGACATGCAATGACTTATGTGGTTTGTTTAGAAGAACACACATGCAATGACACTGGGTGTGGTCCAAGAAAAGAACACACATGCAATGACACTGGTGGATCCATGTGTGGTTCATGAAAAGAATAGACATGCAATGGCACTGATGGATCCTTATGTAGTTTGTTTAGAGGAACATACATGCAATGACACTGGGTGTGAGTTCATGAAAAGAACAGACATGCAATGACACTGGTGGATCCATGTGTGGTTCATGAGAAGAACACACATCCAATGACACTGGTGGATCCTTATGTGGTTTTTCTAGAGGAACACACATGCAATTACCCATGGGTGTGGTTCATGAAGAGAACATACATGCAATGACTTATGTGGTTTGTTTAGAAGAACACGCATGCAATGACACTGGGTGTGGTTCATGAAAAGAACAGACATGCAATAACACTGGTGGATCCTTATGTGGTTTGTTTAGAAGAACACACATGCAATGTCACTAGTGGATCCTTATGTGGTTTGTGAAAAGAACAGACATGCAATGACACTGGCTGTGGTTCATGAGAAGAACTCACATGCAATGACTCTAGCTGTGGTTCATGAAAAGAACAGACATGCAATTACACTAGGTGGATCCATGTGTGGTTTCTGGAAGTAACACACATGAAATGACTCTAGCCGTGGTTCACGAAAAGAACACACATGCAATGACACTGGTGGATCCATGTGTGGTCTGTGAAGAGAACATTAATGCAATCACACTGGGTGGATCCATGTGTGGTTTGTTTAGAAGAACACACATGCAATGACACTAGGTGTGGTTCATGAAAACAACAGATATGCAATGACACTCGTGGATCCTTATGTGGTTTGTTTAGAAGAACAGACATGCAATGACACTGGTGGATCCTTATGTGGTTTGTGAGAAGAACAGACATGCAATGACACTGGTTGTGGTTCATGAGAAGAACTGACATGCAATGACTCTAGCTGTTGTTCATGAAAAGAACAGACATGCAATTACACTAGGTGGATCCATGTGTGGTTTCTGGAAGTAACACACATGCAATGACTCTAGCTGTGGTTCATGAAAAGAACACACATGCAATGACACTGGTGGATCCTTATGTGGTTCATGAAAAGAACAGACATGCAATGACACTGGTGCATTGTTATGTGGTTTGTCTACTAGAACACACATGCAATGACACTGGGTGTGGTTTATGAAAAGAACAGACATGCAATGACTTATGTGGTTTGTTTATAAGAACACACATGCAATGACACTGGGTGTGGTTCATGAAAAGAACAAAAATGCAATGACACTGGTGGATCCATGTGTGGTTCATGAAAATAACAGACATGCAATGACACTGATGGATCCTTATGTAGTTTGTTTAGAGGAACAGACATGCAATGACACTGGGTGTGGTTCATGAAAAGAACAGACATGCAATGACACTGGTGGATCCATGTGTGGTTCATGAGAAGAACACACATCCAATGACACTGGTGGATCCTTATGTGGTTTTTCTAGAGGAACACACATGCAATGACACTAGGTGTGGTTCATGAAAAGAACAGAGATGCAATGACACTGGTGGATCCTTATGTGGTTTGTGAGAAGAACATACATGCAATAACACTGGTGGATCCATGTGTGGTTCATGAAAAGAACTGACATGCAATGACACTAGCTGTGGTTCATGAAAAAACAGACATGCAATGCCACTGGTGGATCCATGTGTGGTTTATGGAAGTAACAGACATGCAATGACTCTAGTTGTGATTCATGAAAAGAACAGACATGCAATGACACTTGTGGATCCATGTGTGGTTCATGGGAAGAACACACATCCAATGACACCGGTGGATCCTTATGTGGTTCATGAGAAGAATAGACATGCAGTGACACCGGTGGATCCTTATGTGGTTTGTCTAGTGGAACACACATGCAATGACACTGGGTGTGGTTCATGAAAAGAACAGACATGCAGTGACTTATGTGGTTTGTTTAGAAGAACATACATGCAATGACACTAGGTGTGGTTGATAAAAAGAACAGACATGCAATGACACTGGTGGATCCTTATGTGGTTTGTTTAGAAGAACACACATGCAATGACACTGGTGGATCCTTATGTGGTTTGTGAAAAGAACACACATGCAATGACATTGGCTGTGGTTCATGAGAAGAACTGACATGCAATGACTCTAGCTGTGGTTCATGAAAAGAACAGACATGCAATTACACTAGGTGGATCCATGTGTTGTTTCTGGAAGTAACACACATGCAATGACCCTAGTTGTGGTTCATGAAAAGAACACACATGCAATGACACTGGTGGATCCATGTGTGGTCTGTGAAGAGAACATACATGCATTCACACTGGGTGGATCCATGTGTGGTTTGTTTAGAATAACACACATGCAATGACACTTGGTGTGGTTCATGAAAAGAAGAGACATGCAATGACACTGGTGTATTCTTATGTGGTTTGTTTAGAAGAAGAGACATGCAATAACACTGGTGGATCCATGTGTGGTTCATGAAAAGAAGTGACATGCAATGACTCTAGTTGTGGTTCATGAAAAGAATAGACATGCAATGACACTAGGGGATCAATGTGTGGTTTATGGAAGTAACGGACATGCAATGACTCTAGCTGTGGTTCATGAAAACAACACACATGCAATGACACTGGTGGATCCATGTGTGGTATGTGAAGAGAACATACATGCAATCACACTGGGTGGATCCATGTGTGGTTTGTTTAGAAGAACACACATGCAATGACACTGGGTGTGGTTCATGAAAAGAACAGACATGCAATGACACTGGTGTATCCTTATGTGGTTTGTTTAGAAGAACAGACATGCAATAACACTGGTGGATCCATGTGTGGTTCATGAAAAGAAGTGACATGCAATGACTCTAGATGTGGTTGATGAAAAGAACAGACATTCAATGACACTAGTGGATCCATGTGTGGTTTATGGAAGTAACATACATGCAATGACTCTAGCTGTGATTCATGAAAAGAACAAACATACAATGACACTGGTGGATCCATGTGTGGTTCATGAGAAGGACACACATCCAATGACACTGGTGGATCCTTATGTGGTTCATGAAAAGAACAGACATATAGTGACACTAGTGGATCCTTATGTGGTCTGTCTACTGGAACACACATGCAATGACACTAGGTGTGGTTTATGAAAAGAACAGACATGCAATGACTTATGTGGTTTGTTTAGAAGAACACACATGCAATGACACTGGGTGTGGTTCATGAAAAGAAAACACATGCAATGACACTGGTGGATCCATGTGTGGTTCATGAAAAGAACAGACATGCAATGACACTGATGGATCGTTATGTAGTTTGTTTAGAGGAACAGACATGCGATGACACTGGGTGTGGTTCATGAAAAGAATAGACATACAATGACACTGGTGGATCCATGTGTGATTCATGAGAAGAACACACATCCAATGACACTGGTGGATCCTTATGTGGTTTTTCTAGAGGAACACACATGCAATGACACTAGGTGTGGTTCATGAAAAGAACATACATGCAATGACACTAGTGGATCCTTATGTGGTTTGTGAGAACAATAGACATGCAATAACACTGGTGGATCCATGTGTTGTTCATGAAAAGAACTGACATGCAATGACACTAGCTGTGGTTCATGAAAATAACAGACATGCAATTACACTAGGTGGATCCATGTGTGGTTTCTGGAAGTAACACACATGCAATGACTCTAGCTGTGGTTCATGAAAAGAACACACATGCAATGACACTGGTGGATCCATGTGTGGTCTGTGAAGAGAACATACATGCAATCACACTGGGTGGATCCATGTGTGGTTCATGAGAAGAACAGACATGCAGTGACACCGGTGGATCCTTATGTGGTGTTTCTAGAGGAACACACATCCAATGACACTGGGTGTGGTTCATGAAAAGAACAGACATGCAATGACTTATGTGGTTTGTTTAGAAGAAAACGCATGCAATGACACTAGGTGTGGTTCATGAAAAGAACAGACATGCAATGACACTGGTGGATCCTTATGTGGTTTGTTTAGAAGAACACACATGCAATGACACTGGTGGATCCTTATGTGGTTTGTGATAAGAACAGACATGCAATGACACTGGCTGTGGTTCATGAGAAGAACTGACATGCAATGACTCTAGCCGTGGTTCATGAAAAGAACAGACATGCAATTACACTAGGTGGATCCATGTGTTGTTTCTGGAAGTAACACACATGGAATGGCTCTAGCTGTGGTTCATGAAAACAACACACATGCAATGACACTGGTGGATCCATGTGTGGTATGTGAAGAGAACATACATGCAATCACACTGGGTGGATCCATGTGTGGTTTGTTTAGAAGAACACACATGCAATGACACTGGGTGTGGTTCATGAAAAGAACAGACATGCAATGACACTGGTGTATCCTTATGTGGTTTGTTTAGAAGAAGAGACATGCAATAACACTGGTGGATCCATGTGTGGTTCGTGAAAAGAAGTGACATGCAATGACTCTAGATGTGGTTGATGAAAAGAACAGACATGCAATGACACTAGTGGATCCATGTGTGGTTTATCGAAGTAACAGACATGCAATGACTCTAGCTGTGATTCATGAAAAGAGCAGACATACAATGACACTGGTGGATCCATGTGTGGTTCATGAGAAGAACACACATCCAATGACACTGGTGGATCCTTATGTGGTTCATGAAAAGAACAGACATATAGTGACACTGGTGGATCCTTAGGGCTAATTTGGATGCTCGGGGTTAAAAGTCCAGGGAAGTAAGCCCCCAGGGGAGAGTTCCCCTTGGCACATGGGATCACCGCTCCACCATGGGAGAGTTCCCCTGCTGCCATTTGGAGACGTGGGAAGGAAAGGGAACAGCAAAAAAACGAAAATAGACCCACAAAAGCTCACACCGTTTCATAAAATGTCTTCAATTCCAGAACCTAAAGTATATCATATTTATTTAAAAAACTTAGGAAACCAGAAATTGAGAATATAACATAAATTTTAGGGATATAATATATCAATAAATTTGACAGAAACAGAAAATTAACATAACAACAACATATTGACACACATCAGAAGATGCATACAATTAGTCTTACACGTCAAGTTTTACAAATCACACGACAATGAGAAATTTATTGTGCTAATAATGTTTCAGAAATGGAAATCTTATGGTCAACTATCTAGGAGAGCAAGTATTTTGCTTCATGATGAAACATAGAAATTATTTGACTCATCCATGAAGAACATTCCATTGATTTTTCTATACAAAACCTGCAGAGCAAAAGGAATTGAATATAAGAAAGAGAAGGTATGTTTCAAGCATGATTATTATCAGTTCTTGAACATTTGCAATAATCACCCGGCGATAGAAATTTCAGAAGCAGCATAGATAGATCTTAAGTATGCATCATACGATCCGATTTCTAGCAGAAAAAGGCGGATGCTTGCACAAATCTAGAGCTACTCGAATGATTGATCATAGGATGCTACTATAGTACTACTACTAAGATACTACCAGTATGCACCATGCCACCTATATGCAGCTAGCAGTGTACAACTAGCAGTGTACAAGAACAACATGATAACATTCTGACTAAAACTCCAACTCCAGTTATTTAAAGACGGTATGGCTTGGTACAATTTCTTTTACTGAAACCAAACCTTGCCACTGCAGTACCCACAATAATACATGTATTTAAAGGCTTCTAACAATATGCATTAACTACTGGCAGAGATTGTAACCGAGCACATACAATTTTTAGTTCTGAAACATGCCAACACAATAAGCAATACTATCTCCATTGTCTGAAATAGGATTGAACCAGATCAAATAAATCTAGTGCTTTAAGCTCCTAAACCTGAATCATTGGCATTGGAGTTGGCTGAAACTGACTTACCTGAGCAAGATGAACCAAGTCAAAATGAAGAACATCAGAAAAAAGAACCTGTCATATTCAGCGTCATTAAGTTCTTGAGGGATATCCCGCATTACAATCACAGATTTGGCAATATTTACAGAAGGTGAGAGATGAAGTACGAAGAGCATACTAGGTCCTATGCAACCCAAACTGGAGAAATACAAGCCATCGTAAACCACCTGAACAACTGATATATGTTCATAGTATATGTGCTTTTATCTAATGATTCCTTGGTACTGGAAGCCATCGGCCCGTCCTTCGTTTCTTGTCACGGTCATAGCAGGTCTCATCGCATCTTGCATAGCAAGGGACGGGGCTAAGCGTACCTGCAACTCGACGTCTTCCTCCTCCAAGATAGTAGAGCTGACTGCCGGGACAATTAGTCTAGCGACACTTTTCCGAAACAATTGTATCTAGGTGCAAGTTTTATAAAATCCCCTCTCAGATACAAAGTTAACTCTACCAACTGCACCACAAGGACATCCTTGCACTTACAGAGGAGCAATCAGATTAAGCCGTACGTGATTAGTTAGCATGGCCTACAAAGTCGGTCTAGTCACTAGTACGTTTAATTGGTCCATGTGCACATCTCGAAGTTAGTTTTTCAGAATTTGTTGTACTAACTGGCACTTGAACGATGCTACTAGAGCATATACAGTTCAAAATAGAATTGGTACGGTTGAAAATTGAATTAGTATGGTTCAAACTACTGCTTCAATCAAGATCATAGCATCAATCAAGATCATAGTACCAACATCAGTACTAGCAGCCATCAGCATGAGAGCATGTACATCAGCAAGAAACAAACAGGAACTGAAGGAGAGAGGGACGGGATGCTCACCTTGCGAGAGGTCGGCCGGCGGAATGGAGGTCGGCGGAGGAGAGGAGATCTGCAAGTGAAGTGGAGGCCAGTGTGGCTCATCGCTGGCTCATGTCACGCGATGGGGGGAAGAGGTGGGAGAAGGAAGACCGGCGGAGAGGGTACGGTCGCCAGAGATTGGTAGGACAGGGGCATCGTACCCAGCGCCGCCGCCACCTCCTTTCGCATGCGAGAGAGAGCGAGAAGGCGAGGACTTCCTTCTCGATGTGCAGAGCAGTGGAGAGATCTCCCGGGGAAGGGCATGGAAAGGGCCGAATTTCGGCTCGTGGTCGACTAAATGGTGGGCTTACACCAGGACAACTCGGGATTCTTAGGCGGAAACGCAGGATCGCCGGGATACCCTGCAACCAAACGAGCCCTTATGTGGTTTGTCTACTAGAACACACATGCAATGACACTGGGTGTGGTTTACGAAAAGAACAGACATGCAATGACTTATGTGGTTTGTTTAGAAGAACACACATGCAATGACACTGGGTGTGGTTCATGAAAAGAACACACATGCAATGACACTGGTGGATCCATGTGTGGTTCATGAAAAGAACAGACATGCAATGACACTGATGGATCCTTATGTAGTTTGTTTAGAGGAACAGACATGCGATGACACTGGGTGTGGTTCATGAAAAGAACAGACATGCAATGACACTGGTGGATCCATGTGTGGTTCATGAGAAGAACCCACATCCAATGACACTGGTGGATCCTTATGTGGTTTTTCTAGAGGAACACACATGCCATGACACTAGGTGTGGTTCATGAAAAGAACATACATGCAATGACACTGGTGGATCCTTATGTGGTTTGTGAGAAGAATAGACATGCAATAACACTGGTGGATCCATGTATGGTTCATGAAAAGAACTGACATGCAATGACACTAGCTGTGGTTCATGAAAAGAACATACATGAAATGCCACTGGTGGATCCATGTGTGGTTTATGGAAGTAACAGACATGCAATTACTCTAGCTGTGATTCATGAAAAGAACAGACATGCAATGACACTGGTGGATCCATGTGTGGTTCATGGGAAGAACACACATCCAATGACACTGGTGGATCCTTATATGGTTCATGAGAAGAACAGACATGTAGTGACACCGGTGGATCCTTATGTGGTGTTTCTAGAGGAACACACATGCAATGACACTGGGTGTGGTTCATGAAAAGAACAGACATGCAATGACTTATGTGGTTTGTTTAGAAGAACACGCATGCAATGACACTGGGTGTGGTTCATGAAAAGAACACACATGCAATGACACTGGTGGATCCTTATGTGGTTTGTTTAGAAGAACACACATGCAATGACACTGGTGGATCCTTATGTGGTTTGTGAAAAGAACAGACATGCAATGACACTGGCTGTGGTTCATGAGAAGAACTGACATGCAATGACTCTAGCTGTGGTTCATGAAAAGAACAGACATGCAATTACACTAGGTGGATCCATGTGTGGTTTCTGGAAGTAACACACATGCAATGACTCTAGCTGTGGTTCATGAAAAGAACACACATGCAATGACACTAGGTGTGGTTCATGAAGAGAACATACATGCAATCACATTGGGTGGATCCATGTGTGGTTTGTTTAGAAGAACACACATGCAATGACATTATGTGTGGTTCATGAAAAGAACATACATGCAATGACACTGGTGTATCCTTATGTGGTTTGTTTAGAAGAAGAGACATGCAATAACACTGGTGGAACCATGTGTGGTTCCTGAAAAGAAGTGACATGCAATGACTCTAGTTGTGGTTGATGAAAAGAACAGACATGCAATGACACTAGTGGATCCATGTGTGGTTTATGGAAGTAACAGACATGCAATGACTCTAGCTGTGATTCATGAAAAGAGCAGACATACAATGACACTGGTGGATCCATGTGTGGTTCATGAGAAGAACACACATCCAATGACACTAGTGGAGCCTTATCTGGTTCATGAAAAGAACAGACATATAGTGACACTGGTGGATCCTTATGTGGTTTGTCTACTGGAACACACATGCAATGACACTAGGTGTGGTTCATGAAAAGAACAGACATGCAATGACTTATGTGGTTTGTTTAGAAGAACATGCATGCAATGACACTAGGTGTGGTTCATGAAAATAACACACATGCAATGACACTAGTGGATCCATGTGTGGTTCATGAAAAGAACAGACATGCTATGACACTGATGGATCCTTATGTAGTTTGTTTAGAGGAACATACATGCAATGACACTGGGTGTGGTTCATGAAAAGAATAGACATGCAATGACACTGGTGGATCCATGTGTGGTTCATGAGAAGAATAGACATGCAATGACACTGGGTGTGGTTCATGAAAAGAATAGACATCCAATGACACTGGTGGATCCTTATGTGGTTTTTCTAGAGGAACACACATGAAGTGACCTTGGGTGTGGTTCATGAAAAGAACGGACATGCAATGACACTGGTGGATCCTTATGTGGTTTGTGAGAAGAACAGACATGCAATAACACTGGTGGATCCATGTGTGGTTCATGAAAAGAATTGACATGCAATGACACTAGCTGTGGTTCATGAAAAGAACAGACATGCAATGCCACTGGTGGATCTATGTGTGGTTTATGGAAGTATCAGACATGCAATGACTCTAGCTGTGATTCATGAAACGAACAGACATGCAATGACACTGGTGGATCCATGTGTGGTTCATGGGAAGAACACACATCCAATGACACTGGTGGATCCTTATGTGGTTCATGAGAAGAACAGACATGCAGTGACCCCAGTGGATCCTTATGTGGTTTGTCTAGAGGAACACAAATCCAATGACACTGGGTGTGGTTCATGAAAAGACTAGACATGCAATGACTTATATGGTTTGTTTAGAAGACCACACATGCAATGACACTGGGTGTGGTTATGAAAAGAACAGACATGCAATGACACTGGTGGATCCTTATGTGGTTTGTTTAGAAGAACACACATGCAATGACACTGGTAGATCCTTATGTGGTTTGTGAAAAGAACACACATGCAATGACACTGGCTGTGGTTCATGAGAAGAACTGACATGCAATGACTCTAGCTATGGTTCATGAAAAGAACAGACATGCAATTACACTAGGTGGATCCATGAGTGGTTTCTGGAAGTAACACACATGCAATGAATCTAGCTGTGGTTCATGAAAAGAACAGACATGCAATGACACTGCTGGATCCATGTGTGGTTCATGGGAAGAACACATATCCAATGACACTGGTGGATCCTTATGGGGTTCATGAGAAGAACAGACATGCAGTGACCCCGGTGGATCCTTATGTGGTTTGTCTAGAGGAACACACATCCAATGACACTGGGTGTGGTTCATGAAAAGAACAGACATGCAATGACTTATATGGTTTGTTTAGAAGAACACGCATGCAATGACACTGGGTGTGGTTATGAAAAGAACAGACATGCAATGACACTGGTGGATCCTTATGTGGTTTGTTTAGAAGAATACACATGCAATGACACTGGTGGATCCTTATGTGGTTTATGAAAAGAACACACATGCAATGACACTGGCTGTGGTTCATCAGAAGAACTGACATGCAATGACTCTTGCTGTGGTTCATGAAAAGAACAGACATGCAATTACACTAGGTGGATCCATGTGTGGTTTCTGGAAGTAATACACATGCAATGAATCTAGCTGTGGTTCATGAAAAGAACACACATTTAATGACACTGGTGGATCCATGTGTAGTCTGTGAAGAGAACATACATGCAATCACACTGGGTGGATCCATGTGTGGTTTGTTTAGAAGAACACACATGCAATGACACTAGGTGTGGTTCATGAAAAGAACATACATGCAATGACACTGGTGTATCCTTATGTGGTTTGTTTAGAAGAAGAGACATGCAATAACACTGGTGGATCCATGTGTGGTTCATGAAAAGAAGTGACATGCAATGACTCTACTTGTGGTTGATGAAAAGAACAGACATGCAATGACACTAGTGGATCCATGTGTGGCTTATGGAAGTAACAGACATGCAATGACTCTAGCTGTGATTCATGAAAAGAGCAGACATACAATGACACTGGTGGATCCATGTGTGGTTCATGAGAAGAACACACATCCAATGACACTAGTGGATCCTTATGTGGTTCATGAAAAGAACAGACATATAGTGACACTGGTGGATCCTTATGTGGTTTGTCTACTGGAACACACATGCAATGACACTGGGTGTGGTTCATGAAAAGAACAGACATGCAATGAATTATGTGGTTTGTTTAGAACAACACGCATGCAATGACACTAGGTGTGGTTCATGAAAAGAACACACATGCAATGACACTAGTGGATCCATGTGTGGTTCATGAAAAGAACAGACATGCTATGACACTGATGGATCCTTATGTAGTTTGTTTAGAGGAACATACATGCAATGACATTGGGTGTGGTTCATGAAAAGAATAGACATGCAATGACACTGGTGGATCCATGTGTGGTTCATGAGAAGAACACACATCCAATGACACTCCTGGATCCTTATGTGGTTTTTCTAGAGGAACACACATGGAGTGACACTGGGTGTGGTTCATGAAAAGAACGAACATGCAATGACACTGGTGGATCCTTATGTGGTTTGTGAGAAGAACAGACATGCAATAACACTGGTGGATCCATGTGTGGTTCATGAAAAGAATTGACATGCAATGACACTAGCCGTGGTTCATGAAAAGAACAAACATGCAATGCCACTAGTGGATCTATGTGTGGTTTATGGAAGTATCAGACATGCAATGACTCTAGCTGTGATTCATGAAAAGAACAGACATACAATGACACTGGTGGATCCATGTGTGGTTCATGCGAATAACACACATCCAATGACACTGGTGGATCCTTATGTGGTTCATGAAAAGAATAGACATACAGTGACACTGGTGTATCCTTATGTGGTTTGTCCAGAGGAACACACATCCAATGACACTGGGTGTGGTTCATGAAAAGAACAGACATGCAATGACTTATATGGTTTGTTTAGAAGACCACACATGCAATGACACTGGGTGTGGTTATGAAAAGAACAGACATGCAATGACACTGGTGGATCCTTATGTGGTTTGTTTAGAAGAACACACATGCAATGACACTGGTGGATCCTTATGTGGTTTGTGAAAAGAACACACATGCAATGACACTGGCTATGGTTCATGAGAAGAACTGACATGCAATGACTCTAGCTGTGGTTCATGAAAAGAACAGACATGCAATGACACTGCTGGATCCATGTGTGGTTCATGGGAAGAACACACATCCAATGACACTGGTGGATCCTTATGTGGTTCATGAGAAGAATAGACATGCAGTGACCTTGGTGGATCCTTATGTGGTTTGTCTAGAGGAACACACATCCAATGACACTGGGTGTGGTTCATGAAAAGAACAGACATGCAATGACTTATATGGGTTGTTTAGAAGACCACACATGCAATGACACTGGGTGTGGTTATGAAAAGAACAGACATGCAATGACACCGGTGGATCCTTATGTGGTTTGTTTAGAAGAACACACATGCAATGACACTGGTAGATCCTTATGTGGTTTGTGAAAAGAACACACATGCAATGACACTGGCTGTGGTTCATGAGAAGAACTGACATGCAATGACTCTAGCTGTGGTTCATGAAAAGAAATGTATATGCAATTACACTAGGTGGATCCATGTGTGGTTTCTGGAAGTAACACACATGCAATGAATCTAGCTGTGGTTCATGAAAAGAACACACATGCAATGACACTGATGGATCCATGTGTGGTCTGTGAAGAGAATATACATGCAATCACACTTGGTGGATCCATGTGTGGTTTTTCTAGAGGAACACACATGGAGTGACACTGGGTGTGGTTCATGAAAAGAACGGACATGCAATGACACTGGTGGATCCTTATATGGTTTGTGAGAAGAACAGACATGCAATAACACTGGTGGATCCATGTGTGGTTCATGAAAAGAATTGACATGCAATGACACTAGCTGTGGTTCATGAAAAGAACAGACATGCAATGCCACTGGTGGATCTATGTGTGGTTTATGGAAGTATCAGACATGCAATGACTCTAGCTGTGATTCATGAAAAGAACAGACATGCAATGACACTGGTGGATCCATGTGTGGTTCATGGGAAGAACACACATCCAATGACACTGGTGGATCCTTATGTGGTTCATGAGAAGAACAGACATGCAGTGACCCCAGTGGATCCTTATGTGGTTTGTCTAGAGGAACACAAATTCAATGACACTGGGTGTGGTTCATGAAAAGACCAGACATGCAATGACTTATATGGTTTGTTTAGAAGACCACACATGCAATGACACTGGGTGTGGTTATGAAAAGAACAGACATGCAATGACACTGGTGGATCCTTATGTGGTTTGTTTAGAAGAACACACATGCAATCACACTGGTAGATCCTTATGTGGTTTGTAAAAAGAACACACATGCAATGACACTGGCTGTGGTTCATGAGAAGAACTGACATGCAATGACTCTAGCTGTGGTTCATGAAAAGAACAGACATGCAATTACACTAGGTGGATCCATGAGTGGTTTTTGGAAGTAACACACATGCAATGAATCTAGTTGTGGTTCATGAAAAGAACAGACATGCAATGACACTGGTGGATCCATGTGTGGTTCATGGGAAGAACACATATCCAATGACACTGGTGGATCCTTATGTGGTTCATGAGAAGAACAGACATGCAGTGACCCCGGTGGATCCTTATGTGGTTTGTCTAGAGGAACACACATCCAATAACACTGGGTGTGGTTCATGAAAAGAACAGACATGCAATGACTTATATGGTTTGTTTAGAAGAACACGCATGCAATGACACTGGGTGTGGTTATGAAAAGAACAGACATGCAATGACACTGGTGGATCCTTATGTGGTTTGTTTAGAAGAATACACATGCAATGACACTGGTGGATCCTTATGTGGTTTGTGAAAAGAACACACATGCAATGACACTGGCTGTGGTTCATGAGAAGAACTGACATGCAATGACTCTTGCTGTGGTTCATGAAAAGAACAGACATGCAATTACACTAGGTGGATCCATGTGTGGTTTCTGGAAGTAATACACATGCAATGAATCTAGCTGTGGTTCATGAAAAGAACACACATGCAATGACACTGGTGGATCCATGTGTAGTCTGTGAAGAGAACATACATGCAATCACACTGGGTGGATCCATGTGTGGTTTGTTTAGAAGAACACACATACAATGACACTAGGTGTGGTTCATGAAAAGAACATACATGCAATGACACTGGTGTATCCTTATGTGGTTTGTTTAGAAGAAGAGACATGCAATAACACTGGTGGATCCATGTGTGGTTCATGAAAAGAAGTGACATGCAATGACTCTAGTTGTGGTTGATGAAAAGAACAGACATGCAATGACACTAGTGGATCCATGTGTGGCTTATGGAAGTAACAGACATGCAATGACTCTAGATGTGATTCATGAAAAGAGGAGACATACAATGACACTGGTGGATCCATGTGTGGTTCATGAGAAGAACACACATCCAATGACACTAGTGGATCCTTATGTGGTTCATGAAAAGAACAGACATATAGTGACACTGGTGGATCCTTATGTGGTTTGTCTACTGGAACACACATGCAATGACACTGGGTGAGGTTCATGAAAAGAACAGACATGCAATGACTTATGTGGTTTGTTTAGAACAACACGCATGCAATGACACTAGGTGTGGTTCATGAAAAGAACACACATGCAATGACACTAGTGGATCCATGTGTGGTTCATGAAAAGAACAGACATGCTATGACACTGATGGATCCTTATGTAGTTTGTTTAGAGGAACATACATGCAATGACACTGGGTGTGGTTCATGAAAAGAATAGACATGCAATGACACTGGTGGATCCATGTGTGGTTCATGAGAAGAACACACATCCAATGACACTCCTGGATCCTTATGTGGTTTTTCTAGAGGAACACACATGGAGTGACACTGGGTGTGGTTCATGAAAAGAACGAACATGCAATGACACTAGTGGATCCTTATGTGGTTTGTGAGAAGAACAGACATGCAATAACACTGGTGAATCCATGTGTGGTTCATGAAAAGAATTGACATGCAATGACACTAGCTGTGGTTCATGAAAAGAACAGACATGCAATGCCACTAGTGGATCTATGTGTGGTTTATGGACGTATCGGACATGCAATGACTCTAGCTGTGATACATGAAAAGAACAGACATACAATGACACTGGTGGATCCATGTGTGGTTCATGAGAATAACACACATCCAATGACACTGGTGGATCCTTATGTGGTTCATGAAAAGAATAGACATACAGTGACACTGGTGTATCCTTATGTGGTTTGTCTAGAGGAACACACATCCAATGACACTGGGTGTGGTTCATGAAAAGAACAGACATGCAATGACTTATATGGTTTGTTTAGAAGACCACACATGCAATGACACTAGGTGTGGTTATGAAAAGAACAGACATGCAATGACACTGGTGGATCCTTATGTGGTTTGTTTAGAAGAACACACATGCAATGACACTGGTGGATCCTTATGTGGTTTGTGAAAAGAACACACATGCAATGACACTGGCTATGGTTCATGAGAAGAACTGACATGCAATGACTCTAGCTGTGGTTCATGAAAAGAACAGACATGCAATTACACTAGGTGGATCCATGTGTGGTTTCTAGAAGTAACACACATGCAATGAATCTAGCTGTGGTTCATGAAAAGAACAGACATGCAATGACACTGCTGGATCCATGTGTGGTTCATGGGAAGAACACACATCCAATGACACGGGTGGATCCTTATGTGGTTCATGAGAAGAATAGACATGCAGTGACCTCGGTGGATCCTTATGTGGTTTGTCTAGAGGAACACACATCCAATGACACTGGGTGTGGTTCATGAAAAGAACAGACATGCAATGACTTATATGGGTTGTTTAGAAGAACACGCATGCAATGACACTGGGTGTGGTTATGAAAAGAACAGACATGCAATGACACTGGTGGATTCTTATGTGGTTTGTTTAGAAGAACACACATGCAATGACACTGGTGGATCCTTATGTGGTTTGTGAAAAGAACACACATGCAATGACACTGGCTGTGGTTCATGAGAAGAACTGACATGTAATGACTCTAGCTGTGGTTCATGAAAAGAACAGACATGCAATTACACTAGGTGGATCCATGTGTGGTTTCTGGAAGTAACACACATGCAATGAATCTAGCTGTGGTTCATGAAAAGAACACACATGCAATGACACTGGTGGATCCATGTGTGGTCTGTGAAGAGAATATACATGCAATCACACTGGGTGGATCCATGTGTGGTTTGTTTAGAAGAACACACATGCAATGACACTAGGTGTGGTTCATGAAAAGAACATACATTCAATGACACTAGTGTATCCTTATGTGGTTTGTTTAGAAGAAGAGACATGCAATAACACTGGTGGATCCATGTGTGGTTCATGAAAAGAAGTGACATGCAATGACTCTAGTTGTGGTTGATGAATAGAACAGACATGCAATGACACTAGTGGATCCATGTGTGGTTTATGGAAGTAACAGACATGCAATGACTCTAGCTGTGATTCATGAAAAGAGCAGACATACAATGACACTGGTGGATCCATGTGTGGTTCATGAGAAGAACACACATCCAATGACACTAGTGGATCCTTATGTGGTTCATGAAAAGAACAGACATATAGTGACACTGGTGGATCCTTATGTGGTTTGTCTACTGGAACACACATGCAATGATACTGGGTGTGGTTCATGGAAAGAACAGACATGCAATGACTTATGTGGTTTGTTTAGAAGAACACGCATGCAATGACACTAGGTGTGGTTCATGAAAAGAACACACATGCAATGACACTAGTGGATCCATGTGTGGTTCATCAAAAGAACAGACATGCTATGACACTGATGGATCCTTATGTAGTTTGTTTAGAGGAACATACATGCAATGACACTGGGTGTGGTTCATGAAAAGAATAGACATGCAATGATACTGGTGGATCCATGTGTGGTTCATGAAGAACACACATCCAATGACACTCCTGGATCCTTATGTGGTTTTCTAGAGGAACACACATGGAGTGACACCGGGTGTGGTTCATGAAAAGAAACGAACATGCAATGACACTAGTGGATCCTTATGTGGTTTGTGAGAAGAACGGACATGCAATAACACTGGTGGATCCATGTGTGGTTCATGAAAAGAATTGACATGCAATGACACTATGGTTCATGAAAAGAAACGACATGCAATGCCACTAGTGGATCTATGTGTGGTTTATGGACGACGGACATGCAATGACTCTAGGCTGTGATACATGAAAAGAAACAGGACATACAATGACACTGGTGGATCCATGTGTGGTTCATGAGAATAACACACATCAAATGACACTGGTGGATCCTATGTGGTTCATGAAAAGAATAGACATACAGTGACACTGGTGTATCCTTATGTGGTTTGTCTAGAGGAACACACATCCAATGACACTGGGTGTGGTTCATGAAAAGAACAGACATGCAATGACTTATATGGTTTGTTTAGAAGACCACACATGCAATGACACTAGGTGTGGTTATGAAAAGAACAGACATGCAATGACACTGGTGGATCCTTATGTGGTTTGTTTAGAAGAACACACATGCAATGACACTGGTGGATCCTTATGTGGTTTGTGAAAAGAACACACATGCAATGACACTGGCTATGGTTCATGAGAAGAATTGCCATGCAATGACACTAGCTGTGGTTCATGAAAAGAACAGACATGCAATGCCACTGGTGGATCTATGTGTGGTTTATGGAAGTATCAGACATGCAATGACTCTAGCTGTGATTCATGAAAAGAACAGACATGCAATGACACTGGTGGATCCATGTGTGGTTCATGGGAAGAACACACATCCAATGACACTGGTGGATCCTTATGTGGTTCATGAGAAGAATAGACATGCAGTGACCTCGGTGGATCCTTATGTGGTTTGTCTAGAGGAACACACATCCAATGACACTGGGTGTGGTTCATGAAAAGAACAGACATGCAATGACTTATATGGTTTGTTTAGAAGAACACGCATGCAATGACACTGGGTGTGGTTATGAAAAGAACAGACATGCAATGACACTGGTGGATTTTTATGTGGTTTGTTTAGAAGAACACACATGCAATGACACTGGTGGATCCTTATGTGGTTTGTGAAAAGAACACACATGCAATGACACTGGCTGTGGTTCATGAGAAGAACTGACATGCAATGACTCTAGCTGTGGTTCATGAAAAGAACAGACATGCAATTACACTAGGTGGATCCATGTGTGGTTTCTGGAAGTAACACACATGCAATGAATCTAGCTGTGGTTCATGAAAAGAACACACATGCAATGACACTGGTGGATCCATGTGTGGTCTGTGAAGAGAATATACATGCAATCACACTGGGTGGATCCATGTGTGGTTTGTTTAGAAGAACACACATGCAATGACACTAGGTGTGGTTCATGAAAAGAACATACATTCAATGACACTAGTGTATCCTTATGTGGTTTGTTTAGAAGAAGAGACATGCAATAACACTGGTGGATCCATGTGTGGGTCATGAAAAGAAGTGACATGCAATGACTCTAGTTGTGGTTGATGAATAGAACAGACATGCAATGACACTAGTGGATCCATGTGTGGTTTATGGAAGTAACAGACATGCAATGACTCTAGCTGTGATTCATGAAAAGAGCAGACATACAATGACACTGGTGGATCCATGTGTGGTTCATGAGAAGAACACACATCCAATGACACTAGTGGATCCTTATGTGGTTCATGAAAAGAACAGACATATAGTGACACTGGTGGATCCTTATGTGGTTTGTCTACTGGAACACACATGCAATGATACTGGGTGTGGTTCATGGAAAGAACAGACATGCAATGACTTATGTGGTTTGTTTAGAAGAACACGCATGCAATGACACTAGGTGTGGTTCATGAAAAGAACACACATGCAATGACACTAGTGGATCCATGTGTGGTTCATCAAAAGAACAGACATGCTATGACACTGATGGATCCTTATGTAGTTTGTTTAGAGGAACATACATGCAATGACACTGGGTGTGGTTCATGAAAAGAATAGACATGCAATGACACTGGTGGATCCATGTGTGGTTCATGAGAAGAACACACATCCAATGACACTCCTGGATCCTTATGTGGTTTTTCTAGAGGAACACACATGGAGTGACACTGGGTGTGGTTCATGAAAAGAACGAACATGCAATGACACTAGTGGATCCTTATGTGGTTTGTGAGAAGAACAGACATGCAATAACACTGGTGGATCCATGTGTGGTTCATGAAAAGAATTGACATGCAATGACACTAGCTGTGGTTCATGAAAAGAACAGACATGCAATGCCACTAGTGGATCTATGTGTGGTTTATGGACGTATCAGACATGCAATGACTCTAGCTGTGATACATGAAAAGAACAGACATACAATGACACTGGTGGATCCATGTGTGGTTCATGAGAATAACACACATCCAATGACACTGGTGGATCCTTATGTGGTTCATGAAAAGAATAGACATACAGTGACACTGGTGTATCCTTATGTGGTTTGTCTAGAGGAACACACATCCAATGACACTGGGTGTGGTTCATGAAAAGAACAGACATGCAATGACTTATATGGTTTGTTTAGAAGACCACACATGCAATGACACTAGGTGTGGTTATGAAAAGAACAGACATGCAATGACACTGGTGGATCCTTATGTGGTTTGTTTAGAAGAACACACATGCAATGACACTGGTGGATCCTTATGTGGTTTGTGAAAAGAACACACATGCAATGACACTGGCTATGGTTCATGAGAAGAATTGCCATGCAATGACACTAGCTGTGGTTCATGAAAAGAACAGACATGCAATGCCACTGGTGGATCTATGTGTGGTTTATGGAAGTATCAGACATGCAATGACTCTAGCTGTGATTCATGAAAAGAACAGACATGCAATGACACTGGTGGATCCATGTGTGGTTCATGGGAAGAACACACATCCAATGACACTGGTGGATCCTTATGTGGTTCATGAGAAGAATAGACATGCAGTGACCTCGGTGGATCCTTATGTGGTTTGTCTAGAGGAACACACATCCAATGACACTGGGTGTGGTTCATGAAAAGAACAGACATGCAATGACTTATATGGTTTGTTTAGAAGAACACGCATGCAATGACACTGGGTGTGGTTATGAAAAGAACAGACATGCAATGACACTGGTGGATTTTTATGTGGTTTGTTTAGAAGAACACACATGCAATGACACTGGTGGATCCTTATGTGGTTTGTGAAAAGAACACACATGCAATGACACTGGCTGTGGTTCATGAGAAGAACCGACATCCAATGACTCTAGCTGTTGTTCATGAAAAGAACAGACATGCAATTACACTAGGTGGATCCATGTGTGGTTTCTAGAAGTAACACACATGCAATGAATCTAGCTGTGGTTCATGAAAAGAACACACATGCAATGACACTGGTGGATCCATGTGTGGTCTGTGAAGAGAATATACATGCAATCACACTGGGTGGATCCATGTGTGGTTTGTTTAGAAGAACACACATGCAATGACACTAGGTGTGGTTCATGAAAAGAACATACATTCAATGACACTAGTGTATCCTTATGTGGTTTGTTTAGAAGAAGAGACATGCAATAACACTGGTGGATCCATCTGTGGTTCATGAAAAGAAGTGACATGCAATGACTCTAGTTGTGGTTGATGAAAAGAACAGACATGCAATGACACTAGTCGATCCATGTGTGGTTTATGGAAATGTAGACATGCAATGACTCTAGCTGTGATTCATGAAAAGAGCAGACATACAATGACACTGGTGGATCCATGTGTGGTTCATGAGAAGAACACACATCCAATGACACTAGTGGATCCTTATGTGGTTCATGAAAAGAACAGACATATAGTGACACTGGTGGATCCTTATGTGGTTTGTCTACTGGAACACACATGCAATGATACTGGGTGTGGTTGATGAAAAGAACAGACATGCAATGACTTATGTGGTTTGTTTAGAAGAACACGCATGCAATGACACTAGGTGTGGTTCATGAAAAGAACACACATGCAATGACACTAGTGGATCCATGTGTGGTTCATCAAAAGAGCAGACATGCTATGACACTGATGGATCCTTATGTAGTTTGTTTAGAGGAACATACATGCAATGACACTGGGTGTGGTTCATGAAAAGAATAGACATGCAATGACACTGGTGGATGCATGTGTGGTTCATGAGAAGAACGCACATCCAATGACACTCCTGGATCCTTATGTGGTTTTTCTAGAGGAACACACATGGAGTGACACTGGGTGTGGTTCATGAAAAGAACGGACATGCAATGACACTGGTGGATCCTTATGTGGTTTGTGAGAAGAACAGACATGCAATAACACTAGTGGATCCATGTGTGGTTCATGAAAAGAATTGACATGCAATGACACTAGCTGTGGTTCATGAAAAGAACAGACATGCAATGCCACTGGTGGATCTATGTGTGGTTTATGGAAGTATCAGACATGCAATGACTCTAGCTGTGATTCATGAAAAGAACAGACATACAATGACAATGGTGGATCCATGTGTGGTTCATGAGAATAACACACATCCAATGACACTGGTGGATCCTTATGTGGTTCATGAAAAGAATAGACATATAGTGACACTGGTGGATCCTTATGTGGTTTGTCTATTGGAACACACATGCAATGACACTGGGTGTGGTTCATTAAAAGAATAGACATGCAATGACTTATGTGGTTTGTTTAGAAGAACACACATGCAATGACACTGGGTGTGGTTCATGAAAAGAACACACATGCAATGACACTAGGGGATCCATGTGTGGTTCATGAAAAGAACAGACATGCAATGACACTGATGGATCCTTATGTAGTTTGTTTAGAGGAACAGACATGCAATGACACTGGGTGGTTCATGAAAAGAACAGACATGCAATAGCACTGGTGGATCCATGTGTGGTTCATGAGAAGAACACACATCCAATGACACTGGTGGATCCTTATGTGGTTTTTCTAGAGGAACACACATGGAGTGACACTGGGTGTGGTTCATGAAAAGAACGGACATGCAATGACACTGGTGGATTCTTATATGGTTTGTGAGAAGAACAGACATGCAATAACACTGGTGGATCCATGTGTGGTTCATGAAAAGAATTGCCATGCAATGACACTAGCTGTGGTTCATGAAAAGAACAGACATGCAATGCCACTGGTGGATCTATGTGTGGTTTATGGAAGTATCAGACATGCAATGACTCTAGCTGTGATTCATGAAAAGAACAGACATGCAATGACACTGGTGGATCCATGTGTGGCTCATGGGAAGAACACACATCCAATGACACTGGTGGATCCTTATGTGGTTCATGAGAAGAATAGACATGCAGTGACCTCGGTGGATCCTTATGTGGTTTGTCTAGAGGAACACACATCCAATGACCGCGTGTGGTTCATGAAAAGAACAGACATGCAATGACTTATATGGTTTGTTTAGAAGAACACGCATGCAATGACACTGGGTGTGGTTATGAAAAGAACAGACATGCAATGACACTGGTGGATTTTTATGTGGTTTGTTTAGAAGAACACACATGCAATGACACTGGTGGATCCTTATGTGGTTTGTGAAAAGAACACACATGCAATGACACTGGCTGTGGTTCATGAGAAGAACTGACATGCAATGACTCTAGCTGTGGTTCATGAAAAGAACAGACATGCAATTACACTAGGTGGATCCATGTGTGGTTTCTAGAAGTAACACACATGCAATGAATCTAGCTGTGGTTCATGAAAAGAACACACATGCAATGACACTGGTGGATCTATGTGTGGTCTGTGAAGAGAATATACATGCAATCACACTGGGTGGATCCATGTGTGGTTTGTTTAGAAGAACACACATGCAATGACACTAGGTGTGGTTCATGAAAAGAACATACATTCAATGACACTAGTGTATCCTTATGTGGTTTGTTTAGAAGAAGAGACATGCAATAACACTGGTGGATCCATCTGTGGTTCATGAAAAGAAGTGACATGCAATGACTCTAGTTGTGGTTGATGAAAAGAACAGACATGCAATGACACTAGTGGATCCATGTGTGGTTTATGGAAGTAACAGACATGCAATGACTCTAGCTGTGATTCATGAAAAGAGCAGACATACAATGACACTGGTGGATCCATGTGTGGTTCATGAGAAGAACACACATCCAATGACACTAGTGGATCCTTATGTGGTTCATGAAAAGAATGTACATATAGTGACACTGGTGGATCCTTATGTGGTTTGTCTACTGGAACACACATGCAATGATACTGGGTGTGGTTGATGAAAAGAACAGACATGCAATGACTTATGTGGTTTGTTTAGAAGAACACGCATGCAATGACACTAGGTGTGGTTCATGAAAAGAACACACATGCAATGACACTAGTGGATCCATGTGTGGTTCATCAAAAGAGCAGACATGCTATGACACTGATGGATCCTTATGTAGTTTGTTTAGAGGAACATACATGCAATGACACTGGGTGTGGTTCATGAAAAGAATAGACATGCAATGACACTGGTGGATGCATGTGTGGTTCATGAAGAACGCACATCCAATGACACTCTGGATCCTTATGTGGTTTTCTAGAGGAACACACATGGAGTGACACTGGTGTGGTTCATGAAAAGAACGGACATGCAATGACACTTGGTGGATCCTTATGTGGTTTGTGAGAAGAACAGACATGCAATAACACTAGTGGATCCATGTGTGGTTCATGAAAAGAATTGACATGCAATGACACTAGCTGTGGTTCATGAAAAGAACAGACATGCAATGCCACTGGTGGATCTATGTGTGGTTTATGGAAGTATCAGACATGCAATGACTCTAGCTGTGATTCATGAAAAGAACAGACATACAATGACAATGGTGGATCCATGTGTGGTTCATGAGAATAACACACATCCAATGACACTGGTGGATCCTTATGTGGTTCATGAAAAGAATAGACATATAGTGACACTGGTGGATCCTTATGTGGTTTGTCTCTTTGGAACACACATGCAATGACTGGGTGTGGTTCATTAAAAGAATAGACATGCAATGACTTATGTGGTTTGTTTAGAAGAACACACATGCAATGACACTGGGTGTGGTTCATGAAAAGAACACACATGCAATGACACTAGGGGATCCATGTGTGGTTCATGAAAAGAACAGACATGCAATGACACTGATGGATCCTTATGTAGTTTGTTTAGAGGAACAGACATGCAATGACACTGGGTGGTTCATGAAAAGAACAGACATGCAATAGCACTGGTGGATCCATGTGTGGTTCATGAGAAGAACACACATCCAATGACACTGGTGGATCCTTATGTGGTTTTTCTAGAGGAACACACATGGAGTGACACTGGGTGTGGTTCATGAAAAGAACGGACATGCAATGACACTGGTGGATTCTTATATGGTTTGTGAGAAGAACAGACATGCAATAACACTGGTGGATCCATGTGTGGTTCATGAAAAGAATTGCCATGCAATGACACTAGCTGTGGTTCATGAAAAGAACAGACATGCAATGCCACTGGTGGATCTATGTGTGGTTTATGGAAGTATCAGACATGCAATGACTCTAGCTGTGATTCATGAAAAGAACAGACATGCAATGACACTGGTGGATCCATGTGTGGCTCATGGGAAGAACACACATCCAATGACACTGGTGGATCCTTATGTGGTTCATGAGAAGAATAGACATGCAGTGACCTCGGTGGATCCTTATGTGGTTTGTCTAGAGGAACACACATCCAATGACACTGGGTGTGGTTCATGAAAAGAACAGACATGCAATGACTTATATGGTTTGTTTAGAAGAACACATGCAATGACACGGGTGTGGTTATGAAAAGAACAGGACATGCAATGACACTGTGGATTTTATGTGGTTTGTTTAGAAGAACACACATGCAATGACACTGGTGGATCCTTATGTGGTTTGTGAAAAGAACACACATGCAATGACACTGGCGTGGTTCATTAGAAGAACTGACATGCAATGACTCTAGCTGTGGTTCATGAAAAGAACAGACATGCAATTACACTAGGTGGATCCATGTGTGGTTTCTAGAAGTAACACACATGCAATGAATCTAGCTGTGGTTCATGAAAAGAACACACATGCAATGACACTGGTGGATCCATGTGTGGTCTGTGAAGAGAATATACATGCAATCACACTGGGTGGATCCATGTGTGGTTTGTTTAGAAGAACACACATGCAATGACACTAGGTGTGGTTCATGAAAAGAACATACATTCAATGACACTAGTGTATCCTTATGTGGTTTGTTTAGAAGAAGAGACATGCAATAACACTGGTGGATCCATCTGTGGTTCATGAAAAGAAGTGACATGACTCTAGTTGTGGTTGATGAAAAGAACAGACATGCAATGACACTAGTGGATCCATGTGTGGTTTATGGAAGTAACAGACATGCAATGACTCTAGCTGTGATTCATGAAAAGAGCAGACATACAATGACACTGGTGGATCCATGTGTGGTTCATGAGAAGAACACACATCCAATGACACTAGTGGATCCTTATGTGGTTCATGAAAAGAACAGACATATAGTGACACTGGTGGATCCTTATGTGGTTTGTCTACTGGAACACACATGCAATGATACTGGGTGTGGTTCATGAAAAGAACAGACATGCAATGACTTATGTGGTTTGTTTAGAAGAACGCACATGCAATGACACTAGGTGTGGTTCATGAAAAGAACACACATGCAATGACACTAGTGGATCCATGTGTGGTTCATCAAAAGAACAGACATGCTATGACACTGATGGATCCTTATGTAGTTTGTTTAAAGGAACATACATGCAATGACACTGGGTGTGGTTCATGAAAAGAATAGACATGCAATGACACTGGTGGATCCATGTGTGGTTCATGAGAAGAACACACATCCAATGACACTCCTGGATCCTTATGTGGTTTTTCTAGAGGAACACACATGGAGTGACACTGGGTGTGGTTCATGAAAAGAACGGACATGCAATGACACTGGTGGATCCTTATGTGGTTTGTGAGAAGAACAGACATGCAATAACACTCGTGGATCCATGTGTGGTTCATGAAAAGAATTGACATGCAATGACACTAGCTGTGGTTCATGAAAAGAACAGACATGCAATGCCACTGGTGGATCTATGTGTGGTTTATGGAAGTATCAGACATGCAATGACTCTAGCTGTGATTCATGAAAAGAACAGACATACAATGACAATGGTGGATCCATGTGTGGTTCATGAGAATAACACACATCCAATGACACTGGTGGATCCTTATGTGGTTCATGAAAAGAATAGACATATAGTGACACTGGTGGATCCTTATGTGGTTTGTCTACTGGAACACACATGCAATGACACTGGGTGTGGTTCATTAAAAGAATAGACATGCAATGACTTATGTGGTTTGTTTAGAAGAACACACATGCAATGACACTGGGTGTGGTTCATGAAAAGAACACACATGCAATGACACTAGGGGATCCATGTGTGGTTCATGAAAAGAACAGACATGCAATGACACTGATGGATCCTTATGTAGTTTGTTTAGAGGAACAGACATGCAATGACACTGGGTGGTTCATGAAAAGAACAGACATGCAATGACACTGGGTGGTTCATGAAAAGAACAGACATGCAATGGCACTGGTGGATCCATGTGTGGTTCATGAGAAGAACACACATCCAGTGACACTGGTGGATCCTTATGTGGTTTTTCTAGAGGAACACACATGGAGTGACACTGGGTGTGGTTCATGAAAAGAACGGACATGCAATGACACTGGTGGATCCTTATATGGTTTGTGAGAAGAACAGACATGCAATAACACTGGTGGATCCATGTGTGGTTCATGAAAAGAATTGACATGCAATGACACTAGCTGTGGTTCATGAAAAGAACAGACATGCAATGCCACTGGTGGATCTATGTGTGGTTTATGGAAGTATCAGACATGCAATGACTCTAGCTGTGATTCATGAAAAGAACAGACATGCAATGACACTGGTGGATCCTTATGTGGTTTGTGAGAAGAACAGACATGCAATAACACTCGTGGATCCATGTGTGGTTCATGAAAAGAATTGACATGCAATGACACTAGCTGTGGTTCATGAAAAGAACAGACATGCAATGCCACTGGTGGATCTATGTGTGGTTTATGGAAGTATCAGACATGCAATGACTCTAGCTGTGATTCATGAAAAGAACAGACATACAATGACAATGGTGGATCCATGTGTGGTTCATGAGAATAACACACATCCAATGACACTGGTGGATCCTTATGTGGTTCATGAAAAGAATAGACATATAGTGACACTGGTGGATCCTTATGTGGTTTGTCTACTGGAACACACATGCAATGACACTGGGTGTGGTTCATTAAAAGAATAGACATGCAATGACTTATGTGGTTTGTTTAGAAGAACACATGCACTGACACTGGGTGTTGTTTATGAAATGAACACACATTCAATGACTCTAGGGGATCCATGTGTGGTTCATGAAAAGAACAGACATGCAATGACACTGATGGATCCTTATGTAGTTTGTTTAGAGGAACAGACATGCAATGACACTGGGTGGTTCATGAAAAGAACAGACATGCAATGACACTGGGTGGTTCATGAAAAGAACAGACATGCAATGGCACTGGTGGATCCATGTGTGGTTCATGAGAAGAACACACATCCAGTGACACTGGTGGATCCTTATGTGGTTATTCTAGAGAAACACACATGGAGTGACACTGGTGTGGTTCATGAAAAGAACGGACATGCAATGACACTGGTGGATCCTTATATGGTTTGTGAGAAGAACAGACATGCAATAACACTGGTGGATCCATGTGTGGTTCATGAAAAGAATTGACATGCAATGACACTAGCTGTGGTTCATGAAAAGAACAGACATGCAATGCCACTGGTGGATCTATGTGTGGTTTATGGAAGTATCAGACATGCAATGACTCTAGCTGTGATTCATGAAAAGAACAGACATGCAATGACACTGGTGGATCCATGTGTGGTTCATGGGAAGAACACACATCCAATGACACTGGTGGATCCTTATGTGGTTCATGAGAAGAATAGACATGCAGTGACCTCGGTGGATCCTTATGGGGTTTGTCTAGAGGAACACACATCCAATGACCAGGTGTGGTTCATGAAAAGAAACAGGACATGCAATGACTTATATGGTTTGTTTAGAAGAACACGCATGCAATGACACTGGGTGTGGTTATGAAAAGAAACAGACATGCAATGACACTTTGGTGGATTTTATGTGGTTTGTTTAGAAGAACACACATGCAATGACACTGTGGATCCTTATGTGGTTTGTGAAAAGAACACACATGCAATGACACTGGTAGTTCATGAGAAGAACTGACATGCAATGACTCTAGCTGTGGTTCATGAAAAGAACAGACATGCAATTACACTAGGTGGATCCATGTGTGGTTTCTAGAAGTAACACACATGCAATGAATCTAGCTGTGGTTCATGAAAAGAACACACATGCAATGACACTGGTGGATCCATGTGTGATGCGTGAAGAGAATATACATGCAATCACACGGGTGGATCCATGTGTGGTTTGTTTAGAAGAACACACATGCAATGACACTAGGTGTGGTTCATGAAAAGAACATACATTCAATGACACTAGTGTATCCTTATGTGGTTTGTTTAGAAGAAGAGACATGCAATAACACTGGTGGATCCATCTGTGGTTCATGAAAAGAAGTGACATGACTCTAGTTGTGGTTGATGAAAAGAACAGACATGCAATGACACTAGTGGATCCATGTGTGGTTTATGGAAGTAACAGACATGCAATGACTCTAGCTGTGATTCATGAAAAGAGCAGACATACAATGACACTGGTGGATCCATGTGTGGTTCATGAGAAGAACACACATCCAATGACACTAGTGGATCCTTATGTGGTTCATGAAAAGAACAGACATATAGTGACACTGGTGGATCCTTATGTGGTTTGTCTACTGGAACACACATGCAATGATACTGGGTGTGGTTCATTAAAAGAACAGACATGCAATGACTTATGTGGTTTGTTTAGAAGAACACACATGCAATGACACTAGGTGTGGTTCATGAAAAGAACACACATGCAATGACACTAGTGGATCCATGTGTAGTTCATCAAAAGAACAGACATGCCATGACACTGATGGATCCTTATGTAGTTTGTTTAGAGGAACATACATGCAATGACACTGGGTGTGGTTCATGAAAAGAATAGACATGCAATGACACTGGTGAATCCATGTGTGGTTCATGAGAAGAACGCACATCCAATGACACTCCTGGATCCTTATGTGGTTTTTCTAGAGGAACACACATGGAGTGACACTGGGTGTGGTTCATGAAAAGAACGGACATGCAATGACACTGGTGGATCCTTATGTGGTTTGTGAGAAGAACAGACATGCAATAACACTGGTGGATCCATGTGTGGTTCATGAAAAGAATTGACATGCAATGACACTAGCTGTGGTTCATGAAAAGAACAGACATGCAATGCCACTGGTGGATCTATGTGTGGTTTATGGAAGTATCAGACATGCAATGACTCTAGCTGTGATTCATGAAAAGAACAGACATACAATGACACTGGTGGATCCATGTGTGGTTCATGAGAATAACACACATCCAATGACACTGGTGGATCCTTATGTGGTTCATTAAAAGAATAGACATATAGTGACACTGGTGGATCCTTATGTGGTTTGTCTACTGGAACACACATGCAATGACACTGGGTGTGGTTCATTAAAAGCATAGACATGCAATGACTTATGTGGTTTGTTTAGAAGAACACACATGCAATGACACTGGGTGTGGTTCATGAAAAGAACACACATGCAATGACACTAGGGGATCCATGTGTGGTTCATGAAAAGAACAGACATGCAATGACACTGATGGATCCTTATGTAGTTTGTTTAGAGGAACAGACATGCAATGACACTGGGTGGTTCATGAAAAGAACAGACATGCAATGGCACTGGTGGATCCATGTGTGGTTCATGAGAAGAACACACATCCAATGACACTGGTGGATCCTTATGTGGTTTTTCTAGAGGAACACACATGGAGTGACACTGGGTGTGGTTCATGAAAAGAACGGACATGCAATGACACTGGTGGATCCTTATGTGGTTTGTGAGAAGAACAGACATGCAATAACACTGGTGGATCCATGTGTGGTTCATGAAAAGAATTGCCATGCAATGACACTAGCTGTGGTTCATGAAAAGAACAGACATGCAATGCCACTGGTGGATCTATGTGTGGTTTATGGAAGTATCAGACATGCAATGACTCTAGCTGTGATTCATGAAAAGAACAGACATGCAATGACACTGGTGGATCCATGTGTGGTTCATGGGAAGAACACACATCCAATGACACTGGTGGATCCTTATGTGGTTCATGAGAAGAATAGACATGCAGTGACCTCGGTGGATCCTTATGTGGTTTGTCTAGAGGAACACACATCCAATGACACTGGGTGTGGTTCATGAAAAGAACAGACATGCAATGACTTATATGGTTTGTTTAGAAGAACACGCATGCAATGACACTGGGTGTGGTTATGAAAAGAACAGACATGCAATGACACTGGTGGATTTTTATGTGGTTTGTTTAGAAGAACACACATGCAATGACACTGGTGGATCCTTATGTGGTTTGTGAAAAGAACACACATGCAATGACAGCTGTGGTTCATGAGAAGAATCGACATGTAATGACTCTAGCTGTGGTTCATGAAAAGAACAGACATGCAATTACACTAGGTGGATCCATGTGTGGTTTCTAGAAGTAACACACATGCAATGAATCTAGCTGTGGTTCATGAAAAGAACACACATGCAATGACACTGGTGGATCCATGTGTGGTCTGTGAAGAGAATATACATGCAATCACACTGGGTGGATCCATGTGTGGTTTGTTTAGAAGAACACACATGCAATGACACTAGGTGTGGTTCATGAAAAGAACATACATTCAATGACACTAGTGTATCCTTATGTGGTTTGTTTAGAAGAAGAGACATGCAATAACACTGGTGGATCCATCTGTGGTTCATGAAAAGAAGTGACATGACTCTAGTTGTGGTTGATGAAAAGAACAGACATGCAATGACACTAGTGGATCCATGTGTGGTTTATGGAAGTAACAGACATGCAATGACTCTAGCTGTGATTCATGAAAAGAGCAGACATACAATGACACTGGTGGATCCATGTGTGGTTCATGAGAAGAACACACATCCAATGACACTAGTGGATCCTTATGTGGTTCATGAAAAGAACAGACATATAGTGACACTGGTGGATCCTTATGTGGTTTGTCTACTGGAACACACATGCAATGATACTGGGTGTGGTTCATGAAAAGAACAGACATGCAATGACTTATGTGGTTTGTTTAGAAGAACACACATGCAATGACACTAGGTGTGGTTCATGAAAAGAACACACATGCAATGACACTAGTGGATCCATGTGTGGTTCATCAAAAGAACAGACATGCTATGACACTGATGGATCCTTATGTAGTTTGTTTAGAGGAACATACATGCAATGACACTGGGTGTGGTTCATGAAAAGAATAGACATGCAATGACACTGGTGGATCCATGTGTGGTTCATGAGAAGAACGCACATCCAATGACACTCCTGGATCCTTATGTGGTTTTTCTAGAGGAACACACATGGAGTGACACTGGGTGTGGTTCATGAAAAGAACGGACATGCAATGACACTGGTGGATCCTTATGTGGTTTGTGAGAAGAACAGACATGCAATAACACTGGTGGATCCATGTGTGGTTCATGAAAAGAATTGACATGCAATGACACTAGCTGTGGTTCATGAAAAGAACAGACATGCAATGCCACTGGTGGATCTATGTGTGGTTTATGGAAGTATCATACATGCAATGACTCTAGCTGTGATTCATGAAAAGAACAGACATACAATGACACTGGTGGATCCATGTGTGGTTCATGAGAATAACACACATCCAATGACACTGGTGGATCCTTATGTGGTTCATTAAAAGAATAGACATATAGTGACACTGGTGGATCCTTATGTGGTTTGTCTACTGGAACACACATGCAATGACACTGGGTGTGGTTCATTAAAAGCATAGACATGCAATGACTTATGTGGTTTGTTTAGAAGAACACACATGCAATGACACTGGGTGTGGTTCATGAAAATAACACACATGCAATGACACTAGGGGATCCATGTGTGGTTCATGAAAAGAACAGACATGCAATGACACTGATGGATCCTTATGTAGTTTGTTTAGAGGAACAGACATGCAATGACACTGGGTGGTTCATGAAAAGAATAGACATGCAATGGCACTGGTGGATCCATGTGTGGTTCATGAGAAGAACACACATCCAATGACACTGGTGGATCCTTATGTGGTTTTTCTAGAGGAACACACATGGAGTGACACCGGTGTGGTTCATGAAAAGAACGGACATGCAATGACACTGGTGGATCCTTATGTGGTTTGTGAGAAGAACAGACATGCAATAACACTGGTGGATCCATGTGTGGTTCATGAAAAGAATTGCCATGCAATGACACTAGCTGTGGTTCATGAAAAAACAGACATGCAATGCCACTGGTGGATCTATGTGTGGTTTATGGAAGTATCAGACATGCAATGACTCTAGCTGTGATTCATGAAAAGAACAGACATGCAATGACACTTGTGGATCCATGTGTGGTTCATGGGAAGAACACACATCCAATGACACTGGTGGATCCTTATGTGGTTCATGAGAAGAATAGACATGCAGTGACCTCGGTGGATCCTTATGTGGTTTGTCTAGAGGAACACACATCCAATGACACTGGGTGTGGTTCATGAAAAGAACAGACATGCAATGACTTATATGGTTTGTTTAGAAGAACACGCATGCAATGACACTGGGTGTGGTTATGAAAAGAACAGACATGCAATGACACTGGTGGATTTTTATGTGGTTTGTTTAGAAGAACACACATGCAATGACACTGGTGGATCCTTATGTGGTTTGTGAAAAGAACACACATGCAATGACACTGGCTGTGGTTCATGAGAAGAACTGACATGCAATGACTCTAGCTGTGGTTCATGAAAAGAACAGACATGCAATTACACTAGGTGGATCCATGTGTGGTTTCTAGAAGTAACACACATGCAATGAATCTAGCTGTGGTTCATGAAAAGAACACACATGCAATGACACTGTGGATCCATGTGTGTCTGTGAAGAGAATATACATGCAATCACACTGGGTGGATCCATGTGTGGTTTGTTTAGAAGAACACACATGCAATGACACTAGGTGTGGTTCATGAAAAGAACATACATTCAATGACACTAGTGTATCCTTATGTGGTTTGTTTAGAAGAAGAGACATGCAATAACACTGGTGGATCCATCTGTGGTTCATGAAAAGAAGTGACATGCAATGACTCTAGTTGTGGTTGATGAAAAGAACAGACATGCAATGACACTAGTGGATCCATGTGTGGTTTATGGAAGTAACAGACATGCAATGACTCTAGCTGTGATTCATGAAAAGAGCAGACATACAATGACACTGGTGGATCCATGTGTGGTTCATGAGAAGAACACACATCCAATGACACTAGTGGATCCTTATGTGGTTCATGAAAAGAACAGACATATAGTGACACTGGTGGATCCTTATGTGGTTTGTCTACTGGAACACACATGCAATGATACTGGGTGTGGTTCATGAAAAGAACAGACATGCAATGACTTATGTGGTTTGTTTAGAAGAACACACATGCAATGACACTAGGTGTGGTTCATGAAAAGAACACACATGCAATGACACTAGTGGATCCATGTGTGGTTCATCAAAAGAACAGACATGCTATGACACTGATGGATCCTTATGTAGTTTGTTTAGAGGAACATACATGCAATGACACTGGGTGTGGTTCATGAAAAGAATAGACATGCAATGACACTGGTGGATCCATGTGTGGTTCATGAGAAGAACGCACATCCAATGACACTCCTGGATCCTTATGTTGTTTTTCTAGAGGAACACACATGGAGTGACACTGGGTGTGGTTCATGAAAAGAACGGACATGCAATGACACTGGTGGATCCTTATGTGGTTTGTGAGAAGAACAGACATGCAATAACACTGGTGGATCCATGTGTGGTTCATGAAAAGAATTGACATGCAATGACACTAGCTCTAGTTCATGAAAAGAACAGACATGCAATGCCACTGGTGGATCTATGTGTGGTTTATGGAAGTATCAGACATGCAATGACTCTAGCTGTGATTCATGAAAAGAACAGACATACAATGACACTGGTGGATCCATGTGTGGTTCATGAGAATAACACACATCCAATGACACTGGTGGATCCTTATGTGGTTCATTAAAAGAATAGACATATAGTGACACTGGTGGATCCTTATGTGGTTTGTCTACTGGAACACACATGCAATGACACTGGGTGTGGTTCATTAAAAGCATAGACATGCAATGACTTATGTGGTTTGTTTAGAAGAACACACATGCAATGACACTGGGTGTGGTTCATGAAAAGAACACACATGCAATGACACTAGGGGATCCATGTGTGGTTCATGAAAAGAACAGACATGCAATGACACTGATGGATCCTTATGTAGTTTGTTTAGAGGAACAGACATGCAATGACACTGGGTGGTTCATGAAAAGAACAGACATGCAATGGCACTGGTGGATCCATGTGTGGTTCATGAGAAGAACACACATCCAATGACACTGGTGGATCCTTATGTGGTTTTTCTAGAGGAACACACATGGAGTGACACTGGGTGTGGTTCATGAAAAGAACGGACATGCAATGACACTGGTGGATCCTTATGTGGTTTGTGAGAAGAACAGACATGCAATAACACTGGTGGATCCATGTGTGGTTCATGAAAAGAATTGCCATGCAATGACACTAGCTGTGGTTCATGAAAAGAACAGACATGCAATGACACTGGTGGATCCATGTGTGGTTTATGGAAGTAACAGACAAGCAATGACTCTAGCTGTGATTCATGAAAAGAACAAACATGTAATGACACTGGTGGATCCATGTGTGGCTCATGAGAAGAACACACATCCAATGACACTGGTGGATCCTTATCTGGTTCAGAAAAGAACAGACATGCAGTGACACTGGTGGATCCTTATGTGGTTTGTCTAGAGGAACACACATGCAATGACACTGGGTGTGGTTCATGAAAAAACATACATGCAATGACTTATGTGGTTTGTTTAGAAGAATACACATTCAATGACACTAGGTGTGGTTCATGAAATGAACACACATGCAGTGACACTGGTGGATCCATGTGTGGTTCATGAAAAGAACAGACATGCATTGACACTGATGGATCCTTATGTGGTTTGTTTAGAGGAACAGACATGTAATGACACTGGGTGTGGTTTATGTAAAGAACAGACATGCAATGACACTGGTGGATCCATGTGTGGTTCATGAGAAGAACACACATCCAATGACACTGGTGGATCCTTATGTGGTTTGTCTAGAGGAACACACATGCAATGACACTAGGTGTGGTTCATGAAAAGAACAGACATGCAATGACACTAGTGGATCCTTATGTGGTTTGTGAGAAGAACGGACATGCAATAACACTGGTGGATCCATGTGTGGTTCATGAAAAGAACTAACTTACAATGACACTAGCTGTGGTTCATGAAAAGAACAGACATGCAATGACACTGGTGGATCCATGTGTGGTTTATGGAAGTATCAGACATGCAATGACTCTAGCTGTGATTCATGAAAAGAACAGACATGCAATGACACTGGTGGATCCATGTGTGGTTCACTAGAAGAACACAGATCCAATGACACTGGTGGATCCTTATGTGGTTCATGAAAAGAACAGACATGCAGTGACACTGGTGGATCCTTATGTGGTTTGTCTAGAGGAACACACATGCAATGACACTGGATGTGGTTCATGAAAAGAACAGACATGCAATTACTTATGTGGTTTGTTTAGAAGAACACACATGCAATGACACTAGGTGTGGTTCATGAAAAGAACACACATGCAATGACACTGGTGGATCCATGTGTGGTTCATGAAAAGAACAGACATGCAATGACACTGATGGAACCTTATGTGGTTTGTTTAGAGGAACAGACATCCAATGGCACTGGGTATGGTTCATGAAAAGAACAGACATGTAATGAAACTGGTGGATCCATGTGTGGTTCATGAGAAGAACACACATCCAATGACACTGGTGGATCCATATGTGGTTTTTCTAGAGGAACACACATGCAATGACACTGGGTGTGGTTCATGAAAAGAACATACATGCAATGACACTGGTGGATCCTTATGTGGTTTGAAAGAAGAACAGACATGCAATAACACTGGTGGATCCATGGGTGGTTCATGAAAAGAACTGACATGCAATGACACTAGCTATGGTTAATGAAAAGAACAGACATGCAATGCCACTGGTGGATCCTTGTGTGGTTTATGGAAGTAACAGACATGCAATGACTCTAGCTGTGATTCATGAAAAGAACAGACATGCAATGACACTGGTGGATCCATGTGTGGTTCATGACAAGAACACACATCCAATGACACTGGTGGATCCTTATGTGGTTCATGAGAAGAACAGACATGCAATGACAATGGTGGATCCTTATGTGGTTTGTCTAGAGGAACACGCATGCAATGACACTGGTGGATCCTTATGTGGTTTGTTTAGAAGAACACACATGCAATGACACTGGTGGATCCTTATGTGGTTTGTGAAAAGAACACACATGCAATGACACTGGCTATGGTTCATGAGAAGAACTGACATGCAATGACTCTAGCTGTGGTTCATGAAAAGAACAGACATGCAATTACACTAGGTGGATCCATGTGTGGTTTCTGGAAGTAACACACATGCAATGAATCTAGCTGTGGTTCATGAAAAGAACACACATGCAATGACACTGGTGGATCCATGTGTGGTCTGTGAAGAGAACATACATGCAATCACACTGGGTGGATCCATGTGTGGTTTGGTTAGAAGAACACACATGCAATGACACTAGGTGTGGTTCATGAAAAGAACATACATGCAATGACACTGGTGTATCCTTATGAGGTTTGTTTAGAAGAAGAGACATGCAATAACACTGGTGGATCCATGTGTGGTTCATGAAAAGAAGTGACATGCAATGACTCTAGCTGTGGTTCATGAAAAGAACAGACATGCAATGACACTAGTGGAACCATGTGTGGTTTATGGAAGTAATAGACATGCAATGACTCTAGCTGTGATTCATGAAAAGAACAGACATACAATGTGGTGGATCCATGTGTGGTTCATGAGAATAACACACATCCAATGACACTGGTGGATCCTTATGTGGTTCATGAAAAGAACAGACATATAGTGACACTGGTGGATCCTTATGTGGTTTGTCTACTGGAACACACATGGAATGACAATGGGTGTGGTTCATTAAAAGAACAGACATCCAATGACTTATGTGGTTTGTTTAGAAGATCACACATGCAATGACACTAGGTGTGGTTCATGAAAAGAAAACACATGCAATGACACTAGGGGATCCATGTGTGGTTCATGAAAAGAACAGACATGCAATGACACTGATGGATCCTTATGTTGTTTGTTTAGTGGAACAGACATGTAATGACACTGGGTGTGGTTCATGTAAAGAACAGACATGCAATGACACTGGTGGATCCATGTGTGGTTCATGAGAAGAACACACATCCAATGACACTGGTGGATCGTTATGTGGTTTGTCTAGAGGAACACACATGCAATGACACTGGGTGTGGTTCATGAAAAGAACAGACATGCAATGACACTAGTGGATCCTTATGTGGTTTGTGAGAAGAACGGACATCCAATAACATTGGTGGATCCATGTGTGGTTCATGAAAAGAACTAACATGCAATGACACTAGTTGTGGTTCATGAAAAGAACAGACATGCAATGACACTGGTGGATCCATGTGTGGTTTATGGAAGTATCAGACGTGCAATGACTCTAGCTGTGATTCATGAAAAGAACAGACATGCAATGACACTGGTGGATCCATGTGTGGTTCACTAGAAGAACACAGATCCAATGACGCTGGTGGATCCTTATGTGGTTCATGAAAAGAATAGACATGTAGTGACACTGGTGGATCCTTATGTGGTTTGTCTAGAGGAACACACATGCAATGACACTGGGTGTGGTTCATGAAAAGAACGGACATGCAATGACTTATGTGGTTTGTTTAGAAGAACACACATGCAATGACACTAGGTGTGGTTCATGAAAAGAACACACATGTAATGACACTGGTGGATCCATGTGTGGTTCATGAAAAGAACAGACATGCAATGACACTGATGGATCCTTATGTGGTTTGTTTAGAGGAACAGACATCCAATGGCACTGGGTATGGTTCATGAAAAGAACAGACATGCAATGACACTGGTGGATCCATGTGTGGTTCATGAGAAGAACACACATCCAATGACACTGGTGGATCGTTATGTGGTTTGTCTAGAGGAACACACATGCAATGACACTGGGTGTGGTTCATGAAAAGAACAGACATGCAATGACACTAGTGGATCCTTATGTGGTTTGTGAGAAGAACGGACATCCAATAACATTGGTGGATCCATGTGTGGTTCATGAAAAGAACTAACATGCAATGACACTAGTTGTGGTTCATGAAAAGAACAGACATGCAATGACACTGGTGGATCCATGTGTGGTTTATGGAAGTATCAGACGTGCAATGACTCTAGCTGTGATTCATGAAAAGAACAGACATGCAATGACACTGGTGGATCCATGTGTGGTTCACTAGAAGAACACAGATCCAATGACGCTGGTGGATCCTTATGTGGTTCATGAAAAGAATAGACATGTAGTGACACTGGTGGATCCTTATGTGGTTTGTCTAGAGGAACACACATGCAATGACGCCGGGTGTGGTTCATGAAAAGAACGGACATGCAATGACTTATGTGGTTTGTTTAGAAGAACACACATGCAATGACACTAGGTGTGGTTCATGAAAAGAACACACATGTAATGACACTGGTGGATCCATGTGTGGTTCATGAAAAGAACAGACATGCAATGACTGATGGATCCTTATGTGGTTTGTTTAGAAATGAGACATCCAATGGCACTGGGTATGGTTCATGAAAAGAACAGACATGCAATGACACTGGTGGATCCATGTGTGGTTCATGAGAAGAACACACATCCAATGACACTGGTGGATCCTTATGTGGTTTTTCTAGAGGAACACACATGCAATGACATTGGGTGTGGTTCATGAAAAGAACATACATGCAATGACACTGGTGGATCCTTATGTGGTTTGAAAGAAGAACAGACATGCAATAACACTGGTGGATCCATGGGTGGTTCATGAAAAGAACTGACAGCAATGACACTAGCTATGGTTCATGAAAAGAACAGACATGCAATGCCACTGGTGGATCCTTGTGTGGTTTATGGAAGTAACAGACATGCAATGACTCTAGCTGTGATTCATGAAAAGAACAGACATGCAATGACACTGGTGGATCCATGTGTGGTTCAGGACAAGAACACATCCAATGACACTGGTGGATCCTTATGTGGTTCATGAGAAGAACAAACATGCAGTGACACTGGTGGATCCTTATGTGGTTTGTCTAGAGGAACACACATGCAATGACACTGGGTGTGGTTCATGAAAAGAACAGACATGCAATGACTTATGTGGTTTGTTTAGAAGAATACGCATGCAATGACACTAGGTGTGGTTCATGAAAAGAACACATAATGACACTGGTGGATCCTTATGTGGTTTGTTTAGAAGAACACACATGCAATGACACTGGTGGATCCTTATGTGGTTTGTGAAGAGAACAGGCATGCAATGACACTAGCTGTGGTTCATGAGAAGAACACACATGCAATGACGCTAGCTGTGGTTCATGAAAAGAACAGACATGCAATAACACTGGTGGATCCGTATGTGGTTTGTCTAGAGGAACACACATGCAATGACACTGGGTGTGGTTCATGAAAAGAACAGACATGCAATGACACTGGTGGATCCATGTGTGGTTTATGGAAGTAACATACATGCAATGACTCTAGCTGTGATTCATGAAAAACGGACATGCAATGACCTTGGTGATTTGATGTGTGGTTCATGAGAAGAACACACATCCAATGACACTAGTGTATCCTTATGTGCTTTGTTTAGAGGAACACACATGCAATGATACTGAGTGTGGTTCATAAAAAGAACAGACATGCAATCACACTAGGTGGATCCATGTGTGGTTTGTTTAGAAGAACACACATGTAATGACTCTAGCTGTGGTTTATGAAAAGAACACACATGCAATGACACTGGTGGATCCATGTGTGGTTTATGAAAAGAACACACATGCAATGACACTGGCTATGGTTCATGAGAAGAACTGACATGCAATGACTCTAGCTGTGGTTCATGAAAAGAACAGACATGCAATTACACTAGGTGGATCCATGTGTGGTTTCTGGAAGTAACACACATGCAATGAATCTAGCTGTGGTTCATGAAAAGAACACACATGCAATGACACTGGTGGATCCATGTGTGGTCTGTGAAGAGAACATACATGCAATCACACTGGGTGGATCCATGTGTGGTTTGGTTAGAAGAACACACATGCAATGACACTAGGTGTGGTTCATGAAAAGAACATACATGCAATGACACTGGTGTATCCTTATGAGGTTTGTTTAGAAGAAGAGACATGCAATAACACTGGTGGATCCATGTGTGGTTCATGAAAAGAAGTGACATGCAATGACTCTAGCTGTGGTTCATGAAAAGAACAGACATGCAATGACACTAGTGGAACCATGTGTGGTTTATGGAAGTAATAGACATGCAATGACTCTAGCTGTGATTCATGAAAAGAACAGACATACAATGTGGTGGATCCATGTGTGGTTCATGAGAATAACACACATCCAATGACACTGGTGGATCCTTATGTGGTTCATGAAAAGAACAGACATATAGTGACACTGGTGGATCCTTATGTGGTTTGTCTACTGGAACACACATGGAATGACAATGGGTGTGGTTCATTAAAAGAACAGACATCCAATGACTTATGTGGTTTGTTTAGAAGATCACACATGCAATGACACTAGGTGTGGTTCATGAAAAGAAAACACATGCAATGACACTAGGGGATCCATGTGTGGTTCATGAAAAGAACAGACATGCAATGACACTGATGGATCCTTATGTTGTTTGTTTAGTGGAACAGACATGTAATGACACTGGGTGTGGTTCATGTAAAGAACAGACATGCAATGACACTGGTGGATCCATGTGGTTCATGAAGAACACACATCCAATGACACTGTGGATCGTTATGTGGTTTGTCTAGAGGAACACACATGCAATGACACTGGGTGTGGTTCATGAAAAGAACAGACATGCAATGACACTAGTGGATCCTTATGTGGTTTGTGAGAAGAACGGACATCCAATAACATTGGTGGATCCATGTGTGGTTCATGAAAAGAACTAACATGCAATGACACTAGTTGTGGTTCATGAAAAGAACAGACATGCAATGACACTGGTGGATCCATGTGTGGTTTATGGAAGTATCAGACGTGCAATGACTCTAGCTGTGATTCATGAAAAGAACAGACATGCAATGACACTGGTGGATCCATGTGTGGTTCACTAGAAGAACACAGATCCAATGACGCTGGTGGATCCTTATGTGGTTCATGAAAAGAATAGACATGTAGTGACACTGGTGGATCCTTATGTGGTTTGTCTAGAGGAACACACATGCAATGACACTGGGTGTGGTTCATGAAAAGAACGGACATGCAATGACTTATGTGGTTTGTTTAGAAGAACACACATGCAATGACACTAGGTGTGGTTCATGAAAAGAACACACATGTAATGACACTGGTGGATCCATGTGTGGTTCATGAAAAGAACAGACATGCAATGACACTGATGGATCCTTATGTGGTTTGTTTAGAGGAACAGACATCCAATGGCACTGGGTATGGTTCATGAAAAGAACAGACATGCAATGACACTGGTGGATCCATGTGTGGTTCATGAGAAGAACACACATCCAATGACACTGGTGGATCGTTATGTGGTTTGTCTAGAGGAACACACATGCAATGACACTGGGTGTGGTTCATGAAAAGAACAGACATGCAATGACACTAGTGGATCCTTATGTGGTTTGTGAGAAGAACGGACATCCAATAACATTGGTGGATCCATGTGTGGTTCATGAAAAGAACTAACATGCAATGACACTAGTTGTGGTTCATGAAAAGAACAGACATGCAATGACACTGGTGGATCCATGTGTGGTTTATGGAAGTATCAGACGTGCAATGACTCTAGCTGTGATTCATGAAAAGAATGTACATGCAATGACACCGGTGGATCCATGTGGTTCACTAGAAGAACACAGATCCAATGACGCCGTGGATCCTTATGTGGTTCATGAAAAGAATAGACATGTAGTGACACTGGTGGATCCTTATGTGGTTTGTCTAGAGGAACACACATGCAATGACACTGGGTGTGGTTCATGAAAAGAACGGACATGCAATGACTTATGTGGTTTGTTTAGAAGAACACACATGCAATGACACTAGGTGTGGTTCATGAAAAGAACACACATGTAATGACACTGGTGGATCCATGTGTGGTTCATGAAAAGAACAGACATGCAATGACACTGATGGATCCTTATGTGGTTTGTTTAGAGGAACAGACATCCAATGGCACTGGGTATGGTTCATGAAAAGAACAGACATGCAATGACACTGGTGGATCCATGTGTGGTTCATGAGAAGAACACACATCCAATGACACTGGTGGATCCTTATGTGGTTTTTCTAGAGGAACACACATGCAATGACATTGGGTGTGGTTCATGAAAAGAACATACATGCAATGACACTGGTGGATCCTTATGTGGTTTGAAAGAAGAACAGACATGCAATAACACTGGTGGATCCATGGGTGGTTCATGAAAAGAACTGACAGCAATGACACTAGCTATGGTTCATGAAAAGAACAGACATGCAATGCCACTGGTGGATCCTTGTGTGGTTTATGGAAGTAACAGACATGCAATGACTCTAGCTGTGATTCATGAAAAGAACAGACATGCAATGACACTGGTGGATCCATGTGTGGTTCATGACAAGAACACACATCCAATGACACTGGTGGATCCTTATGTGGTTCATGAGAAGAACAAACATGCAGTGACACTGGTGGATCCTTATGTGGTTTGTCTAGAGGAACACACATGCAATGACACTGGGTGTGGTTCATGAAAAGAACAGACATGCAATGACTTATGTGGTTTGTTTAGAAGAATACGCATGCAATGACACTAGGTGTGGTTCATGAAAAGAACAGACACGCAATGACACTGGTGGATCCTTATGTGGTTTGTTTAGAAGAACACACATGCAATGACACTGGTGGATCCTTATGTGGTTTGTGAAGAGAACAGGCATGCAATGACACTAGCTGTGGTTCATGAGAAGAACACACATGCAATGACGCTAGCTGTGGTTCATGAAAAGAACAGACATGCAATAACACTGGTGGATCCGTATGTGGTTTGTCTAGAGGAACACACATGCAATGACACTGGGTGTGGTTCATGAAAAGAACAGACATGCAATGACACTGGTGGATCCATGTGTGGTTTATGGAAGTAACATACATGCAATGACTCTAGCTGTGATTCATGAAAAGAACAGACATGCAATGACACTGGTGATTTGATGTGTGGTTCATGAGAAGAACACACATCCAATGACACTAGTGTATCCTTATGTGCTTTGTTTAGAGGAACACACATGCAATGATACTGAGTGTGGTTCATAAAAAGAACAGACATGCAATCACACTAGGTGGATCCATGTGTGGTTTGTTTAGAAGAACACACATGTAATGACTCTAGCTGTGGTTTATGAAAAGAACACACATGCAATGACACTGGTGGATCCATGTGTGGTTTATGAAAAGAACATACATGCAATCACACTGGGTGGATCCATGTGTGGTTTGTTGAGAAGAACACACATGCAATGCCTCTAGCCATGGTTCATGAAAAGAACAGACATGCAATGACACTGGTGGATCCATGTGTGGTTCATGAAAAGAACAGACATGCAATGACACTGGTGGATTCTTATGTGGTTTGTTTAGAATGACACACATGCAATGACTCTAGCTGTGGTTCATGAAAAGAACACACATGCAATGACACTGGTGGATCCATGTGTGGTTCATGAAAAGAACACACATGCAATGACACTGGGTGTTGTGCATGAAAAGAACAGACATGCAATGACACTGATGGATCCATGTGTGGTTTGTTTAGAATGACACACATGCAATGACTCTAGCTGTGGTTCATGAAAAGAACACACATGCAATGACACTGGTGGATCCATGTGTGGTTCATGAAAAGAACAGACATGCAATGACACTAGTGGATCCTTATGTGGTTTGTTTAGAGGAACAGACATGCAATGACACTGAGTGTGGTTCATGAAAACAACAGACATGCAATGACACTGGTGGATCCATGTGTGGTTCATGAGAAGAGCACACATCCAATGACACTGGTGGATCCTTATTTGGTCTGTCTAGAGGAACACACATGCAATGACACTGGTGGATCCTTATGTGGTTTGTGAAAAGAAGAGACATGCAATGACACTGGCTATGGTTCATGAGAAGAACTAACATGCAATGACACTGGTGGATCCACGTGTGGTTTGTGAAAAGAACAGACATGCAATCACACTAGGTGGATCCATGTGTGGTTTGTGGAAAGAACAGACATGCAATGACTCTAACTGTGGTTCATGAAAAGAACAGACATGCAATGACACTGGTGGATCCATGTGTGGTTTATGGAAGTAACAGACATTCAATGACTCTAGCTGTGATTCATGAAAAGAACAAACATGCAATGACACAGGTGGATCCTTGTGTGGCTCATGAGAAGAACACACATCCAATGACACTGGTGGATCCTTATGTGGTTCATGAAAAGAACAGACATGTAGTGACACGGGTGGATCCTTATGTGGTTTGTCTAGAGGAACACACATGCAATGACACTGGTGTGGTTCATGAAAAGAACATACATGCAATGACTTATGTGGTTTGTTTAGAAGAACACACATTCAATGACACTGGGTGTGGTTCCTAAAAAGAACACACATGCAATGACACTGGTGGATCCATGTGTGGTTCATGAAAAGAGCAGACAAGCAATGACACTGATGGATCCTTATGTGGTTTGTTTAGAGGAATAAACATGTAATGACACTGGGTGTTGTTCATGAAGAACAGACATGCAATGACACTGGTGGATCCATGTGTGGTTCATGAGAAGAACACACATTCAATGACACTGGTGGATCCTTATGTGGTTTGTCTAGAGGAACACACATGCAATGACACTAGGTGTGGTTCATGAAAAGAACAGACATGCAATGACACTGGTGGATCCTTATGTGGTTTGTGAGAAGAATAGACATGCAATAACACTGGTGGATCCATGTGTGGTTCATGAAAAGAACTGACATGCAATGACACTAGCTGTGGTTCATGAAAAGAACAGACATGCAATGGCACTTGTGGATCCATGTGTGGTTTATGGAATTAACAGACATGCAATGACTCTAGCTGTGATTCATGAAAAGAACAGATGTTGGGGGGATACCGCCGGGTAGGGTCACGCCAGGGTATAAAGGCCGAGTTAGCCGAGGTACGGCAAGGTCAAAGCAAATGCTGGCCGAGTCACCTCAAGGCAGGACGAATCTCGGGGTAACCCTGACCAGGGGATGTCTACCTAACTGGGTCTCAACCGACTCAAGCCGTAAGTCGGATGGATAAATCTTGCTTGTATGCAGGAACATGTGTGGCCGGATCAACTACGATCCGGGTCATAGCAAGATTCTAGGAGAAGGAAGGTATCTCGCTGGTCAAAAGTAACCCCGGTACGCGCGGCATGAGCGAAGCGAATAGGGGTAGGACCACCGAGGCGTGGCTGACAAAGGTGACGACGCCAATGTCGGCTGACGCAGGCGCCGTAGAGGCTCATGTAGCCTCTGCATGGATGACGCGGGGGAAAAGCGACCCGGTCGGCTTACTATTTTTGGACGAGGCATATTCCCAGGAATATGCCTCCACGTATGCCCTAGTTGGAGACCTAGCCTTCCCTATATAAGGAGGGCTAGGGCCTCTATACAAGAGGTTGGTCTTTGAAGGGTTGATCTCTATTGGCTAGATTTTACTTGGTTCCTGAGGGCTAGCTAGCGGTGAGAGTAAGAGAGATCCTTCTTCCTCCTCTTTCCAATACAGCTCGAGGAGCACTTGTAACCTTGGAAGTGAATCAAATACAAAGCTTCTGTGTGTGGAATCGCCACACTATCCCTCCCTGGATTCCCCTAGTGCAATTAGTCCCCACCTTTAGCCTATCCATGGCATCTGCCGTGACACCACCACGACAGTTGGCGCCTACCGTGGGGCTAGCGGCGCTAGCAGGGGTCAAGATCCGGACGAGAAACCTCATCGGCACCGGCGAACGCATCGTCTGCGGGCTCGTTCAGCGCTTTGGAGCGCTGGACTTTGTCAGCGACAACGCTGGCTGCTTCGGCACACGCCCACTTCCATGCAACGACCTCTTCATAAAGCTCGGCGCGCACAAGGTCTACGTTGCTGTTGATGTGTCGTGCGTTCATCCGCGGCACGTCATCGAGGCAAGGGAGCCACCCCTTAGCGTGGTTCACGGGGCGCGTATCACTCGCTCCCCGGACCGTGCTGAGGTGATGATGACTGCGCCTGGTGCAGGCGCAAGCAAGGATCCGGCACCAGACCTGGAGGTAACACCTAAGGCACCGAGGAAAGGTAGAGGTCCTCCACTAGAGAGGCCCGAGAATGTGCTGCGGGAAGCGATGGATAGCTTGGCAAACCCGGTAGCAGCTGTGGTAGATCCGGCTCAGGCACAGGCCGAGCTAGAGGAAACTAGGCAAAAAATTCTAGAGGGAGCAAAAAAGATAGCTGCGGCTCAGCAGTCATTGAACGTGACGCTGCGTGAGTACGCAAAGGCAAATAAAGTAGATGTTGTAAAAGTGAAGGGGAGAAATCTCATGAGTGAAATGAACAAAGAGGGTGATACTAGGATTGAGGAGTCAGAGAACTGTTTATCCGTGGGGCTGCCGAAGTATAGTACCCCGGCAAAAAACCTCAGAGTAGCGGATGCAGCTGCGTCCGAGTTAGAGGGTCTAACGGGTGAAGCCCGTCAGAGACAGCAAGATAGGGTCAATGAGTTGGTTCGGATCACGAATAGGCAAAATGAGGAATTGCTCAGGGCTAACCCGGAGAGAGCTGGGGCCTCCAAGATCGTTCATTCAGCGGTGGGTAACCCGGAGAAATCCGCTGGAGCCGCATCGTCTCCTCATGGTGGTCCTAGGAGAGAAGAGGCAGTAACCTCGGCCAGGAGGAACAAACAGATCGTCCCGTATGACCCGACAAGGGCAAGAAAAGGAAAAGAAGTACAGAGAAATGACGATCGACGAAGTGTGAGCCGAGGTGAAGTTGGCCGAGGTAACCGTGACCAAGACAATGCTGGTCAAGGGAACGCTGTAAATGGCAATGCCGGACAGCGCAACTCGACAGGACAACCGCAGCAGTGAAATATACCAAGGCAAGAGCAGAGTGCCGGCCGAGGTATGCAACAGAGAGGTGCACCACGAGAGCAAGACCGGTATAATGATGGTGATTCAGAAATGGTGAACACGGGATACCCAAGGCCGGACTATCATGTGATAGGGTCGAGATTGGGAAGTAGGGATCTGATGCCTGATGATGCCAGGTTGAAACTGGATCGGCTGTATAGGTCAGAGCGGATTGAAAGTCAAGGTCCTCCGGGTCCTGCGTGTTTTGGACCCTGGATCATGAAGGAGCCACTGGTACCTAACTTCCAGTTACCCAGAGGCACAAAGACGTATGACGACAGTACTAAGCCGGAGGATTGGTTGATAAACTATGCTACAGCTATGAAAATTGCTATAGGCAACTTGAGATGGGCTGTGAGATACGTACCCCAGATGTTGGAGGGGCCAGCAAGGGTATGGTTAAACAATTTGCCGCCTGGAAGTATTAACTGCTGGATCGATTTTGAGGAAATGTTTATCAGCAATTTCTCAAGTACGTATCAGAGGCCAAATAGGCCACAGACCCTAGCTATGTGTAAGCAGAGACCGAACGAGACGGACCAGGAGTTTTTAACCCGGTGGTGTATCGTGAGAAACTCGTGTGAGGGTGTGATAGAGTCACAGGCCATAGCATGGTTTGCGCAGGGGTGCAGATATGCAAGCGAGCTGTGGAAGAAGTTGCAAAGGAAAATGCCAACCACATTGGCAGAGATGATCCGGATTGCTGATTCGTATGCTTTGGGTGATCCGACTCAACCCAGGCTCGTGTCAAACGAGTCAAATGAGGAGTACTACCAGAGAGATGGAGCCGGATCATCCCGGAGGAATGACTACAGAGGTAAGAGAAGAGATGATAGACCGGATCACCGGTACAGTTCGCAACAAGTTGCAGCTGTGAATCAGGATCAGCCCGGAGAAGGGAGCAATCAACGTCAGAAAACTAGAGGGCAACAATGGACACCGAGAAACGATGGCAAGAAAACTTGGACGCCAGAGCAAAAGAAACAGTGGCAAGAAAAGAAGGACCGTCCGAGGTATACTTATGAATCAATGTTGGATCATCCATGTAAATTTCACACGTCAAATCCGAGTAACCCAGCGGGTCATACAACTAGGCAATGTGAGTGGATGCGTAAAATAGAATAAGGTGGTTCGGGGAATGCTCAGGCACCCCGGAACGATCAACCTCGGCAGGAGTTACCCCGGCAGCAATTGCTCTCCAGAGCGAACACGCAACAGCTAATGTTGCCTCCCCCTCTGCCGAGGTATGATAACCATGAGAGAAGGGATGCAGTGCATCAAGTAGAAAACCAGCATCAGCCGGATCAGAGGTACCCCGGAAATGAGGGGAGGAAACAAATAGAAAGAGCTTGCAGCGCCGACATATGGAGGTCAATGCGGTGATGCCAGCAGTAACGAGGTATATGCCTTGGTCAGACCAGGAAATTACCTGGAGCATCAAAGCTCATCCCAAGCTTATGCCAAGTCCGGGTTCTTATGCGTTAGTGCTGGATCCGACATTCATTGGGCCAAACATCAATGTGAGGTTCTCCAAGGTACTGATTGACAACAGCAGTAGCATTAACATCATGTATGCAGATACAATGTGCAAGTTGGGCATCTCAGAGAACATGCTCCAAGCTACGAGGACAACTTTCCATGGCATTATGCCAGGTATTTCTTGTGAGCCAATAGGCAAAGTCTGGGTTGACGTATTGTTCGGCACGAGAGATAACTGCCGAACTGAGAATTTGGAGTTTGAAGTGGTGAACTTGGAAAGTGCGTATCACGCGTTACTTGGAAGACCAGCATTGAACAAGTTCATGGCAAGCTGCCACATCAGTTATCTAAAGATGAAGTTGTCCGGGCCAAATGGAGTGATTACCATTGCTGGAGATTTCCGACGTTCCATTGAGTGTGCTTCAGCCGGGTCTAACCTAGCCGAGTCACTCGTGATTGCGCGAGAGAAAAGAAAAATCCATGAGGTGGCGGCATCGCTCACCCAAGAAAGCAATATATGTCGGCGTTGAGTAATCCGCATGGTAGCGTTTTGTTTCAAGCCACAAAGGATACCAAGAAAGTGCCTGTTGATGATATGTTCCCAGAGCGCACCGTAACAATTGGTGCCGGGTTAAATGATAAATAGGAAAGCGAGCTCGTCAACTTCCTCCGTGAGAATTGGGATATTTTGCTTAGTCCATACAGGACTTGCAAGGTGTTCCGAGGGAGTTGGCCGAGCACTCTTTGAATGTGAGACCCGGAGCAAGGCCGGTGAAGCAACCTCTCCGCCGCTTCGCCAAGGATAGGAGAAAAGTCATTGGAGATGAAATAGCTCGGTTACTGGCAGCAGGATTTATCATGGAAGTGCTCTACCCGGATTGGCTATCTAATCTTGTGCTGGTGGAGAAGAAGAAAGATGATCCGAATGTGGCAGTAGTTTGGCGTATGTGTATTGATTACACGAACCTGAATAAGGCGTGTCCAAAAGATCCATTTCCACTGCCAAGGATAGATCAGGTCATAGACTCAACTGCTGGGTGTGAACTGTTGTCATTCATTGATGCATATTCTGGTTTCCACCAGATACCTCTGAATCCGGATGATCAAATAAAGACTGCATTTATCACCCCGTATGGGGCTTATTGCTATCGCAGCATGCCGTTTAGTTTACGTAATGCAGGGGCAACGTACCAAAGATGTATGCAGAAATGTTTGCACGACCAGATTGGTCAAAATGTACAAGTGTATGTGGATGATGTGGTTATCAAGACCAAGAAAAGCAAAACGCTCCTTGATGATATCAGGCAGACATTCGCGAACCTAAGGAGGTTCCGGATGAAGCTTAACCCGGAAAAATGTACCTTCGGTGTCCCGGCTGGAAAATTACTCGGATTCCTTGTATCCAGCCGAGGTATCGAAGTTAATCCAACTAAAATCCGGGTCATTAAACGAATGGAACTGCCGAAGTGTCTTAACGATGTCCAGAAGTTCACTGGTTGCTTGGCATTGTTAAGTTGGTTTGTATGTCGGTTGGGAGAAAAGGCATTGCCTCTCTATCAACTCATGAAAAAGTCGGACAAGTTCATTTGGACGCCGCAGGCCAATGAAGCCTTTATACAATTAAAGAAAATGTTAGCCACTGCACCAGTGTTAGCCTCTCCACTATCAAAGGAGCCAATGTTGCTCTATATAGCCGCAACCAACCGAGTTGTAAGTGCAGTGATCGTGGTAGAGCGCGACGAAGAGGGTAAGTCGGTGCAAAAGCCAGTGTATTATCTGAGCGAGGTATTATCTGCCTCAAAGCAGAACTACCCGCACTATCAGAAAGTGGCGTATGGTCTGTATATTGTCGGCAAACAAGCTAAAACATTATTTTGAAGAGCACCCCATCAAAGTAATATGTGAAGCTCCCATATCCGAGATAATGAGTAACAAGGATGCAAGTGGCAGGATTGCAAAATGGGCAATTGAACTAGCTCCCTATGCGCCACAATATGATAGAAGAGAAGCAATCAAGTCTCAGGCTATGGCCGACTTTTTTGTGGACTGGGCCGAGGTACAATATGAACCACCGCTACCAGATCCGAACTACTGGAGGATGCACTTTGACGGGTCAAAAACAAAAACCGGGTTAAGCGCCGGAGTTGTGCTTACCTCGCCAAAGAGTGACCAGTTGAAGTATGTGCTACAGATCCATTTCACAGAGTCGAACAATGTCGCTGAATATGAAGCACTTGTGCATCGGCTCAAAGTGGCAAAAGAAATTGGGATACGTCGGATCCAATGCTTTGGCGACTCGGATTTGGTAGTTCAGCAAGTGTCAGGGCTGTGGGACGCTCTTGATCCAAACATGGCATTATACAGATTCCTTGTGCAGAAAATATCTGGTTACTTTGAGGGATGTGAATTTCGCCATGTACCCCGGGTGGAGAATGAGGCTGCCGACGTATTGTCGAAGCTCGGATCAACCCGACAAGCAATTCCACCGGGTGTAGCATTAGAGCACCTCAGAAAACCATCTATCAGACCATCCCCAGAAACAGACTCAATCTACGTCCCGGAGGATCCGGAGTCTGGAGCTATGCCCATGGACATTGACATGGTAGGTGGTGCGAGACCGGGATCGCCTCGAAACCCGGGATCGCCTCGCGAACCCGGGATCGCCAGACCCGGGGACTGCTTAGCATGATCCGGTTGAAGTTATGCCAGTGGATCAGATAGAAATTGATGAGGATGTGTTCCCTGTGCGAGCAATACCAGCCTGGGCACTTCCTATATTTCAATTCCTGAAAGATGGAACTTTACCCACTGAGGAGGTGCTATCCAGGCAAACTCAGAGGAGAGCAAAGGCATACACGATCATCAATTCCGAGCTATACAAAAGGAGTGTGACCAATGTCCTCCAGTGATGTGTTGACCCGGAAGAAGAGCTTGACATCCTCCGAGATATACATCAAGGGGAGTGCGGGCATCATGCCTCGTCCCGAGCCTTGGTGGCAAAATATTTCCGACATGGATTCTACTGGCCAAGTGCCTTAGAACAAGCAGAAGACCTGGTGAGAAAATGCAATGGTTGTCAGAGGTATGCTACCAAGACACATATGCCAATGTCGGAACTCAAGACCATACCAATCACATGGCCATTTGTCGTATGGTGTTTGGATATGGTTGGCCCATTCAAACCAGCAAGAGGGAATATGGCTCACATTTTGGTCATGGTGGATAAGTTTACAAAATGGATCGAAGTGAAGCCAATAAGAAAATGTGATGGAGCTACGGCCGTGACATTTCTCAAAGACATCATCTTGAGATACGGTTATCCTCACAGTATCATAACTGATAATGGCACAAATTTTTCTGAAGGAGCATTCGCGCGATTCTGCCGGGATAAGAAGATTCGGCTGGATGTTGCCTCGGTGGCTCATCCTGCATCGAACGGACAAGTGGAAAGATCCAACAGATTAGTACTGTCCGGGATAAAACCCCGGCTCATTGAGCCGCTGCAAAGATCAGCAGGGTGCTGGATAGAAGAACTACCAGCGGTACTGTGGAGTTTAAGAACAACTCTGAATCGATCAACAGGCTATACGCCATTTTTTCTGGTATATGGGGCAGAACCTGTATTACCAGCCGACATAGAGCATGATTCGCCTAGGGTCACCCAATACACAGAAGCCGAAGTGCAAAAAGCCCGGCAAAATGATGTTGATCTGCTGGAAGAAGTGAGAGAATTGGCATTGTCCAGATCCGCCATATATCAGCAAAATCTCCGATGCTATCATAGCCAGAAAGTAAGCCCCCGAGTTTTCCGGGAAGGTGATCTGGTACTCCGGTTGGTACAACGTACTGCTGGCATGCATAAGTTATCCCCCCATAGGAAGGGCCATTCATTGTGAGCAAAGCATTGCACAATGATTCTTATTATCTTATCGATGCAAAGCCACAGGAAAAGAACAAAGCGGATAGGTCCGGCGAGGAATCTAAGCGTCCATGGAATGTAGCTCTACTCTGTCCTTTCTACACTTAGCAGAGAAGTTTATGTATCCGAGTCTTCTCATATGTCGGTATGTATGCCGACAATGAGCTTATCAATGAAATGTTGGCACCTCGAGCAGTAACTCGGGGACTGCCTTAATAATATTTGTTGTCCTTTATTATTTATACGTCAGCTGGAGTAAGTTTTTCTACTTAACTCGGATTAGTAGTGTGTGAGCACCAAAAACCCAACTCTTTGACTTGCTGCTGTCCAACAAGAATTGGCTTCATGGCAAGCAAGAGAACAAGTTTGGAATTGCGTAGCACATGAAAAACGACTAAGGAAAAGAACTTAATCAAGCCGACATTAGTTTTTCGGACTAACCTTGTGTTTACTTTCAAATTATTATGCTGAATTATTTTGAGCTAAGCCTAAAAGTTTCCAAGTATTGTTAAGACAATTTTTGAAGCTCGGATTCATAAGTCGTAAAACCGAATCAAGGTAGACACGAGCCGGCTAGAAGATTGCACGAACAAGAAAATGAAACTCGGGGACTACGCCCAAGTTAATCCGGCATAAAAACTTAGTAGAAAAATATCACATGTGTACTGGATACAATTCCACCCGGCATACCGGGGATCTGATAAACTTTAAAGTTTTTTCACTTAAGGAGCAGCATGAGGAGGAATTTCGGCGTCATCTTTGCTGTCTTCAATGTTCGAGGCATCGCCCTCTTCGTCCTCATCCGAGCCATCTTCAATGTTTTCGGCGTTTTCGTCACCGGCGGCTTCCAGGAAGCTCGGTCCCTCAGTCCATTCATGAATGGGAGCATATTCAATGAAGCTATGGGCGCAAGCCGTGCGCCGAGCTACCCACTCCGGGTCACTGGTCCATTTGGATCCGGTGCGCATGCGCGCTAAGAGGTTGAGGTTGATCTTCTCGTACCACGTAAGTACGTAGTGGAGAACGGTCTCAGCAGCGGCGCGTCCAGCGGATTCCCTCCAAAGGTCGAGCTGGGTCTCGCATTCCATCAACTTTTCAGCAAGAACTGCGGTCCCCTTCGGAGTGTCTTCCGCAGGCCAAAACGTGTTGAAGATTCGGACTGCAACGTCAAGGATATCCTTGCCATAGTTCTTGATGATTTCCAAGCGTGATGACAGGCTGACCAACAGGTCCTCCATGTCATAGGGAATCTCTTCACCGTCCGAGCAACGGAGTACCCTCTCTCGTGAAATTAGCAACAACGGGCGCCGTAATGGCGTGCCCTCCGAAATTTGCTCAAACGGGATAAGAGAAGGTAAAGAAAAGACATGTGAAGTAACCCGAGAAATATGCCGGATAAAGGAAAGGAACTTACGAAAATATGGCTGTGGATCCGGTCAATTCCCAAATACGATCATCACGTCATTTGCGGAGTTACACAAGTTCAGTGTTCGCCGACTCAAGCTTGATGTCGGCCTCCTGGAGAAGTTCTCGGTCCTTGGCAATTTGGAGATTGAGGCGCTCGCGCTCTTCAGTATAGTCATGGCCAGCCTTTTCAAGCTCGGATTGGTGCTGTGCTTTCAATTTCTTCATCTCTGCTTTGAGCTTGGCGATCTCATCATCCTTGGTTTGGAGGAGGGCAAGCTCATCGTCTTTCTTTTTGAGCTCGGCCTGATGCTGCCCTGCTTGTTCGAGAAAATGCAGCATCATATCAGGCACGAGCATACTATCTTCTAGCGATACTGAAATAGTTTGTTAACCCGGCAAAGCCGAGGTATGAATGTTTGCCGAGCCAAGGAGAAAAGGAGATAGAAAGCAGAGCAAGGTCGCACAAAAATAACTTACCCTTGATCTGGTCAAGCTTCTTCCTCATTATGGTATTCTCAGCTTCCACCCCAGCTGCGAAAACTGAATGATGGGTTAGTTCAGCAGAAAAAGATGAAGGAAAACAGAAAAATGTGAAGAAGAGAACTTACCCCTTTTCTCGTGCTTAGCGAGATGTGCATTATGCTTTGCGAGCAGCATTTTGTGAGTGTCCAGGAGACGCTAAAACTCAGCGCTCTGGGGGTTGGTGGTCACCTGAAAAGAGTACAAAAATATAGCTTAAGCCTTGTGCATATTCGAAGTGTACAAAATCCGGGCCAAGTGGAACTTAACCCGGCTCTAGGTGTGTGCATATTCGAAGTGTACAAGATCCGGGCCAAGTGGAACTTAACCTGGCTCTAGGTGTGTGCATATTCGAAGTGTACAAGGTCCGGGCCAAGTGGAACTTAACCCGGCTCTAGGTGTGTGCATATTCGAAGTGTACAAGATCCGGGCCAAGTGGAACTTAACCCGGATCTAGGTGTGTGCATATTCGAAGTATACAAGATCCAGGCCAAGTGGAACTTAACCCGGCTCTAGGTGTGTGCATATTCGAAGTGTACAAGATCCGGGCCAAGTGGAACTTAACCTGGCTCTAGGTGTGTGCATATTCGAAGTGTACAAGATCCGGGCCAAGTGGAACTTAACCCGGCTCTAGGTGTGTGCATATTCTAAGTGTACAAGATCCGGGTCAAGTGGAACTTAACCCGGCTCTAGGTGTGTGCATATTTGAAATTATCAAGGAGCTACGTTAGTTTTCTAAGGAGCATCCGGCCGAGTAACAACTTACTCCCCCGGAGGCTCGGGGACTAATGGTTATATCACTAATATATACAACATGCTAAGGAAAAGGTGAAGTAACGTACCTCCATCATCCGACCTGCAAGGTTAATCACCTTAGCGGCTGTGTTCATTTGAGCAGAAAACTCGGCGGGACCGAACTTCTCCGGGAGATCATCGTTGTAGACAAACTCCGCCTTGTTCCAGTTGTTCATGAACTCGATCAAGGTCGGAGGATATCATTCGCCGCTGAGCATGTGGGGCACCACCAAGCCCTTGGCATGTGCTTCCCTCCTCTCAACCTGAGCAAGGGCCAGGCTGGTGTGCAAAACAAGTTGCTGCGCATCAGCTGGCTCGACAGGGGCGTCCTTTGGTGCTAGAGGCTTCTTGGAAAGCATGGACGCGAGAGTGCACTGTCCAGCCTCGACGGACGCTGCCCTGGTGGCGTCAGGGGCCTTTTTTCCTTTGGGATGCTGAGAGGAGGAAGTGGTTGCAGCAGATTTACCCTTGGGAGCTACCTGGGTGCTTTCTCGCCGAGGCTGAGAAGACTCGGACGAGGCGGAGGGGCTTGGCGTCGCTGCCGTTGCTCTTGGTGCTGCTGCTGCTGCTTTTGCTGCTGGTGCTAGAGTTGGTGTCGGTGCTGGTGATGGTGATGTTTTCTTCTTCGGAGGAGGTGCTGAAGTAGACTCAGTAGTAACTGGTTGCGGCAGAGCCAAAGTGGTGGATGTCGCTGCCTCGGCTGGGCCAGTCTCCCCCGCTCCAAGGTTGCCCCCCTCTTGACGAGGTGGAGTGGAACCCGGAGCAGCCGCTGAACCCTCCGGAATTGGGCTCAGCGGGCGTGAATCGTCACCACGAGGGGGGAGAAGGGCTGAGTCACAGTGGCGAAGTGATGCTAGATCCACTCTGTGGGACCTCCACCGCGGCCCTGCCGAATCAAACAGTGTCAGATGAGAAACTATAATAATAGAAGAGCGAGTAAATGGCAGAGGGAAAAGAGGCTTACGCATCCGAGGTCAGGGGCTCCTTAGGCTTCCTAGATCTTCATGTTGGGGCCTTGGTTGCGGGCTTGGAGGCAGTTTTGTCCCCGGACTTTTTTCACCTTTTCGTTGGCTGAGAAGGTCCGGAGGAAGAAGTGGATGCGGCTTCCCTTTTCTTCTTTGGCGCAACCGGAACAGGATCACCCACGGCAAGGGGAGGGTCCTCATGGATCTACCCACTGGGGTTAGCTGATGCCGGAAAAGCATAAGAAAGGGGGACAGCGTCAAATGCTTCCATCACCTCAACATCCGAGTCATCTTCATCGTCGGGCCAATCTCTAATGGAAGAGAGTTTACCGGTGGGTCGCTTCGTGGTCGGCCATTGGAGGAACATCTCCTGATCCGTTCTTCGTCTCGTCAAGGTCTCCTGTCAAAGACATTTGAGAGTGGGATCGGTGCCATCCTCGATAGTTTGCTGAAGGAATTGCTAAAGGAGAGAAAAGACGAAAGAGTTAAAAATACAACAGCGACCGACATAAGATTTAATTCATAGAAAGTTTGCAGCACGAAGCTTACCATGGGAGGAAGCCTATCCCGGCAATAGTGCTTAATTCCCCACGTCCACTCAGAGGAGAAGTCCTTGTGGGTGGTGAAGAGGGCCTTGACCCGGCGATAGATCTCAGTGTTGCTCAACTCGAAAGACGAGGTCCGGTTGGGGTCATGACCCACTCATATGGCACACTTTGTGAGTGTAAGCGGAGAGGAGATCCATGCGACGAATGTGATCATGGCGTCATCATTGTGCAACCCGAGCTCCTTCAGCTCCGTGAACCTTTTGTTGACCTGGTTGGCCAAGACTGTGGGCCTCTTGGGGACAACGTCCCACAACTCCGGGTTAGGAGGACCTGGAGCATAGGGGCGAAGCCGGATCAGGTCTTCGATGCTGTCATTCCGAACATAAAAGAAAGTCCGGTCCCATCCCTTGCAGGAGTCCAGCCCGGTAACCCGGGGAAAGACGGATAACCTCCGGGGAGAAATGGATGCAGCGGCGAACTGCGTAAGCTGCTTGTCCTCCGGGTCAATCTGGATGTTCGGAATTACGTTCCGACGAAGGCCAAAGAACCGGATCCATAGCTCCTTTGTGGGTCATAATCCGGCATAGCCTTCGATCGTGGAGGCGAAAGCAGAGAGAGATGTGATGGCATTGGCAGGAAGGTGGTGCGACTGGAGTTCGTAGGTGTTCAACCAATCATGGAAAAAATCGCTAACTGGTAAACCGAACCCCCGCTGGAAATGTGTGACAGAACATTACATACTCACCCAGATTGGGTGAGGCAAGTCAAGGCGGCCGAAGCGTCGCTGAGATGCGCGCTGCGCGGTAGAGCCAGTCCAGGTCATCCTGGCAGACCCAGGATCCAGCCCATGCACCGCGGTCCGCCGTGGCAATGTCTTCCTCCATCTCCTACTCGGTGACGACAAGCTCCTCCTTGGTCATCTCGAGTTCGCTGCCCTCACCGGGCGCTTAGCGGCGGGGGCAGCGGCCCTAGACCGGCGACCCGTGGCGAGGAGGCGCGCAGCGGCCAGGCGACGCAGATGCGGGGAAGTAGCGCGGGCGGTGCTGCTACACGCAAGCGTGGCGCGCTTATCGCGGTAGTAGACGAGGAAGAAGAAAGGGCAGAGGGACGCAGAAATGAGGAAAGGACCCAAGGGGCACACCCCTCCCCTATTTAACCGCTCCCTCAGCAAGGTAGTGGGATCGCGTTTGCGGGCGGGCCACATCGTGTGGCCATGTACAAACCAGATTGACCAATCAGTGTCAAGCCACACGGGAGGCCACAGGGCGCAGCGGATCCCATGCCGCGACGCATTGATGCAGTTAACGAGGAGGAAGGCGTGGCGGACGGCGCCAAGTGATAACCGACAATTCTTACATGTGGTTATAACCTTAAAATGAGGCAACCTAATGATTAGCCTCCACGTGGGGAAGCGTACGAGAGAAGGAAGAATGACCCGGATGAGATTGCGGTAACCCGACTAGCAAGTGAAAACTTGGAATGTGCCAAGGGAAAGTAAATCCATGGAATCCGAGATGCGGAGGTAACTCGGAAATGAAACTCAAAGCTCGGCGAAATTGAACCTTCTGTGGCCTTAGCGGCTAAGGCAACTAAGACCGCACCAGCTTCGGGGACTAATGTTGGGGGGATACCCCCGGGTAGGGTCACGCCGGGGTATAAAGGCCGAGTTAGCCGAGGTACGGCAAGGTCAAAGCGAATGCTGGCCGAGTCACCTCAAGGCAGGCCGAATCTTGGGGTAACCCGGACCAGGGGATGTCTACCTAACTGGGTCTCAACCGACTCAAGCCTTAAGTCGGATGGATGAATCTAGCTTGTATGCAGGAACAGGTGTGGCCGGATCAACTACGATCCGGGTCATAGCAAGCTTCTAGGAGAAGGAAGGTATCTCGCTGGTCAAAAGTAACCCCATGCAGGCATGGTGGCCAGTGAGGAAGAAGCATCACGCGGCATGAGCGGGCGATGTGAAGAACCACCCAGGCGTACACAAAGGTGACGACGGCAATGTCGGCTGACGCAGGCGCCGCAGAGGCTCACGAAGCCTCTGCGTGGATGACGCGGGGGAAAACCGACCCGGTCGGCTTACTATTTTGGGAGGAGGCATATTCCCAGTAATATGCCTCCACGTATGCCCTAGTTGGAGACCTAGCCGCCCCTATATAAGGAGGGATAGGGCCTCTGTAGAAGAGGTTGGTCTTTGAAGGGTTGATCTCTATTGGCTAGATTTTACTTGGTTCCTGAGGGCTAGCTAGCGGTGAGAGTAAGAGAGATCCTTCTTCCTCCTCTCTCCAATACAGCTCGAGGAGCACTTGTAACCTTGGAAGTGAATCAAATACAAAGCTTCTGTGTGTGGAATCGCCACACTATCCCTCCCTGGATTCCCCTAGTGCAATTAGTCCCCACCTTTAGCCTATCCATGGCATCTGCCGTGACACCACCACGACAACAGACATGTAATGACACTTGTGGATCCATGCGTGGTTCATGAGAAGAACACACATCCAATGACACAGGTGGATCCTTATGTGGTTCATGAAAAGAACAGACATGCAGTGACACTAGTGGATCCTTATGTGGTTTGTCTAGAGGAACACATATGCAAGGACACTGGGTGTGGTTCATGAAAAGAAAAGACATGCAATGACTTATGTGGTTTGTTTAGAAGAACACACATGCAATGTCACTAGGTGTGGTTCATGAATAGAACACACATGCATAGACACTGGTGGATCCATGTGCGGTTCATGAAAAGAACAGACATGCAATGACACTGATGGATCCTTATGTGGTTTGTTTAGAGGAACATACATGCAATGACACTGGGTGTGGTTCATGAAAAGAATAGACATGCAATGACACTAGGTGTGGTTCATGAAAAGAATAGACATGCAATGACACTGGTGGATCCATGTGTGGTTCATGAGAAGAACACACATCCAATGACACTGGTGGATCCTTATGTGGTTTTTCTAGAGGAACACACATGCAATGACACTGGGTGTGGTTCATGAAAAGAATAGACATGCAATGACACTGGTGGATCCTTATGTGGTTTGTGAGAAGAACAAACATGCAATAACACTGGTGGATCCATGGGTGGTTCATGAAATAAACTGACATGCAATGACACTAGCTGTGGTTCATGAAAAGAACAAACATGCAATGCCACTGGTGGATCCATGTGTGGTTTATGGAAGTAACAGACATGCAATGACTCTAGCTGTGATTCATGAAAAGAACAGACATGCAATGACACTGGTGGTTCCATGTGTGGTTCATGAGAAGAACACACATCCAATGACACTGGAGGATCCTTATGTGGTTCATGAGAAGAACAAACATGCAGTGACACCGGTGGATCCTTATGTGGTTTATCTAGAGGAACACACATGCAATGACACTGGGTGTGGTTCATGAATAGAACAGACATGCAATGACTTATGTGGTTTGTTTAGAAGAACACGCATGCAATGTCACTAGGTGTGGTTCATGAAAAGAACAGACATGCAATGACACTGGTGGATCCTTATGTGGTTTGTTTAGAAGAACACACATGCAATGACACTGGTGGATCCTTATGTGGTTTGTGAAAAGAACAGACATGCAATGACACTGGCTGTGGTTCATGAGAAGAACACACATGCAATGACTCTAGCCGTGGTTCATGAAAAGAACAGACATGCAATGACATTGGTGGATCCATATGTGGTTTGTCTAGAGGAACACACATGCAATGACACTGGGTGTGGTTCATGAAAAGAACAGACATGCAATGACACTGGTGGATCCATGTCTGGTTTATGGAAGTAACAGACATGCAATGACTCTAGCTGTGATTCATGAAAAGAACAGACATGTAATGACACTGGTGGATCCATGAATGGTTCATGAGAAGAACACACATCCAATGACACTAGTGGATCCTTATGTGGTTTGTCTAGAGGAACACACATGCAATGACACTGGGTGTGCTTCATGAAAAGAACAGACATGCAATCACACTAGGTGGGTCCATGTGTAGTTTGTTTAGAAGAACACACATGTAATGACTCTAGCTGTGGTTTATGAAAAGAACACACATGCAATGACACTGGTGGATCCATGTGTGGTCTATGAAAAGAACATACATGCAATCACACTGGGTGGAACCATGTGTGGTTTGTTTATAAGAACACACGTGCAATGACTCTAGCCGTGGTTCATGAAAAGAACACACATGCAATGACACTGGTGGATCCATGTGTGGTTCATGAAAAGAACAGACATGCAATGACACTGGTGGATCCTTATGTGGATTGTTTAGAGGAACAAACATGCAATGACACTGGGTGTGGTTCATGAAAAGAACAGACATGCAATGACACTGGTGGATCCATGTGTGGTTCATGAGAAGAACACACATCCAATGACACTGGTGGATCCTTATGTGGTCTATCTAGAGGAACACACATGCAATGACACTGGTGGATCCTTATGTAGTTTGTGAAAAGAACAGACATGCAATGACACTGGCTATGGTTCATGAGAAGAACTGACATGCAATGACACTGGTGGATCCATGTGTGGTTTGAGAAAAGAACAGACATGCAATCACACTAGGTGGATCCATGTGTGGTTTGTGGAAAGAACAGACATGCAATGACACTGGTGGATCCATGTGTGGTTTGTGGAAGTAACAGACATGCAATGACTCTAGCTGTGATTCATGAAAAGAACAAACATGCAATGACACTAGTGGATCCATGTGTGGTTCATGAGAACAACACACATCCAATGACACTGGTGGATCCTTATGTGGTTCATGAAAAGAACAGACATGCAGTGACACTGGTGGATCCTTATGTGGTTTGTCTAGAGGAACACACATGCAATGACACTGGGTGTGGTTCATGAAAAGAACAGACATGCAATGACTGATGTGGTTTGTTTAGAAGAACACACATGCAATGACACTGGGTGTGGTTCATGAAAAGAACACACATGCAATGACACTAGTGGACCCATGTATGGTTCATGAAAAGAACAGACATGCAATGACACTGATGGATCCTTATGTGGTTTGTTTAGAGGAACAAACATGTAATGACATTGGGTGTGGTTCATGAAAAAAACAGACATGCAATGACACTGGTGGATCCATGTGTGGTTCATGAGAAGAACACACATCCAATGACACTGATGGATCCGTATGTGGTTCATGAGAAGAACAGACATGCAGTGACACCGGTGGATCCCTATGTGGTTTGTCTAGAGGAACACACATGCAATGACACTGGGTGTGGTTCATGAAAAGAACAGACATGCAATGACTTATGTGGTTTGTTTATAAGAACAGGCATGCAATGACACTGGGTGTGATTCATGAGAAGAACAGACATGCAATGACACTGATGCATCCTTATGTGGTTTGTTTAGAAGAAGACACATGCAATGACACTGGTGGATCCTTATGTGGTTTGTGAAAAGAACACACATGCAATGACACTGGCTGTGGTTCATGAGAAGAACACACATGCAATGACTCTAGTTGTGGTTCATGAAAAGAACAGGCATGCAATGACACTGGTGGATCCATATGTAGTTTGTCTAGAGGAACACACATGCAATGACACTGGGTGTGGTTCATGAAAAGAACAGACATGCAATGACACTGGTGGATCCATGTGTGGTTTATGGAAGTAACAGACATGCAATGACTCTAGCTGTGATTCATGAAAAGAACAGACATGCAATGACACTGGTGGATCCATGTGTGGTTCATGAGAAGAACACACATCCAATGACACTAGAGGATCCTTATGTGGTTTGTCTAGAGGAACACACATGCAAAGGGAATCGAGGTCTTCCATGAGCGTGTTTTCAATGCAGCTCTAAAGTGGAGATCGTGGCTGTTTCAAAAAAGGGAACCAAAAATGGAGATCGTGGTAGCCTACCACGCCACCACATGTTCCACTCGAGACTACGAACTGGTGTTTATAACCCCCTCGACCTTCTTCTTCCATGAGCTCGCGGTTATTGTCCTCAAGACCCCAATTACAACCAGCGGCAAAGCTCCTCGCTTGCACTACCTCCTTCCCTTGGTGCGCCATGAAGCGACGCTGGAGACGATCCCGAGGTGAAGCAGAAGGCGATGCGATGGTTTATGGCCGGTGCAAGTGAGGCGCTTTCTCCGGCATGAACGTCCGCCGCCGAGGAGGGTGCGAGCTCATCCGCCCAGCCAAGACGCCATCGTGCCACGAGCAGGTGGTATCGCCGTACGAAAGCAGCGGTGCCATCGCCGAAAGTAGCTGGTAGCCATCGCCAGCAAAGCAGCAGGTGGCCGAAAGTCGTGGTGCCAACAAGCGGTGCCGCAAGACGGCAGATGAGGGGGCAAGAAGCGGAGGCAATCCGGTGATCTACATCGACCCCATCGCTGCTCAAGAAATCTTCGATGCAATCAGAGAATGATGAGTTCGAGGAGGAGGTCCCGATGAGGAGTCCGAGGTACTACATTGCTAGCTTCTAGTTGCACTGCTCACCGCTAGTCACTGCTCATACATAGGATTTGCTCAATCGTATATGATTCTTTTGCTCTTGAAGTAGGGTAGTATATATGATTCGATCGTGATTGATGCATCCGCCATCTAGTCACAAAACCCCAATCCGCCTAGTCACAAAACCCCAATCGCTCATCTCGCCATCTAGTTGAGTTTGCTAGTTGAGTGTTGATTTATACACAAGCCCTATAACATTACATTTCTATTCCTTAATGAGCCCAATGATTCAATTTTGCCCCAAAATAGTGCAAGGGCATCTGATGGTGTCTTGCTTTTAGGGATGGTTAGTGAACTGAGGCAGCAATGCACATAAACAATATAGGCTGTTGTTGGTATTTTGGTTCTCCGACACATCGCTAAAAAAATGAGGCCCTAATTTTTCTCTCATATGGAACCTAAATATATAATTTGTATTGTTTCTGATCTATGAAATGCAGGATGCTTTGTATATCCCCCGAATATTGTTTGTATGATTACATTTCAATTCTTATTGTGGCCAATGATTCAAATTTGCCCTAAAGAAGAGAGGCACATTATTGGTGTCAATTTTTTCAGGGATGAGTGAGCATCAACTGGGCCATGTACAAGATCAATATAAGCAATCGTAGTTGTTACTTGGTTCGCTTACCCATCTCCGAGAAACTTATGAGGCTGCAATCTTTATTCTACATTCATAGAACTATGATATTTGAATTATCTATTCCATGCATTCATAGTGTATAAGAATTATATTTTAGTTTGTCAATGATCATGATTGAAATTTCCCCAAAAGAGTTCAAGGGGAGACACGATGATGGTTTGTTTTAGGGATGGGTTGGTGAACCTGAGGCAAAGAATGCACACAAACAATATAGGTTGTGTTGTTGGTACTTTGGTTCTCCAACTCCATCTCTAAACAAATTATGAGGCCCTTGATTTATTCTCATATGGAACTACATATAATCCTTGAATTGTTCTGATCTTTTAATGATTGGTATGATGCATATGTATATGAATGGTTTTGATCATAAGTATTTTTAACATGTACCTAAGATTAATTGTTTGTTTTTTATTTATAATTACAATATTTAGGCTTGTTTTTGTACGACTATGTATATCCTGAAATATTGTTTGTACGATTACATTTCAATTTCTTATTGTGGCCAATGATTCAAATTTGCTCAAAGAGAGGCGTACATTGGTGTCGATTTTTTCAGTGGATGAGTGAGTTAACTGGGACCATGTACAAGAACAATATAAGTCATGTAATTGTTACTTGGTTCACCACGCCATCCCCGAATAAACTTATGAGGTCTGCAATCTTTATTCTACATTCATAGAACTATGATATTCGAATTATCTATTCCATGCATTCATAGTGTATAACATTACATTTCTATTTCTTAATGAGCCCAATGATTCAGTTTTGCTCCAAAATAGTGCAAGGGCATCTGATGGTGTCGTTTTCTTAGGGATGGTGAGTGAACCTCAGGCAGCAATGCACATAAACAATATAGGCTATGTTGTTGGTATTTTGGTTCTCCGACTCCATCGCTGAAAAAAATGAGGCCCTAATTTTTTCTCATATGGAACCTATATATATAATCATTGTATTGTTTCTGATCTATGAATGCGTTGTATGATGCATATGTATATCCCTGAATATTGTTTTGTACGATTACATTTCAATTTCTTATTGTGGCCAATGATTCAAATTGCCCCAAAGAGAGGCAGACACATTGGTGTCAGATTTTTTAGGGATGAGTGAGCGAACCTGGGACCATGTACAAGAACAATATAAGCTGTGCAATTGTTACTTGGTTCGCTCACGCCATCCCTGAATAAACTTATGAGGCCGCAATCTTTATTCTACATTCATAGAACTATGATATTCGAATTATCTATTCCATGCATTCATAGTGTATAAGAATTACATTTTAGTTTGTCACCGAGGCCGATGATTGAAATTTGCCCCAAAAGAGTTCAAGGGGAGACACATATGATGGTGTCGTGTTTTAGGGATGGGTTGGTGAACCTGAGGCAGCAATGCACACAAACAATATAGGTTGTGATGTTGGTACTTTGGTTCTCCAACTCCATCTCTGAAACAAATTATGAGGCCCTAGATTTATTCTCATATGGAACTACATATATGATCCTTGAATTGTTTCTGATCTTTTAATGATTGGTATGATGCATATGTATATGAATGGTTTTGATCATAAGTATTTTTAACATGTACCTGAAGATTAATTGTTTGGTTTTTTATTTATAATTACAATATTTAGGCTTGTTTTTGTACCTGACTATGTATATCCCTGAATAATGTTTTGTACAATTATATTTCAATTTCTTATTGTGGCCAATGATTCAAATTTGTCCCAAAAGAGAGGCAGACACATTGGTGTCGGATTTTTTCAGGGATGAGTTAGTGAACCTGGGGCGATGTACAACAATATTACAGGTTGTGCAATTGTTACTTGGTTCACCTACTCCATCCCTGAAGAAACTTATGAGGCCCCTGGATTTATCCTACATTCACTCTGATGCAATTATTTGGCATTGTGTTAAGATGAAATGATATATGAACCGATCAAACTATTGCTAAGATGCTTTATATTTGATATCTACGGATATATTGTCTTACATATACATGTTGTCAATTCTTGAGTTATAATACAATTCAATCATATGTATGAGTTCTAAGTTATGTTCTTAAAAATCAACAGGATGATGATGATGAAGTGGACGATAGCAAGGTATCCAGGGACAACAAGAGCCGCTACGTGCTGAGGCGGTTACGGTGTGGGCTAATCCGTTTCCACCCTAGGGGGAGACTGTTTTGCCCATTCTGTGGCAGAGCAATCAACATGGATCTCAACAGCATGATCCAGCATGCGGAGGGCGTTGGCAGAGGCGGAGGCAGAAACCATAGGCATATTACCTTCGCACGGCACGCAGCCTACGGCAAATTCCTCCGGGAGTATGTCAGGACTGGCCTGTATCCCATCGACTAGGCTGTCGTTGCCTCCTGCTGATAAACCCCTGCCCTGCTAGGCGTCTCCATGTCCCAGCCTCCTGCTGCCGCCACTGCTTTTATTTTGTTCTAGTTAATTATTACCTGTGTGTGGCATGTAAGACAATATATCCGTGGTGTCTCTGGTGAACCTTCTATATTAATCTACTCCTTTATATCGAGTGCCTTAAAGTTTCTAGTGTTCAATTATATTTACGGATCATGCTCATGCACACTACAAAATATTTCTAGTGCTCGATTATATTATAATTGTCAAGAAATACATCAACAAGTTAAATTGGTCGAAATTTTGTATCGAAGTAACTAAATGTATCAAACACATAATAAAATAGAAACTAAATTCTAGTTCAAACATATAATGTATCACCACCACTTATTGTCGTCCTTGACTTGCTTCCCCTTCAACCGCTTGATGTTGCCACCGTCCCAAGATCCCTGCTCGTCCTGAAACCGCTTTCTGTCCTCCTCGCGCTTATTCTCGTGGGCTAGCTTGCAACCAGGGCATAGCTCTCTCATGAAAAACCCCTCCTTAACCATCCCATCTTTCATGGTAATGAGCTTACTGTACAACTCGTACGCCATGTAGGCGTCTCTGGCTGCATACTCGAGGCGCACCTTGCTCATCGGCTTCCACTCCCAGTAGTCGTGATCGAGTCGCTTCAATTTCTTCATTTTTCATAGGATTTATCGATGATTTCCGCTGCCAGATCACCCATGCCATCCTTCGCTGGGTATGGTTTGATCTTTTACAGATTTTGGATGTCGATGTGGTGCCCATCTGGGAATTTTATCAACGTACGAGAAAGCATAATTGTGTCATTTGTGATATCCACGCTAGTGAAAGTTATCCCTTTCCTACACAAGAACTCGACCAGAGCCGGACAATGCATCTCAGTTGGTTTACTCCTGCACTTAGATGGTTTTAGGGATGTAAGGGAACAAGGGATGCAGAAGTGGTGATCTCAAATTTAAATTTCACATACCTGCAGAAGTGGTAAACAAGGACCTCCTCATGTATGGCGATTTGCACGACAGCGATCTCTTGTGGAGGATTTTTTTGCTTATTTGCACGGGTGTACTCCAAGTCTAGCCCCACAAACTTGTGCTTCCCTTTCTCAAGCAATTGCTCAAACCTGGCGAGAGTTGTCTCCACAGTCGCTTCATCATTTGTGTACACCACTGTCAAAGTCGTGGTGCCATGGGCAGGGAGCAAGTGGGTCTCTGTTGTGCGTTTTCCATCGTCCATGCCTGCAAGGAAATGGGTGAAAGGAAATGCCTGCAAGGAACTGCCTGCGAGAGGAAGAAGAAGATGAACCGACGGTTCCAGAATAGAGGAAGAAGAAGCGCCTAGGAAAAACTGCAGAGGAATGACTGAGGAAGAGGAATGACTGCAGAAGAAACGTGGTAACTGCAACTTTCGGTTCGAGAACTCATCGTGGTTACGTGGAGATCGTGGCAGTGCCGCCGGTTCAACAAGTGGGGCCAGTTCCTGCGAGAATATGGAATCAGCTGTGCATTTTTCTATGCGAGAAATTGAGAGAAATCATTTATATTTTGTCTTTCATAATTAAACACAATGAAGTTGGTACAGCCCAAGAGATTTGAACAAAAGAGATTTGCTAGTTTAACATACAACAACACAAAAGTTTCTGAGCATGTATTTTTGAAATTTAAATTCTGATGATTTATTCAGAAGTTCTGAGCTACAACCGACATTACAGAGCCAATGCTCTCATCTTCGTCCTCCTCGTGCCGCTCGTCGTTGTCGTCTTTTGCATCGTCTTGTTTCCTCTGCCGGACCGGTGACCACCTCAAAAATTAGCTTGATATGGTGCCTCATCACCTTGACCTAGACGAGCAGATCATCAAGGCAAATTCTATTTTTAGCACAAAATTCAGCCCAAGGGTCGGTGAACTCAATGCAATCGTCATATACTTTCGATATGCGATATCGCCCCAAGATTTTTAGGCCTTTGTTACAATTATTCTTCATGCATACACAATAGAACCCTTACAGGCCGAACATGGCAGAACTTGAGCTACCACAGAGACCTCGGCAGAGGTGGTAGAATTGGTGCGGGTGCAACCACGACGACGGCGAGCTCGGATTCTAGAGGAGGAAAACAGAACCGAGCATGGTCGACACAGTGATAGATCTCACCGGGAACCAATTCTCGTCCCTGCACCATGCCATGGGTGCGTCCATGGTGAGGGCGAGCTCCGACTCGGGATGAGGAGGAGAGCAGGGCCGAGCAGGTTTGTCACATCCCAGCTCTGCGCCATGGCCGCGACCACAGGTTGCCGATCCGGGGAAGAAGACGCGTAATGGATGCAGGCGCCGACGCTGCAAGCCTACATGGAGGAGAGCTGGGCCGAGCAGGTTCGTCCACGTCCCAGCTCTGCGCCATGGCTGCGACGCCCCACAGATTGCCGCTCCGGGAAAGAAGAAGACGCATAATGGATGTAGGCGCCACGCTACAAGCCTAATTGACACCTACGCGACGGGAGCGACAGGAGCGACATAACGGCGAGAACTGACAGGAGGGGCCCAACTTAATGGCCGTTAGCCTGATTTTTTGTATTGAAACGTAAAGTTGAATTCGTGCCGAAAAAGACCCTCTGAGTATTTGGCACACCAACTGTAGTCATCGCGGCTGATTTCAGGGAACTTGGGTACCGCGTTACCTGGACACCCCAACTTTCGGGCCGCAAAATGATATTCTCGGAGGGTAGGTACTACCTCCCTCAAAGTCCCGGGGTGGGACTAAAGGAGAGGAGGGGGAGGGGAGGCCGCCGGCCAGCCCTAGTGGGCCCCGCGCGGGGGGACTTGGCCTAGGCGGCCACCCCCTTGCCCCTTCTCCCTCTCTCCTTTCCCTAATGGGCCCTCTCCTCTCCGGGAATTGGCCCATTAATCCTTTTGACCTTTTAAATTGATTTTATCTTTATTAAATAATTAGGAATAAATGATTAAATCAATATTTAACATTCATTCATATATTATTCAACCTCCGTGGCTATGGAACACTTCCACCTCCACTCTGGATATCCTCCGGACTTACCGAAACCCTTCCGGTTTTCTCTCTACAATTCTTCGACAATTCTACCGATCCTATAAACACTCTCTAAGCATCATCAAGCCCTTAAGTGTGATACCCCACGGTTCGGGAACACTCCAGACATGGTCGGGACACTCCCACACCAATGATCGATAGAGGGACCTGGATGGCCATGTGACCCCTATGCGTTCCATGAAGATATTTCATCGATTGAACCGGGACAGTCGTGTCTTATTCCCTTTGTCTCTCGATAATTGCATTGCCCGAGATCTGATCAATGCCATCACCATGTCATGCTCAATCTCATTACCGAACAATGCTACTTGACTCGTTCCGACAAGTGATATCCCTGTGATCAAATCACATGCTGCGCAGCTATTGGATATAACCTCTCCGAGTGGGCCCTTGAGTATCTTCCCGTCACATGGACAGACAAATCCCGCTCTTGACATATATTGCCTCTACGGTTTCCTCCAAGTACCTGAACACACCTTTAGAACCACTGTATTACCATGTGGCGCTTGATGCTATCTAAGCACTCTCGGGAGACAGTGATTGATATAGCCTCAGGGTCTAAGGAATAGTCTACGAGGATCCATTTTCAATCATCATAACTTGAACTTCGTGACATGATCGGGTCATGATGTTTAGGTTGGGTATTGGTTCATCATCTCATTCTCAGAATGAGTTGACTCCATTTCCAACTGGCATAAATGCCACATGATCAAGAAACTTGATCATCTGTTGACCAATCAACCAGTGACTAGAGTTTCACCGGGAACCCCTAGTTGTTTATATATCACACGTGTATTGATGTTTCCACTCAATACAGTTATAGCATGATATAAAACTTAATCATAAACTATATGAAATATGATAATAGTCCTTATAACTATTTGTCTCTAGGGCATATTTCCAACAGTTTAAAGATACATCATTTCTGAGGTGCTACAATCCATAGGATGTGCCTAGAAATGTTTATTCAAAGATGCCTATGTATCTAGTTATGAAACTAGAGATTTCTCTCCAAGATCAGTGATGCAAAGGCCGAGATCTTGGTAGCAGCTTGAAAAGATTTATTATTGGCTTTTTATCTTTCTTCTAGGATGGATATACACCTCACTTGGGTGTTTTTCTGAGAAGATCATATAAAACAACACATGCTCTATTTAATCTATGATAATTTGATAATGTGATGGTTTTATGTGTACTCACCACACTACTTGATGGCTGGTGAGGTTGTGGTGTTGCTTGCTGGCTTGATCTTGTTAACTTGTGCTTGTTGGCTTGATCTAACTCTACACCTCCTGGCGCTACTCCTGTGATCTTGTACTTGGCCTTGCTATCCACCTGCTCCACCCCTTCCTTATGTTACCATCTTGTGGTGAACTAGTGGTTGATTTGGTAGTCTGGCTGGTGGTTTTGTTAAGGTTTTGGCAAGCTCAACGAGCTCTGAGTGTGTGCTTGAGAAGGAGAAATGAGTTCCTGTAACTATGCTTCGACTGGTGCTCTGTTTGAGTGCTTGTACTGCTATTGCTGTCTTGACAGCACACTCCATACATTTTGGTGACTAAGCTGGCTAGCTGTGTGGTCTGGTTGTGTGGCCTGGCTGTGGATTAGATCAAGTGAAATAATCTTCACCCGTTACCCTTTTACTAGTTACTATCCTGGTGAAACTTGCCCCTCTTTTGATTACTCAATGATGTAATTTAAACAGTGCATGAGAGTAAAACTAACTAACTAACCCTTTATTTTCCTTTTAGTTGTTTTATCTTATTTGCAGGAACAAGATCTGGATATACAAGATTTAGTATAGGAGTAAATAGGTAGTTTAGGTTTTAATTGTAACCTTCTTTTTATTCCTTTTTTTAAGAAATCTTGTAAATATATTATTATAAGTTAATAAAGTTTTATTTATATTCTCTGTAATCTTATGCTTTTGATGTATTTATCACCAATTGTAATCTTATTATGGAATAAAGAAATAAGAATTTATTTCTTATTTAATTTTTCTTGTCTTTCATCCTTATTGTTGTTTACTATATCTATAATATAATCAAACATTGTTAATAAAGTATTTTGGAAAACAATTTAATACTACTAACTTCAAATTTTCAAATTTATTTAAATTTCAAACTTGAATTCAAAATAACTTCCCCAGAAGACTAAAAAATTCCTAAAGATCATGTCAAAATTCATAGCAGTCACTATAAAGAGCTATTCCTACCTCTAGTTAGTGAAAGGAACTCTGATCTCTTTAGGTTTTTGTTTGGCGAAAAATTTACCCTGATTTTTACAAATGCATGCATGCACAAACTTAGATTCCTATTTCTACCCTCCGTTGGATCCTAATGTTGGGGCGTTACACTGATGCTGGCCGCGGCGATGTCTGCGGGTGCCGTTACCTCCTTGGGGGCGCAGTCATGGCCTGTATCATGTCTTCCTATTCTTGTGTGCCGGGGGAAACCCTTGGTTCGGGTCCGGCAGCGACACCACGGTGTCGCGATCTTCTTGAAGATGTCGTCGAGGCTGCATGGGAAGGGCCTGATTTGTGGAGTGTGGGATGGTTGGGTGCTGCCGGTGATGGGTGCTGCTCAGGGCGCGAGCATCAGGAGCGCAATGTACATCATGGTGGGTGCCACTTTGTCGACGTCTTCCTCGAGTCTGGCCGGATCCTGCTGACTTCTTGCCGATCTCTTATAGGCGTATGAGGGGGAGGCGTGTTAATCATGCGGCCTCAGAGTCATGGTCATGCTATGGTGGAGTCTCGCTTTGATCGTGACGTGGTTCGGTTGCTTTGTGCCTCGTCTCCTCACCTTTGGTAGGGGACTTGGCGAGGCGAGGTCGCTACCGTCGGGTCGTTGTGGAGGGCGTTTTGTAAGCCGCTTGACGTTGTATCTTGTGAGTTGTGTCGTGTTGGGTGTGTGGTGTAGTTGACTTTTGGCGTTCTATCGTCCGTCGGTCTTCTCCTCTATGTGTTTGGTACGTCTTCCGAGACGTGTAGTGCACAGGTGCCATAGGGGAAGACGGGGATCTGAGCATGGCAATGTCATGGCCTCATGGGAGCCGAGGGAGTCGCTGATGCAGACGCGTGATCGGTGGCGCCTAACCTGGCGCGATCGAGCAAGGCAGCGCAGACGGCGCACCAGTGGCGAGGAGGCCGCGAAGTCTATGGTGAGGTCGTACCGCAGCTCGGCATCGAGCATCCCGAGCTCAGCCATGCTGAGTTGCTAACTTGCTCTTCTTGGACGACTTTTTTTAACAAGTCTTGGCCGACTTACTGGTCGCCCTGCCGAAAGAGTTGACATGACATGTGGCGCCCAAAATTGGATGATTCTTCGCCGTCTGCTCCGCCTCCATTGCCAAATGATCTCCTCCTGCAACCAGTATTGCAACTCCTGCTTGACTAGATGGGCTCGGCTGTGAGGTGCATAGGAATGTGTCCGAGTCCTCCTCGAGCACCTGCGTGTCCTCTAGTTACTCCCCGATGCGTCCCTGCTCTGGTCTTCGCTGCCATCGGCCATGCTGAGACGCTCGTGTTTCTGTTTTCCCCTCTCCCCTCTCTCCTTTTCCGCCCTTCCGGCCGTCGCTCCAATTGGCGCTTTTGTGTGAAACCATCCTCCTATTTGTGGTCATCAATTAATTAACCAGTTTGACTATTCAAAATCCCGCCACATCATCAAATACATACAGTACCTACACCGTCTGCGATGACCGCATGCATGGATAGGCTCATTCGAGGAGGATCGTAAAAAAACATTTCTGGAATACAAATACAATGATGAATGTGAATTATACGAACAAATGATCACCGGTGTATTTTACTCTTTATTTGGATCGGGGTTGTTTTTTTTTTCTATCTATTAATAGATCGGTGGAATTTCGTAAAAAAAATAGAGAGCAATGTGTCGTCTTTGGGGGAGTAGTAGACGGTGCAGAGGAAGGCAGCATGCAGACGTGGGGGAGAGGGCGGGATCATAAAGGATTTGAGAAGATCCTCACATTTTCCATATACTCCGTATATAGCAAGGCACCAGCCTCTTGATAGGAAAAGATCTACACTTCCCTAAGAAGCTTTCATTCTATCTTGGGAATCATTACGTTCCCATGTCTGTATCGATCATGCAAAACGAATATTGTCATTATGACCTTATACGCATGCATAGTGTATATATAGTCCTCCCCTATGGCTATGAATGTATAGCTGACATACTCCACAGAGGTTATACATTTAGATCAACAGAAATGGCTTCCATGACCAAGGTTACCATCTTTCTCTTCGTCGCCGCCCTGCTTATCTCCCATCTCCAGAGAGGTATGATCCATTCAAGATATAGCCCCACGCCCCCACCTTCACCTGCAATCATGGATGTGTACTGCAACACAAAAATCTCAGTAAATAGCTAGGTGCTATCCTAGAGCTGCATAGTAGTAGTAGTATTTATTTGTGGCTTTGGAGATCGATCAAAGAGATTACTTATCTGATTCCACAAAAAAAGGGGGAATCGTAAGCACTACCGACCTATAAAATTGTTTTACTATGAGTTTGACGCGAATGAAATACTGTAATTGGCAGCGCAGTTCTCCTTCCATGATTTATTTTGCTGGCTGTATATATTGTTATCAGGCGATGCCAAGACCTGTAAGCTGTCGGCCATCCACGTCTCGCTGGCCAGGACGGGGAAGCTGGTCGAGGGCCAGTCGGAGTACAAGGTGACCATCGACAACAGGTGCTCGTGCCCGCAGGCTGCCGTCAAGCTGCGCTGCTTAAACCTTCCCAGCGTCAAGCCGGTGGACGAGAGCAAGATCCGCACGGTGGGTAGCCAGCTCTGCCTCGTAGCCAACGGCGGGCCCATCTCCCCGGGGTCGCCGGTGACGTTCACGTACGCCTGGAAGACGCCACAGAAGTTCACCGTCGTAAGCGCCAAGCCCCGGTGCACAAGAGCCTTTCAACAGAACTAGATCTAGGGATACGAGCTCTCAAACTGGTTTCTATTTTATATAATGCTAATAAAAATAGGTGGGAAAATAATAGTGTGTTTATGATTTGTAATTTCTTTTTGTGTTGACAGAATGAAAGTGATCTCCGCCTTTGGCACCAAAATCGGCTTGTAAAACTCTATTATGATGAGTAGTTGTCTGATAAGTGGATGGAAAGGAGAATAGCAAAGTGTATTACTAATAATAGTGACCATATGATTCAATACAAATAATATTACCCCTACATTCATTATTAGGTTTATTACATACGGTTTGCTTTGTGGATTTCAATCAGAACTAAATTGAACTTCTCATCGAGGCCGGACACTCCATGAAACACGTTATCACAAGGACTTGACATCTGAAGGAACCTTCCCGGGAGATATTCATCAGATGCTTCCTTCTTAACCTAGCATAGTTTTAGTCCTTTGGTATGTTTCTCTGGCACAATTTCAGCGATTGCTTGGATCCCTTTGGCAACCCACAGACTGATCTGCCGATAGCTAGTGAAATACATGGGTCTAAAACTTTGTTACGGTATTGGGACGACCAAATCATTGCGTTGAGCATGACGCTAAATGATTTCTAAACGAGGTCCATGGTCTACACATTTTTTTTTGAAAATGGGTGCATATATTACTCAAAGCAATGTTTACACCCGGCCTCTGCATAACTAGGATGCACACAGCCGTTCAACCACACACCTTAGGTCCAACGGTAAAAAATAAATTATAAATCATAATAATAAGAACAAGCGCCTCCAGCTAATGCTGATCTATACGGAGATCACGCTGTCATCCATGTCGGGACAAAATATCCCTCGCCGTGTCCTCCAATCGCGTACACCCCTTCACAAATAAGTGCCGGAGGTCCATACGCTGGAGAGTAGTCCATGATCAGAGAATAGTCGTAACTCGATAGATGACCTGCAAAGAAGAAAACACAGTGTTATTAAAAATCTTGTCACTCCTACACAGCCAAAACTACCAAATAATGGCAAGCGCTCCCATCCTAAACACAGTCCCATATTTATCATGTATCCCATATAACCAGTTACCAAAGACATGGGCAACCGATCGAGGGGGCGATAAACCCGAGGCCATTTGGATGATTGACCATATAGAGCGAGCAAATTTGCATTGGAAGAATAGATGTTTAATTGTCTCGTTTTGATGACAAAAAACATTGTGTACTTCCGTGCCAATTCCTCTTAGCAAGATTGTCTGTTGTGAGAATTACCCCTTTACGAAGATACCATGCAAATATTTTCGTTTTAAGGGGTATTTTTATCTTCCAAATTTTACTATTATTATCGACTGGAATATCAGGTTGAATCAAAGCTCTATACATTGAATCCACAGAAAATTTACCACTCTCTAGTAAATTCCATTTGAACTCGTCCACACCCTCCGACAGTTGTATCGTGGCTAATCGAACTAAAAGATTGTTCCACGATAGTAGTCTAGGGCCAATTAGACTTCTTCTGAAAGTCACATTAGGAGTATTATTTTCCATTACCGTGGAAATTGTATCTTCTTTGTGTCTAACGATCGAGTAAAGAGCTGGATATTGTTCCCGAAGAGTAGATTGGCCAAGCCATTTATCTTCCCAGAAACGAATCTGTGAACCATCCCTAATATTAAAAGTACCAAAACGAAAGAAGTGTTTTTTGAAAGCCATGAGTCCCGCCCAAAAATGTGAATCTCCGGGTTTCCAAACCATCTGAGACACCGCTTTGGAGCCAACATACTTCCTCCACAACATGGTTTGCCAGACACCATCTTCAGTAAGTAGTTTAAACAACCATTTACTCAACAGTGCGGTGTTTTTGACTTGCAAATCATGTATGCCCAGTCCACCATACTCTTTAGGTCAGCAAACCACATTCCATTTGGCCAGTCGATATTTCTTTTTTTCACTATCCCCTTGCCAAAAGAATCTTGATCGGAAATAATCCACTTTCTTCAAGACCCCTTTCGGCAATTGGAAGAACGAAATCATATACAGTACCATATTGGTGAGTACTAAATTTATGAGAACCAGTCTTCCACCAAGGGATAGCAACTTGCCTTTCCAACTATTTAGACGTTTCTGTAGTCTTTCCTCAACGAGTTTCCATTTTGCAATCGTGAGACGCCGATAATGGATCGGTATTCCCAGATAGTTGATAGGAAATTGCCCCAGACCACAGCCGAAAAGATCATCATATAGTTGGGCATCATTAATAGCCTCGCCAAAACAATACAATTCACTTTTATGGAAATTAATTTTTAATTCAGATAGTTGCTCAAATACTGATAGAATTAACTTTAGATTCCTAGCTTTCTCTAGATCATGTTCCATAAATAGAATTGTATCGTCTGCGTATTGAAGAATAGATAGACCTCCATCAACCAGATGGGGAACTAAACATTCAACTTGGCCATCAGCCTTGGCTCTCTCGATAAGGATTGCCAACATATCTACCACTATGTTAAATAGTATAGGCGATAGTGGATCCCCTTGCCTTAGTCCTCTTTTTGTTTGGAAATATTTGCCAGTGTCGCCATTGACATCTATAGCAACACTACCACCAGACACAAAAGACTGAATGAGAGCACACCACTCCTTCGAAAAACCTTTCATTCGGAGTGTTTGCTGGAGAAAAGACCAATTAACTTTGTCATAAGCTTTCTCAAAGTCAATCTTGAACAATACACCATTTAATTTCTTTGAGTGTAGTTCATGGATTGTTTCATGCAGGATTACTACACCGTCTAGGATATTTCTTCCTTGCATAAAAGCAGTTTGAGATGGGCATACAACATGATCAGCAACCGAATTTAATCTAATCGTAGCAACTTTTGTGAAGATTTTAAAGCTAACGTTAAGAAGGCAGATTGTACGATACTGCTATATTCGTTCCGCATTATTAACCTTAGGCAATAAAATAATGTTGCCAAAATTAAGACTAAAAATGTCTAACTGACCAACATGTAAGAACTCAAAAAGGTGCATTAGGTCCCCCTTAATGACTTCCTAGAATTTTTGGTAGAATTCCGCTGGAAAGCCATCGGGTCCTGGCGCCTTATTATGTTCCATTTGAAAAACCTCTATCTTGACCTCCTCCTCCGTATAGGGGGCGGTGAGAAAGTTGTTCTCCTCAACAAAAACCTTAGGAATATCAGCTGTTTGGGACTCATCCAAAGAGAAGGAATTCTCATGCGATGCCCCAAACAGAGACTTGTAATAAGCAGTAATATAAGATTTTAGTTGCTCCTGACCCTCAATGGTACCTTCATCCTGAACGAGAGAGTGAATAAGTTTGTTTTTATGCTTGCCATTGGCAACAACATGAAAGTATCTTGTATTCACATCTCCTTCAAGAATAAACTTCGCTTTAGAGCGTTGATACCATTTGAGTTCCTCCTCACTGAGTAGTTTGGTTATGTCTGCATTCGATTGTGTTTTAATCACAATCTCTTGTGCAGTCAACAGCCTTACTTCCGCAGCAGCTTCTAAATCGTTAATAATAGATGCAAGACGTAATTTCTCCTTTTTTAGGATTCCAGCAGTATGTCTAGCCCAGCCACGAAGGTACTTGCGCAAAGCACGCATTTTAGTATTCCATGTTGTATCGGCGTCTGACCACTAACAGTTTTCTCCCAAATAGCCTTAACTAAATCATAGAAACCATCACGATCCATCCATCCAAGTTCAAATTTGAAACTGTATTTGGTCTTTCGTATTGGTGTTCCAACAGAGAGTAGTAAAGGGGCATGATCAGACAAAGCCTCAATACGCTCTAAAGCGCGAACAGTTACCATAGGAAATTTATCTTCCCATTCAGTATCCATAAGCACTCTATCCAGCTTTTCATATGTAGGCTCCGGAAGACTATTAGCCCATGTGTATTGTCGTCCTAACATCGTAACCTCTCTCAGGTTCAAACTATCAATGCCAGCATTAAACATGAAAGGCCAATGTTCATCGAAACGACCCCGACTTTTCTCATGAGGGAATCGTAGCAAGTTAAAATCCCCCCTATAAGAATAGGGTGCGGATTATCCTTAGCCAGATTAACCAACTCACGCAAAAAGCCAGGCTTGTAAACATCCTGGGCAGCCCCATAAACAGTGACTAGAGACCATATGAAATCATCAGCTTTGTTATGAATATGGAGCTTAATAAAAAAGTCATCATTCGAACTAGCTAAGACTTCCATAGTCTCATCTCTGACGCCCAATAGGATTCCCCCAGATCTACCTCGCGGAGGACATGATAACCACGTAAAGTCCACTCCACCAGAAAGGCGATTGAGTTGGGCAAGTGAGAAATCTCGTCTCCCGGTCTCAGAAATACCCAAAAAATCCAACTTATAATCTCTCACACAATCGGCAAAAAACAAATTTTTAGCCAAGTCACGAAGACCTCTCTATTTCAGAACATGCCATTCATTGAGAAACAATAGTAGATTTGGATACACGAGTCCTTTTGTGAGACTTCGGGTTTTTAGATTTTCGACCAGAAGCTTTTAGCTCATATAATGCACCCAGCTTAGTCTCATCATAACCCACATCTGACACTTCACCAACTAAGTGAGCAAGGAGTTGACCATCTACCGTGGCATGCAACTCCTCCTCCTCCGTTGATAAAGAATCAGGAACAACTGGGACCTTAGGAGTAACCGTTAGACGGTCAACCTCCATATGTCTCAGAACAGAACTAGAAAAATTAATTTCCTTTACAAATCTACCCATGCTAATACCAACATTGGCAAGCTTATCAACTATAACAGGGGTTGAAAAAGAAAGGAAAGATGGGGAGGAATTAAATATACCATGAGAATCCAGATTCTTCTCATCCTTCCTTCGCATGGCCTTGGCCAACGAATCCTCGTCCGTGACCGATGCCCCGAGTGCATCAGTACCATGTCTAGAGCTCCTGCGCGCTGGTACATCCATCACTGGAGGCACATGATGGCCACCTGCAGCCCCGCCTGGGCTACAAGGCGACACAAGAGGGGGGAACCCGACCCCTCCTGGGCAGTCCCCCACACGTCTTGCCCCACAGGCGTCGATCTTGGTGCCCGCCTTTGGGCCCCGAGTCCGCCACCACCACCCCAGGAGCCCCTATGGTCGTGACCACCAGCCCAGACCTTGGCTCCGCCACGTGGCTTTCCGCGATGGGGGACGAGTCCGCCGGCATAGAGCCTGCACACAATCGATCAGCCAGCCCCGCCTGGGCCAGCCCATCGGTCACCACCTCAGCAGAAACCTCCTCCAGCACCGGCTCCGTTTTAGGGATAGACCGACCCAAGACGTTCGGCCTACACCTAGCCGGTGCGACCAAAACAGAAGAAGACCCCTTGACCGACCGAAGAGCCTCCTGTAATTGGGTAGACGAAACACGCGGCAAACCAGCAGACAAGCCACTCCCACGCAGCGGTGAATCCAACGGCAAAGCATCCAGAAGTTCCTTTCCACGCGGAGTCAAAGGAGAAGCATTAAAAGGAGTAACCGCATAAATTGTCGAAAGAACCTGCCGTGTCGAGGAAGAAGAAGGACCCTCCTGACTGGAGGGTTGTCCAGAAGAAGTCCCGTCCCCATGGGGCAGAGCAGCAGTGTCTGAGGTGTCCATCACGTCATCTCCATTGTTCCCCATACCATCTCCCTCAGAGTCATCATGCGGCCTCTTCCACAAGAATGGTGAAAAATCTGGCTCCAGAACATACCCCGCAGGCTCCAACCTGAACCTTAGCTCATACCCCTTCAGCTTAACCACAGCATCAGAAGTAAGAAAGGAACCCAAAGCATCCTGGCTCCTAAACACCGTAATATCAAACATACCAATCAGAATGCGGACAACACCCCTCCTCCGCAAAGACAATAAATCCACGTCTAGAGGTGTACCCAAAAGAGATCCAACCGCCCACAAACCAAGAAAAGTGCGAAGGTAATGCGGAACCCCTTCCACATGCAGCCAAACTTGATGTAATTCACATTTGTGTGGCACTTCCTGGGTCTTGTAAGCAAAAACAGCTAGCTGGGTCTTGCCCAACGACATGGAAAACTAACTCCCATCCACCCTATCCAAGTCCTCGAAAGAAGGGAAACTAACCAGAAAAGCATTGTCCCCATGTGGCATAGCTTCCCACTTCCAGTTTGGCCTGACCTAGCATCTTCGTGCAATCTGTAGCTAGACCACTTCCGCAGTGACCGCCTCACCTGAAATCTGAACCAAAGCAATGGGAATCTGACTGGGCCCCATATCATCACGAACCACACTATCAGGGATTTGCGCAAATAACGTCTTATCATGGCCACATCCAACCATGTATGCAGTCGGTCGAGGTTGCTTAAGCACAGGGCAACACAATGTTGGGTGGGAAGCAACATCACAAATGTAACAGTAGTGTACGGTCTTACAGTCCTTGGTGGCATGGGAATCAGAGGCACACTTCCAACATCTGACAGCCTTCCTAGGCTTCTTTGGGACCACCATAGGACTCGGAACAGCCGTGGCCTCCAAGCCCCCAGCAGGAGAAGCATACTGCTGCACCATAGGCTGGTAAGGTTGCTGGGCACTAGAACCAGGAAACTGCGAGAAACCACCCTGCTGATGACCCATAAACTGTGATGGCATAGCTGCAAAAGACCCATTACCAAAAGATCCAGGCTGCATCGGCGGCTGAGTAACCCCAAAAGGCTTCTTCTTCTTCCTCTTGGTAGACATTCACCTTGTGCCCAGTCGCAAAGCTGCGGTCCCCCACCCGAGCGCGTTGTGTGGGGAGCCCCAAACTGTCCAGAGGTCGGAGCCACTCCAAATGTGCCTCCAACGAAACCATGGGGCGGACCTCCAGCAAAAACCACCGGAGTCGGGCCCCGGTAAGGTGCCTAGAGAGGTTGCATCTACACATGAAAGAGAGTAAAGTGAATGTGAAATTTTTCCAAGGAAATAGAACCAACAGAGTGAATCTAACCAATAATTTAATTATGGATTTATTTATCTATTCACTATGTATGTCTATGTTTGATTTGGAAAAGGCGAGCTAGGCAGTGTCTATATATGCATGATTCCTTGAGAAAATAATAGAAACCTCTAGTATAGATCGGGCATTCGCACACGATGGAAATAACTCTTCACACACGATGAACCAAACCGCCGCTACCCGTGAGTGTGCGATGAGTCTCTACTACGCCGACGATTTTGGAACTCATGTGCAAACAGACAGACGATTGGTCAAAACGGACCGTGTGCGATAGTATCCCGTTTTACACACGCGTTTTCTCCTGCGCTTGTGTAAGGTGGGAGATGGTTATAACATGATGGTTGTGTGAATTTTGCTTTGTTCGCAAACAGTGAATTTGATATAATCATCTGCTTTCACAAAACAATGCAAACTGTATTTGTGTGCTAACGGTTACGTGTCACAACGACCCATGTATCATCCACAGCTGTATCAGCAACCCACGTAGCATTTCATCAAAATACAGTAGCATATTTCTATTATATTTGATTCTATATATCGTACATCACATGTATACGTACATTTCTACATACATTGGATTGCTAGCTATAAAAATGGATTTGTAGCTATACAAATGAGGTTTTTTGGTTAAATCTTAGTCACCAAAATCTGCCATAGTTCTCCCAAAACCCTGGCTCGTAGTCTTTGTTGAACTTGATAGACCCCCTGTTTAGATAGAAATAAGTTAGTGAATCAGTGATATGATTGAACAAAATAGATCAACTACGAGTTTTCAGCATAGATACTTACTCTTTCATTAGCACGGGCGGATGATGAATTTGAGAATATAAGCCCCTCATGATCATGCTATGCTATATGAAATAGGGATACTTGCTCTCTAATACCTCGCAGCAGTCATGCCGCTATAAGGCAATCTTTCCTCTTGGTTGCGTCTTTGTCCATTTATTTTTAGCACTAGCTAAGAACATGACATATGATCGGTAACCAATTCTTATTATGCATTGCATCCGAAGTAATATACCTACTAGAAAATGCTATCTAGAGTTAAATATTGAAACATGTAGCAAAAATAGTAATGTAAACAAATTTGTACATCCAACCAAACTAGAGATAAAAAGTCAACTATAATAGCGAGAGATATAATGCTACTTAGAGGCACAACATTTATCATTTGGGAATAAATAGATCTAATGGAAACATTTGCACATCTGTCTGAAAAGAACACAATAAAATAGATCCAATTAACACATTTGATCTTTCCAAAATAACACAATACAATATATCTAATGAACACTTAATACATCTGCCCAAAATAACACAATAAAATAGATCAAATTTGTACATAGAATAGGCGCCCTAATAATATTCTAAGAATCGAGCATTGCCAACCATCAGTAGATCAAGTAGATCCGTATATAAGTAGTTACACAGGCAAGAAATGAATGCAAACATCACGAAGGGCCGGGGCAGTCGGCCCTGTGGTATCCACGGTGGAGGTGGAGGTGACTAGCAAGTATGGGATCTTGGAAGAAAGTCATGGTAAGCTCTCAAGCTCTCATGAGGATCTTCTAGCCTCCCACGATAGGCTAAAATTAGCTCATGAGGCTATTATGTCAAAGGTAACATCTAATGAGCTTCATGTGGACATTAGCACTACTTCTACTCCAAATGTCATATTGCCATGTGCTAGTCCTTGTAATTCATCCACTCATGCCATTGATACATCTTGTGATGAATTACTTTCCGTACCTTGTTTCTCTAACAATGTAACATCCACTTCCTCTAGAATTTTTGTTCACACTAACCATGTAGAGGAAATTAAAGAGCTCAAGGCCCAAGTCACTTCTTTGAAGAATGACTTGAAAAAGGGTCATAAAGGGAAGGCCACACTCGATAATATCTTGAGTATGCAAAAATCCCCCAATGACAAGAGTGGGCTTGAATTCAACTCCAATGTCAAGAAAAAGTCCACTATCAAGTTGAAGAACAAGGGCAACAAGAAGAATGGCCAATATCAAGTCAAGAATCCGGCCAACATTGTTTGCTTCAAGTGCAAGGAAGAAGGGCATCATGTTAGATCTTGCCCATTGAAGAATAAGCCTCTTAGTGTGAAGCAACAAGGGAAGCAACCTCAAGCTCTACCTCAAGTTAGTGATGGGCCTCTTCCTAAGAGGACTGCTCGAACTCTTCCTTGAGTTGTGGCTTCACCTAAGAAGAAATATGGAAAGAGAAGAACTTGCTATATATGCCGTGAGAAGGGGCACATTTCTTCCTCATGCACTATTGGTATCTCCTCATCCAACACTATTATTATTGATGATGCTTATTCTCTTTGTAAGGATGAGGTTGGCATTGTGTTTGCCAAATTTGTTGGTGCTCAACGTGGGTTCATGAAAAGAACCATTTGGGTTGCCAAGCCTATTGTGACTAACCTCTTAGGACCCAACTTGGTTGGGTACCAACAAGCCAAAACTTGATCAATAGGTATTTGTTGGAGGGCATTGGAGGCTTCGTTACATTATGAAGAATTGAGGGATCTTCATCATTTATTCTTGTCAAGTCAAGCCATTTGGATTATCATGCTTCTATCATATATCCAATGTTCCTCCTTGCGGTAACATGTGCTTAACTCATTTACATTGAAAGTTACTTGCTCGTTTGTGCATATGTTGGTTTTGTACCTTTGTATGTGTTTGTACATGTTGTGCTTCCCTCGTACTTATATTGAGTTATCAAGTATACTTGTGTATGTTGGTTGTCACACCATGTATTTGTGTCTCTTGGGTTGGAGGCTTTGTTGAATTTATTTGGTATCTTTCTTGGCTCTTGTGAGAGATTAATGGACTATCCCATTTTGGGGGAATGTTATGCTTGGGCATTCCACAATCCTAAAATGTGTGTACATGAGGAATACCACTTAGTATGTATATTGCAAATTTATCTAGTATCTATATGGTATGTCTTTCTCATGAGAAATTCAAGTTCCATAATGTTCATTAATCATCTCTATTTGGATGTTTTTACCTCTTGTTGAGTATTCTTGGTTTATCACATTATGGGGGAGTCATACGCTTTGTGCATATTACAAACCTAGAAAATGTGGACATTTGAGGTAGTGTCACTTAGAATTGATATTGATAATTATCTAGCTCCTAAGTGGAACATTTTGCTCAAACAAGTTCCAATTCCCTTGGATTGATTTTATTGCTCATCTTTTGGATCTTGTTTGTGAGAGTTTTCTTGGTATGTGTTTCTCCATATTTGGACCTCCATATCCTCCATGGAAACCATTTTCTTCAAGTTACTTTAATCTTTTATGATTGTGTGACTATTTGGAGCTATCAAGAATCTCTATCTAAGCATCAAGCTTAATTTTTATATTTGGTCATATGCTTATTGTTGTGAATATGATCATGATATCCTTAAAAATTACCTTGGGAAATGTTTCCCCATAATTCTTGTCATTGGACAAGTGGTACTCCATATATGGTAGAATTTATTGATCATATTCATTTTGGCCTTTGCTTAAATTTTGTTCTACCTCTTGCCAACAAAATATTTTGTGTTGTCCCCCAAGCTTTCCTTGCCTCTTGTGGATCTTCTTATTTTTTTGTATCCTCGTATATTTTATTTAATGTAGGTACTAGTGATGATCCCATTTGTTTACATTTTGCATTCAAAAGGAAAATCCTACATAATGCACTATCCATGGTGGAGCTCTCCTATATTATTTAGAACACTCATATTTATGCTGCTTGTTTTGCTCCATATCATGTTTTATGTGCTTGGAAGTTTGATATTTTATTTTGGTACTTTGTGCCATCATGAAAAGTGTAGAGAGTTCGGTTTGTGTGTTGTAACCTTACTTTTTGGGAGTTGGTTTTGTCTCATTCCTTGTTACTTGTTTGATTCCTTAGGATGAGATAAATCCTTGAGCATTGGTGTTTTTTTCTATCTTTTGCTCTTTGGTTGTTGCCTTGTTCATTTGTTGAATTTGTGTCCTTTCATGTGTTGATTTGGATCTTTGATACAATTTGGACACTCTTTTGTCGTGTCACACTCTTGTGTGCGACTTCTTGGTTTGCTTGGTGTTTTTTTTTGGTTCTTGAAATCTTGTGCATGCATATTTACTACATGTTCTATATTATGGCATGCTTTCTTTCTTGATCCAATATATAGGGGATTCTCTACCAAATCCTATCGGCTAAGATGTGCATGAAATTCAATTTCATATCAATATGCACATATTTGTGTGGAGTCTCTCCTATGTATTATAGTTTATCTAACTACTTTGGACCCAATGAGTTTTGGGACCATTGTGTACTTGAATGTGTTATAGGTACATTGGAGATTCATTGGATGCTTTTCAATAATAAGAAGATGTGGGGACTAAATGATAATTGGAGTCAAGCTATGATGATCAACAAACTCATATCTACTTCATTCTACCAATGGTATCTCGGTAACAAGTATCCCTCTCATGCATACTTTTCTAGCATCCAACCTTTGTGGTTGCATCATGGCATGATTTCCTTTAGTTGCTTTTATTGTGGTTCTTGCAAGATTTTATTGTATCATCCTTATTATTATATGAGTAAGTTGAGATGAATGCATATTTTGGGGAGTATATAAAACTCATGTTTATGATTCACCAATCCCACATATGCCAATCTAGCAATTCTATTGCCAATCATTTCCTCAATTTCTCTCATGTGCAATATGGATGAATTTGCAAGGTTTATTTGTTCTTTATGATACTTGTTTCTTTTTCTAATGCATTCCAACTATCTCTTGTTCCCTTGTGATAGTTGTGATGTATTCGTTGGTGTTTGAAGGTCATTGATGATCAATAAGATAAATTTGAGCCTTTGGCCATGCTTTCTAGCAAAAATCTTACTGGCATTATCTATGACTTTGTTTTGGATATCTTGTTCATTCTTGAGTATCCATTGTGTGTGTACATGTTTCTTTGTGGATGTATATCTTGGTGATTGTTGTCTATCTAGAAACTTATACACATGATTATGGCTAAATCTCTAGTTGATATCCTTTTGCTTTGGAGTCTACACCTTGTGCTCATTTTTATTCTTTGGTGGCTCCAAAAGTTTTGCTTTGAATGCTTGAACTTTTAATTTGCATCTTTTGGCACTCATTGGTGTTAAGAAAGTTTATCTCTCATGCCTTTGTGTTGTTATGTAAGTTTGGGGGAGCAAGGATACCATGTTTATGCACTTTGCATTCAAAGCAATTATTATATTTGGTGCATAAACCTTGGGGAGCTTTCCTAATTTACCCAAGAACACACATTTTCCTTCTTGTTCTTGTTTGGTGTTTTGTTTGATTATGGGAAGTTAGGATTCCATAATTGTGCACTTTGTTGTTCATGAACCTTGGGGAGCTTCCTATTTTCATCTAAACACCCATTTGCTCTCATCGTAATATCTTCTCTCTTGCTCAAGCTCGTGGTTTAAATGATATAGAGGGAATGAGGATGCCATGTTTGTGCATATTGTATTCAAATGCAAAATTATAATTTGTGCACAAACCTTGGGGAGTCTCCTCATATTATTTAGATCACTCTCTTTTCAATCTTATCATAACATCTATCTTTCTTTTGGTATCTTCCTTTTGTGAAGTGCTTCTTTCGATCTTTTTGATTAATTGCTTCATTCGTTGATGCTTCTTCACCATTTTATTTCTTTGCAACCTTTGGATCCTCAGTTTAGTTTGATTTCCTCATGGTATTCATCATTGGATACGTGCATTTGATTCCACTCATATTATGAGAAATTCACACCATATGGAGGAACTCTCACTAAATTGGCCTTCTAAAGTTTTTCACCCATTTCGGCAATCGATGCCAATGGGGGAGAAGTTTTAGAGGGTTTTAGGGAATTTGGTTGTGTGTTGTGAGTTTTGTACTTAAACACTTGTCTCGTGTGTGTGTTGTGAGTTTTGTACTTACACTTGCCTCATGTGCTTTGCATCTTAGTGTGTTGCATGGCATCTTGAATATATAGAGAAAACTCCACCACCGGTAATGGTTGGCAATATATGCAATGAAATTCAAGTTCATCCACACGTACATAGATTGTGGGGGAGTTTGCTCTATATTGTGGTTGTACTAACATCACATACTTGTGTGGTATTTGATGTTAGCACAACGTTTTGTTTGGTTAATTCCTTATATAAACCCTCTCAAAGGGATTGTCATCAATTACCAAAATGGGGGAGATTGAAAGTGCATGTGTGCCCCCATGTGTGGTTTTGGTAATTAATGACAATCTTTATGGACTTATGTTTGCATTGATTTTTACCTGTAGGATTTGTCCATAGGCAATGCTTGAACCATATGTTGGCTTCAAGGTTGGGAGAAGAAGAAAGTGAAGAAGATTAAGTGTTGACCAAGGTTTCAATGAGTGATCTGGAGATTGGTCAAGTGAGAGTTGAGCCTATAGCAAGTGTGTCTTGAAGACTAAAGTTGGGGTGATTCTCTTGTGTTCCTTCAATACACCAACATAATTAAGAAAGCATAAATGATGTGCAAGTTCAATATGAGCCATCTCGAAGAGATCATTTGCTTGGAGCTTGCCATCCTATGGTTATCATGGATATGGGAAGATGATATGCTCAAGAGAGAAGCTGTACCATAGTGGAGTAAGGGAGAGCAATTTGCAAGTCTTCACCAAGCTAGTGCAATCAAGAAAGGTGTTCCATCTTGAGGTGGACAAGATCACTATCATCAAGCTCAAGTGGAATATGCTCAAGGCAAAGGTATGTTCTTGATAGGGTTTCTTTCTTACCGGTCTCATAGTGTTAGTTGGGGAGACCGATTTATAGGATAGATAGATGTACTATCAAGAGGGGCTCTCGAGTGAGTAACTAGATCATATCCTTCATGAGAGCTCAAACCTTTACATACTTGGCATCATCCTTCTTGGTTGTTATTTGGATCTTATCCATGTGAGGTTCTTGAGCTTGTGATAATATTCATAACAAGCTCTAGTTCATCGAAAACAGATTTCATATACATTCTCTATTGTGTTTTTGATATTGGAGGTTTTAGCAGTTTGTCTTTTAGATATTAGTAAAACCTTCCATTATTTGGTTCTTATCCAAGAGAGGATTTAGACCTTGTGTTAACCTTCATGACAATCCCAAGTTCATTGAAAACGGATTTCATATGCATTCTCTATTGCGTTTTCGATGTTGGAGGTTTTACCGATTCATCTTTTTGAGAGAGGTCAAACCTTTCGTCATTTGGTTCTATCCTCCCTTGCTGGACTATGATGGTTCCCTGAATGATCTTGTAGAGTTTGTTGTCCTCTTTAAAACAAGTCCAAGATCATCAAAATCGGAGTCCGGATGCAAAAGTTATCGGTGTTTTCGTATTGTTGTTTCTGCCAGTTTTGCCTTGGCCGGAATGTCCGGCGTGAATAGGCCAGAATGCCCGGCCCGCGCGCTCCAGGGTTGTAACGGTTGGATTTTGGGGGACCTATATAAGGGGTCCTTCTTCCCCAATGTTTACCTAACCTTCCTTGCAAGTTTTCCTCTATATTGCTAACCTTCTTGAGCTTGCTATCTCTCAATCCCTCCTATGATTCTTGCATATTCTTGAGGGATTTGAAAGAGGAGATCTAGATCTACAACCCCACCAATCAATCACTTCTCTAAGTGAGGGTAACATCTTGGGATCTAGATCTTGGAGTCTTTTGTGGATTTCTTCCATTGTTCTTTCTCTCTTATTCCCCCATAAGCTTTTGTAGCTTTGGTGAAATTTGGTAGAGAAGGATTTGAGCACTTCTTGTGTTCTTACCATTGCATTTGGTGCATCGGTTTGAGTTCTTAGTGAGGATTCGATTGGATGAAAAGTTGAGAAGCTTTTTTACTCTTGGGTTCATTGGAACCCTAAACGGTTTGGTGGTTTTGCAGGTTTGTGGATTACTTGGGGCCTCCAATTAAGTTGTGGAGCTTTCCCCAAGCTTGTTTGTTGGGAGCCTCCAATTGAGTTGTGAAGAAGTGCCCCAACCTTGTGAGAGGTTCCGGATTACCACCGACAAGTGCACCGATAGTGGAAGTGTGGATCGATCCCGTTGGGGTGAGATTCATAGGAGAACAAGGGAGGCCTTTTGTGGCGTTGGTGGTTTGATACCACCCCTCACCAAATGAGACGTACTCCATGTTAGGAGGAACTTGGTAAAACATCCGCGTCTCCGCGTGCCTCGGTTATCTCTATACCCGAGCTCTTACTTATGCACCTTACTTTGTGATAGCCTTCGTGCTTGAAGTTTATATCTTGTTATCTTATAGTTGCTTGTCTTGTTTAGCATAAGTTGTTGGTGCAAATAGGTAAACCCTAGTTGTTCTAGGTTTTTGTGCTTAACAAAGTAAACGCTGGTTTAATTTCGCCTTTATTGAGCCTCTCGGAAAAGTTTTTAAATCGCCTATTCACCCCCCCCCCCCCCCGCCTCTAGGCGGCATTTATATCCTTTCAATAGGGCGTCGATGGTCCTTATTTATACGACAACGCTGGTAACATTGCATATGTTGGGCCCATATGGACCACACTTACGCAAACGCTGTTGTCTGACAAACCGTATGTGTTGTTGCCGTGCATATGTTAGTCTCTTATGGACCAAAAATTATGCACATGTTTTTCTTCAGTAAATCGTTTGCGTCATATACATATTACAAACGCTTACTCTCATAAAACAATGTGTTCAAGGAGCAATTTAGACGGTACTGAAATTAAATTTCCAAAATACTTTATTATTTCACTCATTCATCAGTATTGTACAGAATATACACTACTTGCACGTACTGAATCATTAAAAGTGCTATTACAACACCTATAAAGATTGTATGGAAATTTTATAGTAGTAAGAGTCGTGTGAACTCGTTCACGTTAATTGATCGTTAATTGATCAATATGAAATTGATCAAAAATTAAAATATAGTGTGAATCAACAACGTAATCAATGTTATTTTTTGATTGGCGCCTTTCCTCGAAGAAAACCGTGATTAAGGCGGTTCCAACTTTGAATGGCCAATGGGGTTCATCCGTACTTGAATCACACACAATTTCCAATAGAGGAATTGACTGGCATTTGTCAGTTCCCACATGGTATAAATGTTGGATCTGTGTGAGATAGAGTGTAATACATCCGGTTTATCACCAAACATACCGCGTGTGACGTGGGATAACGATTCAAAGGAAACATATATGAAAATATATTCAATAATAGAAAACTAACTGATATGTGTGTGAGGTGGCACATGATAAAATTTTCCACTGTTGTTACAAATAGATAAATAATACAATAACTAATTAAACTAAAATTCGGTCTCATCAGCCTGGCCTTTGTCGGAGCTCAATGCCTCAGCATCGCCAGCGGGGCTACTCTTGGCCCTGCGCCTTTGTCGCTTCCGCGTGGGGTCTTGGAGACTGTAGTTATTAAAATTTATATTGTCACTCGGTACATCATGTAGGCCCGTCAGTGATCATTGGACAGAGCCTCCAATCCATCCAATCGACGAGGCTCCATGAATGCATGATGGTGCCATGACTCAACGGAGAACTCCAGCGAATCCCCTATGGGAACCTCCATCAACAACTCCATGGTCGGAGAGGCGGATTCGTGCCTTCACCGGGCAGCAGGAGTATCGGAGCCGCACGGGCCCGTACTCTACCAGGAAGCACAACGGACAATGGAGGAGGGAGGCGCGCTTCCATCCATGTTCTATGCGTGGCCAATAGTGATTCTTCTTGAGTCATCACTGATTTGCGGCGGCGAGACATTGCTAGAATATTTTCAAAAATTAATCGTAGATATAAGCTATCGACGACACTCGCTTAATTTACAAAAGAGCAGGGGGCGGTGGAAAAAGAAACAAAGCAAGCGGATAAGGAAGTGAGAAAACAGAAAAGAAGCGGGAGAAGAACATACAGATAGTATAGAATAAATTATCTGCAAATTGAAAACTTCACTAGCAATTACGCGAGAAAAAAAGTTTAGGTTAAAATAATGTGGTTCTGTAGAAAATAACCATAGGAGATAAATGAAAACTTCACTAACGATTACGTGTGAAAAAATGTGTGAGTTATGTTTTCAACATTCATTAAAAGTTTACCCTTTGTTATATCCCCGCGTGGGGGCTACCTGGGCCACGTGTAGACGGGTTTAAATTTTTGGGCGTTAGCGTTCCTCCACACAACATGCGGAATGGGTCTTTCATGTGCGACGGGGACTTTAATTGGCCCGATCTGTACTAGTGAACCCAAAGGGGGACACAACTGATAGAAATAGAAGACAGTAAAGAAAAAAATATTATTAATGTTTTAGTTGTACAAAGTTCATTTTTGTTTTTTCACGGAGCAGTAGTGCATAATAGCTTATAGGTGATACTTCACCAGTTGCGTGCTAGGATAATGTCACGTCTCCGATAGAATCCTTGCAAAAAAATATCTATCGACGTGCTCCCATCAATTCACATCGGAGAGGGAAGAACACCTTGGGTAGGATCTTGATATCTAGGCTCACGCACTCGCAAATGTAGACCTTGTACACGATGGATGTGATATGCAAAGTACAACGAGGTTGGTGACGATAGTAGGTCGCCTCGTAAGGGGATGAGGAAAAACTAGAGATTCCATAAAGGGGTTATCTTCCAGTCGATCATCTATGCCTCCGGTTACAATAAGGGGTAGGGGCTCTATATATATAGGCCATCCACTTAACAAGGGGTAGTTTGGGGATAAGAGGGATACATGGGCCGTGGCCTAGCCTCTAGGCGCACAGGCCCATCACTTAAGTAGGAGACTCCGGTGTAGTTGGGCCGGATACTCCGGTCTGGGGCGGAGACTCCGGGGTAGCGGGCGGAGCCTCCGAACAGAGTCTAGGAGCTTGCGGACGTGGGCAGCTGGGATCGGACCGAAGACTCCGGGCCCGTGCGGGCGGAGACTCCAGGTTCTGGCAGAGACTCCACATGGAGTCTAGCAGCTTGCAGCTAGGCTTTGAGCGGAGGAAGGCCAGAGACTCCGGGGCTTGGGCGGCGGAGACCCTGGTCAGGGCAGAGACTCCGAGGTGATGTCGGCGGAGACTCCGGTCCTAGAGTCAGCTGCTCTTGTCCATCTTCTTGGGTGACTTGGGGACGAACTTGGGGTCATTGGTCCACTTGGGATACTTGGCGTTATAGATGTAGTAGCTTCAGTAGGACGGGTTACATCATCTCCCCCGTTCAAAAAGAGTCGTCCTCGACTCTATACGCTCATCACCATGTAGAGGCGGTCGAGAGACATTCTTGATCCTGGGTTCGCCATGTAGTCATCCTTTAGAAGCTTTATGTGGCAACTCTTCAATGTTCCTTCACTTTCCATGAAGCCTACAAATCTCACAACAAAAGCAAAGCAACACTCAAAGAGTAGCCAATTCATGAAGATTAAAGCATGATCCCTTAAGTAGAAGGAAGTCACCTTAGGTTGTAAAGATAGCTCGTTGAAGGGCATCCATAGGTAACTCTCTACGGTTCGTCTTGTCAACTCATGGTTGGTAGAGGTTGACATGTATGCATTTGTACCTGCATACAACAAATACCAAGCAAACTATGATTGTGCGTGATTAAAGAGCATGTCATTAGTGGCATGTTCATTCTTGTGCACGACACTATTAGCACAATACATGTATAGCAAATGGAATGCATATGCAAGGTCGATGTGCATGGAAATCGTTTGAACATCATCCAAATGTGGGAACTCAAAAACTCCATATAATGTCTTAGTGTGGCACTCAAAGCAATTGACTAAAATATTGATCAACATATTTGATGCAAGAATAGGAGAATTCGGCAAAAACACGTAAGGAAGGATATCCAAAACAACATCATTATGTGTGCAAACCAACCATTGGAAATATAAATTATTCAATATGTTGGATTCCACACACAAATCATCAAAAGCAAATATCATGTGAATATGAGTATCACAAGTATAAATAAAAACAACATGTTTGTAAACAAACCATATGAAAGAGCAAATGTTCCTTATGTTTGTTCCAACAACTATACGAGATACTTGTAAGCTCTCATGACAATACATGCTCATAATGACATTATGATTGCACACAAAACATCAGAAAGAGAAATTGTTCAACGTTTTTATTGCAACACATAAAGCATCAATATGTACTAGCAAAGTGTAACTACCTCGGTGAATTACGCTCTTAGTTACATGCCTGGATGAGCGAAAGTGGTTAAAATAGTACGGTGGGGCCCAGGGGCCACTCACAGGTAGACCTTTCGGTCGTCCTAACCACTTTCAGAACATCGGAACAAGAACGAGCGGCGTAATCGGCAGGCGAAGTATCAACTACATACACAAGTGAGTATGTATGCAAGCCACCATACAACGATTCACAGAGCCATTCCATCTAAAAGAAATAGAAATATTGCAACGCCATACGGCAAGATCCAAATATCCTAGATAGAACTAATATTTTAGGATAGCTCCTCATACATCAAACATCAGAGTATCAGGCGGAAGCGAAAAACAAGGTCCGAGTACGGATAAGAAGCAAATTGGCATAAGATGCCATATAAATAAACACATCCCGCCCACAGATCTCACGGATCCCCATTCCCGGAATCTCTACACCGAGTGATCGTTGCCAACATCATCCGTCTCCTCCACCCAGTATCCATCTTGCGAGTACACATGTTCATCTGAATCAAACAATTTATCGTGTGAGACCCTAGGGGTACTCAGCAAGTCTTTATGCCTCTAAAGGGCACATATACCTAGGGTGACGCAATTGCAGCAAAAGATAATAACTGACAAGTCTATAGATACTCGCTAACCATCCGCCTAATCAATGATAGACGGATGTCCGTTAATTAGTAACAACAGTTATAACAGTATAATTAACAGACCCATCCTCCTTCTCGCTTACCGACGAGAAAGCGGACGAACAACCCATCCGTTGGCAGTTTTATTAAACATTCCATGGGTATTGCACTATTTACTAGTCAGGTACTTAGTCAAATTAAAAGTGGTACTTTAGTTATACTTGTCTATGATCGAGAAACTGTGCTCCAAGTCGTCCATAACCGCGGACACGGCTTTCAGAAAGATTTACCCTGCAGGGGTGCACAAATAGCAACACACACTCGATCAACCTCGGAAAAACCAAATCAAAACCCAACGAGGCATTCACGATAAAGCGATCACAGGATTCAGAAATATTTCAGGGGGCCACCCCATTAAGCTACCCGCAACGAAGTTGGCCGGCTCCGAGACGGACCCAAGGTTTGCGTCAATGGCTGTAAATGACTAGGAACCCGAAAGTGTGACTGGGCTTGTCGATACCGCGAAAACACTCCACATCCAAAATAGTACAGGTGCTCCTCGCACAATCTTAAATAAAGCAGTAAAGCATGGCATAAGTACAGGATAGTAATAAAGCCCCAAACTACTTTGTGGCCCCAAGAAATAAGAATGAATCAAGCTCGGCTCGGGGTCCATAAGGCCTCCCGGATGTGGATAGTCTTGAATAGTCAAGGAATAGGAATCAAGTACTGGGTCCTGAGACACAAGTGAGCATGAAAAACCAAATAGCAGATATCGCTCACGGTGCCACTTTCATTAGTTATCCCATTACTACTCGGTTAAGTTGTTTAGGTACCTCGTTATCCATCGGACACTCACATACCCTACACATGCTGTTCTCGACCCGCATGGCTCAAACAACTCCTATAGTAATGGCTCATGGGATGGGGAACAAGCTCAAATTGGGGTTTAAAAGTAAAGGCTATCGATGCCAGGATTCAATTTAATGCATTCGCGACTCAATGATACAAGAATAAGATAGAGGCAATAGGTACTATATGTATGCAAGCATGTGGTAGTGCTTGCCTGGCAGGTCAGTTGAAGCGAGAGTCGGATCTGGGTAGTGCTCACAGGATTCTGATATATCCCACCTTTCTATTCGAAGAAGAACCAAACAAACAAGGGCCAACATAAATAAAGTGCACAAGCATATGAATTAAAATGCGACAAGCAAACAAGCATGCCATGATGAATGATGCACAATTTGCATGGCGATAATGTAGCATCGCATGGGTGAGGTGTGGGGTACAAGATTAAAGCATTTTATTGAGTTTTTAGTCCGGTTTGCTCTCATATAAGTTGTTGTCCACTTAATATTTTTATGATGCATGCTGCAATTCAGAACATGGAATGCATAGTTAGAACGGGCTCATCGCGCTGGTCGATTTAGACATATTATTTGTCAAATTTGGAGTTATAGATTTAAAGTTATTAATTTATTAAGAAAAGGGCATTTTATTGTAATTTTAATCATCTCGAAAATTTAAAGTGCTCAAACATTATTTTGAAAAGCATATTTGAATTCCCCACATTTTTCTGATTCAAAAACATATATCATTTGTATTATTTGAATTTATAATTTAAAAGTTATTAAAAACATATTTAAATTTATATTAAACATTTTCCGAAATGGTTTTGTTTAAACAGAAAAGTTGACAGACTTTTTATACCAGCACCTAGCCTCGACCTTGAGACATGTGGGGCCGCTGAGTGGCGAAACTGCTGTTGCAGCCTTTTTGCACATGGCTGTGCTAGCAAAGCGGCGGGGCAGTGAGCTCTCATGAGCCCACGTGATGAGGCGACAGAGGTGCCGCAAGCTGTGATGGACTGGGTTGATGATTACGAAAAACTGGGTACCCTTTTGTAAAACGCACACAGCGGCTGGCAGGTGGTCCCGTGAGGATTGCGGCTTGAGGAAAAATAAAAGAGGGGGGGTTTGTGCAAGGTGCGCACGGCACTGTGGATCTTCTCTGTACGACGGACAGATCCGTGCACGGCAGGGGCCTTGGCGGACGGGATCGAACCAGCGGCACGCAGCCTGAGAGGCGGAGCAGTCACGATGGGTGTGGGGGTGTTGGCGGAGAGGCGGCGGCATGGTTAAGAGTCTTGTTGGCGCGTGAACCGAAGCGACGCTTGCTTTCTAGGCACAACGCCCAGCGAGTCTAGGCAGCGATGGAGAGAGAGGGGGTGTCAGAGGGGACGGTTGGCTCACCACGGGGAGGACGGTGGTGACGGATCGGCTCGGGGAGCAGCGAAGCGGCAAGCGAGCAGCGTGACGAAGTTAGGGTTTTCGGGCGGCGCATCGGTGTTCGGCGTGTACTGGCCTTCTCCTCCTTGCTGGGGGTGCTCTGGGTGATGCAGAGGGCGGCTACGGACTTCCCCGACAACCACAACTCCACGCCCGCCTCCTCGATCCGCAGGTGGAAGACGATACCGAGAGCGGCGGCCTGAGTTGGAGAAGAAGTGGAATGGGGTAGCTGGGGAGGAGAGGGTTGGCGCAGGGCTAGAGGAGGGACACTGGGGCACGGCAGAGGCGAGGGGTGGAGATAAGGACGAGAGAGAGAGGGGGTTGTCATGGGGCTCGGGGTGGAAAAAGGTGGCTTCAGCCACCTTTCCTTCTCCCTCACGCTCACGTGCTGGCGTGGCTAGGCAGGCAGGGGTGGCTGCAGGTGGGGACGGGCGAGACCAGAGAGGCTGGCTCGGGTGTGGGACCTGCTGGCTAGCGAGAGAGAGAAAGGAGGGAAGGGGGGCTCAGCAAGGAAGCTAGGGTTGGAGGGGCAGGCTCGGCCTAGGAGTGGTTAGGGTCAGAGAGGAAGGGTGCCTCGGCATGGGCAAAGAGGGAGAGCTGGGGTGGGCCCTGTCGGCATAGAGAGGGAGTGAGAGATGGCATGGCAAGAGATTGGTTAGGGTTAGGGTTAGGGAGTAGCTGGTTGGGGTAGATGGGGTGGTGGTGTGGTGTAGCTAGGTGTAGATTTGTTTTCTTTCATTTCCATTTGATTTTATTTGAATTTGATCCATTCAAAAACCATTCAAACCAACTAAAAAAAATAGAAAGGATAGGGATAAAAGGAGGGCAATCCTTGCATGGGGCATGCATGCATTGTTGCTAGTTGTGTAAACAACTAGTTTTAATAAGAATTCGAGTTTAGATTATTCCTCCAAATTTGGTTATGGAAGCCTTCCAACACATATGTTATATTAAAAATCATGGTCATGCATGAATAAGAATGTGGCCTATGCTACCATAATTCAAACATGATCCTAATTCAACAAACCATATGTGAGATGAGATCACCAGTTCACATGGTATAAAAAGGTGGCAAGCATGCTATGATACACAATATTGTGAAAACAAGTATAACCATTGTATGGGAGCATGTAGAGAGTAGAGGGAACCATCCTCAATTATTTATGAGCTAGATATAAATACCAAAAGAAGAACATAGGCTCATATATAATTAAGATGGTGGAGATGATGGATGGAACCAAAAGAAGGGTGGTGGAACTATGAGGTGGTGACAAAGAAGGGTGATGGAGTTGAATAAAAGATATGCCCCCAACTCAACTTGGACATCAAGCATTTATCAAGAACCAAATACAATATAACAAGAGCCAAATACAATTACTAATGCATATGAGGGAAGAACCAAATGGAAAGGGTTTTATATGATGCTCAGATGCAAGGTGGCATGATGACATGAGCATGATATATTTATGATGCAACAATTATATGCAGTAAGTAGCCATTATATTACTAAACCATGTAGCATTACATATGTTAGACAGATGGGATGCTACACAAAGAAACACGGTTGTCACAAGGTGAAAGAATACCATCAACATGCTTGCAAGCCAACCATAGGGAAGAGCAATTTTTCAACATGAAAGATGCAAAGCATGCAAAAGGTATCAGAGCTGGGTTCGATCGTGAACTCACGTGGGGGATGCTCTCAAGAGCTCCTTTTGTCAACTCGTGGTCAACCGAGGTTGATATTATAGTGCGGGTACCTACACACAACATAGATAAAAGAAAGAACGTGTGTGCATGGTAGAGAAACACATAATCCATCATGACATATATCTTCTTGTGCACATCACCATTAGTGTCAATCAAGTGTAAAATAGATGCATGGTGAATATGTAAGTGGGGAACATTCTTGTCATGGCATTTATCAAAATCTCTATGATTTGAGAAATCTATGGGGGCAATCTCAATAGAAACCATATGATAATTATTATTGCAAGCAAAACAAGTGAAATAGAAATTATTCATATTATTGCAAGCAACAGAAGAAATTGAATAACTATCATGACAAAGCATGTCCGGAGAAATATCATGGTTGCCGACAAACATATGGAAATAGAAATTTTTCGTCAAGTTTGTCGCAACACAACAAGCAATTTTATCATAATTCCAAGAAAAATATTGAAAAGCGCAATTGTTCATCATATTGCAAGAAATTGTAGGGTAAATGAAACGTTTGTAGCATGGCATGTCTATGGCAACATCATTACAATCAAATAATTTCACATGTTCAACATTATGCAAAGGCAAAGTATCACATGGAAATACGAATGAATCATATGCAATATCACAATTATCATCCATAACATGTCAATCATCACAAGTCATCATGTCCACTAGTGGGATAATGGCATCATAAACACTCTTATTTTTACCTTGTTCATACCTCTCATATGAAGTGGGTGTTGTGGTAGTAATGTCCTCCATGTGGGCAACTTCATCTTCTTGACGTAGCCATGGCGTAGCATCATCTTCATCCAGCATGTACATATTCTCGATAGGAGGCATCATCATATACAATCATATTGCTTATTCTAGCACAACATGAGAAAACACACTAGAGTTAGAGGGTAAGTCGTTAGAAATCAAAGTGGTCTCAATTGACCTATCAACTGCCACACTTAACTCACTCGATGTATCACTCATGCCCTCAAAGTTGAAGAACTCAATCTCACATATGGTGGAGCCACTCATCTCACTCTTGCTCTCATTCAAGTGGGCTAAGTGGCTCTCATACTCACATAGTATTGGTACCACATCATCACTCAAGTATATAGGAATAGGCTCGATTCTCTAAACTCCATGCTCCACCTTTGGTGAAGGGAAAGTCCCATGCTTACCATTCTCAACCTTGGCGTCGTCTTGTACCTTGGGTGCCATTGTGGTGTGGCACTCATAGAGGAAGGATTGGTCCTTGACGCCATCTTTGCCATTGCATCCAATAGTTTGCAAAGCAACTAATTTTCGTCTATCTCATGGGGGGTTATATTTTTGACGGCCTCATCCAACTTGGCGAAGTAGAGGTCCATATGTTGCTTGTATGACCATCTTGGAGTGCTTTACAAAGAAGTTGCATTGAAGTTCTTGTAGTTGGATGCTTCATCTTGGACTTGATGTTTTGGCATTGGATGAAGGCTTGCTTCATTGCCCTCTAGGTAGCGCTCTAGGAGAAGATGCCTTAGGCTCCTTGTTATTGCTTCATCATGGGCTTGAAGTTTTGTCGTTGAAGCTTAATGGCATGGAAGAAGGCTTACCCTTGGTGCCATTTTGGTGGTGGCACTAGTAGTGGAAGGTGCCTTATGGTGATGGTGTCGACGGAGGTCAATGGAGTGCCTTGCCGAAGGTTTATGTTGGTTAAGCACTTGGTCATCCACATGACTCTTGCGACCATGATCATTTTCCTTGGCACTCTTCTTATGATTGTGGCGCCTTCTTGAGTTTGACTTGTTAAGTTTGGATCCATGTCCTTCTTGAACTTATCGAGGGCGCTTGCCAACTTGTCCATTTGATGGTGGACATTGGTGCTCTCAAGGTGGAGGCTCTGTCTTGTTCGATGCGACTTGAGGAGCTTGTCATTGTCGTCCTTGAAGCCATCCATGCTTGGGGAGTCATTGTTGTTGTAGTACTCCATATCACCAAAGCATGTGTATCCATTGCCAGTGTAGTGCTCCATGCTCGTGGAGTCATAGTCATGGTGGTGGATTCTTCATATATCTCCACATTGCTTCTGCAGTTCCTAGACATGATTCACAAGTGGTGTATATGGAAGTAGTGGGTGTTAGGGAACCAATGTCAAATCTTACTTTACCTTGGAAGATAGTATCGTGCAAATGGCCACACTTGAGAACAATAAAAACCAGGCAAAGTGAAGTGACAAAGAAACCTAAACCCAACTACACAACACACACACAAAAGGCTTATGGTGGACAAGTATGAAAAGTGGCATGTCAAAGAAAAAATTTGAAATCAAGATATTGTAATGGCAAGTAAAGAACCACGATGATCACAAAGCAAAACAAGTCAATCCACAAGAAAGGAATTATGATCAAGGAAACACAGACGGTGGGATAAATGGGACTTGTGCAACGGAGAAAGTGAGATAAGAACCAAAAGATTACCTAGCGATGACTATAAGCTCGTGTTTCACAAGTGCAAGCAGAGACGCTAGTTCGATTGCAAAGAAATTGGTGGGCTACAAGATTTGCACAAAGTACCACAGCTTATGATTTTCATAGAGCTTGCGTTTCCTATTCTATGAGGCACTTGTTTCTTTGTTTATTTTTTCTTTTCCTTTTTATATATGTTCTATTTTATTCTCTTTTTGTTTCACTCATTTTATTTTATTTTTCACTTGCCTTTTCATTGTGCCAACCACTATACAAGATAACTATATGAGATAGCGCTCACAACGTTTGCTCGGAATTCTACAAGTATCAAAAGTGCAAATCCCAAGCAATCATAGGAATAACTAGTCTCAATAGGTGTTTGTTGGTCGCAAAGATAGTGTAGTTTAAAAAGGAATGCAAGTGGGGAGAAGTCACATAATGTTTATACCTTTCATCATCGATCTTCACCCTTTATTATTGAATTCCGTCTTGCTCACAGAATTTGTATGGAGTATATAACATGAAAAACTTGGATTATGATGTAGAGCTCCTTTTCCTCTCCGAAACGAGCTAAAGAACACCAAAATCTAAGTTAGAATGCAAAAGTTATGCTCAAAACAGTGAGGAAGCTCAAAGCAGTTTTCTGCTGGAATTCTGGTGCTAGCCCCTGTTACATGGGTGGATACTCCGGCATCTAGGGGCAGAGACTCCGACCTGGAGTCACTTATGGCGGAGACTCCGGCTTGGGGGCGGAGACTCTAGACCGGTCGATTCCAGAACCTAAAGAACATGAATGTGGCTCGATTTGGGCAGAAAAACTTGCACCAAAACATCAAATTGATGGGGAAATCAAGGAATTAGGATATGGGAAGGCAAGGGAAGGTATATCAACAAGTTTAGCAAGTAATCCATGGATGAAAACCTACTAAAACTCACTCAAATCACAGATCGATCCAAAACACGAAATTGGGCTATTTTGGTAGAATTTTCGAGTTTATGGGGAAAAGACCAAATCAATGAGAAATCTATGGCAACCAAAAGCTACTAGTACCAGATGATAAGGGTGAACCTCAAGGGTGGCCTGATCTTCATAGATCTCTTGGTCAAATCAATGGGAAAACCAAGGGAAAGGGAGAAGGTAGCGGAAATGAACACACACCTCACGAAGAACACGGTAAACACATGCAACCATGACACGATACAAGGCCTATTGTTGTTGGAGATATGCCCAAGAGGCAATAATAAAAGTGGTTATTATTATATCTTTGTGTTTATGATGAATGTTTACATCCCATGCTATAATTGTATTATAAGGAAACACTAATACATGTGTGTTTTGTAAACATAAAAGAGTCCCTAGTAAGCCTCTTGTGGAACTAGCTTGTTGATTAATTGATGATCATGGTTTCCTGATCATGGACATTGGATGTCATTAATAACAAGGTTATATCATTAGGAGAATGATGTGATGGACACACGCCCATAGTAAGCGTAGCATAAGATCAAGTCATTAAGTTCGTATTGTTGTAAGCTTTCAAATGCATAGTAACCTAATCCTTCGACCATGAGGTTATGTTAATCACCATCACCGGATGGGTACTTTGATGACATCAAACACCGCTTAATCGGGTGGTTATAAAGGTGTCATTGGGTATTCTGAAAGTATGTGTTGAAGCACATGGACCAAGATTGGGATTTGTCCATCCATATGACGGATAGATATGCTCTAGGCCCTCTCGGTGGAATGTCATCTAGTTAGCTTGCAAGCATGTGACTAGGTCACAAGGGATGACATAACATGGAGCAGTAAAGAGTACTTATCGATGTGAGGTAGAACTAGGTATAGAGATACCGACGATCAAACCTCGGATAAGTAGAATATCGCGTGACAAAGGGAATTGGTTTCGTATGTTAATGGTTCTATCGATCACGAAGTCATCGTTGAGTATGTGGGAGCCGTTATGGATCTCCAGATCCCGCTGATGGTTATTGATCGGAGAGGTGTCTTCATCATGTCTGCATATTCACGAACCGTAGGGTGACACACTTAAGGTTCAAAGTTGTTTTAAGTAGATATGGAATATGCGTTGGAGACTGAATGTTTTTCGGAGTCTCGGATTGGATCCGAGACATCACGAGGAGATCCGGAATGGTCCGAAGAATAAGATTCATATATTGGGGATCATTTTCAAAGTTAGGAAATGTTCCGGAGTGTTTGTATGGAGATTCTAGAAGGTTTCGGAATGTTCTGGAAGGTTCTAGAAGAGTTCTTGGAGTTTGCTTGAAAACCAAGAAAGGGTCAAGGAAACCTTGTGGGGGCTAGACACGGATTCGTGGGGGAGGAGGACTCCTCCCCCCTTCCCAACCCACCGGCCAAGGAGGGGAGTCCTACTAGGACTCCCCCTCCCATGGTGCGCCTCCCTCCTTTAAATAGAGGGGAGGGGGCGCCCCCTCCTAGCTCTTCCCCATAACAATCCCTAGCCGCCGCCTCTCTCCTCTTCCTTCGCTCTGCTCCGGCTTAGGCGAAGCCCTGCAGAATTCTCTCCTCCACCACCACCACCACACCGTCGTGCTGCTGGGATTCCATGGAGAAGATCTACTACCTCACTGCTTTCATGGAATGGGGAGAGGAAGGTCTGCCGACTACTGCGTGTGACCGATCGGAAGCGCTTTAACGCGCCCGAAAGGATCGTCCACACGATCTTGAGATCGGCAAGTGATCGACTACATCAACCCCGAGATCTGATCTCATAACGCTTTCGGTTCTACGAGGGTTAGTAAAGATCTATCTCGTTGCTCATGTCTAATAGATTAGATCTTGGCTTTTATCTAGATTAGATCTGGGTTTTGTTTGTTCTTGCGGTAGAAATTTTTTGTTTTCCATGCTACGAACCCATCAGTGGTATCAGAGCCTTGTCTATGCGTAGATCTGTTGCACGAGTAGAACACAATGATGTTATGGGCGTTGGTGCTCGTGCCGTCTTTTGCTTTGTGTACTTTGCATCTTGCGGTATGGTGGGATGAAGTGGCTCGGGCTAACCTTACATGTCTTCGCACATGAGACTTGCTCCACGCTTGACGTGTAACTTGCTTTGCACAAGTGGCTTTGCGGGTGTTTGTCTCTCCCATCACAGTATAGATCCAATCTACACTTTGCACTTGATAGCACTTGTATCAACGTTGTGGTTCAGTTTCGTAGGTAAGATCCGTTTTTATTCAAAAGCCCCAAACCACGTAAAACTTGCAAAGAAAATTAGAGGCGTCTAACTTGTTTTTGCAGGGGTTTTGTGATGTGATATGGCCATCATGTGATTGTGATTATATTTGATGTATGCAATGATCCTTGTTGTAATATGGAAACCGGCAGGAGCCTAATGGTTGTTTTTAATTATTAAGACCAAGTGTCTATTCATCTTGTAATAGCTTTATTCCAAGTAGTTGTAATAGTTGTTGGTGATGATGGACAACCATGAAGCGGTGCCACTGACCTTGACGCAATGCTGGTGATGATGGAGATCATGTCCGTGCTTTGGAGATGGAGATCAAAGGCATAAGAGAAAGGGCCATATCATATCACACTAATTATGAATTGCCTGTGATGTTAATCCTTTATGCATCTTGCATTGCTTAGATCATGACGGTAGCATTATAAGATGATCCCTCTCACTAAATTTCAAGTAATAAAGTGTTCGTCCTTAGTTGGCACCGTTGCTAAGACTAACGTCTCAAGCATCTCGTGATGATCGGATGTGATAGATTCTACGTGTGCATACAACGGGTGTAAGCCAGATTTGCACATGCGGAAACTAAGGTTAATCTTGACGAGCCTAGCATGTACAGACATGGTCTCGGAACACGGAATACCGAAAGGTAGAGCATGAATCATATAAGTGATATGATGAACATGAAGATTGTTCGCCGATGAAACTACATCTTCTCTCGTGAAGATCGGACTTGGTGTAGTGGACTTGGTTTGTGTAATCACTAAGACAATGTGAGGGATGTTGTTTTGAGTGGGAGTTCACCTAGTTAATTTAAGAATTAAAGTAGAACTCAATTTATCATAAACTTAGTCTAAACTACTTGCAAATTTATTGTAGATTATGGCGAATCTCTCCATCAATTTCAATGCGTTCCTAGAGAAAGAAAAACTTAAGAACAATGGAAGCAACTTCACGGACTGGCTCCGTGGTCTGAAGATTGTCCTCAGGGCTGGTCAGATGACCTATGTGCTCGAAGCACCGCTAGGTGACCCACCTGCAGATGATGCCACCGATGACGTAAAGAATGTTTACGCCACTCGGAAAAATCATTACTCCACGGTTCAGTGTGCCATCCTGTACGGTTTAGAAACGGAGCTCCAGAAGCATTTTGAGCACCACGACCCGTTCGAGATCATTAAGGATCTCAAGCTCATTTTGAGACTCACGTGGCCGTGGAGAGCTATGAGGCCTCCGAAAAGTTCTTTACCTGCAAGATGGAAGAGGGAAGCTCCGTTAGCGAGCATGTGCTCACCATGTCTGGGCACGCAAACAAACTCCAAGAGTTGGGGATAACGATTCCTAATGAGTTAGGGATTCACCGTGTCCTCCAATCACTGCCACCGAGTTATAAGAACTTTGTGATGAACTACAATATGCACTGCATGAACAAGACGTTGCCTGAACTATCGTCCATGCTGAAAATTGCTGAAGTGGAGATCAAGAAGGAGCACCAAGTGTTGATGGTCAATAAGACCACCAATTTCAAGAAACCGGGCAAGCCTAAGAAAAAGGGCAACTTCAAGAAGGACGGCAAGAAAGATGCCGCACCTGCTAAGAAGCCCAAGGCTGGTCCTAAGCCTGAAACTGAGTGCTTCTACTGCAAGGGTGCTGGTCCTTTGGGCGTAATCGCCCCAAGTACTGAAGATCGAAGAACGACAACATCAAGAAGAAAGGTATATTCGATATACATGTTATTGATGTGTATCTTACTAGTAGTCGTAGTAGTGCCTGGGTATTTGATACTGGTTCGGTTGCTCATATTTGTAACTCGAAACAGGAGTTGCGGAATAAAACGAAGACTGGCAAGAGACGAGGTGATGATGCGCGTTGGAAATGGCTCCAAGGTTGATGTGATCGTCGTTGGCACGCTCCCTCTACATCTACCTTCGGGATTAGTTTTAAATTTAAATAATTGTTATTTGGTGCCTGCGTTAAGCATGAACATTATATCTGGATCTTGTTTATTGCGAGACGGTTACTCTTTTAAGTCTGAGAATAAAGGTTGTTCGATTTATATGAGTAATATCTTTTATGGTAATGCACCTGAGATGAATGGTTTATTCTTATTGAATCTCGATAGTAGTGATACACATGTTCACAACATAGATGCTAAACGAATAAAATTGAATGATAATTCTACATACATGTACTTGTCGTCTTGGTCACATTGGAGTGAAGCGTATGAAGAAACTCCATTCTGATGGACTTCTTGAATCACTTGATTTTGAATCACTTGAAAGATGCGAAGCATGTCTAATGGGAAAAATGACTAAGACTCCATTCTCTAGAATAATGGAGCGAGCTACAGACTTATTGGAAATAATACATACCGATGTGTGCGGTCCAATGAGTGTAGCATCGCGTGGTGGATATCGTTATGTTCTCACTTTCACGGATGACTTAAGTAGATATGGGTATGTCTACTTTATGAAACATAAGTCCAAAACTTTCGAGAAGTTTAAGGAATTTCAAAGTGAAGTGGAAAATCATCGTAACAAGAAGATTAAGTTTCTGCGTTACGATCGGAGGTGAATATCTGAGTTATGAGTTTGGCATGCATTTAAATAAATGTGGAATACTTTCAGATTGACACCGCCGAACACCACATCATAATGGTGTGTCCGACGTCGTGTCGAACTCTCTTAGATATGGTTCGGTCTATGATGTCTCTTACAGATTTACCGCTATCATTTTGGGGCTATGCATTAGAGACATCCGCATTCACTTTAAATAGGGCACCATCTAAATCCGTTGAAAGCGACACGCATTTAATTGTGGTTTGGTAAGAAACCTAAGTTGTCGTTCCTTAAAGTTTGGGGTTGCGAAGCATATGTAAAGAAGTTACAACCTGATAAGCTTGAACCCAAAGCGGAGAAATGCGTCTTCATAGGATACCCTAAAGAAACAATTGGGTATACCTTCTATCATAGATCCGAAGGCAAAGTTTTCGTTGCCAAGAATGGATCCTTTCTTGAGAAGGAGTTTCTCTCGAAAGAAGTGACTGGAAGGAAAGTAGAACTCGACGAGGTTATTGAACCTTCTCTCGGAGTTGAGAGTAGCGCAGCACCGGAAGATGTTTTTGTGCCGCCTGCACCAATTGGAGAGGAAGCTCATGATGGTGATCATGAAACTTGAACGGTTATTGCTGAACCTCGCAGGTCAACGAGGGTTCATACCACTCCTGATTGGTATGACTCTGCCTTGAACGTCATGTTGATGGACAACACTGATGACCCTGCGACGTATGAAGAAGCTATGGTGAGCCCAGATTCCGACAAATGGCTAGAAGCCATGAAATCCGAGATGGGATCCATGTACGAAAACCAAGTGTGGACTTTGGTGGACTTACCGGATGGCTATAAGGCTGTCGAGAACAAATGGATTTTCAAAAGAAAAACAGATGCTGATGGTAATGTTACCGTCTATAAAGCTCGACTTGTCACGAAAGGGTTCCGACAAATTCAAGGAGTTGACTACGATGGGACTTTCTCACCAGTAGCGAAGCTAAAGTCTGTGAGGATTTTGTTAGCAATCGCTGCATATTTCGATTATGAAATTTGGCAGATGGATGTCAAAACGGCGTTCCTTAATGGTGACATTGAGGAAGAGTTGTATATGGTACAACCCAAGGGTTTTGTCGATCCTAGTGATGCTGACAAGGTATGCAAACTTTAGCGCTCCATTTATGGACTGGAGCAAGCATCCCGGAGTTGGAATCAACGTTTTGATAAAGTAATCAAAAACTTTGGATTTATACAAACTTATGGAGAAGCTTGTATTTACAAGAAAGTGAGTGGGAGCTCTGTAGCATTCCTAGTACTATATGTAGATGACATATTGTTGATTGGGAATGATATAGAACTTCTTAATAGCGTCAAAACCTATTTGAATAATAGTTTTTCGATGAAGGATCTTGGTGAAGCGGCATATATTCTAGGCATCAAGATTTATAGAGATAGATCAAGACGCCTAATAGCGCTTTCACAAAGTACATACTTAGACAAAGTTCTAAAGAAGTTTAGAATGGAAGAGAGCAAGAAAGGGTTCGTGCCCATGTTGTCAGGTAAGACCTTGAGTAAGACTCAAAGTCCGGCTACGGCAGAAGATAGAGAAAAGATGAATAATATTCCCTATGCCTCGGCCATAGGTTCTATCATGTATGCCATGCTGTGTACAAGACCGGATATAGCACATGTTGTTAGTTTGACTAGCAGATATCAAAGTGATCCTGGAATGGAGCACTGGACAACGGTCAAGAATATCCTAAAGTACCTGAATAGGACTAAGGATATGGTTCTTTCTTATGGAGGTGATGAACATCTTGTTGTAAACGGTTACACTGATGCTAGTTGGAACACCGATCCAGATGACTCAAGTCACGATGCGGATACGTATTTATTTTGAATGGTGCTGCAGTGAGCTGGAGGAGTGCCAAGCAAAGCGTTGTGGCGAAATCTTCAACTGAATCGGAATACATAGCTGCTTCAGAGGCTGCACAAGAAGCCATATGGATGAAGGAGTTCATTACTAAACTTGGTGTGGTTCCTAGTGCGTTGGACCCGATGGCCATCTACTGTGACAACACAGGTGCCATAGCTAATGCACAGGAGCCAAGGTCACATAGCAAGCTGAAGCACATCAAGCTACGTTTCCATGCTATTCGCGAGTATGTCCGAGATGGTGACATAAAGATTTGCAAAGTACACACTGATCTGAATGTGGCAGATCCGTTGACTAAACCTCCCCCTAGAGCAAAACATGACCAACACCAGAACGCCATGGGTGTTAGGTATATTACCATGTAATCTAGATTATTGACTCTAGTGCAAGTAGGAGACTGTTGGAGATATGCCCAAGAGGCAATAATAAAAGTGGTTATTATTATATCTTTGTGTTTATGATGAATGTTTACATCCCATGCTATAATTGTATTATAAGGAAACACTAATACATGTGTGTTTTGTAAACATAAAAGAGTCCCTAGTAAGCCTCTTGTGGAACTAGCTTGTTGATTAATTGATGATCATGGTTTCCTGATCATGGACATTGGATGTCATTAATAACAAGGTTATATCATTAGGAGAATGATGTGATGGACACACACCCATAGTAAGCGTAGCATAAGATCAAGTCATTAAGTTCGTATTGCTGTAAGCTTTCAAATGCATAGTAACCTAATCCTTCGACCATGAGGTTATGTTAATCACCATCACCGGATGGGTACTTTGATGACATCAAACACCGCTTTATGGCGGGTGGTTATAAAGGTGTCATTGGGTATTCTGAAAGTATGTGTTGAAGCGCATGGACCAAGATTGGGATTTGTCCTTCCATATGACGGATAGATATGCTCTGGGCCCTCTCGGTGGAATGTCATCTAGTTAGCTTGCAAGCATGTGACTAGGTCACAAGGGATGACATAACATGGAACGAGTAAAGAGTACTTATCAGTAACGAGGTAGAACTAGGTATAGAGATACCGATGATCAAACCTCGGATAAGTAGAATATCGCGTGACAAAGGGAATGGGTTTCGTATGTTAATGGTTCTATCGATCACGAAGTCATCGTTGAGTATGTGGGAGCTGTTATGGATCTCTAGATCCCGCTGATGGTTATTGATCGGAGAGGTGTCTTCATCATGTCTGCATATTCACGAACCGTAGGGTGACACACTTAAGGTTCGAAGTTGTTTTAAGTAGATATGGAATATGTGTTGGAGACCGAATGTTGTTCGGAGTCTCGGATTGGATCCGGGACATCACGAGGAGATCCGGAATGGTCCGGAGAATAAGATTCATATATTGGGGATCATTTTCTAAGTTAGGAAATGTTCCGGAGTGTTTGTATGGAGATTCTAGAAGGTTTCAGAATGTTCTGGAAGGTTCTAGAAGAGTTCTTGGAGTTTGCTTGAAAACCAAGAAAGGGTCAAGGAAACCTTGTGGGGGCTAGACACGGATTCGTGGGGGAGGAGAACTCCTCCCCACCTTCCCAACCCGCCGGCCAAGGAGGGGAGTCCTACTAGGACTCCCCCTCCCATGGCGCGCCTCCCTCCTTTAAATAGAGGGGAGGGGGCGCCCCCTCCTAGATCTTCCCCATAACAATCCCTAGCCGCCGCCTCTCTCCTCTTCCTTCGCTCTGCTCCGGCTTAGGCGAAGCCCTGCAGAATTCTCTCCTCCACCACCACCACCACACCGTCATGCTGCTGGGATTCCGTGGAGAAGATCTACTACCTCCGCTTCATTTGGAACGGGAGAGGAAGGTGCTTCGACTCCATACGTGTGACCGATCATGAGCGCTGCCGGAGCAGCGCGGAAGGATCGTCCACACGATCTTGAGATCGGCAAGTGATCGACTACATCAACCCCGAGATCTAATCTCGTAACGCTTTCGGTTCTACAAGGGTTAGTACAGATCTATCTCGTTGCTCATGTCTAATAGATTAGATCTTGGCTTTTATCTAGATTAGATCTGGGTTTTGTTCATTCTTGCGGTAGAAAATTTTTGTTTTCCATGCTACGAACCCATCAATTGCTCCCGAACGGCGACCACCGGTCTGATAGAATCCTCGCAAGGAAAATTTGGTCAATGTGCTCCCATCAATCCACATCAGAGAGGGAAGAACACCTTGGGAGGATCTTGACATCTACACTCACGCACTCACAAATGTAGGCATGTATAAAGATGGATGCGCTATGCAAAGTCTAACGTGGTTGGTGATGATAGTCGGTCCCCTCGTAAGGGGATGAGGCAAAACTAGAGAGATTCCACAAAGGGGGTTGTATTCTAGTCCGTGCACTTTACAAAGGGGAACAAGCTGACCGGTAATTCTGAAGCTCCAATATCATATATGCCTCGAGTTACAATAAGGGGTGTGGGCTCTATATATAGGTTAGCCACTTAACAAGGGGTAGTTTGGGGATAAAACTAGGGTTTGTAGGGATAAGAGGGATACATAGGCTGTTGGCTAGCCTTTAGGCACGCATTCCCATCACTTAAGCCGGAGACTCCGGTGTAGTCGGGACAGAGACTTTGGTATGGGGCGGAGACTTCGGACATAGTCCAGGAGCTTGCGGACGTGGGAAGCTAGGGTCGGACCAGAGAATCCGGGCACATGCGGGCGGAGACTCCGAATGGAGTCTAGGAGCTTGTAGTTGGGCTTCGAGCGGAGGAAGGCCAGAGACTCCGGGGCTTGGGTGGCGGAGACTCCGGTTAGGGCGGAGACTACGGGGTGATGTCGGCGGAGACTCTGGTCCTGGTGCCGGCTGCTCTTATCCATCTTCTTGGGTAACTTGGGGACTAAATTGGGGTCATTGGTCCACTTGGGAGACTTGGTGTTGTAGATGTAGTACCATCCATAGGACGGGTTGCATCACCATGCTACCAGTATGTGAGATAGTGTGGTGTTTTTGTGATATGCCACTAGTTCATGGTGTTTACGGCATGACACAACACTAATTAGTAGCATTCTGTAATAACGGCATGCCACTGATTGTTAAGTGGACAAAAAGGCACAAATAGCGACACACAAGACTCACGCGCCCGACACACTGGCCTTATGCCATGCGGATTTATCCCCTCCCAATTCTCGTAAGCCACTGCACTTCCAATATACCGCTGCCCATGCTCTCTCCCCCTATTCTAGTCTCTCATCGTAGTCGCCTCCTCACTCATCTCCTCTCATAGCCACTGCATACGCCGCCGTTGCCATCCGTTCGTGCCGCATCCGCCACTACCCGTCCTCGTCGTACACGCGGCCACTGCCACCCGTCCACGCCGCACTCGCCGCCACCGCCACCCGCCTGTGTCGTAAACATCACCACCACATTTGTGTCGCCACTGTTGGTGAGCCGCCACCTATCCCTATGGTAGATATGTAGATTGTTTTAGTTTAGTGGATGATTTTAGGACATTAGTTCAGTATAATGTAAATATCTTGGTGTAGCTAGATATGTTAGATAAAGTGCGTAGACTAAAATGTTAGAATTGCTAGATATACATATGTTGATACTTGTTGTTTTTAGATAGATGAATTGTTTTATAAATTGCTATATTTAATTACTCGTAGATGATTCTTTATTGTTTTAGCTGTGGTATGCATAAGAAGAAGACTAAGACCCCCACCTGGGGGCTTAGATCACCGTCAATGGTACCAAGTATTATCTTGTTACGTGAAGGCTCCATGAGCCGGTGGTGCCCACCTACGACTGCAAGACGGTTGAGCACTATGGGGAAAATGCCAAGCTCAAGTTCGAGGTGGATTGAGCCATGGAACATCTCAATGTGCCCAAGGATATGAGGTGCTTCACGAGGGAGCAAGAGATGGAGCACCGCTAGGTGGATAGGCAGTTGGCGCAGAGGCTGCCAGTTCTTCGACACGGGCTCCTCCACCATGCACGAGCAACACAACCAGGATGCCAACCCCTCTAGGTCCGACGACGTGGGGTACTCCACACCGCTCTAGCCGCCGCACTACAGGTTCAACCCTAGCGAGCTAGTGTCACCTCTACACTCGTCGGACTTTGATTTCACCAGCTCCTACTATGACAACTCTGTTTGTAGCTGCTATGAAAACGGTAGATAAGTTTAGGATGTGTGCTACTTGTCATGCTAGAATTTATTATGTCTTATGTTTATGATGCCCCATTAGGTTGTTACTATGTTTCATTAATGTGGAGTATGGATGAATAGTATGTTCTATCTTTGGAATGTTGAATGTTTAATATGCATGCAACTTATCGTACCATAGATTCTAAGTTATGTAATTAGTGTCTAAATTGGTTAACATGATCACGAAGCAAAAATAGATCAGTTGTGTGGCACTTGTGGTTACGCGATGTGCAAGGTAAGAAGTTCGTAGTATTGCTCCCCGATGACTTTGAGATCAGGATGATATGTTTCAATTTAATTAACATATTATTCCATGAGTTAATGTTCTTCATAGTTTTTCATAATGTCTAGCTAATTGTTGATTTAATTTCTTATAATTTTTCTCAGACCATCCCTGCCACGTAAGGCATGACTTTCTGGATCATTCTAGGAGATACATCCACCACTAGAGAGCATTTCAAGTCATCTTCCTCTAGATCAGCAAGCACAAGACCTTCGTTGTTGCAGTCACGAACGATGCTTATCTGACCTACATCAATGATCTTGGTTGGAGAGCGCTTGCACAGTCCTATGGGAAGGAACCCGGAAGGGGGTGCTTCTTCTATCTTGACCATGGTGATATGGATGTAGGTGTGTTTTACAAGGCTCAGACACGGACTCTTCTAAGTTTAATGAAGACAATGGACAAGATCCTAGAGATGATGGTAGCATCATTTTCATGGAGCAGGAGAATGTGCCACTGAAGAATGAGTAGTAGCCCGACAAGTACGTAGTTATGAACTACGTAACTTATTATCAATGCTAGCCAATCAAAGTTAATAATTGCAACTTACGAAGATGTGTTATATCCTTATTGATGGCTTGTTATATGCTATTACTACTATTACGATCTATAACTAAATATTATTATTATTTTTTATAATAGTAGCAAGATTTTTTAATATTTGTAAAAAAAAGTAACAACGTGTCAACTAGTCAATATCTAATACTGATGGCATGTAGCCCACACGCCACCGGTATGTCTCGTACTAGTGGCTTGGCACGCCGCCAGTAATAGATACCAGTGACGTGATACTGGGTAGCATTGCTGCCCAAATGTCACTAGGTGGTGATTTGTTAAGTCACTTATTAGCAAATTGGTACTGGTGGCCGTAGCATTGCTGCCCAAATACCACCAGTATATCTCGTACTAGGCTGTGTGCATCGCTTGATGCAGAGGCCGGGGCTCCGCTCCCCATTTAGAAAAAAAGCAAATCTGTACTAGTGGGTGAGATGACATGGGGACAAATGTAGAAGGATTAATCTAAGGGATTTGCTATAGTGTAACCCCTCCTTCAAACACGTAGAAGTTCGGTTCATATATATATATATATCCAAAACCTTATATATCTACTTATATATCTACGTATGCCATAAGGATCGGGGGTATGCCCACGTAAAGGCACGTGTTAGTCTCCCTGCATACAATCCGAGCCACCCAACCTCATCCGCACCGATCACCGCCATCGCCGAGGCGACCATGGGATCAAGGCCGCCGTTGGCCATCATCGCAATCGCCGCTGGCGTGTGTCCATCATATCGCCGGACATGTTGCCGGACTATCCGATGGGTCAACTCGCCGCCGCCAAGCCCGCACGCTGCCTCCACGGCGCCGCCAACCCTACCAGCACACACCTACAAGGCTAGGCCGAGACGTGTGCCGGCCAGATCCACCTCGGAGTCACTGCCACCAGCTCGCCGGTCATGGCCATCGATAAGCTGGCATATAGCCATACAAGTACATATACATTTTCTAGAAAGACGTATAATTTAATTGGGCTATATGCACTTTCTACAAGGCTACGTATACCTAGTTAGTATTAATTACAAAGGGATATCGAGCAATCACAGCAGTCCTTGTATTTGAATTTGTCCGAGTTTTATACAAGTTTGTAGGGAGGGGTTGCACGAAGCAAGCCTCTTAATCTAATTTGGAAACACCATAGGAATTAATAAAACAACCCCAAGAAGATCAAGAGAAGCACATACCAACATCAAAAGTGCAACCTATCAGCAATATCACGGTTTGCCTATTTGAGCCCTGAGCATAGTGGTCCTAGCACAACACCCAAGGGATGAAGAGGACGAAGAAGATTCCACAACGACATCTCGAAGAAGAAGAGTGATGTCGCGCCATCTTCGCTGGCCAACAAGAGTTGAGAAGGCTTTCGCCCAAAGCTTCTGGACCACCATCCCCATGTAACCGGCACAGCCCAGTCCTCGACTAGTCGACTCCACTGTCCCACACACACCCAACGCGGTGATCACGCCAACACCATGCCGAGCCCACCACGTGCATCGCCGCCGGCAAACACCAAGGAACCATATCATGCCGCCGTCAGCAAGCCACCAACACATGTGCTTGGAAGGGAGGCTGCGACATGCCCCATCTCTCCGGAATCAAGAAGATGACAAAAGCTCATCGCCTTCTCCTGCCGTTGCCCCAGGACGTTAGATGCAGAGCACCCTGCAACCCTGATTCAAAATTCGTGTCGCGTCGGAGCTCCAACACGCCACTAGGAAGCCGACGCTCGATTGGGTGCCGCCCAGAGCCCATATGTCTCGCCTCTGTCGGCTCAAGCCTCCCCACCGACCTGCGAGCGCACGTGGAAAGAAGAAGTCCTATCACCGTCAGCCACTGCCCGAGCTTAGCCTACTAGTCTCCTTTGGCAACATCAAGGTAGGGCTTGCAGGGAAGGAGGGGGCGCAGATGTGGTGGATGTAGGGAACCTCAAGTGCCGCTCAGGGAGGCGACGCGGGGTCGGAAGCTGGGTGTCGTGAGGTTGGATTTGGGAAAATGTAATGATGATACCCATGAGTGATTGTAGACTTGTAAGGCACACACTATCTCCTGAGTGAGAGCAACTCCACTAGCATTCCCAGGAGGGTCTCCGCAGGCCCTTTTTCATTCGTACGACAAAATTTTGCACATTCACATTTTTTCGCCGGATTTGGCCCAACTTTCATCTAGCGTTTCCAGGCCAAACCCGACGCGCCGGGTGTCGGATGGGAATGTCGGATGGAAGGAAAAATAGGTGGGTCATCCCTGTCGATGGGACTTCTCATTTCCCCACCGAGATACGGCTCTCCCGTGACACATAGCCCTTCCCACCCACCCTCACCGCCATGTCGGTGCTGGCGCTACCCCTCTCTACCCCACCGAACCCATGCCGATATAAATGTCCACCGCCACAACAACTATAGGGGTTCTGTGTATGAAAAACAATAATTTTTACCCTATGCCCTTTAACCCCTGATGTTGCCAGGACCTATCTATTAGTAATGCAGTAACGAGAGGGGCTTTTCGTGAACTTACCCTTGAAGACCGAAAAGCGTTGTCAACGCTCAGGAGAGCGTGGTTGATGTAGATGAGCCGAAGCCGACCTCAAGGTCGTGATGAAGTTCTTGCGCTCCTGCGGCTCCAACGACTTGAGTGCCTCAAGTGTGACACCTCGCGGGGAGTTACACACGCTCGATGCCTGATGATGACTCCCTCTTCCCCGATCCAAAGCAGCGATTCGAAGTACAACTCCCGGATTCAATCCCATAGTCGACGGAGGCCCACAGAAGATGTCTCTCATTCGCGCAGTCAGAACTTGGGACCACGTTCTCGAGAGAGAGAGAGAGAGAGAGAGAGAGAGAGAGAGAGAGAGAGAGAGAGAAAGAGAGAGAATATCAATTGGAGGTCTCCCCAAAAGTGAGGAAACCTTTATTGAATATTGTGTGTATTTATCTGGCCAAATATCCCCACTATATATAGGGGGAGGGGAGGTACTACGTCCCTTAAAGTCCCGGGGTGGGACTAAAGGACAGGGAGAGGGGGGCACTACCGGCCAGTCCTAGTGGGCCCCGCACGGGGGGGCTTGGCCCAGCCGGCCACCCCCTTGCCCCTTCTCCCCTCTTGCCTTTCCCTAATGGGCCCTCTTCCCTCCGGAATTGGCCCATTAAGCCTTTTAGCCTTTAAATTGATTTTTTCTTTTATTAAATAATTATGAATAAATGATTAAATAAATATTTAACATTCATTCACATATTATTCAATCTCCGTGGCTATGGAACACCTTCCACCTTGATACATTGCAAATGTATCTATAATTTTTGATGTTCCATGCTTAGTTTTATCCACTTTCTTATGTTTTGTCCACACTTTGGAGTATTTTTCATATGATTCCTTGGACTAACCTATTAACAAGAGCCACAGTGCCAGCTGCATGTTTTCTGCTGTTTTTGGTTCCAGGAAAGTCAGAAAATGAATATTCTCGGAATTGGACGGGACAAAAGCCAAAGTGCCTATTTTTCCGGAAGTCATCAGATGCCAGAGTACGAGACGGAGAGGGGCCAGGGGGCCACCACACCACCTGGACGTGTGGCCCAGCCTGGACCGTGCCAAGGGGTGGTGTGGCCGCTCCCGGCACCCCCTCGGCCTCCCCATCCGACTATAAGATGCCCTCGGGATGTAAACCCTAAGTACCCGATCAAAAATCCACAAAAGAGTCTGTAGCCGCTGTCATCTCCATCCCTAGATCGGGAGGGATCTGAAGCTCTTCCACCACTTGGAGAGAATTCACCACAGAGGCCTTCCTCATCACCATGCAAGCCTCCGGTATGATGCGTGAGTAGTTCATCCTTGGACTACGGATCCATGTAGTAGCTAGATGGTTGGTTCTCCTCCTTTGTGCTTTCATGTTTAGATCTTGTGAGCTCCGTTCATGATCAAGATCATCTATTTGTAATTCTGCATGTTGTGTTTGCGGGGATCCGATGGATATTGAGATACTATTTCAGATTGATTATTGATTCTATCATGTCTTTGTTATTTGTGATCGTGCATGCTTTCTGTTGTTAGTAGCTATCTTGGCCAAGTAGATGCTAGCAACTCCAAGAGTTAGTATTTATGCTCGATAGTGGGTTCATGCCTCTGGTAATCTGGGGAAGTGATAGAAATCTCTAAGGTACTAGATGTGCTGTTGCTACTAGGGAGAAAACAACAATCCTTTGTTCATAGAACAATCGTATTGTTTACTTTACACGCAGTTCGTAAAGCAATAATCTGTTGCTTGCAAATTAATACTGGAGGGGGTTTGGATGATAACCTGAAGGTGGATTATTAGTCATAGATGCAGTTGGATGGCGGTCTATGTATTATGTTGTAATGCCCAATCGAATCTCAAAGGAGTCAAGATGATTAGTATATGCATGTATTGATTTCTCGGTGTTTGGCCCAGCATGTTATCTATCTAAGGAGATCCACCTCTGGTGACCTATGGATCCCGGTCCTTGTCTTTACATACAATCTATAATCTTTTACTGCTTTGTGTTTACTTTCTGCAAACTTTTACTTCTTTCCATTCGATACGTTTAATCCTTTGTTTTCCGCAAAACACGGTGAGATTGACAACCTCATCGCAAGTTGGGGACAAAGTTCTGTGGTTGTGTTGTGCAGGTCTCCACGTTGCTACTAGCACCGATGAGCATACTGCCAGCTTCAGCTAGTAACACCTTTGAGGTGTTTCCTTGCTCCTCTTGGTTCGATTAAACCTTGGTTTCATAACTGAGGAAACTTCTTTGCTGTGCTCATCATACCTTCCTCTTGGGGTTCCCAACGAGCTCTACATCAACCACGAGCCATCAACACTTTTCTGGGCGCCGTGCATTGAGCCATCAAGCGATTTTCTGGCGCCGTTGCCAGGGAGTCAAGGACATCTTCACAAGGGGAGTCCCTCATAACCAATCTCTTTACTTTGTTGTTTTTGTTTTGCTTAGTTTCTTTTGTTTTGCTTTCTTTGCTTGTTTTGTTGTTCAAAAAAACACAAAAAAAATAGTTTTACTAGTTTGCTTTCTTATTTGAAAACCCAAAAAAATGACTACTCTTGAGAACACTAAGTTGTGTGACTTCACTAGCGCCAACAACAATGATTTTATGAGCACACCTATTGCTCCACCTGTGGCTCAAAATACTTTCTTTGAGATAAAACCTGCTTTACTCAATCTTGTTATGAGAGAGCAATTTTCTGGTATTGGTAATGAAGATGCTTCTTCCCATCTAAATAACTTTGTTGAACTTTGTGAGATGCAAAAGCAAAGGGATATAGATGGTGATATTATTAAGCTGAAATTGTTTCCTTTCTCTTTGAGAGGAAAAGCTAAAGAGTGGTTGAATTCCTTAACTAGGAATAGTATTGATTCTTGGACTAAATGCAAAGATGCTTTTATTGGAAAATACTATCCTCCTGCTAAGATTATATCCATGAGAAGTGAAATAATGAAGTTTAAACAACTTGATAATGAGCATGTTGCTCAAGCTTGGGAAAGAATGAAATCTTTGGTAAAGAATTGTCCCACTCATGGACTAACTGCTTGGATGATCATCCAAACTTTTTATGTAGGATTGAACTATTCTTCAAGGAACCTATTGGATTCAGCTGCTGGAGGTACCTTTATGACCATCACTTTGGGTGCTGCAACAAAACTTTTGGACAATATGATGGTTAATTATTCTGAATGGCATACTAAGAGAGCTCCACAAGGTAAGAAGGTAAATTATGTTGAGGAAACCTCCTCCTTGAGTGATAAGATTGATATTATTATGTCTATGCTTGTTAACGGGAAAGCCCATATTGATCCAAATAATGTTCCTTTAGCCTCTTTGGTTGCTCAAGAAGAGCAAGTTGATGTGAACTTCATAAGAAATAACAATTTTGGCAACAATGCTTATGGTAATAATGCTTATAGGAACAATTTTGGTAACAACAATTATAAGCCATATCCTCCCAACAATGGTAATGCTTATGGGAATTCTTACAACAATAATAAGAGTGCTCCCTCTGAACTTGAAGTTATGCTTAAAGAGTTTATTAGTAAACAAACTGCTTTCAATAAAACTATTGAGGAAAAACTCTCTAATGCTGAAAGAAATATAGCATCTTTGGCTGAAGCTCAATCTTCTTTGAATAAAATGGCTGCTAAACCTGAAACTAATGAGAATCCTTTTGCAGCTACTAATGCCATACAAGTAAGAATTGATGAAAATGTTAGACTATTAGCTGAATTACATGCTAAGTGGGAAAGAGAAGATGAAATTTCTAGAAACATTAGTGTTTCTACTATCACCACCACTAGTGTTGAGGCTAGTAATAGTTCTACTACTCTAGATAATAATTTTGATTTTGATCTTGATGGTTGCAATATCTCTGAAGTTATTAAGTTCCTACAAAAGCTTGCTAAAAGTCCTAATGCTAGTGCTATGAACATGGCTTTTACAAAACACATTACTGATGCTCTCATAAAGATTAAATAAGAAAAGATGAAACATAAAGCTTCTATTCCTATAAAACAAGAAGATGGTTGGGAACCCATCATTAATATGAAAGTCAATGACTTTGATTTCAAAGCTTTGTGTGATCTTGATAGTAGTGTTTCTATTATGCCTAGAAGGATTTATGATATGCTTGATTTGCCTCCTCTTGAAGATTGTTATTTGAATGTCCCACTTGATGGTAATGCTAAAAAGAAACTCATGAGGAGTCTTAATGATGTTCTTATTCTGGTTAACAATTCCTATGTCCCCGTTAATTTCTATGTTTTGGATGTTGAATACAATGCTTCTTGTCCTATTACTTTGGGAAGACCTTTTCTTAGAACTGTTGGTGCCATCATTGATATGAAAGAAGGCACCATTAAATATCAACTCCCACTCAAGAAAGTTATAGAACACTTCCCTAAAAAGAGAGACAAGATTTATTTTGCTTCTCCTATGAAAACAAAATTTGGTCTTAATGCTTCTTCATTTGAGAACACTTGATTCTTTCTTTGCTTCTTATGCCTAACTTAAAGGCGTTAAAGAAAAGTATTTGTTGGGAGATAACCCAAGAGTTTTAGATGAGTCTTAGAAGTTATTACCTCAGTAATAACCTCTCCTTATCCTTTTTATTTGCTTTTTGTGCCAAGAGTAACTTCTAATGAGAGTGAAGTAATGATTAGGAAAGTTGCTGTCCCGAAACAGATTCTTGTGCTTCACCATAAAAATTCTTTAGAGAGATCTGTACGTCGGATTGAGCTGTAATTATTTGTGCTTCTGTCCCAGGTTGTTATCTAACTTTCGTTAGTTTAACACTTTTTGATTTGAGCAATATTAGGTCTTCGAAAAAATTCGTCTTTACCTGCTGGTCTGTTTTGACAGATTTCTGCCATATTCTGCATTTGCTTCTTGTGGGTTCCTTTTTGAGTTCTTTTGGGGAATTGAGCTTTTTGAGGGAAGTGATAAAGTAGCTAGTGTTCTAATGGAAGTTTATTTGGTGATTAGAACTTAACCTTAAGACTTATTTATCTTAAGTGCACTAATGTTGCTAATGAGATTGTGTGAAGTTTTGTATGAAGGAAAAATTTCAGGTGTATGGAAGGAATGAGTAATGAGATGAAGGATGGACTAAAGCTCAAGCTTGGGGATGCCACGTGTGTCACCCCAAGAAATATCCAAGAAGTACAAGCGTCAAAGCTTGGGGATGCCCAAGGCATCCCCTTCTTCATCAATAAAAATTCCAGGTTTCTTCCAAACGCTTCATTTTTATTGTTTCATGCACAGTTGTGTTTTTTTTGGAGCGTCTTCTTTTTCATTTTCATTTTGGTTTTTCGTTTGCTTGGTTTGCTTAGTTTTATGAATAAGTTAGTTGGACCCCCTCTTTCATACATTGGTTTGCAAATATTTTGGTTTGGTTTGGTTTGGTTTGGAAAAGAGTAGGAAAGTTCATGCTTATGTGGTAAAAAGAGATCGTTTTTTACTGTGGCCTATGCTTTGTCATGCCATGCTTGATATTGTTTTGGCTTTATGCTTAGTATTCTTTGTTGTAGCATGACTTGTTATAAATAATTGAGATTGCTTAATGTGTTTGGATGAATCATGCGTTGTTTTAGCATATTAAAGCATAGTATAGTGGTATTCTCCTTTGATGCTTTATTTGGGTTGACTTGGCACATCCTCACATCATGTTATGACTATCTCAAGTCACCATAGCCTTTATGATCCTTTAGTTTTCAACTTGTAGTATCACTTTATGCTTTGATCAATGATGTTTTGTCGCTCTACATGATTATGGCCGTTATTGCTCTCTTAGTTTGTCGCTCCCAGTCTTTTGCTAGCCTCCACAACAAAGTATGAGTTCCACTCATGCATCCAACTCCCTAAACCAAGTTATTCCAAAGAGTCCACCATACCTACCTATTAGCTTATGCTATTCCAAGTATATTCATGCTTTTGTTTACCTTCCACTTGTTATGAGAAAACTAGTGATTAAAGCTCTCACGAACTTGATGACACACTTTACTTTACTTGCCCTTAATAAACTTGAACCATTGTGTCTTCTATGTTGTATATGCTTGCACTTATTTGTTGGGAAATAGCAAAACCATGCTTTCATGGGGAACGCTTTTAACATTGCACTTTCTACTTGTACCTAGTTGATATCATGCTCTTTTGTATATGGATGTCGTCGGTGTGAAATGAAAGGGGAGCTTGTAAGTCCATGGAGTTATGTATATGTGTTAGAGAAACTCCTGGGCCGCTGGTCTAATCCATGCTGACATGGTGGGAACCTGCAGCGTAACCATAATGAGCTGTCTATGAAGCATTCTTCTTATAAAAAAAAGAGTCCTATATTGAGAAAAAAAAGAGATACTATGAAAAGAGGAAAGAGAGAAAAAAGCACCATATTCCCATGGTAAATAAGAAGAATACTGAGATGCTCGTTGTCTGCTTGCCTTGTCATTTTGATATGGGGATTCTTCCGTATCATCGGGCAAGGGGTACCCCGTTGGCGGTCCTCTATGATACACATGTACTTACGATGACAAGAACTTACCGGTGACTAAACTTGAGTAGCATGAGGAGCAACCCTCGTATACAAGGGACATGAGATTTCTGACTTATACTTCGTCAAGCATGTACACCATAGTTTGTTCACTTTAACCTTAATCACTTCAAGATGCTTATGATAGGGGCAATGAGAGCTGAAAGCTATAAGTACCATACTTTTTGGAAGCTCTTTATGAGACTTGAATACCTACTTCCTTTTAGAAAAGGCCTTTCTTCCACCATTATATTGAGTCTTCACCTTCTACCTTTATGCACCTACTTTGAGAGCATAGTGGCCATTCTTAGTTCTATGTGCATTGTCCCAAGACTAGTTGATTGATGCAAACTTTGATATTTCTTGTTTGAAACTATTGTATCTAGTCACTCTTATGAACTTTGAAGGTGTCCTATGCATTTATATTTGCTACTCTATGAGGGACAAGCTGAATACTACTATGCTATGTTTTCTTTATGTGAAACAAACAAACGTCTTGCAAAGCATTGTTATTCATGAATCTTTTGTTTGTGCCTTTTCATGTTGCATCATAGTTTCTTTGCTTATTGCTAGAACTTTGTCTTTTATGTTATGATTGAAGTACTATGATCCCAGCTTTGAATGTTTTGCAAATACTTTGATCAAGTCTTTGATGGTGCATGTCACCTCAAAAATTATTCTTTCTTTTATCACTTACCTACTCGAGGACGAGCAGGAGTTAAGCTTGGGGATGTTGATACATTGCAAATGTATCTATAATTTTTGATGTTCCATGCTTGGTTTTATCCACTTTCTTGTGTTTTGTTCCAACTTTGGAGTACTTTTCATATGATTCCTTGGACAAACCTATTAACAAGAGCCATAGTGCCAGCTGCCTGTTTTCTGCTGTTTTTGGTTCCAGGAAAGTCAGAAAATGAATATTCTCGGAATTGGATGGGACAAAAGCCAAAGTGCCTATTTTTCCGGAAGGGATCAAGTGCCAGAATACGAGACGGAGAAGGGCCAGGAGCCACCACCACTGGCCGCGGCCAGGCAGCCCGCGCCAGGGGTGGTGTGGCCACTGCACCCCCTCGGCCTCTCCTTCCTATATATTCCCTCGGGACGAAAACCCTAAGTGCCGATCAAAATCCACGAAAGAGTGCAGAGTCAGCTGTCATCTCCATCCCTAGATCAGGAGGGATCTGAGCTCTTCCGGCACCTTGAGAGGAATTCACCACAGGCCTTCTTCATCACCATGCAAGCCTCTGGTGTGATGCGTGAGTAGTTCATCCTTGGACTACGGATCCATGTAGTAGCTAGATGGCTGGTTCTCCTCCTTTGTGCTCTCATGTTTAGATCTTGTGAGCTCCGTTCATGATCAAGATCATCTATTTATAATTCATACATGCTAGCCTCCACAACCAAGTATGAGTTCCACTCATGCATCCAACTCCCTAAACCAAGTTATTCCAAAGAGTCCACCATACCTACCTATTAGCTTATGCTATTCCAAGTATATTCATGCTTTTGTTTACCTTCCAAATTAAACTTGTTATGAGAAAACTAGTGATTAAAGCTCTCACGAACTTGATGGCACACTTTACTTTTTTGCATCTAATAAACTTGAACCATTGGGTCCTTCTTTGTTGCGTATATGCTTGCGCTTTATAAGTTGAAATTAGCAGAACCATGTTTCATGGGGAACGCTTTCAACATTGCACTTGTACTTTGTACCCCGTTGATATCATGTTCTTTTGCTTATGGATCCGTGATTGTGAAATAAAAGTGGAACTTGTAAGATCATGGAGTTTGTATGTGTGTTAGAGAAACGCCTGGGTCGCTAGCCTAAGCCATGCCTAATCATGGTGGAAACTTGCAGCATCACCATAATGAGCACTCTATAAAGCATCCTCGATAAAAACCTATGCAAATAGCAAATAAAAAGATCGCTGAGATGCTCATTGTCTGCTTGCCTTGTCATTTTGATTATGGGATAGCTCCTGTATCATGTGCAAGGGGTACCCCGTTGGCGGTTCTTTATGATACACATGTACTTACAATGACAAGAGCTTACTCATGACTGAAGTTGAGTAGCATGAGGATCGGTCTTAGTAAGTAAGGGGCATGAGATTTCGGTTTATAACTTGCCAAGCATATCCTCTTAGTTGTGTCACTTTAACCTTAATCACCTTAAAGATGCTTATGATAGGGGCAATGAGAGCTGGAAGCTATAAGTACCATAATTTTTGGAAGCTCTTTATGAGACTTGAATCCCTACTTCCTTTTATAATAAGGCCTTTCTTCCACCATTATATTGAGTCTCCACCTTCTACCTTTATGCACCTACTTTGAGAGCATAGTGGCCATTCTTAGTTCTATGTGCATTGTCCCAAAACTAGTTGATTGATGCATAACTTGATATTGCTTGTTTTAAACTATTGTATCTAGTCACTCTTATGAACTTTGAAGGTGTCCTATGCATTTATATATGCTACTCTATTGAGGGACAAGCTGAATACTATTATGCTGTGTTTTCCTTATGTGAAACAAACAAACGTCTTGCAAAGCATTGTTATTCATGAATCTTTTGTTTGTACCTTTTCATGTTGCATCATAGTTTCTTTGTCTTATTGCTAGAACTTTGTCTTTCATGTTATGATTGAAGTACTATGATCTTAGCTTTGAATGTTTTACAAATACTTTGATTAAGTCTTTGATGGTGCATGTCACCTCAAAAATTATTCTTTCTTTTTATCACTTACCTACTCGAGGACGAGCAGGAGTTAAGCTTGGGGATGTTGATACATTGTAAATGTATCTATAATTTTTGATGTTCCATGCTTAATTTTATCCACTTTCTTGTGTTTTGTCCACACTTTGGAGTACTTTTCATATGATTTCTTGGACTAACCTATTAACAAGAGCCACAGTGCCAGCTGCCTGTTTTTTGCTGTTTTTGGTTCTAGGAAAGTCAGAAAATGAATATTCTCGGAATTGGACGGGACAAAAGCCAAAGTGCCTATTTTTCCAGAAGTCATCAGATGCTAGAGTACGAGACGGAGAGGGGCCAGGGGGCCACCACACCACCTGGCCGCGCGGCCTAGCCTGGCCCACGCCAGGGTGTGGTGTGGCCGCTCCCAACACCCCCTCGGCCTCCCCTTCCGACTATAAGATGCCCTCGGGACATAAACCCTAAGTACCTGATCAAAAATCCACAAAAGAGTCTGTAGCCACCGTCATCTCCATCCCTAGATCGGGAGGGATCTGAAGCTCTTCCCGGCACCTTGCCGGATAGGGGAATTCACCCTGGCGGCCTTCTTCATCACCATGCAAGCCTCCGGTGTGATGCGTGAGTAGTTCATCCTTGGACTACGGATCTATGTATTAGCTAGATGGCTGGTTCTCCTCCTTTGTGCTTTCATGTCTAGATCTTGTGAGCTCTATTCATGATCAAGATCATCTATTTGTAATTCTGCATGTTGTGTTTGCGGGGATCCGATGGATATTGAGATGCTATTTCAGATTGATTATTGATTCTATCATGTCTTTGTTATTTGTGATCTTGCATGCTTTCCGTTGTTAGTAGCTATCTTAGCCAAGTAGATGCTAGCAACTCCAAGAGTTAGTATTTATGCTCGATAGTGGGTTCATGCCTCCGTAACTGGGAAGTGACAATCTCTAAGGTACTAGATGTGTTGTTGCTACTAGGGAGAAAACAACAATCCTTTGTTCATAGAATAATCATATTGTTTACTTTACACGGATTAGAAGCAATAATCTATTGCTTGCAACTTAATACTGGAGGGGGTTCGGATGATAACCTGAAGGTGGATTATTACTCATAGATGCAGTTGGATGGCGGTCTATGTATAATGTTGTAATGCCCAATCGAATCTCAAAGGAGTCAAGATGATTAGTATATGCATGTATTGCTTTCTCGATGTTTGTCAATTGCCCCGCTGTAATTTGTTCACCCAGCATGGTATCTATCTAAGGAGAGCCAGCTCTAGTGAACTATGGATCCCGATCCTTTTTCTTTTACATACAATCTACAACTGTTTACTGCTTTGTGTTTACTTTTTGCAAACTTTTACTTCTTTCCATTCGATACGTTTAATCCTTTGTTTTCCGCAAAACACGATGAGTTTGACAACCTCATCGCAAGTTGGGGACAAAGTTCTGTGGTTGTGTTGTGCAGGTCTCCACGTTGCTGCTAGCACCGGTAGTGCGCCCTGCCAAGGCTAAGCTAGCAACACCTTTGGGGTGTTTCCTTGCTCCTACTGGTTCGATTAAACCTTGGTTTCATAACTGAGGGAAACTTGCTGCTGTGCTCATCATACCTTCCTCTTGGGGTTCCCAACAAGCTCTACATCAACCACGCACCAGCACTTTTCTGGGCTCCGTGCATTGAGCCATCACACCTCCACTTCGGACATCCTTCGGACTTACCAAAACCCTTCTGGTTTTCTCTCTACTATTCTTCGGCTATTCTACCGATCCTATAAACACTCTCTAAGCATCATCAAACCCTTAAGCGTGATACCCCACGGTTCGGGAACACTCCAGACATGGTCGGGACACTCCCGGACCAATGATCGACAGAGGGACCTGGATGGCCATGTGACCCATGTGCATTCCACGAAGATCTTTTGTCGTTTGAACCGGGACAATCGTGTCTTATTCCCTTTGTCTCTCGACACTCGCATTGCCCGAGATCTGATCAATGACATCACCATGTCATGTTCAATCTCGTTACCGAACAATGCTACTTCACTCGTTCGACAAGTGATATCCCTGTGATCAAATCACACGTTGCGCAGCTATTGGATATAACTGCTCCGAGTGGGCCCGTGAGTATCTTTCCGTCATGTGGACGGACAAATCCTGCCCTTGGCATATATTGCCTCTATGGTTCCTCCGAATACCTGAACACACCTTTATTGTCACTGTATTACCAAGTGATGTTTGATGCTATCTAAGCATTCTCGGGAGACAGTGATTGATATAGCCTCAGGGTCTAAGGAATAGTCTACGAGGATCCATTTCTAATCATCGTAACTTGAACTTCGTGACATGATCGGGTTACGATGTTTAGGTTGGGTATTAGTTCATCATCTCATTCTTAGAATGAGTTGACTCCATTTCCAACTGGCATAAATGCCACATGATCAGGAAACCTTGATCATCTGTTGACTAATGAACCAATGACTAGAGTTTCACTGGGAACCCCTGTTTGTTTATATATCACACGTGTATTGATGTTTCCTCTCAATACAGTGACATCATGATATAGAACTTAATCATAAACTTTATGAAATATGATAATAATCCTTATTATTATTTGTCTCTAGGGCATATTTCCAACAACAGCATCCCCTCCCCTCGTTGATGGCCTTATTTTGCCTTCTCTTGGTGTCGTTGGCAGCTCCGTTTCGAGCTCGTGTCGACCACGCCCGTGAAGTGTTCGACATTTTGCCTACTCGTCCATGGACTCCGATGACGAGGAGATGTCTGCCATGCTGTTGGAGGAAGAAACCATCACATACCCCGAATATGAAGAGCATATGCAGATCCTAGGCTAGCTGGCAAGACTGTACATGCAGAATGTAGAGCTGAAGCATGGAGGCTCAGCGAAGGGACGTCGAAAGTGCAAGGCAAGGCAATGGATGGAGGGCTACTGCATGTTGTAATCCAACTACTTCGTCGATAACCCATTGAACAAAGAGGCCATGTTTCGTCGCTATTTCAGGATGGGCCAGAAGCTCTTCCTCGAGAGATCGTGTATGCCATCCGGGAGTTCAACCCTACTTCATATGCAAGAAGGATTGCACCGGCATGGTAGGGTTTTTCCTCACTGCATACGAAGCTTCGGGTGACACAGCCGATGACTATCTACGGATGGCCGAGTCCACCACCTTTGATTATTTGTACAGATTCTATAGAGCAGTGGTGGCAGTGCTTGTGCCACTATACTTGAGATCACCCACTACTGAAGATACTGCTCGGATCCTCGCAGTCAATGAAATAAGAGGATTTCCTAGGATTCTTGGAAGCATCGACTGCATGCATTAGCAATGGAAGAACTGTCCATTTGCTTGACAGAGAATGTAGAAAGGCCACAAAGAATGTTATAGTGTGATACTCGAGGCAGTTGCTACACATGATTTCTGGATTTGGCACTCCTTCTTCGACATGGCAGGATCGAACAATGACATCAATGTCCTCCAGTCCTCTACTGTCTCTGCCAAGCTTGTTGAGGGTCATGGTCTCCGGTGGACTTTGAGATCAATGGGCACAACTACGACAAGGGATACTATCTTGCAGATGACATCTATCCAAGATGGTCAACATTTCTCAAGCCCCATGCTCCCCAAGCATTCCCAGTTTCCCAAGGAACAAGAAGCTTATAGGAAGACGTCGAGCGGGCGTTTGGTGTGCTCCAACAAAGATTTGCAGTTGTCCGGTTCCCTGCTATGATCTGATCGAAAGATCAGATGTGGGAGGTGATGAACTGTTGTGTGACCTTGCACAACATGATCATTGAGGACGAGCGGAAGTATCCAGTGGATGAGGTTGAGCAAGCGCAACCATACTACAGACAAGGGCCTCTTTAGAGCCTGATCACCAGGTCCTGGCATCGTGGGTTGCCTTCATCGCCATGTGTCAGGAGATCCGAGTCCCGACAGTGCATCACAGCTATAGAATGATCTGGTTGAGCACATATGGATATGTAGAGGCAACACATAGTTTGTTATAATTTGTGTCTCAAAGTTTGCCGAACTATGTTGTGTTTCATTTTATGCCTAACTATGCCGAACAATATTTTGTATTCATTTTTATGCCGAACTATGTGATCAAAATTATGTTTGTGTGAATTTCAGCTGAATTATGGTAAAATGTCGCAAATTAGCCGAAAATCCGTCTACATGAGAACGCCACCTGGGAACGCGAGTTAAAATTCAGTCATTTTCAGACCGAAAGTTGCATTTATCCGGCAACTTTTAGTTCGAATTTCGGTCTGGGAATGGCCAATAAGTGAAGGTGCTGAAGGAATGAGCTAACTATAGTTAAGTTGTTCTTGCAAAGTGTGAGAATTCCGATGGAGGTGGTTCGTTAGGATCCGTCTAGGGCATTTCCTTGATATTGCGACCTTAAAAGCTTCCACAACAGAGAGTAGGATACGTAGATATATGAGATTTGGCACAACATCACTTTTATCCAACGTCTCTTTTAGTTTTGCAATGTATTATTCTGTTTTGTTCAAAAATTTCATCCATCTATTAATAATCATCAATGATCAATGGTAGTAAAAAGATCTCTAAAAGTGATTAGGTTCATTGATCATCTAGTGACGACTACAAACAATAGCGCGAGCTGAAGGCGTGTCACCGTTCTCGCCTCTCCATCACCGGAGCCCGGTAAAACTGGTCGTAGTAGAGCTTATTGTAATAGACATGAAAATTCGTCGTGCTAAGCCTAAAAAACCAGCGCACCAAAGCAACAATCATCGCCAATAATGACAATTGTAAATCGAAACCACACCAACGAAAAAAAAAATTGACTAGATCCTAGGAGTCATGTCGGACACCCGATCATTATCTTTCTAGCTCCACCATAATTAAGTGCAGCATACTCGGTCATATCCTGCCATCATTAGTGCCATATCCCAGGATATGAGTCCTGCCATCATTAGTGCCTGAGATTCATCAAATTTATCGTTTATGTACAAAAAAAGTACTGCCACCAATGTTGAAAAAATAAATTCACCAATCACAGTACTCGCCTACTGGGGCCTAGATATGATGATTTTCGAAGTTTATGTGGAGACATCCGGTATCCTTCACCTGACTAAAGGCCCAGGCCCCAGTCGACAGTTCCAAGAGTCCCTGATGTTCATAGTATATCTCTGGGAGCAACATTGCTCAAGCTACAAGTCAACCCTTACCGTATCGTATCATATGATAGAGAAAACCGTACTAGCGGTCCTAATTCGTTTCTAGTACCTTCAGTTTGGTCTTAAATCTTTAAAATTGCACATCCAAGTCCTAATTTTTTCGTAAGTGATTCAACCAAGGTCCTATTTTGCTCTGATAATTTTGACCTATCTACGTGGCGCTTTGACCATTGCCACGTCGGCAGTATGAAAGCCAGTCAGGCATGTATATTTGCGGAAAGGCCCTTAAGTTATATTTCTTTCAAACCACAGTCTTAATTTACTTTTTGCGGCAGGACCTAGGACGTGGCACGTGGTTTGCCTACGGGAGTCGCTGCTGACCTGCTGCCTCGCTACCAGTAGCGTTGTCGTGGTCGTACAGCCGAGCTAGGCAAAGTCCTCACGTGACTGTTCATCTCCGCACCCAGTCCTCCTTAAGCTCCACGAACATGCACATCGCCTCCACATGAACAAAAACATGCCGGCGGCCATAGCCACCGCGAAGACGAGCAGCAACAGCGCAAACGCTATCGGCAACACGATCCCTAGAGTCTTGGACCCAACACATCGGTGAGCATACTAACATGCAATAGCTAGCTACAAAAGCAGCTTTGATCGATTTTGGAGTCTAGGCTGGCATGTGAACGAGCTAGCTAGCTCTTGCTTGATCGGAAGGATCGATTCTCTCAGCTCACGTAAACTTTGCGACCAAATAATACAGGGATCAGAAATAGATCTCGTTGCTCACTCACGTGTGAGCGCGTCGCCGGTCCCCTCAAAATTGACTAAGCGTCACCTAGCAGAAACGACCCAGGCTCGTCGTAGCCATAGCGCGCACTGGGTTCGAGGGCCCGTGCAGCGCAGGAGAACGACGCAAGCAGCACGTTGCTGAAGTTCTGGGCGAGGAGATCCAAAGGACGCGAGCAGCATGTCGCCGGCGTTCTGGCTGAGAACAGGGGCTTTTCTATAAATTTTTATGTCCAGCTACTGCCTGCACCGGCCCCATACTGCCAACGTGGCAATGGTCAAAACGGTCAAAGCAAAATAGGACCTCGAGTGAATCATTTACGAAAGATTTAGGATCTGAATGTGCAATTTCAAAGATTTAGGACCAAACTAAAGGCACCGAGAAAAAATTAGGACCGCTGATGCGGTTTTCTCCATATGATATCATTCTCTTTCATTCTGCTCCCTGTAATTCTCTGTCCCGAGTTGAAATCTGCAAAGTTATCGCCTTTAGGCAAAAAGAGGAGTTGAAAAGGGCTGGAGGATCTTGGTTAGATTTGACGGGGTCAATCCATCCATCATATCTTCTCCAGCAAACAGGTAATAACTGCCTCAGGTGTTCGATCACTTGCCTGCAACCATTAGATCCACTAGACGTTATCATCTTCGAGGTCTCGAGGAGTAGCTAGCTAGTGGCTGACAAGGGTACAGCTACAGAGACCGGAGTGCACACCAGGTGTTCGATCATTTGCCTGCCAAAGACCCACACTCTTTTCTGCGTTGCTGTGACAGTGTTCTGTCCATAATTTTGTTTGGGGGAGGGCCCAGGAGTCCTGTAAACATGAATTGCACCTGGTAGTTATGCCTTTTGTGTTTTCTCCAAAAGAAAATAATAATGCTTCTTGTGTCTGATGGTGCCAGATGAACGCCTTTGCCTTTCTTGTTCCCATCACTCAGTTCATCAGATGAATCTGCTTTAATTTGTCCCGACAATTCCATTTCATTGTGCCTTTTTTCTTCTCTTTCTCCCTTTATTTGTTTTTTCTTTAATTGTTCGTGTTAATCCACAGTAATAACTGCACAAAATGCCAGAACAGTGCAAACTAGAACATGCAGTTCCCTGAATGATTCTTGATGTTCTTCGCTGAACTCAGCCATTTGGCACAATGCAATTGTAGCATCAGTAGAAGAGTTTCTTCCTGCAAGACATACGACGAGGTATCAATCCAATACACCTCTTTCCAATTACTTGGAACTTTTCACGTTCAAATAATTTTTGTACTGTTATAGTTACGAAGATATGATAGATCAAAGCACGAGCCAGAGCGACTAGAGGATCCCTGACTTGCTCATCATTATGAGCTTGAATCTTATGCGGTGTTAAGATAAGTCAACAAAAGCTTCTCATTATCGACTCCACTTATGCTCTGCAAATGGCATGGCATGTAGAGCAGACAGGACATGTTTCTGCATCGCCTATCATCTGCCTACTCCTTAAGCACTAAGAACGAAATCTGTACCAAAGGGAAATTATTCCGGTGACTTCCGTATCACGATGTTTCTTAGATGGGACAAGATACTCTTGGGTGAACAATTTTAATCGTTATACTAGCTTTACCATGCAATTAGGCAGGCCAATCATGGAGGAATGGAACTTAGTTAGGGAGCTAGCCAATAGGTTTGCACTTTGTACTGATGCATATATTAGTAGATCTTAACATCCTTGTTAAGAGATGTCCTACTAAAGAAGATGCATGCAAGTGGTAAAGCTGATAAGTGAAAAGATGACTGTCTTTCCAGTAAAGCTCCCCACATTACATGTAAAGAAGAGATACTAAATAGTATGTTAACATGGAATTTGAGGAGCTGTCGATGCATAGAGGATCAGGAACAAAGTAACAACTGTTTTTCTAGGATATATATACAAAGATGGTACAATTTGATAGATTCTTAGGAGCCGGTGAGGGTTTTGAGGCATATGTAGGTGCAGCATGGAATCATATGCATTGCTTCCGCATTTATGTAAAGTGTGAGTAAGCATAGTTAATCCAACCTGTCGGGTGTAACGGACATGGTTATAAATATAGTGTATCTTTGGTAGGTGATGCAGAATGGAGGAAATGACCCTCTTAGTTAATCTACCAAGGGCTCATGTATGTAGTGTAGCATTGGTAAGGTGCATTTGATTTAGTAAAAATTGTTGGTGTTGCAGAATGCAAGAAAAATCTAAAATTTATTTGTCTCAAGTCAAACAATTATTTGTTGCAAAATAAAAAATATTTCTGAATTTATTTTATAGTTAGTAAATAAGTGCAACGAGAAGTGCGTTTCTCAGTTTGCCACCGCAACAAACACTTTCTGATGGTTGGAAAATGTTGTGGGTATTTTTTTTCTGTCTATGTGTATATCGAAAAAAAAAGTGTATCAACAATTGCTTTGCCTAACAATTGTGCTGACTCTACATCTGAAATTTATTGTGTACCCACACCAAAGTGGTGGCACAAACAGCATTATCCTGGGACATATCAACATTTGTATCGAACTTCCCGTAGGTGAAAGAGTTGCTATCTAATCTTAAGACTCATTTTTCAAGATGGAGACATTCACTAACCTGGCATTCATCACAACAGAAGCTCACATGTGTTCCACGGATTAATCTTTATAGTTTTCATAATACAATGAAGCAAAAGTAAGAAAGCATCTTCAGGAGCATGTTCAGGTTCAATGTTACTGCTATCTAAACTGCTGAATTCCTGCAGAACAAGGAGAAAACACAGCAAGGTGCAGGGAGCAAGCTCACTTTCAGGAGAAAGACTGAAGTGGACTGAGGTTTCAGATGGAGCTCCAATATCCAATGCATCCCCCACAAGACACAAGGTCAGACAAAACCAATAAGGAGATGTACATCCACTCGACCACTTGTGTTCCATTCCAGGTCATGCACTTCTGGGAACAGGTGTATCTGCTCCATTCCCTTACACGTTGGCTTGACCTTTAAATCTTGATGGACTGAATGTGATTATGATATATGATATTTATTTCCTTATCACCAAATATCATGGATAGTGCAACTTAATTGAGCACATAAACTTTAATTTATTTACTCTGCATCTCTCTTCAGTGGACAGGCATTGCTCCCGCCATCCTCTTAAGAAATACACTAGCTAAATATGAGCCATACTATGGAATCAAAATCTATACTAGGAGTTTTGTAATCTCAGAGAATTACGTCTATATGGCCATAATTATCACTTCATACTTTTTGTTAGACCCCACTAATCCACTTTAGTACTCACCAAGGTTCCCCACAAAGCCACCTGCCTTTCTCATCATCTGCCCCCTCTCTTACCTTTAATTATTCCATCTCACAGTTACCTCAACACCATAAAGACCTCTCTCACACACACTCTCGCAAATTGCACACACAGGTAGTAGTGAAGTACTAGAGCTACAGCTTGGGAGAAGCCATGAAGAGCTCTTCAGCTGCATCAACCCTGAAACAGGAGCAAGTAGATGCTAGCAAACTGCAGGAAGGTGTCCTCAACAATCTTGAGCTTAGGCTTGGCATCTCTTCAGACAATGGCCTTTGCGGTGGTGGCGGCACTACTAATCCATGGCTTGGTGTTGGAGTGCACCCTTGGAGCCTGTCTGCCAGGCAAGACAAGGCAGCCATGGAGCAAGCTCAGCAGAGGCCTAATGAGTGTGACATACAAAGGTTTGGTTATCAGTGAGTACAAAGTACTAGTTGTTTCTTGGCAATATTGTTATGAAATATGATGTTATGTAGGCTGAAAGGAAGTATAGTTCTGAGTTCTAGTAAACAATACAACCTTGATATATCTTTATGAATATCAGAAATTCTTTAGTGAAACAAGGATTCGTGTGTGAGCAAGTTTATGTTTGTGCCTGTTCTGATCTTACCAGAACTTATTCTGGAATAGCATCAGAAACACATGCCGACAGAACATAGAGCAGAGAACAATTAAATACTGCACTATATGTAGGGAGACAGAATTTGCATGTAAAGAGAGGAAAATGTGAAAATAAAATAGGCAACAAATACAAAGAAAAACAAGATCATAAGAAACAAAACAACTCCTCCTGAAGAAAAGAAACAAAACAAGCAGAGCATATTGTGGTAACATACTAGCATCTCTCAAGTTTATCTCTTCCTTGTTGTTATGAATTCCACGCGTAAGTGGTGAATCTTGTTTGCTTCTCTTTCATCATCTCACCGAATTCCACTAAACAATTTTCAGAGAAGATCGGCCTCAACTGGTCGGATGGCCACCAGTGTGCACATTCCGCAAGAACCTGCCCACCACATCCACAAGGCATGCATATTCTGAAGATCTGAACAAAGTGGAACCCTGCTCTGAAGAAGAAGACCATGGAAACACTGAAGTTTCAGGACAAGAGAGGCCAGCTATGTTCGTCAAGGTGAACCTGGAGGGCTACGCGGTGGGGAGGAAGATCGACATCAATGCGCACCACGGCTACACCTCGCTGTCCGGGGCTCTTCAGAGCATGTTCCATGGCTTCCTGTCAGGTATCTTTGGTTTGCACTGCACTGTACCCCCCATGGATGATCACACTCCATCTAGTCCACTGACATATATGGGGTGCTTGGTTGATTTTCAGATGGCCATGGGAGGATCGCAACCAGAGAGGATGAAGAGCAGCTGGATTATCAGAAGGGCAAGGGCATGATGAAGAACTACATCCTTCTGTATGAGGACAACGAGGGCGACCGTATGCTCGTTGGCGACGTCCCATGGGAGTACGTTGAGAGCAGCATGTATTGCCATTTCCTTATGGCACAAGTTGAAGTTGTTGTCACTGACCGATCTTTCTTGCATATGTTTATGCAGGTTGTTCATCGCTTCAGTGAAGAGGCTTTACATTACTAAGGACCCTAGAGGTGACAAAAGCAACAAGAAGAACAATGGTGTGTTTTCTTATGCTGCACTGCATTACGTTACACACCGTTCGGTCTGACAAAGTTTACTGCATTTATTTGTCAAGTGACAGTACTATCTTGTTGTTTTTGCAGTTACATGATGATTAGATGTTGAGGCAGTTTCTGTGGCAAACTGCAACTGACAATAGGAGATTGCATACATCGACATGCCACGAATCTCCAGGGTCCTAGACGGTCCAGATATGGTGTTTGCCTACAATGCGCTGCAGAAAATCTGCATTCGAAGCTTTGAATTAGGTCACCTGTTAAAAACCTTTCCATTTTACCTTCTTGCCATCTATCCAGGGGTGTAGCACGATTAAAATTAGGGAATGTAGGAAAGTTTTGTTTGTGCAATCGAATACATAGTGGATTAGATAATATTCATGTAAAATAACACTGGGTGTAAATTATGTATTGTGGAATAGGTAGTAAGGCTCCAGTACACTGACCTGCTAAATCTTCTTCACCACAAAGTGTTTTGTCAATCCCCGTCCAACTTCATGCTTTTTTTAAGAGAAAAAGGGAAGCTTTATTACCCCCGGATCACTACGTTTCTTATTACAAACTAGTACCATGGACCTCGGAAATACGAGGACATCATGTTTAATGTGTTAGAAGTGATAGCTGTTTATTTTTATGTATAAAGATATTTCTTCCTTCTATTTAGCCTCTTTATTGTAAAATGCACAATCGCTTAGACATGAATACATTCATGAAGATGTTAATTTTGACCTTCACTTTGTATATTAAAAGATGCATCGAACAGGATGTATTAGGTGCTCCTTATACTTCTAACCTGAAGTGCACATATTTCTAATTTCTAAAGGCAAAAAAACTGAACTTTTGGTCCCCAACTTTCGAAACTAGAGATTTGGTCATCCAACTTCTCGCCGTCATTCTAAAAAGAATTATAAAAATGGACAATACATTGTTGATATTTCTAGGCTTTCCCTGTCATATATTCATAACTGATCATTATATTGTTTTGATTTTTTTTGGAAATACGACTATGGGGTCTTAGTGTTACTTTGAAGACTGTAAGTTATTTATGCTGTAAATATGGTATTATATTATATCAGTATAATACTAGTAAAAATCATATAAAAGTACAACTCATTTTGGAGTTAGTTGTGTGCATATACAATATAAGTATACTTAGAATCGAGTCTGAGAAAAATCTGCAACCCTCGATGATCTTCCCACCCAAACACAATAACAATTGCTCGCAAACTAACCGATGAAGAGGCAAAATTGTGTTTGCTATACTAATTTTTGCAGACACAACAACATTGTACCAGGGCATAACGCCATGGACCATACATCGAGTGGTCTTTTACGCGATTTAAGCGAACAATCCTAAGTACTCTTAAACATTAGTTCGTCGTCCAGGGCTTCGACTAGTTTCCATAACACTTTATCCACCTCAAGGTCAATTACCAGTAAAACAGAGATATAACTCAGTGAACCATCAGACAAGGGGTTCATCAGTGCCTAGCTGAACAGAGGCTACATATATGTATCATCATCACGGTAGTAATACATTGATAGGTTTGCAGAGACAATGGGTTCATCAATCACCATAAGTTTATAAAGAATTCCTTAAGATCTTCGTCGCCGTCGGAGAAGTCTTTGGCCGCACCATGCCTGGACCCGGGCCCCGTCAGCCAGGAAATCTTCATCCGCCTCGACGTAGCCATGCTTGTTGTACTGGCTGCGGACCCAGGCCTGGTGTTTGAAGAACTCCTCTTCAATTTCAATGAAGACCCGTGCAGCGGCATAACTGCCAGACTCCTCCTCCGGCGAAGGCCACAGGGCACGGTCCAGGTGTCTCAGCTCCCTGACTTCAGGCCGGACGCGACGGTCATCTTCAACCTCCTGGGCGAGGATCCAAACAACCTCCCTCTGCGGCAGCCGCATCATCTTTTTCGCCGGAGTCTCCTCACCTTTGGCCACCGCCGCCGCCTCCACCTGCCTTTTTTTTCGTGCTGCGTGGCTCCGCCGCCTCCTCTGCCTTCCTTTTCGGCTTCGGCGGCTACTCCTCGCCGGCGGCCACCAATTCCTTGGCTGCAGTCTCACCCGCCGCCATGATGCGCTGATTGAACGAACCCTCCTCGCGGGCCATCGGCTGGGCTGATCTTCTGCGCCTCGTCCCACTCACCACGCCGCGAGATCTGGGGAAGAATCGAGGAGCCCTTGCTCTCGAATTGGGGAAGCCAGAGCCTTTTCTCTCTCTGCGCGTAGGTGTGGAACTAGAGTGGGACTAGAAGTCGGAATCGTTTTTTTTATTTTCTGTCTGTGGGTTGGAAAGTCGACGAACCCGTCTCGGAGTTGCAGGCCGAGGTTCCAAACGCCATCGGGGGATATTGGGCCTGTTTGGTTAGAGCCTCTCCGGCCGTCCCAAACGCGTCCTACAGTGTTTTTTTTCGCGCCTGCAGTCGGCCTTCCAGGAAGCTTTTTTTTTTCGTCGGCTTGGCACAATTTGGAAATGGCGAAGCCAGGCCGAACCCAGCATGCCGGGATGGGGGCGTGGGAGCGCGAGATGCAACTAAAAGTCGAGCGGGCATGTCCTGTCGGGAATAGAAATGTTTTCCTTCTCCTACTTTTGTTTTCCCTCCATTTCTTTCCCATATCTCTCCACGCGCCGCGCCGCCCCGCCCCGCTGCTACTCCCACCATTTTTCGCCTGATATGCCACGGAAGAAATTCGTTGTCAGTGGCTGGCGGAAATATATTTAAAATTAAAAGCACATCTAATCAATCCCCAAAATATACCTTACAATATCACATCTAAAGAAGATGTTTATTAGCATTCTTAATTAGCATCGCAAAACAAGCATGTATACTACCTCCCATCTCTATGTAACACTACATCTGTATTTAAGATAGATACTGTCTCTAGAAGTCAACCACATAAAACTTTCACTCTTAGAAAGGATCTTAACAAACCAAAAATGTTGTGGGCAAGGAATCTGGTAATTCTTCAAAGGCAATACATAGATCTCACACTAAATGATCCAGATTTCCAATTTGCAGGCGATCCCTCTCCTCCCCAAAAAACCTAGCCCTGGTCCTTGGGAGGCGTCAAGGTGTTGGCGATGCCCTGGCTGTGATGGCGGCGGGGCAAGGTGGGCGCGCCTCCCTCCCAAGGCTTCGCGCTGAGAGGCGGTGATACGGGGCTTGCACGGATCGGCATGCTGTCTGCAAGGGCGCGGTAGAGGGATGGCCTAGAGGTGGGGTGGCAGGGCATGTTGGCAGCGGACGCCGTCCTTGCACCGTTCTCCACTGAAGTGATGCCCCTCGAGGTGCTCGCGGGAGACACGGCCGGGGTCACCCTTGATCTGTCGGCCTAGATTCGGGGTCTGGTGGCTAGTGAAGGCCGGTGATGAGGGGCTTTCGGCCTGGCTTCGAATAAAGGGGATTTGGTCCTAGGAACTCTCACGCCATGACAAAGATCTACCTATTCCATGACTTCATCGATTTGGCCGAAGTGTTGTGTTCTGGAAGATTCCACTGGTGAACTCCAATGGATGACATGCTGGAGTTCGCCGGATTGGATGAATTTTGGTCACGCGCAACCATGTTTTTATCTGAACGTTTGGTTTCAGAGGGAGTGATGTGAAGCTTTGAAGACTATTGCCATCAAGGACATGCCTTTAATCCCATGGTGAAGTCAGCCATGGAGAATGACATGAAATTCGAGGTCTGGAGACTAGTAATGGTGGTTTGAATCCTGGTGTGCGATGAGGTTTTGACTTGGTGATCTAGGTCTTGGAGCAGCGTCATTGGAAAGTGGGGGCGACAGTACAGGAGAATTCTAGAGTTTAAGCTACAGGGTGAAAATCCAAGGTCTGATCTTAATTGGTTGTGTCTGGCAATGGCCTTGTTGAAGGAATTCTTTTGTGAGCGCGGACATTCTCTGGGGTGAAAACTTATGATCGACGAGCGCGGACATTCTCACACTCAAACATGGCTCTCATCTCTTGTCGGACCGTATACATTGATTCAACAAGCTCTCTCTTAGAGATGGGTGAGTCATCAGGAGTGGTTTCACTCCCCTTATTCACGTCGCTCATACTTCTCTTAGGAGGTTAAGCCAAAGAAGAGCACCTTGCTCTGATACCAATTGAAATATCGGTATAAGCGACTAGTGGGGGGTGAAAAGGCGTTACTCAATTTTTTAGCTTCTTTTCAAATTAAGGGTTGACACAAAGTAAGTTCTCTAGATATGCAACTAGGTGAGAGAACCTATATGACAAGCAAGCATGAAAACAACAATAGTAGAGAGTAAGGATAGAAATAACTGATAGAAGACACGGAGATGTTTTCCCGAAGTTCCTTCCTTTTGAGGGGAAGTACGACCTTGTTGGAGGGGTGGGTGGTACTAGGACCACCAGTGCCATAGAAGGCCTCACCCTATTCTCCCGCGCACCCGCCTCACGGCAAGCACACGATCCACTATCGGTGGCCTTGAAGGCGGTGACCAAAACCTTGTACAAATCCTTGGGGCACTTCTCCACAACTGAATTGGAGGCTCCCAAGAAGACGCCGAAGCTCTTACACACGAGGATGAGCTATGGAGGGTGACTTCTTCAAGTTAGGGTTTCCTTAAACCCTAGACCAACAACTTCTTAAACAAATGGTGGGGAAACACAAATCCCTTTGGTGGAAAGCTAGGTCTAGGTCTCTTCTCTTGATTCCCCAAGGGGCATCAAGTTCTAGTGGCTAGGGAGGGAGAACTAGGAGGTTGGAGCTCAACAACAATGGAGGAGAGAGAGTAGAAGCCGCAACTTTCACTTAGGGAAGAAGGGTGGTATTTATAGCCCCCCAATTAGAGTCGTTGCAGTCCACTAACCCCGAAGTCTCTGGTCTCCAGGACTGGAGTCTCCAGGGAGAGCACAGTACTCCGTTCTGGACTCTGGGGGTGTACTATAAGCTCTTAGAGGAACCCCGGAGACTCAGCCGGAGACTTAGCCGGAGTCTCTGGACACCTGCGTCGGAGTCTCCAGGGGGTGCTCGACTCCGGGCAACACTCCGGGGTGGAATATAGAGAGTTTTCCTGGGGGTGGAGACAGGCCTAGAGACCAGGTCGGAGTCTCTTGCCAAGCACACCAAAATCTCCAGTGCCGGACCCCAGATTCTCCGGTCCCTGGGAAGACTCTGACCAAACTTGCGAAACTGGAAGCCTTTTCTGAATTATTTTTAACTCTTCTCCATTGTGAGATAGAACACCGTCTAGTGCCTTTTTAACAGATAAGACCTGCAAGATACTTAGCACACGGTAAAAACACACGTGTATTGACAACAAACACCAAAACATCATTAATGCAGGAAATGCCCTTTCAATCTCCCTCTTTTTGGTGTTTGATGACAACACAAGGATTTGCACAAATGAAAGGACAATAATAGATAAGCACAACAAGGTACACAAGAAGTAGAGAGGCTCTCCCTCGAAGTGTGCACATGCGAGATTTTGTATTTGAATACAAGTGCACAAGAACAAGGAAGAACACTCCCCTTAAACATTTTACAATCATACCCAAGTGCAAGGAAATAAGATTGTGAAATGATACTTATACCTTTGCACCAACTAATATGGTGAAGAGTTATAGACAGGCAACCAATAAGAGAAGTCTTCATCACACATGAGATATGAATCCACAAGGTACAATACCACATAGTCTCCACTTACATAAAGGCACACATAGAGCACATAGGTTCACAAATGATATGAGGCAAAAAAAGTACAAGTTCACAAGCAGCCAAAGATCAAACGAAGAACAAGCTTGTGACTTCCCATGCAAATCCCATGCACAACCTAATATAGCAACTTCTCCCCCTTCGGCATCGATACACCAAAAAGGGGAGAAAGAGCAAGTCTGCATGCCCCAACCGGATCACTCGTCATCCTCGTCTTCCTCTTATTCTTCGGAGTGCTCCCCAGAACCTTGAGCATCATCAGTAGTCGGGCCCTTGCCATGACCAGAAGAGGATGCATTATCCTCAAACACACACCAATAAACTTGACCTTGAGCCCAAGAACCATAGGAGTGAGTGCGAGAGAGCTATTGCTGAGCAGATCTTGATCCTTCAGGGACACTATCCTCCCATTGGTCCAACTTCTTTAGAATCTTCTTGTCCCTCTTATATGCTTCATATTGTCCCTTGCGATGCGAATATCAATGTTCATGCAGAGGAACGTCCTTTCCCAAAAGGAGGTCTTCCACACTTTCCCCTTAACATACTCACAAGAAAGCGACGGCATCCGAGCATTACTGGCATTCTTCCTCCTAGCCTGAACGGGGCTGGCAGGAGGAGGGCTTTCCTCCTCATCCTCTCTAATCTCATCATCACTAGCTGGCATGGGAGCAGAATAGCCACGAGGATCCGCGGTGGTGGATGGAGCCTTCGCTGTGAAAGGATAGAGATGTCGCCTAGAGAGGGGTGAATAGGCAATTTCAAAACTATTATGATTTTAGCTTGATAGAATGCGGAATTAAACTAACATTTATTTTACAAGCACAAAACCTAAATACACTAGGCTCAACTAAGTGCACCAACAACAAGTTAAGATAACACAAGATAAATATACCACAAGTGATAGGAAAGATATAAGTACTTCAAGCTCAATGGCTATCACAACGAAAGTAAGCTCGGGTATAGAGATAACCGAGGCACGCGGAGACGAAGATGTATTCTTGTGTTCCCTTACAAGTAAGGTACGTCATGTTGGAGAGGTGTGGGATTCCACGAAGGATTTCCCAACGCCACAAAGGCTCACCTTCTTCTCCGAGTCTATCCCACGAAGGAATAGGCCATTTCCTTATGGCTAGCTTTTCCTCCACTCTAGAGATGGCAAGCTCCACAACCACTTCACAAGCTCCACGAAGGAGAAGCCCGGGTCTCTTCACAATCTTCCACGAAGAGGACACCATGGCACCAACCGCCAAGCCAACTAGGAGGTCACCCTCCAAGAGTAGCAAGATCACGGTCTCTCACTCAAACAAATCATAATGGAGAGCTCAACACTTATGCAAGAATGCAAAGCAAGACCACCAAGGGTGCTCAAATTCTTCACTCTCAAATCCCACCAAAGCAACAAGTGCTAGGGAGGAATTAGAGAGGAAGAACAATGGTGGAAGTCAACCAATGACTCCAAGATCTAGATCCAAAGGGTTCCCCTCACTTAGAGGAGGAATTTATTGGTGGGGATTGTAGATCTAGATCTCCTCTTTCAAAGCCCTCAAAAAGATGCAAGAATCATATGAGGGAAGGGAGAGGAAGCAAGCTCAAGAGGTTCAACAATGGAGGTCAATTTCGTGGTCAAGAACTACCAAAAACATTGGGGAAAGAACCTCATTTATAGGGGAAAGCAAATATGGCCATTGGGAGGAATCCTGGGAAAACACGGTTTAAAAGTTGGTTGGACCGGTCCCGGCACCAGGAAACTCGGTCCCTAGGCCGGTGGACTGGCCTAAAAACAGGAAAATCTCTGTTTACAAACTCGGAATAGACTCGGTTGTGAAAACCGGAAAATCCAGTTTCAGATCCAGTCTACTGGCGCTGGCACGAGACCGTCCAGTGTGAGAGTCAGTTGCACCGGACCCACAACCGGGATGAAACAGACTTCACGGAGAACGCAATAACTTTTGCATTCAGACTCTGATTTTGATGATCTTGGGCTTGTTTTGATGAGGACAACAAGCTCTACAAGACGGTGCATAAAAACATCATAGTCCAACAAACTAAGGTAGAACCAAATGAAGAAAGGTATGAAGCCTCCCTATAAGAAGAATCGGTAAAACCTTCAAACTCGAAAATGCCATAGAAGATGCATACAAATTCCATTTTCGATGAAATTGGGCTTGTTAAAGAGCTAGCAACAAGCTCAAGAACCTCACATGGAGAAACACCAATAAGCAACAAAATAGGAAGATGCAAAGTATGCAAAGGATTAAGCTCCCTATGATGATGTGCTCAAGTTACCCAACCAAAAGCCCCTCTTGATAGTGCGGCTATCTATCCTATAACCCGGTCTCCCAACAACCACCTTAAGACCGGTAAAAGGAAAACCTAGCAAGGCCGTACATTTGCCTTGAGCATCTCACTTGATCTTGATGACAACTCTTCAAGCTCCATCCAAGCCGGAATACATCACTTGATCATTGTTGCTTCGTGAAGACTCATAATTTGCTCCCCCATACACCACTATGGGATAGCTTCATTAAGACACGTCTTCATAGTCCATTATCATCAATATGGAAGGAAAGCTTCAAGCAAATGATCTTCTCAAGATGCTTATCTTGAAATTTCCCTTCTCAACCTTGATGATGATCACCACTTGATGTCATCCTCTCATGGGCTATATGAAATCTTCACTTTTGAAGCATGCCCATGGAAAGATACATTTTGTATGATTCATGTGTTGGCCAACTTGAAATCGCTCTTCACTCTTTGTATTGGTCAACCATGTATCTTCTCATGCTCCATCTCAATATCTTGAGGTACATAAAGAACTCTTCATTTGATTACATGCTCTAAATCTTAGTCAACCATAGCTCAACTAATGAGGCTATCATGACAAAGACTTAGAGCCATATCTTGAATTCTTCTATCGAGATCACACTCTCAAGATCTTGATCATATCATATTCTTCTTCAACTCGATGATCTTGATACCAATACTCAAGGTATATATTTATCTTCATGGCATCCATACTTGAATCCAACACATGAACTACAAGCATGACCTATGGAATATTCCTTTATATAAAACTCAATGAAAACATTAGTCCATAGGGATTGTCATTAATCACCAAAACCACACATAGGGGCAATTGCCCTTTCAAATTCCCCCATTTTGGTAATTGATGACAATCACGACAAGAGGGTTTATATAATGAATATTAGAAATAAATACGCAGCTTATCCGAGAATAAGTTGTATACAAGAGGTTGTATTTGATATGGTTAAGTAACACAAAGATACTAGCCCATATCAAAACTGATTCTACTCACACAAACTACAACTAATGCACGAGATGTGAGTAGAACCAACATATATAGAGCAAACTCCCCCACAATATATGCACGTGTGATGAACTTGAATTTCATTGCATACATTGTCAAGAATGACCTTTGGGAGAGTTTCCACTATACATTCAACCATGCAAAACATAATAAAGATGAAATGCATGAAAAGCAAACACTTAAGAACAAACCAACCTTAAGTAGAAAACCATTTCCCTTAAAACCCTTTAAACTTCTCCCCCATTGACAACAAGTGCCTAAATGGATGACAAGGTTAGAAGGACAATATAGTATGAGTTCCTACCCAAGGTGTGTATTACTCATAATATGAGTGAAATCATATGCACATATCCAATGACAAATACTTGGAGGAAATCAAACTATATTGAGGATCAAATATTGCTAAGAGGATAACAAGGTGAAGAAACTTCAACAGATGAAGCAAGCAATCAAAAGATCAAAAAAAATCAAATGGACAAATAGTGCTCTAAATGAAATAAGGAAGCTCCCCAAGGTTCGTGCATAAATTAGTTGTTTCATTTGAATACAATATGCACAAACATGGAATCCTCACTCCCTCTATATCATTTAGAACACAACCAAGATAGAAGGAGTATAGATATAAATCAATACACTTGTCAAGACAAGCTTAAGTCCAAAAGAAACCAAATATGATATATGAGCGTGTGAAGATGCAATAAAGGTAAACCGAGCACTCATAGATCAAGACCTTACCAATACCATTAAAACCAAGAGGATAAGAGAGATGGTTGGAAAAGAGCGAGGATATAAGGTGAGAGATTGACACTCTCGTGTATATAAGTTTCTAAGTGGGAAAAACATGATAATAATACACAATGAAACATTCACACATAAGAGATTAATAAAAATAAGAAAACATGATATCCAAGAGGAAGTCATAAGATATACAAAAAATGATATTTTTTCTTAAGTGCATATATAGCTCATGGCTCTATTTTCTCTCATGGTATATCAATGAACTTCACCAAAGAAAAAGAAAAACCTCAAAAACATCACAACTAATACTAAGGGAACAAATGCTAGTTTGGATATTTTGAGAAAGGCAAAAAGTAGCAAAAGGAAGGATTCAAAGAAATTTCAACAATATTGCACATGAGAGTACCTTGAGGAATCGATATGCAATAAATTGCTAGAAGTCATATTTAGGATTGGTGAATCATGAGCATGATCTTATATACTCCCCATTATATGCATCATCTCAAATTACTCACATAAGCAATAAGGATAGAAAAGTATTTCAAATATCCTTGCAAGAATCGCAACATTTACAAACAGATAAATTCATGCCAAGATGCAACCTACAAGAGATTAGATGGAAGAAAAGTATGCATGAATAAGATATTTGTTACCTGGATAGCAATGGTATGATGTAGTAGATAAGAATTCTTCAATCATCCTAGCTTGGCTCCAATTATCATGTGGTGACAACACCTTCCTTATAGATGAGACAAGCATCCATTGCATCTTCAATGTACCTAAACCAACATTCAAGTACATCTTGGTCCCCAAACTTATTGGGTCCAAAGTGGTTAGACTAACCACAACACATAGGACACACTCCATAAAAATATGTGCATATTTAGAGATGAAATTTGAATTTCATGCACATCTTAGCCGTTTAAGGATCTAATGGAGTATACCCTATATATTAGATCAAACAAAGCAAAGCATGATATAATATAGACATTTAGTAAACATGCATGCACGAGACTTTCAAGATCCAATGAAGATATAATTTGGACAAATCTCAAAAAAAATTCAAGAAGGCATACAAGGTGTGACAAAACACATTTGTTGCCCAAACTATACCAAAGAATCAAATCAACACAAAATTTGTTCAACAAAGTTCAACAAATGAACCAAGAAAAAACTATTGAGCATAAAAGATGAAATAAAACACAAATGATCAAAGATTTATCTCATTTAAAGGAAATAAAATAGAGAAAAAAGAATGAGATAACAAACTCCTAAAAGAGCAAGGTTTCAACAAATAAACCAAACCCTTAACACTTTTCACAATGGCACAAGGTTCCGAGAAGAAAAGGTTTGTCTTCCACTAAAACACATTTGATAATAATCAAAAACATCATCAAAGAGATGTTAAAAAGCCAAGGAAGACAATGGGAGCTACAACAATGTTTGTAAGAAAACAAGGCAATAAGAGGTGAAATACAAGGTGAAGACGATCCACAAATGCTACCACACACAAGTTTATCAATTGTCAAAGACAATGAGTGTATTGGAATTGATTTCCGGTGGTATATTGCATGGATATTAAAGATAAATCTTCACAATAAAAAACATAGGATAGGAATAAAAAGATTAAGCACTATGCAAAGATAGAGATTCTTGATAGCTTCAACTAGTCACACAATCATGCAAAGCAATGATTAGAATAACTTGAAGCAAATGGTCTCCCAAAAAAATATAGAGATATGTATTTGAGTAAGACCTCACCAAGAATTTCTTACTCCAACAAAGACCAAAAAGACGAGAAACAAAAGCTTTTAACAAAATAGGACCTTGCTTGAGCTAACATGCCACTTAGAAACAAGATAATCAACAATATCAACTCTAAGTGGCACCACCTCATATGTTCACATTTCCTAGGATTGTGATATGCAAAAGAAGCATATTACTCCACCATAATGTGATATTCATTTTTCTTAAAGAGGAAAACCAACCTCAACTAGAGATAATTAATGGACATTTAGAATTTGAATTTCTCATGAGTATGCACACCACATAGTGACTAGATAAGCTTGCAATATCAATACTAAGTGGTAGTACTCATGTACACACATTTTAAGGTTTGAGAGATGCGCGAGGCATATCACTCCCCCAAAATGGGATGTTCCATTAACCACTCAAAAAGAGCTCAAAAAGGATATCATTAAGATGCATTAGAGGCTCAAAACAAAACACACAAGTAAATGATGTGCCAAACACATAGACATACTTGAATACACAAAATAAGAAAGCATGAGGCATAACAAATACAAAGACATACTTGGTACAAAACCAAAACATGTAAAGGGGCAAGTAACTTACAATATAAAAGAGTTGAGTTCGAGTTACCGCAAAGAGGCGCATTGGGTATATGGTAGGGAGATGATGATCCTTATAAGTTGGCTTGATCAAATATAATATATGAAGATCCCTTAATTATTCATGAGTTATCCAAGTCTCCAATGCCCTCCAAAAACACCTATTGATCAAGTTTGAGCTTGTTGGTCCCCAACCAAGTTGGGTCCTAAGAGGTTAGTCACAATAGGCTTGGCAACCCAAATCGTTCATTTCTTGACACCACTTTGAGTTCCAATAAACTTGGCAAACACATTGCCATCCTTATCCTTCCCAAGATCATCAACAATGATAGGGTTAGATAAGGTACCATTTGAACATGAAGAGGCAAAGTGCCCCTTCTCACGACATATGTAGCAACAAGTGCTCCCCTTTATCTTCTTCATTAATTTCTTGGCTTGGGGAGCCTTATATTGATTATTCTTGGGAAGTGTCCTAGCTTCAAATTGAGGTTGAGATTGGGATTAACCTTGAATTTGTGGCGCTTCCCTTGTTGCTTCTCACTCAAGTGCTTTTTCTTCACTAGACAAGATCTTACATGATGTCCTTTAACCTTGCACTTGAAGCAAATAATCTTGGCTGAATTCTTGACTTGGTATTGACCCTTCTTATTGTTGCTCTTGGACTTGTTCTTGTTACTGGAGTTGAATACAAGTCCACTTTTATCATTGGGGTATTTTTGCACACTCAAAATATTATCGAGTGTGGATTTGCTTTCATGACTCTTTTCCAAGTCTTTCTTCAAAGAAGTGACTTGGGCCTTGAGCTCTTTCATTTCCTTCACATGGTTAGTAGAAATAGAGGTACTAGAGGAAGTAGAAGCTTCATTGTTAGAGCAACAAGGAAAAGCAAGTAATCCAACACAAGGTTTATCAATAGTATGACAAGAAGGATCACTAGGATCAGCACATGGCAAAATAGCATTTTGAGTAGAAGTTGTGCTAATGTCCAAATGAGGCTCACAAGATGTTACCTTAGTGATACTTGCCTCACGAGCTACATTTAGCCCATGATAGGAGATTAGAAGATCATTATGAGAGCCCGAGAGCATTTCATGACTCTCATCCAATTGGGGACCATCATATTCTTCAAAAACCACACTACAAGATTCTATGACAATTCCAGAGAGCTTGTCATAGACTCTATTAGTGTGCGATTCGAGACCATAACCAACAAAAATACCCTCTAATACTTTGGAATCAAATTTGTACAAACGAACACCCTTTATGTGATCGAAACACTTACAACCGAATACCTGGAAGTATGAAACGTTGGGCTTGTTACCGGTAAGAATTTCATATGGAGTCTTGATCAATTATTTGTGGAGGTAGAGCTGATTTGATGCATGGCATGTGGTGGAGATTGCTTCAGCACAAAAATTGTATGGAGATTTAAACTCCGCCAACATGGTCCTTGCCATATCAATAAGAGTCCGGTTCTTCCTCTCAGCTACCCCATTTTGTTGAGGGGTATATGCAATGGAATATTGGTGTTTTATCCCCTCATCACTAAGAAATCCATTCAAGGTGTAGTTCTTGAACTCGGTGCCGTTGTCACTCCTTATTGTCAACACAGGGACATTGTGTTGATGTTGAGCCATGTTGATGAAGTCAATGAAGTTTTCTTGGGTATCACTTTTCAGCTTGAAGAAATATACCCATGTGTATATTGAGTAGTCATTAACAATCACTAAACAATATTTCTTCCCATCAAGACTTGCATGAGATGGAGGACCAAAGAGATCCACATGAAGGAGCTCCAAGATCCTCTTGGACTTGATGTAGTTCTTCGGCTTGTGGGGAGAATCATGCATCTTTCCTTCAACACAAGCCCTGCATACACGATCTTTGGCAAAACAAACATTTTATTTTAGTCCAACAATATGACCATCCTTGTGGAGACTTTGCAAAGTTCTCATGTTGACATGGTCTAGACGGCGATGCCATAACCAACCCACATCAGCCTTTCCGAATAAGCACATCGCACTTGTAGTGGTTTTCCCCGAAAAGTCCACCACATACAAGTCATTTTTGATGTACCCAACGAAAGCGACCTTTAGAGACTTGCTCCACATGAGGATCACAATATCATTATCAATAAAGATGGCAAAGCCCATCTTTCCAAAAGCACAGACTGAAAGTAAATTATAGCCAAGGGTCTCAACAAGCATGACGTCCATGAGAGTGATATCGTGGGCAACCACAACCTTGCCAAAACCCATTACCTTAGACTTTGACTTGTCGGCATATGTCACGGATATTTGATCAACATTTGGTCTCAACTCCTTGACACTAGATGCGCTTCTGGTCATATGACTTGTGCATCCACTATCAAACACCCATTTTGATCCACCGGAAGCATAGGTCTGCAAAAGCTGAAACTAGTTTTTAGGTACCCATTTTTCAATGGGTCCTTGATATGTCGTAAACGTATCTATAATTTTTTATGCTCCATGCTTGTTTTGTATCAGCTATCTTATGTTTTGTCTACACTTTGAGGCATTTTATACATTTTCTGGAACTAACCTATTGACAATATGACACAGTGCTAATTGCCTGTTTTTTGCTGTTTTTTGTTTCAGAAAAGCCAGAAAAGAAATATTCTCGGAATTGGACGAAACAAAAGCTGAAGTTCTTATTTTTCCCGACACGACACGGAGTCCAAAGGGGAGACGGAGGGGAGCCAGAGGCAGGCACACCCTAGGGTGGCGCGGGTCACCCCTGGCCACGCCACCAGGTGGTGTGGCCACCCTGGCCCACCTCTGGCATCGCCTCTTTGCCTATATATTCCCCCTGGGACGAAAACCCTAAGTACCATATCAGAATTCCACGAAAAGATCCGCAGCACTGCCGCCACCGAAGAGGAGATTCAGGGGATAGAAGTCTCTGTTCTGACACCCTGACAGGGACGGGGAAGTGCCCCCGAATCCATCTCCATCGACTCCACCGCCATCTCCATCGCTGTTGCTGACTCCCATGATGAGGAGGGAGTAGTTCTCTCTTGAGGTTAAGGTCTCTACAAGTAGCTATGTGTTCATCTCTCTCTCTCTATGCGTGATATTATTGAAATCATGAGCTTTGTAATCTAATAGATCTATTATGCTACTCAAGTGCTTTAATTAATCTCTGCTTATCCCCACGTGTGTGAAGTTGACAGTTCGCACACCGTGTGGCACTTTGGCTAAGGTTACATAAATACTTATCATGAGTATAATTTGAGTTGGATGTCTCTATGAGATTGTGGTGTTTGTTGGAACCATCTAAAGCTCAAGGTGATAGTGAGGGGTTATCAAGATGGGGAATGCGAACTTTAAGGTGTGCTGTTATAGCCCTACATCGTCCAACCGGAGAGTAGTGCAGGGTAGCATCATGAAGAGAAGATATATGAGAGTGTCCACTAGTGAAAGTATGATCCCTAGGCCTTGTTTCTAAGCATTGAAACACCATTTACAATTAGTTCTATTACATGTTTGCTTGCTGCCACTCTTATTTCAGATTGCAATTACCACTTATAATCATCCATATTACTTGTATTTCACCATCTCTTCGCTGAACTAGTGCACCTATACACCTGACAAGTGTATTGGGTGTGTTGGGGACACAAGAGACTGCTTGTATCTTGATTGCAGGGTTGCTTGTGAGGGATACCTTTGACCACTTCCTCCCTGAGTTCGATAAACCTTGGGTGATCCACTTAAGGAAAACTTGCTGCTGTTCTACTAACCTCTGCACTTGGAGGCCCAACACTGTCTACAAGAATAGAAGCGTGCATAGACATTAAGCTATTTTCTCGCGCCGTTGCCGGGGAGGTAAGGTAAAAGGTACTCACATCCTCTGGCTACTAAGCTATCTTCTAGTACTATTGCTGGTGTGTGAGTGCTCGAAGTTATTTCCTTTAGATTCTGCAATTATATCTTTTTGTTTCTTGTTTTTATTTTCACTAGTTAGGCTTAATGGAAAACAAGAAAAAAATTAGAGAGCTTTTTAGTATTTTTCCTAAGGTAGAACATGAATGGTCTGAAAAGAAAATTAAAAAACCCATGGAACTTTCTTTGCATGCTAATAGCAATGTTATTAGTATGAATTTTTTGGACACCTTTGTTACTAATTGTAAGGTCTCAACCTTCAATGAGGTAGATTCCTCCTGTGTTTACAATGCTAGTCCCTGGATCAATAGCTAGCATCCACAGTTAAGATGTAATATCAAGAAACAAAGGTCATAATACAACTTTATAACCAGGAATAAAATAATTTATTACATCTTACATAGCTCATTTGGCTATTACATTACATTGCAGCAGAATATCTAATAAGCATGGAGTCCTTCATCTTCAAAGTGCCACAGGCAGACATGTTGGTTGTAGACTTGTAATCCTAATCAATAAACTTCACTAATATCAAACAAAACCTGCAACATAACAAGTTACAGCCACAAGGGTCAATACATTTGAATTGTATTGGCAAGTGATACTATGGTAGCATAGTGGAGTCTATCAACTATATGCATTTGGCTAAGTGGAGCTTAGGCTTGCATTGCTCAAAATAGATTTTCCTTATCATTTGAAAACACTAAACTTTTGTTTGACAAAAACACCCAAGGAACCACCAATAGAAATTGGTGAACCTTAAACCCTTGTTTAACCACAAGTTTTTAACTTAGAAATTTGGATGATGAGATTCTTGATAGCTTCCATGTCTTGATGCTCAAATTGTCCTTTGCCAGGGACATGGCTAAGTACTTAGATTTTTCACTCTACAGAGGTGGTGCACTTTCCCCACAAGACTTGGTTTCACCAAGACAAGATCTTTCAGAAGCCTTCCCTTAGACCAACATGGACGCGCTCCAACCTATCAAACCCCTGCCACCAACTGTCTATTTGGCTAAGTTATTGCAACCTATATGATCCAGGCAGAGCCCATAATGCCAAGTGGCTGCACTTGAAGTTTCTCAACATTTGACATCTCAAATCTCTTTGTTCCTGGGTGGCCATCCACAAGTGTGATACACAAGGTAAACCATAAAAATGGGCCTTGTGTAACCACTCAACCAAAAACCACCAAGCAAGTCCCTTTCCACCCAGGTGATTCATTCACTTAGTTGTTTTATTAAACAAAACACAAGTCCTCAGACTTAGAAATTTTCCATAGCATGAATATATATTCCACCCTTGTTTTCTACTAGCTAAGCTAAGCATGATAGTAGTAGGAATCTTAACTTAGGAAAATTTCTACTAAGGTTTCATCTACTAGGATTTCCCATAGCATAGTTTATACTTAGCAAAAATTCCATGCAAGTCGTACTTAGAAATATCACTAATGCATAGTGAAAATAATGGGACAAAGTATGAAGCATCACTTGCCTTTTTGGTAGAGAGTATAGGTTCACTCCTTGATCTTTGCAATGTTCACACACTTCAAGTCACTACAATTCAATCAAGCAAACAATATTTCAATCTACCATTCAAGCAATTCATCACATAAAAATAATAAAAACAAGCAATGCATACAGGCATGCAAAAGATTGTTTTATTTGTATAAGTGGTTCCTAATGGGTCACAAACATTTGAAAACACCTAATGGTCATTTTGTAAGGTAGCAAAGTCATTTGCAAAAGGTTTCACTTTAAAAACCATTTTCAAAACAAAGTATTATTTTATGTGGTGTAGAAATATTTTTACTAAGGCATTAACCTATAGGGTTCACCCAATTTGTTTTCCAACCATAAAACTTGGTATTTAGGGTCAGAGAGTTTAAAACAAAACATTTTCCAAAGGTTTTCTTCCAAAACCATTTTTAATAAATAAACCACATTTCTATTTGACTAGAAATGGTTTTAAATCAAAGAATCATTACTTTGTTTCACCAAATTCATTTTTGAATCCACAAAGTGGTTCCCAATGTTAGTAGGTTCAAATCACACCATTTTCATAAACAATTCAATAGTTTTATTTAGCTAGAAATGAACTAAACCAATTAATCCATTCTAAACTTTACCAAATTCATTTTCCAAATCATGGGTTGGTTCCTAGGGTCAGTAAGGTCACAACAAACCATTTTGCAAAGGTTTTAACCCTAAAATCATTTTTAAACAATTTTTATACTCTATACAAGCTCACAAAAGAATCTGCAGAAACAAGCAAACTAATAGATACTATTTGTTAAACCAAGGGCATGGTTGGCTAGGTCTTGCTCTCCTGAATCCAACGACATAAAATTTGTAATTTTTGGACGTGTGGATCCAAAGTTACAAGGGTTTGAAGTTTGTAAATAAATCTGATTCACAAATTCTTTTAAACAGATTCTAGTGCCACGCGGCAGTATCTTACTGGACGGTACCGCTTCGCGCGGATCAGCGTTGCGGTGCATTAGATCTAATCGATCGCACGGTTCTGGAAGCATACCTCTTCGGCGTTTAAGTGACCTAATCCTGTTCGCCCGATCTAGATCTAACGGACCAAAACAAATGGCCATTAACTGGCGGTGCTGCGCGGCTGTGCGCGGCGGCGACGGGCAGACGGCGGCGGCGCTGGTGAAATAGGAAGCGAGAGGGGAAAAGGAAGTGCTCACCGAGTTCGTGAGGACGAGGTGGTGCTCGTCGTGTGCTCGACGTGGCAAGGGGCGCACGAGGTTTGCGGCAATTCCTCACCGGAGCTTGCTACAGCGACAGACGGCTCTAGACGTGGTCGGGGACGTTGCTGTGGTCCACGAGAAGGCAAACGAAGGCCTGGGTTAGCTGCGCAAGGCCAAAGCAAGGATGTTCGCGTGATCGAGACAACGCGGGGCGGTCAGTGCTTACCGGGGAAGGTCGTCGTGGAGGTTGCAGACGGCAGCGTCGTTCAGAGCTTGTCGTAGCCGACGCTCTGGGGCGCCCGCGGTCGAATGGGTGGTACTGGGAGATGCGTCTGGGAGTGGTGAACGTGCTCGTGTGCTCGGAAAGGCAGGGGGTGGTGTGGCTTGACCGGAATCGACAAGAAGGGTCGTCGGAGACAGAAGCGCTCGGGGAGGAATTGGGGCGGCCTGGTGGCGTGCTTGAGGGAGGAGTCAGAGGGGAAATGAAGAAGGGACGCTGGCGTTTTATCGAGCATGGTCAAGGCGAGGTAAAGGCGCGGCATTATGGCGTATTGAATCCGCGGAATCACAGCAGGTAACGGCGTCGAGGGAGGGAGAAGGGGTCGTGTGGGTGAGGACGATGAACAGGGAAGCGGGGTCTACCTGGCAGTGGGAAAAGAAAAGAGGGGGAGGGTCCACTGGTCATTCTTAGTACGGGTCAGAAATGAGGTGCAAATCGTTTTGCTGAGGGAAAAGAAAGGTGGGCTGGAGTTGGGCCTATTGGGCTGGTCTGTTTTCATATTTTTTTTCTTCCTGGATGTTTTTTTTTTCCAAATCTTTTTATGTTTTGAATTTCAGACAACCAAACAAGGTTCAAATCAATTCAAACAATTATGAAACTCTGAGGTTTTGAACTGGGTTCTGTTTAGTAGCTTAAAATAATTCCAGAAATAAAATAATATTTTTATTCATTTTAGGATCCATTTATTATTTAAATAGAATAGCCCTTTAGTTATTTAATCAAATAGGGTTTGATTTATTTAATAAAATTTCCATTTGAAATCCAAATATTTTCAAATTCAAATCAGTAGGTTTTATTTGGAAATAAGGAATACTTGCAAACTTGTTTAAAACAAAATAACCTTTTATTTTAGGTTCCATTAATAATTAAATAGAATGGACCTTAGTTAATAAATCAAGTAGGGTTTGTTTTATTTAAAAACTTTATTTTGAAAACTAGTATAGTACCAAAACCATTCAGTAGGTTTTATTTGAGTATATAAAACCAAAGTCAAAAACAAACTAATTTTTATCCTTTTTAGGATCTATTAATAATTAAATAAAAAGACTTTAGTCTTTATTTTCAAAATAGGGTTTAATTTATTTTTAAAACTCTATTTGAAATATAAACCAAACCAAAAAACTTTTCAGTAGGTTTTATTCAAAAACCTTTGGAAAACTTATTAAAATAAAATAATAAGTTTTAGTGTTTATTTAAAAAGAAAAGCCTTTACTTTAATAAAATTGGATATTTAAATCCTTATTATTTTATTTAAATAAACCTTTACTCATTTTATCAAAACAAAATATTTTATTATAAAAGCTTGGCCAAAATTAATTTGGCTCTTTAAAATATAATCTTTATTTATAAAACTTCTATTTCTTTTGAAGACCAAATCTTTTTATTTAAAGGATCCAAAATAGTAATTCCAACTATAGAAACTTTCTTTATTATTTGTTTATCTTTTTAAATCCCTTTAGTATTATTTGCTCACAAATTGGTATGAGTTTTTTGGTAAGGGCTTTATTAGCTTTGGAAATTCAATTTCCTTATCTTATTATATTCATAAGATTTTATTTATGGTTCCAATTTGAGTGAAACCAACTTCTATGGTCTTTCTTGATCATTTGTGAATATTTTGTTAATCCATTTTGATATGGATCAAATCCATAGATTTGGAGATACTTTGGAAAATGATTTTTATTCCATTAGGGTTTAGGGTTTTGGATTTATTTTCCAAATGTTCAAATTTCCAGATACATTCATTGAGGAATGCATTTCTCTTGATTTGGATTTGTTGAATTCAAACTTTAACCAAAGTTTGTTCAAGATGGGATTTTAAGTCTCCTTTTAGAAACAAAAGTTTATTTTCACCCTAAAATTCAACAATAATTTATTTTGTTTATTTATTTTTCACATTACAAGATTTGGAAAATCTTGGGATGTGACACTAATGCTATGGAAACGTCTAAGCTTGGGGAAGTTAGTTTTTAGGAGAAAATTTGCTCTGATGATACTTTATCTCCCATATGTGGTAATTCTAATGATACTTGTGATATTTTAAATCCACATACTAAAAGTGTCCCTATGGAAATTGTTGAATGTGTTATGAATAACTATTATTTTGGAGATGAAACTATCCATCCTGGTGATCATTTACTCTTTATACATGAATTACGCGAGTTGTTTAAGTGTGCAGGTATTTCAATGAACCAAGTTAAGAGGAATCTATTCTCTTTATCACTTAAGGGCAAAGCAAGGGAATGGTATGAGCTACTAGACGATCCTCATCATTTGGAGTGGAAGGAACTTGAATCTCTCTTTTACTCTAAATTTTATCCTCCTCATGAAATTCATAAAGATAGGAATTATATTTACAATTTTCATCCTCATGATGGAGAAAGTATTGCCCAAGCATGGGGGAGACTAAAGTCACTAATGCTCAAATGTCCCATTCATGAGATATCCAGTAATATTGTTATTAATATTTTTTATGCAAGGCTTTTAAGACATTACAAGGACTATCTAGATACCTATTCAGAGGGATCCTTCACAAGTAAGGAGGTCAAAGCTAAGTGGGATCTTCTTGCAAAAATTCAAAGCAATACCGATGATTGGGATAATGACAAAGGTAAAGAACCAGGTATAAACTATGAGTATGATTGCATTGAGTCTTTCGCTGAAACTACTGATTTTCAAGAGCTTAGTGCTAAATATGGTCTTGATCCTCAAATTCTTTTTGATTGTTGTAGAGCCTTTTGTTCTCATATCAATGCTCCTAAAGTAAAATGGGACATGTATCATGGGCCTTTTAAAGACACTTGCATGAAAAATGAAATTGTTATTAATGATAGCAATAAACATGCTCAAACCTCTGAATGTACTATTTCTTGTAAGCATTTTAATTTTTGTGGAATACATAGACCTTGTGAAAAGAATCAAATTGAAGAAGAATATTATATCACCCATAGGAATAAAAAACTAGAACGTGGTATAGGGCTCTAAATGATCTTGGTAAAACAGTTTGTGCCCTCTATCCTTTTATTTGTGAACTTTGCTTTGAAGTTGGTCATTTCAATTTTCAATGCTCGGGCCATAATAATAGCCCTTCTAATCCAACGAGTACTGCAAGTTTGTATTGTGATGACATGATCACTCCTAATCAGCATGATGAACTTACATTATTTTTGGGGTGTGAAGAGTTATGAAGAAAAACCTCTTTGGTAGATATGAGTTCTTTTGATATGAATAGCGTCCTGCATGGTTGTCATATTTATTGTGTTGATAATTGCCACACAAATACTTACATATAAAATATTATAAAAGATGAGATTTTACCAAAATATGACAGGACTAATATGTGTTTTGTTCTTATTAATGAAAAGGAGGAATCCTCCAAAGTTTCTTCTATTGTCTCTAACAATAAACCAGGGTATATGGAGAAGCTTCCTTTCAAGCCTCTCCCTCCTAAAGAGAAGAAGAAAAAGAAGAAGAGGAGGAGTAAAAGGGGGGAGGAAACGGTATTTTCCCCTAAGCATGTTGCTCCTATTATAGTTTTGATGAGTCTGAACTCGATGATGTTCCTATGCCTATTACCTATAGTAGTGATCATGATTGGGAAAAGCACACTACTTTTGATATTGAAAATCTCTTCGGTACAAATTCTAAAAATGATGATATTAATAAGTGTTGTACTATTAGTACTATCCATGTTCCTTCCAATGATGATATGTTTACAAATGAACACACATTGGAAGATAACTATTCTATTGCTTATGATGATACTATACCTCTAATATATGATGATTACAAAAATGAATATGATATTTTCAGTCCACCTACTATAGAGGAGAAAATTAATTATGATTACAATATGCCTCCTATATTTGATGATTATGGTGATGAGAATAATAATGATAGCTATTTTGTTGAATTTGCTCCCACTACAATTAATAAGAATGATTATGTTTATGTGGGGAGTATTAATTCTTATATGCATGTGGCTCATGATAAGAATGTTTTATGTGATAGTTATATTGTTAATTTTATTCATGATGCTACTGAAAGTTATTATGAGAGAGGGAAACATGGTTTTTTGTATCTCAACAATATTAAGTTTCCCCTCTTTATGTTGAAATTTTTGAAGTTGCACTTGTTTTACTTTCGTATGCTTGTTGCTTTGTGCTTTCATGACTTGTTTCTTTACAAGATTATTTTTCATAGGAAGTGGGTTAGACTTAAATGTGTTTTATATTTGCTTCTTGATGCTCTCTTTTACTTTAAATTCATATTTCTTATGTGAGCATCATTGAAATTATCATGCCTATCTTAATGGCTATAAAGAATGAGCTTTTGGGAGACAACCTATTATATTTTTTGCTTTCAGTAAGTTTTTCTTTTGTTGATTCTAGAAAGTTATTGCCTTAGTAATAACCTCTCCTTGTCCTTTTTATGTGGTTTTTGTGCCAAGAATAACCTCTAATGAGAGAGAAGTAAGACTTGGGAAAATTGCTGTCCCGAAACAGATTTATGTGCGTCACTGTAAAAAATCGTAAAAAATCTCAGTACGTCGGATTGAGCTGTACATTTTTGTGATTATGTCCCAGGTTATTACCCAACTTTCATTAGTTTAGCACTTTTCGATTTGAGCAACATAAAGTCTTCTAAAAAATTGGTTTTTACCTGCTGATCTGTTTTGACAGATTTCTGCCATTATTTGCATTTGCCTCTTAATCTCTTTCTCTTTGAGTTCTCTTTGATCACTTGAGATTTTAGAAGGAATTGCTACAGTAGCTTGTGTTTTAATGGAATTTTTACTTTTGTTAAAACTAAACCCAAAGACTTATTATATTGAATACAGTAATGTTGCTAATGAAGATTGTGTGAAGTTTTGTATGAAGGAAATTTTCAAGTGTAGGGAAGAATAATGTGATGAGATAAAGTATGGAAAAAATCTCAAGATTGGGTATGCCACCTGTGTCACCCCAAGAAATATTCAAGAAGTACAAGCGTCAAAGCTTGGGGATGCCCAAGGCATCCCCTTCTTCATCAATAATCTCAGGTCTTCTTTCAAGACACCTTATTTTTATTACCTTATGCACTATGTGTTTTTCTTGGAGCGTCTTTGTTTTTAGTTTTCTTTTATTTGGTTTGCTTAAATAAGTTGGTTGGATCCCAACACACTTCTTTTGGAGAGACACACACCCTGTTATTCATTGCCTAGAACACTCTAGTTTTCACGCTTATTGTTCTGTGAGTGTTCTCCTTTGCTAGCACTGCGTTTAGCTTTAGTTTTCGATTGGTGTTGGAAAAGAGTAGAAAGTTTCATGCTTATAGTGGTACAAAAGGAAGCTTGTTTTGACTGTGGTCTAGACTTTATCATGTCATGTTTGATATTGCTTTGACTTTATTCTTAGTGATTATTGTTGTAGCATGACTTGTTCCAAACAATTGAGATTTCTTAATATGCCTTGAAAGAATCATGCGTTGTTTTAGCATACAAAAGCATAATATTGTGGTATTCTCCTTTGATGCTTTATTTGGGTTGACTTGGCGCATGCTCACACCATGTTAAGACTATACCAGTCACCATAGCCTCTATGATTATTTAGTTTTTGACTTGTAGTATCACTTTATGCTTTAATTAATAATGTTTTGTCGCTTTGCATGATTATGGCCATTATTGCTCTCTTAGTTGGTCGCTCCTAGTCTTTTGCTAGCCTCCGCATGTACCAAGTATGAGTTCCACTCATGCATCCAACTCTAAATAAAACCAAGTTATTCCAAAGAGTCCACCATACCTACCTATTAGCATTATTGCTATTCCAAGTATATTCATGCTTTTATCTACCTTCCAAATTAAACTTGTTATATGAAAATTAGTGATTAAAGCTCTCACACAAACTTGATGGCATACTTTACTTTCTTGCACTTAATAAACCTGAATCATTGTGTCCATCTATGTTGCTTATATGCTTGCACTTTATAAGTTGTGAATTAGCAGAACCATGTACCATGGGGAACGCTTTCAACATTGTACTTATTATTCAGTTGATATCATGTTCTTTTGTTTATGGATCCTGGTGGTGTGAAATAAAAGGGGAGCTTGTAAGCTCATGGAGTTTGTATATGTGTTAGAGAAACGCCTGGGCGGCTAGCCTAAGCCATGCCTAATCATGGTGGAAACTTGCAGCATAACCATAGTGAGCATTCTGTGAAGCATCCTCAATAACAACCTGTGCAAATAGCAAATAAAAGATTGCTGAGATGCTCATTGTCTGTTGCCTTGTCATTTTGATATGGGATAGCTCCTATGTCATGGGGCAAGGGGTACCCCGTTGGCGGTTCTCCATGATACACATGTACTTACAATGACAAGTACTTACTTGTGACTAAAGTTGAGTAGCATGAGGTTCGGTACTCGTAAGCAAGGGGCATGAGATTTTCAACTTATAACTTATCAAGCATATCCTCACATTTGTGTCACTTTAACCTTAATCACCTCAAGATGCTTATGATAGGGGCAATGAGAGCTAAAAGCTAATAAGTACCATAATTTTTGGAAGCTTTTTATGAGACTTGAGTCCCTGCTTCCCTTTGTGAAGGGCCTTTCTTTTTTACTTTTATGTCGAGTCTCCATCTTCTACCTTTATGCACCTATTGAGAGAGCATAGTGGTCATTCTTAGTTTAATGTGCATTATCCCAAAATTTGTTGATTGATTCATAACTTTGATATTGCTTGTTCTTAAATTATTTGTATCTAGTCACCCTTATGAACTTTAAAGGTGTCCTATGCATTTATGTTTTGCTATACCATGAGGGACAAGCTGAATACTATTCTTATTATGTTTACTATATGTGAAACAAACAAACGTCTTTTAATGCATTGTTATTCATGAATGTTTTGTTTGTACCTTTTTCATGTTACAACATAGTTGCTATGTCTTATTGTTGAACTTTGTCTTTCATGTTCATGTTAGAGTACTTTGATCCCAGCCATCAATGATTTACAAATACCTTGATCAAGATTATGATGGTGCATGTCACCTCAAAAATTATTCCTTTTATCACTTACCTACTCGAGAACGAGCAGGAGTTAAGCTTGGGGATGTTGATACGTCGTAAATGTATCTATAATTTTTGATGCTCCATGCTTGTTTTGTACCAGCTATCTTATGTTTTGTCTACACTTTGAGGCATTTTTATACATTTTGTATCAGCTTGGGTCAGTCCTGGCCGCGCCACAAGGTGGTGTGGCCACCCTGGCCGCGCCACCAGGTGGTGTGGCCACCCTGGCCCACCTCTGGCATCGCCTCTTCACCTATATATTCCCCCCGGGACGAAAACCCTAAGTACCAGATCAGAATTCTACGAAAAGTTCCATAGCGCCGCCGCCACCGAAGAGGAGATTCGGGGGACAAAAGTCTCTGTTTCGGCACCCTGCAGGGAAGGGGGAGTGCCCCCGGATCCATCTCCATCGACTCCACCGCCATCTCCATCGCCGTTGCTGACTCCCATGATGAGGATGGAGTAGTTCTCTCTCGAGGCTAAGGGCTCTACAAGTAGATATGTGTTCATCTCTCTCTCTCAATGTGTGATCTTATTGAGATCATGAGCTTTGTAATCTAATAGATCTATTCTGCTACTCAAGTGCTTTAATTAATCTCTGCTTATCCCCACATGTGTGAAGTTGACAGTGTGCACACCGTGTGGCACTTTGGCTAAGGTTACATAAATACTTATCATGAGTATAATTTGAGTTGGATGTCTCTATGAGATTGTGGTGTTTGTTGGAACCATCTAGCGCTCAAGGTGATAGTGAGGGGTTATCTAGATGGGGAATGCGAACTTTAAGGTGTGCTGTTATAGCCCTACATCGTCCAAAAGAGTAGTTAAGAGTAGCATCATGAAGATAAGATATTTATATGAGAGTGTCCACTAGTGAAAGTATGATCCCTAGGCCTTGTTTCTAAGCATTGAAACACCATTTACAATTAGTTCTGTTACATGTTTGCTTGCTGCCACTCTTATTTCATATTGCAATTACCACTTATAATCATCCATATTACTTGTATCTCACTATCTCTTCGCCGAACTAGTGCACCTATACACCTGACAAGTGTATTGGGTGTGTTGGAGACACAAGAGACTTCTTGTATCTTGATTGCAGGGTTGCTTGAGAGGGATACCTTTGATCACTTCCTCCCTGAGTTCGATAAACCTTGGGTGATCCACTTAAGGGAAACTTTCTGCTGTTCTATAAACCTCTGCACTTGGAGGCCCAACAATGTCTACAAGAATAGAAGCGTGCATAGACATCAGTCCTCTTTTGTTAGCAACAAGGGTCTTGGGAACCCAAATAGACCAAGAAATATAACCATCAAATGGGCCAACATATTGTGCATACACATCGCCATAATAATCACGCATTAAAACATAGTGAGGGTTAGCACTTCCCGCAAAGTCAGCATGAGACATAGTTTTGCCACTTGTGGTCTTACTACCCATAATGGTCTTGTCTTGTTCTTGTGCGGGCTTGGCCTTCTCCTTGTTGTTGTTCTTTTGGAGACAAAACCAATGCCCCCTTTCTCACCATTTGGCCTCTGCTTACTCAAGAGGTCATCAATTGACTTGTTTCCTTTGGGAAAGGTGGCCTTAGCTAGCTACCCCTTCAACCTAGAATTTTCTTCAGGTATATTTGTACAACTAGAAGGAATGAAAGTACTAGGTGAAGAAATATTGGTTAATTGAGTTTGAAGCTTTTCACGTGACTTTGTGAGTAACAAGAGTTCACTCTCCAAGGCCTTGTGAGCCCTGTCAAGCATCCTAAAGTCCTCGACAATTTTTTCATGAACAACACCAAACTCAATCTTGTTCGTTTTAGCCTTTTTATATTTAGCAATAGCATGGTCACGTTCCTTGATTAGTTTATTAATAATTAGGTCATTTGCTTCATCAAGCCCTTCAAGATTAGTTTCAAGAGACATCCTAGTTTCTTGTTCTTCTTCTAGAGCATTATTTAGAGCTTCTACCTCAATCATGTGCTCTCTTCCTAATTTACATCTCTCATCAAGAAGCTCTTGTGTATGTTAAAGTTGATTTAAGAGGTCCACAAAATGTTTCTTGTTCTCCCCTTGCAAGTTAGTCATAAACACATCAAAAGCAACTAATTCCTTTTTGACCTCAAGAGACATCTCATTATCAAGGTCATCATCAACTAAGGAGGTGGGGTATGACAAAGATAATACCTCCGTTCCTCTTGCCATAAGGCAAGTGACGTTCTTGTTGGAGATATTCTCATTTGGAGAGTCAAAGAGTGAGAAGGTAGGTGTAGAAGTAGTGGCAAGAGCAGCCACACCACTTGATGTTTCCTCTTCTTCATCTTCATCATCATTGTCGAAGGAGAATTCTTCATGTGTTATCAAGACAATTTCACCCGACTTCTTGTTGGTGGGATTCCTCTTGATGAAGGGTTTCTTGAAAGGAGCTTTGGAGGTTTTCTTCAACACAAGTTTACCCCCATGATCTTGTCTTTTCTCATAGGGACAACCGGCAACAAAGTGATAGCGATCACCACAATTGAAGCAAGTTCTCAATTTAGACCCATTGTCTCTTCTCCCAATGGGGTTGCTTCTTTGTTGCATCTCCATCTTGGCCTTGGCGGGGTCTTTCCAAAAGTTTCTTGCATAGAAGGCCCTGTATTCACCATGAGCAACCTTGACATCTTTGGGGTGGCTCATTGAAAGTGCATCATCACTCCCTTCATCTTCATCATACTCCACAACCTTGGCCTTCAAGGCAAGATTAACACCACTACTCTTTCCAATAGCACGATCACGGGTGTCTTTGGCATTCTTAGCAGCAACCTTGAAAGCAGACATCTCTTGCATAACTTCATTGGAGGTCATGATATGGTAGTTGTGTCTTCCTTGGAGACTCTTCAAGTCAGTGGGCTCGAAGGGCATGAGTGCACTCACATACTTGCTATTGATCCAAGCATCATCAATGTGAGAGGCACCAACATTCCTGAAGGCGGTGGCTGTGGATTTGAGTCTTTGATACATGTCTTCATGATCCTCACCATCCTTCATAAAGAAACCTTCAGCCTCATTGCTTAAGGCACCATACCTATTTCTTCTCATGCTCTCATTGCCAACAAACAAGTCAATGAGAGCATCCCAAGCTTCCTTGGAGGTATTGTAGTGCTCAATGTAGGAAAAATCCTTTGGCCCCACTCCAAGTTGGATCATGTGCAAGGCTGTCACATTGAGTTGGCTATTGACCACTTCTCTTCTAGTCAAGTTGGCTGGATCCTCAATTTTGAGTCCTTCTTCAATAATGTTCCACAAGTTAATGCAAGAGCTGCGCACATGAGATTTCATTAAAACTTGCCATTGAGCAAAGGTATGTGTAGCTAACTTAGGTGGGTCACCTCTATTATTTATATGGGGATGAGGGATTGGAGGGTCAGGAGAGTACCATCCGGGAACCGCATGGTGCTCTTCCTTCCCATCACCCTTTTTGGTGGTGGAGTTAGTGGAATTATGTTCATCCCCTACCACTTAACCTATTGGCTTAGCCAGAGCATTTGCCTTTGGGTTAGGTGGTGTTTCCTCTTGAGAAGGAGGTGGTGAGGCTGACTTTTTCATAACAAGTCGCTCAACAAGTTGACGCAACTGTTGGATTTTTTTGCCCAAGGTAGAGCTCAAGCTTGTTTCCAACTTCTTGAGATCTACCATGGTCACCGAGTTACTAGCCTCAGTCTCTCCCTCATCTCCTGGGTTGCCCATAATATCTTAGGCAGTTAAGCCCGAATAAAGAGTCGAGGATCTGATACCAATTGAAAGGATTGTATGGGCACCTAGAGGGGGGGGTGAATAGGTGCTACTTCAAATTTTACTCCTTTTCCAATTAAGGTTTGACACAAAAGGTAAATTCTCTAGATTATGAAACTATGTCAATCTAGCACAAACAAAAGCAAGAATAAGATAAGTAAAGTGTGGTAAAGGATAGAAGTAACCAAAGTGGAGCATGCGGAGACACAATGATTTGTTTCCCGTAGTTCCTTCCTTTTGAGGGGAAGTACGTCTACGTTTGGAGAGGGGGTGGTTTCAAACCACTAACGCCACAAGAGGCCTCCCTTGTTCTCCAATGAACCTCACCCCAACAGGTTCGATTCACCTCTTCACTATATCGGCAACCTTCGAGGTGGAAGCCGGCACCTTTACAACAAGTTCGAGGCACACATCCACAACCTAATTGGAGGCTCCCGAATACAAGCAAGCTGTCAAACAATCAAACACAAGCTTGTAAGAATCAAATCAACCAAACCAAGGCTTAGGGTTTCCAATGAAACCCTAGAGCAAGGGGCCCTCAAGTGAATGAGGGGGAAATGAAGATCTCTCTTGGTGAAGCTATAGATCGATGCCTCCTCCTCCGATTCCCCAAAGATCAACGACTTTGGGTGGTTGGATGAAGAGATCTTGGAGTTTTGGTGGCTCTAATGGTGTAGTCTTCTTTTTCTGGAACGAGCAGCTAGAGGAAGGGGACGAGGTCCCCTATTTATAGGCCACACACTTGTGAACCGTTTTCTGACCGTTGGAGATCATTCACACTGGAGACTCCGGTCTGGACCAGAAACTCCGGCCCACCTCCGGTCCATCTCCGGACCGCGTCTCTGGCTGTCTTGGGCAGGGGCTTGACGTCCACTCCGGAGACTCTGGCCGTAACTCTGGACCAGAGACACCGGAGACTCCGGTGTGCCCACACCGGAAACTCTAGCCTGAGGAGACACACCGGAGATTCTGGCTGATATCCAGGCAATCTCCGGACCACCACACGGAGAGACCGTGGGCCAAGTCTAGACCACACACCGAGAACTCCTAGGGAAACTCCGGACCACACCGGAGACTCCGGTGTTTGCACACCGGAGACTCTGGTCTAGAAACTTCAGGTAAGCATGGATTTAGCCATGAAGTTTCCCACAACACTCTGACTTTTCCCTTTTTCAATAGATTTACCTGTAGACATTAACACATAGTAAAATGTACCTTATGTTGTTAACGAACACCAAAACGGATTAGGACAATAAATGTCCTTTTGGCGGCGGAAGCGTGTTTCTCGGCTAGCGCGGCGCCATGGCGGGCGGCAGCGCTAGGGTTTGGGAAGTGGTGGTGGAGACGCTAGGTGGATGCGGCGGCGGCTAGGTCAAGGATCTTGTTGCTCTGATACTATGTAGAACGATAGAGAGAGAGGGATTGGCAGAATATGTTGGATGTATTAATGAGCCTCATGGTTCGAGTATATATGGGCGTACAGGGATAATCTTGGAGTGCAAGACAAGACACAAGATCTATCTCTATCCTAGACTAACTGAACCGAACCGTACGCGTATACTCTAACAGTTGGCGGCCCAACATAGGATCTCTGATTTGGACCTATGGTTCTGTTGTCGAATTCACGACAACTGCTCTCTTCCTTCCTCTCCTCCGCCTTTCATAGCCCAGCCACAAGGCCAGTCTGTTCGGCCTCTCCTCAGATCCCTCCGCCGGAATAGCCGGCTGGAGTTGGGCAGGGAGAGGTGCCGGAGTAGATAGGCTAGGTATTTTTAGTCGTTTGCTAGTTGTGGGATTCCTGCATGTAGTTTGTGGTGCTCCACAGAGATGTGGCCAGATCTGGAGCCTTGTGTTCGTCGTTGCTGCGTCCAAGCTCCTCCGGCCGGAGCTGGTGCTAGCGAAGACGACCACTTCCACATGGAATAAAGCCGTTCTGCGCCTCCTCCTCCTTGTCCCCGCAGTGCTTCCTCGTCTCCTGCTGGCCGGCCGTGGTGGTGAGGGGTTGGTGATGGGATGCTCTACAGCTGCAGGAACTGGAGGCGATGGGGCTTCTGCTCTGGTGTCTGGGCACGGCGCCAGGTGGTGGCCTAAGCCGGCTGTGGCTCCGTGGTTTATTCTCTCGGCCGTCCGAGGTGGCGGGGGAGAGGACAAATCGGACTGCGTCAGGCTCGTCAGCCCCATCCCTTTCAAGCGCGACCATCGGTTTTCTTCTGCTCTTCTTGTGCCTCCTTTCCTCCTGGCCGGCCGTGGTGGCAGCGGGGGACGGGGGGACGGGTGGCACTCGCGGAGGTTTGGAGTTTGCAGATGGCCAGGGAGGCTTCGTCTGGGCCTCTGGGAGCCTTTGGAGTTTTCGCTCCCTGTGGCGTCTTCTGAGCAGCGGCCTCTAGTCACCGCCGCTATCCGAGGCTAGGAGGGTGGCCGCGCCGCGCTCGATGCTGTCAGTTGCTCGAGCTGTTCTCTCCTCTGCGTGAGGTTCTTCCCCAGCATTGGAGTGGCACCGAAGCCCCCCGCGCAACCAAGTGGTTTCGTCCCCGGTTGGAGCAGGGGTGGCGCCACCTCGATGCTGTTCGTCGGTGGCGGGCAGCAAGGACTTGGTTGCTTTTCTGCAATCCTTGTTAGGGTGTTTCGTGTTAAAGTGCAGGACCTCGATGTAATTTCCTTTTTCCTATTGTGTCCCTTTGTATTTGTACACCCTCCGCTGGAATGAAAACTCGTGGTCCTTTAGGGCCTTACCCGTTCAAAAAAAAAATAATGGTTCCGTCGTCGAGTGAGGCACGGGTTGCAGGTTCAGATTTCACATTGCATTGTATGCCCCTGCAAGAAGAGGACACCGCAGAACATATATATCCTGGTACAGTACTTTTTTGCTAGGGAAATATGCACACATGCAGCGTGGCCTTGGAGCTCAACAAACTTAATAAAGGACTTAAACATCGAAGGTAACTCAAGGAGTCGATAAACTGCAAACACATAATAGCATCTCTAGTCTAGTCGAGTCCTTAAACATACTGGACTGTAAAATAAGAATATAGTCCACTAAAAACCAAATTCACAGTTCAAAACGACGCGGCCCAGAATAGAACCCGTAAATATGAACTGGGAATTTGAAATTCAAACCACACGGATAAATTCGACGACGAACTAACGTATGAGCATGGTTCTTCACGGCATATTACACATAAATTACATGAAAGCAGAGATCAAAAGCTGCACGATTTACTACTGCGGGGCGTCGCCGCGTCCTAGACCAAAAATGAGCTCCTCGGCGTCGTCGAGAGCTGCAGGGGGCAACGGCCATGTGGCCACCGAGGACCTCACACGTCAGTGAGGTCGATGAGGTCGGCGAGCTCCAGCTTCACGACGGCGCCGTTGGTGGACGCACACGCCTCCTTCCTCTCCCTGGCCTCGCGGAGCCGGACGGGCGCGATGGCCCGACGCTGCTCCACGCGCTCGAGCTCGAGCTCCGCCGGGGCCGAGATCTCGGACTCGCGCGTCGCGAGCTCGTGGGCCATCTCCTCGTCGTCGTTGTCGTGGGTGTAATTGGCCGAGCCGACGACGCGCGCACGCGGAGGAGACGGCGAGCTAAAGCCGTCGGAGGAGGGAGGGGAGGGAGGAGCGGGGGCCCACGAGGATCCCAACCCTGGGCCAGCGTACATGCGAATCGACACAGCGGGCCACCCTCGCCTCCAGCCACCACACCGGCGCGTAGGCGCACAGGGACGACGACAGGGACTCAGTCACGGTTCACCCATTTGAGGGAGGCCCGCTTCTTCGCCCCCTTGGACCGCACGAACTTGGCTTGCGCGTCATCGGCGAGGCGGCGTGGAGGATGGTCGCCGCTGCCCCACCTCCGCACCTTCGTCCCCCAAGGCCGCTCCCCCAAGGCCGCATCGTCCGCTGCACGAAGACATCGGGCTCAATCTACTAGCGTGGTGCGCGCAATTGCTTGTTGGAGTTGGAGGCACTGGTTGGAGGGGCGGTGGCGACGCTAGGGTTGGGTGCGGGGACGAGTGAGGGTTTCAATCCGCACCCGTCTGAGCCGCTGGTATTTGTAGCGACCGTGTCGCGAGTAGAATGGGCCACTGTAAAATGTTTTATGGGTCAGACATGTTCACGGGCTTTGACCAGACTGACGCATCTCGACCTAATCCGTATACTCGTCAGAATTTTACAGTTGCAGCCCATTTAAGGACGACTAGAGATGCTCTAACAACAACATATTGTCAAACATTATTATTACACAAAGGGTTCACCGGACACCAGTTCATAGCTTAGCACATACGACATGGCGAATCACAGTAACGATACAATGATATCTTTGGGTCACAATAAGACGGAAGAACACATCACAGCTAAACTTAAAACTACGGCCACGGATGGATCATCACAGATACAATAACATGGGTTCATCAATCACCATAAGTTCATAAAGAATTCCTTGAGATCCTCGTCGCCGTCGGAGAAGTCGAGTTCTTTGAATGCCTCGTCTCGTGCTTCCTCGCACCATGCTCGGACCTGGGCCCTGTCAGCCAGGAAGTCTTCATCCACCTCGACGTAGCCTTGCTTGTTGTACTGGCTGCGGACCCAGGCCTGGTGTTTGAAGAACTTCTCTTCAATTTCAATGAAGACCCGTGCAGCGGCATAACTGTCAGACTCCTCCTCCGGGGAAGGCCACAGGTCACGGTCCAGGCGTCTCAGCTCCCTGACTTCAGGCCGGACGCGACGGTCATCTTCAACCTCCTGGGCGAGGATCCAAGCAACCTCCCTCTGCGGCAGCCGCGTCATCTTTTTCGCCGGAGTCTCCTCGCCTTTGGCCACCCCCGCCGCCTCCACCTGCCTTTTTTTCGTGCTGCGTGGCTCCGCCGCCCCATCTGCCTTCCTTTTCGGCTTCCGCGGATACTCCTCGCCCGCGGCCACCGATTCCTTGGCTGCAGTCTCATCCGCCTCCATGATGCGCCGATTGAACGAACCCTCCTCGCGGGCCATCTGCTGATCTGATCTTCTGCGCCTCGTCCCACTCACCACGCCGCGAGATTTGGGAAGAATCGGGGAGGCCTAGCTCTCGAATTGGGGAAGGAGGAGACGGTGTGGAGTGGAATTAGAGCGGGACTCGGAGTCCTATTTTTTCCTTTCTGGATTGGAATTTTAGATGCTGTTACCGAACCCGTCTCGGAGTTCATCTACAGCCCGGACTCCAAATCACCATTGGGCCTCATCCCACTGAAAACAAACGGAAACAAAAAAAAGGGGCAACTTTTCTTAGAAAAAGGGGCAAAAGTTTAATAAAATGGTAAAAAATCGAAGCAAACTAGAACACAAAACAAGAAAATCACACCCGCACAGCCAGTCTCACGAACTCTTTCGACACACAACAATCGCAAACCCTGACACTTGGACAATGCAACGGAACCCTCGACAAGAACGTCTAAACAAAAGGCAATGGGCAACACCAAAACCACGAAACGACGAGCCAAGAAACCGAAGATCATCCATCAATCAGCCGCGGACGACATTCCTATGGTGCCACTCTACTTGTCTTTGCACCCGAGTGACTCTCCTTCTGGATGGCGGTCCGAGAGAAATCGTCCACCTTCTTGCTTTTTCACTTGATTGGCGGCCCCGTTAGGAGGCGAGAATCGTCTTTGCCAGATCCTGGAATAGTAGTATCCAAACTGCTAAGCAAGTCGCAAAGCTCTTTTACAAATAGAGCAACAGGATTATGTGCCAGCAGGATTGGAATGGGCATAGAAGCCATATTCGATCGCTCAGCGAGCTCAAGTTCTCTAGCAAGTCCGCCTTCATATGCTCCACTACATAGACAAAGAAGGGCTCGCAAAAAGCTCCTCAAGCTCGGGCATGCTCAGCGGTAGATGGAACAGAGTCAGGGAAGGTGACAAACTATCCCCAACATGATAAGAGAAGTAGCCATATAACTCCGCTTCCTTGTCCTTCCCGGAGCTGACAACTACCTCACCAGAAGGACACAACGTAGTAGTGGTTTTCAACATAGTCAACAAAAGAAAGAGCTTGCTCAAATCAGCCTCCACCCGCTCCAGAAAGCTCCCAGCCTACACGATGTAGCCTTGCAGCTTCTCTGTTTGAGCAGCTAGAGTGGATTGTAGCACCACATCAGACAGAGGGTGTACCGATCTAGTAGGAGCACAAACGACCAACGACGAAGACCCACAATGAAGCACTAGCGGCATAGCAAGGCATGCTCGTGGGCTAAGAGGCGGCCAACTTCTTGTACCGTAACGGGACTCCCGGGCCTGATGCATACCAGGAAAACTAATTCCATATCCAAATGAGGGCTTTCAGTAGGAATATTAGGGTTTTGGGGAGATCTAATAGGAGGAGGCAATTGACTAAATATGTCAAGGAGGTGATGGTATTATTGGTCTGCAAAAGACATTCAACAAGAATTCTCTATTGAGGAACTAAACAGACTTACTAGGTGACAATGGTATACCCTACAGGTACTCGAGTTTGGCATATACGGTCTAGATATGGCAGAAGCCCACGGCGTTGCCAAGGCCCAATACAGAATTCGGGTGACCCACAGACTCTCCGATTGCTTGCGAAGCAAGAAGAAGCTTAAGATAGAAAGTTCAAAAGATGAACCATAATCTGTAACCGACTCGACCTGCTACCCAAGACCTAGCCTATCTATATAAAGGCTAGGAGGGGGCGGCGAGGAGGACAATCACAACCTTAGTTTCCACAACCCTCGCCAGATTGCGTCTACGCACTCCTGTAATCTTCGACTCCTTCGATAATTCCAAGAACAGACAAGCAGGAGTAGGGACCTCTACGAGGCCTGAACCTGGGTAAACCTTGCGTCCCTGTGTGCTTGTTTGCTAGCCGATTGATGCCTCCAGCGCTCCCTCCTTATCCAAAACCCAAGTCCATAACAATGGGCATTGACGAGTTGAACCCTCGTCAATTGCCGCCGTCTGTGGGAATTGCGAGTGCTGATGTCGCGGCTTCTTCGGCCCTGTTAACCACGATCTACAACTCTGCAACAGTGGAGATTCGCCAGCTCTTCGGCACTTTCGACTTCACCGTCCACACGCCGTCCACTCGCCCAGCTTTCGAGTATGTGGGCGATGGGATCAGCCTGATGATCGGGAGCTTCCGCTTCTAGGTCGGTCAACTGGGCACGCTTCGCATGCCCGACCAACCGACGACACCCGCGATTGCTCTAGCATCGTGGTTCCCGCCACCAATCGGCACCCTCAGCGAGCTCAACGACCCGACAACAGCTGGGAGCACGGACAACGACAGCAGTCGCGGATCTGATTTGGGTGACCTAGACACAGAAGATGGAGCCTACGGCTCCGGATCTGAAAGTTGTGGGAGCAACAACTTCCCCAATCACTTCATGTGCGTCGTCATCAATGCAGGCGATACCGGCGTCAATCGCAAAAACGCTGGCACCGGATCTGGCACCGGACCGCCCAACGACAGTATACCCAACGGTGGCCCCACCAATGGCGTGCCCACCAATAACGGGACAGGAGGAGAACCGTCGCTCACGGCGAATGAGAACATCGGAGAGCACATGATGATCAAGCTCAACGACAACGAGTGGGCCCGCTGTCGAGAAGCTCTACGGGGCAATCCTCTACCCCCACCACCTCGCAGGACATGCTGATGGGCTACCATTGGCTGCTAAAGGAAGAATTCAAGCGCCAACAGCAAGTAATCGCACAACTCGAGGCGCGCAGAAAGGCGGCAGACGAGTCGAGCCTTCGGCGAGCTGGGCTCTCCTCCCACGGAGGATCCTCTTCCAAAGGCAACGAGTACCTAGCCAACAAAAGGAAATCTCGACTGGCCCACCTCACCCAGCAAGAGCGCGTAGAAGCCGCGAAAGTCCTCGACTTCAGCTCCATAACGGTGGATACGCGGGGCAACATGCTCCCGAAGATGCCGCAAGCTACGGTGACAACGGCCACCATGTACCTCAACAACTAGCCACCGGCTGGAGACCCATGAGCTGCCATGCACCGATCTACGATCGCGGGCCTGGGGCTAATCGAGGTCGCCCTCGACAAAGAACCAACACCAAAGCCGAAGAAAATCAAGGCTCTGGACAAATACTACTACTCGTACTCTCACGGCGGCATGACCACGATTACGACGTGCGTGATGACATCGGAAGGCGTGCTCGTTCGACTGACTCGGAAGAAGACGAGACTGAGCTCTGCGGTGCCAGATGCTTCAGTAGGGCCATCAGGCAGAAGCGAATGCCTAAGGGGTTCAAACTCCCGACAGAGAACCCAAAATTTGGCGGCCTACAGGACCCGAAAATCTGGTTGGAGGACCACATCTCCTCCGTCAAGCTGCATGGAGGGAGTCGAAGCACGGCCATGCAATGCCTACAGCTGCAGCAGTAGGGCGCCGTTCGCGCATGGCTCAACAACCTCTCGCGCAGATCCATTCACAACTGGGAAGAGCTGGTCTACAGTTTCGTGCGCAACTTCAATGGCACTTACAAAAGACCCGCATCAATTGAAGAACTGAGAAGCTGCCAGCAAGGTCCGGCGAGTCGCTGCGCTCGTACATCCAGAGATGGTCCATCATCAAGAACTCCGCAGAAAACATCTCGGAGGACCACGCAATCGACGAGTTCAACGGCGGTGTTCGCCGTATAGAGATCAGGGAGGAGCTGGGACGCTCGAAGCCCAAAACGATCGACCACCTGATGGAAATCGTGAATCGGTGGGCGGATGGAGAAGATTCGGTGAAAAAACGCACCTACTCCGGCGATGACGACGACCTTGGGCGCAGACACGATCGCCGAGGCAAACGTCGAATGCGTGTCTATGAGAACCGTGACGAAGTCAATATGGTCGCAGCCGGCTATGCCGACAAACGCGACGATAACCGCAACAACGGATATCACAGTGGTGGATACCGCGACAGCGGAAAAACCACACATGTGTGGCAGCGCTGCACTCGCGAAGAGGCACCCGCAACATCCATCCAGGACAAACTATCTGGACCATGTAACGTGCACTTCTACATCGACAAGCACGACGGCAAGAAAAAACCCAGCCACCTTCTCAAGGATTACCGCGAGTTCCTCAAACTCCACGAGGGCCTGGCCCAGATGAATCGCGACACGATCAACAGGGGCTATGGAGCTTCTGTGGCATCCCGCTAAAACCACTACTAGAAAATCGCTGTGTTTTTGTGCATTGCATCATCATGACCGCATGCTCATGTCATCATGCCACATTGCATTTGAGCATCGTCATGTCATCATGCATTTGTTTGTCTAAAACTATATTCTAAAAGCCTAGTTTGTTTTCTAAATATTCCCCGTCTTAATTTCAAATCAAAACTCCGTTCTTTTCCGGGTCTTTTATTTGTCTAAAAACTATTTACAAAAGTCTATTTTAAATTAAAATAAAAGTTTATATTATTTTTGGGAGGCAGCCCGCCAGGCCCGAAAGCCCGTCCGGCCACCTCCAAACCCTAAATCTAGTCCCACCCAAACCCTACCACCCCGCCAGCCACCCCCTCAGCCGCCGCCACTCTCTCTCTCTCTCTCTCTCTCTCTCTCTCTCTCTCTCTCTCTCTCTCTCCCACCCACCTGGCCCGCCACCTGGCACACCTCCACCTCACTCCACCCAATCTTTGCCCGCCACCTCATCCCACCTGCCACCGACCGTCACCCGTGACGCTTCCTCAAGACCACGCCAGACGCACGCGTAGACACGCTCCCGCTCGCCCTGCCCAAATCCCGCCACCACACGCCACCTACCGCCTACCCCATCGCTCCTGGCCCCACCACCACGCCTCGACCCGACACGCCTCTCCTCCCCACGTTCCTCTCCCCACACCGGTCCTCTCCCCAGACCGACGCTGCCGCTCCCCGCCTTCTCCTGCCCGTCGCCCTCTCCTTCCCACCAACCACCGCCACCGCCACGGTCCATGCCTCCAGCGCCCCTGCAAGCACGATGCCCCGTGTCGTCGGGCCTGAGCTCGCAGGCCTCCCCCAAGCGTCGCGCCGTCCTCCTCTTCTCCTCCGCTGGCCTCCTCCGTCCGGGCCCCGAGCTGGCCGTGACCCCCGTCCCCCTGCGTCGGTCGCCGCCTCACCTCGCCCTACTTCGGGCCCCAGTCCGCCGCACCTCGCCCTTCCTCGGGCCCCAGTCCGCCGCACCTCGCCTCGGCAGCCGCCCGAGCCTGCCTCTCCTCCTCGAGCTCCCTCACCGGGCCAGACCTCCTCTGCCTCCGCTCGCCCGCCTCCTTCCTCCGGCCTCCTCCCTCCTCCTCCCGAGCTCGTCCTCCATGCCAGCGAGCCCGCCTTCCTGCGCAACCTCTCTGTCCCGAGCATCTCCGGCCCTGCGCGCGTGTACAGCCTCGACCCGACCATGACCGTTCTGTTAATAATATGTGGTGTCAGTGGTGTTTTTGAGTTGGGGTTTGTAGTGTTCAGAGGTGGTGATTTTGCGATTGCGAGAAGATGTGGTGATGCTGACTCAGTGGTTTGAGACCCTCGCATTGGGAAAGATTGACAAGACCTTCGACAAGGTTTCGGTACCCACGAGTAGGCGAGAAAACCATGCCGAGAACCCACGGTACCCGAAGACAGAACCCGGCGCTGCTCCAAGATTTCCTTCCCGGAGTTGATGACCCGATGACGCCAAGATCTACATCACGGATCCACCAGGCGAGACCTCGAAGGCCATCGACGCGTGAAGATGTACCCTCGGAATTCCGAGGAGGTCGGCAAGAACTCCTACACGGATGCCAAGACCCGGATCCGAAGACCGCCAAGATCACCACGGAATGGCAAGCTCTCCATCCCGGATACGCCAAGTACTTCCTCGAGGACGCCAAGTTCTTCACCCCGAACGCCAAGACCGACACCGACCAGGGTGAACCCGATGATCCTCCGATGCGAAACCAAGTCCTTCGACAACCTCCGTTGTCCGAGAACGTTCCCGCCGAGACCGATCCCCGTCGAACCCTGTCGAACCTCGAACCCTCGGAACCCAAGATCTTCCGAACCCAGATGTGTGAACCTTTTCCCGAGCCCCTATTTTATAAATGCTATATATAAAACTTGTTGCATATTAATTGTTCACGCATGCATACATGTTTGTGGTTTGGGGGCATTATGCCGATTCACCTCATAATTAAATATGGAGTCTATATGTGGGATATCTTCGTCTTATTCCGGACTCCATTTAAATTGGTGTAGCGAACCGACGCCATGTTTTGCCTTGTTAAGACAACATTTAAATTGCGGGGGTTCTAAATAACTTGAACCGTGTAATTAATTGTCGGGACCCCAGTTCCGCTTAATATTGCCTAATTGCACCGCATCTGCATCATATCACAAGCATGCCGGATCTTTTGCCGTGGTATTAAATATTGCATCCGGTGTTTCTTCTAGTGTTTGCTTCTTCGCGGACTAGGCCGATGAGTGGATGCGAGTATCGACAAGTTCTCTGGATATGATCCGTCGGCAGTGTTTCCCAGGCGAGCATCTCTCCCCTTCTACCTATTTTACATTTATAGTCTTTATTTCCTCCTGTTGATCTATTGCTATCCGTGTCGCGATGCTTTAGTTTCCGTGCACCAGTTATATCCCGTGCAGCCTCTATATTGCCTTGGACACCTCCTATTACCTGTGTTTGGTAGATAGCTGGCCTTGCGAGTCGTAGTTGCTTGCTCAGGTGCGATCTCGTGTTGTCGAGTACCACAGTTGTTGGTATGCTGGCAGATGTTTATTGGTGGAGATGCTTAATGGTGGAGTTGATCATGTCTTTAATTACAACTATTAAAATGCTAGATATAACTAATGCAGAGGCATCGGTGGGCAATAGATATTATTTGGTTCTTCCACGCTCACTTGTGTCCCGTAGGACCCCGAGTACTTGATACCTGTTCCTTGACTATTCGCACTATCCACATCCGGGAGGCCTTATGGACCCCCCTGAGCCAGAGCTTGATTCATTTCTATTTTGTGGGGCCACAAAGTAGTTTGGGGCTTTATTACTATCATGTACTTATGCCATGCTTTACTGCTTTATTTACGATTGTGCGTGGAGCACCTGTGCTATTTTGGATCGCGGCACGATTTCACGGTATCGACAAGCCCAGTCACACTTTCGGGTTCCCAGTCGTTTACAACCGTTCTTGCAAACCCTGGGTCCGTTCCGGAGCTGACCAACTTTGTTGCGGGTAGCTTAGTGGGGTGGCCCCCTGAAATATTTTATGAATCCTGTGATCGCTTTGTCGTGAAAGCCTCGTTGGGTTTTGAGTTGGTTTTTCCGAGGTTGATCGAGTGTGTGTTGCTATTTGTGCACCCCTGCAGGGTAAAACTTTCTGAAAGCCGTGTCCATGGTTATGGACGACTTGGAGCATAGTATCTCGATCATAGACAAGCATAACTAAAGTAGTGCTATAAATTTGACTTAATATATATGACTAGTAATCATCTTCACTATAATGGAATGGATATTAAAAATGCCAACCACTGGTGGACCTGGGTTGTTTGTTATATGTGCCTAGTAAGTATTGCAACTCCAATGGAATGTGATAAAAGTGCCAACAACTGCTGGGTTTTGGGATTCCTCAGGACAATTATATCTGACTAGTAAATGTTCCAACTACAACGGAATGGTGATTAAAACTGCCCACTACTTATGCTATCAGGATGACTCCTGCTATCTATATCTGATTAGTAATAGCTGCAACTATAACAGAATGAGTAAAATTGCCAACGGTGTGAGTTCCTTGGTCCGACTTCCTTGTTTGGTCTCGAGGGGGAAATACCAGGACGGGTTTGTTTGGTGTTAGCTTCAGGTTGGATCCGAATAGGTCTTTCTTATCCCTCTCTGATAACCGTCAGTTGTATCGAGTCTCTATAGGTTGTTTAGTGCCGCTGCGCTGCCGCTTCAGCCCACCATACCTATGTAGGCGAGAGCCGCTGAATTCTAGCCTCGCCGTGTACTGGCCTCAGTACTGACACTCCTCTTTTTTCCTTTGCCCTTTGTTGGCACCCCTTTTGTTTTAGCAGGTTTGAGATCGACGTCGTTAGCAGGGTTACCCTTCCGGCTTGGCCTGGGCAGGGTTATGGACGCCATTGGTTATTCTTCAGGGCTCTTAGCCTCATTTGCATCTTGTCCGTAGTCGGACGCTGTATCGATTTCCAGGTGATTTGGATCTTTGTATTGTATATCTGTATTATTGACTCGTTGAGTCGCTATTGTATATATCTGTTCTGTGGGTCCCATCGAGGACTATTGTGTAATGGTATTACTTCGTTTTCCACCCGCACGAAAGTGCCTGGTGGGCGTCCTTGAATCGTTTCTATGCGGGTTTGGCGGAAAGTGCTAAAAATTGCATAGGGCCGATTTGAGGGTGTTACAGAGTGGTATCAGAGCTCAGCAGTTGCGATACCCCACAAGTCCAGCCTGTAGGATAACCTAGCTAACGGCCAAAGTAGAGTGTCAAAATTATTTTGGAAAATCGGTTGGATAGATCTGATTAGGTCTGCTTTTACTCCTTATCTCTCTGCTATTCTCCTCTTACCTCTGCGTGTTTTGAATCCGCTCTCTTCTCTTTCTTCGAGTCCAGGAATTCTCGTGGTTGGGTTTTCCATCGTACCTTCAGGGTTTCGCTTCCTCTTTTGGTAACGGTGTTTCTACATCCGGTCTTCGTGCTATCTGAGGAATCCTTTATCTGTGGTACCATTCGTTGTTCCTTGTTTGTGCCTTCCGGTGTTTTCTGACACGACGACATCAGCTACGCCAGATCCGATGCACAGTCTGCATCCCTCCTTGTTCCCGAACCTTGGTTGTTCAGATCTTCAGTCTAATTCCGAGGATTGGTTGCATAATTATCCTATTCATGTGCAGAGTAATGGTTTGGGTGCGCGATGGACTGATCACCATCCGACTACTCTTATCATTTGCTTCTGTACATCGAATCGGTGAATCAAGCAATTTTACTCCGTCCACGGAAGCTAGAGGTGGCTTTATTTGTTGATAGCTCTATCTTCGCCCTTTGTTTCCCGGAGTGTCCTCTCGACGATCATGGACAACGACCTCTTGTTAGTGGTGTCGCGAGGATCTACATGAAGCGTGAAGATTCAGGTCGCCGACCTTCTTCCTGGTACCATGAGGCGGATCTCGAGGGCGAGATCCATTGTTAGTGGTGTCGAATTGTGGCATCCCGCTAAAACCACTACTAGAAAATCGCTGTGTTTTTGTGCATTGCATCATCGTGACCGCATGCTCATGTCATCATGCCACATTGCATTTGAGCATCGTCATGTCATCATGCATTTGTTTGTCTAAAACTATATTCTAAAAGCCTAGTTTGTTTTCTAAATATTCCCCGTCTTAATTTCAAATCAAAACTCCGTTCTTTTCCGGGTCTTTTATTTGTCTAAAAACTATTTACAAAAGTCTATTTTAAATTAAAATAAAAGTTTATATTATTTTAGGGAGGCAGCCCGAAAGCCCGGCCGGCCACCTCCAAACCCTAAATCTAGTCCCACCCAAACCCTACCACCCCGCCAGCCACCCCCTCAGCCGCCGCCACTCTCTCTCTTCCTCTCTCTCCCACCCACCTGTCCCGCCACCTGGCACACATCCACCTCACTCCACCCAATCTTTGCCCGCTACCTCATCCCACCTGCCACCGATCGATCGCCCCCTACACGCTTCCCCGCACCACGATGCACGCACGCGCGGACACGCTCCCGCTCGCCCAAATCCCGCCACCACACGCCACCTACCGCCTACCCCATCGCTCCTGGCCCCACCACCACGCCCCTACCCGACACGCCTCTCCTCCCCATGTTCCTCTCCCCGCACCGGTCCTCTCCCCAGACCGACGCCGCCGCTCCCTGCCTTCTCCTTCCTGTCGCCCCTCTCCTTCCCACCAACCACCGCCACCGCCACAGCTCAATCCCGCCGCCCTTCCGCTCGCCGGGCTGCCGTCTTCTCAACCGGCGCTCCCGCAGCCTCCCGCCGTCCATGCCTCCTGTGCCCCTACAAGCACGACGCCCCGCGTCGTCGGGACCGAGCTCGCCGGCCTCCCCCAAGTGTCGCGCCGTCCTCCTCTTCCCTTCCGCCGGCCTCCTCCGTCTGGTCCCCGAGCTGGCCGCGACCCCCGTCCCCCTGTGTCGGTCGCTGCCTCACCTCGTCCTACTCCGACGCGCCCTTCCTCGGGCCCCGGTCCGCCGCTCCTCGCCTCGACGGCCACCGCCCCGAGCTCGTCTCCCTCCTTGAGCTCCCTGCTGCCGGCCGCACCCTCCTCTGCCTCCGCTCGCCCGCCTCCTTCCTCCGGCCTCCCCCTCCTCCTCCCGAGCTCGTCCTCCGCGCCGGCGAGCCCGCCTTCCTGCGCATCCTCTCTGTCCCGAGCATCTTCGGCCCCGCGCGCGTGTACAGCCTCGACCCGACCATGACCGTTCTGTTAGTAATATGTGGTGTCAGTGGTGTTTTTGAGTTGGGGTTTGTAGTGTTCAGAGGTGGTGATTTTGCGGTTGCGAGAAGATGTGGTGAAGCTGACTCAGTGGTTTGAGACCCTCGCGTTGGGAAAGATTGATAAGATCTTCGACAAGATTTTGGTACCCACAAGTAGTCGAGAAAACCATGCCGAGAACCCACGGTACCCGAAGACCGAACCCGGCGCCGCTCCAAGATCTCCTTCCCGGAGTTGATGACCCGATGACGCCAAGATCTACATCTAGGATCCGCCAGGCGAGACCTCGAAGGCCATCGATGCATGAAGATGTACCCTCGGAATTCCGAGGAGGTCGGCAAGAACTCCTACACGGACGCCAAGACCCGGATCCGAAGACCGCCAAGATCGCCACGGGCGGCAAGCTCTCCATCCCGGATACGCCAAGTACTTCCTCGAGGACGCCAAGTTCTTCACCCCGAACGCCAAGACCGGCACCGACCAGGGCGAACCCGATGATCCTCCGACGCCAAACCAAGTCCTTCGACAACCTCCGTTGTCTAAGAACGTTCCCGCCGAGACCGATCCCCGTCGAACCCTGTCGAACCCCGAACCCCCGGAACCCAAGATCTTCCGAACCCAGATGTGTGAACCTTTTCCCGAGCCCCTATTTTATAAATGCTATATATAAAACTTGTTGCATATTAATTGTTCACGCATGCATACATGTCTGTGGTTTGGGGGCATTATGCTGATTCACCTCATAATTAAATATGGAGTCTATATGTGGGATATCTTTGTCTTATTTCGGACTCCATTTAAATTGGTGTAGCGAACCGACGCCATGTTTTGCCTTGTTAAGACAACATTTAAATTGCGGGGATTCTAAATAACTTGAACCTTGTAATTAATTGTCGGGACCCCGGTTCCGCTTAATATTGTCGAATTGCACCGCATCTGCATCATATCATAAGCATGCCGGATCTTTTGTCGTGGTATTAAATATTGCATCCGGTGTTTCTTCTAGTGTTTGCTTCTTCACGGACTAGGCCGATGAGTGGATGCGAGTATCGACAAGTTCTCCGGATATGATCCGTCGACAGTGTTTCCCAGGCGAGCACCTCTCCCCTTCTACCTATTTTGCATTTATAGTCTTTATTTCCTCCTGTTGATCTATTGGTATCCGTGTCGTGATGCTTTAGTTTCCGTGCACCAGTTATATCCCGTGCAGCCTCTATATTGCCTTGGACACCTCCTATTACCTGTGTTTGGTAGATAGCTGGCCTTGCGAGTCGTAGTTGCTTGCTCAGGTGCGATCTCGTGTTGTTGAGTACCACAGTTGTTGGTATGCTGGCAGATGTTTATTGGTGGAGATGCTTAATGGTGGAGTTGATCATGTCTTTAATTACAACTATTAAAATGCTAGATATAACTAATGCAGAGGCATCGGTGGGCAATAGATGTTATTTGGTTCTTCCACGCTCACTTGTGTCCCGTAGGACCCCGAGTACTTGATACCTGTTCCTTGACTATTCGCACTATCCACATCCGGGAGGCCTTATGGACCCCCCTGAGCTAGAGATTGATTCATTTCTATTTCTTGGGGCCACAAAGTAGTTTGGGGCTTTATTACTATCCTGTACTTATGCCATGCTTTACTGCTTTATTTATGATTGTGCGTGGATCACCTGTGCCGTTTTGGATCGCGGCACGATTTCGCGGTATCGACAAGCCCAGTCACACTTTCGGGTTCCCAGTCATTTACAGCCGTTCTTGCAAACCCTGGGTTCGTTCCGGAGCCGGCCAACTTTCTTTGCGGGTAGCTTAGTGGGGTGGCCCCCTGAAATATTTTATGAATCCTGTGATCGCTTTGTCGTGAAAGCCTCGTTGGGTTTTGAGTTGGTTTTTCCGAGGTTGATCGAGTGTGTGTTGCTATTTGTGCACCCCTGCTGGGTAAAACTTTCTGAAAGCTGTGTCCGTGGTTATGGATGACTTGGAGCACAGTATCTCGATCATAGACAAGCATAACTAAAGTAGTGCTATAAATTTGACTTAATATATATGACTAGTAATCAGCTTCACTATAATGGAATGGATATTAAAAATGCCAAACACTGGTGGACCTGGGTTGTTTGTTATATCTGCCTAGTAAGTATTGCAACTCCAATGGTATGTGATAAAAGTGCCAACAACTGCTGGGTTTTGGGATTCCTCAGGACAATTATATCTGACTAGTAAATGTTCCAACTACAACGGAATGGTGATTAAAACTGCCCACTACTTATGCTATCAGGATGACTCCTGCTATCTATATCTGATTAGTAATAGATGCAACTATAACGGAATGAGTAAAATTGCCAACGATGTGAGTTCCTTGGTCCGACTTCCTCGTTTGGTCTCGAGGGGGAAATACCAGGACGGGTTTGTTTGGTGTTAGCTTCAGGTTGGATCCGAATAGGTCTTTCTTATCCCTCTCTGATAACCGTCAGTTGTATCGAGTCTCTATAGGTTGTTTAGTGCCGCTGCGCTGCCGCTTGAGCCCACCATACCTATGTAGGCGAGAGCCGCCGAATTCTAGCCTCGCTGTCTTGGCCTCGATCGACGCTCCTCTTTTTCCTTTGCCCTTTGTCGGCACCCCTTTTGTTTTAGCAGGTTTAAGTTCGACGTCGTTAGCAGGGTTACCCTTCCGGCTTGGCCTGGGCAGGGTTATGGACGCCATTGTTTATTTTTCAGGGCTCTTAGCCCCATTTGCTTCTTGTCCATACTCGGACGCTGTACCGCTTTCAAGGTGATTTGGATCTTTGTACTATATATCTGTATTCTTGACTCGTTGAGTCGTTGTTGTATATATATCTGTTCTGTGGGTCCCATCGAGGACTGTTGTGTAATGGTATTACTTCATTTTCCACCCGCACGAAAGTGCCTGGTGGGCATCCTTGAATCGTTTCTATGCGGGTTTGGCGGAAAGGGCTAAAACTTGCATAGGGCCGATCCGAGGGTGTTACAGCTTCTCCAGGCGCTGTGGCACATGGAGCTCCTCCACCACCGCCCGGACCACCACCACCCGCGGTCGCGCCAGTCCAGCATCATGGAGGCGAGCCATACGCGCGAGCCGTGGGGAACATGGGGATGATCCAAAAAGGGTGTCCCTCAAATCGAGTGCACAAGGCCATCACTCGCCAAGTCAATCTGGCGATAAACTCTCCACCTTCCACCACTGAGTACCTCAGTGGAAGCGAGTCCTGCATCACCTTCGACAAGCACGACCAGCCGCGCCAAGTTCCTCATCCAGGCCACTATCCCCTCGTACTCGAGGCGCAGATCGGGGCTTCGATATGGCTCACGTCTTCATGGACAGCGGGAGCAGCATCAACCTCATGTTCGCGAGTACCTTGCGTGTGATGAGGATCCTCCTGACTTGTCTGGAAGTTTGAGACACGACATTCCATGGCATCATCCCAGGGAAGGGCGTATATCCCCTGGGAAGAATCAACCTCGATGTCATCTTTGGCACACCGCAAAACTTTTGGCGAGAGCACATCGACTTTGAAGTCGTCGACTGGCCCTCACAATACCACTGCATCCTCGGACGTGTCATGTTCGCTAGGTTCATGGCCGTGTCGCACTACGCCTACCTGCATATGAAAATGCCAGGTCCAAACGGCATCATCACAATCAATGGAAGCTTCGAGAGGTCCGATAGCTGTGATAGGGAATTCAACAGAATCTCGTAGTCCTTCGGTATGCAGGAGGAACTCACAAGATTGAAGGAGTCAACAGACAACAATCTGCCTCCCCTGAGCAGGCCAAGTTCACCCGACATGTCCTTCGACTCGTCGGTGCACACGTAGAAAGTCTAGGTCTACCCACAGACCCGACCAAGACGACCCTCATTGCCAACAACTTGAGTTCTGCATAGGAACTCGCGCTCGTCGAATTCCTCCATGAGCACTAGGAAATCTTCGCCTGGTGTCCAGTGGACATGCCAGGGGTTCCTAGGGAATTTGCCGAGCACTCACTCAACGTGAATCCAGACACAAGGCCAGTCAAGAAGACAATACGACGACTGTCTGAACCAAGAGCAAAAGCAGTCGGAATGGAGATCAACAGACTCCTCGACGCAAAGTTCATACGTGAAATCAAGGAAAGCACCTGGCTCGCTAACACAGTGCTTGTGCCTAAAAAGACACGGATATCCTGCGGATGTGCGTGGCCTTCACCTCCTTGAATAAGCACTGCCCAAAGGATCACTTCCCGTTGCCACAAATTGACCAAATCATTGATTCCACCACGGGATGTGAGCGCCTCTGCTTCCTCGTCACCTACTCAGGCTACAATCAGATTCGAATGAAGGAGGAAGACCAGGAGAAACGACGTTTACAAAGCTCTTCGGTGAGTTCTGCTACAACACGATGCCCTTCGGGCTAAAAAACATAGGAGCGACCTATCAGTGGTGCATGCAGACTTGCCTCAAAAACCAACTTGGTCGCAACATCCAAGTCTACATTAACGACATCATCATCAAAACCAAAGAGGAAGCCACGTTAATCGACGATCTCTGCGGGACCTTCGCTAACCTCGACCGCTACCGAATCAAGCTCAATCCAGACAAATGCGCCTTCGGCGTGCCATCTGGGCAATTACTCGGGTATCTCATCTCCACGAGGGGGATTGAGGCAAACCCGAAGAAAATAAAGGTCATACTGGCCATGGAGAAGCCGAGGAACGTAAAAGGCGTCCAGCAACTAGCTGGGTGAATCGCGGCGCTCAGTCGATTCATCAGTCAAATGGGCGAAAAGGTGCTGCCCTTCTACCAACTCCTCCGCAAGGCTGACAAGTTCGAGTGGACAGACGAGGCGCAAGAAGCATTCGACGACCTTAAGCGTCTACTATCCACCTCGCCAGTACTGGTGACACCTCGCGAAAAGGAACCACTACTGCTCTACATCTCCGCCACCAACCAGGTGGTCAGCATGGTGCTCGTGGTGGAACGAGCCGAAGAAAATAAGGTCCACGAGGTCCAGCGCCCAGTATACTACCTCAGGGAGGTACTCACGCTAACAAAGCAGCAATACCCGCACTACCAGAAGCTAGCCTATGGCGTCTTCATGACAGCCAGGCGACTACGCCACTACTTCCAGGAGCACCCAATCGTGGTGGTAAACGATGCCCCGCTCGGGCATATACTCAATAATCCTGACACCACCGGACGAGTCGCGCTCTGGGGAATCGAACTGTCTCCACGAGACATCACATACGAGAAGCGCGACGCGATCAAGTCGCAAGTTCTCCCGGACTTTCTCATGCACTGGATGGAGAACCAGATCCCCGACAAGCCAGATATGTCCTATCTTTGGACAATGCACTTCGACGGGTCCAAGCGAAAGGATGGAGCTGGCGCAGGTGTCATACTGACATCGCCCCAAGGAGAAAAGTTGAAATACATTCTGCGAATGCAGTTCATTGCCTCCAATAATGAAGCCGAGTACGAGGCCTTAATCCATGGGATGCGGATGGCGAAAGCCTGTGGCGCCAAGAGGCTCATCATCTACGGCGACTCCAAGTTGGTGGTGAACCAAATGATGCACAAGTGCGACGCACTGAGTGACAACATGATCGCCTATCGTGACCTCTACGACACACTCGAGGGAGACTTTGATGGTTGCGAGCTGATACATTGCAAATGTATCTATGATTTTGGATGTTCCATGCTTGGTTTTATCCAATTTCTTGTGTTTTGTTCCAACTTTGGAGTACTTTTCATATGATTTCTTGGACTAACCTATTAACAAGAGCCATAGTGCCAGCTGCCTGTTTTCTGCTGTTTTTGGTTCCAGGAAAGTCAGAAAATGAATATTCTCGGAATTGGACGGGACAAAAACCAAAGTGCTTATTTTTCCGGAAGTCATGAGATGCCAGAGTACAAGACAGAGAGGGGCCAGGGGGCCACCACACCACCTGGCCGCGTGGCCCAGCCTGGCCCGCGCCAGGGGGTGGTGAGGCCAGCCCTGGCACCCCCTTGGCCTCCCCTTCCGACTATAAGATGCCCTCGGGACGTAAACCCTAAGTACCGGATCAAAAATCCACGAAAGAGTCTGTAGCCGCCGTCATCTCCATCCCTAGATCGGGAGGGATCTGAAGTTCTTCCCGGCACCCTGCCGGAGAGGGGAATTCACCCTGGAGGCCTTCTTCATCACCATGCAAGCCTCCGGTGTGATGCATGAGTAGTTCATCCTTGGATTACGGATCCATGTAGTAGCTAGATGGCTGGTTCTCCTCCTTTGTTCTTTCATGTCTAGATCTTGTGAGCTCTGTTCATGATCAAGATCATCTATTTGTAATTCTGCATGTTGTGTTTGCGGGGATCTGATGGATATTGAGATACTATTTCAGATTGATTATTGATTCTATCATGTCTTTGTTATTTGTGATCTTGCATGCTTTCCGTTGTTAGTAGCTATCTTGGCCAAGTAGATGCTAGCAACTCCAAGAGTTAGTATTTATGCTCGATAGTGGGTTGATGCCTCCGTAACTGGGAAGTGATGAAATCTCTAAGGTACTGTATGTGCTGTTGCTACTAGGGAGAAAACAACAATCCTTTGTTCATAGAACAATCGTATTGTTTACTTTACACACAATTCATAAAGCAATAATCTGTTGCTTGCAACTTAATACTGGAGGGGGTTCGGATGATAACCTGAAGGTGGATTATTAGTCATAGATGCAGTTGGATGGCGGTCTATGTATAATGTTGTAATGCCCAATCAAGTCTCAAAGGAGTCAAGATGATTAGTATATGCATGTATTGCTTTCTCGATGTTTGTCAATTGCCCTGCTGTAATTTGTTCACCCAGCATGTTATCTATCTAAGGAGAGCCACCTCTAGTGAACTATGGATCCCGGTCCTTATCTTTTACATACAATCTATAAACTGTTTACTGTTTTGTGTTTACTTTCTGCAAACTTTTACTTCTTTCCATTCGATACGTTTAATCCTTTGTTTTCCGCAAAACACGGTGAGATTGACAACCTCATCGCAAGTTGGGGACAAAGTTCGGTGGTTGTGTTGTGCAGGTCTCCATGTTGCTACTAGCACCGGTAGTGCGCCCTGCCAAAGCTTAGCTAGTAACACCTTTGGGGTGTTTCCTTGCTCCTACTGGTTCGATTAAACCTTGGTTTCATAACTGAGGGAAACTTGCTGCTGTGCTCATCATACCTCCTCTTGGGGTTCCCAACGAGCTCTACATCAACACTGCACCAACACTTTTCTGGGCTTCATACACAAAGCCATCAAGCATTTTTCTGGCGTTGTTGCCGGGGAGTCAAGGACATCTTCACAAGGGAGTCCCTCATAACCAATATCTTTACTTTGTTATTTTTGGTTTGCTTAGTTTATTTTTGCTTTGTTTGCTTGTTTCTTTATCAAAAATACAAAAAAAGTTCCTACTATAGTTGTTATTTTCGTTGGTTTGTTATTGTCTTGCTTTATCATGCTTTCTATCAATGGTTGGTTTCTTTAAAACTGAATCTTATTGGCAAGGTGGGTTCATGGAAGAACAAAAATATTATTATAAGGAACACCGCTTGTCACAAAAAGCGAAACACTTATGGGAACAAATTGATAAATTGTATACCATTGCTATAAAAGTGTGCTCTACTTATAATGTTACTTATTGCTTTGATAAATCTTGTTGCTGTAGGAGGTATAAACACCTCCCTTTTCAATGTGAGTATAGTGATAATGTTACCATATCTTCTTATGTTAAAGGAAATTATGACTTTTATGATGTGGAACAGATTGAAGAATTTATTGCTTGGAAGGGTGCATTTGAACTTGCTAGTTTGCTTGAAAATACTGATGATTCACCTTATAAATATGAGGTCTATGATATAATTAAATTTTGCTTTGATAATTACAAGGTAGAAAATGGCTATATTCTTGAATATCTTAATAGATGCTCTCCACCAATGAAAGAGACTAATGCCTTTCAAGAGCCTATGGAAGAAGAAATTGCTGAAACTGGAAGCTCATTGGATGAAAAAGAGGAGGAGAGTAATGATCGAGAGGTGGAAGAATGGATCTATCCATCCCTACCTTCTAATGAGAGTAACTCTTTACCCCTTACATTATTTGGTTGTCCCCCATGCTTACAAAAGGAGGACGAATGTCATGTTCTCGAGGATTCTTTTGAAAATGTTTATAATAAAGCTCTAGTGTTTGTAGATCATGAAAAGCATGCTTTATGTGATAGTTATATTGTTGAGTTTATCCATGAGGCTACTGACAATTATTATGAGAGAGGAAAATATGGTTGTAGAAGTTTTCATGGTACTGAAACACCTCTCTATGTGCTGAAAGTTTTGAAGTTACTCTTGTTTTATCTCCCAATGCCTGTCACTTTGTTCTTTGTGAATTTATTTGCATACAACATTCCTATGCATAGGAAGTGGGTGAGACTTAAATGTGTTTTGAATTTGCTTCTTGATGCCCTCTTTTACTTCAATTCATATTTCTTATGTGAGCATCTTCTCAAACTATCATGCCTAACTTAAAGGCGTTAAAGAAAAGTACTTATTGAGAGATAACCCAAAAGTTTTAGATGAGTCTTGGAAGTTATTACTTCAGTAATAACCGCTCCTTATCCTTTTTATTTGCTTTTTGTGCCAAGATTAACCTCTAATGAGAGAGAAGTAATGATTGGGAAAATTGCTGTCCCAAAATAGATTTCTGTGCTTCACCGTAAAAATTCGTGTAACATCTCTGAACGTCTTTTTGAGGCGTAAATCTTTGTTCTTCTGCCCCAGGTTTTTATCTAACTTTCGTTAGTTCAACACTTTTTGATTTGAGCAACAGAAGGTCTTATAAAAAATTCGTCTTTACCTGCTGGTCTGTTTTGACAGATTTCTGCCATTTTCTGCATTTGCTTCTTGTTGGTTCCTTTTTGAGTTCTTTTGGGGAATTGAGATTTTTGAGGGAATTTCCACAGTAGCTAGTGTTCTAATGGAAGTTTATTTGGTGTTAGAACTGAACCTTAATACTTATTTATCTTGAGTGCACTAATGTTGCTAATAAAGATTGTGTGAAGTTTTGTATGAAGGAAAATTTTCAGGTGTATGGAAGGAATGAGTAATGAGATGAAGGATGGACTAAAGCTCAAGTTTGGGGATGCCACGCGTGTCACCCCAAGAAATATCCAAGAAGTACAAGCGGCAAAGCTTGGGGATGCCCAAGGCATCCCCTTCTTCATCAATAAAAATCCTAGGTTTCTTCCAAACGCTTCATTTTTATTGTTTCATGCACAATTGTGTTGTTCTTGGAGCGTCTTCTTTTTTGTTTTTGTTTTGGTTTTGCATTTGCTTTGGTTTTCTTAGTTTTCTGAATAAATTGGTTGGACCCCCTCTTTCATACATTGGTTTGCAAATAGTTTGGTTTGGTTTGGAAAATAGTAGGAAAGTTCATGCTTATGTGGTAAAAAGAGCTCGTTTTTGACTGTGGCCTATGCTCTGTCATGCCATGCTTGATATTGTTTTGGCTTTATGCTTAGTATTCTTTTCTGTAGCATGGTTTGTTATAAACAATTGATATTGCTTAATGTGCCTTGGATGAATCATGCGTTGTTTTAGCATATTAAAGCATAGTATAGTGGTGTTCTCCTTTGATGCTTTATTTGGGTTGACTTGGCACATGCTCACACCATGTTATGATTATCTCAAGTCACCATAGCCTTTATGATCCTTTAGTTTTCAACTTTTAGTATCACTTTATGCTTTCATCAATGATGTTTTGTCGCTCTACATGATTATGGCCATTATTGCTCTCTTGGTTTGTCACTCCCAGTCTTTTGCTAGCCTCCACAACCAAGTATGAGTTCCACTCATGCATCAAACTCCCTAAACCAAGTTATTCCAAAGAGTCCACCATACCTACCTACTAGCTTATGCTATTCCAAGTATATTCATGCTTTTGTTTACCTTCCAAATTAAACTTGTTATGAGAAAACTAGTGATTAAAGCTCTCACGAACTTGATGACACACTTTACTTTACTTGCCCTTAATAAACTTGAACCATTGTGTCTTCTATGTTGTATATGCTTGCACTTATTTGTTGGGAATTAGCAAAACCATGCTTTCATGGGAAACGCTTTCAACATTGCACTTGCTACTTGTACCTAGTTGATATCATGCTCTTTTGTATATGGATGTCGTCGGTGTGAAATGAAAGGGGAGCTTGTAAGTCCATGGAGTTACGTATATGTGTTAGAGAAACGCCTAGGCCGCTGGTCTAATCCATGCTGACATGGTGGAAACCTGTAGCGTAACCATAATGAGCTGTCTATGAAGCATTCTTCTTATAAAAAAAAGAGTCCTATATTGAGAAAAAAAGAGAAAAGAGAAAAAAAAGATACTATGAAAAGAGGAAAGAGAGAAAAAAGCACCACATTCCCATGGTAAATAAGAAGAATCTTTGAGATGCTCGTTATGCTTGCCTTGTCATTTTGATATGGGGATTCTTCGTATCATCGGGCAAGGGTACCCTGGCGGTTCTCTATGATACACATGTACTTACAATGACAAGAACTTACCGGTGACTAAACTTGAGTAGCATGAGGAGCGGCCCTCGTATACAAGGGACATGAGATTTCTGACTTATACTTCGTCAAGCATGTACACCATAGTTTGTTCACTTTAACCTTAATCACTTCAAGATGCTTACGATAGGGGCAATGAGAGCTAAAAGCTTTAAGTACCATAATTTTTGGAAGCTCTTTATGAGACTTGAATCCCTACTTCCTTTTACAAAGGCCTTTCTTCCACCATTATATTGAGTCTCCACCTTCTATCTTTATGCACCTACTTTGAGAGCATAGTGGCCATTCTTAGTTCTATGTGCATTGTCCCAAGACTAGTTGATTGATGCATAAATTGTTATTGCTTGTTTTAAACTATTGTATCTAGTCACTCTTATGAACTTTGAAGGTGTCCTATGCATTTATATTTGCTACTCTATGAGGGACAAGCTGAATGCTATTATGCTATGTTTTCTTTATGTGAAACAAACAAACGTCTTGCAAAGCATTGTTATTCATGAATCTTTTGTTTGTGCCTTTTCATGTTGCATCTTAGTTTCTTTGCTTATTGCTAGAACTTTGTCTTTCATGTTATGATTGAAGTACTATGATCCCAGCTTTGAATGTTTTACAAATACTTTGATCAAGTCTTTGATGGTGCATGTCACCTCAAAAATTATTCTTTCTTTTTATCACTTACCTACTAGGGGCGGCAGGAGTTAAGCTTGGGGATGTTGATACATTGCAAATGTATCTATAATTTTTGATGTTCCATGCTTGGTTTTATCCACTTTCTTGTGTTTTGTTCCAACTTTGGAGTACTTTTCATATGATTTCTTGGACTAACCTATTAACAAGAGCCATAGTGCCAGCTGCCTGTTTTCTGCTGTTTTTGGTTCCAGGAAAGTCAGAAAATGAATATTCTCGGAATTGGACGGGACATAAGCCAAAGTGCCTATTTTTCCGGAAGTCATCAGATGCCAGAGTACGAGACGGAGAGGGGCCAGGGGGCCACCACACCACCTGGCACCCCCTCGGCCTCCCCTTCCGACTATAAGATGCCCTCGGGATGTAAACCCTAAGTACCGGATCAAAAATCCACGAAAGTTTACTTTACACGCAATTCATAAAGCAATAATCTGTTGCTTGCAACTTAATACTGGAGGGGGTTCGGATGATAACCTGAAGGTGGATTATTAGTCATAGATGCAGTTGGATGGCGGTTTATGTATAATGTTGTAATGCCCAATCAAGTCTCAAAGGAGTCGAGATGATTAGTATATACATGTATTGCTTTCTTGATGTTTGTCAATTGCCCCGCTGTAATTTGTTCACCTAGCATGTTATCTATCTAAGGAGAGCCACCTCTAGTGAACTATGGATCCCGGTCCTTGTCTTTTACATACAATCTATAAACTGTTTACTGTTTTGTGTTTACTTTCTGCAAACTTTTACTTTTTTCCATTCGATATGTTTAATCCTTTGTTTTCCGCAAAACACGGTGAGATTGACAACCTCATCGCAAGTTGGGGACAATATTCTGTGGTTGTGTTGTGCAGGTCTCCACGTTGCTACTAGCACCGATAGTGCGCTACAAAGCTCAATAGTAACACCTTTGGGGTGTTTCCTTGCTCCTACTGGTTCGATTAAACCTTGGTTTCATAACTGAGGGAAACTTGCTGCTGTGCTCATCATACCTTCCTCTTGGGGTTCCCAAGGAGCTCGACATCAACACCGCACCAGCACTTTTCTGGGCGCCATACACAGAGCCATCATGAGCTGCGGCATGTGGGCCGCGAAAGCAATGAGGAGGCGGATCTACTCGCCAACATTGTCTCCACCTACGCCCCCATACCACCTAGGGTATTCCTCGAGCGCATCTGCGAGCGCTCCATCAAGGCCAAAGCTCTAGAGAAGAAAGCAGGCACGTCAACGGACTCGGGGGCTACGCCACCCAATGAGCCAATGGCACTCGACGACATGGATCTAGATACAGGACTCGAAGGAACAATGGGTTTCATGATGATCGAGCCATCCTGGACACAACCCTGCATCACATATCTACTCAACAAGAGGTTGCCAGATGACCCGACTGATGTGCGACACATCGCGCGATGATCCAAGGCATTCACCCTCATCAACAAAGAACTGTACAAGCGCAGCATCACAGGAGTACTTCAACGGTGTGTCTCCCACAGGGACGGAAGGGCCGTCTGATGACCCACAAGTATATGGGGTGTATCACAGTATTTTCGAGGGAAGTGAAACCCAATTTATTGATTCGACACAAGGGGAGCCAAAGAATATTTATAAGCCTTAACAACTGAGTTGTCAATTCAGCTAGATTGAAACAATCTTGCAAAGATTTATCAAGATAAACAGATTTTGTAGTAGCAATAGTAAAGTAGCAGTCGTAGTAAAGTAAAGACAGTAGTAACAATAGCAGTAAACAATAGGATTCAAGTGCGGTAGGCATAGGGATGGATGGACGGGCATTGCATGGACAAGACAATTCACATAGCAATCAGAACATAGGGCAATTGCAGAAAAATAAGAATAAGCATCCAAGTACTAGATAATCCGAGGCATGTGTTCCATATATAGTCATACATGCTCGCAATGAGAACTTGCACAACATCTTTTGTCCTGCCAGCCCGTTTGCAGCGGGGCCTCAAGGGAACTACTGGCAATTAAGGTGCTCCTTTTAATAGAGCACTGGAGGAAAGCATTTACACTCCGTGAACACATGTGATCCTCACATCAAAGCCATTCCCTCGATTATCCGATTTTACATCGCTTGGGGCCATTGGTTCCAGACAACAACGTGTGTATACAACTTGTAGATAAGACCATAAACAATACTATCATAATGAATCAATAACATGTTCAGATCTGAAATCATGGCACTCAGGCCCTAGTGACAAGCATTAAGCACAACAAGTCGCAACAAAGTCATAAAGCACTAATAAAAGATACTAGGCACCATGCCCTAACAATCTGATGCCATTACATGAACAATCTCATCCAATCCCTACCATCCCCATAGCCTACAGCAGGGGATTACTCACTCATAGATGGGGGAAACATGGATGGTCGATGGAGAAGCGATGGTGATGATGATGGCGATGATCTCCTCCAATTCCCCCTCCCGGCAGGGTGCCAGAACGGAGTTTCTGGTGCTGTTTCGTGGAATCTGGTGGTGGCGGCGGAGCGGAACTCCTTCTAGAAAAACATCGAACCCCCGGAGTTTTTAGGTTAGAAGGCTTCTTATAGGCGAAGAGAGGCCGAGGTGCTGGGTGCAGAGGGGCCCACACCACACCTGGCGGCCTAACTGCCCACCCCACCTGGCGGCTGGCAGCTTTGCCACTAGGTGTGGCCACCCTGACTCTTCTCATCTCGTGTTCTGGAGTCTTCGGGTGAGATAGGATTTTTGGCATATTTTTCGGGATTTTTCCTGATAGTTGATTTTCTGCACAAAAAGTAGACACCAAGGCAATTCTGCTGAAAACAGCGTCAGTTCGTGTTAGTTGTATCCAAATCACACAAGTTTAGAGGAGAAACAATAGCAAAAGTGTTCGGAAAAGTAGATACGTTTTGGACGTATCACCGTCCTCCTCGACATACATGAAGGCACTTGCAAACATCATGCTGGCAGTTGCGCCCTTGTCGCCAAAGCTCTATGAGCTGGGTTCTACTGGCCCACGGCCATGTGTGATGCTAAGGACATCGTCCAGCGCTGCAACGCTTGCCAGCGATTCGAGGACAAACCACACGCACCTGGCGCGGAACTCAGGCCAATACCATTGGCTTGGCCCTTCGCACAATGGGGACTCGACATGGTCGGCAAGCTCCCAAAGTCCTTGCAAGGAGGTTACGTCTACCTCTTAGTCGCGGTCGACAAAGTCACCAAGTGGATCGAGGCCATTCCGGTGACGAATCAATCAGGGGCCAGCGCTGTCAAGTTCTTCAAGTCCATTGTCTACCGCTTTGGAGTGCCACATAGCATCATCACGGACAATGGGACGAACTTCACCTCCAAGGAGTTCCAGGAGTTCTGTGAAAGCTTGGGAATCAACATAAGCTACGCCTCGGTGGCTCACTCGCAGACCAACGGTCAAGTCGAAAAGTCCAACGGCCTCGTGTGCGGTGGAATCAAGAAGTGACTTCTCCGGCCACTCGAACAAGCCGCTGGATGCTGGCCAGACGAGCTGCAATCTGTACTTTGGAGCCTATGCACAACTCCAAACAGCGCCATGGGATACACTCCGTTCTTCATGGTGCACGGTGCCAAAGCGGTGCTACCCGTAGAGGTACGCTACAAAGCCACACAGGTGGTTGCATACAACAAGGAGTCAACTCTCGCACTCGAAGACTCCATCGACCTTCTTGACGAGGCACGCGAGATAGTAGCAAAGAGATCAACGATCTACCAGTAGAGCCTCCGCAACTACCATAGCAGAAGCGAATGCCCTAGATCCTTCATCGAAGGAGACCTGGTCCTGCGACTGAAGCAACAAGGGCATCTCAAGCTCAAGTCCCCTTGGGAGGGACCTTCGTGATTATAGAAGTAATCCTAGGTGGAGCTTATCGCCTTAAAGATTTTGAGAGCAGAGTCGCATACTCCAAGCCCTGGAACATCGTGCAGCTGCGCTGTTTCTACCCCTAGTCGTTTTCACATTACAAATAAGGCTATTTAGCCAAAACTCTGTGTTTTCCTTGTTTTCCTGCAATTTCATCACTCGGGGGCTACGCCACCCTTTACACTTCCGTTCTACGAACAAATAGCAGTATCCTGAGTAGCTGACACAATACCAATCAAACCCTTGATAAACACCAACCCAGTTGCAACGCACCTGACAGGTTGGCAAGGTGTTGAGATAAACACAAGTCAGGCTAACGAAAAGGAACTGCAGAGTTAATACACTCGAAAAATATACAAGCTAGCAAGCTCTTCACATATCCATCGGTACTAAATATACCCAACACAATTATATGAACTTTACAACACTTTTACACCTATGTGTAGGATACAAAATTACGCTACTACTGCAAAAGATGTACATTCGTCTACTCTTCAAAGAAGTCGACGATGTCCTCCGCTGGACGATCAACTGCCTGGTAGTTTGACACCATGTTCCAGGTCATCCCTTCTGGCGGCGGCGGCGGTCCAGAAGCAACAGCCGGTATGTCCACGCCTAGCCGATGCAGTCGCACCATCGACAGAGCAGCCTTGGCACCAGCTACCAGCTGCTGTCGCACGCACTCGCATACCACGCTTATATCTTGAAACTTCGCTAGAAGGGCCAACAGGCTTGCAGGGACGGCGTCTAGTGGAAACATCGTCTGGTAAATATGCCTAAGACTCGATTGCGCTTTCTTTAAGCATTGGAACACTCGAGAAGAACGATCCTGCAGGGTCGCCAATGCGACTGCACGGTCATGGTCCACCCAAAAATACCCACTCGCCTATAGCTGTTCTTGGGTCAGGCTGTTCATTCGAATGGACACCCCTCCTTCTCATCATGCGGATGACGAGCGGTAACAACTACACCAAGCAAGTAGCAAAGTGTGAAGACAAGGCATCGCTGCAACTGACTAAAAGAAAAGATGAGAGGACAGAAATCTAACATTTAAACTGCTCATTCAACTGCGCCACTTCCTCCAAGAGATACTTCTCGCAAGCTGTGGCCTTCTCTGCCTCCAACTTCCACACATCCACGCTACCACGGATGATGGGCAACTCACACTCCAATTGCTTAATGCGGTTGCGCAGTCGTGAAAGCAACGACAACTCCTCCACCTTTGAACGCGGCTCTACCGTGGTTTCATCGGTGGGGGAGAATCGTTAGGACCACTCGAAGGACCCTAGGTACAATCAAGCAAGAGGCAAATGAGACTAATCACACATTGATAAATGGAGGACTGCATTCAAAGGTTTATAAAGTGTCAAGGGAACATCCCCACAAAAGCATGGTTCAGATAAAAGACTAGCTACAACTATTACACATTGTGCCTAAGGAGCATTCTGCTTCTTCGACTTCGACTTGGACTTCAGGGGATTCATCGCATCCGTGGCAGTCTCCGACGCCACGGACTGTCTTTGCCACCTTCGCTCGCCGCTGCTCCTCAGAGTATTTGGTGACAGTCTCGATAAGCTGAGGCCCGTATTTACCGCAGCTACTAGTGAAAGGAGCAAACACTACCTGTTGTCCTCCGGTGTCGACAGGCATCGCCTCGGAGATCGCGACGGGATCCAACTCCATGCCATGGGCTTGCACCATCGCGAGTGCCATGGTGGCGCCGACGGATCGCTGGGAGTTCCTGAATTCCATGGGAATACCTCCAAAGAGGGATTCCACCAGGTCATCAAGATTGTCGACCAGCCCGGCCTTGGGAGTCAGGTCCTCACGGATGCGACTGAGACACCCTTGGCCTTCCCCAATGTCTCGTGAAGGGAAACGCTGCGGTCCTTGACTGCGGCAACAACGCCGGTGAAAGCATCCGCGCGAAGAAGAGACTGGGCGTCAAAGCTCAGGCCAACAGAATCCACGTACATAGAGTGTCAGCGCATCTACATGACGACAAACAAGGACCAATGCAAACCAACCTGAAATTACCTGAGAGAGCCTTGGCAATCAAAAAAAGTTGTTCTTTGAACAACTTCTCCCTTTCAGCATGGGAAGAGCGCAACTCTTCCTCACGCTTCTGCGACTCTTCCAGATCCGTGACTGCCTCATCGCGCCTTTTCTCCGCTGCGGCACGCCCCTTCTCGAGGGACGTAACACGATGAAGAAGTTCATTGTGTTCACCTACATAAAGCATAGGGCATATCACCAATCGAGTTGACAAATTTCCACGAAGACAAAGATAAAGCCAAAACTAACCTTCGATAGCGTGGTGGCGATTGTCCAGCAGAGCATGCTGTCGACCCATGTCAAGGACTTGCTCCGCAAGGCGAGCAGCTTCCTTAACAATGAGCTACACAAAGGGAAACAAAGACTCCATGGCAACCCAAAGTACAAATTCGACTGCCAAACAGCAAAAAGACACTCACATGTTCATCCAAGGACTCCGAAGATAACTGTCGCACAGTCATCCATGCAACCATCTGATGCTCCCCAGCATGCGGGGAACTCGAAGAATTGGCGCCAGAGGAGAAGGGGACCATTCGGTCACCTCCTTTGTCTTGGAGTCTATGACTCCGGACTCTTTCACAAATTGGACATCGTCAGAAGACGACGACGCCACTTGACTGCAAAACGTGCCCATCACTACTTCAGAAAAAGCAACCTCAAACAAAGCAAGAAGAACTCGTGGACATTAAAAGCTTACCAATTGAATTTGGCAAGGTCAAAGGAGTCATCCGATGACTCCTTCGGCAGTCACAGCTTCTTCCGAGCAGGAGGAGCTATGGCGCGCACAGGTACGGCGGGAATTGGCTCCTCTGCAATAGCAGAGGGGCCTTCCAGCGTCGTCGGTGAAGAAGCGTCAGAATCCTTGTTGCGGGACCGCTTACGAGTGTCGTGGCTGCTAGACCCGGGGGCTCCCTCCTCTTCTTCAATTGGGACGGTCGATTTCGGCTCGTCCTCTTCCTCCGCTTCGCGAGGAATAGTCCCTTCGGGCTGAGGAGGCAAACTAGCAGCCACGCTCCAGTCCTGCAATCAGAAGATACATCATTATATATCAAGTACTTGGTGGCAATCGACAAAGAAAACTACTTCACAGTACAGTTCTACCTCAGGAGGAGGGTTATAGGCGTCGAAAGGAGATCCTCCTTGGCAGTGTACTTGGTCACCAATCGCAACCTCGTGTATACCTCACCCACAGAAATGCCTTCCGCGGATATGCGAGTGACATTGCTCGCACCAGCCCAGCGGTACATCAGGTGGACTCTAGCCTACAGAGGCTGAATGCGGCGGCACAACCACGTGCGAATGAGAGCAGCGCCACCCTCTTCTTTGCCTATGCGACCTTCGAGGTTGCAGACGTGCTAATACAACACCTCTGTTTCCTCGAACTCGCCAGGAATCACGACGTTCTTCCAGGAATGCCTCCTCTTACAAATTGCCACGGGGTCGAAGGGCGCGAGTCCGTAGTGCTCTCCGTCGGCCTTGTGGTTGCGGATGTAGAACTACTTGTCTCTCCACCCTTGGATATACGCGGTGAGCTTGATGTCGAAGTAGACAGTGAAAGAGTCGACGTGGATTCCGCAGCCTCCTACGTCGTAGACTACCGAACCAGACGCCGACTAACGTTTGAGCTTGAAAAGACTCTTGAAGAGGCCAAAGTGTGGCTCGATTCCGAGCCAGCACTCGCAAAGTGTGATGAAGAAAGAGATGTGGAGAATGGAATTTGGGGATAGCTGGTGCAGTTGGAGCCCATAGAAACAAAGAAGACCCCTGACAAAAGGATGGAGGGGAAGAGAGAGACCACGAATGATGAACGCAAGGAACATCACTCGGAAACCCGGAGGAGCACGAGGGATTACCTCATCGCCAGGCACTCGCGAGTCATATTCCACGGACGAAAGAGCTCCATCTTGACGATGAAGGTGCAGCTCAGAGGACTTGATGATAGACGCGCGGCAAGAGCCGTTGGTGACGCGGGTGCCTCCCTTCTTCTTCCCAGTGGTGGCAGCGCTGGTGCCCACGGCAGTGGTGCCTCCCTTCTTCTTGGCAGCGGCAATGGTGGTCGTAGATCCAACGGTGGTGCCTCCCTTCTTCTTGCCCATCTTTCGATGGCGATGCAAGCGGAGAAAGTAACTAGGGAAAACACGGAGCTGGTCCAGTGCCACGAAGAGGAAGCACGCAAGGAAGCAGAGAGAACAACAATGGCGAAGGAGGCACGAGCAAGAAGAGAGATGAGGAAAATTTACCGCAGCTGCGCTGCTACTTAACCTCCTCGCGGATGTCATCCAACAGCCAACAAAAACCCTACTAAACACGTGGTGCACATCGCCGTCGACACGTGGCAAAGCTGAACCACGAACCGTCCCCCACTACTCCCATTACACGCGGAAATCAAGGAGACACAGTTAAACCACAAGATTACGCATGCCCAGTCAAATCGAAGTCAGAAAGTGGGACCCATCGCTCGTCACGTCCCGTCAAAGCCGCTCACACGGGCAACTGAGGTCATCACATCGTTAGTACTCACGTCATCGATTCCAGCAGAAGAAGATTTTGACTACTTTAGTTCTTGCTCGAGTCTTCGACTCAATCAAGCACTCGGGGGCTACTCCTAACATGAGCGCTGGCCGCGCACCCGAAAGAATTTTTATGCAGGTGTATGAGCATTCAAGAAAAACCCATCACTCGAATCAATGATTCGATTGTGAACTACGGGTTACTCCCATAGGTAGCGCTGGAAGCATATTCGACTGAAACAAGCAATCAAAGACGACTGCAGTCGCAAAATGTTTTTAGTCCCCACCCGAGTCTACGACTCGAATAGGAACACTCAAAAAACTGCTCAGTCATGCACTCGAAAGGCTTCATAAAGTCTCCAGTCGAATATACGATTCCACTAGACATTCGAGGGCTACTGACATGGGTATACCCTATAGGTACTCGAGTTTGGCATATATGGTCCAGATATGGCAGAAGCCCACGGCGTTGCCAAGGCCTAATACAGAATTCGAGTGACCCATGGACTCTCCGATTGCTTGCAAAGTAAGAAGAATCTTAAGATAGAAAGTTCAAAAGACGAACCCTAATCTGTAACCAACTCGACCTTCTACCCAAGACCTAGCCTATCTATATAAAGGCTAGGAGGGACGGCGAGGAGGACAATCACAACCTTAGTTTCCAGAAACCTCGCCAGATTGCGTCTGTGCACCCCTGTAATCTTCGACTCCTTCGATAATTTCAAGAGCAGACAAGCAGGAGTAGGGACCTCTACGAGGCCTGAACCTGGGAAAACCTTGTGTCTCTGTGTGCTTGTTTATTAGCCGATTGATGCCTCTAGCGCTCCCTCCTTCTCCAAAACCCAAGTCCATAACAATGGTAATTGACGAGTTGAACCCTCGTCACTAGGAGTCTAAAATTTGAGTTGCAATGGCTTCATGCCATGGGCCATTCAGGTGGCATTTTATTACTGGGTGTAAATATGTATATGTTTGAAGTTATGTGCAAGAACATGGGGAGTTTTATGTGAGTATGATATTGAAGCATAGAAACGTTGATACCATATGGGACTATATTGTGGTTTATGGTCTAGCTAATCACAGTTTTTTGAATTATTCCCAAGAGATCTAGATGCCAAAATGTGCAGGACCAAGACTAGGGCATCGATGATTGTAGGGGATTTCAATTTGATCGTAGCTGTGGAAGATAAAAAAACAACGATACCTTGGATGTGAACCTGATATCTTTTTTCAATGATTTTAGTGCAAGCTGAGGGAATTCGCACATGTGTGTGTGTGTGTGGTGGGGGGGGTACATAGACCAATAATCAAGTGATGCCTACTATGTTTATACTGGGTAGAGTGTTGGTTTCTACTAAATGGGAGAATCTCTTTCCTTCATCATATGTCGAAGTGGAGACAAGAATAGGGTCAGATCATACACCTTTTCTAGTGCCTTCTGGTAAAGGAAATGCTACATATTTTAGTGAGAGAAACAATGGTTTGAGAAACATGGGTTTTGGAAGTTTAGTGATCTTAGGAAAGGAAAAGCAGGTTTGTCATCTCAGATTAAGGAACTTGGTAGAGATGTCTTAATGCTGATAAACGGGATCAAAGATATAAGTTGGAATAAAAGAAGATACATGTATATGATTTGGATGAGACGTATATAGTTACAAAGGGGGCATATTCAATGGTTGAAGGAAGGGGATACAATATGGAATACCTTCATGTTAGGGCTACTGGAAGGAGGAGTAGATACTATAGTATTGCTCTGGAAGGGGAGAATGATTACTGATGAAGTTGAAATCAAAAGCATATATATGACTTCTAAAAAAGCTCTTCATGAAACAGGAGAGACATGGAGTTTCTATCAGGTTGGTCAACAAAGACAATGCTCTCTTGATTAGACATGTCTCTTTCGAAGAAACTGAGAGAGTTATTAAAACTATGAAAACTAATTCAGCTCTAGGCCCATATGATAAGGTAAACCAAACTAGAAAGATAGAAAATGAGAGGTCTTAAACACTACTTTAACGGGATCCTGTGAGTATGCTTCAATCAGGAATCATTTCTAGCTTTTCAGAACAATGTATAAATATTCCAACCATTGAGGTTAATCTTGTACTAAACTATAAATATATTTAAAATTAAAAGCACATCTAATTAATCCAAAAATATACCTTGCAACAACACATCTAAAGAAAAGATGATCAACAGATTTATTAATTAGCATCACAAAACAAGGACGTATACTACCTTTCCAATCTCTAAGTAACGATACATCTCAAGTTAGGATACTGCCTCTAAGAGTCGGCCACATAAAAACTTTCACTCTTTGAAAAGGATCTTAACAAACCACAATTTTTGTATGGGCAAGGAATATGCTAATTCTTCAAAGCTAAATGCATGTCTCTCACACTAAATGATCCAAATTCCAGAAGCAATAAGCAACCATGTACATTTTTGTTCCTCTTTGTTAAGCCGGAGTACAACTTTTATTGAAATTATGTTCCTAAGGGGAGAATCCCTTTAATCTAAAAAATACGTTCCTAGGGGGAAACCCCTGTTAATCTAAAAAAATTACATTCCTAGAAGTAGGGTTGAAAACGGAACGGAAACATATGTTATCATTTTTGTTTCCTCTTGTGTCACCGAAATTGGATACGAAACGGAAAACTCCGGAAATGAACGCAGAAACGGAAAACTCCGGACCGGAGTACAACTTTTATTGAAATTATGTTCCTAAGGGGAGAATCCCTTTAATCTAAAAAATACGTTCCTAGGGGGAAACCCCTGTTAATCTAAAAAAATTACATTCCTAGAAGTAGGGTTGAAAACGGAACGGAAACATATGTTATCATTTTTGTTTCCTCTTGTGTCACCGAAATTGGATACGAAACGGAAAACTCCGGAAATGAACGCAGAATCAGAAATCATCGGAAACAAATATGGAGCTGATACGGGACGAATACGATATGAAAACGGACATTTGTCAGAATATAATAGTGGTGTAATATCACGATGTGTACATTAAAAGTAACATATAACAGATAAAGAATATCTCATAACTTTGAAACACGACAATTGAACATAAAGTAACATAGATAATTCAACACTTCGACAAGCACATAAGTTCACATAAATAGTTTAACATAAACACTAAGACACTTACTTGATTAGTATGTCACCTAGACTGGTTGCATGTATTACGTAGACCCTTTATATATTTTATGGCTGAATAAGAGCAAGAGAAATCACTGACGCAAAGTACTATTTCGTACATGAGCCTGATTGGTTATATTTCCGAAAAATTTCGTATTTGTTTATCCAGAATTTCCTTACCATTTCTGTTTCCGCTAGAAATGTCTCCACCATTTCCTTTTCCGTTTCCGTTTAAAATATTTCGTTTCCGTTCCTTTTCCGCAAAATGCCGTTTTTGTTTCCTTTTTAACTCTCTATTTCCTTTTTCTTCGGTAATGGACGGAAAGTTTCATTACCGTTTTCAATCCTACCTAGAAGTGACTAAAAAAATCAATAGATAGTTAGTTAATTGGCTTTCCAGCTCGCAAACCACCTCCTAGACTAGAAATGTTAAAAAAAAATGAAGAAGCGATATGAGGCTAACAATACTTTCTAGCCAACAAGCTAAGAATGAAAAGATTTACCAAACAAAGTTCTCAATTAACATTTCTATGCATGTAATGCCAGATGCAAGGCTAACCACATGGATTCGTGGGTGCCAATAAAAATAAGTCTGCAAACAGCTATGGTAATTCATCACAAAAACACACATTGGGCCAAGTTTTCAAAAACCCAAAATTGATGGTGTGAATTATTGTTGAACTAGGGAGATAGATGCAGCTCACATAAATAGTGGCTCGGGCAAGATGCATCTTGCTTTGGGATTAGATGGCAACATTGGATTTGCCTACTTGGGGATATGGCCTATGTTACCAATACAACCTATTTAAACAGTGCATTGCCTACAAAGGCCAAGAAGAAATCGCTCGAGTATGCTTTTGAGAACCATTAATAGTGTATTATACACCAGTCCTTTCGACTACTAAAATATGCTTTCTTGTATGCTTAAAACTACACTAATGAGTTTGGATACAATTTCTAAATGTAAAGTTCCAGGTACAAAGAAACCTTTGCACATCGGTGATATGGGAGCCATACGGTAAAGTTGGGTGGACTATCTTGTTCACATTGAACTCGAGTGTCTAGTAGAAGAGTGATGATCGCCCCTTGTTAGCGAAAAGGGGAAATGGGAGAAAGTGCTTTAGATGATGTATGAAGGTTGTTGTGAACTTGTGTTGATGATGTAGTTGTGAACTTGTTTGTATCGTTGATGATGTACTCGTGAACTATTGCTACTATTGATGTTAAATTGGTTATGTGAATTGCAACTACTGTTGTTAAATTGGTACTGTAAATTGCTACTGCTGCCATGGATTGCTATTGCTGCTGTCAAAGTGTAACAGTTTCTGCCAAAGCAACAGACCATGACGCTATTCAGCGTGGCGCTATGCTAAGGACTCAACTGCTTATTTTTCCAAGTAGCATGGCGCCGCCTACCAGGGAGTCATGCATCATATCATAATGCCCTCTACCATAGCGCGATACATAGGAGGCATGGGACCGGGCGTGGGGACAACAACCACGTCAATAGGTGCATGGAGCTATTGTTAGGGCTGCCATGAATCAAAGCATGGCGTCATCGTCTGCGGCGGTGTGGTGTAGAGCATGGCTCCACATGGTACAATGCCATGTAAATAGGTTAGTTCATATTTTTTTTCAGAACAAGGTTATTTCGTGCTTAACTTCAGTAATTAGGTTAATTTTGTCAATTTGTCTCTTTTTCACATGGAGAAAAGAGTCCTCCCATCAACCATGCATACTTACCGAGGCAACCTTCGGTAAATCTCCATATACTATGATCCATCATGACAGACAGCTTCCACCCAAGTGTTGCACAAACAGAAAATGGACGCAAGTCTTACAAAGGGACCTCATATGTATTAATCGAAACTCAATTTTTCACGTATATAGAGATCTATGACTTGCTCTCACATCATTAACTAGCGATGTATCCCGCTGGCCAAGCCGGCAAGGATTTAACCTCTTCCTCCTCAAACATCTCCAGATAACTTGAAATGTCAGAGTTTGAGTAAGAATGACCACTTAACAAGAAAACACTTATATAACCTAGTCTAAATTTCCTTATACTTTCAAGTCTATTAATTGATAAGAGTTGAAAATAAGTGAAGATTATTCAGCTTCGATGACAAAGTTTGGTACTCCTGACCAAAGTCATGTTAGGAGATCGAACAAGGTACATGGCAAAGAGCTGACTCCAAGTGCTATTTTGTACACCAAAACAGTCATTATGTATGTATATGAACCAAGATGCCCACTGCTAGAAGCACTCTTATCTTGACCAATTGTGATGTAAAAAGCAACATTTAGAAAATTTGAGCCACACAGATGAGGTGACATTCTTGCAATATTTAGATCCTATGAGTTATCCAAAGCTACATCAAAAGCTTATATGGAGCAACAACCATCATATCCTGTCTATATAGCAACTACTTTTAGTCCTCGACTTACGCAGAGCACCTTCAACATTCATGTTAAGCAAGTTTCAAAACTGTTTATTCATCTCCATACAGTATGTCATATGGAATCTTCTCCACTTCCCACCAACACTTTGATTTCTTTATGAACTGCTTGGCATGGCGTATGTTACTATGATCAAGGCACATGTGTAGAAATGAGATATTATTACATATAACTTCACATAAATATGATAGTACGGAATTAATTACATAGAACTTCATTAAGGTCAAAGATGCATTAGACCATGTCGAGAATTCTGTGCTATCCCTAGACCGACTATTTGAGGACCCTCATGGTGTTGTGAGATAACACTCTCACAACGTGGGGATAACTCAAACCTTCATTCAAAGTTTCACACCTCGTGCAACTCTTTATTAGCTACCTCTCTATACTACAACCTTCTCGGGGCCATCCTTACCTCTCTTGGTAGCCCCTAGAACTAACTTCTTTCTTACTTCTAGCTTGCTTAGTAACATGGGAGGGGTAGCACCCCTATTTATACTTGTACATGGACCTTAAATTGTTACTGTGTGGCACAATCCAAATCCTACGCAATAAATCTAGAATAATCTACAAACTATAGATATTTCATACAGACTCCTAAATTACTCACTCCAAAACTTTCCCAAATTTTGGAGCTCTCTCTAAATGGCTTCCACCTTGACAATTCTTGGAGCTTCTAGAACCTTCTCAAAGATCCTCCTATAATACTCCACAATAATGTAGATGCTTATTGGAACTTTCTCAATGTATCTAGAATCTTCTAGAGTGTTCTCAAGTATAAATTGCTTAGTCTCAACAGAACATATTCCAGCTTCCCAAAGAGGCCCTAAAGTTGGAGATCAATATTCGAGTCCTGAGAAAGTATTCTTTTAATGCCATGAACATTTTTTGATGAACTCTATGAACTTTTGTGAACATTGTAATTTTTTCGCATCCTTGAACTTTTTAATTCGTGAACCTTTTTAACTCGTGAACATTTTTAATTCGTGGTCATTCTTATTTTGCGGAAATTTTTAGTGAACATTTTTAGTTCGCGAATATTTCTAACTTACGGACATTTTTAGTTCACACACATTTTTGGTTCGCGAACATTTTTAATTCATGAACATTTTTCAATTTAGTGAATTTTTAAATTTGTGAAAGAATTTAAGTTCATAAACATTTTATAAATCCAACAATGCATTTAATATTTTGTGGACATTTTTGAATTTATAATTTTTATTCAAGTTTATGAACATGTTTCTAATTCTTGGACATTTTAAATATTTTGAAAATTTTAAAATCTGCCAACCTTTTAAAAGGAAATTAAAAAACTCTTTTGAAAAAATTGAACACTTAATACTGTTTCCCCCTGCAAAAAGATACTATTTCCAAATGTAAAGCTTCTCTCACGTACACGAACACACGGTTATGCATGAACAAAGCTTTTTTTTGAGGATTGCATGAACCTAGCATTTTTTTTAAAGGAGCATATATTAATATTATAAGATACCAATTACATTCAGCCTCTGCAACAACATATTGCCCTAGTGAACTTACGGATGCACACATAAAAAGGAGAATTATGAAACAGAAAAGTCCCGCTACAGTGATCCATTCATTGAAACAGTAGTATTACCACCACCAAGATAGTAACAGAAATCCAGTTTCTCCAAAAGCGACGCCTCCAAGAAGGGAACAATGCATAAACACCGTGATCGTCCGATCATAGATCTTAGGTTTTCACCCTGAAAAAAGTCCACGCTCTTAAAACAATACCATCAATAAGGCTATTGACATGCACAACCAATTAAAGCCAGACACTGGGTTTTCACCCTGAAATGTAGGACTATAGACCTCTCATATGCAGACGCCCCTACTTGTATGCCACTTATGATGGGGATATACTTTTCAGGTATACCCACTGTGACTCGCTGACCATGGTGGACCACTTCGGGTTAGAGATATGCTTCACGGGCGGCCCAGTCAGAGAGAGGATATGGAGGCCCGTCCGGCTACGAGAAGGCCCAGAAAACTTACCGACTAAGGTCTGTAGGATACTTGTTGTCCAAGATGTACTATGTAACCGACTTTGTATCGTATCCAGATAGGATTCTTCTGTAACCCTAGGACTGGATGACTATATAAACTGTCATCGAGATCGGTCTTTAGGGCACAATGCAATAGCAACCACAACTCACACGGGCGAAACCTCTCTTATAATTTATACTTCCGGCTCTGCCGATATACTGGATTGCTAGAAGGAGTAGGATCCATCAACTATAGTCGGATATGAACCTAGGTAAACTTGTGTGCTCACCGTCCCTGAGAACCGTACGTCACACACCCCACCTTCTCACATGCCTCGAGGACCCCCTCATGGCGTACTTGTCTTTAATCCGACGACAGTTGTCGCCCACCGTGGGGCAGGTGACCTTCAGATCTGTGTTCCGGGCGGAATTTGCGCGTATCAAAATCGGCGAAATAATCACCATCAGCCATGTCTTCTACGCCAGTGTCGTCCCTCTCGTCCTTCTTGACGAGACCTGGATTCCGGCTAGGGAGGCCGTGACTAGCTACACCATCCTGTCTTTTGGCAAGATCGACATTTAACATGGTTTCGCTGAACCTGCCTAACCCACCCTGGCGGTGATGATGGAGGCGAAAGAAACTTCTGGATCTACTTTGTCCGTGGAGGCGGCAGAGTTCCGGATCTCAAAAAACCCTAATCCCACCCAGACCGCACATGAAGCGGAGATCGTGGAGGAGATCGGATCTGAAGAAGAACTCCCTTAGGAGGTCGAATATCAGGGAGATCAAAGCTGCAACAACTCTGGATCCAGCTTTGCCGATGCTGGAGCAGGAAAATCGCTTCCGAGGCACACTGTGAGGCGGATGATGCTGCGAGCTGAAGCCAGTATGGATGTTGTTCTCAAGACCACCAAAAGTTTCGAGGAAGCACAAGAAGAAGGCCTCTCCCACCTCATAGCACATGGATCTCACTTCGTCGGCTACATCAGCTCTGGATCCGGCTCTGCCAATGCTGGAGATGACAATGACTTAGTTTTGGACGCAATCGGAATGAACACCGACACACCGGCTTTCCCGAAGGAATCCATGATGTCGGAAGATCTCCGAGAGTATGAAGAAGAATTCAAAGAGAAGTTCACCTCTAGGACTGCGGAGGAAGGAGAAGGGTCACAAGATGATACGAATCTCGGAGAAAGTCCCGACGTCCAAATGTCTGAAAGTACTGACAGAAGCTTATCTCCAGGAATCGAACCAAAAGCCGTCTTTGGCACTGGTACCCAGAGGTCCAACAAGGCAAAGAATAAGAAGAAAAAAAAGACTTCGGCTAAGGATCTTCCGACTGAGGAGAAAGTTGACGAGGAGCTCTAGATGGAGGATTCGTATGGCATTCTGATCCCCCAGGAACCGAAAAAGTCTCCGGTGGATGGACACGTGGTTACTCTAGGTGCCCGTGAAATCTACAGAGAAGCACTAACAACGCCGATCCCAACCGCCTCAGAACTTACATTGGACGAGTTAGAGGAAAGGGCCCTGGCCCTAGAAGCACAACACCAGTGACTCGTCGAGGAGAAGCAGCGCGTCACAGATGTAGGACAGTACAACTCTCTGCAGCATCAGAAGACCTGGAACAACCCTAAGCTGGCAAATGAAAATCCGGATGTTCACAAGACCCTTTTCAAGGGGAAGAACACGGACATAGTCATGGGATAGCCTCGGCTCGACGGCAAGGGAAATCAGGTGTATATCACAATAGTAGAAAACACTAACGCGGCCAGAGAGATCCTAGCAAATAATCCAACTCTAGAGCATGTCTGGTTGAGTGTAACACTACTCAACAAGGGCCTAGAGCAATAGAAAGCCACCACGTATTTTAGCGGAAAGTTAGTCTCGAAATCCGACCAATATCGCACATACACGGATAGGCAGCATGATACAAGGCCCCGTCGGGAACCAGATCGGAGTCACTATTCCGACCCTCGTGACGATACTCACTCAAGAACTAGCTCTTCAGGACAACAACACCGAACCGCACATGATTGGAGCAATGTCGCCCCAGCCGCAGAGCGAGACGCTGTAGGAGCACTGGTTCCACAACAACTTCCCCGGCGGCAGTCGAGTCACCGCAGGGAAGAAGATGAAGAACAACGTCGGGAGCAGGATCGGCAAAGAATGCCACCTCCTAGGCATACAAGCTGTCTTGCCGAACCTCTCCACAATGGCGATAATGACGGATGAATAAATGATGAAAATTGCACTGGATTAAGCAGGCATGGTGGTTGTCGTCACGAGGACCCTCCCCGAAGTCGGCATAACGATGCTCCGGATGGAGGACGACGTTCAGCCGGAAATAACCCACCAGGACCACCCTCTCTACCAAGCAACAACCATAACGGGCCCCACGGGAGCCAAGGAGGACGCCGGGGTGGAGGACGTGATAGAAGAAGCAGAGATCCAACTCCATGATCTCGCAGCCATAGCCAACATCCAAGACGGCACCCCCTGTCACCCAATCATGCCACGAACCGGACCAACTCAAACATAGAGACACGATGCTATGAGTCGAATAACATATACGTAGATCCAAAATGCTTTAGGCCATGCGTCTGACAAACCAACTTTGCCATCTTAAGACACATCCAACCCTACACCGGTGTAGCTCATCCAGATACTTGGATGCAAGATTTTTCTAGGCTTACTGCATCACCAAAGGAGGAAACAACTTGGTCGCAGTATGATATCTCCCACTCATGATGTGGCAGATGGCTCGATCATGGCTCAATGAACTCCCGGGAAACACAATTCACAACTGGTATGATATGCAAAGTGTGTTCTTTCGGAATTTCGAAGGTACCTACCGGAGGTTCTCCATAGTCGGAGACTTGCATTGCATCCAGAAAATCGGAGAAACTTGCCGGGACTACCTTGGACGATGGATCGACACAAAAAACTCCTGCGAGGCAGTCAACGACCAGACTGTGATCGAAGCTTTCATCGTAGGTCTCCCAATTGGATTGCTACGTCACCAACTCAAATGCGACAAAGTTACCGACTTGGGAGAGATGATAGAAACGGCAAGCAAATAAGCAAATGCCAACGAAGATTCAGAAGGACTGTTGAACGCTCTAGTTGTGCCTCAATCAGAAAAATATCCCAAACAGCAGCAAACCCAGAAGCGCAAGAACACCTCGGAAGATAAACCCAATCTGAAAAATGCAACTGTCAACGCAACTTTCGGATCAGGAGGCCGAGGAGGGCATGGAGGCGGCCGAGGACGAGACCACGTGAAAGGGAAATGAACGTCGCCTAGAGGGGGGTGAATAGGCGTTTTAAAATTAATATGGTTTAGGCTCTAATAAATGCGGAATAAAACTTAACGTTTAATTTATCAAGCCAAAACCTATATCCACTAGTTTCACTAAGTGCACCACAAACCTATGCTAAGCAAGACAAGCAACAAGGTGATAGCAAGATAGAGTACTTCAAGCACGAAGGCTATCACAATGTAAATTGCATAAGTAAAGGGCTCGGTTGAGAGATAACCGATGGACACGGAGACGATGATTTGTTTTCCGAAGTTCACTTCCAAAGAAGCTACGTCTCCGTTGGAGAAATCTTGAGGCGCAATGTACTTCGAACGCCACAAATGGCTCACCTCGAGGTGTGGTGGCTCGATGCTCACCCAACGCCACACAAGGCCTCACCCCAAGATGCGAAGGCACGCAACCTACCGACGCCACAACAGGCTCACCCTATTCTCCCGTGAGCTCACCACAAAGGCCTACTCACGTTCCACTATGGGACACTTGAGGGCGGTCACCGAACCCGTACAAGGCTTGGGGCAATCTCCACAACTCAATTGGAGGGCTCCCAAGAAACGCCACAAAGGCTCCACAATGTCACAAAATGCCAACAAGATTGGGGAACCTCCACAACTCAATTGGAGCCCCAAGAACACACCACAACTCCACACAACCGTCTAGGGTTCCAAGAACCCAAGAGAAACAAGCCCAAGAGCTTGAACTCGCCGAATCTAGGAGGAGAACTCAAACCTATGCACCAAATGCAAGAGGCAAGTTCTTCACTCTCAAATTCCATCAAAGCTACAAAAGTTATTGGGGGAATAAGAGAGGAAGAATACAAGAGGAGAACACAAAAACTCTCCAAGGTCTAGATCCCAAGGATTCCTTCACAAAGAAGGGATTTGGTTTGGTGGGGATTGTAGATCTAGATCTCCTCTCTCAAATCCCTCAAAGAGATGCAAGAATCATGGGAGGGAGAAGGGAAGAGGGCAAACTTTGGAAGGTCAACAATGGAGGAGAGAGAGAGTGGAAGAGCTAGCAAAAATGACCTCAAAAGTTGGGGAAACTTTTGGGAAGAGGGGCCCTTAAATAGGGCAAGAGAAATCTGCCCGTTTGGGCCAGATTCGTGCCCCACCGGAACTACCGGTGCTCCACCGGTACTAACTCTAAATAGAAACACAAGATACAGAAGAAAAACGAGATTTACCGGAATTTTGGCCGGAACTTGGGCCGGTACTACCGCTCAAGCAAAAACGCTGGACACCATTACACGAAAACTTCAATAACTTTTGACTCCGAACTCCGATTTCGATGATTTTGGGCTCGTTTTGAAGAGAACAAAAATCTCTACAAGATTATGCAAAGAAACATCATAGTACAACAAGATAGGATAAAAATAAAATGGAGAAATGTATGACCTCTCAGAAGTGACGAATCGGTAAAACCTCTAGAACCCAAAACGCAAGAAGTTGAGCTTGGAAACTCTAATTGGGATGAAACCAATTTTGTTGGAAAGATAATAAAGAGTTTTGTCCAACAAAAGGTGAAATATTGGGTATAACCAAGGGAGAAAATACCATGAATATATATGTGAGATACCTCCCAAGGTGTGGAGCCGGAAAAAACCCGCAAGATCAAAGACGCAATAAGATATGCAAGGAAAATCCGTTTTTGATGAACTAGAGCTTGTTATGAAGATAACCACAAGCTCTAGATCCTCACATGGACAAGAACCAAACAAAAACCAAGAAAGATGATGCTATGTATGCAAAGGTTTGAGCTCTCTTCGAAAGATACGAACGAGTCACCCACTCGAGAGCCCCTCTTGATAGAACGGCTATCTATCCTAAACCCGGTCTCCCAACACTACAAGAACACTATAAGAGACCGGTAAAATAGAAACCCTATCATGATCATACCTTTTCCTTGAGCATCCCACTTGAGCTTGATGTAGACGATCTTGTCACCTTCAAGATGGAACACCTTTCTTGATTGCACTTGCTTGCACTTGCTTGATGAAGTCTTGAGAAATGCTCCCCCATACACCATGGGGAAGCCTCTTCTTCGAACTTGTCTTCATCATTCTCTTGAGCGTGCATATCAATTCTTGACGATGTCTTGAAGAAAGCCATGAGGAACTCCATCTTCTTCTTCTTCTTCTTCTTCAAGACATACTTGATCTTCTTCTTCTACTTGATTCCAAAAGGCACAAAGCCCATGGACAATGCTTCTTCTTTTTCATCCTTGAAACCAACACATGGTCCAAGCGATGCCAATGGACAAACCTACAAGTGAGACTCAATTTGAACATTAGTCCATAGGGATTGTCATTAATTACCAAAACCACACATGGGGGCATACATGCCCTTTCAATCTCCCCCATTTTGGTAATTGATGACAATCCCCTAGAGAGGGTTTAAATATGGAATTTAACGAACAAAATGGTTGCCCCAACATCAAATACTACACAAGTATGTGATGTTGGTACAACCACAATATATAGAGCAAACTCCCCCACAATCTATGCATGTGTGATGAACTTGAATTTCATTGCATAGATTGCCAACCATTATTGGTGGTTGAGTTTCCTCTATATATTAAACATGCCAAGCAACAACAAAGATGCAAGAGCATGCAAGGCTAATGCTTTAAGAACAAACTCAAAGCATAAACCAACTTCCCTTAAACCCTCTAAAACTTCTCCCCCATTGGCATCGATTGCCAAAATGGGTGAAAAGTTCTATATGGCCAATATAGTGAGAATTCCTCCAAAGGTGTGCATATGCACATATTCAATGATGAATCCTTGGGAGGAAGTAAAACTATATTGAGGACCCAAAGATTGAGAAAATAAAAAGAAAATAGCTTCAACAAATGAAGCGAGCAACCCAAAAGATCCAAAAAGACCAATTGAGAACATCAATTGATACCAAAAGAAAATCACAAGATATTATGATACGAACAAATGAGTGTTTAGATGTAATAGGGAAGCTCCCCAATCTTTGTGCACAAATTAGAATCATTGATTTGAATACATAATGCACAAGTATGGAATCCTCACTCCCCCATAGACATTTAAACCTCAAACACGGAGAAAGTCAAATTAGCATTCTTAAGTGAGTTAGAGAAGCTCCCCAAGGATTATGCACCAATTATAATAATTATACTTGGAAACCAAGTGCACAATCATGGAATACTCACTCCTACAAACTCATTTAACAATACATGGCAAGAGAGATCAAATTATGAGTGCCCGAAGATGCAAACAAATGGGACAAGCACTCATAGAAAAATAAATTTGGAAGCCACCGAAGGATCAAAAAGAAATAAAGGGTGGTCTCCAAGGAAAACACAAACAACCAAAGATTTATCTTCTCTTGTGTTTATAAGTTTCTGGGTGAAAATATCACAAAGACATATGCCCACAAAGAAACATGCACACACAAAATAGATACACAAAAAGCACATGAATAACAAAAGAAAGTCATATAATGTACAAATAGGATTTTTGCTTGAAAGCATGTCCAAAGGCTCAAATATATCTTATTGTACATCAATGAGCTTCAAACACGGACACTATACATACATTACAACAATTACCAAGGGAAGAAGGGAATAGTTGGAATATATGGAGAAAAGCAACAAGTATCACAAATAGAAATCAACGATGCAAAATACTCACTATTGCACATGAGAGAAAATTGAGGAAAGGATAGGCAATATAATTACTAGATTGACATATTTGGGATAAGTGGATCATGGTCATGATTTTGTATAGTCCCCATTATATGCACTCATCTCAACATACTCACATTTGTAATAGAGAGCACTCCTAAAAACCAACAAAAGAAACACAACATATGCAAAAACACAAACTCATGCCAACAAGCAACCTACAAAAGGTTAAAAGCAAGATATGTATGCATGAGAGAGATACTTTTTATCGAGATATAAATGGTAGGATGTAGAGGATATGAATTCATTGATCATCCTAGCTTGCCTCCAATTGACATGTAGGCACCACTTCTTCCTAATGGATGAGACAAGGATCCAATATATCTCCAATGTACCTAAAACACAATTAAGTACACTATGTTCCCAAACAAATTGGGTCCAAAGTATTTAGTGCAACTACAATATATAGGAGAAGCTCCACATAAATATATACATATTAATATGAAATTGAATTTCATGCACATCTTAGCCAATAGGATTTGGTGGAGTTTCCCCTATATATTGGATCATAGAAAGAAAGCATGCCATAAAATATACATGAAGTAAATATGCATGCACAAGACTTTCAAGAACCAAAAAGGAGATACAATTTGAACTAAAACACCAAGTAAACCAAGAAGTAGCACACAAGAGTGTGACACAACAAAGGTGTCCAAATTGTATCAAAGAGCCAAATCAACACATGAAAGGACACAAATTCAACAAATGAACAAGGCAAAAGCCAAAGAGCAAAAGATGCACAAAACACACAATGCTCAAGTATTTATCTCATTCTAAAAGATCAAAAGAAGTAACAAAGAATGAGACAAAGCCAACTCCCAAATAGAGCAAGGTTCCAACCCACAAACCCACACTCTCTACACTTTTCATGATGGCACAAAGTACCAAAAGAAAAGATCAACCTTCCAAGCACGAAAAAACATGATATGGAGCATAAAAGGAGTGTTCTAGATAATATAGGAGAGCTCCCCCATGAATGGAGCATTATATTGAATTTTGCTTTTGAATGCAAAATGCACACAAAAGAGATCATCACTACTAGCTACATTAAATAAAACACAAGAGAATACAAAAAAACTAAAATGATCCACAAGAGGCAAGGAAGACATGGGAGTAAAAGAAAACAAATTCTTGGCCAAAGATAGGACAAAGAAAAGCAAAGGCCAAAGTGAACATGGTCAATAAATCCTACCATATATGGAGTGTCACTTGTCCAAGGACAAGAATTATGGGGAAAGTTTTCCCGAGGTAGTTTGCAAGGACATCATGATTATATTCACACAAGGAAGCATAAGACAAAATATAAGAATTAAGCTTGATGCTTAGATAGAGATTTCTTGATAGCTCCAAATAGTCACACAATCACTAGTGATTAGTGTAACTTGAAGCAAATGGTTTCCATGTAGGACATGGAGGTCCAAATAAGAGGAAACACATATCAAGAAAAGCTCTCACAAACAAGATCCAAAGGATGAGCAATAAAAGAAATCCAAAGGAATTGGAAGTTGTTTGAGCTAAATGTGCCACTTCGGAGCTAGATAAATATCAATATCAATTCTAAGTGACACTACCTCAAATGTCCAAATTTTCTAGGTTTGTAATAAGCACAAAGCATATGACTCCCCCATAATGTGATAAATCACAAAAAACTCAACAAGAGGTACAAACATACAAATAGAGATGATTAATGGACATTATGGAACTTGAATTTATCATGAGAAAGACATACCACATAGAGACTAGATAAATTTGCAATATAAATACTAAGTGGTATTTCTCATCCATACACATTTTAGGATTGTGGAATGCCCAAGCATAACACTCCCCCAAAATGGGATAGTCCATTAATCTCTCACAAGAGCCAAGAAATATACCAAATAAATTCAACAAAGGCTCAAACACAAGAACACAAATACATGATGTGCCAACCAACATACACAAAACTACTTGACAACTCAATATAGGTATGAGGCAAGCACAACATGTACAAACACATATAAAGGTACAAAACCAACACATGCATAAGGGAGCAAGTAACATTCAAATTAAAGGAGTTGAGAACATGTTACCGCAAGGAGGAACATTGGATATAAGGTAGAAGCAAAATAATCCAATTGGCTTGACTTGACAAAAATAAATAATGAAGATCCCTCAATTATTCATAATGTAGCCAAGCCCCCCAATGCCCTCCAACCAACACCTATTGATCAAGTTTTAGCTTGTTGGTCCCCAACCAATTTGGGTCCTAAGAAGTTAGTCATAATAGGCTTGGCCACCAAAATGGTTCTTTTCTTGACACCACTTTGGGCACCAACAAATTTGGTAAACACATTGCCCACCTCATCCTTACCAAGAGAATATGCATCATATATCAAGATAGGATTGGATGAGGAGTTACCCATGGTGCATGAGGAAGAAAGGTGCCCCTTCTCGCGCCACATGTAGCAAGTTCTTCTCTTGCTATCTTTCTTCTTGGAAGATGCCACCCCTTGAGGAAGAGCTTGAGTCTTGGGAAGACGCCCGCTTCTAGCTTGAGGTGGAGCTTGAGGCCGCTTCCCTTGTTGCTTCTTCTTCAATGGGTAACATCTCACATGATGTCCTTCTTCCTTGCACTTGAAGCACAAAATGTTGGCCGGATTCTTCACTTGACCTTGGCCATTCTTCTTGTTACCCTTGTGCTTCAACATGTTGGTGGGCTTGTTCTTGATGTTGGAGTTGTATCCAAGCCCACTCTTGTCATTTGGGGATCTTCACACACCCAAGACGTTCTTGAGTGTGGTCTTCCCTTCATGACACTTCTTCAAGTCATTCTTCAAAGAATTGACTTGAGCCTTGAGCTTCTTGTTTTCCTCTACATGGTTAGTATCGACAACAATACTAGAGGAAGTAGATGCTACGTTGTTAGAGCAACAAGGCAAGGGATGCAATTCATCACAAGATATAGCAATAGCATGAGTGGATGAATTACAAGGACTAGCACATGGCAATATGATACTAGGTGTAGATGTAGTGCTAATGTCCACATGAGGCATACTCGATGTTACCTTTGACAAAATAGCCTCATGAGCCAACTTTAGACTACCATGGGAAACTAGAAGGTCCTCATGCGAGCTTGAGAGCTTAGCATGACTCTCTTCCAATTTCGCATAGTTGCTAGTTAGCAAAGCAAGTTGAGCACGTAGCTCAACATTCTCCTTCACAATAGATGCTTCACAAGAGATAGAGTTAGTAGCAAAAGCATCATCAATAGTAGTAAGAGGTGAGGGCAACTTGGAAAGCTCTTTAGTGTATGAGGCTTTAAGTTGCTCATGTGACTCGGTGAGTTTGATGAGCTCCCCCTTGATGACTCTAGAGACATTGTTGAGGTGCTCAAAATCCTCAAGGAGTTTAGCATAGGCAACTTCAATTTCATCATTTTTAATTTGAAGGTCACTAGCCACCTCAAGATCTCTATCATGAGATTTCTTTACTCTAGATAGCTCTAGAGCAAAGGCCTCCTCAAGAGATTCCTTGGTGGTTTGTTCCACTTCAAGAGCCTCATTTAGGTTTGCAATGTCATTAGCATACTCACGCTCAAGACTACTCATTTTGTCAATTGTGTCCTCATGCTCATAAATTAGTTGCTTACTTTCAATGGCTAAGTTCAAGATTTCAATGAAAGTAGAGCAAGCATTTTCATTTTTGTGTAGAGCACGAAGGACTAGCTCCCCCTTCTGTTTTAGAGAAGCAACATCATCATCTACTTCATCTAAGTCAACATTCACATCATCAAGAGGTGCATTGGTGTCCAAAGGAGAATTTACCTTTGATTCCTTCGCCATGAGGCATAAGTGAATGTTGGAAGAAGGAGATGATGGGGGAACACTTGAAGATCCAATAGCAACCTTGCCTTGGCCCGCACATTCTTCGATTTCCTCTACATGGTTAGAAACACAAGTACTAGAGGAAATAGAAGCACATTTATCATGGCAACAAGGCAAAGCAAGCATATCATCATGAGATATATTCAATCTATTTCTACATGATATGCAAGGGCAATCACAACTAGGATGTAAATCACATATGGTCCAACATGTGTTCATGCCCAAAGATACAACATTGCAATGAGATAGATATGAAGAATCATCAATGACAAGCTCACTATCCACATTGAAAGTTCTATCACCACTCACCATGTCATTACCTTGTGACAAATCACATGTAGGTGAAGTGGAGGAAGATGAGAACTCATCATGGCCGGAGGTGGAGGGAACACAATCATCCTCATCAATCTTGGACACATCATATTTTGCTTGAAGCTTGGTCCAAATATCATGAGCATTCCGAAAAGGCATGATTGAGGAAAGAACTACAAAGCTCACAACATTAACAAGCACATTAGATGCTTGAGCTTCGAGATAAGAGTTTGTCTCCTCCTGCAAAGATAAATTTTGGGGATCCTTCGGAGGAGACAAGCCCATATCTAGAATTCGCTCAATATTTGGGTCAATGACCCGGAAATGACTAAGCACGCGAATACGCCAAACATCATAATTTGTGCCATCAAATGTAAATGCGTGAGAGTGCACTAAACCCCTAGGAGACATCCTTACTCTCGAGGCGGTGAAGCCTAAGAAGCGAGAGACCTCGCTCTGATACCAAGTGAAAGGGAAATGGACGTCGCCTAGAGGGGGGGTGAATAGGCGTTTTAAAATTAATATGGTTTAGTCTCTAATAAATGCGGAATAAAACTTAATGTTTAATTTATCAAGCCAAAACCTATATCCACTAGTTTCACTAAGTGCACCAACAACCTATGCTAAGCAAGACAAGCAACAAGGTGATAGCAAGATATAGTACTTCAAGCACGAAGGCTATCACAATGTAAATTGCATAAGTAAAGGGCTCGGTTGAGAGATAACCGATGGACGCGGAGACGATGATTTGTTTCCCGAAGTTCACTTCCAAAGAAGCTACGTCTCTATTGGAGAGGTGCAGGGGCGCAATGTACTTCGAACGCCACAAATGGCTCACCTTGAGGTGTGGTGGCTCGATGCTCACCCAACGCCACACAAGGCCTCACCCCAAGATGCGAAGGCACGCAACCTACCGATGCCACAACAGGCTCAGCCTATTCTCCCATGAGCTCACCACAAAGGCCTACTCACGTTCCACTATGGGACACTTGAGGGCGGTCACCGAACCCGTACAAGGCTTGGGGCAATCTCCACAACTCAATTGGAGGGCTCCCAAGAAATGCCACAAAGGCTCCACAATGCCACAAAAGGACAACAAGATTGGGGAACCTCCACAACTCAATTGGAGCCCCAAGAACACACCACAACTCCACACAACCGTCTAGGGTTCCAAGAACCCAAGAGAAACAAGCCCAAGAGCTTGAACTCGCTGAATCTCCGAGGAGAACTCAAACCTATGCACCAAATGCAAGAGGTAAGTTCTTCACTCTCAAATTACACCAAAGCTACAAAAGCTATTGGGGGAATAAGGGAGGAAGAACACAAGAGGAGAACACAAAAACTCTCCAAGGTCTAGATCCCAAGGATTCCTTCACAAAGAAGGGATTTGGTTTGGTGGGGATTGTAGATCTAGATCTCCTCTCTCAAATCCCTCAAAGAGATGCAAGAATCATGGGAGGGAGAAGGGAAGAGGGCAAGCTTTTGAAGGTCAAAAATGGAGGAGAGAGAGTGGAAGAGCTAGCAAAAATGACCTCAAAAGTTGGGGAAACTTTTGGGAAGAGGGGGCCCTTAAATAGGGCAAGAGAAATCTGCCCGTTTGGGCCAGATTCGCGCCCCACCGGAACTACCGGTGCCCCACCGGTACTACCTCTAAATAGAAACACAAGATACAGAAGAAAAACGAGATTTACCGGAACTTTGGCCGGAACTTGGGCCGATACTACCTCTCAAGCAAAAACGTTGGACACCATTACACGAAAACTCAATAACTTTTGACTCTGAACTCCGACTTTGATGATCTTGGGCTCGTTTTGAAGAGAACAAAAATATCTACAAGATTATGCAAAGAAACATCATAGTCCAACAAGATAGGATAAAAATAAAATGGATAAAGGTATGACCTCTCAGAAGCGATGAATCGGTAAAACCTCCAGAACCCAAAACGCAAGAAGTTGAGCTTGGAAACTCTAATTGGGATGAAACCAATTTTGTTGGAAAGATAATAAAGAGTTTTATCCAAAAAAAGGTGAAATATTGGGTATCACCAAGGGATAAAATACCATGAATATATATGTGAGATACCTCCCAAGGTGTGGAGCCAGAAAAAACCCGCAAGATCAAAGACGCAATAAGATATGCAAGGAAAATCCGTTTTTGACGAACTAGAGCTTGTTATGAAGATAACCACAAGCTCTAGATCCTCACATGGACAAGAACCAAACAAAAACCAAGAAATAGGATGCTATGTATGCAAAGGTTTGAGCTTTCTTCGAAAGATACGAGCGAGTCACCCACTCGAGAGCCCCTCTTGATAGAACGGCTATCTATCCTAAACCCGGTCTCCCAACACTACAAGAACACTACAAGAGACCGGTAAAATAGAAACCCTATCACGATCATACCTTTGCGTTGAGCATCCCACTTGAGCTTGATGTAGATGATCTTGTCACCTTCAAGATGGAACACCTTTCTTGATTGCACTTGCTTGATGAAGTCTTGAGAAATTCTCCCCCATACACCATGGGGAAGCATCTTCTTCGAACTTGTCTTCATCATTCTCTTGAGCTTGCACATCAATTCTTGATGATGTCTTGAAGAAAGCCATGAGGAACTCCATCTTCTTCTTCTTCAAGACATACTTGATATTCTTCTTCTTCTACTTGATTCCAAAAGGAACAAAGCCCTTGGACAATGCTTCTTCTTTTTCATCCTTGAAACCAACACATGGTCCAAGCGATGCCAATGGACAAACCTACAAGTGAGACTCAATTTGAACATTAGTCCATAGGGATTGTCATTAATTACCAAAACCACACATGGGGGCATACATGCCCTTTCACCACGGAACTTCCAGGGTCCAAGGTAGAGGAGACCAGCAACCTGGTAAAACCTACTCTTGGGCCGACATTGCCAATAATCTGTGTGTGCATCACTTGAATGGTAACGGGGGCTCTTCCCACTCAAATGTTGAGTGTCATTTTAACGATGACACCAAGAAAGACGAATCCACTTGCTATAGGGCCAAGCAAAGAAAAGGAAAGAAAAATTCTGACAAAGATATGGAGTCCAAGAAAGATTCTGACATGGAGGCGACAGATACCTCAAATCCCAAGTCAGATGGTAAGAAGGATTACCCAACCAAAAAAGACACTTACATCTGCTTCCTTGGATGTCAGCCCGCCAAGGTCAAGAAAGTAGTAATGCATGAACTCAACACAACTGTTCCGGCTGTCCCCCAATATCTGGACTGGTCAGAAGTAAAGATCACCTTTCACCGAAGTGATCACCCAACCAAACCTCATAGGCAAGAAAAGTACGCTCTAGATGTCAATCTGCTGACTGACGGCTATGAGTTCTCAAAGACCCTCATGGACGGTGGCAGCAACATTAGCATCCTCTACATCAAAACACTGCACTGCATGAAGATATTGGAAACCTAGCTAAATCACAACAGTGTGGTTTTCCATGGAGTTGTGCCCAGAAGAAAACTGAACTCTCTAGGAGAAATCACTATGAACGTTACTTTTGGAACGCCGAAGAATTGTTGGACTGAATCACTATCTTTTGAAGTGGTGTTGTTCAAGAGCACGTACCACGCTATATTTGGGTGCCCAGCCTACTGGAAATTCAAGGCTTGCCCTTGCAACATCTACAACATGATGAAAATTTTGGGTCCCAAGAGGTATTATCATAGTCCAGGGAAACCCGAAGAAAGTGCGAGAATGCAAGGATGGAGCTATCGCCTTTGCCGAAGTCATGTTGCATGCCGAGGAGTGCCAGGAGATTAAGAAAAACACCGATATGTCCGAGATGCCCGCTACAAAGAAGGAGGTGCTTAAGCTGACTCCGAAATTCAAGGCATCAGAAGAGACAAAGACAACACCGTTGAAGGTCGATGACCCCTCCAAGGTGACACAGATAGGCATATGTTTAGAACGCGCATAGGAAAGCGTGCTCGTCGAGTTCCTCAAAGCTAATAAATATATCTTCAAATGGCAACCTTCTGACATGACCAGAGTACCTAGAGAACTTGTCGAGCACTCTCTCAATGTTTATCCTGACGCTAGACCCGTCAAACAGTCCTTACGATGTTTTGACGATGAAACACGCAAAGCTATAGCTAAGGAGTTAGCCTGGTTAGAATTAGCCGGATTTATTGAAGAGGTCATCCACACTGAGTGGTCGGACAATCCTGTAATGGTCCCTAAAATGTACACCACAGATTTAAGAATGTGTATTGATTATACTGCCTTGAACAAGGCTTGTCCCAAAGATCTGTTCGCTCTACCTAGAATCGATCAAGTTACTTACTCAACTGCAGGCTCGGAACTCCTACGTTTTCTTGACGCATATTATGGTTATCACCAAATATGCATGAAGGAGTTAGACAAACTAAATACTCCATTCACACCTTCGGAACCTTCTGCTATGTAACAACGCCTTTCTGGCTCAAAAACACCGGAGCTACATATCAGTGCACTATGCAGCATTGCCTCCACAATCAAATCGGACGCAACATGCATGCATATGTGGACGACATAGTTGTGATGTCTAAAAAGAAGGAAACTTTAATTTCCGACTTGGAGGAAACATTCACAAATCTACGAAAATACAATATCATGCTTAACTTGAAAAGGTGTTTCTTTGGAATTCCAGCCAGAAAATTGTTGGGTCTCATCGTGTCTTAGAGAGGCATAGAGGTGAACCGAGACAAAATAAAGGCTATACTCAACATTACTAGGCCAAAACGCCTGAAGGACATTCAATGTCTCACTAGCTGCATGTTGGGTCCGCAGCATAGAAAACAAAAAAATTCCTACGGTGTGAACTACACGCCAAGATCTATCTACTAGGTACAAAGCAACAGGTGGACATACATCCAACGAGAACTTACCCTCGTAGACAACGATCTTTGTTAACGAGTAGGAACTGGTGGTTGATCTAGTCGTACACTTGCCGATCTCAAGATCGTGATGAAGTCCAGCAGGTTCGGCTCCAGCACGTCCATCAGATCCAGCTCCAGCACCACCAAGTCCAGCACCGCAAAGCAGCGGTGCATCCGTGATCGCACACACGTCCGGTACCCCGACAACCTCCGTCCCTCGCTCCAGCAAAGCAGCGGAAGAAACAACTCCTTTCCAGATAAAGCCACCGGGAACATGTATCTCGCTAATCCGAGACCATGGGGGAATAATACTAGAGGGGGGAGAGATCCTTCACAAGGAGGTGTGTGTGAGAAGTGAGGAGAGGGGGGCCTTTTATAGGAGGAGGGAGGTACCCTCCTTCATGGCAGCGCATGGGGAGGTGACCCTTCACCTCCTCCATTCATGTGGTGGTAACCCCTCCACATTAAAATGCCCCTTCACATTCTCTTTTAAAGTCTCCACTTTAAATGCATTAAATTTCTCCAAATTTAATGCTCTCTCATTTAATAAAACTCTTTTATTATTTTTATTCAGAATTTTGTTAATTACTTTAATTAACAAACATTCACATAAAACCCCCTGCAACATTTCAATATTACATGCAGAGCCAATTTCAGCAATTTCACCCGAAACAGTTTTGGTGTCTATTGAAATAATTCCAGCGCTTTCTTAAATCTTTATCTGGAAGATATTTGCTCCAAATGGTGTCGGTATCCCTTAAGTCTGTCACCCTACGGTTCGTGAATAATGTAGACATGATCGAGACCCCTCTCCGATCAATAATCAGCAGCGGGACCTGGAGATCCATACTGAGTCCTACACATTCAACGATGACTTCTGTGATCGTGAGAACCTTTAACGCTAGTAACTAAATCCCTTTGTCCCGCGATATATTACATATCCGAGATTCGATCATCGGTATCTCCATACCTAGTTTGATCTAGATTCGACATGCACTCTTTTCTTGTTCCGTGATATAACATTCTAGTGATCACATCACTTGCTTGCAAGCTATTTCAATGTGATATCACCGAGAGGGCCCAGTATATCTATCCGTCATCGGGATGGACAAATCCACTCTTGATCCATGAGCCTCAACATAACACCTTCAGAGTACTTGAACCCACCTTTATAGTCACCCTGTTACGGTGTGACGTTTGATGTTATCAAGATACTCTTCCGGTGTTAGCAATTAACATGATCTCATGGTCTAACGATAAAGATTACTTCGTATGATATTATAGCAATATAAACATAATGACTTGATCGTAATGCTATACTTCGGATGAATGTTCATCACATCATTCCACCAATGGTGTGACCTTGTTATTAACAACATCCAATGTCCATGATCAGGAAACCTTGATCATCTTGTTAATCAACAAGCTAGTCTATAAGAGAGGCATGACTAGGAACCCTTTTTGTTTATTAAACACACATGTATTGATGTTTCCAAATCAATACAATTCTAGCATGTAAAATAAACATTTATCATAAACATGGAATAAGATAATAACCACTTTATTATTGCCTCTCGGGCATATTCCCTTCAGTCTCCCACTTGCACTAGAGTCAATAATCTAGTTTGAAAAACTTTGCGCATTGAACACCTATGGCTTTCTGGTGTTGCATATATGCTATTGCTCGTGGTTAACATAATCTCCGGATGTGACAGTTTCAGATCCGTGTGTATTTGCATGTCTTTGCGTGTCTACGCATCACTCATTCTCAAATGAGATGGCATTGTATAAATTTGGTCCTTTGGTGAGACCTTTAGTTCGTTCCGGTTAAAATATGTTGATATTATTGTCACACAATATATCTTCATAGTATTAGCCCACTTTGAACCACACCTAGTTTGATAACAAACTACTTAACACAAATGCCCGCCTTTGCTGCTACTATAGCAGTCATATACTTAGCCTTTTGTTGTAGTATCTGTCACAATGTCTCAATTTTGGAACTCATCCAAATCCATCATGGAACATCCTTTCCATTACATTGTGCCACCCATAGTCTAAATTGAGATAAATTTAATTTATATCTTGTGACAAAACTAGTATCAATGTAACACTTTACAATCAACTACCTTTAACTATTTGTCACTTATACATGATATATTCTTAGTTCATCCAAAGCTCATAAGAATATCTTTACTATTGTCCAATGATCATCTTATGAATCATTCTGGTATATGCTCATAACATTTAGAGCATAGGACATTCTGGATATATACATATCATGGTATAATCGATCAAAATCTTCATGTGATTTTACTCACGAAGTGTTGAAACACTTGAATCTGAATACAATTCTTTCCATGCAGCAAGAACCTTTCTTGTTGCTTCCATATTGAACCCTTTCAATATCTCATATTGAACCCTTTCAATATCTTATATATGTATGTCTGGCACAACCATATTAGCGCCTTAATCTATCCATATAGATATTGATGCCTAATATTCTGGGTTTGCCCAAGTCTTTCATCGAAATCTTATTTTAATAAAATCCTTAACTTGTGTCAATTCAAGATACATCATTTCCAATCAACAATATGTCCTCTACATAATGTATTAGAAATATCTCTCAGCGCTCCCACTTAATTTCTTGCAAATGCAAGCATCTTCATCATCTCCGATGAATTTAAACTCTTTTAACAGTTTCATCATGGTGAAGATTCCAACTCCGCTATGTTTACTTCAACAATTGAAGTTTACATGCCCTTTTAGCACCATTTGAATTAACAAAACCCTTCGGACCATGACATGTACATGTCCTAGATTACCGTTCTATTAGAAGAACCTTGTTTTGTTTATTCAACTACCATATACCAAATTATATGTAGTGGTTGCTACATTAATCCGTCAAGACTATATATCGCTATGAAAGATCATATGTTGTCATAGTCAACTCCTTGAACATTGCCGTAAACTTCTTTACGACATGTCGACTATTTCATAGATGTCAAACATCCATGTCTATTTCTTTATAGATCCAAACACGACCGATAGGCTTCACGCCTTTCCGGAGGGTCTTCCAAGTTCAGAAACTTGATTTCTCGTGTATGGATACTATCATGGATTATATGACTTATAGTCATTTTATGGAGTCAGGGCCCATCATTGCTTCTTTGCATGTAGTCGGTTCATCATTGTCAAAAGAATAACGACTTGCTTATCAAATCTTACTATTTGATTCTTACCGACCCACACGGTTCTATAGGAACTCTAATCTCCGAGATCACACCTTTTGTAATCACGAGAGCCATGAGCATTGTAGCCATACGGGACACTTTCGGTAGCGCCACTTAGCACATATAGCTAAGGTTCAACAACCTTATCAAAGTTCTATTGTACTCCCACTTAAGTTTTCACGAAAAGTTCCTTCTCAAGAAACTTGACGTTCCAAGCGACAAACTCTTTTGTCCTTGGTGTTATGGAGAAATTCCCAACAAATTCTTTGGGATAACCTAAAAAGACGTGCTTATCCGACTTTGGTTGTAAACATTTTACTTATGCATAGCATACCAAAATTTAAGAAAAGACAATTCGGGTTTTATCCCAAACCATAACTCATATGGTGTCATTTCAACGGATCACGATGGTGCTCTTTTCAGTGTAAAAGCGGTAGTCTCTAAAGCTTCAATCCTTAAAACATAATGGCAGTTTTATAAATGACACCCTTGATATTACCATGTCAAACATGGTTTGATTTTATCTCTCGAATATGCCATACTCCTATGGTTTATCGGGAAACACAAATCATGGAACAATTCCTCAAGTCTTAGGTGTTTTTGCTAAACATGTAATTCAAATATCTTCCTTGATGATCGAATCATAAACTCTTTATTTTCTTGTTACAATGATTTTCCACTTCATCTTGAAAGTCTTTAAACAATTTTCAAATGTTTCATACTTCTTCCTTATTAAGTAAATATACAGATATATTCACTCAAATTTTCGGAGAAAGCATATGAAGCAAAAAGATCCATCGCATATGGCTACACATAATGGACTATGCACATCAACATGCACAATTTCCAATAAGCTAGTCATCTGTTCCTCTCTGGCCTATGGACGGAGTTTCAATTATCTCGAGGAAAGTCTCACATGCGTCAATTGATCAAAATCAAGGACTCCAAAATTCCATCAACATGGAGTTTCTTCATGTTTTCTTTCAAATATAATTCAAACAGCGATGTCACTTCATAAGTGATCTTTCAATCATTTGTCTTGCGATATTTTAGCAATAGTGTTTATGGATGTGATTTCTCCAACTAGACTTGTAAAAGTTCATCCATCCTTTATGGAATACGGTAATTATTTGAACAGCCATTGTTCTCATATCTAGGAACAAAATAACAATTATTTAAACAAATCTTGAAGGCTTGGTTTGATGACAACGAAAAACACAATAACACTTTATTTGTTTTCGATGAACATCATCACTCATTCTCTTGCTGGTTACTTAGGCCATTGTACTTCATGAATTGCGTTGTCCTGTATGACACTTCATACCAACCAATTCGGTATCCAATACCGGTATCCAATACCTCATAACCACATTGTTTAACAAGCAAGGAATATAGGCATAACATGTATATCTTCTATATACCCAAGTTGGACATCTCCAACCTTTTATTTTCTGCCAAATATTTTATAGATTCTCTTTCAGCAATTCCTTTTTCTTTTAAAAGAATCTATCAACATCAATAGTGGTGTCATTCACATGACACATAGTACAAAGCGTATATAGTCAAATACTAATACCTTTGGACTTGCACTTTGAAGTGGATCACCATCATCAAATGTTTGGCATTCTTTCAAAAATCCATTCTTTAGTAATCTATTAGTGTAGTAAACATTTTACTTACATCTTATATTCATCCTTATCATGACAACTTTCATGATCAAGCTACTATAGCTTATAAGGAAGAATCACGAGTATAATATCAGTTCCCAAAACCTTTTTGATAGATTCGGACCTAGCATCTCCATCCTTCACAAATTCTCATACAATATGAGAACATGTATTTTGCTAAATTATACTGTATCATAATGCAACCAAAAACATTGTTTCAGATATCACAATATCTTTCACACATGATGGTTTCTGAAACAATTTCCATCTCCAATATAACCTTGATATTAAAACAACTTTTTGAATATCAATAATCATGGAGGCAAACATGATACTTTAGATACTAACATTGGAATTCTTACTCTTGATTTAATACTACTTATTAAACTTCATGGAGTAAATAGAGTTTGCTGAAAGTTTGCAATAGGACTTATAAACTTTAAATTGACATTCAAAACAATACGATACCAGTTCGTAAAGTAAATATCCAGAATTCTATAGTTTTATTATCTCAAATAAAAACTAAGCATAAGGAAGAAAATGAATGCCAATGACTACAACAAACTATGCAAATTCACTTTGATTTAATTTATGACAAATTTGGTTCGACTAATCCAAATTAGAAATGACCTCCCACTCAAAAACGACATCCATCGTGCCTTTTTGGTGATTGCATGAACCAAATCCACTACACCAAGTCCGATCATCACGTGAGTTGATGTAGCTTCAAAGGCGAGCATCTATATGGGCATCATATCAACTATATGACTCATGCTTAACCTTTCGATCCGTGTTCCGAGGCCATGTCTGTACATGCTAGGCTCGCCAAGTAAGAACCTTAGTACTCGTGTGTGTAAAACTGTCTTACACCCATTGTATGAAAGCGTAGAGTCGAGTACACCCGATCATCACGTGATGTCTCGAAACACGATCCATAGAACAGTGCATACTTAAGGAAGAACACATTTTTATCTTGATTGTAAATGAGGGATCATCTTAAAATGCTACTAAAAACGCCAAACTAGCAATATAAGACGCAAACATCTAATGTGTAAAGTGAGATGATATGGTCCATGCATTTGATCACCATCATATGCATCGTGGTATGATCTCTATCATTCCTTTGTGTGCAAGGCCAATGTCTATGGAACTTACACGTTGAGTGTGTTGTAAGAGTATCTATCATACATCTACTTACAACAATACCATATCAATACACTAGCCCATCAACGATCTAAACTAGACGCCTCTAATTTATCAATTGCAAGTTTTACGTGGCTTAGGGCTTTCGGAGATAGAGCCGTTCTTACCTACGAACATGAACCACAACAAGGATAACTAAGTTATTAGCAACTCGTTGTAAATCAGATATTGACTATAGTAGGAGAGATGACACCCTTGACCACTTATGCAAAACAAGTTGCATGTCAGTCGTGGAACCGGTCTCATGTACGATGACATGTAAGGTTGGTCCGGGCCGCTTCAACCCACTATGCCACCAATATCCAAAATACATAGAAGATGCAATAACATGATCATCATCGCCCACATATCAACATATGTGTACTACCCGTGCTAAGCACCTACGCATAGATCAGGCTCTGATACCACTGTTGGGTCCGTAGCATAGAAAACAAAAAAAATCCTACGGTGTGAACTACACGCCAAGATCTATCTACTAGGTACAAAGCAACGGGTGGACATACATCCAACGAGAACTTACCCTCGTAGACAACGAGCTTTGTTAATGAGTAGGAACTGGTGGTTGATCTAGTCGTACACTTGCCGATCTCAAGATCGTGATGAAGTCCAGCAGGTCCGGCTCTAGCACGTCCATCAGATCCAGCTCTAGCACCACCAAGTCCAGCACCACAAAGCAGCGGTGCATCCGTGATCGCACACACGTCCGGTACCCCGACAACCTCCATCCCTCGCTCCAGCAAAGCAGCGGAAGCAGTAACTCCTTTCCAGATAAAGCCATCGAGAACATGTATCTCGCTAATCCAAGACCATGGGGGAATAATTCTAGAGGGGGAGAGAGATCCTTCACAAGGAGGTGTGTGTGAGAAGTGAGAGAGGGGCCTTTTATAGGAGGAGGGTACCTCCTTCATGGCCGGCGCATGGGGGAGGTGACCCTTCACCTCCTCCATTCATGTGGTGGTAACCCCTCCACATTAAAATGCCCCTTCACATTCTCTTTTAAAGTCTCCACTTAAAATGCATTAAATTTCTCCAAATTTAATGCTCTCTCATTTAATAAAACTCTTTTATTATTTTTATTCAGAATTTTGTTAATTACTTTAATTAACAAACATTCACATAAAACCCCCTGCAACATTTCAATATTACATGCAGAGCCAATTTCAGCAATTTCACCAAACAGCTTGATTTGGTGTCTATTGAAATAATTCCAGCGCTTTCTTAAATCTTTATCTGGAAGATATTTGCTCCAAATGGTGTCGGTATCCCTTAAGTCTGTCACCCTACGGTTCGTGAATAATGCAGACATGATCGAGACCCCTCTCCGATCAATAATCAGCAGCGGGACCTGGAGATCCATACTGAGTCCTACACATTCAACGATGACTTCTGTGATCGTGAGAACCTTTAACGCTAGTAACTAAATCCCTTTGTCCTTGATATATTACATGTCGAGATTTGATCATCGGTATCTCCATACCTAGTTTGATCTCAAGTATCGACATGCACTCTTTTCTCGTTCCCGTGATATAACATTCTAGTGATCACATCACTTGCTTGCAAGCTATTTCAATGTGATATCACCGAGAGGGCCCAGAGTATATCTATCCATCATCGGGATGGACAAATCCCACTCTTGATCCATGTGCCTCAACATAACACCTTCGTAGCACTGAACCCACCTTTATAGTCACCCTGTTACGGTGTGACGTTTGATGTTATCAAGATACTCTTCCGGTGTTAGCAATTAACATGATCTCATGGTCTAAGGATAAAGATTACTTCGTATGATATTATAGCAATATAAACATAATGACTTGATCGTAATGCTATACTTCGGATGAATGTTCATCACATCATTCCACCAATGGTGTGACCTTGTTATTAACAACATCCAATGTCCATGATCAGGAAACCTTGATCATCTTGTTAATCAACAAGCTAGTCTATAAGAGAGGCATGACTAGGAACCCTTTTGTTTATTAAACACACATGTATTGATGTTTCCAAATATATACAATTCTAGCATGTAAAATAAACATTTATCATAAACATGGAATAAGATAATAACCACTTTATTATTGCCTCTCGGGCATATTCCCTTCACTGCATCATAGCAGTCAGTCGGCTCATTAGTCGGCTCGATGAGAGAGCCGCACCATTATACAAGCAGTTGAAAAAGACAAAAAAATTTGTCTAGATCGATGGAGCTGAGGCTGCACTCCAAGACCTGAAAGCAGTATTCTCATCCGCCCCTATTCTTGCAGCAGCAGAACCTCGGGAACCCATGTTGCTCTACATTGCTGCGACAAACAGAGTCGTTATCTTTGTCATGGTGGTGGAGTGAAAGGAGGAAAAAGGGACCAGTTTGTGGAGCGTCCAACCTACTACCTCATTGAGGTTCTGACAGAATCGAAACAATGGTATCCTCATTACCAAAAGTTAGCCTATGGTGTGTTTTTTGCATTCAGAAAACTGCGACATTATTTTCAAGGGCACAAGATTACCGTGGTGAACACAACTCCCATTAGAGATATAATCAACAATAGCGATGCCACAAGACGCGTTGCTAAGTGGGGAATTGAGGTAGCAGCTTTTGACATTGAGGATAAACCGCGAACAACAATCAAATCCCAAATCCTTGTTGACTTTGTCACTGATTGGATAGAGATGGCAGAATACATTAACGTCCCTGGGTCAGAATACTATACCTTGCATTTTGACGGGTCAAAAGCGCTCGAGGGCTTAGGGGCTGCTGTCGTGTCGTGGTTTTCGACACTGGGGGTATGAGTCCCCCTTTGTTGTTCGTCCAGGGGAGCAACATCCGACGAGCTTGATCGGCGAGCTAGACAAACACAATCATAGAGAGAGAGACCGGGTTTTTACCCAGGTTCAGGTCCGCTGTGAGCGAAGCCCTACGTCCTGCAATATCTATTATCTGATTGTCACTAGAGTACAACTCGTTCCTTCTCCCAGGAAGGAACCATATTCTAAGCCCACTGTCCCCTTCTCTTTCGACATGTGCCTCCTTTTATATCGTAAGGGGACACCACAGGGGTTGAAACACACATTGCAATGTGATTTCTTCCACGCGACTGGCCAAGGAATGCAATGTGGCTACACATACCTACCCTGGTATTGAGTGTTGCCTAGATCCTACAGACTAACGCAGAGGCTAGTCTCGCCTTGTTGACCCTTGTCTCCCGCGTCCTACCTGCACGGGGTGTGTTGGCGGGATTTTCACAGGCCCATGGGCGCCCCGGCATAAATGCTCAGGTGGGCCTCTTCCCGGGCTACGGCTCGCCCCGCTCAGCAAGGTGCCCCGCCACCTATCAGGTCCTTGTCCTTGATGACTCTTCGGGGTTATCCAGATGTCGGGGGGCACCGCCGGGACCCTGCGAAAGGTCCCTCCTAAGCATGGTCACCTGTTCCGGGTCACGCACCACTCTCGCTCCCCGGGGCAACCAGGTTCCCGTGGATGTGACAGTAGCCCCGGATGTGCCTTGGTCGAGGCAGGCCAGGCTAGGGTCGTGTCCTGGCATGATTGCTTCTCCTGGGCCTTGGGGCGTGCTCCTCTTTATATGGCCCCACTCCTTCTCCGTTGTGGAGTGTGGTGATAGCCTGACCTCTACCCAAGATGTGTCGTTCTTCCCCTCAATACTTGATGACCGGATTCCTGCACCAACAACAGGGTTATTCAGTACTTTTAGCAGCAAATATTTAAGAGTTTGTCCGGATGGGAGATCGGCAAACGGAAACAACACGACCCCGCAGCCACGTTGTCAATGCGGCCATGTTTCGCACCCAAACCGTGGTTTGGAAATAGCCTATTCTATAAGTTACTAGAACAACGATAATTGAGAGAGGTTTAACAAGAACTTTTAACAAGAACAAAATAAACTAAGACGAAAAGTAAACAGGAATATGAACTAAATTAAAGAGATTGTAGTTGTAGGGTTGAATGGAATGAGAGAGGCCTTCTAGGCTTCGGTCTCACTAGTACTAGACGGGCAAATATATGTGTGATCTATAAGAGATTTCTTAGACAAATAAATGTTCCCCAACACAATAAATTCTAACTTAGCGCACTAGATCATACCTCAACCTAGAATTGAATCAATCACTCACACATGGATGAACAACAAAACATATATAAATATAAAATGATATCACAACCGTGTTCAATCTTACAATTACTAAACACAAGAGAGAGAGGGAGATGGATATGATGATGGAGATGGAGATCGATGTGTGGTGGTGGTGATGTCTTCCTTCTCCTCCCCTTCTTCTTACTTGGATGCCTTGATGGTAATGGTGTTGAGGGAGATCTAGATCTCGGAGGTGTGGTTGAGGCAGAGCTCTGCCGCAATGGAGATCGGATGGGTGGCGGTGGCGGCAGGGCTCCGCCCCTGAAGGCTATGGCTCGGTGGCTCTATCTTGGGTCCTCCCTCCTTTATATAGGCATTGGGGGTGCCCTAGGGTTCCCCCAATACCTTCATATGACTCAGGGAAGGTTCTAAACTTTTTTGTGGCGAAATCCCATTGTTTGCGACCTTTTTGGCAACTATATGGGCGGAGCTATACGACGAGAAAATAGCTCCGGCCGTATAGTTGCTCGTCAAACCGTCTATCCCTTTTAGTATTTTGGCCACCATTTCTTCATACGAACTCCATTTTGGGTGTTCTTGGGCTTGTTGAGTTCATATCATCGAGGGATACAACCCCATGGTCTTGGATATTTATTTTGATAAGTTGGGAAAAAAATCATTTTTTCAACCTTTCAAATGGCTAAGTCTGGTCCCTGCAACTCCTCCATACTATGCTCTCTTTGTTCCTTTTGCCTTTGTTTTATCCATAATCATCATCAACACCTACACACATGTCATAGACAAGGAAAAGTGATAAAATTCTACCTAAACTACTAAATGTGCAAAGCTCATATGAAAGTAAATGAGAACTAGAAGTCGTGCATATAAGGCATAACTATAGCTGAAAAAAACATAGTATGAGAGATAAATGGCTCATTTTATATGACTAAAAGATGTGGTATTTCATAGCCATCAACTTCCCCAAGCTAGACCTTGCTCGTCCTCGAGCTGGAAGGGTCGATAATAAATTAATGGTTGTGAAATAGCTTATCATTGGAAATCAATGCCTTGCATCCTTATTTCTTCTACAAGCTTGAAGAGAGAAAACATGTGTTCATACAAGGCAACACAAGCTCAGTTATAAAGACCACTAAAGATTCATCAGAACTTATATGCTCCATGTCAAAAGTGAGTCTACTTGCAGACAAACTTGTGATCCTCTTATTGCACCTTTTGTATAACTTTTCATATCATTATTTTTTATGAGGCCAAACTTAGTCACAAATAGATGTGAAGCATAAATAGGAATAAAGTCTACCCGATCATGTCCTCTAGTTAAGGCTCTCAAGTGCAAACATCAGTTATTGAGTTTCTCAAAGTTTATCTCTTAGTAACAAGATTTATGCCAAAAGGAAATGCGAGAACATGTCAAAAGAAGCATAGCTTAGAGTGTCTCTTTTTGGTCATCCACATCAATGAATCATGGCTATCAAACACTCATTTTCTATTCTTTGTCTTTCCAAAACTTCAGTTCATCAGTAATGAGATCATACCAAAACTTAGTGTGTTTAATCAGACTATGCAGGCTAAGAATTGATACTCGTGACCATTACCAAGGTTTCTCTTTTCAGTATAATGATTTCTCATAACAGTCAGAGGAGTATTCCACTCTTTCGCTTTGAACACAGACCCATGAGGATACCAATGCATACCCAAATATAGCATTTATGCTACATATGTTGTGCAAATCATAGCCAAACTCCAAGAGTTTCCTCTTTTTGGACTGTTCGAAGGCCAGCGGAGTTGTTAGCATCCCACGTTGTGCGATAGTGGTGCAGACACGCATAAAGAAATATCATACTTTAATCAACAGGTCAAGATTTGGCATGCATCTAAATTACCGCAAAATATTAGTTTCTTCAAACAAATCCTTTCAAAGATTATTATCAAGTTGATCATCACATCTATGGTGTTGAGTATCTTTAAGGCTAAACTCTTAAGACAATTAATCAACACCTTATTTAGCATAGAACTCAAAACTTCGAAATATCATTTCCAATTGCCAACTCCTTCCGTAAGCAAACTATCAAGTCTATTGTTTTGACATTATGGGGTCGAGCATAACCTATTCATTTAAGACAAGGATATTTAGTGACAACCAACAAATTTCAAAAGATCTTGATCAAGTATTCATTCTTTCCAAGTGTAGATATTGTGGCAATGTTTTCTAGAGGATCACAAATAGTGTCACAAGCTTGATAAACAATTTGGCAAGATGCATACAAGCTCTAAGTCAACTCCTATGGTGCCTATTATGAGCAAGTGTATCCCCATATGAATGCAGAACTAGACTCACTTAAACAAGCATTCAAAAACAGTGGGATGCATGATTGCATTAAACCTTCATTGAATACGAACATGCACAAGACTCTACACATGCAGAAGTAACCTCCCCAAGCTTAGAACTTTGCAAGAACCAAACTTGAGTATATCACCAAAAGAATAGAGAAAATACAGTTTCCAAAAGAGAGTGTGATAAGTGGTTACCTCCCCAAGCATAGTTGAAAACAAGGGTGACACACTTTATCGTTGAGATACAAATAACTTCTCTTTTGATGGACAAAGAACCTTTGCTTCAACATGTATTTCTTGATATGGCCTGATACGTTGCTAACATATCTATAACTTTTTATGTTCCATGCTTGGTTTTTATCTACTTTCTTATGTTTTGCCCACACTTTGGAGTATTTTTATACACTTTCTTGGAGTAACCTATTAACAAGTTGCCACAGTGCCAGCTGCATGTTTTCTGCTGTTTTTGGTTCCAGGAAAGTCAGAAAATGAATATTCTCAGAATTGGACGGGACAAAAGCCAAAGTCAATATTTCACCGAGGGGGACACGGAGCCAGAATATGAGACGGAGAGGGGCCAGTGGCCACCCACACCACCTGGCCGCACGGCCAAGCCTGGACCACACCAGGGGTGGTGTGGCCGCCTAGGGCGCCCCCTCGGCCTCCCCTTTCGCCTATATATTGCCTCCAATACAGAAACCCTAAGTACCCGATCAAAAATTCCATGAAAGAGTCTATAGCCGCTGTCATCTTCATCCCTAGATCGGGAGGGATCTAAAGCTCTTCTCGGCACCCTGCCGGAGGGGAGAATTCACATTGGAGGCCTTCTTCATCACCATGCAAACCACTAGTGTGATGCGTGAGTAGTTCATCCTTGGACTACGGGTCCATGTAGTAGCTATATGGTCGGTTCTTCTCCTTTGTGCTACCATGTTTAGATCTTGTGAGCTCCGTTCATGATCAAGATCATCTTTTTGTAATTCTGCATGTTGTATTTACTGGGATCCGATGGATATTGAGATGCTATTTCAGATTGATTATTGATTCTATCATGTCCTTGTTATTTGTGATCTTGCATGCTCTCCGTTGTTAGTAGATATCTTGGTCGAGTAGATCCTAGCAACTCCAAGAGGGAGTATTTATGCTCGATAGTGGGTTCATCCCTCTAGTAATCTGGGGAAGTGACAGAAATCTCTAAGGTACTAGATGTGTTGTTGCTACTAGGGAGAAAACAACAATCCTTTGTTCATAGAACAATCATATTGTTTACTTTACACGCAATGCTTAATGCAATTATCTGTTGCTTGCAACTTAATCGAGGGGTTGGATGATAATCTGAAGGTGGATTATTAGTCATAGATGCAGTTGGATTACGGTCTATGTATAGTGTTGTAATGCCCAATCAAATCTCATAGGAGTCAAGATGATTAGTATATGCATGTATGCTTTCTCGATGTTTGTCAATTGCCCCGCTGTAATTTGTTCACCCAACATGTCATCTATCTTAAGGAGAATCACCACTAGTGAACTATGGACCACGGTCCTTTCATTTACCATCAATCTACAATTGTTTACTGTTTTCTGTTTACTTCCTGCAAGCTATTACTTTCTTCCACACAATACGTTTAATGCTTTGTTTTCAGCAAAACCGATGAGATTGACAACCTCACTGTAAGTTGCAGACAAAGTTCCGTGGTTGTGTTGTGCATGATTCCAAGTTGGAAACAACGCCTTGGAGGTGTTTCCTTGCTCCTACTGGTTCGATAACCTTGGTTTCACAACTGAGGGAAAATTTGTTGTTGTGCTCATCATACCTTCCTCTTGGGGTTCCCAACAAGCTCATTGTATCTTGAGCCAACAAGCATCTTTCTAGCGTTGTGGATTGAAGGAACAAGCACCACGTCAACCACGAGCCAGTAAGTATTTTTCTGGCACCGTTGCCGGGGAGTCAAGGACATCTTCACTAGGGGAGTCCCTCATAACCAATCTCTTTACTTTGTTGTTTTTGTTTTGCTTAGTTTATTTCTGCTTTGGTTGCTTGTTTCTTTATCAAAAACACACAAAAAATTAGTTGTACTAGTTTGTTTTCTTTATTAAAAGCACAAAAAAATTAAGTCTTTCTACAGCTGTTACCTCTTTCTTAGCTCACCATGTTGATCCCTAAGTTCACCCTGAAAGACCTTTCAATAGGTAGTGGCTCTATAATTGGAAAATATAATATTGAAGAATTCTTTAATCATGTTAGTAAACATAAGGATATTGAGGATAGATCCCTTGCAGAACTTGCTCCAAATTATGAAATTGCTGCAGCTTCTTTAGTTCACATGTTGGAAGCTAGGTTTGTTAACCTTAACCCCTTAATGCAAGTAATGTTTCTTAAACTTAAGGAAGTTGAGGACCCTGAAAAGAGAGATTTTATTCTGGAAACCTTGCTAAAAGAATTCTATGATGTTGCTAAGGAAGCTAGAAAAGTATTTGATCGTTTTAATATGCTAGGCTCATGTGTAGATGTTATTGGTACACGAGAAAAGATGAACAAAACCGAACCTAATGGGGAGGAAATTAAGATACCAATACCTTTCAAACGTGTAGCTATGCATGAAGCCATAGAAAAGAATCTTGATTGGATTGTTCCTAAAAACCCGTTTGATGAAAGTAGTGAACCCAAGAGCATTGAGAGAGGATCCTCTAGGACTTATTTGGATGAGATACCTTGCCTTGTTGAAGATATTTCTGGTATCAATCTTAATGCTTCTTCATTTGAGAATACTTGATGCCTTTCTTGCTTCTTATGCCTAACTTAAAGGCGTTAAAGAAAAGTACTTATTGGGAGATAACCCAAAAGTTTTAGATGAGTCTTGGAAGTTATTACCTCTGTAATAACCACTCCTTATCCTTTTTATTTTCTTTTTTTTGCCAAGAGTAACCTCTAATGAGAGAGAAGTAATGCTTGGGAAAGTTGCTGTCTCGAAACAGATTTTTGTGCTTTGCTGTAAAAATTCGTGTAAAATCTTTGTATGTCTTTTGAGGCGTGAATTTTTGTGCTTCTGCCCCAGGTTGTTATCTAACTTTCGTTAGTTCAAGACTTTTCGATTTGAGCAACAGAAGGTCTTCGAAAAAATTGGTTTTTACCTGCTGGTCTGTTTTGACAGATTTCTGCCATTATTTGCATTTGCTTCGTATTGATTCCTTTTTGGGTTCTTTTTGGGGAATTGAGCTTTTTGAGGGAAGTGCTACAGTAGCTTGTGTTTTAATGGAAGTTTTATTGTTGTTGAAACTGAACCCAAAGACTTATTATCTTGAGTACACTAATGTTGCTAATAAAGATTGTGTGATGTTTTGTATGAAGGAAAAATTTCAGGTGTATGGAGAGAATGATGTCATGAGATGAAGAATGGACTAAAGATGAAGCTTGGGGATGCCACCCATGTCACCCCAAGAAATATCCAAGAAGTACAAGCGTCAAAGCTTGGGGATGCCCAAGGCATCCCCTTCTACATCAATAAAAAGCTCAGGTTCTTCCAAACACTTCATTTTTTATTGCTTCATGCACAGTTGTGTTGTTCTTGGAGCATCTTTGTTTTTGTTTTTGGTTTTCATTTGCTTGGTTTGCTTAGTTTTCTTGAATAAATTGGTTGGACCCCCTCATTCATACATTAGTTTTCAAATAAGTTTGGTTTGGATTGGAAAGAGTAGGAAAAGTTCGTGCTTAAGTGGTAAAAAAGAACTTGTTTTTGAATGTGGCCTATGCTTTATCATGTCATGCTTGATATCGTTTTGGCTTTATGCTTAGTGATTTTTGTTGTAGCATGAAATGTTACAAACAATTGAGATTGCTTAATGTGCCTTGAAAGAATCATGCGTTGTTTTAGCATATTAAAGCATAGTATTGTGGTATTATCCTTTGATGCTTTATTTGGGTTGACTTGGCGCATGCTCACACCATGTTATGACTATCCCAAGTCACCATAGCCTTTATGATCCTTTAGTTTTCGACTTGTAATATCATTTTATGCTTTAATTAATGATGTTTTGTCGCTTTGCATGATTATGGCCATTATTGCTCTCTTAGTTGGTCGCTCCCAGTCTTTTGCTAGCCTCCATACCCAAGTATGAGTTCCACTCATGCATCCAACTCCAAATAAAACCAAGTTATTCCAAAGAGTCCACCATACCTACCTATTAGCATTTTCTATTCCAAGTATATTCATGTTTTTATCTACCTTCCGAATTAAACTTGTTATGAGAAAACTAGTGATTAAAGATCTCACGAACTTGATGGCACACTTTACTTTTCTTGCCCCTAATAAACCTGAACCATTGTGTCATCTATGTTGTATATGCTTGCACTTATATGTTGGGAATTAGCAGAACCATGTTGTCATGGGGAACGCTTTCAACATTGCACTTGTACATTGTACCTAGTTGATATCATGCTCTTTTGTCTATGGATGTCATCGGTGTGAAATTAAAGGGGATCTTGTAAGTCCATGGAGTTATGTATGTGTGTTAGAGAAATGCCTGGGCCGCCGGTCTAATCCATGCCTAATCATGGTGGAAACCTGCAGCATAACCATAATGAGCAGTCTATGAAGCATTCTTCTTGTAAAAAAAGAGATAGATATTGAGAAAAAGAAAAAAAGAGATTAGAAATGAGGAAAGAGAGAAAAAAGCACCATTGTCCCATGGTAAATAAGAATATTGCTGAGATGCTCGTTGTCTGCTTGCCTTGTCATTTTGATATGGGGATTCTTCCGTATCATCGGGCAAGGGGTACCCCGTTGGTGGTTATCTATGATACACATGTACTTACTATGACACGAACTTACCGGTAACTAAACTTGAGTAGCATGAGGAGTGGCCCTCAAATTCAAGGGACATGAAATTTCCAACTTATACTTTGTCAAGCATATACTCCATAGTTTGGTCACTTTAACCTTAATCACTTCAATATGCTTATGATAGGGGCAATGCGAGCTGAAAGCTAATAAGTACCATAATCTTTGGAAGCTCTTTATGAAACTTGAATCCCTGCTTCCTTCTATGAAGGCCTTTCTTTTACTTTTATGTTCAGTCTCCATCTTCTATCTTTTTGCACCTACTGAGAGAGCTTAGTGGCCATTCTTAGTTTAATGTGCATTGTCCCAAGACTTTTTGGTTGATGCATAACTTTGATATTGCTTGTTCTTAAACTATTTGTATATAGTCACCCTTATGAACTTTGAAGGTGTCCTATGCATTTATGTTTTGCTACTCCATGAGGGATGATGACCCACAAGTATAGGGGGTGTATCGCAGTATTTTCGAGGGAAGTGAAACCCAATTTATTGATTCAACGCAAGGGGAGCCAAAGAATATTTATAAGCCTTAAAAACTGAGTTGTCAATTCAGCTGCACCTGGAAACAATCTTGCTCACAGCAGTTTATCAGTAGCAACAGTTTTGTAGTAGGAATAGTAAAGTAGCAGCAGTAGTAAAGTAAAGACATCAGTAACAATAGCAGTAACAGTAGGATTCGAGTGCGGTAGGCATAGGGATGGATGGACAGGCGTTGCATGGACAAGACAATTCACATAGCAATCAGAACATAGGGCAATTGCAGATAAATAAGATAAAGCATCCAAGTACTAGATAATCCTAGGCATGTGTTCCATATATAGTCATACGTGCTCGCAATGAGAACTTGCACAACATCTTTTGTCCTGCCAGCCCGTTTGCAGCGGGGCCTCAAGGGAACTACTGGCAATTAAGGTGCTCCTTTTAATAGAGCACCGGAGCAAAGCATTAACACTCCATGAACACATGTGATCCTCACATCAAAGCCATTCCCTCCGATTATCCCGATTTCTGTCACTTCGGGGCCATTGGTTCTGGACAACAACGTGTGTATACAACTTGTAGGTAAGACCATATACAATACTATCATAATGAATCACTAACATGTTCAGATCTGAAATCATGGCACTCGGGCCCTAGTGACAAGCATTAAGCACAACAAGTCACAACAAAGTCATAAAGCACTAATAGAAGATACTAGGCACCATGCCCTATCAATCTGATGCCATTACATGAACGATCGCATCCAATCCCTACCATCCCCATAGCCTACAGCGGGGGATTACTCACTCTTAGATGGGGGAAACATGGATGGTCGATGGAGAAGCGATGGTGATGATGATGGCGATGATCTCCTCAATTCCCGTCTGGCGGGTGCGAGCGAGTTCTGGTGCTGTTTCGTGGAATCTGGTGGTGGCGGCGGAGCAAAACTCCTTCAGGAAAAACGTCGAATCCCCCTGAGTTTTTAGGTCAGAAGGTTTCTTATAGGTGAAGAGGGAGACCGAGAGGGTGTCTGGGGCGGCTAGACCACCCCCTGGCATGGCCAGGCCCAGCCCGCGTGGCCAGGTGGTGTGGCTGGGCCCCAACCCCACTCCGTCTCATATTCTGGATCCGGGAGTCTTCCGGTGAAATAGGATTTTTGGCTTTTGTCCCGTCCAATTCCGAGAATATTCATTTTCTGACTTTCCTGGAACCAAAAACAGCAGAAAACAGGCAGCAACCTGGCTCTTGTTAATAGGTTAGTCCAAGAAATCATATGAAAAGTACTCCAAAGTGTGGACAAAACACAAGAAAGTAGATAAAACCAAGCATGGAACATCAAAAATTATAGATACATTTTCAATGTATCAACATCCCCAAGCTTAACTCCTGCTCGTCCTTGAGTAGGTAAGTGATAAAAAGAAAGAATAATTTTTAAGGTGACATGCACCATCATAAACTTGATCAAAGTATTTCTAAAACATTCAAAGCTGGGATCATAGTACTTCAATCATAACATGTGAGACAAAGTTTTAGCAATAAGATAAAGAAACTATGATGCAACATGAAAAGGCACAAACAAAAGATTCATGAATAACAATGCTTTGCAAGACGTTTGTTTGTTTCACATAAAGAAAACATAGCATAATAGTATTCAGCTTGTCCCTCATAGAGTAGCAAATATAAATGCATAGGACACCTTCAAAGTTCATAAGAGTGACTAGATACAAATAGTTTAAAACAAGCAATATCAAGTTATGTATCAATCAATGGCCACTATGCTCTCAAAGTAGGTGCATAAAGGTAGAAGGTGGAGACTCAATATAATGGTGGAAGAAAGGCCTTCATAGAAGGAAGTAGGGATTCAAGTCTCATAAAGAGATTCCAAAAATTATGGTACTTATAGCTTTCAGCTCTCATTGCCCCTATCATAAGCATCTTTAAGGTGATTAAGGTTAAAGTGACACAACTAAGAGGATATGCTTGATAAGTTATAAACCGAAATCTCATGCCCTTACTTATGAAGACCGAACCTCATGCTACTCAACTTCAGTCACAAGTAAGCTCTTGTAATTGTAAGTACATGTGTATCATAAAGAACTCAGCATGGGTACCCTTGCACATGATACAGGAGCTATCCCATAATCAAAATGACAAGGCAAGCAGACAATGAGCATCTCAGCGATCTTTTTATTTGCTATTTGCATAGGTTTTTGTTGAGGATGCTTCATAGAGTGCTTATTATGGTTATGCTGCAAGTTTCCACCATGATTAGGCATGGCTTAGGCTAGTGGCCCAGGCGTTTCTCTAACACACATACAAACTCCATGATCTTACAAGTTCCACTTTTATTTCACACCACCGGGATCTATAAGAAAAAGAACATGATATCAACGGGGTACAAAGTACAAGTGCAATGTTGAAAACGTTCCCCGTGATACATGGTTCTGCTAATTTCAACTTATAAAGCGCAAGCATATACGCAACAAAGAAGGATCCAATGGTTCAAGTTTATTAAGGGCAAGAAAAGTAAAGTGTGCCATCAAGTTCGTGAGAGCTTTAATCACTAGTTTTCTCATAACAAGTTTAATCTGGAAGGTAAACAAAAGCATGAATATACTTGGAATAGCATAAGCTAGTAGGTAGGTATGGTGGACTCTTTGGAATAACTTGGTTTAGGGAGTTGGATGCATGAGTGGAACTCATACTTGGTTGTGGAGGCTAGCAAAAGACTGGGAGCGACAAACTAAGAGAGCAATAATGGCCATAATCATGCAGAGCGACAAAACATCATTGATCAAAGCATAAAGTGATACTACAAGTTGAAAACTAAAGGATCATAAAGGCTTATGGTGACTTGGGATAGTCATAACATGGTGTGAGCATGTGCCAGGTCAACCCAAATAAAGCATCAAAGGAGAATGCCACTATACTATGCTTTAATATGCTAAAACAACGCATGAGTCATCCAAGGGACATTAAGCAATATCAATTGTTTATAACAAGTCATGCTACAGCAAAGAATACTAAGCATAAAGCCAAAACAATATCAAGCATGGCATGACAAAGCATAGGCCACAGTCAAAAACAAGCTCTCTTTACCACTTAAGCATGAACTTTCCTACTCTTCTCCAAACTAAACCAAACTATTTGAAAACCAATGTATGAAAGAGGGGGTCCAACCAATTTATTCAGAAAACTAAGCAAACCAAGCAAACAAAAAACCAAAACGAAAAAGAAGATGCTCCAAGAACAACACAGCTGTGCATGAAACAATAAAAATGAAGCGTTTGGAAGAAACCTGGGATTTTTATTGATGAAGAGGGGGATGCCTTGGGCATCCCCAATCTTTGGCGCTTGTACTTCTTGGATATCTCTTGGGGTGACACGCGTGGCATCCCCAAGCTTGAGCTTTAGTCCATCCTTCATCTCATTACTCATTCCTTCCATACACCTAAAATTTTTCCTTCATACACTTCACACAATCTTTATTAGCAACATTAGTGAACTCAAGATAATAAGTCTTTAGGTTCAGTTCTAACACCAATAAACTTCCATTATAACACTAGCTACTGAAGCACTTCCCTCAAAAATCTCAATTTCCCAAAAGAACTCAAAAAGGAACCAATAAGAAGCAAATGCAGAAAATGGCAGAAATCTGTCAAAACAGACCAGCAGGTAAAGACGATTTTTTTCGAAGACCTTATGTTTCTCAAATAAAAAAGTGTTGAACTAACAAAAGTTACATAACAACCTGGGGCAGCAGCACAAAAATTCACGCCTCAAAAAGAGAGTTTAGAGATTTTACACGAATTTTTACGGTGAAGCACAGAAATCTGTTTCAGGACAACAACTTTCCCAATCATTACTTCTCTCTTATTAGAGGTTACTCTTGGCACAAAAAACAAATAAAAAGGATAAGGAACGGTTATTACTGAAGTAATAACTTCCAAGAATCGTCTAAAACTTTTGGTTTATCTCCTAATAAGTACTTTTCTTTAACGCCTTTAAGTTAGGCATGATAGTTTGAGAGGATGCTCACATAAGAAATATGAATTGAAGTAAAAGAGAGCATCAAGAAGAAAATTCAAAACACATTTAAGTCTAACCCACTTCCTATGCATAGGAATCTTGTATGCAAATAAATTTGCAAAGAACAAAGTGACAGGCATAGGAAGATAAAACAAGAGTAACTTCAAAACTTTCAACACATAGAGAGGTGTTTCAATACCATGAAAACTTCTACAACTATATTTTACTATCTCATAATAATTTTCAGTAGCCTCATGAATAAACTCAACAATATAACTATCACATAAAGCATGCTTTTCATGATCTACAAACACATAATTTTTATCAAGCTCAAAAATAGTGGGATTAAAACCTTCAAATCCACTTTTAACAATTCTATAACACGATGACTAATCTTTCAATATAGGACCATCGTCTAGAGCTTTATCATAAAAGAATTCTAAGCAAAACTCTTTAGTACCATGCATCTCGAAGTTAGGCACAAATAAAGGATTATCACAGATAACATGAGCATAACATTCATCCTCCTTTGGTAAGCATGGGTTCAATCAAATAATGTAAGGGATAAAGAGTTACTCTCATTAGAAGGTAGGCATGGGTAGCTAATCCATTCTTCCTCCTTTTGTTCATCACTCTCCTCCTCTTTTTCATCTAATGAGCTTTCAGGTTCATCAATTTCTTCTTCCATAGGATCCTGCAAGGCATTAGTCTCTTCCATTTGTGGAAAGCATCTATTAATATATTCAAGAATATAGACATTTTATTCCTTGTAATTATCAAAGCAAAATTTAAGTATATCATAAACCTCATGTTTATAAGGTGAATCATCAATATTTTCAAGCAAACTAGCAAGTTCAAATGCACCCTTCCAAGCACTAAATCCTCAATTTGTTCCACATCATAAAAGTCATAATTTCCTTTAACATAAGAAGATATGGTAACATTATCATTATACTCACATTGAAAAGGAGGTGTTTATACCTCTTACATCAACAAGATTTATCAAAGCAATAAGTAACATTATAAGTAGAGCACACGTTTCTAGCAATGGTATACAATTTATCAATTTGTTCCCATAAGTGTTTCCCTTTTTGTGACAAGCGGTGTTTCTTATAATAATATTTTTGATCTTCCGCGAACCCACCTTGCCAATAAGATTTAGTTTCAAAGAAACCAACCATTGACAGCAAGCATGATAAAGCAAGACAATAACAGACCAACGAAAATAACAACTAGAGTAGGAACTAATAATTTTTTTTGTATTTTTGATAAAGAAACAAGCAAACAAGGCGGAAATAAACTAAGCTAGAACAATAGTGATTCCAAGTGAACTTGATAAATAAATCTATGCTCCTCGGCAACGGCACCAGAAAATAGTCTTGATGACCCACAAGTATAGGGGGTGTATCGTAGTATTTTTGAGGGAAGTGAAACCCAATTTATTGATTCGACACAAGGGGAGCCAAAGAATATTTATAAGCCTTAACAACTGAGTTGTCAATTCAGCTGCACCTAGAAACAATCTTGCTCACAGCAGTTTATCAGTAGCAACAGTTTTGTAGTAGGAATAGTAAAGTAGCAGCAGTAGTTAAGTAAAGACATCAGTAATAGTAGGATTCGAGTGCGGTAGGCATAGGGATGGATGGACGGGCGTTGCATGGACAAGACAATTCACATAGCAATCATAACATAGGGCAATTGCAGATAAATAAGATAAAGCATCCAAGTACTAGATAATCCTAGGCATGTGTTCCATATATATGTTGGGTCCGCAGCATAGAAAACAAAAAAATTCCTACAATGAGAACTACACGCCAACATCTATCTACTAGGTACAAAGCAACGGGTGGACATACATCCAACGAGAACTTACCCTCGAAGACAATGAGTTTTGTTAACGAGTAGGAACTCGTGGTTGATGTAGTCGTACACTTGCCGATCTCAAGATCGTGAGGAAGTCCGAGCGCCGCAACTCAGCAGCGCATCCTTTTCACACACGTTCAAGCCACGGACAACCTCCACCTCCTCGCTCCAGCGATCCAATGAAGCAGCAAATCCTTCCGCATTTAAATGCCACCGGGAACATTTATCTCGCTAATCCGAGACCATGGGGGAATAATTCTACAGGGGAGAGAGATCCTTCACGAGGAGGTGTGTGGAAGAAGGAGGAAGAGGGTGGAAGAGGGTAGGAGGAGGAGGGTGCCCCTCCTTCATGGCCAGCGCATGGGGGGGTGACTCCTCACCTCCCCCATTCATGTGGTGATAACCCCTCCACATTAAAATGCCTCTTCACATTCCCCTTTAAAGTCCCTACTTTAAATGCATTAAAATTCTCCAAGCTTAATGCTCTGTCATTTAATAAAACTCTTTTATTAAATTTATTCAGAATTTTGTTAATTACTTTAATTAACAAACATTCACATATAACCCCTTGCAATATTTCAATATCACATACAGAACCACTTTCTGCAATTTCACCCGAAACAATTTTTGGTTTCTATCGAAACAATTCCTGCACTTTGCAATTCTTTCGTCTGAAACATATGTGCTCCAAAATGGTGTCCGGTAACTCTTAAGTGTGTCACCCTACGGTTCGTGAATAATGGAGACATGATTGAGACCCCTCTCAGATCAATAATCAGAAGCGGGACCTGGAGATCCATACTGACTCCTACACATTCAACGATGACTTCTGTGATCGTGAGAACCTTTAACGCTAGTAACTAAATCCCTTTGTCTCGCGATATATTACATGTCCGAGATTCGATCATCAGTATCTCCATACCTAGTTTGATCTCGTTACCGACATGCACTCTTTTCTCGTTCCCGTGATGTAACATTCTAGTGATCACATCACTTGCTTGCAAGCTATCTTAATGTGATATCACCGAGAGGGCCTAGAGTATATCTATCCGTCATCGGGATTGACAAATTCCACTCTTGATCCATGAGCCTCAACATAACACCTTCATAGCACTGAACCCATCTTTATAGTCACCCTGTTACGGTGTGACGTTTGATGTTATCAAGATACTCTTCCGGTGTTAGCAATTAACATGATCTCATGGTCTAAGGATAAAGATTACTTCATATGATGTTATAGCAATATAAACATAATGAATTGATCGTAGTGCTATACTTCGGATGAATGTTCATCACATCATTCCACCAATGTTGTGACCTCGTTATTAACAACATCCAATGTCCATGATCAGGAAACCTTGATCATCTTATTAATCAACGAGCTAGTCTATAAGAGAGGCATAACTAGGAACCCTTTTTGTTTATTAAACACACATGTATTGATGTTTCCGATCAATACAATTATAGCATGCAAAATAAACATTTATCATAAACATGGAATAAGATAATAACCACTTTATTATTGCCTCTCGGGCATATTCCCTTCAGTCTCCCACTTGCACTAGAGTTAATAATCTAGTTTGAAAAACTTTGCGTATTGAACACCTATGGCTTTCTGGTGTTGCATATACGCTATTGCTAGTGGTTAACATAATCTCCGGATCTGATGGTTTCAGGTCCGTGTGTATTTGCATGTCTTTGCGTCTCTACGCATCACTCATTCTCAAATGAGATGGCATTGTATAAATTTGGTCCTTTGGTGAGACCTTTAGTTCGTTCCGGTTAAAATATGTTGATATTATTGTCACACAATATATCTTCATAGTATTAGCCCACTTTGAACCACACCTAGTTTGATAACAAACTACTTAACACAAATGCCCTCCTATGCTGCTACTATAGTAGTCATATACTTAGCCTTTTTGTTGTAGTATCCGTCACAATGTCTCAACTTTGGAACTCATCCAAATCCATCATGGAACATCTTTCCATCATATTGTGCCACCCATAGTCTAAATTGAGATAAATTTAATTTGTATCTTGTGACAAAACTAGTATCAATGTAACACTTTACAATGAACTACCTTTAACTATTTGTCACTTATACATGATATATTCTTAGTTCTTCCAAAGCTCATAAGAATATCTTTACTATTGTCCAATGATCATCTTATGGATCATTCTGGTATGTGCTCATAACATTTAGAACATAGGACATTCTAGATATATACATATCATGGTATAATCGATCAAAATCTTCATGTGATTTTACTCACCAAGTGTTGAAACACTTGAATCTTGATACAATCCTTTCCATGCAGCAAGAACCTTTCTTGTTGTTTCCATATTGAACCCTTTCAATATCTCATATATGTATGTCTGGCACAACCATATTAGCGCCTCAATCTATCCATATAGATATTGATGCCTAATATTCCGGTTTTGCCCAAGTCTTTCATCGAAATCTTATTTTAATGAAATTCTTAACTTGTGTCAATACAAGATACATCATTTCCAATCAACAATATGTCCTCTACATAATATATTAGAAATATGTCTCAGTGCTCCCACTTAATTTCTTGCAAATGCAAGCATCTTCATCATCTCCGATGAATTTAAACTCTTTTAACAGTTTCATCATGGTGAAGATTCCAACTCCGCTATGCTCACTTCAACTATTGAAGTTTGCATGACCTTTTAGCTCCCTTTGAATTAACAAAACCCTTCGGACTATGTCATGTACACGTCCTAGGTAACCGTTCTATTAAAAGAACCTTGTTTTGTTTATTCAACTACCGTATACCAAATTATATGTAGTGGTTGCTACATTAATCCGTCAAGACTATATATCACTATGAAAGATCAAATATTGTCATAGTCAACTCCTTGAACATTGTCGTAAACTTCTTTCTGACATGTCGACTATTTTATAGATGTTAAACATCCATGTCTTATTTCTTTATAGATCCAAACACGACCGATAGGCTTCACGCCTTTCCGGAGGGTCTTCCAAGTTCAGAAACTTGATTTCTCGTGTATGGATACTATCACGGATTCTATGACTTCTAGTGATTTTATGGAGTCAGGGCCCATCATCGGTTTTTTGCATGTAGTCGGTTCATCATTGTCAAAACAATAATGACTTGCTTATCAAATCTTACTATTTGATTCTTACCGACCCACACGGTTCTATAGGAACTCTAATCTACGAGATCACACCCTTTGTAATCACGTGAGCCATGAGCATTATGGCGCCATACCGACACTTTCCGCGCTAGCTACTTAGCACATATAGCTAAGGTTCAACAACCTTATCAAGGTTCTATTGTCCTCCTACTTAACTTTTCGCAAAAAATTCCTTCTCAAGAAACTTGACGTTCCATGTAACAAACTCTTTTGTCCTCGGTGTTATGGAGAAATTCCCAACAAATTCTTTGGGATAACCTACAAAGACGTGCTTATTCGACTTTGGTTGTAAACATTTTACTTATGCATAGCATACCAAAATTTAAGAAAAGACAATTTGGGTTTTATCCCAAACCATAACTTATATGGTGTCATTTCAACGGATCACGATGGTGCTCTTTTTAGTGTAAAAGCGGTAGTCTCTAAAGCTTCAATCCTTAAAACATAATGGCAGTTTTATAAATGGCACCTTTGATCTTAGCATGTCAAACATGGTTTGATTTCATCTCTCGAATATGCCATACTCCTATGGTTTATCAGGAAACACAAATCATGGAACAATTCCTCAAATCTTAGCTGTTTTTCTAAACATGTAACTCAAATATCTTCCTTTATGATCGAATCATAAACTCTTTATTTTCTTGTTACAATGATTTTCCACTTCATCTTGAAAGTCTTTGAACAATTTTCAAATGTTTCATACTTCTTCCTTATTAAGTAAATATACAGATATATTCACTCAAATTTTCGGAGAAAGCATATGAAGCAAAAAGATCCATCACATATGGCTACACATAATGGAATATGTACATCAGCATGCACAATTTCCAATAAGCTAGTCATCCGTTCCTCTCTGGCCTATGGACGGAGTTTCAATTATCTCGAGGAACGTCTCACATGTGTCAATTGATCAAAATCAAAGACTCCAAAAATCCATCAACATGGAGTTTCTTCATGTTTTCTTTCCAATATAATTTAAAATAGCGATGTCACTTCATAAGTGATATTTTAATCATTTGTCTTGCGACATTTTAGCAATAGTGTTTATGGATGTGATTTCTCCCACTAGACTTGTAAAAGTTCATCCATCCTTTATGGAATATGGTAATTATTTGAACAACCATTGTTCTCATAATACCGGAACAAAATAACAATTATTAAAACAAATCTTGAAGGCTAGGTTTGACGACAATGAAAAACACAATAATACTTTATTTGTTTTTGATGAACATCATCACTTATTCTCTTGCTAGTTGCTTAGGCCATTGCAGTTCATGAATTGCGTTGTCCTGTATGACACTTCATACCAACCAATTCGGTATCCAATACTGGTATCCAATACCTAAGAACCACATTGTTTAACAAGCAAGGAATACAACCATAACATGTATATCTTCTATATACCTAAGTTGGACATATCCACCTTTTCTTTTCTGTCAAATATTTTATAGATTCTCTTTCAGCAATTCCTTTTCCTTTTAAAAGAATCTATCAACATCAATTGTGGTGTCATTCACATGACACATAGTACAAAGCGTATATAGTCAAATACTAATACCTTTGGACTTGCACTTTGAAGTGAATCACCATCATCAAATGTTTGGTATTCTTTCAAAAATCCATTCTTTAGTAATCTATTAATGTAGTAAACATTTTACTTACATCTTCTATTCATCCTTATCATGACAACTTTCATGATCAAGCTACTATAGCCTATAAGGAAGAATGACGAGTATAATTTTAGTTCCCGAAACCTTTTGGGAGATTCGGATGCCTAGCATCTCCATCCTTCACAAATTCTCATATAATATGAGAACATGTATTTTGCTAAATTATACTCTATCATAATGCAACCAAAAACATTATTTCAGATATCACAATATCTTTCACACATGATGGTTTCTGAAACAATTTTCAGCTCCTATATAATCTTGATATTAAAACAACTTTTGAATATCAATAATCATGGAGGCAAACATGATACTTTAGATACTAACAATGGAATTCTTACTCTTGATTTAATACTACTTATTAAACTTCATGGAGTAAATAGAGTTTGCTGAAAGTTTGCAATAGGACTTATAAACTTTAAATTGACATTCAAAACAATACGATACCAGTTCCTAAAGTAAATATCCAGAATTCTATAGTTCTATTATCTCAAATAAAAACTAAGCATAAGGAAGAAAACGAATGCCAATGACTACAACAAACTATGCAAATTCACTTTGATTTAATTTATGACAAATTTGGTTCGACTAATCCAAATTAGAAATGAACTCCCACTCAAAAACGACATCCCTCGTGCCTTTTTGGTGATTACATGAACCAAATCCACTACACCAAGTCCGATCATCACGTGAGTTGATGTAGCTTCAAAGGCGAGCATCTATATGGGCATCATATCAACTATATGACTCATGCTTAACCTTTCGGTCCGTGTTCCGAGGCCATGTCTGTACATGCTAGGCTCGCCAAGTAAGAACCTTAGTACTCGCGTGTGTAAAACTGTCTTACACCCATTGTATGAAAGCGTAGAGTCAAGTACACCCGATCATCACGTGATGTCTCGAAACACGATCCATAGAACGGTGCATACTTAAGGAAGAACACATTTTTATCTTGATATCTAAATGAGGTATCATCTTAAAATGCTACTAAAACGCCAAACTAGCAATATAAGATGCGAACATCTAATGTGTAAAGTGAGATGATATGGTCCATGCATTTGATCTCTATCATATGCATCATGGTATGATCTCTATCATTCCTTTGTGTGTAAGGCCAAGGTTTATGGAACTTACACGTCGAATGTGTTGTAAGAGTATCTATCATACATCTACTTACAACAATACCATATCAATACACTAGTCCAGCAACGATCTAAACTATACGCCTCTAATTTGTTAATTGCAAGTTTTACGTGGCTTAGGGCTTTCGGAGATAGAACCATTCTCACCTACGAACATGAACCACAACGACGATAACCAAGTTATTAGCAACTCGTTGTAAATCAGATATTGACTATAGTAGGAGAGACAGACACCTGCCAGCCACTTATGCAAAACAAGTTGCATGTCAGTCGTGGAACCGGTCTCATGTACGATGACATGTAAGGTTGGTCCGGGACGCTTCATCCCACTATGCCACCAATATCCAAAGTACATAGAAGATGCAATAACATGATCATCATCGCCCACATATAAACATATGTGTACTACCCGTGCAAAGCACCTATGCATAGATCAGGTTCTGATACCACTGTTGGGTCTGCAGCATAGAAAACAAAAAATTTCCTACGATGAGAACTACACGCCAAGATCTATCTACTAGGTACAAAGCAACGGGTGGACATACATCCAATGAGAACTTACAATCGAAGACAACGAGTTTTGTTAACAAGTAGGAACTCGTGGTGGATGTAGTCATACACTTGCAGATCTCAAGATCATGAGGAAGTCTGAGCGCCGCAACTCAGCAGCGCATCCGTACTCGCACACACGTTCAAGCCACCGAACAACCTCCACCTCCTCGCTCCAGCGATCCAGCGGAAGCAGCAACTCCTTCCAGACGAAATGCCACCGGGAACATGTATCTCGCTAATCCGAGACCATGGGGGAATAATTCTAGAGGGGGAGAGAGATCCTTCACGAGGAGGTGTGTGGAAGAAGGAGGAAGAGGGGGGAAGAGGGTAGGAGGAGGAGGGTGCCTCTCCTTCATGGCCGGCGCATGGGGGGTGACTCCTCACCTCCCCCATTCATGTGGTGATAACCCCTCCACATTAAAATGCCTCTTCACATTCCCCTTTAAAGTCCCTACTTTAAATGCATTAAAATTCTCCAAGTTTAATGCTCTCTCATTTAATAAAACTCTTTTATTAATAATTAACAAACATTCACATATAAACCCTTGCAATATTTCAATATCACATGCAGAACCACTTCCTGCAATTTCACCCGAAACAATTTCTGGTTTCTATAAAAACAATTCCTGCACTTTGCAATTCTTTCGTCTGAAACATATGTGCTCCAAAATGGTGTCTGGTAACTCTTAAGTGTGTCACCCTATGGTTCGTGAATAATGCAGACATGATTGAGACCCCTCTCAGATCAATAATCAAAAGCGGGACCTGGAGATCCATACTGACTCCTACACATTCAACGATGACTTCTGTGATCGTGAGAACCTTTAACGCTAGTAACTAAATCCCTTTGTCTCGCGATATATTACATGTTCGAGATTCGATCATCGGTATCTCCATACCTAGTTTGATCTCATTACCGACATGCACTCTTTTCTCGTTCCCGTGATATAACATTCTAGTGATCACATCACTTGCTTGCAAGCTATCTTAATGTGATATCACCGAGAGGGCCCAGAGTATATCTATCTATCATCGGGATTGAAAAATTCCACTCTTGATCCATGAGCCTCAACATAACACCTTCGTAGCACTGAACCCATCTTTATAGTCACCCTGTTACGGTGTGACGTTTGATGTTATCAAGATACTCTTCCGGTGTTAGCAATTAACATGATCTCATGGTCTAAGGATAAAGATTACTTCGTATGATGTTATAGCAATATAAACATAATGACTTGATCGTAATGCTATACTTCGGATGAATGTTCATCACATCATTCCACCAATGTTGTGACCTCGTTATTAACAACATCCAATGTCCATGATCAGGAAACCTTGATCATCTTGTTAATCAACGAGCTAGTCTATAAGAGAGGCATAACTAGGAACCCTTTTTGTTTATTAAACACACATGTATTGATGTTTCCGATCAATACAATTATAGCATGCAAAATAAACATTTATCATAAACATGGAATAAGATAATAACCACTTTATTATTGCCTCTCGGGCATATTCCCTTCAATATAGTCATACGTGCTCGCAATGAGAACTTGCACAACATCTTTTGTCCTGCCAGCCCGTTTGCAGCGGGGCCTCAAGGGAACTACTGGCAATTAAGGTGCTCCTTTTAATAGAGCACCGGAGCAAACCATTAACACTCCATGAACACATGTGATCCTCACATCAAAGCCATTCCCTCCGGTTATCCCGATTTCTATCACTTCGGGGCCATTGGTTCCGGACAACAACGTGTGTACACAACTTGCAGGTAAGACCATAAACAATACTATCATAATGAATCAATAACATGTTCAGATCTGAAATCATGGCACTCGGGCCCTAGTGACAAGCATTAAGCATAACAAGTCGCAACAAAGTCATAAAGCACTAATAGAAGATACTAGGCACCATGCCCTAACAATCTGATGCCATTACATGAACGATCTCATCCAATCCCTACCATACCCATAGCCTACAGTGGGGTATTACTCACTCATAGATAGGGGAAACATGGATATTCGATGGAGAAGCGATGGTGATGATGATGGTGATGATCTCCTCCAATTCCCCGTCCCGGCAGGGTGCCAGAACGGAGTTTCTGGTGTTGTTTCGTGGAATCTGGTGGTAGCAGCGGAGCGGAACTCCTTTAGGAAAAAGTCGAACCCCCCTGAGTTTTTAGGTCAGAAGGCTTCTTATAGGCGAAGAGGGAGACCGAGGGGGTCTAGGCAGCAGACCACCTCGGGCGCTAGGCAGCCTGCCATGTGGCCATGTGGTTGGGCCCCACCTACTCCGCCTCATATTAAACGGAGTCTTCTGGTGAAATAGGATTTTTGGCTTTTGTCCCGTCCAATTCCGAGAATATTTGTTTTCTGACTTTCCTGGAACCAAAAACAGCAGAAAACAAGCAACTGGCACTATGGCTCCTATTAATAGGTTAGTCCAAGAAATCATATGAAAAGTAATCCAAAGTGTGGACAAAACACAAGAAAGTAGATAAAACCAAGCATGGAACATCAAAAATTATAGATACATTTGCAATGTATCAAGGGACAAGTTGAATGACACTATGCTATGTTTTCTTTATGTGAAACAAACAAACGTCTTGCAAAGAATTGTTATTCATGAATCTTTTGTTTGTACCTTTTCATGTTTCAACATAGTTGCTATGTCTTATTGTTAGAACTTTATCTTTCATGCTATGTTGAAGTACTATGATCCCAGCTATCAATGCTTTACAAATACTTTGATCAAGTTTATGATGGTGCATGTCACCTCAAAAATTATTCTTTCTTTTTATCACTTACCTACACGAGGACGAGCATGAGTTAAGCTTGGGGATGTTGATACATTGCTAATGTATCTATAATTTTTGATGTTCCATGCTTGGTTTTTATCTACTTTCTTATGTTTTGCCCACATTTTGGAGTATTTTTATACACTTTATTGGACTAACCTATTATCAATATGCCACAGTGCCAGCTGCCTGTTTTTTGCTATTTTTGGTTCTAGAACAGTCAGAAAATGAATATTCTCGGAATTGGACGGGACAAAAGCCAAAGTCAATATTTCACTGAGGGGGATACGGAGCCAGAATACAAGATGGAGAGGGGCCGCCCACACCACCTGGTCGTGCGGCCAGGCCTGGCCCACGCCAGGGGTGGTGTGGCCGCCTAGGGCACCCCCTCGGCCTCCCCTTTCACCTATATATTGCCTCCGATACAAAAACCCTAAGTACCCGATCAAAAATTCCACAAAAGAGTCTGTAGCTGCCGTCATCTCCATCCCTAGATCGGGAGGGATCTGAAGCTCTTCCCGGCACCTGGAGGAGAATTCACCACAGGCCTTCTTCATCACCATGCAAGCCTCCGGTGTGATGCGTGAGTAGTTAATCCTTGGACTACGGGTCCATGTAGTAGCTAGATGGTTGGTTCTTCTCCTTTGTGCTACCATGTTTAGATCTTGTGAGCTCCGTTCATGATCAAGATCATTTTTTTTAATTCTGCATGTTGTGTTTGCGGGGATCTGATGGATATTGAGATGCTATTTCAGATTGATTATTGATTCTATCATGTCTTTGTTATTTGTGATCTTGCATGCTCTCTGTTGTTAGTAGATATCTTGGCCGAGAAGATGCTAGCAACTCCAAGAGGGAGTATTTATGCTTGATAGTGGGTTCATGCCTCTAGTAATCTAGGGAAGTGACAGAAATCTCTAAGGTACTAGATGTGTTGTTGCTACTAGGGAGAAAACAGTAATCCTTTGTTCATAGAACAATCGTATTGTTTACTTTACACGCAATGCTTAATGCAATTATCTGTTGCTTACAACTTAATACTAGAGGGGGTTCGGATGACAACCTGAAGGTGGATTATTATTCATAGATGCAGTTGGATTATAGTCTATGTATAATGTTGTAATGCCCAATCAAATCTCATAGGAGTCAAGATGATTAGTATATGCATGTATGCTTTCTCGATGTTTGTCAATTGCCCCGCTGTAATTTGTTCACCCAACATATCATCTATCTTAATGAGAATCACCACTAGTGAACTATGGACCCCGGTCCTTTCTTTTACCATCAATCTACAATTGTTTACTGTTTACTGTTTTCTGTTTACTTTCTGCAAGTGATACGTCCAAAATGTATCTACTTTCCTGAACACTTTTGCTATTGTTTTTCCTCTAAACTTGTGTGATATGGATACAACTAACGCGGACTGACGCTGTTTTCAGCAGAATTACCTTAGTGTCCAGTTTTTGTGCAGAAAATCAACTATCAGGAAAAATCCCGAAAAATATGCCAAAAATCCTATTTCACCAGAAGACTCAAGGAGTCAGAATACGAGACGGAGAGGGGCTGGGGCCTGGCCACACCACCTGGCCAAGATTAGGCCACGCGCCAGGTGGTCTAGCCGCCCCAGGAACCCCCTCGGTCTCTCTCTTCGCCTATAAGTTGCCTCTTGACCTAAAAACCCAGGGGGGTCGATGTTTCTCCAGAAAGGGTTCCGCTGCGCCACCACCACCAGATTCCATGATTCAGAACCAGAAACTCCGTTCTGGCACCCTGCTGGGATGGGTAATTGGAGGAGATCATCGCCATCATCATCACCATCGCTTCTCCATCGACCATCCATGTTTCCCCCATCTATGAGTGAGTAATCCCCCACTGTAGGCTATGGGGATGGTAGGGATTGGATGAGATCGTTCATGTAATGGCATCGGATTATTAGGGCATGGTGCCTAGTATCTACTATTAGTGCTTTTTGACTTTGTTGCAACTTGTTATGCTTAATGCTTGTCACTAGGGCCCGAGTGCCATGATTTTAGATCTGAACATGTTATTGATTCATTATGATAGTATTTTTTATGGTCTTGCCTGTAAGTTGTATACACACGTTGTTATCCAGAACCAAAGGCCCCGAAGTGACAGAAATCAGGATAACCGGAGGGAATGGCTTTGATGTGAGGATCACATGTGTTCACGGAGTGTTAATGCTTTGCTCCGGTGCTCTATTAAAAGGAGCACCTTAATTGCCAGTAGTTCCCTTGAGGCCCCGCTGCAAACGGGCTGGCAGGACAAAAGATGTTGTGCAAGTTCTCATTGCGAGCACGTATGACTATATATGGAACACATCCCTATGATTATTTAGTACTTGGATGTTTTATCTTATTTATCTGCAAATGCCCTATGTTCTGATTGCTATATGAATTGTCTTGTCCGTGCAACGCCCGTCCATACATCCGTGTGCCTACTGCGCTTTAATCCTACTGTTTACTGCAATTCTTACTACTGTATTTACTTTACTACTGTTATTACTTTACTATTGCTACTACAAAACTGTTACTACTGATAAACTGATGTGAGCAAGATTGTTTCGAGGTGCAGCTGAATTGACAACTCAGTTGTTAAGGCTTATAAATATTCTTTGGCTCCCCTTGTGTCGAATCAATAAATTGGGTTTCACTTCCCTCGAAAATACTGCGATACACCCCCTATACTTGTGGGTCATCAAGACTATTTTCTGTCGCCGTTATTGGGGAGCATAGCTTTATTTATCAAGTCCACTTGGAATCATTATTGTTTGCTGCCATCCATCCATCATGGGTAAGTCTCGTGATGGCAAGGTTCCTATTTTACCATCCACTACAAGAAGAGGTACGGTTCTGAACACCTCTGTTGCTCTTGATTCACTGTCTGTTATGAGTAAGCTCCTTACACCACCACATACACATGCTACACACACGGTTACTACTGCTGAATCTGAAACTTCTGATACTTATGATGCTACTTCTACTGTGCTTGATAAGAGTGGTTCATTAGGTCCTTTCCTAGATGCTACGATTGCTAGAACTATAGCTAGAAATACTGAAACTCGTAATGAATACACTACTACACCTGTTAGTTCACCTGAGTCTAGAGAGAGCTATGATATTGAAGACGGTTATATTGAGATGACCGATGAATTTATTAAAGAATGTCAAAACACCCATCATAGGAGTGCTGCTAAGAGTCTCCTTGAGAGGCATATTATAAAACCCAAATTGTCTCCTAATGCTAAGTTTGCTGCATCTCCCATAAACATTAAAGATAAGGATTATGATTTCTCTCTTGATCTATCCTACATAGCTATTGTTGAGAAAGAACCTTTTTGTGGGACTAAGAATGAAAGTGCGGTAGCACATATGACTGAGCTTTCTACCATGAGTGGCCTGTTTTTTGATGATATTAAGATGCGCACCTACTTTGTTGCTAAAATTTTCCCCTTTTCACTGAAAGGAGAAGCTAAAACTTGGTTTAATAATTTACCTCCTAGATTTATTGATAGCCCTGATTGCTTGATTAGTACTTTCCTGCAGAAATATTTTCCTCCTAGTGCTAGACATGCTATTTTGCAGGAACTTTTTGATTTTAAACAGGGAGAAAAAGAGATATTGCCTGAATCATGGGCAAGGTTTTGTGCTTTGATTCATGCACAGGTTGGATGTCCTTTACCTAAGAATGAGCTTCTTGATATATTTTATAATGGACAAACTGAAGAATCTAGGACATACCTGGATAGTTGTGCTGATTGTGTTTTTAGGAATAGGACTCCCACGGAAGCTGAGGAATTAATGGCTAAAATAAGCAAGAATTATGAAGACTAGACTCCTCCTGAATCAGCTATACCTGAACCAACTATTCCTGTGCCTATTCCAACATCAAAGAAGAGGGGAGTTATTAAACTAAATGATGAAGTGATGAAGGAAGCTAAGAAATGTCTTAAGAAGGGAATTAAAGCTACAGATGTCAAGAATTTACCTCCTATAGAAGAACTATGTAAGCCAATCCCCCACTCATCAACTATTGAGGTACACTCTCTCCAACATTTTGATGAAGGTGATATCCCTTACTCTAAACCTCCCGATCAATGCTTAGAAGAATTTGATGTTTTTATTGTTAAGCAAGATAATTTCACTAAAAGGGTGCAAAATCATTTGATGGAAAACTCTAGAGCTATTATTGAGTTAAAAGATATTGTGGAAAGAACCTCTAATGATGTTAAAATGCTTGTTAAACATTTTCAAATGGTTCAAACTCAAATAGATCAACTTATTAAAGTGCAAAAAGACTTGCTAGTTAATGCTTCCAAAGAAAAACATGCTTATGATATTAGAAATAGAAGTGGTGTTGCTACCCAGGATCCTCTATATCCTGAGGGGTATCCCAAAAGAATTGAGCAGGATTCTCAACAAGCTGAAAATAGTGGTATTACTCATAAGAAAAGAAAAAAGAAACATAAAACTATTGTAGAACACTTTGAACCTGAAAGATCCTAATAGTATATCTGTCTCTGATGCTGAAACTGAAAGTGGTAATGAAGAAAATGATGTTCCTGATAAAGAAAAAGTTGAAGAAGAATCTAAAAGGCACACTAAGAATACTAAATACACTAAAGAAGATTTTGTTGCTAAGAAACATGGTAGTGAAAGAGAGACTTGGGTCCAAAAATCTATGCCTTTCCCTGATAAGAAACACATGTCAAAGGAAGATGAACACTATAATCAGTTTTGTGAGTGGATGAAACCTTTATTCTTGCAAATTCCTTTGACTGATGCTATTAAATTCCTCCTTATTCAAAGTATATGAAGGATATTGTCTCGAATAAAAGGAAGATCCCTAATGAAGAAATTTCTACTTTGCTTGCTAATTATTCCTTTAATGGTAAGGTTCCAAAGAAACTTGGAGACCCAGGGATTCCAACTATCCCATGTTATATTAAAAATAGTTATGTTAGAACTGTTTTGTGTGATTTGGGAGCAGGAGTTAGTGTTATGCCTTTTTCTCTCTATAAGATACTTCAACTGGAAAAACTAATACCAACTGATATATCTTTGCAAATGGCTGATAAATCTACTACTATTCCTGTTGGTATATGTGAGGATGTACCTGTTCAAGTGGCTCATAATTGCTTGATATTAACTGATTTTGTTGTGCTTGAAATGCCTGAAGATGATAATATGTCTATTATTCTTGGGAGACCTTTTCTTAATACTGCAGGAGCTGTTATTAATTGTAATCAAGGAAAGGTGACTTTTAATGTTAATGACAAGGAGCATACTGTCTATTTCCCCAAGAAGATTGATAGGACTTATGGTTTGAATTCAATTGAACATGTTGAGGGCGTTCAAGTTGGAGAAATATATCGTCCCATACCAAGACAAAAATATGAAACTATTATGATTGGGACCATTGCTATCAAAGTTGAGGTAACATAATCATTAGTGGAATACAAAGTTTTGTTTCATATGAAATTGTTCTGATAACAAGACCTGATCAACCTTGTTAACAAAAGGATTTCAATGAACAAAATAATGTTTTCACCATGATTATCTCCGCTTACTTTCATCTTATCCATTTTTAGTTTTTGCTTAAGTTTAGTTTACTTTTCTATTGTTAGTTGCTTGCTTTTTAGAGTGTCTTAGAACTTCTGAAGTTTAGTTTAGTTTTGTCATTGCATCATTCCAGAAACCTTTTTTGTCAGAAAATCATTCATTTATACCTGAAAATTTCTCAAAAATAAAGTGTCTCGAAAAATTCCAGAAAATTAATATTAAATTTTTACATGAAAAAAGGGGCAGAGAAGTGCCTGGAAGGTACCAGGGGGCCCACCAGGTAGGCACACCACCTGGTGGCACGACCAGCCCGGGGGCGCACCTGGCCATGGTGTGGGCCACCCCTGGCCCTCCACTCACTCTCTCACTTGCCACTGCTCTCTCTCTCCCGAGAAAACATCAGTTCTTTGCTCGAAATCATGTTCTTGCTGTTCTTGCCTTCGATTTTTCGATCTCCTTGCTCAGCCCATCTTTGCTGCTGAAATTTGGAGCATTTGTTCTCCGGTATGTGACTCCTCCGCTTGTCCAAGTAGATTTGTGTTTAGTGGTTTATATCTTGAGTATTTTGCTGATGTAGGTGACAGGTTATGAGAGCTTGTAAGCTTGTTCAATGCTTAGAGATATTGTTTTGATGCATGTTTAGGCCTCTTACAAGTCCCTATGAGTGGTGCCCTTCATTATATATTCACTTTGCAACCACTTGCGTAATGGATGTTTAAATTTCAGAATATCAAAGATGAACAACCATACCTTTGGAGAAATATTTGAGAGGGACACACCTAGGAGGTCAAGGCCCTCAAGATCAGCCTCTCAGTTTAGGCCTTCATACAATGAAGATCTCATTGCACCACACTTTGGCAATGAAGGAGATGAGGGGGATGCTCATCCATCTACTTTTCCTTGTTATACCTTCTTGCAAGCTGCAGGGATCCTCGATGATTTCTTACTATTGGTTCAGAGGGTCGGTTTGACATCATACATGGAAGATGAGAGTGAGCAATATGCCGTTCTCACCAACACTTTCGTTGAGAGTTTCGTTTTCACTAACACCCCCTATCAGTCAACTGTTTCTTTCAGAATTTATAATCTGCCATTTACCATGCCATTGGAAAGATTTTGCAGCATTATAGATATAAGCATGACAGGGACCGTGAAGAAGATCCAAGGGCGACCCGCTGATTTGCTAGAGCTCTATAGAGGTGTGACCAATGACGATGACCACGTACCTCAGCGCGGGAAGATAAAAAACATCCAACTCCCAGCTCTTAGATACTTTGCTTATTATCTTGCTACTAGCATTGTTGGTAGGGAGAATACGAGTAATATCTCCAATTATCATTTAGCCTTCCTCGCTGCTGCACTTAATAATGATACTCAGTACAATCTTGGCTCTCTCATTGCTCGCCATCTAGCTGCTAGGGGTCCTATTTATGGGGGCATTATTGCTTCACGCATGGTTAATGCGTTAGAGCTTTCTGTGGATCCTAATGATACTATATTGGCACCACAAAGGCTTGATCTTGCTGCCATGAAAACACATCACTTCATAACTGCTGACTCTGATATGGACAGTTTAGTATACAGGATGTTGTTTACTGACGGGGATGAAAGGGAGATTCCTTTGCCGCAATCTACTTTGTTCAGTGTTCATAGGAGGTCGTGGTCACGCTCCAAGGAGGAGGTAGACGAGAAGCTCCTCTTGCTTGGTTTCCACAGGCAGCACCAGGAGGATGTGCCCTCCTACGATCACTCTGCGCACTACGGTGGGGCATCCTCGAGCTCGCACCAGGACGAGGGTACCTCCTCACCATACTATGGAGGCGCTCCATCTTGGCCATATTGGGATTGATACCCATTTAGGCCAAAATCCTAAGCTTGGGGGAGGTACACCGACATCACACTCATCTCCATATCATGTTTCGTCGGTACTTTGTATATTCATGTTTCATTCTCTTTTTAGTTTTCGTTCTTTCTTTGCTTTTGCTTTCTAAAACACAAAAAGACCAAAAATATTTCTTTTGTTTCTCTTTGTTTGCTTATTTTTTCCTTGGTTTGCTTCTTCCTTTTGGCTTTGTCTTAATTATTCGAAAAACCCAAAAAGATTTTGCTTTGCTTCTTCTTCCTTTTGGTTCTTGCTTTTAAAAATCAAAAACACCAAAAATATTTGTTGTTCTTCTTTGGTTTTGTGAAGTTTGTTGCAGGGTTTAGTAGTCCTCAGTAGAATTTGGTTTCATGTTATTATTCAGGCCACACAAGTGAAGGGCAATAATGAGGATTAATGACAACTTGAGGTGTGGTAAGAGGCTGGTAATGAACTCTGTTTGTTTTCATTTTTGTACATATACTCATCATTGTGGGCATGCTTAGTCTGTTCATGCAGGGTGTATGTTATTATGGATGCTTAGTAGTTCTTGCTTTCTTATGATTAGCTCCAGCTTGCTAATAGTTTGTAGCATGTCGTATGAATGTTCGCTTGCATTGCTCTATTCATGACTTGGTATGACACTATGGTATCTCCCTCTGAATGTTTCACTTGAATTGACTTGGCACATGCTCATGCATGCATATGACTGAAAAAATAATCAGTTAAGCCTCGATGAATTATTTTGCCTCAGGGGTCTTGAATCACTTTCATGCCACGTTTAGTCATGTTTTGTTGCAAGCATGATTATGACAATTACTGCTCTCTCATTTGTTGCTCAATTACTATTGCTAGCCTTCACTAGCACTGAGTATGCTTTACTCGTGTTTCCAACTCCCTAAAACCAATATTGCCAAAAGTGTCCACCATACCTACCTATTAGCATTATTTGCTGCTCCGTGCATATTTAGTATGCCTTGTTTTCTTACGAATAAAATGTTTGCTTGTTATGATAAAGTTAGTTAGTAAAGCTCTCACGAACTTGATGGCACACTTTACCTTCTTGCACTTAATAATCTTGAACCATTGCGTCCATCTTTGTTGTGTATATGCTTGCGCTTTATAAGTTGAAGTTAGCAGAACCATGTATCACGGGGAACGCTTTCAACATTGCACGGGTACTTTGTACCTCGTTGATATCATGATTCTTTTGCTTATGGATCCCGGTGGTGTGAAATAAAAGGGGAACTTGTAAGATCATGGAGTTTGTATGTGTGTTAGAGAAACGCTTGGGCCGCTAGCCTAAGCCATGCCTAATCATGGTGGAAACTTGCAGCATAACCATAATGAGCACTCTATGAAGCATCCTCAATAAAAACCTATGCAAATAGCAAATAAAAAGATCGCTGAGATGCTCATTGTCTGCTTGCCTTGTCATTTTGATTATGGGATAGCTCATGTATCATGTGCAAGGGCTACCCCGTTGGCGGTTCTCTATGATACATATGTACTTACAATGATAAGAGCTTACTTGTGTCTAAAGTTGAGTAGCATGAGGTCTGGTACTAGTAAGTAAGGGGCATGAGATTTTAGCTTATAACTTGTCAAGCATATCCTCTTAGTTGTGTCACTTTAACCTTAACCATTTAAAGATGCTTATGCTAGGGGCAATGAGAGCTCAAAGCTAATGAGTACCATACTTTCAGCATTTGGAAGCCTTTCAAACTATTCAAAACCTTTTCATTTGTTTGTTGAGTCTCCACATATTCTATGAGCAATTTCTTGAGAGCATAGTTGTCATTCTTAGTGTAATATGCTTGTCTCAAAACTTGATTATTTGTGCTATGACTTTGATGCTTGTATATTTGATATCTTTACTTCTAGTATTCACTTGAACTTCAGAGGTGCCTTGGAATTTATGTTTGCTCTACAATCAAAGGCAAGAGATATACCACTCTATCATACCTTTTTATGAACATTACAATGTTGCTTATGTTTATGTTTCATGCTACTTATTATTTTTGAGTTGGGATCTCTTCATAGATTGCATTGACTATTAAGTAAACTTAGTTGCATACTCCTTATTATGAATTACCTGAGTAGCTGATCATATGCTGAGAATATATACATCTTATGACGCAAATGTGTTCGTGAAAGTTTGTCTTATCGCACTCAGTTTTCAACTGAATTGCTTGAGGACAAGCAATAAGCTACGCTTGGGGAGAGTTGATATGTCCAAAACGTATCTACTTTCCCGAACACTTTTTCTATTATTTTTCCTCCAAACTTGTGTGATTTGGATACAACTAACACGGACTGACGCTGTTTTCAGCAGAATTACCTTGGTGTCTAGCTTTTGTGCAGAAAATCAACTATCAAGAAAAATACCGGAAAATATGCCAAAAATCCTATTTCACCAGAAGACTCAAGGAGCCAGAATCGAGAGACGAGAGGGCTGGGGCCCGCCACACCACCTGGTGCAAGGGCTAGGGCCGCACTGTGGGTGGTCTGGCCGCCCTAGGCACCCCCTCGGTCTCCCTCTTCGCCTATAAGTTGCCTCCTGACCTAAAAACCCAGGGGGGCGACGTTTTTCCAGAAAGAGTTCCGCTGCGCCGCCACCACCAGATTCCACGATTCAGAACTAGAAACTTCGTTCTGGCACCCTGCCGGGATGGGGAATTGGAGGAGATCCTCGCCATCATCATCACCATCGCTTCTCCATCGACCATCCATGTTTCCCCCATCTATGAGTGAGTAATCCCCCGCTGTAGGCTATGGGGATGGTAGGGATTGGATGAGATCGTTCATGTAATGGCATCGGATTGTTAGGGCATGGTGTCTAGTATCTACTATTAGTGCTTTTTGACTTTGTTGCAACTTGTTATGCTTAATGCTTGTCACTAGGGCCTGAGTTCCATGATTTCATATCTGAACATGTTATTGATTCATTATGATAGTATTGTTTATGGTCTTACCTACAAGTTGTATACACACGTTGTCCGGAACCAAAGGCCCCGAAGTGACAGAAATCGGGATAACTGGAGGGAATAGCTTTGATGTGAGGATCACATGTGTTCACGGAGTGTTAATGCTTTGCTCGGGTGCTCTATTAAAAGGAGCACCTTAATTGCCAGTAGTTCCCTTGAGGCCCCGCTGCAAACGGGCTGGCAGGACAAAAGATGTTGTGCAAGTTCTCAGTGCGAGCATGTATGACTATATATGGAACACATGCCTATGATTATTTAGTACTTGGATGCTTTATCTTATTTATCTGCAAATGCCCTATGTTCTGATTGCTATATGAATTGTCTTGTCCATGCAACGCCCGTCCATCCATCCATGTGCCTACCGCGCTTTAATCCTACTGTTTACTGCAATTCTTACTACTGTCTTTACTTTACTACTGCTATTACTTTACTATTGCTACTACAAAACTGTTACTACTGATAAACTGCTGTGAGCAAGATTGTTTCTAGGTGCAGCTGAATTGACAACTCGGTTGTTAAGGCTTATAAATATTCTTTGGCTCCTCTTGTGTCGAATCAATAAATTGGGTTTCACTTCCCTCGAAAATACTACGATACATCTCCTATACTTGTGGGTCATCAGCAAGCTATTACTTTCTTCCACACAATACGTTTAATTCTTTGTTTTTAGCAAAACCGGTGAGATTGACAACCTCACTGTAAGTTGGGGACAAAGTTTTGTGGTTGTGTTGTGCAGGATTCCTAGTTGGAAACAACACCTTGGAGGTGTTTCCTTGCTCCTACTGGTTCGATAACCTTGGTTTCACAACTGTGGGAAAATTTGCTGATGTGCTCATCATACCTTCCTCTTGGGGTTCCCAACAAGCTCATCGTATCTTGAGCCAACAAGCATCTTTCTGGCACCGTGGATTGAAGGAACAAGCACCATGTCAACCACGAGCCAGCATGTCCTGGTGTGCCTTCCTTGAGGACCTACTTAAAAACTAAAAAGAAAACTAAATATTATTGTGTTTCTAAAGACACGGGTTTAGCTCACAAGTGATAAAAATACAAGTCCCACTGAGTCGGTTCATCAACCTAAGCACCACGCTTAAGTCAACAAACTAGTTCTAGAAGATGCCTCTCCTAGATTTTCATGAAGTGCAAGTGAGACAAAATATGAAACACGAGTGTGTAGCCCCTATGTGCTTAATAAAAGAGGTTCGAGTTGGAAGGTTTTACCAGAAACTGATTGTCGAAGCGTTGAATTGAAGCAACCAAGCGGCTCATGTGAGTGTTTGCATGGTTGGCACTACCGTACACGTCGTCACACAAGGTTCAAGTCCCTGTGAAAATAACACACAAAATAAAATGCATCGGTTTGGTATATGAACATAGTTTGTTTACCCCACCGATAAAAGGAAAGTAAAAAAGAAAACATGAACTTCTATAGAGAATTATAGTCTAGGAGGTTTTTGAGGTAGAATTTTATTGCTTACATATGCTCGGCTTCTCTAGATCATGGGAGAATCTCCTAGGTGGTGTTTCGAGGTTTTTAGAAGAAGAAAGAATAAAATTTTGAGCAATGGTTACCTTCCAGTTGGCATTTGAGGGGTTTTCTCAACTATACAAGCACAACTATATGGTCAGACAAAAAGTGTCCCGCCGTATAGTTGGTCGTCAAATTGTCTGTCCCTGGGAAAAGAAAATATACAAAGGCATCGATATCTATACGACCGGAACTATACGGCCGAAATTTTTATTCTTGCCGTATAGTTGGTCGTTAAACTCTCAGTACATATTAAAGAAAAATTGTCGATGGCAAAGATATCTATATGACCGGAGCTATACAACCGGAATTTTTATTCCTGCCGTATAGTTGGTCGTTAAACTCTTTGTGTGCATAAAAAAATCTATTTCTTCAAAAATTATTTCGTATCTTGTAACTTAGTGGTATACCTTGTTTTGACAGTAAAATAACAACTAAAATTTTTGACCAACATTAACATGTATAGGATGAGATTTAGGTACAATTGAGTTGTGCAACACATATTAACAATAAATTCTACCTTTTGAAAACTACAACAAGATAACTCTAATAGCAAACATGCAAAAAAATAAAAATGCCAATGCAACATGAATACATCTAGACTCAAGACACTAAACTAAGAAAGACACCTAATGACTTCCGGGTTGCCTCCCGGGAAGCGCTTTCTTATAACCAAGTAGCCAGGCTTTTATAGTCCACATTTATTCAGCAATGGAGGTAGTTATAGGAGTAATTTTTCTTACCTCCAATGAGTGTTTTCAGGATTTATATCATACTTTTTTCTTCTAAGATGTACCCGCTTGCGGTGCATTGGTATCTTGTAAGTGTTCTCGTTGCCACGTGAGGATGGATGCACCAAGCTCGGTAAATATGTATTCTTTCCTTCCTGTATAGAGGGTGTTAAAGATTTATTATCAAACTTTGAATCTCTCCCTTGATTACTATTTTGAGGGTATAGCTCATAATGTTCTTTTGGATCCAGTAGCTTGGTCTTTGCCACCAAAATTTCTTGCACCTCATTAGTAAAACACAAGTCATAGCAAACATGTATGGGAGGCACACAGGATTCTGTCTTTGGCTCATCATAATTGATTTCCTCGAAAAGAGTATTTAAGCAAACACTACTAGAATCATCAAAAACTTCCCCCTGGGCAATTTAGGGATTATAGAATAATTTAAGTCCTCAGCATCACTAAAGTCAGAAGAATAGGTGGGGGATAAGGTTTGAGAGCTGCTTTCAATTCATTCCATTCCTTGATTTCTTTTTCTTCTTTCTCCTTGATGCGTCTTTCATTTCTCTGATATTCTTCGTAATTCTATTTCACTTCATCTGCAGGTGTCAGATGTATGGGATATTCAACACGAGGCTTCTTATTTTTATTTTTCCTGGTTTTAGGCTTCTTGGATTTACCCTTCTTTCCTGCTTCAATGATGCAACAAGTGGAAGATATGGGAGTAACAGTAGAGGGTTGTTCTCCATCGTTAGTAGAAGCAGTTCTAATATGATTAAAATAATCAGTTATGAAAGGTATTGCTTTAGAAAGAACATCTATAACTAAGGTATCATCATAAGGAATTTTTCCTTTTCTATTTTCATCTTTAAGAAACTCATTGACCAAGTTCTCTAGATCAGTAGGGAGAGGTTTTTCTTCATGCACAATTTCACATGGCCATTGATGAAAATTATTATGTATATCTCTTAAGAGTTGCCAAGCTTCTTCCAAAGTTTTTCCAAGGAATGCACCATCACACATCATGTCTAGCTTACCCTTAGAAGAGTGATTTAAGCCTCCATAAAAGTGATTCAACAATAACCAATCAGGTAAATTATGATGTGGACAATCATGCATCAATTTTGAGAACCTACTATAAGCTTGTATTAAATCCTCATTGTTGCTTTGCTTGAAATTCAGGATATGAATCCTACGCTCATAAGTTTGCTTTTGTGAGAAATACTTACCAATAAAATCTTCGGAGATACCTTTCCATGAATTGAAGTGTCCCGCGGGATGCGATTTTAGCTAATCTTTAGCTCTTCCTTTCAGCGAGAACCAGAACAGATATAACTTGAGCTTGTCATTTGTCCATCCATTTGCCTTCACCATAGAACACAATGAACTTTGTCAATATGCTCATATGGATCATTGTCCGGATCTCCTGCAAAAGCTATTTCCATGATCATATTAAACACATAGGATTAATATCATATCCATTCAGATCAATAGCGGGTTGAACAATAGGAGCATGTAAATGATCAACACTTGGAGAAGCATACTCCGCAAGACTTTTACTTTCCATAGTTCCTATGTTTTTGAATTTCCTATAACTAAAATAATAACAAGACTACTAACAAAAGGTAAACTAATTTTTTTGTTCTTTTCAAATAATCAAAAGCAGTATGATAAATAGCAACAAACGGAAATAAACTATGTGCGAGTAGGAAGGTAATAATCGGATGCTTATCTCCCTGGCAACAGCACCAATTTGCTGACTGGATTCATGCACCAACAACAGGGTTATTGCAGTACTTGTACCAGCAAATATTTAAGAGTTTGTCCCGATGGGAGATCGGCAAACGGAAAAACAACACGACCCCACAACCATGTTGTCAATGCAGCCATGTTTCGCACCCAACCGTGGTTTGGAAATAGCCTATTCTATAAGTTACTAGAACGGTGATAATTGAGAGAGGTTTAAAATATCTAATAACAAGAACTTTTAACAAGAACAAAATAAACTAAGATGGAAAGTAAACAGGAATATGAACTGAATTAAAGAGATTGTAGTTGTAGGATTGAATGGAATGAGAGAGGGCTTCTAGGCTTCGGTATCACTAGTACTAGATGGGAAAATATATGTGTGATCTATAAGAGATTTCTCAGACAAATAAACGTTCTCCAATTTATTACCGGGCTGTCACACTGTGTGAACTATGCATGGTTCTCGCATGTCACCGCAAGGCAAAAGGCACTTCCGGATCAAAGGATCACATAAACTCATCTTAGATCACAATAAATTCTAACTTAGCGCACTAGATCATACCTCAACCTAGAATTGAATCAATCACTCACACATGGATGAACAACAAAACATATATAAATATATAATGATATCACAACCATGTTCAAACTTACAATTACTAAACACAAGAAAGAGAGGGAGATGGAGATGATGATGGAGATGGAGATCGATGCGTGGTGGTGGTGATGTCTTCCTTCTCATCCCCTTCTTCTTGCTTGGATGCCTTGATGGTGATGGTGCTGAGGTAGATCTAGATCTCGGAGGTGTGGTTGAGGCAAAGCTCCACCACAATGGAGATCGGATGGGTGGCGGCGGTGGCAGGGCTCCGCCCCTGAAGGGCTATGGCTCGGTGGTTCTCTCTTGGGTCCTCCCTCCTTTATATAGGCCTTGGGGGTGCCCTAGGGTTCCCCCAATACTGTCATATGACTTAGGGAAGGTTATGGAGCTTTTCTAGGGTGAAATCCCGTCGTTTGCGACCTTTTTGGCAACTATACGGGCGGAGCTATACGACCAGAAAATAGCTCCGGCCGTATAGTTGCTCGTCAAACCGTCTGTCCCCTTTAGTATTTTGTCCGCTATTTCTTCATACGAACTCCATTTTGGGTGTTCTTGGGCTTGTTGAGTTCGTACCATCGAGGGATACAACCCCATGGTCTTGGATATTTATTTTGAGAAGTTGGAAAATTCATTTTTTTTCAACCTTTCAAATGGCTAAGTCTGGTCCCTGCAGCTCCTCCATACTATGCTCTTTTTGTTCCTTTTGCCTTTGCTTTATCAATAATCATCATCAACACCTACACATATGTCATAGACAAGGAAAAGTGATAAAATTCTACCTAAACTACTAAATGTGCAAAGCTCATATGAAAGTAAATGAGAACTATAAGTCATGCATATAAGGCATAACTATAGATGAAAGAAACATAGTATGAGAGATAAATGGCTCATTTTATATGAATAAAAGAGGTGGTATTTCACAGCCATCAATACTCCCCGCTAGGTCCTTCATCCTGCCCCTCGGAGGGTGAGCCTCGCCAAGCGGGCAGCGCAAACCAGGAGGTGGGGGGCGGTACCTTGAGGGATGACGGGTCTTCGAGTGGCCATCCTCCCCCGAGGTGGCCTTATCTTGTTGGTTTTGAGTTGATGTTGGTCTGTGAACCCGGGGAGTCCTACAACTCCCTAAGGCGGTGGTTGAAGCCTTCGTCAGCGACTTCCCCTGCTCGGCATGGCTAGTAGCCGAGGGATGCTGTTGTAGGGCGACGCTAGTGAAGATTTTTCTTGGAGATCACGGGAGGCTATGCTTCGGAAGTCGCTTCGTGTCTTCCCACCACCTAGAGCTTGGCGATCTTGTCTTCTTCTTCTTCGATGGTTAGTGTAACTTCACGATCAAAGTTTTCAACCTCTGCCAAAGGCACATGGAGTTCCATCTTGCGAGCACCAAGGGTTGCTAGATCTGTGTTTCCTATTGCCACCGCCATCTTGGATCTTGTCCCCTACGTAATCAAGGCATCCCCTTTTTAGGGAGGCATTGGCATAAAAATAAGGAAATGGTTTAATCCTCTGTTTCTTTGACCTTCCCTTTCTTTGTCGAGATTCTTTCCTTGGAAATAGGGTTTCCTGGTAGAGAGAGTGCTCCCTCGAGACAACGCGCCTAGATAAAGAAAACTTATCTTGTTGCATTCGTCGAGGTTGATTCCTTTTATTAAGCCTCCCTCCTACTCTCTCAATTCTCGAGGGAGATCTTCCCAGTTCGCATCCGAGAATAAACATGCGAGCTTTGAGTTGTATTTGCACCCCTCTTTCCCTTGAGAGGCACCGAGAAAGACATGTGACTGTTCTGAATGCTATTATCCATTATGAAATAGTCCGGATGAACGATAATCCAAATGAGTGGCATGCGCCACTCATCTGTATTCATCCACAGAGGTTGCTTATGGATATATTTCTTGTGCTACTGAACCCAGCTGGCGCGCAAGGCTTTTTAGGTGCTCGGGGGAAGCCCCCGAGCGTTTCTTCTCCCCTAGTGACTCGATCAACTTTGGAGACCAACCGCTGGAAAGCCTGGCCATGCTATCGTGAGGGAACCAGAGGCCACCTTGCTAAGCGCTTCTTCAGGATAAACGCGACCTTCCATCTTCGTCTCTTCCGAAGCCGAGTCGTGACGCCTTGTCCTAGAAAACCTAGGCGAGCACCACACTCCATCCTAGGCAGGCCATGCCTGGTTTTTTTTAGAGCGAGGAATGCCCGCTCAGGTTCTCACCCCTGGCAAGTTACCGCGTTCCCTACGCCCCTCCACCGGCCTGGGCAGGTGAAGGGGGAACGGGCAACCGCTTTTTGTTTTTGCGATGGTCCCTTCGGCACCAGGCAACGATAGCTAGGCGCCTCTAAGTGAGGGTCACACCAATCTAGGAGTATCCCCCGGGGGATCTTGGTATTCGGGTGCCCCCATCAAGCGGATGGGGGCATCTGTTCTTTTTGGGAAGGGCACACGCCCCTCCAATCTTGCTTGTCTAGGAGGAGAGAAAAAGGCAGAATCCATCAGCCTCCTGCCTTGGATCTCCTGATTCCTCGGGATTCTCATGATGTCATCGGCTAGGGAGGAATGCTATTCGTAGGTTCCCTGATGGGACCGGCGCAACGGGTTGGGATTAGGCGCCTTCAGGCATCCTGACCTTCCCTCTTCGGCCCCTTGAGACCAAAAGTATGGAGGACTGCTCAGGTTTTACCCTGGGGCCATGGGCGATGACTCATAGGATCTATCTCCCCCCAAACCTTTACAACGGGGGTGTCGGTCAGCGATGGCTTCTCTTCTTCTTGTTATTGGAGGCAGAGCGCTTGCGTCATGGATAAAGTATCATTGCGATGGATTCTTGCCTGGATAGGGGAGGCGCTTTCAGGCATCTGAGGGTGTTCCCGGGATCCCATGGGAGTCCATAGGGTATCCCCAGCTCAGTGCAAGGCTGAGGCCATCAGTGATCCCCCTTGGGGCTGCTTCTGGGTCTTTAGTCTAAGGTGGCCTTCGAGACTATGGGGGCGGTGAAGGAGATTTCATGCATCTGAGGGCATTCTCGGTCTCCCATGACAGTCCATAGGATATGCCTAGCTCAGCGCGAGGCTCGGGCCATCCACGGTCCTCCTTGGGACTTCTTTTGATCTTTCGGCTACTACCCCGGAGGGGGTTGGCATCATAGCGATGACTAGCCTTTGATGCCTTTGAGGTGGTGGTGCTGAGGCTAAGAGCGAGGAGAAGGGGCGTCTTAGTGTTGGAGATATGCCCAAGAGGCAATACTAAAATTGTTATTATTATATCTTTGTGTTTATGATGAATGTTTACATTCCATGCTATAATTGTATTATTAGGAAACACTAATACTTGTGTGTTTTGTAAACATAAAAGAGTCCCTAGTAAGCCTCTTGTTAAGACTAGCTTATTGATTAATAGATGATCATGGTTTCCTGATCATGGACATTGGATGTTATTAATAACAAGATCATATCATTAGGAGAATGATGTGATGGACACACACCCATAGTAAGCATAGCATAAGATCAAGTCATTAAGTTTTTTTTGCTACAAGCTTTCAAATACATAGTAACCTAATCCTTCGACCATGAGATTGTGTTAATCACCATCACCGGATGAGTGCTTTGATGACATCAAACGCCGCTTCATAACTGGGTGGTAATAAAGGTGGCATTAGGTATTCTAAAAGTATGTGTTGAAGCGCATGGATCAAGACTAGGAATTGTCCATCCATATGACAGATAGATATGCTCTGGGCCCTCTCGGTGGAATGTCATCTAATTAGCTTGCAAGCATGTGACTAGGTCACAAGGGATGACATATCACGGAACGAGTAAAGAGTACTTATCAGTAACGAGGTAGAACTAGGTATGGAGATGTCGATGATCAAACCTCGGATAAGTAGAGTATCACGTGACAAAGGGAATTGGTTTCATATGTTAATGGTTCTATCGATCACGAAGTCATTGTTGAGTATGTGGGAGCCATTATGGATCTCCAGATCCCTCTGATGGTTATTGATCGGAGAGGTGTCTCGATCATGTCTACATATTCATGAACCGTAGGGTGACACGGTTAAGGTTCGATGTTGTTTAGGTAGATATGGAATATGCGTTGGAGACCGAATGTTTTTCGGAGTCTCGGATTGGATCCGGGACATCATGAGGAGATCCGGAATTGTCCGGAGAATATGATTCATATAATGGAGATCATTTTCTCGGTTCGGAAATGTTCTGGAGTATTCATATGGAGGTTCTAGAAGGTTTCGAAGTGTTCCGGAAAGTTCCAGAAGGTTCCACAGAGTTTGCTTGAAAACCAAGAAAGAAAAAGGGGAGACTTGGGGGGGGAGGAAACTCCCCCTCCCTTGGCGCGCTGGCCCTAGAGGGCCAAGGGGGCTAGCCCTAGGCCGCACCCCCTTCTATATAAAGAGGTGTGGGGGCGCCTCCCCCTTGCACCCTTCCACCCCAAACCCTGACCGCCTCTCTCCTCCACCATCCTCCTGCTCTGGCTTAGGCGAAGCCCTGCAGAAATCCTTCTCCACCACCACCACCACGCTGTTGTGCTGCTGGGATCCCGTGGAGATCTACTACCTCCTCTGCTCGTTGGAACAAGGAGAGGAAGGTCTACATCAACTCCACACGTGTGACCGTCTGCGGAAGTGCCGCCAGAACGTAGCGCCGGAAGGATCGTCTACTCGATCTTGAGATCGGCAAGTGATCATCTACATCAACCACGAGATCCGATCTCGAACAAGGCTTTGGATCTACAAGGGTTAGTACAGATCTATCTCGTTGCACTTATCTCATAGATTAGATCTTGGCTTTTCCATAGATTAGATCTTGGTTTTGTTCGTTCTTGCGATAGAATTTTTTTGTTTTCCCTGCTACGAACCCATCACTTAGGCATCCGAGTAGGTTCCACCAACTCAAAGTTAGGGGGCGCTACTCGGCTCGGGGTTCAATCCGAGGCCCTTGACGATGACCAGGGCCATCTTCCTCTGCCGGACTTCAGTCAGGAGGGCTTGCTCCTTGAATGTCGTGGGAGACTATTGCTCGTAGTTCTAAATTCCTTGATGGTGATCCATCGAATACGCTTTATTGGAGAGGGAACGACAGAAGATGGGGTCGTGGAAACCAGAAAGGGGGCATGGTCGGGCATCCATTGCGGCTTCCCAAGTCTGAACCCAGGTAGAGTTAATGTCTCAGGGTTCCCCCGGGGCCCTAGGCGGTGACAAGTCATCTCCCTTTTAGGTTCTGCCCAAGCGGGGGTGGAAAGGGGCGCCAGCGGGTCTCCGGGGGTGTCGTTCCTACCCGACGCGGTTTGGGTAGGCGCTCCTGGCCCGACGCAACGCCAGGACCACCAGCGATGGCTCTTCAGACATCTCTTTTCCTAACCCGCATGGTTGTACTTCCCAGTATGAATCGTCCTGCACGCATCGGGGGGCATCCACACCGGAGCTCGTCAGAAAAAGGCGGGAGGGGGCACAACAGCCTGCCCGTGGTTAGGGAAGCTGGGGCAGTTCCCCCTCCTTGATTCTGGCGCAATCTTTCGTGATAGAGAAGATCTCCAGGATGGAGTCGAATACGCGAGTGATCATGCGTCTCCTCGCCAGGGGCCATTGTACCCCCAAAAGAAGGCGAGTTCTACCCGCTCCATCGGCTCCTGGAGAAGGGTAGAGAGTACCCAGGAGAATCGTCGGGTGAAGACACTCAACGATTCGCCTGCCCGCTACTGTACCCGTAAGAGGTCGAGGTAGTTGGCTCTATGTCGCTCCCTTCTTCGCCCCGTCACGCCTTGTGGGGAGGGTCTCGAAGGGGAGAATATCATTTTGCGGCCCGAAAGTTGAAGCGCCCAGGCAAAGCGGTACCCAAATCGCTTGTAATCAGCCGCGTTGCCCACAGTTGGCATGCCAAATACTCAGAGGGTCTTTTTCAGCATGAATTCAACTTTATGTTTCAATACAAAATATTAGGCTAACGCCTGTCAAGTTGGGACCCCCTGTCAGTTTTCGCTGTTATGTCGCTGCCATCGCTTAGGCGTGGTGGCTATCATGTAGGCTTGCAGCGCTGGCGCAGTGGATAGGACAACACGACCGGCCCAGTGTATTGACGTGACAAAACAGGGTGCATATATCCTCGTTATTATTATTGTTTGTTTACTAATAAGCTGGAACATCCACTGCCACGCGTCTCTCCATTGGACTTCCATCCCCGTCGTTAACCACTACCTTAGAAACGCATTGACAGTTCCACTATTCCCCTGTCTCGCAGAAACCACTCTTCTTCTTCCTGTCATCTATCTTCTTTCCATATTCTCCTTGCCACCATGGAAGGTCATCGCACTCTAGAGACAAGCTTCATTTCCCATGACAATAAGAAAATATACATCACCTACACCAACAAGGAGGAGATAGTGGTGTGAGTCCTAAGGATGTACAAGGGTTAGCTTGAGAAATATGAGGACAAGTTTGTGGGATTGGAACTCAAGTACACCCCGGAGGACCCATATGTCGAGAATGAAGTCGCCGTCGTTCAACTGGCCATGAGAAAACACGTCCTCGTCTACCACTACTCCCGGTTTGTAGATCTCCTCTCTGTAGTTAACCGCTTTTAGGATTTTCTCCTCTTGTTCTTTATCCATTTCCTCATCTTGCAACTACTGAATTTCATTAGGACCAAATAAATTATGACAAGCCAATGTTGAGAGTCTTGATCTTGCATTTACTAAACTTTTTAAAATTATATTCAGATGATGATCTTGCATGGACAAAACATTTGTAGTTACAAATTATGGTGATGACAAACTACATACTTTCAGGACTGACAAGAAATGTCCGGCGCTACACCAGTTCCTTGTAGAAAAAGGAATTGTTTTCTGCACTGTCGACAATAGAACTGATTTTTGGAAATTTCATTATGAGGGAATTACAATTCCTACACACAAGTGGATCGATATTCAGAGTCTTGTCAAGATCATAGGGGGCTCGAGGAAGGATGGAATGGCTACACTCGCAACTAGAATCCTTGATGAGTTGTACGACAGAATGAAGGCAGATTTCCCTATGGATAGGCACGATTTCTGGGAGGAGTGGGCATTGTCTGAGATAAACCTGAAAAATGCAGCCATAGATGCTTACGTGACCTACCAGCTGTACAACAACATCCATTTATTTCTATGTTTCCTCGTGTTTTTCCCCAGTTGCAAGAGGGAAGACGGTCTTAGGGGAGCCCTTTGTAGCAAATGCAGTATAGCTGAGCGTGACGCTGCATATGCAAAGAAAATGGCTGCATCTGAAGCAGCTGACAGAGAGGCTGCAGCTAAAGCAGTAAACAAAGAGGCAATATCTTCCAGCGGCAATAACCAAGCCTGTGATGCACCGCTAATTGTGCCACAGGATGCTGACAAAAGGGAACACAAGGCAGATTCCAGGTGGGAAGAACTTGCATTTCTTGAGCTGTGGAGGACCAATAATGTAAGAGACACCTGGAATGCTCGTAGTTGGTTGCCTAGGAACGATGGCAAGGGCCTCAAGTGGTCTGATGAGAAGTGAATTCAATTTTACTCCTTTGTGTTATGTTTCTGTTTTGTGGAACTCAATTAGCTTGTCAAGATGGCTAGCGCCTCAAGTGAGAGTAGTGAAATAAATTTTACTTCTTTGTGTTATGTTTCTATATGTGTCTGGTAGCTTGTCAAGATGGAAGCTCGTTAACTGGCAGTTTGAAAGAGTACCTTTTTCCTCTCTCGCTAAACAGTTATGTTTCATTTTGCCCAAATTGGTAGCAAATCTAGAGCAGCTTCTCTCTTTGATCATTCGTTCCCTTTTGGCCCTCTTTTTGGCCCGACCTGGTAGCAAATCAAGAGCAGCAAATCACACCAGGCAGAATAGATTCATTCAGAAAACAAAACAAATGTAGATATAGCTATGCACAGCTAAATAGGATATAGCGATATAAAGTAGGTTGCTTAACGAGGTTCGATACATTAGATGCTCAACAGCCATCACACGCAAAATATACAAAATCAAAAGAAGCTGCTTAGCAGCAACAGACACATTCAACCCCTCCTTGTATGCGCCTGTGCCTCCGCCTCCTCCCTATGGCACTTCCTCCACTTCTTGCTACCCAGTCCCTTCATCTTGGGGGACTTGGTATTGATCGAAGGCATGCGACCCTCTTCAATGGCCACCTGCTGGAGGTTGTGGAGGTGAATGCCGGGAGCCTGCTGTTCAGTGATGTAGGCGTTGATGTTCATGGTCTGGCCGACTTTGGGGGTGCCGGAGCTCGAGCCCTCTACATGCATCACGACGTAGTTGAAGTTGGTGCCGGCGAGTCTCGTCCTGCAGAAGGGGCAACTATAGATGCCAACAGCAAAGAAGGCGTCGTACTAGCCGGCCTGTAGCCTCCTCAGCACCTGACGAGTCTTGGTGTGCCTGGACTCGTCATCGCTGAAGACGTTGTTGCCGTAAACCTATTGTAAGAAAAAAAAGGAGGATTAGATGATCTAAGAAGATCGAGCAACTGAAATGCGAACAAGCGAACCCTAATAAACCAAGATCTAGCATCCAACAATGGGAATGGGAGAAGAACCAGGGAAGGGGAGAAAACCCTAGTTACCTCCGCCCATGGGTCGTCGATGCCGGTATCATAGGGGTTCACCGAAGCGATATACTCCTCTGGATCATAGGGGTCCCAGAAGAGCTAGATCTGCTCATGACCGATGGGGGCCTCCTCGTCGGTGGCTACGTCGGTAGTGGGGACAGGGGCCTAGACGGGAATGGCAGCTGCCATCGATGCCTCGACGGGGGCCTGGACAGGGACTGCGACTACTTTCAATGCGTCGACAGGGACCGGAACGGAGACGGGGGCCTCCTCATCGGCGGCCTTGGAGGCGACGATGGCCACCGCATCCTCCTCCGCCATCGCCAGCGTGGATGGGGTTTTCTCGGGAGTTTGCAGAAGCTGATGGGACAGTGGAGAGGGTTGCGTGAGGAGAGTGAGCGAGAGTGAGAGTGGGTATGCAGAGAGGGAGAGGGAGAGGGGATCTATAGTTAAGGTGAATGGAAGCAAGGCACATTTCGTTGCACCACCGTGCACCGTGCCATGTAGGCTACTGCACCGTGCACCGCGACACGTGCACGGTATGTCACGTTTTTCTCCGGGCCATGCATGGCAGTTCTGTATTCAGCCGCATGCAAAGGGCACAGACACAATTTCTATGTATGAAGTTTGACACTGCCATAAAATTGGCGATAATTAAAAGGGGAAATGTAGAGGAGAAGGTAGGTGGTTGTACGGCGAGATTTGTGGGGTTATGTTAGATCAGGTAGAGGGGTGTGTGGATGAGTGCGAGGGACTCGATGAAGGCAGAGACGGTAGGTCCCCTCGAGGTCCCCCCCTCCTCGAGGCCCATTTCTCAGCTCTTTGGCCTCTGGCTAATGCATGGAAGTTTCTTACGGTGGGGCCTAGTTGGAAGTGAGATTGAGAGCGCGCTGCGTAAAAATGGGATATGTCTTATTAAAATCAAGTGGCAATAAATTGCAGCTACCCATCGACGACCATGCACTCGATAACGCATGTGTTGTGGCGTAGTAGTAGGCTTTTCAGACATGATTAAACATGACATGACCACTCGACGACTTTTTCCATGGACGGCTTCGTGTTCCTTCCTGTAGAAGTCTCGCTGAGAGAGATGTTTGTCCTATCTCACGTTGTACTGTGAAGGGCACGATGTCTGCAACGATCCTCATTGGACCACACAGGATCAATGGTTAGTGCGCATGATCCGTGTGACAATTGTGACAACCAATCAGGGCGTAGCAGATAGAGTGAGCACATGTTTGGGCTTCTACAAAAGAGAGAGGGCAAAACTGAGTAGTATCAAAAAACCAAGGGCAAAACTGAGTAGTATAAAAATGGAAACTGAGTGTCTTGTACAATGAAATACATCATGGCATACATCAAATTATGCCAAGATGGATCCATTAGAGTTCATTGGATGTGTGTTCTTCTCATAAACCACATGGATCCACTAGAGTCCATTGCATGTGTGTTATTCTCATAAACCACATGGATCCTCTAAAGTTCATTGCATGTGTGTTATTCTCATAAACCACATGGATCCACTAGAGTTCACTTCATGTGTGTTATTCTCATAAACCACATGGATCAACTAGAGTTCATTGGATGTGTTTTATTGTCATAAACCACATGGATCCACTAGATTTCATTGGATGTGTGTTCTACTCATAAACCACATGGATCCACTAGAGTTCATTGCATGTGTTATCTTTTCCTAAACCACATGGATCCAGAAGAGCTCATTGCATGTGTGTTATTTTCGTAAACCACATGGATCCAGAAGAGTTCATTGCATGTGTGTTCTTTTCATAAACCACATGGATCCACTAAAGTCATTGCATGTGTGTGTTATTTTCATAAACCACATGGATCCACCAATGTCATTGGATGTGTGTTGTTTTTCAAAACCACATATGGATCCACCAGTGTCATTGCATGTGTGTTCTTCTCCTAAAGTAGCACTAGAGTCATTGCATGTGTTTTCTTTTCCTAAACCACATATTGATCCACCAGAGTCATTGCACGTGTGTTCTTTTCATAAACCACATGGATCCACTAGTGTCATTGCATGTGTGTTCTTTTCATGAACCATAGCTAGAGTCATTGCATGTATGTTCTTTTCATAAACCACATGGATCCACTAGAGTCATTGCATGTGTGTTCTTTTCATGAACCACAGCTAGAGTTATTGCATTTCTGTTCTTTTCATAAACCACATGGATCCACTAGAGTCATTGCATGTGTGTTCTTTTCACAAACTACATATGGATCCACTAGAGTCATAGCATGTGTGTTCTTATCCTAAACCAGCACTACAGTCCTTGCATATGTGTTCTTTTCCTAAACCACATATGGATCCACCAGAGTTATTGCATGTGTGTTCTTTTCATAAACCACATGGATCCACCAGTGTCATTGCATGTGTGTTCTTTTCATGAACCACAGCTAGAGTCATTGCATGTCTATTCTTTTCATAAACCACATGGATCCACTAGTGTCATTGAATGTGTGTCCTTTTCACAAACCACATATGGATCCACCAGTGTCATTGCATGTGTGTTCTTATCCTAAACCAGCACTAGAGTCATTGCATATGTGTTCTTTTCCTAAACCACATGGATCCACCAATGTCATTGACTGTGTTTTTTTTTCACAAACCACATATGGATCCACCAGAGTCATTGCATGCGTGTTCTTATCCTAAACTAACACTAGAGTCATTGCATGTGTGTTCTTTTCATGAACCACATGGATCCACCAGTGTCATTGAATGTGTGTTCTTTTTCTAAACCAGATATGGATCCACCAGTGACATTGCATGTGTGTTCGTCTCCTAAACCAGCACTAGAGTCATTGCAGGTGTGTTCTTTTCCTAAACCACATATGGATCGACCAGAGTCATTGCATGTGTGTTCTTTTCACAAACCACATGAATCCACCAGTGTCATTGCATGTGTGTTCTTTTCAAGAACCACATATGGATCCATTAGAGTTCATTGCATGTGTGTTCTTTTCTTAACCAGCACTAGAGTCATTGCATGTGTGTTCTATTCCGAAACCACATATGGATCCACCAGAGTCATTGCATGTGTGTTATTTTCATAAACCACATGGATCCACAAGAGTCATTGCATGTGTGTTCTTTTCATTGAAGCACAACTAGAGTCATTGCATGTATGTTCTTTTCATAAACCACATGGATCCACTAGACTCATTGCATGTGTCTTCTTTTCACAAACCACATATGGATCCACTAGAGTCATTGCATGTGTGTTCTTATCCGAAACCAGCACTAGTGTCATTTCATGTGTGGTCTTTTCATAAACCATATATGGATCCACCAGAGTCATTGCATGTGTGTTCTTTTCATGAACCACATGGATCCACCAGTGTCATTGCATGTGTGTTCTTTTCATGAACCACCACTAGAGTCATTGTATGTGTGTTCTTTTCACAAACCAGATATGGATCCACCAAAGTCACTGCATGTCTATTCTTTTCATAAACCAGATGAATCCACCAGTGTCACTGAATGTGTGTTCTTTTCACAAACCACATATGGATCCACCGATGTCATTGCATGTGTGTTCTTTTCATCAACCACATATGGATCCACTTGAGTCATTGCATGTGTGTCCTTATCCTAAACTAGCACTAGAGTCATTGCATGTGTGTTCTTTTCATAAACCACATGGATCCACCAGAGTCATTGCATGTGTGTTCTTTTCATGAACCACAACTAGAATCATTGCATGTGTGTTCTTTTCACAAACCACAGATGGATCCACCAGAGTCATTGCATGTGTGTTCTTCTAATGAACCGTAGCTATAGTCATTGCATGTGTGTTCTTTCCGTAAACCACAATGATCCCCCTAGAGTCAATGCATGTGTGTGCTTTTCACAAACCACATATGGATCCACTAGAGCCATTGCATGTGTGTTCTTTTCATGAACCACAACTAGAATCATTGCATGTCTGTTCTTTTCATAAACAACATGGATCCACTAGAGTCATTGCATGTGTGTTCTTATCCTAAACCATCACTAGAGTCATAGCAAGTGTGTTCTTCTCCAAAACCTCATGGATCCACTAGTGTCATTGAATGTGTGTTCTTTTCACAAACCACATATGCATCCACTAGTGTCATTGCATGTATGTCCTTTTCCTAAACTAGCACTTGAGTTATTGCATGTGTGTTCTTTTCATAAACCACATGGATCCACCAGTGTCATTGGATGTGTGTTCTTTTTCTAAACCACATATGGATCCACTAGTGTCATTGTATGTGTGTTCTTCTCCTAAACCAGCACTAGAGTCGTTGCATGCGTGTTCTTTTCCTAAACCACATATTGAGCCACCAGAGTCATTGCATGTGTGTTCTTTTCATAAACCACATGGATCAACCAGTGTCATTGCATGTGTGTTCTTTTCATGAACCATAGCTAGAGTCATTGCATGTCTGTTCTTTTCATAAACCACATCGATCCACTAGAGTCATTGCATGTGTGTTCTTTTCATGAACTACATATGGATCCACTAGAGTCATTGCATGTGTGTTCTTATCCTAAACCAGCACTAGAGTCCTTGTATGTGTGTTCTTTTACTAAACCACATATGGATCCACCAGAGTTATTGCATGTCTGTTCTTTTCATAAACCACATGGATCCACCAGTGTCATTGCATGTGTGTTCTTTTCATGAACCACAGCTAGAGTCATTGCATGTCTATTCTTTTCATAAACCACATGGATCCACCATTGTCATTGAATGTGTGTTCTTTTCACAAACGACATATGGATCCACCAGTGTCATTGCATGCGTGTTCTTATTCTAAACTAGCACTAGAGTCATTGCATGTGTGTTCTTTTCCTAAACCACATGGATCCACCAGTGTCATTGAATGTGTGTTCTTTTCACAAACCACATATGGATCCACCAGAGTCATTGCATGTGTGTTCTTATCAACACTAGAGTCATTGCATGTGTGTTCTTTTCATAAACCACATGGATCCACCAATATCATTGAATGTGTGTTATTTTTCTAAACCACGTATGGATCCACCAGTGACATTGCATGTGTGTTCGTCTCCTAAACCAGCAGTCGAGTCTTTGCAGGTGTGTTCTTTTCCTAAACCACATATGGATCCACCAGAGTCATTGCATGTGTGTTCTTTTCACAAACCACAGGGATCCACCAGTGTCATTACATGTGTGTTCTTTTCAAGAACCACATATGGATCCACTAGAGTCATTGCATGTGTGTGCTTTTCACAAACCACATATGGATCCACTAGAGTTCATTGCATGTGTGTTCTTTTCTTAACCAGCACTAGAGTCATTGCATGTGTGTTCTATTCCTAAACCACATATGGATCCACCATAGTCATTGCATGTGTGTTATTTTCATAAACCACATGGATCCACCAGAGTCATTGCATGTGTGTTCTTTTCATGAAGCACAACTAGAGTATTGCATGTATGTTCTTTTAATAAACCACATGGATCCACTAGACTCATTGCATGTGTCTTCTTTTCACAGACCACATATGGATCCACTAGAGTCATTGCATGTGTGTTCTTATCCTAAACAAGCACTAGTGTCATTTCATGTGTGGTCTTTTCATAAACCACAGATGGATCCACCAGAGTCATTGCTTGTGTGTTCTTTTCATGAACCACATGGATCCACAAGTGTCATTGCATGTGTGTTCTTTTCCTGAACCACCACTAGAGTCATTGTATGTGTGTTCTTTTCACAAACCACATATGGATCCACCACAGTCATTGCATGTCTATTCTTTTCATAAACCACATGGATCCACCAGTATCATTGAATGTGTGTTCTTTTCACAAACCACATATGGATCTACCAGTGTCATTGCATGTGTGTTCTTTTCATCAGCCACATATGGATCCACTTGAGTCATTGCACGTGTGTCCTTATCCTAAACTAGCACTAGAGTCATTGCATGTGTGTTCTTTTCATAACCACATAGATCCACCGGAGTCAATGCATGTGTGTTCTTTTCATGAACCACAACTAGAGTCATTGTATGTGTGTTATTTTCACAAACCATAGATGGATCCACCAGAGTTATTGCATGTGTGTTCTTTTCATGAAGTGCAGCTATAGTCATTGCATGTGTGTTCTTTTCGGAAACACCATTGATCCCCCTAGAGTCATTGTATGTGTGTGCTTTTCACAAACCACATATGGATCCACGAGATCCATTGCATGTGTGTTCTTTTCATGAACCACAGCTAGATTCATTGCATGTGTGTTATGTTCATAAACCACATGGATCCACTAGATTCATTGCATGTGTGTTCTTTTCATGAACCACAACTAGATTCATTGCATGTGTGTTCTTTTCACAAACCACAGATGGATCCACCAGAGTCATTGCATGTGTGTTCTTTACATAAACCACATATGCACCCACTAGTGTCATTGCATGTATGTTGTTTTCCTAAACTAGCACTTGAGTTATTGCATGTGTGTTCTTTTCATAAACCACATGGATCCACTAGTGTCATTGAATGTGTGTTCTTTTTCTAAACCACATATGGATCTACCAGTGTCATTGCATGTGTGTTCTTCTCCTAAACGAGCACTAGAGTCTTTGTATGTGTGTTCTTTTCCTAAACCACATATGGATCCACCAGAGTCATTGCATGTGTCATCTTTTCATAAACCACATGGATCCACCAGTGTCATTGCATGTGTGTTCTTTTCATGAACAACACATGGATCCACTTGAGTCATTGCATGTGTGTGCATTTCACAAACCACATCTGGATCCACTAGAGTTCATTGCATGTGTGTTCTTTTCCTAACCAGCACTAGAGTTATTGCATGTGTGTTCTTTTCATAAACCACATGGATCCTCTAGAGTCATTGCATGTGTGTTATTTTCATGAACCACCACTAGAGTCATTGCATGTCTGTTCTTTTCATAAACCACATGGATCCACAAGTGTCATTGAATTTGTGTTCTTTTCACAAACCACATATGCATCCACCAGTGTCATTGCATGTATGTTCTTTTCCTAAACTAGCACTTGAGTCATTGCATGTGTGTTCTTTTCATAAACCACATGGATCCACCAGTGTCATTGAATGTGTATTCTTTATCTAAACCACATATGGATCTACCAGTGTCATTGCATGTGTGTTCTTCTCCTAAACCAGCACTAGAGTCATTGTATGTGTGTTCTTTTCCTAAACCACATATGGATCCACCTGAGTCATTGCATGTGTGTTCTTTTCATAAACCACATGGATCCACCAGTGTCATTGCATGTGTGTTCTTTTCATGAACCACATATGGATCCACTTGAGTCATTGCATGTGTGTGCATTTCACAAACCACATCTGGATCCACTAGAGTTCATTGCATGTGTGTTATGTTCCTAACCAGCACTAGAGTCATTGCATGTGTGTTCTTTTCCTAAACCACATATGGAACCACAAGAGTCATCGCATGTGTGTTCTTTTCATAAACCAAATGGATCCACTAGAGTCATTGCATGTGTGTTATTTTCATGAACCACCGCTAGAGTCATTGCATGTCTGTTATTTTCATAAACCACATGGATCCACCAGTGTCATTGAATTTGTGTTCTTTTCACAAACCACATATGCATCCACCAGGGTCATTGCATGTACATTCTTTTCCTAAACTAGAACTTGAGTCATTGCATGTGTGTTCTTTTCATAAACCACATGGATCCACCAGTGTCATTGAATGTGTGTTCTTTTTCTAAACCACATATGGATCTACCAGTGTCATTGCATCTGTGTTCTTCTCGTAAACCAGCACTAGAGTCATTGTACGTGTGTTCTTTTCCTAAACCACATATGGATCCACCAGAGTCATTGCATGTGTGTTCTTTTCATAAACCACATGGATCCACCAGTGTCATTGCATGTGTGTTCTTTTCATGAACCACATATGGATCCACATGAGTCATTGCATGTGTGTGCATTTCACAAACCACATATGGATCCACTAGATTTCATTGCATGTGTGTTCTTTCCCAACCAGCACTAGAGTCATTGCATGTGTGTTCTTTTCCTAAACCACATATGGATCCACGAGAGTCATTGCACGTGTGTTCTTTTCATAAACCACATGGATCCACTAGAGTGATTGCATGTGTGTTCTTTTCACAAACCACATATGGATCCACTAGAGTCATTGCATGTGTGTTCGTATCCTAAACCAGCATTAATGTCATTTCATGTGTGTTCTTTTCATAAACCACATATGGATCCACCAGAGTCATCGCATGTGTGTTCTTTTCATGAACCACATGGATCCACCAGTGTCATTGCATGTGTGTTCTTTTCATGAACCACCACTAGAGTCATTGTATGTGTGCTCTTTTCACAAACCACATATGGATCCACCAGAGTCATTGCATGTCTATTATTTTCATAAACCACATGGATCCACCAGTGTCATTGAATGTGTGATCTTTTCACAAACCACATATGGATCCACCAGTGTCATTGCATGTGTGTTCTTTTCATTAACCACATATGGATCCACTTGAGTCATTGCATGGGTGTCCTTATCCTAAACTAGAACTAGAGTCATTGCATGTGTGTTCTTTTCATAAACCACATGGATCCACTAGATTCATTGCATGTGTGTTCTTTTCATGAACCACAACTAGAGTCATTGCATGTGTGTTCTTTTCACAAACCACAGATGGATCCACTAGAGTCATTGCATGTGTGTTCTTTTCATGAACCGCCGCTAGAGTCGTTGCATGTGTGTTGTTTTCGTAAACCACATTGATCCACCACAGTCATTACATGTGTGTGATTTTCATAAACCGCATATGGATCCACTAGAGTTATTGCATGTGTCTTCTTTTCATGAACCACAGCTAGAGTCATGCATGTCTGTTCTTTTCATAAACCACATGGATCCACTAGAGTCACTGCATGTGTGTTCTTATCCTAAACCATCACTAGTCATAGCATGTGCGTTCTTTTCCAAAACCACATGGATCCACCAGTGTCATTGCATGTGTGTTCTTTTCATGAACCACATATGGATCCACTTGAGTCATTGCATGTGTGTTCTTTTCATAAACCACATGGATCCACTAGTGTCATTGAATGTGTGTTCTTTTAACAAACCACATATGGATCCACTAGAGTCATTGCATGTGTGTTCATATCCTAAACCAGCATTAATGTCATTTCATGTCTGTTCTTTTCCTAAACCACATATGGATCCATCAGAGTCATTGCATGTGTGTTATTTTCATAAACCACATGGATCCACCAGTGTCATTGCAAGTGTGTTCTTTTCATGAACCACATATGGATCCCCTTGAGTCATTGCATGTGTGTGCATTTCACAAACCACATATGGATCCACTAGAGTTCATTGCATGTATGTTCTTTTCCTAAACTAGCACTTGAGTTATTGCATGTGTGTTCTTTTCATAAACCACATGGATCCACCAGTGTTATTGAATGTGTGTTCTTTTCATTAACCACATATGGATCCCCTTGAGTCATTGCATGTGTGTGCATTTCACAAACCACATATGGATCCACTAGAGTTCATTGCATATGTGTTCTTTTCCCAACCAACACTAGAGTCATTGCATGTGTGTTCTTTTCCTAAACCACATATGGATCCACCAGAGTCATTGCACGTGTGTTCTTTTCATAAACCACATGGATCCACGAGAGTCATTGCATGTGTGTTCTTTTCACAAACCAGATATGGATCCACTAGAGTCATTTCATGTGTGTTCATATCCTAAACCAGCATTAATGTCATTTCATGTGTATTCTTTTCACAAACCACATATGGATCCACCAGAGTCATTGCATGTGTGTACTTTTCAGAAACAACATGGATCCACTAGAGTCATTGCATGTGTGTTATTTTCATGAACCACCGCTAGAGTCATAGCATATGTGTTCTCTTCCAAAACCACATGGATCCACCAGTGTCATTGAATGTGTGTTCTTTTCACAAACCACATATGCATCCACTAGTGTCATTGCATGTATGTTCTTTTCCTAAACTAGCACTTGAGTTTTTGCATGTGTGTTCTTTTCATAAACCACATGGATCCACCAGTGTCATTGAATGTGTGTTCTTTTTCTAAACCACATATGGATCTACCAGTGTCATTGCATGTGTGTTCTTCTCCTAAACCAGCACTAGAGTCATTGTCTGTGTGTTCTTTTCCTAAACCACATATGGATCCACCAGAGTCATTGCATGTGTCTTTTTTTCATAAACCACATGGATCCACCAGTGTCATTGCATGTGTGTTCTTTTCATGAACCACATATGGATCCACTTGAGTAATTGCATGTGTGTGAATTTCACAAACCACATCTGGATCCACTAGAGTTCATTGCATGTGTGTTCTTTTCCTAAACAGCACTAGAGTTATTGCATGTGTGTTCTTTTCAGAAACAACATGGATCCACTAGAGTCATTGCATGTGTGTTATTTTCATGAACCACCGCTAGAGTCATTGCATGTCTGTTCTTTTCATAAACCACATGGATCCACAACTGTCATTGAATTTGTGTTCTTTTCACAAACCACATATGCATCCACCAGTGTCATTGCATGTATGTTCTTTTCCTTAACTAGAACTTGAGTCATTGCATGTGTGTTCTTTTCATAAACCACATGGATCCACCAGTGTCATTGAATGTGTGTTCTTTTTCTAAACCACATATGGATCTACCAGTGTCATTGCATATGTGTTCTTCTCCTAAACTAGCACTAGAGTCATTTTATGTGTGTTCTTTTCCTAAACCACATATGGATCCACCAGAGTCATTGCATGTGTGTTCTTTTCATAAACCACATGGATCCACCAGTGTCATTGCATGTGTGTTCTTTTCATGAACCACATATGGATCCACTTGAGTCATTGGATGTGTGTGCATTTCACAAACCACATATGGATCCACTAGATTTCATTTCATATGTGTTCTTTCCCAAACAGCACTACAGTCATTGCATGTGTGTTCTTTTCCTAAACCACATATGGATCCACCAGAGTCATTGCATGTATGTTATTTTCATAAATCACATGGATCCACTAGATTCATTGCATGTGTGTTCTTTTCACAAACCACATATGTATCCACTAGAGTCATTGCATGTGTGTTCTTATCCTAAACCAACACTAGTGTCATTTCATGTGTGTTCTTTTCATAAACCACATATGGATCCACCAGAGTCATTGCATGTGTGTTGTTTTTATGAACCACATGGATCAACCAGTGTCATTGCATGTGTGTTCTTTTCATGAAGCACCACTAGAGTCATTGTATGTGTGTTCTTTTCACAAACCACATATGGATCCACCAGAGTCATTGCGTGTATATTCTTTTCATAAACCACATGGATCCACCAGTGTCAATTAATGTGTGTTCTTTTCACAAACCACATATGGATCCACCATTGTCATTGAATGTGTGTTCTTTTCACAAACCACATATGGATCCACCAGTGTCATTGCATGTGTGTTCTTTTCATTAACCACATATGGATCTAGTTGAGTCATTGCATGTGTGTCCTTATCCTAAACTAGCACTAGAGTCATTGCATGTGTGTTCTTTTCATAAACCACATGGATCCACCAGAGTCATTGCATGTGTGTTCTTTTCATGAACCACAACTAGAGTCATTGCATATGTGTTCTTTTCACAAACCACAAATTGATCCTCCAGAGTCATTGCATGTGTGTTCTTTTCATGAACCGCAGCTAGAGTCATTGCATGTGTGTTTTTTCGTAAACCACATTGGTCCCCCAGAGTCATTGCATGTGTGTGCTTTTCACAAACCACATATGGATCCACTAGAGTCATTGCATGTGTGTTCTTTTCATGAACCACAGCTAGAGTCATTGCATTTATGTTCTTTTCATAAACCACATGGATCCACTAGAGTCATTGCATGTGTGTTCTTATCCTAAACCATCTCTAGTCATAGCATGTGTGTTCTTTTCCAAAACCACATGGATCCACCAGTGTCATTGAATGTGTGTTCTTTTAACAAACCACATATGCATCCACCAGTGTCTTTGCATGTATGTTCTTTTCCTAAACTAGCACTTGAGTCATTGCATGTGTGTTCTTTTCATAAACCACATGGATCCACCAGTGTCATTGAATGTGTGTTTTTTTTCTAAACCACATATGGATCTAAGTGTCATTGCATGTGTGTTCTTCTCCTAAACCAGCACTAGAGTCATTGTATGTGTGTTCTTTTCCTAAACCAAATATGGATCCACCATAGTCATTGCATGTGTGTTCTTTTCAGAAACCACATGGATCCACCAGTGTCATTGCATGTGTGTTCTTTTCATGAACCACATATGGATCCACTTGAGTCATTGCATGTGTGTGCATTTCACAAACCACATCTGGATCCACTAGAGTTCATTGCATGTGTGTTCTTTTCCTAACCAGCACTAGAGTCATTGCATGTGTGTTCTTTTTCCTAAACCACATATGGATCCACCAGAGTCATCGCATGTGTGTTATTTTCATAAACCACATGGATCCACTAGAGTCATTGCATGTGTGTTATTTTCATGAACCACCCCTAGAGTCATTGCATGTCTATTCTTTTCATAAACCACATGGATCCACCAGCGTCATTGAATTTGAGTTCTTTTCACAAAACACATATGCATCCACCAGTGTCATTGCATGTATGTTCTTTTCATTAACTAGAACTTGAGTCATTGCATGTGTGTTCTTTTCATAAACCACATGGATCCACCAGTGTCATTGAATGTGTGTTCTTTTTCTAAACCACATATGGATCTACCAGTGTCATTGCATATGTGTTCTGATCCTAAACTAGCACTAGAGTCATTGTATGTGTGTTCTTTTCCTAAACCACATATGGATCCACCAGAGTCATCGCATGTGTGTTCTTTACATAAACCACATGGATCCGCTAGAGTCATTGCATGTGTGTTATTTTCATGAACCACCGCTAGAGTCATTGCATGTCTGTTCTTTTCATAAACCACATGGATCCACCAGTGTCATTGAATTTGTGTTCTTTTCACAAACCACATATGCATCCACCAGTGTCATTGCATGTATGTTCTTTTCCTAAACTAGAACTTCAGTCATTGCATGTGTGTTATTTTCATAAACCACATGGATCCACCAGTGTCATTGAATGTGTGTTCTTTTTCTAAACCACATATGGATCTACCAGTGTCATTTCATGTGTGTTCTTCTCCTAAACTACCACTAGAGTCATTGTATGTGTGTTCTTTTCCTAAACCACATGTGGATCCACCAGAGTCATTGCATGTGTTTTCTTTTCATAAACCACATGGATCCACTAGTGTCATTGTATGTGTGTTATTTTCATGAACCACATATGGATCCACTGGATTCATTGCATGTGTGTGCATTTCACAAACCACATATGGATCCACTAGAGTTCATTGCATGTGTGTTCTTTCCCAACCAGCACTAGAGTCATTGCATGTGTGTTCTTTTCCTAAACCACATATGGATCCACCAGAGTCATTGCATGTGTGTTCTTTTCATAAACCACATGGATCCACTAGAGTCATTGCATGTGTGTTCTTTTCACAAACCACATATGGATCCACTAGAGTCATTGCATGTGTGTTCATATCCTAAACCAGCATTAGTGTCATTTCATGTGTGTTCTTTTCATAAACCACATATGGATCCACGAGAGTCATTGCATGTGTGTTCTTTTCATGAACCACATGGATCCACCAGTGTCATTGCATGTGTGTTCTTTTCATGAACCACCACTAGAGTCATTGTATGTGTGTTCTTTTCACAAACCACATATGGATCCACCAGAGTCATTGCATGTCTATTATTTTCATAAACCACATGGATCCACCAGTGTCATTGAATGTGTGTTATTTTCACAAACCACATATGGATCCACCAGTATCATTGCATATGTGTTCTTTTCATTAACCACATATGGATCCACTTGAGTCATTGCATGTGTGTCCTTATCCTAAACTAGCACTAGAGTCATTGCATGTGTGTTCTTTTCATAAACCACATGGATCCACTAGATTCATTGCATGTGTGTTCTTTTCATGAACCACAACTAGAGTCATTGCATGTGTGTTCTTTTCACAAACCACAGATGGATCCACCAGAGTCATTGCATGTGTGTTCTTTTCATGAACCGCGGCTAGAGTCATTGCATGTGTGTTGTTTTCGTAAACCACATTGATCCACTAGAGTCATTACATGTGTGTGCTTTTCACAAACCACATATGGATCCACTAGAGTCATTGCATGTGTGTTCTTTTCATGAACCACAGCTAGAGTCATTGCATGTCTGTTCTTTTTATAAACCACATGGATCCACTAGAGTCATTTCATGTGTGTTCTTATCCTAAACCATCACTAGTCATAGCATGTGTGTTCTTTTCCAAAACCACATGGATCCACCAGTGTCATTGAATGTGTGTTCTTTTCACAAACCACATATGCATCCACTAGTGTCATTGCAGTTATGTTCTTTTCCTAAACTAGCACTTGAGTCATTGCCTGTGTGTTCTTTTGATAAACCACATGGATACACCAGTGTCATTGAATGTGTGTTCTTTTTCTAAACCACAAATGGATCTACCAATGTCATTGCATGTGTGTTCTTCTCCTAAACCAGCACTAGAGTCATTGTATGTGTGTTCTTTTCCTAAACCACATATGGATCCACCAGAGTCATTGCATGTGTGTTCTTTTCACAAACCACATGGATCTACCAGTGTCATTGTGTGTGTGTTCTTTTCATGAACCGCATATCGATATACTTGAGTCATTGCATGTGTGTGCATTTCACAAACAAAATCTGGATCCACTAGAGTTCATTGCATGTGTGTTCTTTTCCCAAGCAACACTAGAGTCATTGCATGTGTGTTATTTTCCTAAACCACATATGGATCCACCAGAGTCATTGCATGTGTGTTCTTTTCATAAACCACATGGATCCACCAGAGTCATTGCATGTGTGTTCTTTTCATAAACCACATGGATCCACCAGTGTCATTGAATGTGTGTTCTTTTTCTAAACCACATATGGATCTAAGTGTCATTGCATGTGTGTTCTTCTCCTAAACCAGCACTAGAGTCATTGTATGTGTGTTCTTTTCCTAAACCACATATGGATCCACCAGAGTCATTGCATGTGTGTTCTTTTCATAAACCACATGGATCCACCAGTGTCATTGCATGTGTGTTCTTTTCATGAACCACATATGGATCCACTTGAGTCATTGCATGTGTGTGCATTTCACAAACCACATCTGTATCCACTAGAGTTCATTGCATGTGTGTTCTTTTCCTAACCAGCACTAGAGTCATTGCATGTGTGTTGTTTTCCTAAACCACATATGGATCCACTTGAGTCATCGCATGTGTGTTCTTTAGATAAACCACATGGATCCGCTAGAGTCATTGCATGAGTGTTATTTTCATGAACCACCGCTAGAGTCATTGCATGTCTGTTTTTTTCATAAACCACATGGATCCACCAGTTTCATTGAATTTGTGTTCTTTTCACAAACCACATATGCATCCACCAGTGTCATTGCATGTATGTTCTTTTCCTAAACTAGAACTTGAGTCATCGCATGTCTGTTCTTTTCATAAACCACATGGATCCACCAGTGTCATTGAATGTGTGTTCTTTTTCTAAACCACATATGGATCTACCAGTGTCATTGCATGTGTGTTCTTCTCCTAAACTAGCACTAGAGTCATTGTATGTGTGTTCTTTTCCTAAACCACATGTGGATCCACCAGAGTCATTGCATGTGTTTTCTTTTCATAAACCACATGGATCCACTAGTGTCATTGCATGTGTGTTATTTTCATGAACCACATATGGATCCACTTGATTCATTGCATGTGTGTGCATTTCACAAACCACATATGGATCCACTAGAGTTCATTGCATGTGTGTTCTTTCCCAACCAGCACTAGAGTCATTGCATGTGTGTTCTTTTCCTAAACCACATATGGATCCACCAGAGTCATTGCATGTGTGTTCTTTTCATAAACCACATGGATCCACTAGAGTCATTGGATGTGTGTTCTTTTCATAAACCACATATGGATCCACTAGAGTCATTGCATGTGTGTTCATATCCTAAACCAGCATTAGTGTCATTTCATGTGTGTTCTTTTCATAAACCACATATGGATCCACCAGAGTCATTGCATGTGTGTTCTTTTCATGAACCACATGGATCCACCAGTGTCATTGCATGTGTGTTCTTTTCATGAACCACCACTAGAGTCATTGTATGTGTGTTCTTTTCACAAACCACATATGGATCCACCAGAGTCATTGCATGTCTATTCTTTTCATAAACCACATGGATCCACCAGTGTCATTGCAAGTGTGTTCTTTTCATGAACCACATATGGATCCACTTGAGTCATTGCATGTGTGTGCACTTCACAAACCTCATATGGATCCACTAGAGTTCATTGCATGTGTGTTCTTTTCCCAACCAACACTAGAGTCATTGCATGTGTGTTCTTTTCCTAAACCACATATGGATCCACCTGAGTCATTGCATGTGTGTTCTTTTCTTAAACCACATGGATCCACCAGAGTCATTGCATGTGTGTTCTTTTCATGAACCACAACTATAGTCATTGCATGTGTGTTTTTATCTAAACCACATATGGATGCACCAGAGTCATTGCATGTGTGTTCTTTTCACAAACCAAATATGGATCCACCAGTGTCATTGCATGTGTGTTCTTATCATAAACTAACACTTGAGTCATTGCATGTGTGTTCTTTTCCTAAACCACATATGGATCCACCAGAGTCATTGCATGTGTGTTCTTTTCATAAACCACATAGATCCACCAGTGTCATTGGATGAGTGTTCTTTTCATGAACCACAACTAGAGTCATTGCATGTGTGTTCTTTTCACAAACCACATATGGATCCACTAGAGTCATTGCATGCCTGTTCTTTTCACAAACCACATATGGATGCACTAGAGTCATTGCATGTGTGTTCTTATCCTAAACCAGCACTATAGAGTCATTGCACGTGTGTTATTTTCCTAAACCACACATGGATCCACCAGTGTCATTGCATGTGTGTTCTTTTCATGAACCACAGCTGGAGTCATTGCATGTGTGTTCTTTTCATAAACCACATTGATCCACCAGAGTCATTACATGTGTGTGCTTTTCACAAACCAAATATGGATCCACCAGAGTCATTGCATGTGTGTTCTTTTCCTAAACCACATGGATCCACCAGTGTCATTGCATGTGTGTTCTTTTCATAAACCACAACTAGAGTCATTGCATGTGTGTTCTTTTCCTAAACCACATATGGATCCACCAGAGTCATTGCATGTGTTGTCTTTTCACAAACCATATATGGATCCACTAGAGTCATTGCATGTGTTTTTTTTTCATGAACGACATCTAGAGTCATTGCATGTCTATTGTTTTGATAAACCACATGGACCCACTAGCACTACAAGAAAAGTTGGCTTTTACAACGGACGATTTTCATGGTTGAAGGCCATTTTTCGTGGCTAAAAAGCTTCTACGATGGATGCCCATCGTGCTAAAAGCCCGGTCACAAAAGAATCTACCATGGTTTTTTCCTGACCGTGGCAGATCGCACCCTTCAGCCTTGAAAACTTGTTCCTTCGTAGATCTGTTCGCCAGCCGCGTTGACTACTGACATCATGCAAAATTCCATGTGGCAAACACCATTAACGACCAGTTACCGCCGTTAACGACCATGGAAACCGTGGTAGAAGCCAGGCCTAGCCAAGGCCTGCTCATAATTAAGTGGGTCGGCCCATCAAGAGAGCCCAATAAGATTATGGCTCGTTACTGTTTCGTCCGACACTGTTTGAAATGGGCCCAAAGATGTGGCCAGTAGTGGCTCGTGAATGCCAGGCCCGTTAATGTTTCAGCCTACAAAAGCCCACACTTTTCGAACACCGTGCAACCCGTTAACAGGCTGCGTCAAGTAGGCCCGATACTGTTACAGCCCACAGTCAGCCTGTCATTGTTCTCACAACTCGTCATGGGCCGTCTACAACGGTCCACTTTTGAGAAGGTCCGATATTGTTTTGTCCTTTTACTATTCTGGCTCGTTACTATTCTGGCCGTCTACTATTCATGTCCATTACTGTTGTGGCCCTTTACTGTTCTGGCCCGTTATTGTGCTGGTTGCCCCTATTCTAGCCTGTTACTATTCATGCATGTTACTGTTCTAGCCTGTTAGTATTCTGGCATGTTACTGTGCTGGATTGCCACTGTTCTGGTCTGCTGGTGTTTTGGCCTACTACTGTTTGGCCTATTACTGTTTTGGTCTCATCGCTTTTGTCCATTCTTCGCTTCGCCTATTATCGTTCGATGCATTCGCTCCGTATGTTACTGTTTTGGCATGTTTCTATTTTAGTCAGTTACCGTTGCTGTTTTGGTCTGTCACTGTTTTGTCATGTTACTGTTTTGGCCAGTTACCGTTATAGTTTCAGTAATTCTGAAACCTGATCGACCTGGCTGGCACAGTTATGGTACCTCCATGCGTGGACGGCGTCAACTAAATGCCTACATGGCCTATGCGAATTATCTAGATATTACATCAGCTGCAAACTTCTTAAAAATATTACAAAATATGAACAAAAGGGAAAGAAAATTCAGCACTTCACTTGCGAATCAAGTTGATAGCAGAGTCCTCAATTTGCTTTCTCACTCCATCAACTGCATCTCCCTTTGAGTGTGACAGCTACATTGGAAAACCACCTTGAGATATGATCTTGCAGTCCCCTCTTTGGTGGCGATATCAATAATTGCAGTCTGAAACTAACTAATAACAAGTTAATACATCAAATAAGACAGACTACTCATAGCTAAGAATGAACCAAATAGGAATTATAACTGCATAATATAAACTTGTAGAGCAGGAACGCAAACCATGAATGAACTATATAGTAGAGGATAGTTATGTTGTTGCCTAGGACGAACCAGAACCAAATACGAGATATAATGGTGTGGCTTGTGAACCTGTAGAACAGGACAAACAAGCATTAGACAAGTATGCCAACAATGAAATGAGCAATCAAACAAAGTGTTTCTTAGAATTTTGGTATAAACTAGCCAGGTCATTTTAGCAAATATATATGGAAGCAGTGGTATCTCCTAGAATGCCAGAGACATTGGGTGACTCGGAATTTGCGGTGAGCTACACAATGGCATGCAGTTACTATCATAGCTAAGAATGAACAACATAGAAATTATAACCGCATCATACCAGAATTTGTTGAGCAGGAATGGAAAACACGAATGAACTATATAGTAAAGAATAATTATGTCGTTGATTAGGATGAACCAGCACCAGATATAGGAAATATATAATGGCATCGCTGGTGGACCTATAGGCTATGCAAACCAACATGTTCAGTGTTGCCTTTTTGAGCTCTACACAAAGAAAACGAAAATAGTCAGTGTTGCAGCTCTGAAGAACCATATGGCAACAACAAAATTATAATCGAACTAGTACAAAGAGTTTGAACAGGTACCACAGGATAGCAGAATGATGTCAGGGAGGAAATAATAGTAGAAACTTAGCTCAGGATTAACCAGATAGAGTCAGTAACTGTGTAGCAGGGAATCCCCACTAATATTTTTCACTAACATTACATTTTGCAAGAACTACACAATAGCAAGAATTTACTGGTGTATGGAGCAACTAAGATAAGAACATGTGCATGACAAAATAACAGACATATGCATGACTTGATATTTGTAGAGCAGCGAATGCAAACCAACATGTCTAATGACATTGTATGTACTAGCATGAAGAACAGGCGTGCCCAGTGACTTGTATGTACTAGCACGATTACAAAAATGCAGTTCACTGCGATAGGTTTGAACTTGCTATACCGCTGACAAAACAAAAACGGGTTGAAGATTTGGTTAATCTTGGTCAGAGAGGCGTCTAAGCATCGCTACTGCGGCGTAGTGACGCCCGTGTCACCGAGGGTGCTGCGTTGCGGTGGTCATGGCGCGTCGGGGAAGCAGATCTTGGGCGGTTGATGCCGGCTTGAAAGCGGTGGATGAGAGCGTCGCTGAGGCAGATCTAGTGCAGTGAACGGTGACGGTCGTGCAGCTGGCCTAGAGCGGTGGACATGGAACTTTTTGAACTAGATCACGCCCGGTGGACACCGGTGAAGCGGATCCTATACGGTTGGGTAGCTTTCGGCGGCGAGGAAGCAGAGCTTGCGTGGTTGATGACGCCATCGGTGTGGTGAACGACACCGCAGCTCCTAGATCTGGTGGGTGAGCGTCGGTGAAGCGGCTGCGTGGCGGTGCACGAGACCGCAGCTCAAGCCGGTGCGCGCGGTGGTCGTGGAGGGGACAGAGGAGCTTGGGATTTTTGGGTGGGCCGGCGGGAAAAACCGGGGGAATCGGGACCATAGAGGTGAGCAGAAATAATAATTATGATCGTGCCCTCGAGCTACCGACTTTCGCATGCACATTTGTCGTCTGAACAATGGGTAGATTTAGAATTTTAAATTCTAAAGTTTTTGAAATGGAAGGGCGCGAAATGCTTCAAGGTCGGTGTGTGGTTTTGTCGCTCGATTGAGAATTTGGCTTGCGCCCATCTAATAATAATAATAGAAAATGGCACTCCCCCAGTAGGTGGGATATTTTGGCTCAAAGTTTTTGAAACGGTGGGGCGGGAAATGCTTGGTAGATGGGTGATTTTGCCGCTCGATTGAGATTTTGAATTTTGCTAGCCTCCATCTACTAATAGAAAAAGGTAGTAGACCGTACGCTATCTGTCCAGGAATTCAAGACCGAGAGTCACATCGACTGATCATCCATAAACATTGTTTTGTACAAAAACTTGGATACCTTCCATTCACACAGCATAGGCGGTAAATTTTGCCGCTTGACTTAGATTTTAAATTTGTCTAGGGTCCATGTAATAATATAAAAATGGTACTACCTCGGTGGGTGATTTTGCCTGAAAATGTTTGAAATAGAGGGGGTGCGAAATGCTTTGGAGTTGGTGGGTTATTTTCCCGCTCGATTACGATTTTGAATTTGGCTGCCGACCAAGTTTTTATTACTAGAAAAAAGGTTGTGTAGTTCGAACGTCATCTGGTCAGGAATTTAAGGCGAGAATCACATCAACTCATGCCTCTGATTCAAACGGGGTAGGCGGTAGGTTTTGGCAGTCGACAGTGATTTTCAATTTAGAGATTGTCCAGAGAATAATTAAAAAAATAGGCCGTTCTCCCTCTATTTCAGGGATCCAAGTTAAGGAGAGTGATTATCTACCACGCGTATGAAAATGCAGATCTCCGATACAAGAATGTTTGTTTAACACAACAACAAACAAATGTCTGAAATAGCTTTGATTCAAGCATGTGAAAATGGTGTGCAACCAAGGTCTACTAATTATTTAGGTGTCGGCACCGACTCTTCTACAGGAAGCACTAACTAAATGGTAGTACTAGTTCAGATCAAATAAAAAGCCTGCCACGAAACAAATATTCCTAATACAACATACTATCAAAACACAAAGACCAGCTAAAGTATATGTAGAACAAATAAAACAAGATTTCATCACGCATACACTACTATATAGAGAACACCATTTCATCATATAAAACAATGTTTTATCAGACACACATAGGCCCCCAAAATGAACAAACAGCTCTAATATTCCAGCCCCTGCCGCTGTGACTGCAACACAAACAAAGGTGCCGCCATAGTTCCATCAGCTACCAAAACAAACAAATATCAGACTGTAGCTCCAAATAACACAACCTGGGCAAACACATGCTTGCCCAAACAAGCCTTGCTTGTTCATCCGAGTGTTATTTTCATCTCCTTGATGTTGCAATCAATCACCGTTCTTGTGAGGACTTCATTTTCGTTTCTTTGATTTAGCACTCCGAATCACGTTGGTTGCTGAAGGAAATGAACAAAATGATTAGCAAAATCATAGGTGTACAAAAATGCAAGGGTTGCACATGAATGACTACACTAACCAGGTGTCATAATGTAGGGATGTAAAGTACACCAACGTTTACAAGATCTGAACTTCTTAGACTTCATGCTACTGAGATCTAATTCGAATACTCCCTCCTTCGCCCATATAACCACCATTTCTCTATCCTCAAATGCACAGAGTAACCTTACTGCATCTTTCCCACCATATGCCCATAATTTATCAAGGCCAAGGAGAGTATCCAACTCAACCTTTATATGAGGCACCCAAGCTTCCCATTTGCCTATTAATGATCTTGCACTGGACCACGTGTTTAGACTGAAGTCTCTTATAACCGCAAGGGCAACATCTCCATTATGCCCCTTAGCAATGACAAAATTGCGTCTGGAAATATCATGTGTCTCATGGGGGCAGTCAATATAACACAGTTTTGTTGTCTTGTTATAGAAGGCAATTATATATCTAGAGTTCATTGTTGGCCAGTACAAAATGTCCCCTATGAGAGTTGACGGCCTGTGATCAATCTTAGCCAGCATCTCAGCAGGTTCAATCCAGCCCTCCCATTTTCCTAACTCTGATGAGTACCTCTGCACCAGTGCTTGGTTACCATTGGTTACTATCTAAACAACCCTGAAATTGCTACAATAGTGTGAAGACAATTGCCCATGATTTCTCGAACAGAGAATTGTGCCGCTATCATACTCACGTCTCCGCCAAATTGGTGGTTCTGGTATCACTATTTCACTTCCACTGATTGGATCCCAGGCCTTTATCATGTTAGACCCTTGCGGATAATGAAGTAGCACCCTACCATTGCGACATCCGAGTACATATGGTTTGTAGGCTTTATGTACTTCCACCAGCCTGTTCAGCTTCTAGAAGATGGATTGGTCAAGATTATGATCTATTAAGAATCAAGCGTCCTCGGAGCTGTTGGTGAAAAACCCAAGTAACGACATTCCTCTGTTGTGTGACAGGGTTAGCCTTTTGAAATCGTTGCTTCCCATGAAGTCCATCCAACATTTTTGGGCGACTGATGCCCTCAGTATGCAGGATGGGTGCGGAGGAAGCCTCACAAGAATCTGACCAAATACATCGCCTGACAAGTCATTGATTGTTGCATATGTTCTTCCACCGAAGCTGGTAGGATGATGCAAATATCACAAGTGCATCATCAGAATTAAGTAAATAGCACAATGCACAATGCACAACCCTAAAAAAAGAATTAAGTAAACACCACAATGCATCATACATTTTAACAGGAAAATTTATCATTGAAATTTCCTAAAGTGCACCCATATGAAACTACCTAAAAAGTAGAGTTTGTCAACAAAATAACCTAAACAACACAAGGAATCAACCAGAGTAGTACGAAAGCACCACAAAATGCTTCAGCATGTCGAAACTGGGCAAAGGGAATGAAGAACTTTTTTAGGTCACCGGGGAGGACAGAAAGGCCCCCACCTGAATTTTCTGGTTTTATCATAAAGAAGAGGAGAAAAAACAGACGCAGCTTCAGTGACTTGGTGAACCCAAGTCTCACGGTGACTTGCCCCAGGATCCACCTTCCATCTTAGATCAAACGTATGACAGTAGTTCAGATTTTGAACTAAAAACTAAAACTATTCGGAAAAAATTGACAAAAAATCAGTAAATCATCGGTGCCTAGGTTTGAATCCTGTGAAAGTTTCATCCCATTCGGATCACTAGTTTGTGATTAGATAGATTTTTATGTTCCCAGTACTACTAGTTTAAACTAATATCCATTGCGTCCAGAAAAAATCCTGGAGTAAAATACACAAAAGAGGGAGGAAGTCAGGGAGACAAAATCCAACACAAAACTTACAATGGGGTCGACGAGTTCTGAGCAGATGGAGCAGGCCCGCCGATGAATGACGAGCCACAACCGTTGACGCTGAAGAAGCATGACCAGGAGTTGATGCATTCCTAGCATCCCGTGCAACCGTCGCTTTGGCAGCGGCAACCAACATAGCCGAATTTGTTCCAGCAGCAGCCGGCGATGATTTCGACTGTGCCTCCACCGCTTTCCAAGCATCACTCAACACCGCCCAAGACTCCGATGCGATACAAGCATTGGCCTCCGCATCCGCTTCACATGTATCCGCTGGTGCTGCTTCAACATCCACCTCTGCTTTACAAGCATCCGCTGACGCAGCAAATGCATCTGCCAACGTCGATTCCATTTCCTGTAAATGCCACGAGCTTATTTAGCTCGTAATGCCCAAAAATAAATGCATTCTATCCTTCTGAAAGCCCGTAATGGCTGGAGGTTGGGGACATACATACCAGGGAATGGCGATGCGGTGGTGTTCAATGGTGGAGCGGCGGGGATGGTCCGGTCGAGGGAGGGCGGCCAGGCGGAGAAGATGAAGATGGGGTCGAGGGGCACATGACTGAGCTACGTTGAACTCGAAACTAACTTTCGTCCCACTATTTATTTTTATTTTTTTGCGAACCCCGCCTTTTTTAGGGGAAACCACGGCTGTATTAATAGTAGCAACCACACGACTGATACAAGTTTGTGCACTTGCGTTGATCAGTTTCCCGCCTATAGACATCAAGTTTGTGCACTTATTCATGTGATACAATCAATTGTTGGGTAAAATATTCCAGGTGGTAGAAGCCTACCCTTTCTATGACATCAAGATCTAGAGTTCAAACATCGACCTGAATTTCCACAATCTACAACTACACGTTTTGGTTTACTACCAGAAACATGCTAACAAATCACTCGCAACTGGCATTAACATCATCATTAACAGATCTCAAAAGGAAAAAAATGAAAGATAAAAAACCACCGCAAGTTCGAATAAGATGACTGTTGTTGCCAAATATAGTCACATAAAGCTAGGTCCAATATATATGTCATAATAGTACATCAAATATATAGATTCGTGGACACCACACACCAGCAGAGCAAAAAAATAGTTATAGTACCTGACTTAACAAACAGTCATCCTCACAAGAGACCCAAACCCTTCAAAAATGAAAGTAGAGCGGTCAATATGGTTTACAGATTTTCTCATCTTTTGCAGGATCAGGACTGTATGGGCGTGGAGTATCTCGAATTTCTGTCAGGGTCTCATCTGCTTCTAGAGCCGAATTGAAAAGATTGTCAGCTCGCATTCCCATCTGTTCCAAGATCCGGTCGTACACCTGGCCAATCAGCTCGTCGCCATCCACATCAGGCAACTCGGGGACTAAGTTGTCAGCCACGAACTTTTGAAAATCAACAGTAGCATCATGAGCAACTGAAATTGATGTATTCCATCCTGTAGTCAAATCAGTTATCCGCTTAGTGGATGTGAACACTTCTTCCTTCAGACGCCTAATCTGTTCGTCCTGGTGTTTCACTTTCTCTTGAAGGCACAAAAGCATGTGTCTATGAGCTTTGTATTTCTCTCGGAGAAGGACAATTGTCAAATCCTTGTAGTGACCAGCACCATTACGCCATGAGTAATATGAGTAAGGTGGAAACTGCAGATAACAAATCCAAAATTAAACCAGATTCTCATTTCAAAAAAAATAAACCAAATTCTCGTTTCACAATCCAAATTCAGCTACACACATCGTGCAAGCTCCACAGTGGTACCGCAAATGGCAAAGAACCATAGAGACATATTTCCTAAACATGGGAAACATAACCGACATGAAAAGGGCTGTACTTCAGGGTTTGCCTTCTTAGCTGGCACATGAGCAGTCCTGGCCTTAGTAATAAGTGGCAACAGATCAGAATGACTTTGTTTCTGCAAATCATGATGCAACAAAAATGATCAGTATATTTTAGGGGACATTTTAATTAATAAAACGCTCTTTATCGAAAAAAATGTTTTCGGGGACAAAGCATAGGTTACTGAAATTCCAGCAAAGCAGCTGGATACATAAAAACACTTGTCACTCGATAATGCCTCCTCCACGGGTGGGACATGCGCATGATGCTAAATGAAATGAAGCAAAACCAGTAAATTTTAGGAAAGAACACATCAACTTCGCAATGCAAAGAAGGATACGTGCATTAATCTGATGCCAAGGATTGGGCGTGTTTCCCTTTAACGAACAATATAATTTAAAGAACTCAGCAATGCAGGACACTAGCAAACAATAATCTGTTTATGAACGATATGCAACAAATTACATCTGCATTGTTCAACAGAGGACCGTTCTATGAAATAAAGCTAGGGGCAAGCTTCCCATCCTCAAAAGACTCTTCTTGGCAGCATATACTTACCTATTTTCAATGGAACTTATAACTAATTCCATGGCTACATCCATGGTGATCCCAGCTTCCTAATGTGGCATATAGATCTACTATTTCAAATAGCAATCACCTAAACAACCATCCAGATGGTTGCGGACTCACCGGAGATTGCACTGATGCGATGGAAAGGTGGATGCTGCTGGGTAAAAAAGGTGCGTGACGGGGGAGGTGCACAAATGTGCAAAAAATATAGCGATACTCGTACATAGATAGACATACCAGTAACACATAAACCAGATCAATTAGTAGTAACCACAAACTCGGAAGAGGCAGAGCGGTATCAACTACTCCCATATTAATTAACCTAGTGTAATTTAACGTGGCAGTACTATGAGATGGTGAGTACTAGTAAACAAAAGGGGATTACTTAATTATTAGTGGAATCTATAGCCAACCACCAAAAGCATCATGAGCATGCTAAATATCTAGATTGCAGACCATACTTGGTTAAGAACCTAATGTCTAGCGCTAATTACCCAAATCTAAGAGCATCTATCCTATTTACGACTAAGTGCAGTGAGTTGGAGACATCTGTTAACTCTGCAGCCATCTCCTTGGCCTACATCTGATGGCACTCCTGCTCCTCCTATTTGAGGTCATCGCGGGTCTCGAGCTGTAACCACAACGACATCATCGCGCGCTGCAGCGAAAGTGAGTGCGGTAGATCTACCCAGTGGACGAACATCCAACGCTCACATTCGTAGTTACAACCCAAGAACCTGCGTCCGAAGTTCGTTCCCTCGAACACGACGTAGTTGCAACCCAAGAACCAGGGCACAGTCGCACCAAATCCGGAGATCCGCATCAGTAACGATGTCGTTCCACTCCGCGTCTACCATCCGTGCCAGCATCTGAACCTAGGAAACATCGTCGATCAAGACGGGCAGAATAGAGAAAACCTCCAAAAGGAGAGAACCCATAAGCTGAATTCGAGAAAATAAACTGAGGCTGTGAACTCTGGCGTACTTACCCTAACCCGGCCGCACCGGACCAGCATGACTGAATCCACTGACATTGCTCGAAAAAAGAGCGCGCCTTCAAAGCCTAGCGCAGAGGCTTCATGGAGAAGGAAGAGGGGAGCCGGTCCTCACATTAGCTGGCTACTACTCCGTATTGGATTTAACTCGACCACTGATAACTGGGGCCCGCGCTAGAGAGCCCGTGGGCCCCCAAAAAGAACATGTGCGGAAGAAGAAAATGGGGAAGCTTACCCCTTATAAAGCAATCATCTGCACCAAAATTAGCGTTTAAACGCATGGATTTAACGCCACGCGTCACAGAACGGGAGGGGCAACTTCCTCGCGAAGGCTTTGTTGCCTCGATCTTTGTGCATGCATTGAAACGGTGTCTCGGTTCCGTGCAATGCGGACCCACCCATGGTCACACTGACAGAATATTTGTCAGTGACAAGAGAAGACCTAAAAAGTTGTCAGGTTACATCACTGACCAAATTCTAGCTTAGATTGAAATAGAGCAGTAATTATGAGATAATTAACAGGTCCGACTCATTTGTGACTCGGATCCTACCTTTTGTTTTGAAGTTTCAGGAACCCTTCAAGATTCTACGGCCGAAGAAGAATCAAGCTAGGTGATGAAATCCGACTTTGGATCTTGCAGGCTTTCGGGGGCTACTGTTGAGGATATACTTTCTAGGTATACCCACTGTGACTTGCTAACCAGGGTGGCCCACTTTAGGTTAGATCTATGCTTCACGGGTGGCCCAGTCAGAGGGAGAATATGGAGGCCCGTCCAACTACATGAAGGCCCAAAAGACTTATCGATTTAGGCATGTAGGAATACTTGTAGTCCAAGATGTACTATGTAACCGACTCTATGTCATAGCCGGATAGGATTCTCCTATAACCCTAGGAGTGGATGACTATTTAAGCCGTCCTAGGGATCGACCTTTCGGGCACAACGCAATAGCAACCACAACTCGCACAGGCAAAACCTCTCTTGTAATATGTACTTCCGGCTCTGTCGTTATACTAGATTGCTAGCAGGAGTAGGATCTATCCACCACAGTCAGATCTAAACCTATGTAAACTTGTGTTCTCACTGTCTCGAAAAACCGTATGTCTCACACCCCACCTTTTCCCATGCTTCAAGGACCCACTCATGGTCTACTTGTCTTTAATCCGACGACAACTGCTCCAAGTCACGAGTTACCAAGCCAATTCCTCATCACCACCTAGAATCGAACCACCATTGTCAGTCCTCAGATATCGGTCTCCATGACATTCTCCGTCAGCACCATGGAACGGGAACATGCCCCATGATATTAACAGCCAACAGAGCTTCGAAGCGCTCCCTCGGAACCCAAATGGCTAGAGTAAAACATGGGTGCACATGACCGAATCCCACCCGATCCAGTAATCTCTCAACATGAACGCACTATGGAGTTTGCCGGGGGAGCCTTCTAGAACACGACACCGAAACCAGATCAATGGAGACAAACATCAACCTGATCTTCATCTTGTTGTTAGAATAATCCTAGGACCACCTCATTTATTCAAACCGAGCCAGTAGCCCCCACACCACTAGTCGGAGGTAGAGGAGAAGATGGTCCATCCTGTCACCGAAGAAACCACTAGAACCCAGCATACAGCTGCCTCCACAGCCATATGCTCTTAGATCGGATCCAGGACAGACACGATGCAACCATCGCCCGCCATGACGACCGCACGTCAGCATCATCGAGGAGGTCCTCGTTGAATCATCCATTGCAGCCACCACAACATCTTCTCTCCACTAGCCCCCGATCCGCGTCGCCTAGAAGATGACGGGTCTAGGCGGGCGTCCTAGGCCCATGGCATGGCACCGTGGCCCGCAAATAGCAGAAGCAGAAGCAAACCACTATCGCATGTTCGAGATCTCTGCCCCGACCACTGCCCATGACCTGCTCCGATGGCGCTGCCCCAGCCGCCCCTTCGAAGGAATCGCCGAATCCTTCCACCCCCTAGTACCTTAGGCACCAGGGGCCGCCGTCACCGTGGCCAACGCTGGTGGTAGCGGCGGAGACGGAGGTCACACGAGGAGGTTTAGAGGCAGCGACACGAGATCGCGCTGGTGTCGCCCTGGGGGATGACACGGGAGCCCTAGGTCTCACTCCTATTTGCTTACATGCCTTGGCATGCACGAACATAGCTGCTACAGGCCAGAACCAAACCTTTCATATTTATTTTCTGAGCTTTATTAATAATCAAATAATTTATACATCGTCCATTAACAGGAACTATGAAACTCAGCGGATCATCTATCCAAACGTTCGGGATTGAGTCCATCTCTGTTGATAAATAATCAGCAACACAATTAGCTTCCCTATTACAGAAACTAAATTAGTTGATGCTTGAACATAGATATCGTCAAACAGTGCAGCCAACACAGTTGATGGAAAATTTCCCGTTTGAATTTGTTTTTAGCTCGCATTGCAAGGAACTTTGTCTGGGCCGGCTATGAAGGCGAGCACGCGACGAAAGGGAAAGCGTTGGTCAGCTGGACGATGTTATGCAAACGGAAAGATCTGGGTGGGCTTGGGATGCATCATCTACAACGGATGGGTCGGGCTCTCAGACTGCGTTGCCTTGGCTTCAGTGGACATACCCGCATCGCACTAGGCTGGCTCCAAACTTTCCTGTGACGATGCTAACATGGATCTCCTCAGAGATTTCACGAAATCACCCTCGGAGATGGCGAGCCGGCCTCCTTCTAACATGACAATTGGTTCGAGCATGACCCCATAAGCCTTTGGGCCCCCGGGCCTTTTCAAAATTGCTTCAAGAGATAGCAGAAGCGTGGCCAAAGAGCTAGCTGTCGGCAACTGGATACGCTCCATATCTAGGTTGACCACGCCGGTGCAACTTGCTCAGTACCTTAAAGTTTGGGACACGGTTGAGGGCATGCAGCTTGTTCCGGGACAAGACGACGTGATAGTTTGGACTTTGACGGCGAACGAAATCAACAGTGCCAGCGCTGCCTACCTCGCACAATTCCATGGCAGTCAACCCAAGTTCATTGTCCAAAAATTATGGTCCGCCCACACAGAACCAAAGCGCAAGATCTTCGGCTATCTGGCCATGCATGGCAAACTCCTAATGGCAGTCAACTTAGCCACCAGAGGGTGGATGCACGATCCTATCTACGCGCTATGCCTTAGCACGCCAGAGATGGCTGAACACTTGTGCAAAGACCGTCCTTTCACTAATGTAGTTTGGGACCTCACTCAAGATTGGGAAAATAATGCGGGAGGCCTCCATGGCCAAGACTTCCACTCTCATGGATTGGTGGGACAGTCTGATTGCTGGTAGACCAATTGGACGTGAAAAGAGGATTAAGTGGTCGCCTGCTATATGTTCTATGGAATGCCTAGAAAGAGAGAAATAGACGGATCTTCAGTAACCAGCGTCTGACTTATGTCGAGGTGGCTAAGATCGCGAGGGAGCATATCCGCCAGTGTGCTTGTGCTTTCGCGGCCTTTGTAAGGATGACAATGGGCAGGTAGAGCAATACCATACACATACCCATACCCATGTATTCAATGGGTACACAATTTTACCCATACTCATACCCGTGGGTATAAAACTTTACTCATATCCATACCTGACGGGTATCCATACGTTGGGTATAGATCCAATAGTGCACAAGTTATTTACAATTTTACTTTCATCAATAGCACATTTGGAAAAAGAGACAATTGTCTCTGCTTAATAATAGGTAGATGAGTACATGAAAGTATCGAAGTTTAGAAGTCGCAATATCATACCTGTCCTTAGTCTTCTCACCCACATAGATTTATATTCTATTGGTAAGTTTGACATGTTAGTTTAAACATGCAGGGTATGGGTATATCCATGTGTATAAGTCTATACCCGTGCCCGTACCCGTGACTTAACGGATAAGGTATGGGTATTACCCATGGGTATAAAAGTGTGCCCATATCCTACTCATACGAGTACGATATCCGCGGGTACACGTAGCCATGAGTAAAATTGTTATCCTTAGCCCTTTGGGTTTGCCATTCCCGTAGAGCTTGATTAGGCGTTTTTTTTCTTCTGTATGTCGATGCTTTTGACATATTTTCACCTTAACTAAAACATGCTCCCTATACTATATGGTTTCTTTTTCCGTTATCCATTTGAAAAGGTAAAGAATTTTTTTGACAATCAATACATATTTATAGTAGCAAATAGTATATGGTAGAGATACATAAGTTGACTCTATCGATTACAAAGTAAAGTCTAAAAAGAAATTAGCAAATTTTTGAGGTTTTTAATCCCTTTCTTCTTCCAAGATATAATCTTGCATTTTTATGAAGGCAGCCGAACACTGACAAATATCAAACCATAACCTGTAAATACCAGTGAAGGTTCTCCCATATTTTTTGAGCCGCAGTGCCAAGGCTACATGCATGCGCGCAATCTTTAAGGTAATCAATCAACATCGGCAAGAGATCCAACCCAAGTAACCGAGAGTACGAATCACCATTGTTGAGGATGTAACCGACGGAACAAATATTACGAGGATAATCCTCCTCGCGAGAACCATGAAAAAAGTCCAAAATCGATCTGGTGAAGTAAGATCTGAAAGATGGTACCTATAGAATTTTAATCTGTCAACACCATCATTGACTCCGGAAAAGAGATATCGTCGTCAAACAAAAGACCGAAGATCACTTATTATAGACGATGATATCTCCATTAACATAGAGATCAAGAAGATGACAACGAAAACACTAATCTAACTTTTAAAAATAGTACTTTTATTGAAAGCTCTACATATATATCAGATTTTCTATTCCTCCGGACGAGACCGGCCGAAGGAGGAGGAACCGGTCTGGAGGAGACGGAGATGAGACGGCGGCTGAGAGGTAGAGCTCGTGCCGGTCGCTCCGAAAATAAAATTCTGTTTTTATTTAACGGTACAGCGAAGCAGTTCTCTCAGAGGCGAAGCGTTACAGGTTATTGGGCCGGCCCGTTTGAAACTTTGCTTCAGGCGGCGCAATGCCCCTACGCCGCAAAAGTCCGTCTACAGCACCCCCAGATAGCATCGGAAGAATCAGTCCGGGACGGCCCATATGAACCGTTTTTGAAGATGACAGCCAGAAGCCGGACACGCAGCCCAGTACATAAGCCCACTAAGCATCCCGAGATTTCCAATCCTCTTCTTCTTCCTCCTCTCGCCTACTCCGTCTCCTCTCTGATTCCTCGCACAAATTCATCCCCTTCCCGGTCTTTTTCTCCCCCCTCTATTCGCGGCCACGACTACCACGGGACATAACGACGAGCAAGTCCCACTGGTGCTTGCCGTCGTGGGTCGATTCTTCTTCTTCTTCCGCCGCCGCTGGTAAGGAACCCTAGCTTCTCTCTTGCTGCGGCAGCGAGCAGCTGTTCCCTCTCCCCGTTGCCTTGGATGCCTGGTACCTTAGTAATCTAACACATCCACCCATGGCTGCTTCGATTAGGTTATTCTAATTCAGCGCGGCGCGAGATCGGTCCCCGCGGGGCTCTGTGCGCAAGGTGCGGGCGCAACTTATTTTCGGAGAATTTTGGTTTCTGGGTTGCTAAGACAAGGAGAAGATGAAGCGCAAGCGTGGACGTACGACGGGCAAGAAGAGCTCTCCGAAAACCGACAACGCCGGGACAGACGCTTCACCGTCGTCCCCGTCCAGCCCAAGCACGGAAGAGAACATCCCATCAGAGGGTGCGCCAGTCTCCGAGTCCACCCCAGCTGTGCCTGAACCACTACCTCCTCCTGAACCAGAAAAGGTGAGCGCCGCTGCGGCTAATCCCGCTGCCGACGTACCATATGCCAAGCCGAAAGTGGGGGTAGTATATGGTCGCGTGAAGTTGAAGTTTAAATCCTCCAAGGCATTAGAGCCTAACCATAGTTCGTCCGAAGCCCAAGCACCTGCTGATGCTGGTAAATCTCAGACTGCTGCCCCTGAGGTGAGCAAGCAAGCTAATGCCGGAAAGGGTATTGCTGCCTTGTCAGATGGGCAGGCGTCGGAGTTGAGTGGTTCTGATAAGGACAAGGTGACAAAGAAAGTAGGAAGCATCAAAATCTTGTCCACGGGATTATCTTCTTCGGCAACAGATAACACTCAGGACAGGAAAGCTGATGAAGTAGACGGACCCCTTCCGAGTAAGCAAGAAACTGTTTCAGGAAACAAAGAAAGTGAAAGTGCGTCCGAGACGAGGAACTTGCAGGAGTTGGAGGTAGAGCAGTCTACCCTAGAAAGTCAACGCGATGAGAAAGAGTTGGCTGCTGCACTTGAGGTGAGTATAACTTGGTTCAACTCTACGGGGTGTCTTCTGGTTCTCTAAACATCACAGGATAGAGATCTGGAATTACATGAAAGGTTTACTGAACTTGTCTTCTGCTCTCAGGCTATTAAGAAGGTTATGAAGGTCGATGCAGCTGAGCCCTTCAATACCCCAGTAGATCCTGTTGCTTTGGGAATACCTGTGAGTATTATCTTGGTGCTGTTTCTTTCATCCTAAATCATTGGGACATTTGGTAGGCATCACACAGGACTATGTTCCTTCCAAATGATCTTAAACAATTAGTTAATTAAGTCCCCTCATAAGTTTGGTGTTGTGTCGACATGTCCACCTACTGTCTTCTGTGGTGTTGTATTGATCACTTCCGGTTGAATTTGTTCAGATATCTACTTGCTGCTATGGATATGCACTTTTCCATTTCCCATGCTCATGATTTTCTCTCTCTAATTTTTCTGGGGTAACTCTATAAGTGAGTGAGTTGCTGCCCTGTATTTAATCGTATGGTCGAGTAAATGAAGTTCTTATTAGTATCTTTTATGTCTCCATTCTTGGGTTGTTATTATAGGGCTATTTATCTGTATCTAAAGTGAAAGCTCTACCTGATTACTACATGATTATTTGGCTGAATTTTGTCGGGTTTTTCTTTCTCACAAGATCAAGTTACTGAGCCTCAATATATTTTGTTTTTTCTTAAATATAGCTAAGAGAGTAAGAAACAGTTGTCAAAAATGAGGATCATTTTCCTCTGCAGTTACACATGCATATTTCTGTAGCTCAGCATCTTGTGATCGTTTTTCTAACTACCTAAGAAACTAATCTGTATGAATGCTATTCTTATGGATAAAATATTCACTTTATCTGCGTGTTGATTTTTTGTGTCCCCCTCACACTCTGCAAATTTTGTAGGATTATCTTGATGTTATTGACACTCCTATGGATTTTGGCACAATATGTCAAAATTTAGAACGTGGTAACAAGTACATGAATTCAGAGGATGTCTATAAGGATGTGCAATTTATATGGGATAATTGTACCAAGTACAACAGTAAAGGTGATTTCATAATAGAGCTTATGAAACGGGTAAAGAAGGCCTTCATGAAAAATTGGCTAGCAGCAGGCTTGTACTCTGATGTGCAAGACAATGGTAAGTATTGATTTCTACTTCCATCTGATATTTAATTTGCATCTGAGTTTTTTTTAAATTTGTTTCAAGTACTCCAAGGGCCCAAATGAAATACTTTGTATACGAAAATGAATATTTTTTCATCAAGTCATTTATACCACCAGTATTTATGATTTTTTTTTTCAAATTATTTGACATATTGCAGAAAACAAAATGAAGTTTTGTCTTTTCCTGTTATTGTACGAATTTATTACATGAGAGCAAGCAAAAAAATAAAAAGAATGCTGTTATGCTTATACAACTTCCCTTCCACATGTCATTATGTTGAAGTTTAAGAACGATGTACGCTTCATGGTCATTCTTTTGAGTTGCATATAGTTTGATTTACCTGACCAAATGCATGTGTTCATAATGTGACGAGTTTTCCAAATAATCGTAGGGGGCAATGACAACACTGTTGATGAGGATGCCAAAGTTAGTACAAAAAGCAAGTCTAAGCAAAAAAGGCGACGCCCAGGGTATGTAATTATTCTTGTGTGATAGTTACCTGCAAGTTTTATTTATTTATTCTGGAGGCTAGACTATCATGTTATATAAAGTGTTGTGTGCTATGTGCATGCTCTTCAGGAATCATGTCAACTGGAAGTTTAGGCACTGCATGAAGTAATGAAATATGAATGAACTAAACAACATATTGCACTTGGAGAAGTGATTTGTTCAGCATATCATCTATAAAACTCATGTGCCATGTATACCATGTTTTTTAAACCTTTATGAACTGCCAATGTTGACTATATTTTTTATTAGTATTGTTATTTGCCTTTTGGGACTAAAATGTAACATAGGTGTGAACTTTCCGAGATCATGCCAGAGATATCCATGTTTTCTTGGATTCACACAATTATACTACTTTCCTGACCTATATTCATGTTGTAATATGTTAGTTGGGGGCATTTAACCATTGTTCCCTCAAATGAATGTGTAGTTAACTAAGTGGTGAATCACCAATAGTTAACACTTTGGGCGCAGACATTTTCCTTGATAATTCCTGTTAGGCTAATATTTTGTAAACTGTATCATGTTCACGAGAACGTGTAATCAGAGTGGGAACACACATTGTTACTTGATTATTTCTGTTAGCTCAATATTATTTGAGGGGACCACAGAACACTTTCCAGTGGACTTTCTAATGTACAGAAAGAACATTAGCCCAACATGTCCACTTGCTGATTTTGTGGCTCTTGATGTTACGGAAATATTATTCTATATTCTTACATGACATGTTTTAATACAGGAATGATCGACACAAAGATGACTGTGCATGTGCTGTCTGTCAAGTTACACGACGTAAGAAGGAAAGGGATGAAATTTTTTCTGTTGATAATGAAACCACTGTAATGAATAATGACATTTCTGAAGAGCAAAACATGGAGGTTAGAATCAACATCTGAATCCTTGGTTCAAGTGCCCATCTTTGTGTCATGTATGCATGAAATTTTCCTCTATTGCATTTTGGGCTGAGGCTGTTACGATGTGTAATGTACATTGAATCTATTTCTCTAGCTGATTGTGCTCAGTAGAACTACCACCACATCTCTGTTATCTGTGTTCGTACTCTTCACCATATTTCAGACATGCTTAAGTGTTCCTAGTGTCATTTGGCAATTCCGTAATTGTGCTTAGTTATTAGCTTATTGTGCCATCATTTAGTTGTCATAGTGGTAGGTGTGGTTTTAATTGCTAGTATACACTTCTATTCTCAGAATGTAAGTTTGTATTTCCATCCATGCGGACCGTCTGCACCTTGAATTCTTCCAACTAACTTGTGCTTCCGCACGACAGGTAAGCTTCGGTGTTAATAATCCTGGTAGTCATGACACACCCTCTAGTCAGGAGCAACCACAGCATACTGATGTGTATAAAGCGGCGGTGGAAGTTGCTGCACAGACTCAGATGGAAGATGTTGATAAATTACTGGACAACATATCTCCTGACTATGAAGATGAGGGCTCCAGACAATACTCTGAGGAAAAAGAAGAGGTAGGGTATACAGATCAGAACAGTCAGGACGATCATACTTCCACACAGCCTAATAACAACTCAGAAGTTGAGCATCACCAACAGAAGGTAATCTTAACCAGGCCATGTGCAGTAAATTCCAACTTTTTATCTATGGTGTGGCATTATTTGACAATGTTGCTAGAACCAAAAAGGTCCATACTTATCTTGTTCATCAGTGTTTGGTTTCTCACATGCCCTGTCGATACACCTATTAGTATGTAGTGCTACTACTGTACCCACATCAGATCTTAGGCACCATATAGTGGGCTAAAAAATCATTTATTTATGTATTTTGGCGGAAAAAAAAGAATCTAAACTCTGTTTTTGCTATCTGGCGACAGGCACGAACAGAAACCAGCCAGGAGGTTGAAATGGAAGATTTCCCCATTCAAGAGGCGAACCAGTCATTCTTGCAGCTGTGCGCGCGCCTTTTCCCCAGCAAGCGGAGCTCTCCTTTCAGGGGGCGGCATTCTCTGTTCCGTCAACAGCGCCGAATGGCAGCAAAGGACAGTCCCCTACACGCTGCCATGACAACGATAATGAAGCGGTAGGAAATTCAGTGTTTCTTGCCAGAGAAGCTCCAGGCGGCCGGCGTGACGACTCTGGGAAAGCTCTTTCCCTGAAGACATGGAAGCTGGTTGGTAGTATTATAAAAAAGCTGATTAGTCAGAAGGATTCTGGGATCCCCGGCTCTCTGGTATCCCCGGCTCTCTGGTATGATGTGGGTAGGAAGATTAGTTGGAGGATACCTGTCTATTGTGCGGGAAGAATTCTCTTGTTCATTTTTGTATCAAAGCTAGCTCTGCTGTGACAGCCACACGTCGGCTCATTTGCTTGCCGCCCTGGCGTAGGGCTGTCCCCAAAGGCTATAGTATTAGTTCTCGAAGGATTTGATTAGTATTTGTGCCGATTCTTCTGGCCAACTGCCCCCTGACTCCGAGCTGCTTGCCCAAACCCAAAACACAAGTTTGATTGGGATTGGGGCGCATAATTCACGATTGAATATTGGCAGTGAAGATTCATACGTACAGTACATACATTCTCTATAATCAGTTGGTCCTAAACCTGTCACCTACTCCCTGGAGCTTGCCTTGAGAGTATAGTAAGAAGGGTATGTGGGCAAGTGGCACTTGTTATGTGTATTCTGCTGTTGTGCTGATAAGGTCTTAGCCAGTAAAGTGGTGTGCCATCTGGTATCTTGTTAAAAGTACATTCACATATATGGTAAAAATCACCGAGGAAATATACAATACAAGTACGTGAGAAGCGAGCTTGGAACTTTTCCTTGTGGGAAGAAAGGAAAGTTCTGAATCTGCCGCCTTGACTGTAACTTCGTCAAGAAGGGTAAATGTCAAGGTTCTAGTAGTAACCAGTGAACCACCCGCTACTAACCTTGTCCGACTTAGCCGCAACGCACTGGGGACTGTACATACTTGATGTTGATTATATGGTGGGCGGGTTTAGTCCCAACTGTACGTTTCAGACTGTTGGGCGTAGCAGGTGCTTAGCAAAAGGTAACAGTTTCTGTTTGTTGCCATACATGAGAGAGAGACAAGGTTTCTATTTCGTGCAGGACACAACTGGTCCATGAGGCAATGGATGATTAAAGGGCATCTCCAACTCCAAAATGGTCCATCTGCGGCGGTGCGCCTGGATAGATCGGAGGTGCATGTCCTCCCAGGACAAGTCACTGCACCCAAGGACGACCACATTTGTTCGTGGCTGGGTAGTTTCTTTTATGAACATAAATATATGTCATTTCAGATATTACGGCCATCTATGTCAGTAAAATTAAACATCATAGTTCATAAAAATAGGAAATAACATGGTTTAGACATAATTTATTGCAATCATTTGAACTCCAGTAAAAAAATAAAAAATAAAATGACTAGTGGTTTCCCACATGCCACCACATCTAGTCAACCAAATCTTTTTTTGGTTGTGAGTTGCCTTGTCTCAAATTTCATGATGTACCTGTAGAAAATGTTCGAAAGATGCCGGTGGTCCGAGCTTGGGCACAACCAACTCACTCTAAAATTTCCACCCTTGATTGTCATCAACGATCATGTTGTGCATGATCAGACAAACAATCATGATCTCCCATATCTGCTTCCTGCTCCATGTTCTAGCAGTGTGCCAAACAATAGCCTAACAAGATTGGAGCACAACAAATGCCGCTCCACATCCTTCCTAGCAGACTTTTACTCTGTAGCAAACCTACGTGTAAAACGATAGAGAGAGAGAGAGATATAGATTGGCCAAATATGATTGATGTATTATTGAGCCTCATGTGTGAGTATATATAGACGTACAAGGATCATCTTGGAGTGCAAGATAAGACACAAGATCTAACTCTATCCTAGATTACCTAAACCGTATGTATACTCTAACGCCCCCCCCAGTCATAGCGGGAGCGTCGTGAACAACATGAATGTCGTGGACGGTCAGCCTGGAGTTAAACCGAAGTAGACCCAGAAGGCTGACACTCCCTCCCCCCCGGCAGTCGTAGCTAGAGCGTTGTGGACTGTAGAGGAAGCTGATGAGTGCTCAGGCGAGGTGGTACCCCTTATGCCGATATCGAGGGAGCCGAGAGCGTGCGGAGGTGCCGAGGTTGAGGTAGCAGTTGTGTTGAGGGACAACCTCGAGGATGGCCCGATCTTTCACGAATCCCTTGAAATTGAGACGGAGTGAGTGTCGGGGTGAGGGAGAGAGTGAAATCCGTGAACTCACGCACGAAGAACATGATGAACACATACACCACGAAGACACGATACAAGCCAATTGCTCACACTGACGGCTACCAGTCCGACGCAATCCCTAGGATCGGAGTCGGTCGGGGATATCTCTCTCGAACCGACATAGCGAGAAGGGAGTCTTGGTGAGATCTTGACGTCTTGACAATGGATCTCCGTTGCCAAGGCCTTGTACAACGCGGAGGCACGATGCAGACTCCAACGAGGTTTGTGATATTTGGTGCTCCTTTGTCAAAGGAGGATGAGGCAAGAACTAGATAGATCCACAAGGGTTTCCACTAATTCCAAATATCATGCCTAGGGCTTACAGTAGAGGTAGGGTACTATATATAGGCCAGCCACAAGTTCAGGGGTAATTTAGGCAACTAAAAATATCAAAGGGGTTCGTTACAAGGCCATAGGCCGAGCTAGGACGCGCAGGCCCTAGGATGACCGGTAGTACCGGAACTTGTGACCGGTAGTACTGGTTGAAGGTGGTAGTACCGCTCGTAGGTACCAGAGCAGGCCGAGGCGCTGGCGTGGGTCTTCAGGTGCGGGCGGTAGTACCGCTCGCCGGATGCGGTAGTATCGATCGATGCGGTAGTGCCGCCGTCTTGGTACCAAAGAGGTCTGGGGCTGCTGGCGGAAACTCTACATCTGGCGGTAGTACCGCGCTGCTCGCGGCGTAGTGTACCGGAGGGGCCAGGTTATGCCGGGCACCTCCACCGGGCTGGCTTGACGCTCGCTTCCTGGATCATGGCTTCATACCTGATGATGCATAGTGTCGGGGCATGAAGTAGCAAGCCATCGAGGGGTGTATTGAAGTCACATGAGTACAAGAGAGAATTCACCTTAGCTTGGAAGATCTTGGCTCGAGCGCGAGTCATCGATCCACTTGGGGGACTTGGTGGTGTAGATGTAGAGGCGTCCATAGGACGGGCTGCATCAGCTCCTCCCTTGGGAAAGAGTCATCCTCGACTCTTCATGGTTGTCATCTTGATCATCTCCATGGTATGGTGAAAGGTCCTTGACATTGAATGTATTGGTCGTAAGGTACTTGGAGGTCGGGATGTCGATGATGTAGGCGTTGTTGTTGATTCGCTTGAGGACCTTGAAGGGACCATATCCTCTTGGTTTAAGCTTGGAATCGCATTCCTTGGGGAAGCGGTCCTTGCTCAAGTGTATCCACACAAGGTCACCTTCTTCGAAGATCAACTCTCTCTTGTCCTTGTTTAACCTTGAAGCTTGGCAAAGGACTTGTTGCTCAATAGTAGCTCTTGTTTTTTCATGAAGCTTCTTCATAGCTTGGGCGCGCTTGTGGACGTCCATGTTGGTGCGCTCATGAAGAGGTAGCGGTAGGATGTCGAGCGCGGTGAGGGGATCGAAACCATAGACGATCATGAAGGGACTCATCTTGGTTGTTGAGTGCTTTGCTCGGTTGTAGGCGAACTCAGTGTGGGGAATGCATTCCTCCCAATCCTTGAGGTTTTTCTTGATCAACACACAAAGGATAGTCCCGAGGCTTCGGTTGACCACTTCGGTTTGGCCATCGGTTTGAGGATGCGACGTGGATGAAAAGAGGAGCTTGACGCCGAGCTTGGCCATGAGGGTCTTCCATAAGTAGCTCATGAATTTGACGTCGCAGTCGGAGATGATTGTTCTTGGCACACCGTGAAGGTGGACTATTTCCCTGAAAAACAAATTTGCAACATGTGAAGCATCGTTAGTCTTATGGCACGGTATGAAGTGTGCCATTTTGGAAAAGCAATCCACGACAACAAATATAGAATCATGTCCATGCTTAGACCTAGGCAATCCTAACACGAAATCCATGCTAATGTCAGACCAAGGTGCATAAGGAATAGGCAATGGCATATAAAGACCATAAGGGTTAGCTTGCGACTTAGCGTGAACACATGTTGTGCACCGTTGAATGTAGCGCTCCATGTCTCGCTTCATCTTGGGCCAATAGTAATGAGTGGTGAGCATGTTCAATGTCTTGTCACAACCAAAGTGACCCATGAGGCCTCCACCATGAGATTCTTGGTGGAGCAAAAGTTGGAGAGACGACTTCGGAATGCAAAGCTTGTTTTGTTTAAAGAGAAAGCCCTTATGCAAATAGAAATCATCAACTCCTTTGTCAATGGAGCACTTTGTGAAAATTGGTTTGAAGAACGAGTCAGAAGCATACAAAGTTTTGATTTCATCAAGACCCAACATGTTGATTTCAAGTCGAGTAAGAAGGCTTGTGTGCTTGCGAGACAAAGCGTCCGCGACTACATTATATTTGCCCTTCTTGTACTTGACAATGTACGGAAAAGACTCCATAAACTCAACCCACTTAGCGTGTCTCTTGCTCAAGTTGGCTTGGCCTTTGAGATATTTCAACAACTCATGGTCAGAATGTATGATAAATTCCTTCGGCCATAGGTAGTGTTGCCAAACTTGAAGAACACGAACTAAGACAAAAAGCTCTTTGTCATAAATTGGATAGTTAAGACGAGCACCATCAAGTTTCTCGCTATGGTAGGTTATGGGACGTCCATTTTGCATAAGGACTCCTCCAATGCCAATACCACTAGTTTCACATATCTCAAAAGTTTTAGTGAAATCCGGTAACGTAAGAAGAGGTGCTTCAGTGAGCCTCTTTTTAAGTTCATCAAAGCCTTTTTGTTGTGCCTTGCCCCAAACGAAGGTGACATTCTTTTTCGTCAACTCGTTGAGAGGACAAGAAATTGTCGAAAAGTCTTTCACAAAGCGATGATAGAAACCGGCCAACCCATGAAAACTTCGAAGTTCACTCACATTGGTGGGAATGGGCCAATCTCGTATGTCCTTTACCTTGGAAACATCAACTTCAATGCCCTTCGAAGAAACGAAAAATCCAAGAAAAATCAACTTGTCTTTAGCAAAAGTGCATTTGGGGAGATTAGCATATAGCTTTTCATATCGAAAGATTTGAAAAACTTCCTTGACATGTGTAACATGGTCCTCAAGTGACTTGCTATAAACGAGTATTTCATTGAAATAGACAACAACACTTTTCCCGATGAGAGAATGCAAGATATGATTCATAAGGCGCATGAAGGTGGATGGGGCATTAGATAAGCCAAAGGGCATGACCAACCATTCATAGAGACCAAGTTTGGTCTTGAAGGAGGTTTTCCACTCATCACCTTCTGCCATGCGTATTTGATGGTTAGCCACTATGAAGATCAACTTTCGGGAAGACCGTGGCTCCACACAACTCATCAAGCATGTCACCGAGACGTGGTATGGGATGTGGATGACGCACGGTGATAGCATTGATTGGAAGATAGTCCATGCATAACCGCAATGTATCATCCAATTTTGGAACAAGAATCACAGGTACGACACTTGGACCAGTGCTTACTTGTATCAAACCTTTGGAGACAAGTTGGTTGATTTGATGTTCGATCTCCTTTGTCTCCTCCAGGTTCGTGCGATAGGCGGCATGGTTTGGAAGTGGTGCACCAGGGATGAGATCAATGAGATGTTCGATGCTGCGAAGATGAGGTAGTCCATGGGGAAGCTCTTCGGGAAACACATCCTTGAATTCCTGCAGAACACTTATCAAAGATGGATGAACATTGGTTAAGTCATTAGTTTCTTGCGCTAGTCCCTTGCAAATTAGGACATAGTGCAAGATGGATGGGTTGTTCCGCACATCTCTCATCTCACTTTTGGTGGCAAGGAGAACACTCTTAGTTTTCCACTCAAGTTTGGCTTGTGGCTCTCACTCACTATGAGTTGGTTCTCTCGCTCACCGCTCTTCTCACAAGTTTGTGTTGTGGTTTGCACCCTCGCTAAAGCCTTTGCATTGTCCGCAATTATTTGGCTAGGAGTCATCGGTTACAAAACACGTGTCTTGTTCATCCACTTGAAGGTGTAAACATTTGTGCGACCATCATGTAGAGCACCTTTGTCAAATTTCCATGGTCGACCAAGTATCATATGGAAAACCTTCATGGGAACAACATCGCACTCCACCGTGTCTTTGTAAGGACCAATGTCGAAGGTTACCGATATAGTATTGTTGATCTTCATGGACCCTTGGTCACTTAGCTATTGCACATGGTAGGGGTGCTTGTGCGGATGGAGGGTATGGTTGAGCTTCTCACACAACTTGGTGCTAGCAAGGTTGTGGCAACTCCCTCCATCGATGATCACCTTGATAGATTTCCCATTGACGTCGACACGTGTTTGAAAGATGTTGGATCTTTGATCTTCATGTCCTTGGGCTTGAGTGGTCAAGATCCTTGTGACAACAAGCGATAGACTTGCATCATGTTCGCACATGAGGAGTTCTTGGTCATCTTCCACACGTGGCCTTGCCATTGCTTCCTTTACTCGGGCATCAAATTCATCTTCACTCAAGTACTCTTCGTCACCATTATCATGGATAAACAATACTTTCTTGTTTCCACATTCGGCCAACTTGTGTGCTTTGCCTCCACACTTTTAGCATTCACCGTTGAAAGGTGTATCACTCTTTGCTTGTATGCCACTTGGGGCAGTTTTCCTTGAGGAAGTGTGGGCTTGAAGGAAGGCTTGGAGGTACTTGAGGAGCTTCCATTGAAAGTGGTTGGTGTAATGGTTGAAGCTTGTTTGTAGGTGAAGTACGCCTTTGTCTTGTTGTACTTGATTCCCTCTTGCACTTGACGTTCGGCCTTTGTTGCGATGTGCACAAGGTCAACCATGTTGGTGTATGTTTGGAACTCGACGATGCGCTTGATTGGGTGGTTCAATCTAATGAAAAAATGTGCCATAGTTTGCTCCTTGTGCTCTTCAATGTTGGCGCGGATCATGTTGAGCTCCATTTCCTTGAAGTACTCTTCCACGGTCTTTGTCCCTTGGCTAAGCGATTTAAGGTTGTTCAAGAGGTCACGCGTGTAGTGCGAAGGAACAAAGCGAGATCTCATATGAGCCTTCATGTCATGCCAAGTTGTGATTGGTGGTTCTTGTCTTGCATCACAAGCAACTTGAATTTGTTCCCACCAAAAGTTGGCGTAATCATCAAACTCTAGCGAAGCCATGGCGACCATCTTCTCGTTGCTATAATTGTGCATGCGGAAGATCTTGTCGACTTTGAGTGCCCATGAGAGGTATTCTTGGGGTCATTGGATCTGATAAACTTGGGCATTGTGAACTTGATCTTTCCAAAAGTTTCTTCATCCTTGTAGTCATTGTGACGAGGTTGGTGACCTTGATGATGTTCTTGTGGTTGAGGAGGTGGAACTTGGTTCTCGCGACCTTGTTGAGGAGCTTGCTCTTTCTCTTGGCGTGGTTGTTGATGAGGTTGATGACAAAGAGGAGGCTCGTTACTCGGTTGGTGATGCGGATTAGGCACATGGGACTCACGGCAAAGATCATGGTCTTGAGCCTCATGATGTGGTGGGCGTCACTCAATATGTACTACTTGATGCTCCAAGTCTTGTTGTTGTGGAGGAGGCTCGTCATGGTGACCATGGTGTTGGTGTGTACGTTCATGACGTCGATGACGAAGATGAGGATCTCAGAGAGCTTCATGTCGATGTTGATCTTGATCCTTGAAGTTGGAGTCATCACTTGTAGTTGCAAGAACGTCACGGTGACGATGACAATGTAGTTGAGGTTCTACTCGAGGTTCCACTCGTGGTTCTTCATGTGGTTGTGCTTGTTGGATCACTAGTGCCCTTAAGTGATGACGGTGTTCTTCTCGCCTTGCTTGTGGCCTTGAAGATAAATCACCATCATAGCTTGACGTTGCGGCATGCCGTGGGGAAGGTACATAGTTCAAAGAGCTTCCATCGTCAACCATGGGGCGTCATTGCGTCTTGGAGCACTTGGATGAAGATCTTGGCGAAGAGGAGAATGATGATGCGAAGAGCTTGAAGAGCTTGATGCGCGTGAACGCGGTCTTGCCAATCCGTCGATTAGGACACAGAGCTTGTCATTTGTTTTGGCGATGGAGCGTTGGAGCACTTCATTTTGATGGCCGAAGTTGTGATGCATTGCGTGCATTTTCCTTTCGAGGCCATCGAAGCCATTGTCGATGCTCTTGAACTCGGCTTGCGTCTCGCCAAATTGTTCGTCTTGTCGTTTCTCTAGAGCTTGGCAACATTCACGGAACTCTTGTTGGGAAATGAAGTGGCTTGCATGCGTCATGTACGGTCCATGTTCTTCTTCTTTTGGAGGTGGTTGGCTCGACTCACCGTGCCTATCCATCATGCAAAACACAAATTATTGTATATGGAGAGCAATATGTGGTGGGGGAAACCTTCAACCTCACCTTGGGGATTGCACCAAACTAGAAACCACAAGTGAGAGCTATTAGCTTGCAAGGTGAAAACGCAAAGAAACCTCACACTAAAGAAATAACTATACTCTCAAAAGCTTTTGGTGGAAGGTTAGGGTTGCGGAAAACCAAACAAAACGATCCAAAGAAAAGGTTATTGTTAAAGGTGTTAGAGAACCAAGGATCAAAAGCAAAAAGGAAACGATCTACAAAACACGAAGGATACACACACGTGGATATAGATGTGGTTAGCACGACTATCAAAATGAGTACAAAAGATCCTAACAAAGACTATGCTCGGTGTCATGCCAACTCAAGGAGAGACCACAACTCGTTCGCCAAAAGAGAAATAAGCAACGGATTTGTGCACTTGCCTTGGTCGCGCTCTATCTCTCTCTTTTCTTACAAGCTTGAGACTCTCTTTGTATTGGGAGACTTTGTATCTTTTATTTTCTTTTGCTTTTTCTTTTTCTCTCTTTTTTGATTCTTTTTATCCCTTTCTATACTACTATGTCACTTTTGTATTTACTTCAACACTCTCACTTTCCAAGGACAAGTGCACAATGCTTAGGCAAACACAAAATGAGTTGCTCTCATAGGATAGATACACACAAGGAAGAAGGGTTAACAAGGTGGAGCAAGTTATACCTTTGGTATTATTGAGGACTTGCTACCGATGATTGGTGTGGTGTTCGGATGTCGCGGTGTCGAGGAGCGCGGGGTGTAAGGTAGATGCGGAAGCTTTTTGTTAGTAGGATCACACGCACGCGAAACATGAACAAACAAAAGGAAAAGGTCAACAAACAAAATTGGAATGAAAAGGTTGAGAAAATTGCTGTCTGACATGGGCGGTAGTACCGCTAGAATCGGCCGGTAGTACCGGTGACCGGTAGTACAAGTGATGATCGATAGTACCATTTGTCGGTAGTACCGCTCAACCTGTGGTAGTACCACTTCGCAGATTCCTAGGAGAGCGGATCTTGAATTTGGCCGCAAAAACGGCCCAAAAATTCTCAAATCTGCGGAAATCTAACCAAAATTGGGGCTAGGAACACATAAGGAAGGTAGATCGATACCCCAAGCAACAGATCTATGGACCAAAACCATGTAAAACTCACCAAATCCAGAGATCGATCCGAAGGCAAATTTGGGGCTATTTTGTTTGGTATTTTTCGATTTTTTTTGGTGGATAGAAGAAAATTTTGTGGGGGAATTCATGAGCAATGAAGTTCTAGATACCAATATGTTGAGGGGTAACCTCGAGGATGGCCCGATGTTTCATGAATCCCTTGAAATCGAGGCAGAGTGAGTGTGGGGGTGAGGGACAGAGCGAAATCCATGAACTCACGCACGAAGAACACGATGAACACACACACCACGAAGACATGATACAAGCCAGTTGCTAACGCCAGTGGTTACCGGTCTGGCGCAATCCCTAGGATCGACGTCGGTCGGGGATCTCTCTCTCGAACCAGCACGGCGAGAAGGGAGTCTTGGTGAGATCTTGACATCTTGGTAATGGATCTCCATTGCCAAGGCCTTGTACAACACGGAGGCACGATGCAAACTCCAACGAGGTTTGTGATATTTGGTGTTTCTTTGTCAAAGGAGCATGAGGCAAGAACTAGATAGATCCACAAGGGGTTTCCACTAATTCCAAATATCATGCCTAGGGCTTACAATAGAGGTGGGGAACTATATATAGGCCAACCACAAGTTGAAGGGTAATTTAGGCAACTAAAAGTATCAAAGGGGTTTGTTACAAGGCCACAGGCCGAGCTAGGACGCGCAGGCCCTGGGATGACTGGTAGTACCGGAACTTGTGACCGGTAGTATTGGTTGAAGGCGGTAGTACCGCTCGCAAGTACTAGAGCGGGCCAAGGCGCTGGCGTGGGTCTTCAGGCACGGGCGGTAGTACCGCTCGCCGGATGCGGTAGTACCGGTCGATGCGGTAGTGCCGTCGTCTTGGTACCGGAGAGGTTTGGGGCTGCTGGCAGAAACTCCCTATCCTGGGCGATAGTACCGCATGTTCCAGGCGGTAGTACCGCTTCGGGGATCCGGTAGTACCGCTGGCTCCTGCAGCTGTTGGCTGCTACGTCACTCCTCTGGCTCGTGTCTTCATACCTGATGATGCATAGTGTCGAGGCATGAAGTAGCAAGCCATCCAGGGGTGTATCAAAGTCACATGAGTACAAGAGTGAATTCACCTTAGCTTGGAGAAGCTTGGCTCGAGCGCGAGTCATCGGTCCACTTGGGGGACTTGGTGGTGTAGATGTAGAGGCGTCCATAGGACGGGCTGCATCACGTTGAGAGGGGACGCCATGGTCGATGTCGTGGTCAGGGATGCTGGTGTCGAGGTAGCCGCACGTGAAGCCGCAGGCGCGAAGAAGGCGTCATGGTAATGATGACGAGACGTGTCGAGCATAGTCGTCGAGGATGTCGATGCCAAAATTGATGCAGTCCGAGCTGTCGAGGATGAGGTGCGGCCATAGTTTTGCCAGAACTAGGCGCACGTCGGGGGCATAGGCATATTACGGTTTTGTTAGAATCGAGTATGCAAGAAGAAGCATGAGTGACGCGGTCGAGGCAGTCGTAGGAGTCAATGTCGAAGAAGATGTTGTCGATGCCGATGAAGACGAGGCGTCGATCCGTGCTTGCCAGGCCCAGGGACGCATCGGGGATGAAAGCACGCGGAGGTGTTGCCAGCACTAAGCTTACGTAGAGCAGGACCAGTATGGTTGTCGTGCCATGTCGGTGATAGACTAGAAGAGGAGGTCTCCATGATGGTTGCGAGGTGCAGAGCGGCGAAGAGGGGATGCAGTCCGTGGTTGTCGGAGTAGACGCGAGAGTGGAGTCGGTGGTGTTTCTGAGAGGTGGCGTTGCTGTGGTGGTGGCGTTGCTAGGGTGTAGGCGTTGCCGGGCTGAGGCGGTGACGTTGGCGATGAAGTTGTAGTGGATGATGACAAAGATGTAGGCGGCGACACCAGCGGCGACCTGGGGTGGCCATGCACGTTACGTGGGGAGGCGCGACAGCGGTACATGAAGTTGGCGATGAAGAATCCTACGTGATGAAGACCATGCGCGGGCGTAGGCGACTTGCACCATGGGAGATGGAGCGGAGATAGTCTAGGGCGTCGGTGTGTGGGGATGGCAATGTAGACTGCGTGCAGCGATGCTATGACCATATGGGCGGCATAGCTGCATGACGTGAGTTGTTGTAGTGGCTGGAGGCCACTGGTACATACACGCTTATGAGGCGCATTGGCATCCAGTAGGCGAGGACCAAGGCGATGACGCTACGACCCAAAGGGGCAACACAACGATAGCCTGTAGCTCATGTGCTTAGAATAGACGGACGTGAGATCGGTTGATCTGACCGATGGCACACTGTATGCACCATGGCATGGACAACGTGTTGATCGGAGTCGATGGCGGCATTGTCGGTGAAGTCTTTGACGATGACGATGAAGACAGACCGACGATAGAGTCCACGCAGTTGAGAGGAGCCAACAACGACGCACGAATGCATCCCTAGGACGACGCGTCCATCCATGCCGCGCGGTTGGTGAAGACGGGATGATGCGGAGTCGATGCCATTGTCGGAGTAAAGGCGCGGAGGATGACGACGGTTGGTGACACAATCTGATCTATGATTGTTGAACCAAAAAAGAAATCACTGGTAGAAAAAAACCAATCTAGAGATTGGAAAAAAACTTAGGGCAGTCGATCACATGACCGGCGGACGAACCCTACCTTCAGGTTGCGTAGCCCCCGACGAAGATCATGGAGATCTACCTCCCCGGGGGCAACGCGGTGCAGAAGCAGCGGCGGAGCAAGGTCTAGGATCGAGATTAGTCTGATACTATGTAGAACGATAGAGAAAGATTGGCAGAATATGATTGATGTATTATTGAACCTCATGAGTGAGTATATATAGGGCATACAAGGATTATCTTGGAGTGCAAGACAAGAGGCGAGATCTATCTCTATCCTAGATTACCTAAACTGTATATATACTCTAACACTACACTCTTTCTCATCTTGAGGCTTGCGGATTGTCTTCACCATTATGGACCAGTCAGGATAGATACAATCAGCGAGATAGTACCCTTTGTCAAAAGCATGGCCATTGACCACAAAGGTGAATCGAGGGTTTAAATCGAACTCTCGGGGAATTGACTTAGAAGTTTTTCTTCTTCTCTTGTCAAGCAACCTATAAAGCAAAGAACTTTGTCTTGTGCCTCCAACTCCACTGTGTGGTTGTCAAGCACAAGGTTTCGTATTAGTAATATGAAATATAAATAAAAGTAAAGTAAAGTAAATAAAGTAGAATAATGCAAACTAGATGATAGGGATGAAGATAACGTTGTTTTTGGGTTTTTATGAGTGATTGCTAGTAAAGAAAGTATTTTTGTATTTTTGAAATAATAAATTGCAGAAAATATAAATGATAGTAAAATCAATGGATAGTTGTTTCTTATGATTAAAATTGGACCGGGGTTCATGGGTTCACTTGTCTACTCTCCTTTTAAGTTGTAGCGATCATAAAATAATTCATCATTGATATAATATTGGTGAAACTTATATATGTGTTTGATAAGCATTCATATGGGCATCATGTCCTAACATAGAGATGATGCAACACATCTCCCTTATACTCCTCAAGAAAGGAAAAACTCCATGCAATCTTGAATTAAGAATCAACAGAGTATAGCTTTAAGCAATATGATCTGATGTTTGAAATACAAATATGCTACCTTGACCAAACAAGATTATCTAGATGTCACAATATAATAATAGCATATGGATTCACTTAATCACTAGTGAGGCAGCAAAAGGAAGGTAAATACCATAGTATATCTTGAATTTTGGTGTCACTATTCAATCACTACCACCATGTTACTCCATCTAATACACGCTTCTCCCCATACAAGTTCTTGCATACAAGTTGGATCAAAACAAGCAATTAAGAACAAGGTACATGATATGCATCTATCAATACATCTTACACATAATAGGTTCTAATCTCAAATATCAAATCATAGAATAAAAATCCACCACATAGGAATTACATATATGACCATAATCATGTTGGGCAGCTCATATGGTACTTAGATCTATGAAGAACAAGAGAGAAATAGATCAAGATATTGCCACAAACCCATAGTCCAGGGGTGGACTACTCCCTCTTCATCATGGTGATGATGCTGGAGATGTTGGAGGAGGTGGAGATCCCTCTAGCGGCGGCTCCGGTAGAGTTTCCCCCTCTAATCTTTGTTGAATCTGACTCAGTTATGGTGGGTTTTCGTCTATGGTGTCCTCCCTTCGAGGACTCCCTAAGGCAGTCCTTATATAGGGTTTTTTTATGTTAAAAGAAGTCCGTGGGCAAAAGAATCAAGCGAATCAGATGACCGAGGAGGGAAAGAGGGCACGCCGTGCCCTCTGGCCTCTTTTGGCCCTCCTAGCCCATATCGTGAGGTTCTAGCGCTCCAGATGCCTCTCTTGGTGAAATATTGACATCCCACAAGCTCATGTCCGTTTGACTCTGTTTGGGCCCCTAGAAGCTAAAAATACACAAAACAGGGATTTCCTGTCATGCAGAGTTATAACCAAAATAAAGGGGATCATTGGTAAATCCCCAAAAATCAATGTAAAACATGGATATAACATTATATATGATGCAAATATGTGGGTAAACATGTCAACAAACTACAAAGTTCATGTATGCATTTTACATGCATCAACCAGCATGACCTTTGTATTAACCTTGCCAAGCAAACAAACAATTCTTTAACTTCTAGTGCATGCAATCTATGCTTCCGATCTAAGCATACCAGGGAACCCTCTTGACTCATTGATTGACAACATACAGGTTCTATCAGCAGCATTTGGTTGTCTCAAGTATTCTCCACCAAACACCTGAACCATTGCTTTACAAAACTTGTACATAAAATCAAGGAGAGTGGACTAGCTCATGCACATGTACTCATACTCTAGCTCACCGTCTACTCGATATGCAAGCATCCTCACAGTCGTAGTGCATTTCTTGATGTAGCTCAACATATGTTCATCACCATGGCACCCAAGACAACCAAGCATGAAGCATGTAAGAGAAGATGGAAGAAGCAGTCACTTCTAGACCCGAGTCTCTAGCCGGTGCATACTAGAGTCTTCACCACCTCCACACTAGAATATATGACCATGCCTCATCGGAATCTCCGACCCTTCTCGCCTGGACTCGCAAAGCCAGTGGTGATACCCTATAGTACCCCAGATTGGAGATGACATGGAGACCGACCGAAAACTCCGACATTGCAAACCTAGGCCGGAGTCTCCACCGCGACAACACCGGAGTCTCCGGCCACACCATAATATCTTGCCTACATGCACCGGAGTCTCCGGCCTGTGCATCGTGCTCGCGAGCTCTGAGTTGGGCCATGACCCATATACCTCCCTTTCTATGTCTAAAGTACCCTTTAGCTCATGGTTATCTATATATATGCCCCACCCCTTGTGATGCATGTAAAATGCATACATGAACTTTGTAGTTTGTTGATATGAATTAACACATATTTGCTACATATATGATGTTATATCCATGTTTTACATTAATTATGGGGATTTACCGATGATCCCTTTTATTTTGGTTATAACTCTGCAGGACATGAAACCCCTTTTTTGTATTTTTACATTTTAGGGACCTAAATGAAGTCAAATAGAGATGGGATTTCGGTAGCATTAATATTTCATCAAGATAAGCACCTGGAGAACTTGTACCTATGGACCAGGAGGCCCAAAAGATACTAGGTGGCGCACCCAGTAAGGGTGGGCATGCCACCCAGACCCTTTTACTCCTCGATCATCGACTCACTTCAATCTTTCGCCCACCGCCTCCGTATGACCTTAAAACTACTATATAAAGGGTCCCTCAGGAGTTCCTCAAGGGAGGCACCACAGAAACACCAAAACACCAAAACGGATCTAGAACCAACTAAGATTGGAGGGGAAACTCCGCTAGAGCCACCACCGGAGGGATCTCTACCTTCTCCAACGTCTCCACCATCATCACCATGATGAAGAGGGAGTAGTCCACCAATGGATTATGGGTTTGTGGCAGTAGCTTGATCTATTTCTCTCTTGTTCTTTCATAGATCTAGTACCATATGAGCTGCCCAACATGATTATGGTCATATATGTAATTCCTATATGGTGGATCTTTATTCTATGATTTGATATATGAGATTGGAACCTATTATGTGTAAGATGTATTGCTAGATACATATCATGTACCCCGTTCTTAAGTACTTGTTATGATCCAACTTGCATGCAAGAGCATGTGTGCGGAGAAGTGTGTATTAGATGGAGTAGCATGGTGGTACTGATTCAATAGTGACAACAAATTCAAGATCTACTACGGTATTTACCTTTCTTTAGCTACCTCACTAGGGATAAAGTGAATTTATGTGCTATAATTATCTTGTGACAACTAGATAATCTTGTTTGGTCAAGGTAGCATATTTTTGATTCAAACATCATGTCAAATTATTTAAGGTTATACTCTATTGAATCTTAATTCAAGATTGCTTGGAGTTGTCCCTTTCTTGAGAAGTATAAGAGAGATGTGTTGCATAATCTCTATGTTAGGACATGATGCCCATATAAATGCTTATCAAACACATGTTGATTTTTCACCAATATTATATCTTTGATGAATTGTTTGTGTCCATTACAAACCAAAAAGAGAGTAGACAAGTGAAACCATGAACCCTGGTCCATTTTAAACCATTAGAAACACATTTCCAACACCATTATCACACTTCACATTTTCTGCAATTTATTATTTCGAAAATACAAAAATACTTTTTTCACTTGTAGACACACACAGAACCCCAAAACAACTATATTTTATTGTTTTTATCTTACTTGCCTAGTTTTACTTTACTTTATTTATATTTATATTTCATATTACTAATACGAAACCTTGTGCTTGACAACCACATGGTGGAGTTGGGGACACAAGACAAAACTTTGCTTTGTAGGTTGCTTGAAGAGGAGAAGAAGAATAACCTCTGAGCAAATTCCCCGAGAGTTCGATATAACCCTCGAGTCATCCTTCTGGTAAAAAATGCTTGCTACAACACTCTGCACTTCACCCCATATGTGAATCCTAGAATGGATTAGATGAAGAGATGAGATAGATCTGTGGCTCCCTCCCCCGAACTCCCTTGGAGATGATTTAGGTTCTTCGCATATCTACTCTTTTCTCATGTGGATTTTAGGATCGCATGTGCCAATCTTCTCTCTTAAGGTTCTACCAGTGCCAATATTTCATAGTGTTCTATTGGTTACTATTCTTCCTTGCTAGAGTTCTGTTGGATCAGTGTACCGGTCGATAAGATGGAATCAATTTCAATTAGAGCGATTATTATCTTGTCTTTCTAGTTCCAGAGGTTGCTCTATTAGGGGTTTATGACTAGATCGATTCTACGAGTTTTCTTCACTATTTATATACCACATGTGCGCATGTTCTTCGCCGTGTTCTTCGTCCCCTCCACCTCAAATTCCACACGAATCCGTGTAGATCGGGTCAACCCTAGTGGGGCAACCCTTATCATTTCTAATAAGAAGTGAACCCAAGCTTATATGTTGGCATACTTCTTTAACCGGAAGTAATCATCAGGAGCTCTCACTCCGTCCAAAGACACGCACAAACTTTCCTTGACATCTAAAAGTGTCGCCTAGAAGAGATGTCAGGTACAACATTTTTTTTGAAATGGAGGATGAGACCCTCGACCTCTGCATCAGAAAGATGCATACGACCTTCTTTATTAATTTATTCAACAAAGGACATACAAAGAACATATATCAAAAAACCCGAAGCCACCACACAACACCTACATACCTAATAATGGGTGAAAATCATGTGAACAAGGCCTATGCCTAGAAAACAACGAAATTCCTCCACCAGCTAGGAACCGGGAACAATCACATACCCCGGGACGCCCTCTAAGCGAAATGAGAGGGCACACATCTGGTTTAGCAGACTCATAGCAAGCACCTTATGCACGCACTACAGAAGCCGTCACCGCCATCGAATCGCTATCCATTCTTCAAGGAAAATATCCACATAGTCTTTGATATGCATGACGTCGACGCTGCCACGACGCCAGATAGCACCATCGCCCTACGCGCATACATCATCACGTGACGCATTGCAAGACCCCACTACGCCAAGCTGCTGAGACTCGTCGTAGTTGATGTGATAGATGGAACACCGCTCCACCTTCAGCCTGACCACTTGAGTCAACACCTGCTCCAAAACAATGCCTCTAGCGGGGAGCACGACGCTAGGTACCACCATCGTCCGATCTAGGAGACCTAGATCTAGGGTTTCCCTCAGAGCAATCTAAGTGGAGTGGCAAGACCTTCTACGGTGATGCCTTCAACAATGTAATGACGTCGAGACACTGCCATCATACAGCACGACTGATGTCGAGCCTCGGTTTTCACCGCTAGTTGCACCACCCCAAACTCACCACAGGAAGAATCTAGGGACAGATCTGCCGCCACCACTATGCAACCACACATCATTAGACAACCACCGCCGCCACAACTGCCTACCGCTGCTCCTTGGGCCTACTCAAGCCCATCGGTTCGCAAGCAAATCTAGAGCGAGAAATTGCAACTACCATGGGATCCCAACCCGAAAGCTAGCTCACCCTCCCTCGCTGATGCCATCAAGATCGGCAATGTCGTTCTTCGAGGAGCCGCCACTGAAGGATAGACCCGACATCACCATGAGGGGAAGATCCTCGCCACCACCATGGATGGAATCCTTGCCGTCCCCACGTGGAAAGGCTAGGAGGAGGTGGTGGTAGGCGGGGAGGAGATGATCGCCGCCCGTGTTGCTTGGGTGAGGCGACGCGAGGGACTAGGTTGTTAGGTGCACGAGCGTTGCTTCTCCGCCGCTTCCCCGTTGCTTGGTATGATGGAAGTAGTCGTTGTAGAGTTTCTCATGGAAAACCTCTCGCTTATGGCCCAACGCTAGCCTTCGGCCCGACAACAAGCCCTTGATCCTTGGCCTTTGTTTCTTATCGCGGTCATGGATGGGAAGATCCACGGCCAACATGATCTCATTGTCATCATCAGACTCATCCGACGATGTTAACAGGGATGACGACATGCGAGCACAGCAACGAAGCTGTAGGGCAGTCTTGGCTACTCCAGCGGTGCCAAGACGACCAAACAACAGTGTCAAGAGGTATAGGGTGTAAAGCTACCCACGCCTGGAATGGGTGGCCGAGTCGGTAGTGGTCGGTGCAGATGAGAGTGCGATGGCGGAGGACGAGATATGAATAGGTGGTGTGTGGGGAGGGGTTGGTCTAGCTGGTGAGTAGCTGATTTGAGGGGCAAGGTCGAACAAGGGGATACACGACGCGACGCGGACGCTGTCCACAGAACCGCAAAGCTAGTCTAAATTTAAACCGATAATAAGTTCAAATGGATAGGTCCGCGGCGACGCAATCTGTTTGTATCGTTTATGTGTCCTCGTTGGAGTGGATGGCCCAACGTCGGCTCTCTTTCTCAGACCTTGTTTGGTACTAGAGTATTTGTGGGAATTATAGGGGATAATCCCCCACCAACCCAATCCTTACTTAATTAAAATAGTATGTTTGTCTCTAGAGTATTGGCCTAATTCAATCTCTCCTAATCCCCACTTTTCCTCAAGTTGTAGGATATTTACCCAGTGGATTGGAGGTTTAAGTAAAGGTGGCCTTTGAGATTATCTCCTCTAATTCCATCTAAACCTCTAGTACCAAACAAGGCCTCGGAGATCCGAAAATTATTTATTGCTCAACTGCAAGAGCTGGGGAGAAAGAAGTACTGTAATGGGAATTTTGCCTTTCCTGAACACATGTCCACGTTTATTTCAGTTTACATTGCGAGAAGTTAGACAACGTGGAGAGCACAAGAGTATGCCGCCGGTAGCTTCTTTACTGTCAGAGATGCTCCTAATTACTTGCCCCCGATCATCAACAGATATACTTATAGGAGTAGTCCAGCATTAATGATTGTTCATTTGGAAAGCCGCCTAGCAAAGTGAGAGGGGAGAGAGAGAGGTTCACAAGGTAGCATTGACACTTGAATTTCAGCGGACCTAGTCAAGGCTACCAAACCAAACCTCTCCTCACCTCATCATCCATCCATCATCATATATTTTTCCTTCTTTTTAAATTAGATGAAATGGAAATATATAAAAAGTAAAACCAACCAAACGCGTTGTCTTCGACTTGTTCTCCATCCTTTCACCTACAACCCCAAAAGCTAGCCAAGAAGCAAACAAATTAACCAAAGCAAATCCCCCGACCTGCCTCCATTCCATCCATGTCCATGTCGTCTTCTCCTCCTCCTTCCCAATGCTAATGTCTCGCCGCCGCCACCTCGTCACTAACACAGCGCCTCTCCTCGTCTTCCTCCTCGCCGCCTTCCTCGCGCCGTGCTCGGCGGCGCCGTCGCCGCGCCAGCTCTCCACGGTCGCCATCTCCCACACCCCCAACTCCACCCTCGTCTGCGCCCTCGTCATCGACAGGACCGACGAGGATGGCGTCTTCGCCACCGGGGGCAACTCCAAGCTCCGCTGCACCTCCTTCCCCGACGGCGAGGTCAGGACCTACCCTTCCGCGGACATCCCCTTCAACGCCATCGCCGCCGGCAAGGACTTCCTCTGCGGGCTCATGGCCCCCGCCGGAGGCCACGCTGCCATGCGCTGGTGGTCCTTCTCCGAGGAGGCCGAAGCCAACCGCTCGCGCCCGGTAGGCCGACGCCTCTACTGGGGCCCCTCGCTCCGCTCCATGTCCGCCGGCGGGGCCCACGTCTGCGGCCTCTCCGACGACCACGAGCCCAACTGCTGGGAGTGGCCCAGCCTCGCCCTCCCCAAGGGCGTCGACTTCTCCCTCATCGCGCTCGGCCAGGACTTCCTCTGCGGCGTCGACAAGGCCAACGGCACCGCCATGCGCTGCTACGGCGGCGGCATGCCGTCGCCGCCGGCCATGGGGTACGGGGAGGCCCAGTTCCAGTCCGTCGCGGCAGGGCGCCGCCACGCCTGCGCGGTGGACGCCGAGGGCGGCCTCGTGTGCTGGGGCGACGGGAACCCGTCCGTCCGCCCCGAGGAGCTGCCGGCCGACCTGGCGGCCATGGCGCTGGGCCACAACACCACGTGCATCCTCGCCGGGAACGGCACCGTAAGGTGCTGGGGCGTCAAGGTGCCCAAGGAGTACGCGCGCACCACCTTCGCGTCCATCGAGGCCGACGGCGACACCGTCTGCGCCGTCATCGCCAGTAACTACTCCGTCGTCTGCTGGGGCAACGACGGCCGCTTCGACGGGAACCATCTCGTCTACAACAACACCCTGCCGGGAGCATGCGCCAACAGGACCAGCTGCCAATGCGATGTCGTCTCCGGATCAGGGTACCTCTGCGGCACCGGCGGTGGGGTGAACGGCGTAGAGCTCGTCGTCTGCAAGCCCTGCAGTCTGCCGCTGAACGCCTCCAGGATCGTCCTAGCCAATGGCAGGACGGGGACGTCCGGCGACGGCGGGAAGAAAGCGAAGAAAGCGCTGGCCGTGGCGCTCGCCGTGGCAGGTGCCGGCGTCACGGTGCTGGCCGCGGTTGTGGTGACGTTCTACCTCGTGGTGTTCAGGAAGGTGGACAAGAAGGCGCACGTCACCGTCCGGCTTGGGGAGTCGTCGTCGAGTCGTCTGTGCCGCGATGCGGACCGTATGGTGATGCCGGCGCCGGAGCGGTCGCCGCTGCAGCCAGCGCGGCCGCTCGGGTGCGAGGAGTTCACGCTCAAGGACCTGACCCGGCTGACCAACGGGTTTGCGGAGGCGGCCAAGATCGGGAGCGGCAGCTTCGGGTCCGTTTACCGCGCCAAGCTACCCGACGGGAGGGTGGTCGCAATCAAGCGCGCCGAGCGCGCGTCCACCGGGGCGCGGCGGCGGCGACGGTTCGACGCGGAGCACGCGTTCCGGTCGGAGCTGCGGCTGCTGTCCCGCGTGAACCACCGCAACCTGGTCTCCCTTCTGGGCTTCTGCGAGGAGCGCGGCGAGCGCATCCTCGTGTTCGAGTTCATGCCGCACGGCGCGCTCCACGACCACCTCCACGGCGACGAGACCGACCACAGCTCCTCCCCGCTCTTCTCGTCGTGGGAGGCGCGGCTGCGCGTGGCGCTGGACGCGGCCCGGGGCGTGGAGTACCTGCATTGCTACGCCGTGCCGCCCATCATCCACCGGGACGTCAAGCCGTCCAACATCCTGCTCGACGACGACTGGACCGCGAAGGTCTCCGACTTCGGCCTCTCCCTCGTCAGCGGCGCCACGGCGACGCCGATCACGACCTCATCGGCGACGGCAGGCACGGTGGGGTACATGGACCCGGAGTACTACCGTCTCCAGGAGCTGACCGAGCGGAGCGACGTGTACAGCTTCGGCGTGGTGCTCCTGGAGCTCGTCACCGGCAGGAAGGCGATCCACCGGGACAACAGCCAGGAAGGGAGCGGGTCGCCGAGGAACGTCATCGAGTTCGCCGTGCCAGCCGTCGAGGCCGGCGACGTGTCGAGGATCCTCGACGGGCGGGTGCCCGCGCCGCGGGGGCACGAGGTGGAGGCGGTGGCGCGCGTGGCCAAGATCGGCGCCGAGTGCGTCCGGGCACGCGGGCGCGGGCGGCCGGTCATGTCGGAGGTGGTCGCCGAACTGGAGTGGGCCGTGACGTTGTGCGAGGAATGCGTGGTCCGTACGGCGAGCGGCGCGCGGAACAGCAGCTCACGGCACGGCGGCTCCGACATGTCTCGGTCTCGGTCGAGGTCAGAGTCCGAGGACCGGAGCCCGTTCCACACCCGTGAGTTCAGCTTCGAGTCGGGCCGGGTCGCCGGAGTCGGGCATGCCAGGTCCTACTCAACCATGTAAAGATTGACATTTTTCTTCTTCTTCTTCTTCTTCTTCTTCTTCTTCTTCTTCTTCTTCTTCTTTTACAGTGTCTGTGTAGGATGGATCAATTAGTTCTTGTCCATAAAAATTTACAGGAAAAATACAGAGAGAAAAACAAATTTCTCATTTTGCAAGAGGTGGACCAATTGATTTGCTGTAAATTGTTGCAATTAATTTAACTTTGTGATTCGTGGAGAAAGAAGAATATGAAATCACAGAGGTTGTGAAGATCGGACATGTGGAATTATTGGAGTAGTGGTGGGTTTGTCTTTTTAAGTTGTAGGTATAGACAGCTATTCTTCAAAGTTCAACAAACAGCTGTTGTTGATAAATAAACACTATAACGAAAGGACCTAACCGTAGGTTATAGGTTATTAGCACAGTACCATGATTTGATTCTCTACCATCTTGTATACTAGGATAATAATGTCCACTTGCTAATTTGTTATTCTCAGTTCATTCTCTTGCGATTGCATAATTCCCCGTCGAATTTATTCCTTTTTTTTTGCACGGAAACGGATTCGAGAGAGGCCTAGAAGCTGGCATTAAAAAAACGTGGGTACAAATATGCTTCCAAGTCCTTTGCTTCTACTGTCCAGAAGACCTAAAATTCGAGAAAAGGACCTGAAAAATTACAAAAAACACCCTAGCACAAAAAGAAGAAAAGCAATCCGGTGTCTAGGCACCTCCGTCGTCCATCGCCGGCGACCTCAAGGTGTGGAATACACCGAGATCTGAGAGAAAAATGCTCGATGCCTCTCCTCCGACGAAGTCTCCGGGGACAAACCACTTGGCTACGACGAGATGTCGAGCTCCGGCGCAGGGCTCGAAGATCCTCTACAATGGAGGAAGAAGAAGGGCCGTCTTGCTAGCCGAGGATCATGAAGGCAACCATGTCGTTCGTGTTTTTCGCTCGAGGATGCATCACAACTTCTTGAAGGTGCATCCTCAGATCAACAAACCCCCAACGACATTTCTAACCCACCAGCCGTCGCTCCAACGACCACCACTCCCCCGCCACCGAGGCCGGCCAAGTGGGGGTGCTGAGCCGAGAGACCGCAAAGAAGGAGACGTCAGTGCTTATTTTGAAGAAGGCTCACCATTAGGGGGAAATCTGCCACCCTCCACCACGGACGCTCAGCAATTTCCTCCTCCGGCAACTGGTCAACACCGCGCCACCGAGTCAAACCAGAGCACCTCCGCTCTTATCTGCAACCCACAGAACAACCTCCTCCCAAATCCATCCCCTCGCCTCCACGGTCGTCCCGATCCAGAGTAACAAGGAGGAGAAGGTAGCAGATCAAAGAGGAGCAGCTAGCACGCCAAAGCCCTTACTACGGAGATCCCGGTCGTGGACGAGCTCGCCGTCTGCTCCAACCACCGGAGCACCACGCCGCTGCTGACCACTCTCCGGATGTGCCAGTCCCAGGCCAAAAGCATCGGCGCCCTACTCCAACCTACCGGTACACTGCCGAGAACCCTACATCTACTCCTATCAACTACAACGGAACCACCCCTTCGTCGTCTCCGGCCGGCGGTGCCAGCGGATAAGGCTCGGGGGCGGCCCATCTCTCTATGTTTCTCTCGAAGACTCTTAAAGCCACGAGCGGTGGAAAAGTTCATGATTCATGATGGCCTGGTTCTGCCAATTTATTCCTTATGAAAACATGTAACTAAATAAGAGCGTGCACAGACAAATTGCAGAAATTTTATAGAAAATCGAGAAGTTTATTTACTGTTGTAGGAAAGGCATTTTATGTTTTATTTTTGTATGGAGAAGACAACTCTAGTGAAAGGTACATACGCCGAAGCAGTCCACGTAGACATGCATAGGGATAATCGAGCAGATTTCTTGTAGCTTACGTAGTAGCTAATTTAAAGGGAGGACATTTGGTGGAAGGAAGAAGCTTGATGAGATGAACACCAACTATTCTTTGATTACAAGTGGTACAAGTATGCATATCCGGTGAAGTCTCCAGTTGCTGACCGAACAAGAGTGAAGGAAAACATCAAAGTAAAACCCACACTTGGTAAAGATACGCATGCGTAAGTAGTGGTATTCTGATGATTTTTTGTTCCCTTTTAAATTGTGACGGTTTGATAAATTTAAGTTTTGACTTGTACAAACATCCGGTACGTACTTACGATGGCGGGGGTTGAACTAGCATTAATCTTCTTCTTTTTTCTGTTTCTCTTTAAGATGATGGACTAGGCAATATGAATATTATGAATACGAATATGAAAGAGAGTAGGGTGGCCACCACACCACTCCACCGAGGGAGAGGCTCCTGGATTCCATCCAGACCATGCAGACCTTTTCCATCCATACCAAGAGAGAGGAGAAGAAAAAGATGATGATGAAAGCTGTTTTGTTGATGTCGCGCAAAAGAAAGAAAGAAAGAGTATAATTTTTGAAGGTCAACTCCTTAAATTGGGATTGTGTGCAGGCCAGTCTGGCTTCTTGAGAGAAGGTCAGCTCCACACACACGCACACGTCGTACAAGCACAGCTGTTTCTGGACAATTGGTCTATTCTGTCCCATACATATTCCCGCCCAAATTCCGCTCCACGCGCTTTGTTTTTTGTTCGTTTGCCAGATACTACACGACGCGATCCGATCCGCAGTCTGGACGCAGCCAAGAAAACTAACGGGCGGAAAGGAAAAACGGAGAAGAAGAATCATCGTTTCGAGAGAAAGCGGAGGAGCCTTTTTTTTTCTCTCGCGTCTGATTTCTTTCCCGTCCGTGGCAGGTCGGCCGGTCACAGAATACACTTGCCAATGCTGCGTATGGACGTGTATATACTACGTACGTCACTGGGTGGGACTTGACGTGTGGAGTGGTAGCTACTAGCTAGAGCTAGTGTGCGCGTGAAGCGAGCGAGTGATCGCAATCAGCTCGCGAGCTTCTTTCCATCCAGCTACTACTTACTTTAGTACTTTAATTTGCTTTCCTGGAGAGATACTACTACTACAGTCTACAGGGGAGTATGAGGTATCGGAAGCTTCCTATACGCGTGATCGGCACGTACGCCGGCTGATTGATCCGTGCAGCCTCCCTGTTTCACATTTGGCCGGCCAATCACGAACCCTGCGACTGCCTGTTCTCAGTTTCACATCTCGTATTCTCTCGTCTGAATCTGGATGTGATGATGCTGCACAGCTGCGATATGTAGCTAGCACTGGCAGGAGTTTTGAGGCGATGATGCGCAGGTCGTTTTCGGTGTGGTGGTGGTTGCTAGCTGCAAGCCTTTTCCGGCAGGCAGCTTTGCTTCTCCGTTGCTTCCTTCTTTCCCTTGCTTCCAGGTTCCTGTGTCCTGGCCGGTGCTGCTGTTGCTACTATACGCCGTGAGTTAAAAGCGAGAGCAAAGCCGAGGCCGGTCGGCTGAGGGAGTAAAATCCATCCACGGTAACTTAACTTGACACTCGATACGGTCACTGACATTAAGAATACCTGATATACGGTAATTGAATACGACTTGTTGTTCATCTAGGTCACTCCTCATGGTACAAAGTCGTATTTTGCCGATGTGGTACTACGTGGACCCCTTATGTCAGTCCCTTAACATTCACAGGAACCATTTTCAAATAATCAAATAAAGCTGGGCTAAAATGGAAAACAGAAAAATAGATACGGTTCCCCATCCACTTCACCGCCGGCGGCAAGGATCCCCGAAGTCGCTGTGTCCTCCCCGCATGCCCCGTGACCTCAACCAGACGCCCTGCCTCCTCGCCTCGTGCTCACACTGCACTAGCTTGGTCTGCCAGTACACAGCCCCCACCGCCTCGCCCATCGCGAGGTCGCTGCATGCTGTGCCGCCGGGTAGGCCTCCTCCCCGACGGCATCCCGAATTTTCCTTTAGCGCCCTCTAGCTCCGCCCACGCCACAGCGACCTTCTCCGTCCTGCGCCTCCGTGATCTGTACTCGCTTGACGCTGAGCCACATGTCGTCGATCTCGCCCGTGGCATCCATGAGGTCCTGTTGCGCCTCTTCCCTATCAGCCTTTGACGCCAGCGGTCTCCTCTGGTACTCCGCGCTCTCCCATGTAACCTTCTCCAGCTCCTCCTCAACCTTCTGCCGCCGCTTCAATATTCACTCAAGCTGTAAACTGCAATCACATTGTTTGCTTCAAGTATTGCAGACACATTGTTTGCTTCAAGTTCAGACGGACCAAAAGTATAGGAAGAAGCTATGATAAACAATTTTTAGAAATTGCCTAATTTAGAGTTTTGTTTGCGCAACCATTGCAATATGAATAGCATACGTTTGGTGTGCTCTAATTTTGATTCTTCATATGGGAACGTGGTAGCACCCCTTGTACCTGACGCATGCTAACTGAAGATGGCCGAAAGTCCAACGTGGATCCATGCGCAGCTTCCTAGCATTCTTGTACGCGTGCCTTGCAAGCACTTCTGCGTTTACTGCTAGCTGTCGTTTGTGCGCCGGATGAGTAGGAAACTGTTGAAAATATAAGCAATAATCCATATGATTTAATTGATTTAATCCGAATAATAAACTGATAAAACATGATCATACCAAAACTAATTATACAGATCAACAAAGTAGATAAACAGATTATATCTAAATAAGATAAACCTATCACATTTACACCGAACGCTAGAATAAGGAACTCTAGCAGAATCTAAAATAAAAAGTTCAGTATTACATACGGTAGAGCAGTGGCAGCAACAACCGCGGCGGTAGCAGCAGAACTAGCTGCAGCGGTGGTAGCAGCATCGTCAGCCATGTCGTCGATGTAGAGGCTGCCGATGTCCGGGAAGAAGTCCTCGTCGGGGAAGAAGTCGTCAGACGACGTAGTGGAAGCCAGTAGTCGCGCTTGAGCGCTCCCCAAAAACCTGATCGCCCCTCACCCGTACAGGTTCACAAGAGGCGGGATTCCGGAGGCCTACTGTCCCGATCTGCGGTGCACGCCGCAAGCCGGAATAGGGAAGACGAAGTCGGCGGCGCAATAGACTGGAAGAAGACGCATGTGGTAAGCGATGCCGATTATGGTAAGCGCGGAGACTTCTATAGAGCAGGTCAGGGAGATCGTGGGACTCAGCCCACGTCCGAGTCGGTAACAGCCCACGTCCCATAAAGATTGGAAACGGCTGACTCATTAACGCGTCCGTTAATTACTCGTAATTAATCCAAGATTAATTTTCCCAACTAGCAAAAATAAAGCTCGGCTCGGCGAGATTCCCGCAATCCGCGGCGCGCACGCGTCGTGATGAGGCGAGCCGAGGCGGGCGACGTCGAAGGAGGAGTGCGTGACAGCTGCTCTGTTGGAGATATGCCCAAGAGGCAATAATAATAGTGGTTATTATTATATCATTGTGTTTATGATGAAAGTTTACATCCCATGCTATAATTGTATTATTAGGAAACACTAATACTTGTGTGTTTTGTAAACATAAAAGAGTCTCTAGTAAGCCTCTTGTTGAACTAGCTTGTTGATTGATTGATGATCATGGTTTCCTGATCATGGATATTGGATGTGATTAATAACAAGGTTATATCATTAGGAGAATGATGTGATGGACACACACCCATAGTAAGCGTAGCATAAGATCAAGTCATTAAGTTCGTATTGCTGTAAGCTTTGAAATACATAGTAACCTAATCCTTCAACCATGAGGTTATGTTAATCACCATCACCGGATGGGTACTTTGATGACATCAAACGCCGCTTCGTAACTAGGCGGGGGTATTCTGAAAGTATGTGTTGAAGCGCATAGACCAAGATTGAGATTTGTCCATCCATATGACGGATAGATATACTCTGGGCCCTCTCGGTGAAATGTCATCTAGATAGCTTTCAAGCATGTGACTGGGTCACAAGGGATGACATAACATGGAACGAGTAAAGAGTACTTATCAGTAACGAGGAAGAACTAGGTATGAAGATACTGACGATCAAACCTCAGATAAGTAGAATATCACGTGACAAAGGGAATTGGTTTCGTATGTTAAATGGTTCTATGGATCACGAAGTAATCGTTGAGTATGTGGGAGCCGTTATGGATCTCCAGATCCCGCTGATGGTTATTGATCAGAGAGGTGTCTTCATCATGTCTGCATATTCACGAACCGTAGGGTGACACACTTAAGGTTCGAAGTTGTTTTAAGTAGATATGGAATTTGCGTTGGAGACCGAATGTTGTTCGGAGTCTCGGAATGGATCCGGGACATCACGAGGAGATCCGGAATGGTCCGGAGAATAAGATTCATATATTGGGGATCATTTTTTAAGTTGGGAAATGTTCCGGAGTGTTTGTATGGAGATTCTAGAAGGTTTCAGAATGTTCTGGAAGGTTCTAGAGGATTTCTTGGAGTTTACTTGAAAACCAAGAAAGGGATCAAGGGAGTCCAAGTGGGGCAATACACGGATTCGTGGGGGAGGATGACTCCTTCCCCCAACCCGCCTTGACCCAGGAGGAGGAGTCCTACTAGGACTCCCTCCAGCGCCTCCCTCCTTTAAATAGAAGGGAGGGGGCGCCCCCTCTTGTCCCTCTTCTCATAACAACCGATCTCAGCCGCCTCTCTCCTCCACCTTTCTTCTGCACAGGCATAGGCGAAGCCCTGCAGAATTCTCATCTCCACCACCACCACCACCACGCCGTCGTGCTGCTGGGATTCCGTGGAGAAGATCTACTACCTCTGCTTTCACTGAGCAGAGATGAAGGTCTGCCGACTCAGACGCGTGTGACCGTCTGCAAAGCGCTGCTAACAAACCTGGCGGAAGGATCGTCCACACGATCTTGAGATCGGCAAGTGATCGACTACATCATCCACGAGATCTAATCTCGTAACGCTTTCGGTTATACGAGGGTTAGTACCGATCTATCTCATTGCTCATGTCTAATAGATTAGATCTTGGCTTTTGTCTAGATTAGATCTGGGTTTTGTTCGTTCTTGCGGTAGAATTTTTTTGTTTTCCATGCTACGAACCCATCATGCTCTTCTTCTCACACCTTAGTGAGTGGTGGAACAGACTAGTATATAAGGAGGTGTAACTCTCACTCAACTAGCAGTATGAGACTAAACTTTGACACCACTTGCACAGCCATATGCTGCCATGCACAAATGGGCCAAAAAGAATTTTAGAATTTGTCTAATGGGCCAATAGCCCAAAACTCATCAAATTCTAACAATCCCCCACAAAGTCTCATTGGCACGTCACCTCATTTCCATTCCAGAATATTGTTTTATATACCGGTGTGTAGTGGAGACTGTTAAGTTGAACTTCCACATTAAACTTTATGCTATACTAGCGAGCAACTTGAATAGTGGACTATGCCTTGAACTACAAGTTTTCTGCACACTAGTTTCACACAAAGTCTATACCAGTACAGGGCTGCCGCAGGGCTTCCCCGCGGTTTGGACCTTATGCGTCATACTCTAGGGCATTTCATGAGTTTATTAGAGAGGACCCAACTCTCATGGACTGCGACGTTTAACAGTCAGACTCATATAGGTATGTTCCTCAATAGATGTTCTGCAGGACAACATCTCTGCTTAGAAAAGCCACTTAGAATACATTAAGATAAATATCAACCTGCCATGCAGAATAAGAGAGTATTGCATCTTTTATGGAGATGTAAATATAATATGGGCATACTCTCCTCTCAGCTGATCAACAACTTGTCTCCCAGCTCTAATTCACGGGATCTCCGATCACATAGAGTGGGTTGCCACTGTGCAAAACCCATTGTGTGGGTCTCAAACCCATCTCCCTCGATGCGTTATGTATCACATTACGTGATAGGCCCTTTGTGAAGGGATCTGCCAAGGTTTTAGATGTTTGGATATAATCCAATGCAATAACTCTGGAGTTTCTCAGTTTCCTGACAGATTTCAATCTCCTCTTCACATGCCTTGATGACTTCATATTATCCTTAGAACTGTTTACTTTGATGATCACAGTTTTATTATCACAGTTCATTGGGATGGCGGGTATAGGTTTTTTAACCACAGGTAAGTCCATCAAAAGCTCACGAAGCTACTCTGCTTCAACAGTGGCTGTGTCTAATGCTGTGAGTTCTGCTTCCACAGTTGACCTTGTTAAGATGGTCTGCTTGCAAGACTTCCAGGAAACAACGCCACCACCAAGTGTAAACAAATAACCACTCGTGGCCTTAATCTCATCAGCATCAGATATCCAATTTGAATCACTATACCCCTCAAGTACTCGAGGATACCCAGTATAGTGAATACCATAACTCACAGTACCTTTCAAATAGCGCAAAACTCTCTCAAGAGCATGCCAATGATCATCTCCAGGATTTGATACAAATCGACTCAGTTTGCTTACAGCAAAGGAGATGTCAGGTCTCGTAGCACTAGCTAAATACATGAGCGAGCCAATGATTTGAGAATATCTCAATTGATCTTTAGCATCCCTTCGATTCTTTCGAAGTAGTACACTCGGATCATAAGGCGTTGGAGAAGATTTGCAGTCGCTATACCCAAAGCGGCTCAATATCTTTTCCACATAGTGGGACTGAAGAAGTGTAATCCCACCATTGCCATTCTTCAGTAGCTTGATGTTTAAGATTACATCAGCCACTCCCAAGTCCTTCATCTCAAAGTAGCGAGATAGGAACTCTTTGACCTCCTCAATAACAGTGAGGTTGGTCCCGAATATCAATATGTCATCGACATAGAGACACATAATAACTCCCTCGCCCCCACCATGGCGATATTACACACACTTATCGGCTTCGTTTACAACAAAGCCTTCAGCGGTTAAAGTTCTTTCAAACTTCTCATGCCACTGCTTAGGAGCTTGCTTAAGACCATATAAAGACTTCATTAACTTACAGACCTTTCCTTCTTGACCATCTACTACAAATCCATCAGGCTGCTCCATATAAATTTCCTCATCTAGCTCTCCATTTAGAAAAGCTGTCTTAACGTCCATTTGATGAACGAGAAGACCATGTGAGGCAGCCAAGATGTGAGTACTCGAATAGTGGTCAATCTGGCAACAGGTGAGTAGGTATCGAAGAAGTCTTCACCTTCTTTCTGGGTATAACCCTTGGCAACAAGACGTGCCTTGTACTTTTCAATAGTACCATCAGGTCTAAGCTTTTTCTTAAACACCCACTTACATCCTACAGGTTTACACCCATAAGGACGATCAGTGACCTCCCATGTTCCATTAGCTAAGATGAAATCCATCTCACTACGGACAGCTTCTTTCCAGTAGTCAGCATCTTGAGATGCATAGGCTTCTGAAATAGAGGTGGGAGTATCATCCACAAGGTACACAATGAAATCATCACCAAATGACTTTGCAGTCCTTTGTCTCTTGCTCCTTTTAGGGGCTTCATTTTCGTCAGGATCATCATAGTGTTCTATCGGCATAGTGGGTTCAGGAATTATAACAAATTCCTGACTAGATGAACTAGTCATCTCCTGATTTGATGAGCTAGACATACCTTGCATGGGAAAGATGTCCTCAAAGAAAGTCGCATCATTCGACTCCATAATCGTACCAACATGCATGTCGGATACCTCAGATTTTAGTATAAAAAATCTATAGCCAATGCTATGAAAAGCATATCCCAGAAAAACACAATCCACGGTTTTTGGTCCAAGCTTTCGCTTCTTGGGTATTGGAATATTGACTTTCGCCAAACATCCCCCAGTTCGTAAGTAAGAGAGTTTAAGCCTTTTCTTTTCCCATTCCTCTAATGGAGTCATGGTTTTATCCTTTACGAGAACACGGTTTAGGACATGACACGCAGTCATTAGCGCCTCCCCCCACCATTCCTTGGAAAGACCCGATGTATCTAACATGGCGTTAACCAAATCAGTTAGAGTGTGGTTCTCATTTGACTAAGGTGAGTAGGGAGGCGTCCTCTCATGAATAATACCATGTTCCATACAGAATGTATCAAATTCATTTGAAAAGTACTCTCCACCACGATCCGACCTTAACCGCTTGATTTTAAGATCAAGTTGGTTTTCTGTTTCAGCTTTATAGTTTTTGAAGTAACTCAAAGCCTCATCCTTAGATTTCAGAAGATAAACATAGCAGTATCTAGTGGAGTCATCAATCAACGTCATAAAGTATCTTTTTCCACCTCGTGTCAACACACCATTCATCTCACAAAGATCTGAATGTATAAGTTCTAGAGGTGCTAAGTTTCTCGGTTCCGCAGTCGTATGAGACTTGCGGGGTTGCTTTGCTTGCACAGAAACTTGGCACTTAGAACCTTTGACAATGGTAAATTTTGGAATTAAACTTATATTGGCCAGCCGCGTCATGCAACCAAAGTTAATGTGACAAAGTCGTGAATGCCAAATATTGGACTCATTATCATTGCAAACATGATTAATAACTTTAGTACACGAGTCTAACAAAGATAAGCGGAACAGACCTCCGCACTCATAACCCTTTCCAAAAAATTGTACATACTTAGAGATTACAACTTTATTGGACTCAAACACCAACTTAAAACCATCTCGACATAGGAGCGATCCGCTGACGAGATTCTTATTGATGGACGGAACGTGTTGCACATTCTTCAGATGTACGGTCTTCCCCGAAGTAAACTTCAGATTTATCGTACCAACACCATGAACAGAAGCACGTGAGCCATTTCCCATCAGCACGGAGGAAGTCCTTGAGACCTGATAAGAAGAAAACATGGATATATTAGAACATACATGTGTATTAGCACCCGTGTCAATCCACCAATCAGGAGAATGACATACTGAAAGGATAGTAGGTAAAATACCATACCCGACGTCCTTCATCTCAGTATCGCTAATAACAACATTAGCGGTCTTGCCGCTGTTCCCATGTTGCCGCTTGTCAAAGCGATTAGGGAAGCTAGGAGCCCAATGATCAGGATCACCACAGATGTGGCAAGAGCCTTTCTTCTTATCATTCTTCCTCTTAAAGTTGGTGGAGTGAGTGGCCTTGTTCTTGCCATCAAACTTCCCTTTGCCATCAGACTTGTTCTTATTCTTGAACTTGTGGGATTGGAAGTTTTTCTTCTGTACCAAATTGGCACTAGAAGCTCCCTCAAAACCTCGAGCACGTGTGTCCTTTGCTCTCGCCTTCTCTTCCACATGAAGAGACCCAATGAGATCTGTAACGGAAAACTCTTGTCTCTTATGTTTTAGAGAAGTAGCAAAACTCCTCCACATGGGAGGAAGCTTGGCAATAATGCCTCCGGCCACAAACTTGTCCGGTAAGGTACACTTGAACGGCTCGAGTTCTTTGGCAAGTGATTGTATCTCATGAGCTTGCTCAACGATGGAGCGCTCATCAACCATCTTGTAGTCATAGAATTGCTCCATGACATACAACTCAGTGCCAGCGTCCGAGACCCCAAACTTGGCCTCGAGCGCATCCCACGCGTCTTTGCCATTATCAAATGACATATATGGGTCAACAATATTGTCCCCAAGAATACTGAACAGAGCCGCCATAGACATATTATCGGCTTTCTTAAAGGCCGCTTCCTGCTCAGCAGAAAGATCTCCTTCACGTTTGCCAAGAGTGACGCTATAGCAGTTTAGGTTTTTAAACCATAAAATTGCTCTCGCGCGCCATCTCTTATAGTGCATACCATCAAACGAAGGAGGCCTAGTAGCCGCGGCTACACCAGTGGAATTCAGTTGCCTACGATCAGGTTTTTGGATTGTTGAAAATGTAAGCAATAATCCATATGATTTAATCCGAAATAATAAACTGATAAAACTTGATCATACAGACAGTACCAAAACTAATCATGCAAATCAACAAAGTAGATGAATAGATTACATCTAAATAAGATAAACCTATCACATCTACACCGAACGCTAGAATAAGGAACTCTAGCAGAATCTGAAATAAAAAGTTCAGTATTATGTACGGTAGAGCAGCGGCAGCAGCAGCCGCGGCGGTAGCAATAGTAGTAGCTGCAGCGGTGATAGCAGCGTCGTTAGCCATATCGTCGATGTAGAGGTTGCCGATGTCCGGGAAGAAGTCCTCGTCGGGAAAGGAGTCGCTTGACGACGCCAGGAAGCTTGAGTCGCGCTTGAGCGCTCCCCAAAAACCTGATCGCCCCTCACCCGTACAGGTTCACAAGAGGCGGGGTTCCAGAGGCCTATTGTCCCGATCTGCGGTGCACGCCGCAAGCCGGGATGGGGAAGACGAAGGCCGCGGCGTAATAGACTGTAAGGAGACACGTGTGGTAAGCGATGCCGATTAGGGTAAGCGCGGAGACTTATATAGAGCAGGTCAGGGAGATCGTGGGACTCAACCCACGTCCGAGTCGGTAACAGCCCACGTCCCATAAAGATTAGAAACGGCTGACTCATTAACGCGTCCGTTAATTACTCGTAATTAATCCAAGATTAATTTTCCCAACTAGCAAAAATAAAGCTCGGGCGAGATTCCTCAAGAACCAGCTGCTGCTGCCGTGATGAGGCGAGCCGAGGCGGGCAACGTCGGAGGAGGAGTGCGCGAGAGCTGCTCTTCTTCTCACACCTTAGTGAGTGGTGGAACAGCCTAGTATATAAGGAGGTGTAACTCTCACTCAACAAGCAGTATGGGACTAAACTTTGACACCACTTGCACAACCATATGCTGCCAAAGAGATTTTCAGAATTTGTCTAATGGGCCAATAGCCCAAAACTCATCAAATTCCAACAGAAACATCCGTCGAGCAGCGAGCGACACAAGCTGTAGCAACCCTGGTCATCAAGAGCTGATTTGGGGCTCCCTAGCGCCTTTCCCTAGGGATCATGGTTAAGGGGAAACGGCTAGAGAGATACATGAAGTTCGTTTGGTTGCCAACAAAGAGAAATGCTGCATGAGTGCAAGAGCGCCGGTACCAATGTTTGGTTGGCTAAGTTCTTGCTTAACATCATAGAGAAAACACAAGACGTGGTGTTTGGTTGCCAGTGTAAAAAGTGATGGCGTAACCTCTTCCGTTGAGTGGTGAGGTTACCCAACACATACCAGTTTGAACTGACAAAGGAGTTAAACTAACACAGTTCATCATAAGGAGTGTTACTTGCGACCCTGATGCAGCACGAGCTAACCCAAAAAATGATGGCTCGTGATGCATCACAAGTTCAACATCGGAGGGGTTAGTATACCACCTCCCAGAATATTATAGTCCAGGCATAAGTTTTGATCAATTCCTAGCTAGTTGAATTGATAGTACTACAGGTCCAAAATATACATGACCTTGCAAGATCACGAACACCATCAGTGAGAACAACAATGGAGCAGCACTAACAAAAACGCTTGTGGAGCCAGGTCCTAAGCCAGACCCTCTGATCTGATGCACTCATCGTGGCATACCTGTACCGTATTATCCGCAAGGAAGTTGATTGCTTCCACTAGTAAGCCAGGTACCATCACACACTCGTTACTCACATGATTAACCTCGAAGATAGATGGTATTCATCCGCTTGTAGTTGGTAATGGGTTTGTTGATCAGGTCCTGGTGCTTAGGGTAACACTACGATTAAGAAGACAAGGAGTTACTCCCTCCGTTTCAAATTACTCTGCGCGCACGCTTTGAGAAGCTCCACCGTAGTGGTGTCCCTCTCGCACCATGTTGGAGTTTATAACTTATCTAGCTATAGATTAATACGCCGGGTAGCTAACAAATTTCACATATTAGGAAGTGCCTCTATGGTGAGCTCCTCAAAGATGTCCGAGGACGGGATCCTAAGACATCTTCAAGAAGCTCCGCCGTAGTGGTGTCCCTGCTCTCGCACACCATCTTGCAGTTTATAACTTCACAAGGATGCATCTTGCCTATTTATAGATTAAGCGGCACAACATAGTATCGACACTCACGACATAATATGGATACTCACCCCTGTCATAATGCCGCCACCCACCCAAATAGTGTCGGTACTCACTGGCATAGTGCTGCTCACTCGCAACATAGTGTCGACACTCGCCCGTGATATAGTGTTGTACGCCACATCCACGTTTAGTCCCAGTTGGTTCCTCCAACCGGGAATAAAGGTTCATCATATCTTTAGTCCCGGTTGTGTGCTTTAATTTTATTTTTTAGACCAGTAATAATTTTAGCATCATGATTCCGTTTGATGTACTTAATTATATAATGCAGATGAGCTGGCAATGGATGTATACTGACTGACTCTCTGGCGAGTTCATTAAAGGCGTGCATTCTTTTCTCCTTGTGACCGAGGCTAACAAACGGAATGGTTTTATGTGTTGTCCATGTGGTGTCTGTCGGAATCATAAGGAATACTCTTCTGTAAGAGTCCTTCATGGCCACCTATTTCGGTCAAGTTTTATGACCAGCTATAATTGTTGGACCAAGCATGGAGAAAGAGGGATTATGATGGAAGACAACAAAGAAGAAGAGAATGATAACCACTATCCTACTATGTACCCTGAATATGATGGTACTACAATGGAAGAGAATGATGAAGCAGAAGCTGAAGAACGGGTATTAGATGAGACCAATGATGATCTTGGTCGGGCTATTGCTGATGCAAAGGGAGAATGCAAAAGTGAAAGGGAGAGGTTGAAGTTTATGATAAGTTTCATGAAATTCCGCCCTTCGTAGTGAAGGATGACCCAAGCATCCCATTAAGTAAGGAAGATGCTCCACGGTTACGGACTACAAGAAAACCCCAACACTAGATGTGTGGATGTTGGTGATGTATAATATTAAACCTTTATTTATAGTGATCTGCTGATATATATGGATATGAACTGTCTCGATCTCAATAGGTAGTATTGCAACTTGCTGTGGCCAACACCAAAGACATTTATTAATATTAAAATGTAAAAATTAGTCATAATCATGTCTAGCCTTATTGTACATAGCTTCAGGGTCGTCTTCGGAATCATCATCGTCGTCGCTAGTAGCACGCGGCTGGATCCTCAGCCCTTCCCCGACTTGTGCACGAGGGAACAGGGAGGGGGCACCTACCACTCCGGCCTCGGATTCACGACTCGCTGGGGAGGGTGCTCCCGGATAACGATGCTGTTACGACCTCGACCTTCACTACCGCCACTATTCTTGTGGCTCTACGGCTGGTGAAAATGTGGGTACCGCAGGCGAGGATGATCTCCCATGGCGATGTAGCGCATCACACTGGCGATAGTCCGGTTCGCCCACCACAAGCAGCGGCTGACTTTGTTGTGGTTCACTGGTGGCGGGCTGTCACCCTCATACCTAGCGAGCTCCCTTTCCTGCCGGTTAGTGAAGAAGGCATTCCAGGTGCCGTAGTTGTCAGGATCCCAATAGGGATCCATCCACTGCTCCGACATGAGCTCGAGGTAGAAGTGGTTCGTGATGGCCGCATGTCAGGCGGAACCTTGAGGCACAGGAGGGACAGGAACCCCTCCATCGCTCAGCATCCAACCGGAGGGTAGCCGGTACCCCGGCGGTCTCCTTGAGGGTCAGAAAGGCCCAATAAGCGGTGTCCATTGTTGTGAGATAGGAAGGTGTTTATGTGTAGATGGCCATGTCGGCCAACCTAGATATAGAGGGAAATGGCAGAAAAACATGGCGGGAAGCGGGGGAAATGGCAGGAAAGCATGGCTTGACGGCTCTGAGAATGCGGCGGGAAATATTTTTAGTCTCGGTTAGTTGCTCCAACCGGGACTAAAGGCCCCGAAATATCTTTAGTCCTAGTTTTAGTATGAAATATTATATTTCTAATGGGTAGATTGTTTTCTTGAATATTTTGGTATATTATATGTATTTTTTTTGTTTTTAAATAATAAAATATGTTTTTTCCAAGATTTATACTAAATAGAATATGTTTTAAACAATAAATTATTTCATTTAAGTTGTATAATAGAGTATGATAATAGATTTAAATTATAGATCTTATTTTTCTATTTTTTTGATATATAATACATAATTTTCTAAAATTATACACCATTTTCATTTTGGCGCCAAAAAACCCTTTAGCCCTGGTTTGAGATACAAACCGGGACTAAAGAGATACAAACCGAACCGGGGCTAAAGGGTACCCTTTAGTCTCGGTTTGTATCTCAAACCAGTGCTAAGGGGGAGGGGTATAAATACCGCTCCTCCACCCCGGTTCTAGACACGAACCAGAGCACCCCTTTCCATCTTCCCCGATGAATCGCCCGCCGTGGAGGAGCTCGCTGCGCCGAGGAGGATCTCGCCGCCGCCCTCGCCCCAGTAGAAGCTCGCCGCCGCCCGCTCCCGTGGAGGAGCTCACCGCTATGCCCGTGCCTATGGAGGAGCTCGCCGCACCGCGCCGTCCGTCCCACCGCGCCATGCCCTCCGCCACCCCTATAGGTGAGCTCTTGATCTAATTAGTTTAGGTTAATTATAGGTTTAGTTTAGTTTGGGTAATTAGGTTTATTTTAGTTAGTGGTAGGTTTAGGGGTTAGTTAGTGTTAGGGCCATTACTTAGGACAAGTACTACGTTAGCTAGTTAGGGTTAGTGTTAGGGCAATTACTTAGTTAATTAGGTTTAGTTTAGTTAGTGTTAGGTTTAGGTTTAGGGTTAGTTTGTGTTAGGGAAATTATTTAGTGATTTAGGTTTTTTGACAATCAATACCATGATATATTTATAGTAGAAAATAATACATGGTAGAGATACATTGACGATGAGAAGACCTCGTCGTCAAATAAAGGGCCGAAGACCACTTATTGCGACCCGAGATCAGGTTTAGTTTAGTTAGGTTTGAGGGATTTATGTTAGTTAGTGACTGATACGTCCAAAATGTATCTACTTTCCCGAACACTTTTGCTATTGTTTCTCCTCTAAACTTGTGTGATTTGGATACAACTAACACGGACTGACGCTGTCTTCAGCAGAATTACCTTGGTGTCTAGCTTTTGTGTATAAAACCAACTATCAGGAAAAATCCCAGAAAATATGCCAAAAATCCTATTTCACCAGAAGACTCACGGAGCCAGAAGACGAGACGGAGGAGGGCCACGAGGGGCCCACACCACCTGGCCACGAGGGCCAGCCCAGGCCGCGCCTGGGGGTGGTGTGGCTGCCTCGGTCACCCCCTCGGCCTCCCTCTTCGCCTATAAGATGCCTCTTGACCTAAAACCCAAGGGGGGTTCGACGTTTTTTCAGATAGAGTTCTGCTACGCCGCCACCACCAGATTCCGCGATTCGGAACCAGAAACTCCATTCTAGCACCTTGCCAGGACGGGGAATTGGAGGAGATCATCACCGTCATCATCACCATCGCTTCTCCATCAACCATCCATGATTCCCCCATCCATGAGTGAGTAATCCCCCGCTGTAGGCTATGGGGATGGTAGGGATTGGATGAGATCGTTCATGTAATGGCATCAGATTGTTAGGGCATGGTGCCTAGTATCTATTATTAATGCTTTTTGACTTTGTTGAAACTTGTTATGCTTAATGCTTGTCACTAGGGCCCGAGTGCCATGATTTCAGATCTGAACATGTTATTGATTCATGATGATAGTATTTTTTGTGATCTTACCTGCAAGTTGTATACACATATTGTTGTCCGGAACCAAAGTCCCCGAAGTGACAATAATCAGGATGATCGGAGGGAATGGCTTTGATGTGAGGATCACATGTGTTCATGGAGTATTAATGCTTTGCTCCGGTGCTCTATTAAAAGGAGCACCTTAATTGCCAGTAGTTCCCTTGAGGCCCCACTGCAAACAGGCTGGCAGGACAAAAGATGTTGTGCAAGTTCTCATTACGAGCACGTATGACTATATATGGAACACATGCCTAGGATTATTTAGTACTTGGATGCTTTACTTTATTTATCTGCAAATGCCCTATGTCTTGATTGCTATATGAATTGTCTTGTCCATGCAACACCCGTCCATCCATCCCTATGCCTACCACGCTTTAATCCTACTGTTTACTGCAATTTTTACTACTGTCTTTACTTTTACTACTGCTATTGCTACTACAAAACTATTGCTACTGATAAACTGCTGTGAGCAAGATTGTTTCAGTGCAATGAATTGACAACTCAGTTGTTAAGGCTTATAAATATTCTTTGGCTCCCCTTGTGTCGAATCAATAAATTGGGTTTCATTTCCCTAAAAAATACTACGATACACCCCCTATACTTGTGGGTCATCAAAACTATTTTCTGGCGCCGTTGCCGGTGAGCATAGCTCTATTTATCAAGTTCACTTGGAATCACTATTGTTCGCAGCCATCCATTCATCATGGGTAAGTCTCGTGATGGAAAGGTTCCTATATTACCATCCCCTACAAGGAGAGGTACAGTTCTGAACACCTCTGTTGCTCTTGATTCACCATCTGTGATGAGTAAGCTCCTTACACCACCACATACATATGCTACAGATACTGCTACTACTGCTGAATCTAAAACTTCTTATACTTATGATGCTGCTTCTACTGTGCTTGATAAAAGTGGTTCATTAGGTCCTTTCCTAGATGCTATGATTGCTAGAACTATAGCTAGAAACACTGAAACATCTAATGAAGACACTACTACACCTGTCAGTTCACCTGAGACTATATAGAGCTATGATATTGAAGACGGATATATAGAAATGAATGATGAATTTATTAAAGAATGTCAAAATACTCAAGTAAAAGTGCTACTGAGAGTCTCCTTGAGAGGCGTACTATAAAACCCAAATTATCTCCTAATGATAAGTTTTCTACATCTCCCATAAACATTAAAGATAAAGATTATGATTTCTCTCTTGATTTATCTTACATAACTATTGTTGAGAAAGAACCTTTTTGTGGGACTAAGAATGAAAGTGTTGTAGCACATATGACTGAGCTTTCTACCATGAGTGGCATGTTTTCTGCTGATATTAAGATGCACACCTACTTTGTTGCTAAAATTTTCCGTTTTTCACTGAAAGGAGAAGCTAAGGCTTGGTTTAATAATTTACCTCCTGGATCTATTGATAACCCTGATTGCTTGATTAGTACCTTCCTTCAGAAATATTTCCCTCCTAGTGGTAGACATGCTATTTTGCAGGAACTTTTTGAAGGAAATATGCCCTGAGAGGCAATGATAAAGTTGTTATTATGTATTCCTTGTATATGATAGATGTTTATTTTGCATGCTATAATTGTATTGATAGGAAACGTCAATACATGTGTGTTTAATAAACAAATAAAAGATTCCTAGTTATGCCTCTCTTATAGACTAGCTCCTTGATTAACAAGATGATCAAAGTTTCCTGATCATGGACATTGGATGTTGTTAATAATGAGGTCACAACATTTGTGAAATTATGTGATGAACATTCATTCGAAGTATAGCATTATGATCAAAGTCATTATGTTTATATTGCTATAACATCATACGGAGTAATCTTTATCCTTAGACCATGAGATCATGTTAATTGCTGACATCAGAAGAGTAACTTGATAACATCAAACGTCACACCGTAAAAGGGTGACTATAAAGGTGGGTTCAGATACTCCGAAGATGTCATGTTGAGGCTCATGGATCAAGAGTGGAATTTGTCAATCCTGATGACGGATATATATACTCTGGGCCCTCTCGGTGATATCACATTAAGATAGCTTGCAAGCAAGTGATGTGATCACTAGAATGTTATATCACGGGAATGAGAAAAGAGTGCATGTTGGTAACAAGACCAGACTAGGTATTTGGATACCGATGAATGAATCTCAGACATGTAATATATCATGAGACAAAGGGATTAAATTACTAGCGTTAAAGGTTCTCACGATCATAGAAGTCATCGTTGAATGTGCAGGAGTCAGTATGGATCTCCAGGTCCCGCTTCTGATTATTGATTTGAGAGGAGTCTCAATATGTCTGCATTATTCACAAACCATAGGGTGACACACTTAAGGGTTTCCAAACACCATTTTGGAGCACATATGTTTCATACGAAAGGATTGCAAAGAGCTGTAATTATTTCGATGGAAACCAGAATTGTTTCGGGTGAAATTGCAGAAACTGGTTCTGCATGTGATATTGAAATGTTACAAGGGGTTTTATGTGAATGTTTATTAATTAAAGTAATTAAAAAAAATTCTGAATAAAATAAATAAAAGAGTTTTATTAAATGAGAGTTGCATTAAATTTGGTGAAAATTTGATGCATGTGAGTGGAACTTTGGGTGGAGGCTAAATTGATGTGAGTGGAGCTTCCACCTCATGAATGAGGAAGAGGTGAGGCACCCCCCATGGGCACGTCCATGGGAGGGGAGGAGCCCCCCTCCTCCTATAAAATGCCACCCTCTCCTCCCTCACAAAGCAAACCTCCTCGTGAAGGATCTCTCTCACCCTCTAGATATATTCCCTCATGGTATCAGATTAGCGAGATACATGTTCCCGGTGGCATTGCGTCTGGAAGGAGTTGCTGCTTCCGCTGATTCGCTGGAGCGAGGAGGTGGAGGATGTTCGGTGGCCTGAACGTGTGTGCGAGGACGGATGTGCTGCTGATTTGCGGCGCTAGGACTTCCACACGATCTTGAGATCGGCAAGCGTACGACTACATCATCCACGAGTTCCAACTCGTTAACAAAACTCTGTTGTCTTTGAGGGTAAGTTCTCTATGGATGTATATCCACCCGTTGCTTGTATCTAGTAGATAGATCTTGGCGTATAGTTCTCATCGTAGGATTTTTTTTGTTTTCTATGCTGCGAACCCAACAGTGGTATCAGAGCCTGATCTATGCGTAGGTGCTTTGCACGGGTAGTACGCATATGTTTATATGTGGGCGATGATGATCATGTTATTGCTTCTTTCATGTATTTTGGATATTGGTGGCATAGTGGGATGAAGCGGCCCGGACCAACCTTACATGTCATCGCACATGAGACCGGTTCCACGACTGACATGCAACTAGTTTTGCATAAGTGGCTGGCGGGTGTCTGTCTCTCCTACTATAGTTAATATCTGATTTACGACGAGTTGCTAATAACTTGGTTATCCTCGTTGTGGTTCCATGTTCATAGGTAAGACCGGTTCTATCTCCGAAATCCCTAAGCCACGTAAAACTTGCAATGGATAAATTAGAGGCGTCTAGTTTAGATCGTTGCTGGGCTAGTGTCTTGATATGGTAATGTTGTAAGTAAATGTATGGTAGATACTCTTACAACACACTTAACGTGTAAGTTCCATAGACCTTGGCCTTACACACAAAGGAATGATAAAGATCATACCACGATGCATATGATAGAGATAAAATGCATGGACCATATCATCCCACTTTACACATTAGATGTTCGCATCTTATATTGCTAGTTTGGCGCTTTTAGTGGCATTGTAAGATGATCCTTCATTTAAATATCAAGATAAAATGTGTTCTTCCTTAAGTATGCACCATTCTATGGATCGTGTTTCGAGACATCACGTGATGATCGGGTGTACTCGACTATATGCTTTCATACAATAGGTGTAAGACAGTTTTACACACGCGAATACTAAGGTTCTTACTTGGCGAGCATAGCATGTACAGACATGGCTTCAGAACAAGGACCGAAAGGTTATGCATGAGTCATATAGTTGATATGATGCCCATATAGATGCTCGCCTTTGAAGCTACACCGACTCACGTGATGATCGGACTTGGTGTAGTGGATTTGGTTCATGTAATCACCAAAAGGACACAGGGATGTCGTTTTTGAGTGGGAGTTCAATTGTAATTTGGATTAGTTGAACTCAATCTATCATAAACTTAGTCTAAATAAACTTTACAAATTCTGTTGTAGATGGCACCACCTGCTTTTAATTTCAATGTGTTCATGGAGAAAGAGAAACTTGCAGCGAATGGTAGCAACTTCACCAACTGGGCTATGAATTTGAGGATTCTCCTCACTATTGCACAAAAGCAATATGTGCTAGAGGCGCCGCTAGGCCCCCCACCAGCTCCTGATGCCCCTGACGAGGAAAAGAATGTCTATATAACTCGTCAGGAGGACCACAACTTAGTTTATTGCGGCATACTATATGGGCTAGAGCCAGAACTTTGAAAGCATTTCGAAAATGGAAATGCTTTTGATAACATGGGAGAATTGAAAATGATTTTCGATACCCATGCTGCCGTAGAGAGTTATAATGCTTCTGAAAAGTCTTTAGCTACATGATGGAGGAGAACAGCTCCGTTAGTGAGCATGTAGTCAAAATGTCTAGGTACGCCGATAAGCTTGTGTCCTTGGGAATAATGATTCCCATTGACCTAGGCATACATCGTGTTCTCCAATCTCTGCCACCTAGCTACAAGAGCTTCGTGATGAACTATAACATGTAGGGCATGAAGAAGTCTCTTCCCGAGCTTCTGTCAATGCTTAACACTGTAGAAGTGGAGATTAGGAAAGAACATCAAGTGTTGATAATCAATAAGACCACCGGTTTCAAGAAAGACAAGAAAGGCAAGCAGAAGGGAAAGAAGGGAAGCAAATCTGTTGCCACACCTAAGAAGAAATCCCGAGCTGGCCCTAAGTCTGATACCGAGTGCTACTATTGCAAGGATCGCCATTGAAGCGAATCGCCCCAAGTATTTGGCGGACAAGAAGGCCGGCAAGGTAAACAAAGGTATATGTGATATACATGTTTTTGATGTGTACTTGACTAGTACTTGTAGTAGCACCTGGGTATTTGATATGGGATCGGTTGCTAATATATGTAACTCGATTCAGGGGATGCGGAACAAGCGACATCTAGCAAGGGATGAGGTCACGATGCGGGTCGGCAATGGATCAAGAGTTGATGTGACCGCCGTCGGAATGATGCCTCTCCATATGCCGTCAGGATTAGTGATAAATCTAAATAATTGTTATTTGGTGCCTGCACTGAGCATGAACATTATATACGGATCGTGTTTGATGCAAAGTGGTTATTCCTTTAAATCTAAAAACAATGGTTGTTCGATTTATATGAATGATATCTTTTATGGTCATGCACCTGTGATGAATGGTTTATTTTTGTTGGATCTCGATATTAGTATTACGCATATTCATAATGTTGATGCTAAAAGGATTAAACTTGATAATGATATATCTGCATATATGTGGCACTGCCGTCTAGGTCATATTGGCGTTAAACACATGAAGAAACTCCATTCAGATGGACTTTTGGAATCACTTGATTTTGAATCATTTGATACATGTGAGCCATGCCTTATGGGCAAGATGACTAGAACGCCGTTTTCCGGTTCAATGGAACAGGCGACAAATTTATTGGAAATCATACATACTGATGTGTGTGGACCAATGAGTGTGTCGTCGCGAGGTGGATATCATTATTTTGTTACTTTCATGGATGATTTGAGTAGATATGGGTATATCTATTTGATGAAACGTAAGTCTGAAACCTTTGAAAAGTTCAAGAAATTTCAGAATGAAGTGGAAAATCATCATAACAAAAAGATCAAATTTCTGCGGTCCGACCGTGGAGGAGAGTATCTTAGTTACGAGTTTAGCACACATATGAAAGACTGTGGAATAGTTTCACAACTCACGCCTGCCGGAACACCACAACATAATGGTGTGTCAGAACGTCGTAATCGTACTTTATTGGATATGGTTCGATCTATGATGTCTCCGATCGACTTGCACCGCTATTTTGGGGTTATGCACTGGAAACCGCTGCATTCACTTTAAATCGGGCACCATCTAAATCCGTTGAAACGATATCGTATGAATTATGGTTTGGAAACAAACCTAAGTTGTCATTTCTTAAAGTTTGGGGATGTGATGTTTATGTGAATAAACTTCAGCTGGATAAACTCGAACCCAAAGCGGAAAAATGCGTCTTCATAGGATACCCTAAAGAAACGATTGGGCATACCTTCTATCACAGATCCGAGGGCAAGGTTTTTGTTGCCAAGAATGGATCCTTTCCTGAGAAGGAGTTTCTCGCGAAAGGTGTGAGTAGTCGGAAGGTAGAACTCAAAGAGGTTATTGAACCTCCTTTTCATGAAATGGCGAGTAGCGCAGTACCGGAAATTGTTTCGGAGTTAACTTCACCTGATGAAGAGAGAGCTAATGATAATGATCATGAAACTCCAAAAGAGGACACTACTGAACCTCGCAGGTCAAGTAGGACACGTGCAGCTCCTGAACTGTACGACAATCCTGTTATGAATTTCATGATTGATGAAATAGATGACCCTGCGACGTAAGAAGAAGCGATGATGAGCCCGGATTCCAACAAATGGCTAGAAGCCATGAAATCCGAGATGGAATCCATGTACGAAAACCAGGTTTGGACCTTGGTGGACTTACCTCACGATCGAAAGGCCGTTGAGAATAAATGGATTTTCAAAAGAAAAACTGATGCTGATGGTAATGTGACCATCTATAAAGCTCGACTTGTCGCAAAGGGGTTTCGACAAATTCAAGGAGTTGACTATGATGAGACATTCTCTCCCGTGGCGATGCTAAAGTCGGTTAGGATTATGTTAGCAATTGCTGCATATTTTGATTATGAAATATGGCAGATGGATGTCAAAACCGCGTTCCTCAATGGTAATATTGAAGAAGAGTTGTATATGATACAACTTAAAGGTTTTGTCAATCCTAAGGATGCTGATAAGGTATGCAAGCTTTAGCGATCCATCTATGGACTGAAACAAGCATCCCGGAGTTGGAATCTCCGCTTTGATGAGGTGATCAAAGAGTTTGGATTTGTCCAAACTTATGGAGAGGCTTGTATTTACAAGAAAGTGAGTGTGAGCAATGTGGAATTTCTGATATTATATGTGGATGACATATTATTGATTGGAAATGATATAGATCTTTTAAACAGTGTTAAAAGTTAACTAAACAACAAATTTTCGATGAAGGACCTTGGTGCAGCTTCATATATATTAGGCATTAAAATCTATAGAGATAGATCAAGGCGCCTAATTGGGCTATCGCAAAGTACATACTTGATAAGATATTAAAGAAGTTTAATATGGATGGAAGTAAGAAGGGGTTCTTACCTATGTTGCAAGGCAAGACATTGAGTAAGACTCAAAATCCGGCTATGGCAGAAGAAAGAGAGATAATGGATAAGATCCCCTATGCCTCAGTCATAGGCTCTATAATGTACGCCATGCTATGTACAAGACCGGATGTGGCACATGCTATTAGTTTGACTAGTAGGTACCAATCTGATCCAGGTTCTGAACACTGGATAGCGGTCAAGAATATCCTTAAGTACTTAAGAAGAACTAAGCATATGTTTCTTGTGTACGGAGGTGAAGAAGAGCTAGTCGCTAAGTGTTATGTTGATGCTAGTTTTGACACCGATCCAGATGACTCTAAGTCTCAATCCGGATATGTATTTCTCTTGAACGGAGCAGCAGTTAGTTGGAGGAGTTCCAAACAACCTGTGGTGGCTAGATCAATGATGAAGGCGGAATATGTTGCTGCTTCAGAAGCGGCACAGGAAGCGGTTTGGATGAAGGAGTTCATAACGGAACTAGGTGTGGTTCCTAGTGCATTGGACCCAATGGTGATCTATTGTGACAACAATGGAGCCATAGCCAACGCCAAGGAACCAAGGTCTCACAAGAATTCCAAGCATATTAAGCACCGGTTTCACTCCACCCGCGAGCATGTCAAGGATGGAGATATAAAGATTTGTAAAGTACACACGGACCTAAATGTAGCAGATCCATTGACTAAAGTTCTCCCTAGGGAAAAACATGATCAACACCAGAACTCCATGGGTGTTAGATTTATCACTATCTGAACTAGATTATTATCTCTAGTGCAAGTGGGAGACTGAAGGAAATATGCCCTGAGAGGCAATAATAAAGTTGTTATTATGTATTCCTTATATATGATAGATGTTTATTTATCATGCTATAATTGTATTGATAGGAAACGTCAATACATGTGTGTTTAATAAACAAATAAAAGGTTCCTAGTTATGCCTCTCTTATAGACTAGCTCGTTGATTAACAAGATGATCAAAGTTTCCTGATCATGGACATTGGATGTTGTTAATAACAAGGTTACAACATTTGTGAAATGATGTGATGAACATTCATCCGAAGTATAGCATTACGATCAAAGTCATTATGTTTATATTGCTATAACATCATACGAAGTAATCTTTATCCTTAGACCATGAGATCATGTTAATTGCTGACATCAGAAGAGTAACTTGATAACATCAAACGTCACACCGTAAAAGGGTGACTATAAAGGTGGGTTCAGATACTCCGAAGATGTCATGTTGGGCTCATGGATCAAGAGTGGAATTTGTCAATCCTGATGATGGATAGATATACTCTGGGCCCTCTCGGTGATATCACATTAAGATAGCTTGTAAGCAAGTGATGTGATCACTAGAATGTTATATCACGGGAACGAGAAAAGAGTGCATGTCGGTAACAAGATCAAACTAGGTATTTGGATACCGATGATCGAATCTCGGACATGTAATATATCATGAGACAAAGGGATTAAATTACTAGCGTTAAAGGTTCTCACGATCACAGAAGTCATTTTTGAATGTGCAGGAGTCAGTATGGATCTCTAGGTCCTGCTTCTGATTATTGATTTGAGAGGAGTCTCAATCATGTCTGCATTATTCACGAACCATAGGGTGACACACTTAAGGGTTGCCAAACACAATTTTGGAGCACATATGTTTTAGACGAAAGAATTGCAAAGAGCTGGAATTATTTCGATGGAAACCGGAATTGTTTCGGGTGAAATTGCAGAAACTGGTTCTGCATGTGATATTGAAATGTTACAAGGGGTTTTATGTGAATGTTTGTTAATTAAAGTAATTAACAAAATTCTGAATAAAATAAATAAAAGAGTTTTATTAAATGAGAGTTGCATTAAATTTGGTGGAAATTTAATGCATGTGAGTGGAACTTTGGGTGGAGGCTAAATTGATGTGAGTGGAGCTTCCACCTCATGAATGAGGAAGAGGTGGGGGAACCCCCCATGGGTGCTGGCCATGGGAGGGGAGGAGCCCCCTCCTCCTATAAAAGGCCCCCTCTCCTCCCTCACAAAGGACACCTCCTCGTGAAGGATCTCTCTCCCCCTCTAGATATATTCCCCCATGGTCTCGGATTAGCGAGGTACATGTTCCCGGTGGCATTGCGTCTGGAAGGAGTTGCTGCTTCCACTGATTCGCTGGAGCGAGGAGGTGGAGGTTGTTCGGTGGCCTGAACGTGTGTGCGAGGACGGATGCGCTGCTAATTTGCGGCGCTAGGACTTCCATACGATCTTGAGATCGACAAGCGGACCACTACATCATCCACGAGTTCCAATTCATTAACAAAACTCTGTTGTCTTCGAGGGTAAGTTCTCTATGGATGTATATCCACCCGTTGCTTGTATCTAGTAGATAGATCTTGGCGTATAGTTCTCTTCATAGGATTTTTTTTTGTTTTCTATGCTGTGAACCCAACACTTTTTGATTTTAAACAGGGAGAAAAAGAGATATTGCCTGAATCATGGGCAAGGTTTTGTGCTTTGATTAATGCACATGTTGGATGTCCATTACCTAAAATTGAGCACCTTGATATATATTATAATGGACTAATTGAAGAATCTAGGACATACCTAGATAGTTGTGCTAATTGTGTTTTCAGGAATAGAACTCCCAAGGAAGCTGAGGAATTAATGGCTAAAATAAGCAAGAATTATGATGAATGGACTTCATCTGAGCCAACTACACCTGAGAAAACTACACCTGAGTTAACTGTGCCTGAGCCAACACCAACACCAAAGAAGAAAGGAGTGATTGAACTAAATGATGAAGTGATGAAGGAAGCTAAGAAATGTCTTAAGGAGAAGGGTATTAAATCTGAAGATGTGAAGAATTTACCTCCTATATAAGAATTATGTAAGCCAATATCCCACTCATCCACTATTGAGGTACACTCTCTCCAACATTTTGATGAAGGTGATATTCCTTATTCTAAACCTCTTGATCAATGCTTGGAAGAATTTGATATTTTTATTGTTAAGCAAGATAATTTTAATAAAAGAGTGCATAATCATTTAATGGAAAACTCTAGAGCTATTATTGAGTTGAAAGATATTGTGGAAAGAACCTCTATTGATGTTAAAATGCTTGTTAAACATTTCCAAATGGTTCAAACTCAAATTGATCAGCTTATTAATACATTGCAAATGTATCTATAATTTTTGATGCTCCATGCTTGGTTTTATCTACTTTCTTGTGTTTTGTCCACACTTTGGAGTACTTTTCATATGATTCCTTGGACTAACCTATTAACAAGAGCCATAGTGCCAGCTGGCTGTTTTCTGCTGTTTTTGGTTCCAGGAAAGTCAGAAAATGAATATTCTCGGAATTGGACGGGACAAAAGCCAAAGTGTCTATTTTTCGGGAAGACTTCTGATGCCAGAATACGAGACGGAGAAGGGCTGGGGGCCAGCCACACCACCTGGCTGCGCGGCTAGGCCTGGCCCATGCTAGGGGTGGTCTGGCCGACCCCAACACCCCCTCGGCCTCTCCTTCCGCCTATATACTGCCCTCGGGACCAAAACCCTAAGTACCCGATCAAAAATCCATGAAAGAGTCTGTAGCCGCCATCATCTCCATCCCTAGATCGGGAGGGATCCAAGCTCCGCACCCCTACCGGAGAGGGGAATTCACCCTGGAGGCATTCTTCATCATCATGCAAGCCTCCGGTGTGATGCGTGAGTAGTTCATCTCTGGACTACGGGTCCATGTAGTAGCTAGATGGCTGGTTCTCCTCCTTTGTGCTTTCATGTTTAGATCTTGTGAGCTCCGTTCATGATCAAGATCATCTATTTGTAATTCTGCATGTTGTGTTTGCGGGGATCCGATGGATATTGAGATGCTATTTCAGATTGATTATTGATTCTATCATGTCTTTGTTATTTGTGATCTTGCATGCTTTCCGTTGTTAGTAGCTATCTTGGCCAAGTAGATGCTAGCAACTCCAAGAGCTAGTATTTATGCTCGATAGTGGGTTCATGCCTCTGGTAATCTGGGGAAGTGACAGAAATCTCTAAGGTACTAGATGTGCTATTGCTACTAGGGAGAAAACAACAATCCTTTGTTCATAGAACAATCGTATTGTTTACATTACATAATTAAGTAGCAATAATCTGTTGCTTGCAACTTAATACTGGAGGGGATTCGGATGATAACCTGAAGGTTGATTATTAGTCATAGATGCAGTTGGATGGCGGTCTATGTATAATGTTGTAATGCCCAATCAAGTTCCAAAGGAGTCAAGATGATTAGTATATGCATGTATTGCTTTCTCGATGTTTGTCAATTGCCCCGCTGTAATTTGTTCACCCAACATGTTATCTATCTTAAGGAGAGCCACCTCTAGTGAACTATGAATCCCGGTCCTTTATTTTACATTGAATCTACAAACTGTTTACTACTTTGTGTTTACTTTCTGTGGCATCCCGCTAAATCCACTACTAGAAAATCGTTGTGTTTTTGTGCATTGCATCATCATGACCGCATGCTCATGTCATCATGCCACATTGCATTTGAGCATCGTCATCATCATGCATGGTTTGTTTAAAAACTATTTTCGAAAAACCTATTTGTTTTTATAAATAAGCCCCATCTTTATTTCAAATTAAAACCCGAGTCTCCGGAATATTTTGTTTCATCTACAAACGATTTCAAAAGCCCTGTTTTAAACAGATAAAATATTTATATTATTTTTAGGGGGCAGCCGAACCAGGCCTGAACCGGCCCAGCCGGCCATCCCCAAGAAATAAACCCTACCTACCCCTGACCCAGCTAAACCCTAGTCTGTCCTAACCCTAGACCCACCACACGGCGCACACACCCGGATCCACCACACCGACCCGACCTACACGCACGCTACACTGCGCAGTGTGCAACACACCCCACGGTGCACCGCAAGAAGGTCCAGGGACGTAGCACGCTCACACACACACTACCACCTGATGCCGTTAGCCGGCCCCACCTCCTGGTCCCACACGCACCCCCACACCGACCGTTTCTCCCGCCCTCACCTGCCTTGTCCCCAATCGCGCTAGCCCGCTCCAACCTGGGCGCATCCCCTGGCCACCTGCCGCTCCACCTGACCCATCCATCCAACACCCATGCCACTCCTGACAACCGCACGCACCCACGCGTCACACGCTCCTCCCACACGACCACGTCTCCCCCGACATGCTTCCTTCCCCACGGGCCCACCTCCCACCTGCCATGTTCTCCTCCACCATCCTCCCGATGTGAGCCACCATCGACTTCCCCCGTCGCCAGTTGAGCCGCTCCTCCCCTAGATTCGCTCCCCGGTGAGCCGCACGCATCCCCGCGGCTCCTCACGCCAGCACCCGCCACCCCTCTCCTCCTCGAGCAGAGCCCGTGACCAACCGCATCCGCTAGGGCCGTCTAACCGCTGCCGCGGTGCCCTCTGCTTCCACCGGCCTCCCTGCAAGGAACCGCTACCGCGGCCCCTCCAACCTCCGCGTGGACCTCGCCCTCTCCTCGGAGCCCGCTGTCGCCAAGCTCTCGTCCCAGGACCCTCGTCCCTCCGCTCCGTCGCCCTCGAGTTCCTCCGCTCCGTCGCCCTCGAGTTCCTCCTCGCCGGCCCTCATCCTTGTCCCGGGACTCCCCGCAACATGGGCACCGTCAACCGCCGCGTCGACCTCCTCTCCTGCCGTCTCTGTTGACCGTGCATCCTCACTGTCAAGGACTCCGGCCGGGCCCCTTCCCACCGCCATGTTCCGCAACGTCGGCCTTGCCCTCGTCGCCGTGCTTCGCCGTTGCCAGCGAGTCCATCGACCTCATCACCGATGCCCCCGAGCTTCTTCCCGGCGCCTTTACCTACTGCGGTGCCCCGGACCCTCTTGTTCGCGGACGAGCAGGCCCCTGACCCTGGGTTCCTCCGCGACCTCGCCGGTGCCTCCTCGCCAGCAGCCACTACCATTGGTCGCTGCCATTCATGCGCACCAGCAGGCATACCCGGCCTCCTCCCTGCAACTCCTACTGCCTCTAGACGTCAAGCATGCGGGTTCTATAATCTCATGAGAGATGTAATATAGAAGTGGCCAGATCCTGTCGTGTAGATTGATTGTGCTCCCAGACCAGTTTGGCTCCAGTTCGAGTTGCTGTACCAATAGGTGCTCCAAGCGCCGTGTCGCCGAGTCAAGACTCTCAAGATCTTCGCAATTGGTGTCGCGTCTGTGTACCTGGACCCATCAAGATCTTCGGAATGACAAGATCGACATCTGTCCGGACAACCTGAGGAACCATGTCGAGGTCTACCTCACGGATCCGAAGCCCGATCCCGAAGACCGAACCTCGAACCCCAAGATCTTCGACCCGAGAAGTGCGACCCCCACCTAACCCATCCCTATTTTCTAATAGACCATATATCTTGTTGCACTTAAATGTTACATGCTTGCAGACATCTTTTGTGGGTTGGGGGTACTTTTTTGATTCACCTCATAATTAAATATGGACACTATATGAGAGCTATTCTAGTCTTATATCGGCTCCATTTAAATTTGTGTAGCGAACCAATGCCATAATTTGCCTTGTTAAGCCAACATTTAAATTGCGGGGTACCTAAATAACTTGAACCATATAATTAATTGTCGAGACCCCGGTTCCGCTTAATATTGCCTAATTGCATCGCATCTTTGCCATGTCATGCACCATACCTGCATCATGCCCGATCTTCTGCCGTAATATTCAATAGTGCATCCGATGTTTCTTTTAGTGCTTTGCTTCTTCGCAGATTAGGCCGATGAGTTGATGCGAGTATCGACAAGTTCTCCGAATATGAACCTTCGGCAGTGTTTCCTAGGCAAGCATCTCTCCCCCTTCTACCTATTTTGCATTTATAGTCTTTATTTCCTCCTGTTGATCTATTGCTATCCGTGTCGCGATGCTTTAGTTTCCGTACACCAGTTATATCCCGTGCAGCCTCTATATTGCCTTGGACACCTCCTATTGCCTGTTGCTTGATAGATAGCTGGCCTTGCGAGTCGTAGTTGCTTGCTCAGGTGCGATCTCGTGTTGTCAAGTACCACAGTTGTTGGAATGCTGGCAGATGTTTATGGTGGAGTTGATCATGTCTTTAATTACAACTATTAAATTGCTGAGAATAGATATAACTAATGCAGAGGCACCGGTGGGCAATAGATGTTATTTGCTTCTTTCACGCTCACTTGTGTCCCGTAGGACCCCGAGTACTTGATACCTGTTCCTTGACTATCACACTATCCACATCCGGGAGAGTCTATGAACCCCCCTTAGCCAGAGCTTGATTCATTTCTTATTTCTTGGGGCCACAAACTAGTTTGGGGCTTTATTACTATCCTGTACTTATGCCATGCTTTATTGCTTTATTTACAATTGTGCGTGGAGCACCTGTACTGTTTTGGATCGTGACACGTTTTCGCTGTATCGACAAGCCTAGTCACACTTTCGGGTTCCCAGTCGTTTACCGCCGTCCACACAAACCCTGGGTCCGTCTCGGAGCTGGCCAACTTCGTCGCGGGTAGCTTAGTGGGGTGGCTCCCTGAAATATTTTATGAATCCTGTGATTGCTTTGTCGTGAAAGCCTCGTTGGGTTTTGAGTTGGTCTTTCCGAGGTTGATCGTGTGTGTGTTGCTATATTTGCACCCTTGCAGGGTAAATCTTTCTGAAAGCCGTGTCCGCGGTTATGGACGACTTGGAGCACAGTATCTCGATCATAGACAAGCATAACTAAAGTAGTGCTATAAATTTGACTTAATATGTGACTAGTAATCAGCTTCACTACAATGGAATGGATAATAAAAGTGCCAACAACTGGTGAATCTGGGGTGTATCGTGTCATGTTATACCTGCCTAGTAAGTATCGCAACTCCAATGGAATGAAATAAAAGTGCCAACAACTGCTGGTTTGGGATGACACATGCTAATTGTATCTGACTAGTAAGTACCGCAACCACAACTGAATGGTTAATTAAAAACTGCCCACTACTTATGCTATCAGGATGACTCATGCTATCTATATCTGATTAGTAAGAGCTTCAACTATAATGGAATGAATAAAACTGTCAACTGTGTGAGTTCCTCGGTTTTGACTTCCTCGTTTGGTATCGAGGGGGATATGCCAGGATGGGTATGTTTGGTGTTAGTATCAGGTTGGATCCGAATAGGTCTTTCTTATCCCTCTCGAATAGCCGCCAGTTTTACTGAGTCTCTATAGGTTGTTTAGTGCATGCTTCGCTGCCGCTTTAGTCCACCATACCTACGTAGGCGAGAGCCGCCGAATTCTAGCCTCGCCGTGTCGCCTCGATCTTGGCGCCTCTTTTTCCTTTGCCCTTTGTCAGCACCCCTTTTGTTTTAGTAGGTTTGAGATCGACGTTGTTAGCAGGGTTACCCTTCCGTCTTGGCCTGGGCAGGGTTATGGACGCCATTGTTATTCTACAAGGCTCTTAGCCCCATTTGCATCTTTTCCGTAGTCGGACGCTCTATCGTTTTCAAGGTGATTTGGATCTTTGTATAGTATATCTGTATTCTTGACTCATGAAGTCATTGTTGTATATATATGTTCTGTGGGTTCCATCGTGGACTAATGTGTAATGGTATTACTTCGTTCTCCACCCGCACGCAAGTGCCTGGTGGGCGTCCTTGAATCGTTTCTATGCGGGTTTGGCGGGAAGCGCTAAAACTTGCATAGGACCGATTCGAGGGTGTTATGCTTTCTACAAACTATTACTTCCTTCCATTCGATACGTTTAATCCTTTGTTTTCAGCAAAACCGGTGAGATTGACAACCTCATCGCAAGTTGGGGGCAAAGTTCTGTGGTTGTGTTGTGCAGGTCTCCACGTTGCTACTAGCACCGGTAGTGCGCCCTGCCAAGGCTCAGCTAGCAACACCTTTGGGGTGTTTCCTTGCTCCTACCGGTTTGATTAATCCTTGGTTTCATAACTGAGGGAAACTTACTGTTGTGCTCATCATACCTTCCTCTTGGGGTTCCCCAACGAGCTCCACATCAACACCGAGCCATCACTTATCAAAGGACAAAAAGATTTGATAGTTAATGCTTCTAAGGAAAAACAAGCTTATGAAATTAGAACTAGAAGTGGTGCTGCCACCCAGGATCCTCTATATCCCGAGGGGCATCCTAAAAGAACTGAGCAGGACTCTCAACAAATTGGAAATAGTGGTACTTCTCCTAAGAAAAGGAAAAAGAAACATAAAACTATTGTAGAGTCTTTTGAACCTGCTAAAGATCCTAATAGTATATCTGTCTCTGATGCTGAAACTGAAAGTGGTAATGAGGAAAATGATGCTCCTGATAAAGAAAAAGTTGAAGAAGAACCTGAAAGACACACTAAGAATACTAAATATACTAAGGAAGATTTTGTTGCTAAGAAACATGGTAGTGAAAGAGAGCCCTGGGTCCAAAAAACTATGCCTTTCCCTGATAAGAAACACAAATCAAAGGAAGACGAACACTATAATAAGTTTTGCGAGTGGATGAAACCTTTATTTTTGCAAATTCCTTTAACTAATGCTATTAAATTACCTCCTTATTCAAAGTATATGAAAGACATTGTCTCTAATAAAAGGAAGATCCCTAATGAGGAAATTTCTACTTTGCTTGCTAATTATTACTTTAATGGTAAGGTTCCTAAGAAACTTGGAGATCTAGGGCTTCCAACTATTCCTTGTTCTATTGATAATATCTATGTTAGAACTGCTTTGTGTGATTTAGGAGCAGGAGTTAGCGTTATGCCCTTTTCTCTCTACAAGAGACTTCAATTGGAAAAATTAATACCAACTGATATATCTTTGCAAATGGCTGATAAATCCACTACTATTCCTGCTGGTATATGTGTGGATGTTCCTGTTCAAGTGGCTCATAATTGCTTGATATTAACTGACTTTGTTGTGCTTGAAATGCCTGAAGATGATAATATGTCTATTATTCTTGGGAGACCTTTTCTTAATACTGCAGGAGCTGTTATTAATTGTAATCAAGGAAAGGTGACTTTTAATGTTAATGACAAGGAGCATACTATCTATTTCCCCAAGAATATTGATAGGACTTATGGCTTAAATTCAATTGAACATGTTGAGGGCATCCAAGTTGGAGAAATATATTGTCCCATACCACGAGAAAAATATGAAACTATTATGATTGGGACCATTGCTATCAAGGTTGAGGTAACATAATCATTTAGTGGAATACAAAGTTTTGTTTCATATAAAATTGTTTTGTTAACAAGACCTGATCAACCTTGTTAATAAAGGGATTTTAATGAACAAAACAATGTTTTCACCATGATTATCTTTGCTTACTTTTATTTTATCCATTTTAGTTTTTGCTTTCAGTTAGTTTACTTTTCTATTGCTAGTTGCTTGCATATTAGAGTGTCTTAGAAATTTTGAAGTTTTAGTTTTGTTTTGTTATTGCATCATTCTAGAATTATCTTTCTGCTGGAAAATTATTCATCAATATCTAAAAATTGCTAAAAATAAAGTGTCTCAAAAAATTCCAGAAAATTCATATTAATTTTTTACGTGAAAAAGGGGTAGAGAAGTGCCTGGAGAGTACCAGGGGCCCCACCAGGCAGGCCCACCACCTAGTGGCGTGGCCACACCAGGGGCGCGCCTGGCCATGGTGTGGGCCACCCCTAGTCCTCCACTCACTCTCTCACTTGCCACTTCTTTCTCTCTCCCTAGAAAACATCAGTTCATTGCTCAAAATCACGTCCTTGTTGTTCTTGCCCATGATTTTTTGATCTCTTTCTCAGCCCATCTTTGCTGCTGAAATTTTGAGCATTTGTTCTCCAGTATGTGACTCCTCCGCTTGTCCAAGTAGATTTGTGTTTAGTGAATTATATCTTGAGTATTTTGCTTCTATAGGTGACATGTTATGTGAGCTTGTAAGCTTGTTCAATGCTTAGAGAATTTTTTTTGATGCATGCTTAGGCCTCTTACAAGTTCCTATGATTAGTTCCTTTCATTATGCAATCACTTGTATGAGGGTTGTCCAAAAATTTCAGAAAAGAAGATGCAACTCAACCAACATGAATTGAGGGTGCCTACAGTAATGAAGGTTCACCGTGAGGAGGAAGTCTTTCCCTCTTCCTATCCATGCCCCAAATTTATGAGGGCTGCAGGGATTTCTCAAGATTTCCATACTTTGATTACTAATGCAGGATTGGTGCATTTTGTGGGAGACGAACCTACCCAATATGTGAAACTAACTATCTCTGTGGTGTAGGATTTCCGAATTAGTTGCTCCTTGCCTAACCCCATGGTCCACTAAAAAATTTACAATGTAGCTGTCGATCTCCCTTTTGATGACTTTTGTGCAGCTATTAAAGTACCACAGTGGGGTTCGTGTGGAAGGATTAGGGAGCAACCAACACCACTCATTGACTTGTACGTGGAAATTTGCCAAGGGAGCATCTTCTCAAAGGAGAGTGGTAAAATTCGTAATATTCATCTCCCGTCTATTCGATACTTTGCCTACTTTATTGCCAAGTGTGTTCTCGTTAGGAAAACTACTAATAAATTATCCTCATATGATCTAGCCTTCATCTCAACTGCTTTAAAATGAGATAGGACTTATAATTTGGGTGCCTTGATAGCTTTCTGTCTTGCTGCTAACCGTGAGAAAGGTGGAATTTGTGGAGGCCTCATTGCTTCTCATTTAATAGCTTTGCATGGTGTAGTGCCTCATCATTTAGACCTACAGTTTACCATAGAGAGGCTTGACCTTAATTCGATGATACAACATAAATTCGTTTCTTCTTGGGATAATTTGAGTGATTTATCCTATGAAATAACCTTCCTCAAGGCGGGTTGGAGAAGGGGTAAGTCCGACCGTGTTGTTCTTTTGCCTGCACCTGCTTTGTTTAACCTTGATGCCAGGGTAGGATGGTCACTCACTGAGGAAGAGCTTGATACATACCTGGGAGAGCTCTCCCAACAGGAGCAGGATACTGGAAGGGAGGTTACAGATGATTCGGTCCAGCCCTCGAATGAGGGGGAGTCTTCGTACCGGCAGCCTACCTATGATTGGGGAGCTTCTTCTTCTACACAAGGGCCTAACTATTATCATTCTTATGATGACCCGCCGGCTTGGAGTTCCTACCCGCGTTGGGGTTGATACCCACTTAGGCCAAAAGCCTAAGCTTTGGGGGAGGTATACCGACATCACACTCATCTACATATCATGTTCAGTCGGTACTTTGTATATCCATGTTTCGTTTTCTTTTTAGCCTTCGTTCTTCCTTTATTTCTGCTTTCCAAAACACAAAAGACCAAAAATATTTTTGTTATTTCTCTTTGCTTGCTTCTTTTCCTCTTTTGCTTTGGTTTGCCTCTTTCTTTTAGCTTTGTCTTAATTATTCGAAAAACCCATAAAGATTTCGCTTTGCTTGTTCTTCCTTTTTGTTCTTGCCTTTAAAAATCAAGAACACCAAAAATATTTTCTGTTCTTCTTTGGTTTTGTGAAGTTCATTGCAGGTTCAGCAGTCCTCAGTGGAGTTTGGTTTCATGTTATTATTCAAGCCACACAAGTGAAGGGAAATAATGAAGATTAATGACAACTTGAGGTGTGGTAAGAGGCTGGTAACAAACTCTATCTGTTTTCATTTTTGTACGTATACTCATCATTATGGGCATGCTTAGTCTGTTCATGTCAGGTGTATGTTATTTATGGATGCTTAGTAGTTCTTGCTTTCTTATGATTAGCTCCAGCTTGCTAATAGTTTGTAGCATGTCATATGAATGTTTGCTTGCATTGTTCTATTCATAACTTGGTAAGACACGGTGGTATCCTCCTCTGAATATTTCACTTGAATTGACTTGGCACATGCTCACGCATGGATACGACTGAAACAATCAGTTAAGCCTCAATGAATTATTTTGCCTCAGGATCCTTGAATCACTTTCATGCCATAATTAGTCCTGATTTGTTGCAAGCATGATTATGACAGTTATTGCCCTCTCGTTTGTCGCTCCCTTTCTATTGCTGGCCTTCACTTGCACTAAGTATGACCTCTACTCGTGTTTCCAACTCCCCAAAACCAATATTGCCAAAGTGTCCACCATACCTACCTATTAGAATCATTTGCTATTCCGTGCATATTTCAGTATGCCTTGTTTTCTTCCGAATAAAATGTTTGCTTGTTATGAGAAAGTTAGTTAGTAAAGCTCTCACGAACTTGATGACACACTTTATTTCTTGCACTTAATAAACCTGAACTATTGCGACTGTCCATGAAAGTTATATGCTTGCAAATTATAGGCTAGGGATTAGCAGAACCTGAAATGGATCGTATGGGCACCTAGAGGGGGGAGGGTGAATAGGTGCTACTTCAAATTTTAATGCTTTTTCAATTTTAGGCTTGACACAAAAGGTAAATTCTCTAGATAGCTATTATATGGAATTTCCCTATATCCAAACCTAACTACTAGCGAGTAAAGGCGAGTGAGAAAGAGGAATGAGTAAACCGTAGTGGAGCACGCGGAGACAAAGGATTTGTTTTACCATAGTTCCTTCCTTGTTAAGGGAAGTACATCTACGTTGGAGGGGTGGGCGGTACTAAGACCACCACGCCACAATAGGCCTCATCCTATTCTCTGATGGATCCTGATGGCTCAATGCACGAAGCCCAGAAAAATGCTTGATGGCGGTGTTGATGAGCTCGTTAGGAACCCCAAGAGGAAGGTATGATGAGCACATCAGCAAGTTTCCCTCAGTTATGAAACCAAGGTTTAATCGAACCAGTAGGAGCAAGGAAACACCCCAAAGGTGTTACTAGCTGAGCTTTGGCAGGGCGCACTACCGGTGCTAGTAGCAACATGGAGACCTGCACAACACAACCACAGAACTTTGTCCCCAACTTGCGATGAGGTTGTCAATCTCACCGTGTTTTGTGGTAAACAAAGGATTAAACGTATCGAATGGAAAGAAGTAAAAGTTTGCAGAAAGTAAACACAAAGCAGTAAACAGTTGTAGATTGTATGTAAAGAAAAAGAGGACAGGGATCCATAGTTCACTAGAGGTGGCTCTCCTTAAGATAGATAACATGCTGGGTGAACAAATTACAGCGGGGCAATTGACAAACACCGAGAAAGCAATACATGCATATACTAATCATCTTGACTCCTTTGAGACTTGATTGGGCATTACAACATAATGCATAGACCGCCATCCAACTGCATCTATGACTAATAATCCACCTTCAGGTTATCATCCGAACCCCCTCTAGTATTAAGTTGCAAGCAACAGATTATTGCTTTACGAACTGCGTGTAAAGTAAACAATACGATTGTTCTATGAACAAAGAATTGTTTTCTCCCTAGTAGCAACAGCACATCTAGTACCTTAGAGATTTCTGTCACTTCCCAGTTACGGAGGTATGAACCCACTATCGAGCATAAATACTAACTCTTGGAGTTGCTAGCATCTACTTGGCCAAGATAGCTACTAACAACGGAAAGCATGCAAGATCACAAATAACAAAGACATGATAGAATCAATAATCAATCTGAAATAGCATCTCAATATCCATCGGATCCCCGCAAACACAACATGTATGATTACAAATAGATGATCTTGATCATGAACGGAGCTCACAAGATCTAGACATGAAAGCACAAAGGAGGAGAACCATCCATCTAGGTACTACATGGATCCGTAGTCCAAGGATTAAGTACTCACGCATCACACCGGAGGCTTGCATGATGATGAAGAAGGCCTCCAGGGTGAATTCCCCTCTCCGGCAGGGTGCCGAGAAGAGCTTCAGATCCCTCCCGATCTAGGGATGGAGATGACGGCGTCTACAGACTCTTTTGTGGATTTTTGATCGGGTACTTAGGGTTTACGTCCCGAGGGCATCTTATAGTCGGAAGGGGAGGCCGAGGGGGTTCTAGGGGCCACCACACCACCCCCTGGCACGGGCCAAGCCTGGCTGCGCGGCCAGGTGGTGTGGCTGGCCTCTGGCCCCTCTCCATCTCGTATTCTGGCACTTGATGACTTCCGGAAAAATAGTCACTTTGGCTTTTGTCCCGTCCAATTCCGAGAATATTCATTTTCTAACTTTCCTGGAACCAAAAACAGCAGAAAACAGGCAGCTGGCTCTGTGGCTCTTGTTAATAGGTTAGTCCAAGAAATCATAAGAAAAGTACTCCAAAGTTGGAACAAAACACAACAAAGTGGATAAAACCAAGCATGGAACATCAAAAATTATAGATACATTTGCAATGTATCAGATCCTGCCACCAAAGGCCTGATCCCCCTTTCCACTATAGGAACCCTTCGAGGCGAGAACCGGCGCCTTTACACAACTAGCGGGGAACAACTCCACAACCAAATCGGAGGCTCCCGTAATGACAACAAGCTGCCACAAGAACAAGTTATCAATAACAAAACATGAGATCTAGATATTAACGAGAATACTAGATCGGCGATTTCTCCAAGTGAATGGAGAGGAGTTGATGCGCTTGATTCGTGATGACGATGTAGGTTGTCTCCTCCTTCAATTCCCCCAAAGATCGAAGCCTTAGGGTGGTTGAAGTGGGAGATCTAGAGAGAGAGCACTTATAACAGGTCTAGCAATTTTCGCGTGAATCAAGAGATCTGAATGGAGGGGATGAAGGGGCTTTTATACCCCCTGCACCCACTGAGCCATTGGAGCCATTTGGGTCCGGATTATCTGGCCCAAGTGAGGGGCCGGATTATCCGTCCTAGGGAAAACTCCGCCCCAGACTTGGATTATCCGGCAAACAATCCGCCCCCACTTAGAGCGACGCGCCGAGCCTGCCCTTGAGCGCCTCCTGGGGCCAGATTATCCGGCCCCATGCGAGGGCTGGATTATCTGGCCAGGGAAGGAAAAACCGCCCCTGTTCGGCTTTTCTGGGAGAAAATCCAAACCCACTCAGAGTGTCGTGCATTGGCTGCCTTTGATCGTCTTCTGGGGGCCGGATTATTCGGGCCAAGGCGAGGGCTAGATTATCCGGTCCAGGGAAGAAAATCCGCCCCTATTCGGATTTTCCGGGAGAAAATCCGACCCTAGACAGAGTGACGCGCCAAGCCAGCCTTTGTCAAATGAGTTAGGCCGGATTATCCGTCCCTTGATGGGGGCGGATAATCTGGTCCCCCAAACACAAAAACATTCCCTGCACACTTAGCACACATGAGAAAACTCCACGATATTGTTATCTGACACTCAAAACACAGGGAACCATGAAATGTTCTTTCAATCTCCCCCTTTTTGGTGTTAGATGACAATACTAGGATTTACAGGAAGGTTCTCAAGACAACAAGATTTAATGAATGAAAAAGACTCCCCCTCAATGTGTGCATACTAAAAATTGCATTTGATTACAAATACACACAAGAGGGTATAAGTCTATTTCACTGGAACATATGTGAAAAGCTCATACCACCGGTAGGGAGATAGATGCGTCCTCAACACATTATAAGAATATCCAATGATATCCATAGTGAGCGCCTCCCTCGATATAGATATCCAATAGCCATAAGAATATCCAATAAGATAGATGACTCCATATGAGTAATCCACACGATAAATCCACAACCACACAAACATAGTCTTATATGGCACAAAAACACATAAAAGTTCGATTCTAAAAGGGCACAAGCGAGAGAAAAAGAAATGAAACGCTAAAGAGCAAGAACTTGTGCCCGACCCATGCAAATCATCGGAGACCTAATAGAACTACTTCTCCCCCTTTGGCATCGAGACGCCAAAAAGAAAGAAGAGCGATGCTAACGCCCCAAGGGATCACTTGTAGTCCTCATCCTTGTCCTCATCCCCATCCTCATCCTCAAGCTCCTCGGTGCCATCCTCCTCATCATCAGAAGTGTCCGCGGAAGGAAACAGGTGGCGCTCCAGCTCCCCATAGTTGAGCCCAGAAGAAGAGTTCCACCGAGCATATGGTGTGGGAGCAGAAGGAGCAGGAGGATCGCCCGAAGCACCGGACACATGGTGAAGAATGAGCTGATGAGTGTGGGCCATCTCATGGCGCTGCTTGTAAGCCTCATACTGTCCCTTGCGAGTGTCCACGCCCATGCAAAGAATGTTCCGCTGGAACCAGTTCAGCTGCTTGATCTCACGAGCAATGGGAGGCACTGGAGGCCTACGAGCACTGGCACGAGCATCCCTCATGAGACCCTCAGGAGCAGAGGAGGGGTGAGAGGTCTTCCTAACCTTAGTGTAGATCTTCTTGGCCTTGTGCACGACATCAATGTTGAACTCTTCAGTAGGGAGCAAGTGCTTGATCAACATCATGATGTACGGAGCAAATGGGATGGAAAGCCTGTTGAACATGGCATCGATCAACTCATGGTAAATGAAGTCCATCACATCCAGCTTATATGACATGGACTCATCCTCATAGGTGACCACGGATACTGTCATTGTTGCCTCCACTTGGAGTGATGGAATCACGAAAGAGACCCACCAAGCTAGCATATATGGGAGAAAGACCAGCTAGGGTGCCCACAATACCATTGTCATCGGTGCATGGAGAGAGAGAAGCATCTTTATTGGGCTTGAGTTGGGTGATGATGCGGTGGCCACTAGCACGGTCCCTGTGGCGGAAGGGATAACCAAGAACCTCAGCAAAAACACGGAAATCAGCTTGTATAGGCCTGTCACGAGTCATCCACTTCATGGTGCGGTGCTCATCACTGCAAATGACCAAGGTGGAGAAGAACTGCTTCACAATCTCAGAATCATAGGAGCATTGGAGGGCCATGAGATGGTACAGCCCCATCCTCTCAGACACATACATGGCATCAACAAGGTGAGGCTTCTCCAAGGCCTCAACAAGAACCAGAGGATGCATAGGCCGAATCTTCTGCTGAGCATACACATCTTCATAGATCCCCTTTTGTTTAGCGCACCAAAAACGAGAGTCACCCAACTCAGTATCATGCGGCACTTCATCAAACAGATCCTGATGACGAATGGAGGAGAAGGTAACATGATCCATCTTCTTATAGTTAATCTTGGGCCCTTTGCCCTTCCTCTTGGACACACCCTTCCTATCTCTCTTTGCCTGTTCAGCCATGCACTTCTCCTCGTTCTTTCTTCACCTCAGCTCAACCTCGTCCACTAAGTTACCCTTTTCGTTGTCCCGAAAGTATTTAGCACGAGGACGATGCTTGTAGGTCTTGGGAGCGCTAAAACCACCAGTGAAGCGAATAAGGGGGATAACAAAGGGGATAAGCATACACACAAGTCCAAGGTAGAACATAGAAAAAGTAGGCAAATAGTTCATAGACCAATCCTACTCAATGCACAAATCTATATGAAACTTAACCTGTTTTGAGTCTATTAGGCCGGATTATCCGGCCTGGCCAGGGGCGGATAATCCGACCCTGGCAGAAATTTTCAGAATCACCTAGATTGAATGCAAAAGAGTAGACCGGGCCTAGACACCGCAATACTACAATTTCTACGCGAAAACATCCTTCTAGACAACATTCCATCCAAAAAGCAACACATCTAGCCAAAGATGGGGAGAGAGGGAGTTACCCTCACTCATTGGAGGAATAACACGGAGGAGAAGGTACCCAGAGGCGCGGAGAAGAAGGTCCGAGGAGGCCCGGAGAATCCGGTGGCCGGAGGGGCTCCGGGGAGGGTGGGGGACGGCAGGCGGTGGCTGGGGAGAGGGAGAGGGTCAGGGGAGAAGTGCTGCTCGTTATGAGCTCTTCCCCCGACCTCAGCCCTTAAAGACTGAATCCGCCAGGGCCGGATTATCTGGCCTATACGTGGGCCGGATTATCCGGCCTAAATTCTGAATTTCTGTTACACATAGATTCAGGCCCGCGCATCCCCAAACAACACCCTCACAAGGTTTACAAGGGACTTGTGTGCAAGAATAGATGGCTTAGGGGTAGGGAAAGGCTTAGGATTCAGAGAACCAAACTGAGATGGTACTACACAATCAAAATTGCAAGAATCAAATCAACCAAATGCCAAAATTAAGTGTGATTCCCATAAGAACATAAGATGAGCAAGAATAACCAAAAAGATCCAAATAAACTCAACTCTTCTCATGGAAGAGGGCGGTGGCCGAAGACACCTTGTTGGAGTGTATGGTATGACACCGCAAAGATATATCTTGGGTTCATGAACAATACTCATCAATAAGCTCACATATCACAAAATGATATTAAGAGGAATGATTTGATTTGCTTTCGACATTACGGGGGGAGGGTTAGCCCAATCAATTAGGACCACACTCCCCCTATATCCATGCCCACATTTAGACCAAATAAGACTCAGATGTACGAGTGAGTGCATGGGTAATCAAGACAAGCTCCTTGAATCAATTATATTTAGCTCATTCCTCAAGTAACAAAACCTTGCTTCATCAAGTGGCTTCGTGAAAATATCAGCAAGTTGGTTCTTCGTGCTCACAAAATATAGATCAATATCGCCTCGAGCAACATGGTCCTTGTGTGCTGTACCGGATTGTATGCAAATTTTATTGCACTTTCATTATAGCATAAAAGAGGCACTTTGTCACAATTGACACCGTATTCCTTTAAAGTTTGCCTCATCCATAATTACTGAGTGCAGGCACTAGAAGCAACAACATATTCAGCTTCGGCGGTGGAGAGTGATATACAATTCTGCTTTTTAGAAGACCAACAGAGTAGAGACCTTCCCAAGAACTGACAAGCTCCAGAAGTTGATTTCCAATCATCCTTATCACCAGCACAATCTGAATCAGTATAACCACATAGAGAGAAATTGGAGCCCTTGGGATACCATAGACAAAAGTTAGGGGAATGAACCAAATATCAGAAGATCCTCTTGACCGCCACTAAGTGGCTTTCTTTAGGAGCTGCTTGATACCTTGAACACACCCTCAAACTCAACACAATATCGGGTGTAGATGCGCAGAGGTAAAGAAGAGAGCCGATCATGGACCGGTATAACTTTTGGTCCACATCTTTACCGTGAGGATTCAGTTCAAGGTGACATTTTGTTTGCATCAGAGTGGCGAAGCCCTTAAGATCCGCCATCTTGAATCTATTGAGCATGTCTTGGATGTATTTTGCTTGATTGATGAAGGTTCCTTCTCTAAGTTGCTTAATTTCGATTCCAAGAAAGAACCATAACTCCCCCATCATAGACATCTCAAACCTGTCAGTCATAAGCTTTGAAAATTCATCATTAAAAGCTTTATTAGTAGAGCCAAAGATGATGTCGTCTACATATAGTTGGCATACGAAGAGCTCCCCCTTAACCTTCTTAGTAAAAAGAGTGGGATAGATTTGCCCAACCTCGAAGCCACGATCTAACAAAAGCTCTTTAAGGTGCTCATACCACACACGTGTTGGGTCCGCAGCATAGAAAACAAAAAATTTCCTACGATGAGAACTACACGCCAAGATCTATCTACTAGGTACAAAACAATGGGTGGACATACATCCATCGAGAACTTACCCTTGAAGACAATGAGTTTTGTTAACGAGTAGGAACTCGTGGTTGATGTAGTTGTACACTTGCCGATCTCAAGATCGTGAGGAAGTCCGAGCAGGTCCGGCTCCAGCACGTCCTTCAGATCCAGCTCCAGCACCACCAAGTCCAGCACCGCAAAGCAGCGGTGCATCCGTGATCGCACACACGTCCGGTACCCCGACAACCTCCATCCCTCGCTCCAACAAAGCAGCGGAAGCAGCAACTCCTTTCCAGATAAATCCACCGGGAACATGTATCTCGCTAATCCGAGACCATGGGGGAATAATACTAGAGGGCGAGAGAGATCCTTCACGAGGAGGTGTGTGGACGAGGGGGGGTGAGGGGGGCCTTTTATAGGAGGAGGGGGCGTACCCCTCCCCATGGCCGGCGCCCCATGGGGGGTGACTCCTCACCTCCCCCGTTCATGTGGTGGTAACCCCTCCACATTAAAATGCCTCTTCACATTCTCTTTTAAAGTCTCCACTTTAAATGCATTAAATTTCTCCAAATTTAATGCTCTCTCATTTAATAAAACTCTTTTATTATTTTTATTCAGAATTTTGTTAATTACTTTAATTAACAAACATTCACATAAAACCCCCTGCAACATTTCAATATTACATGCAGAACCAATTTCAACAATTTCACCCGAAACAGTTTCGGTGTCTATTGAAATAATTCCAGCGCTTTCTTAAATCTTTATTTGAAACATATTTGCTCCAAATGGTGTCGGTATCCCTTAAGTGTGTCACCCTACGGTTCGCGAATAATGCAGACATGATCGACACCCCTCGCAGATCAATAATCAGAAGCGGGACCTGGAGATCCATACTGACTCCTATACATTCAACGATGACTTCTGTGATCGTGAGAACCTTTAACGCTAGTAACTATATCCCTTTGTCTCGTGATAAATTACATGTCCGAGATTCGATCATCGGTATCTCTATACCTAGTTTGATCTCGTTACCGACATGCACTCTTTTCTCGTTCCCGTGATATAACATTCTAGTGATCACATCACTTGCTTGCAAGCTAACCAATGTGATATCACCGAGAGGGCCCAGAGTATATCTATCCATCATCGGGATGGACAAATCCCACTCTTGATCCATGAGCCTCAACATAACACCTTTGTAGAACTGAACCCACATTTATAGTCACCCTGTTACGGTGTGACGTTTGATGTTATCAAGATACTCTTCCGGTGTTAGCAATTAACATGATCTCATGGTCTAAGGACAAAGATTACTTCTTATGATGTTATAGCAATATAAACATAATGACTTTGATCGTCATGATATAATTCGGATGAATGTTCATCACATCATTCCACCAATGTTGTGACCTCGTTATTAACAACATCCAATGTCCATGATCAGGAAACCTTGATCATCTTGTTAATCAACGAGCTAGTTTATATGAGAGGCATTACTAGGAACTTTGTATTTTGTTTATTAAACACACATGTATTAACGTTTCCAATTAATACAATTATAGCATGCAAAATAAACATTTATCATAAACATGGAATAAGATAATAACCACTTTATTATTGCCTCTCGGGCATATTCCCTTCAGTCTCCCACTTGCACTAGAGTCAATAATCTAGTTTGGAAAACTTTGCGTATTGAACACCTATGGCTTTATCGTGTTGCATATACGCGATTGCTAGTGGTTAACATAATCTCCGGATCTGACAGTTTCAGGTCCATGTGTATTTTGCATGTCTTTGCGTCTCTACACATCACTCATTCTCAAATGAGATGGCATTGTATAAATTTGGTCCTTTGGTGAGACCTTTAGTTCACTAGGGTTAAAATATGTTGATATTATTGTCATACAATATATCTTCATAGTATTATCACACTTTGAACCACACCTAGTTTGATAACAAACTACTTAACACAAATGCCCTCCTTTGCTGCTACTATAGCAGTTATATACTTAGCCTTTTTTTTGTAGTGTCCGTCATAATGTCTCAACTTTGGAACTCATCCAAATCCATCATGGAACATCCTTTCCATTACATTGTGCCACCCATAATCTAAATTGAGATAAATTTAATTTGTATCTTGTGACAAAACTAGTATCAATGTAACACTTTACAATGAACTACCTTTAACTATTTGTCACTTATACATGATATATTCTTAGTTCTTCCAAAGCTCATAAGAATATCTTTACTATTGTCCAATGATCATCTTATGAATCATTCTGGTATGTGCTCATAACATTTAGAGCATAGGACATTCTGGATATATACATATCATGGTATAATCGATCAAAATCTTCATGTGATTTTACTCACCAAGTGTTGAAACACTTGGATCTTGATACAATCCTTTCCATGCAGCAAGAACCTTTCTTGTTGTTTCCATATTGAACCCTTTCAATATCTCATATATGTATGTCTGGCACAACCATATTAGTGCCTCAATCTATCCATATAGATATTGATGCCAAATATTCCGGTTTTGCCCAGGTCTTTCATCGAAATCTTATTTTAATGAAATTCTTAACTTGTGTCAATACAAGATACATCATTTACAATCAACAATATGTTCTCTATATAATGTATTAGAAATATGTCTCAGCGCTCCCACTTAATTTCTTGCAATTGCAAGCATCTTCATCATCTCCGATGAATTTAAACTCTTTTAACAGTTTCATCATGGTGAAGATTCCAACTCCGCTATGCTTACTTCAACTATTGAAGTTTGCATGCCCTTTTAGCACCCTTTGAATTAACAAAACCCTTCGGACCATGTCATATACACGTCCTAGGTAACCATTCCATTATAAGAACCTTGTTTTGTTTATTCAACTACCATATACCAAATTATATGTAGTGGTTGCTACATTAATCCGTCAAGACTATATATCGCTATGAAAGATCAAATCTTGTCATAGTCAACTCCTTGAACATTGCCGTAAACTTCTTTCTGACATGTCGACTATTTCATAGATGTTAAACATCCATGTCTTATTTCTTTATAGATCCAAACACGACCGATAGGCTTCACGCCTTTTCGGAGGGTCTTCCAAGTTCAGAAACTTGATTTCTCGTGTATGGATACTATCACGGATTCTATGACTTCTAGTCATTTTATGGAGTCAGGGCCCATCACCGCTTCTTTGCGTGTAGTCGGTTCATTATTGTCAAAACAATAACGACTTGCTTATCAAATCACACTATTTGATTCTTACCGACCCACACGGTCCAATAGGAACTATAATCTCCGAGATCACACCCTTTGTAATCACGTGAGTCATGAGCATTGTGGCCGCCACCGGGACACTTTCCGGTGCTATGCTACTTAGCACATATAGCTAAGGTTCAACAACCTTATCCAAGTTCTATTGTCCTCCCACTTAACTTTTCGCGAAAAATTCCTTCTCAAGAAACTTGATGTTCCAAGTAACAAACTCTTTTGTCCTCGGTGTTATGGAGAAATTCCCAACAAATTCTTTGGGATAACCTACAAAGACGTGCTTATCCGACTTTGGTTGTAAACATTTTACTTATGCATAGCATACCAAAATTTAAGAAAAGACAATTCGGGTTTTATCCCAAACCATAACTTATATGGTGTCATTTCAACGGATCACGATGGTGCTCTTTTCGATTAAGCGGTAGTCTCTAAAGCTTCAATCCTTAAAACATAATGGCAGTTTTATAAATGACACCTTTGATCTTACCATGTCAAACATGGTTTGATTTCATCTCTCGAATATGCCATACTCCTATGGTTTATCGGGAAACACAAATCATGGAACAATTCCTCAAATCTTAAGTGTTTTGCTAAACATGTAACTCAAATATCTTCCTTTATGATCGAATCATAAAATCTTTATTTTCTTGTTACAATGATTTTCCACTTCATCTTGAAAGTCTTTGAACAATTTTCAAATGTTTCATACTTCTTCCTTATTAAGTAAATATATAGACCGTATTTACTTAAATTTCTGGAGAAAGCATATGAAGCAAAAAGATCCATCGCATATGGCTACATATAATGGACTATATACATCAACATGCATAATATCCAATAAGTTATTCATCCGTTCCTCTTTGGCATATGGACGAAGTTTCAATTATCTCGAGGAAAGTTTCACAAGCGTCAATTGATCAAAATCAAAGACTCCAAAAATTCCATCAACATGGAGTTTCTTCATGTTTTCTTTCAAATATAATTTAAAACAGCGATGTCACTTCATAAGTGATCTTTCAATCATTTGTCTAGCGACATTTTAGCAATAGTGTTTATGGATGTGATTTCTCCCACTAGACTTGTAAAAGTTCATCCATCCTTTATGGAATACGGTAATTATTCGAACAACCATTGTTCTCATAATACCGGAACAAAATAACCATTATTAAAACAAATCTTGAAGGCTAGGTTTGACGACAATGAAAAAACACAATAACACTTTATTTGTTTTCGATGAACATCATCACTTATTCTCTTGCCAGTTACTTAGGCCATTGCAGTTCATGAATTGCGTTGTCTTGTATGACACTTCATACCAACTAATTCGGTATCCAATACCAGTATCCAATACCTAAGAGCCACATTGTTTAACAAGCAAGGAATACTAGCATAACATGTATATCTTCTATATACCTAAGTTGGACATCTCCAACCTTTTCTTTTCTACCAAATATTTTATAGATTCTCTTTCAACAATTCCTTTTCTTTTAAAAGAATCTATCAACATAAATAGTGGTGTCATTCACATGACACATAGTACAAAGCATATATAGTCAAATACTAATACCTTTGGACTTGCACTTTGAAGTGGATCACCATCTTCAAATGTTTGGTGTTCTTTCAAAAATCCATTCTTTAGTAATCTATTAGTGTAGTAAACATTTTACTTACATATTCTATTCATCCTTATCATGACAACTTTCATGATCAAGCTACTATAGCCTGTAAGGAAGAATCACGAGTATAATGTTAGTTCCCAAAACCTTTTGGGAGATCTGGATGCTTAGCATCTCCATCCTTCACAAATTCTCGTACAATATGAGAACATGTATTTTGCTAAATTATACTCTATCATAATGCAACCAAAAACATTGTTTCAGATATCACAATATGTTTCACACATGATGGTTTCTGAAACAATTTTCAGCTCCAATATAATCTTGATATTAAAACAACTTTTGAATATCAATAATCATGGAGGCAAACATGATACTTTAGATACTAACATTGGAATTCTTACTCTTGATTTAATACTTCTTATTAAACTTCATGGAGTAAATGGAGTTTGCTGAAAGTTTGCAATAGGACTTATAAACTTTAATTGACATTTAAAACAATACGATACCAGTTCGTAAAGTAAATATCCAGAATTCTATAGTTATATTATCTCAATTAAAACTAAGCATAAGGTAGTGAACAGATGCCAATGACTACAACAAATTATGCAAACTCACTTTGATTTATTTTATGACAAATTGAGTTCTACTAATCCAAATTAGAAATAAACTCCCACTCAAAAACGACATCCCTCGTGTCCTTTTGGTGATTACATGAACAAATCCACTACACCAAGTCCGATCATCACGTGAGTTGATGTAGCTTCAAAGGCGAGCATCTATATGGGCATCATATCAACTATATGACTCATGCTTAACCTTTCGGTCCATGTTCTGAGGCCATGTCTGTACATGCTAAGCTCGCCAAGTAAGAACCTTAGTACTCGCATGTGTAAAACTGTCTTACACCCGTTTGTATGAAAGCGTAGAGTCGAGTACACCCGATCATCACGTGATGTCTCAAAACATGATCCATAAAACGGTGCATACTTAAGGAAGAACACATTTTTATCTTGATATCTAAATGAGGGATCATCTTACAATGCTATAGAAAGCGCCAAACTAGCAGTATAAGATGCTAACATCTAATGTGTAAAGTGAGATGATATGGTCCATGCATTTGATCTCTATCATTTGCATCGTGGTATGATCTCTATCATTCCTTTGTGTGTAAGTCCAAGCTCTATGGAACTTACACATTGAATGTGTTGTAAGAGTATCTATCATACATATACTTACAACATTACCATATCATGACACTATCCCAGCAGCGATCTAAACTAGACGCCTCTAATTTATCAATTGCAAGTTTTACGCGGCTTAGGGCTTTCGAAGATAGAACCGTTCTTACCTACGAACATGGAACCACAACGAGGATAACCAAGTTATTAGCAACTCGTTGTAAGTCCGATATTGACTATAGTAGGAGAGACAGAGACACCGCCTTGACCACTTATGCAAAACAAGTTGCATGTCAGTCGTGGAACCGGTCTCATGTATGATGACATGTAAGGTTGGTCCGGGCCGCTTCATCCCACTATGCCACCAATATCCAAAATACATAGAAGATGCAATAACATGATCATAATTGGCCACATATAAACATATGTGTACTACCCGTGCAAAGCACCTATGCATAGATCAGGCTCTGATACCACTGTTGGGTCTGCAACATAGAAAACAAAAAAATTCCTACGATGAGAACTACACGCCAAGATCTATCTACTAGGTACAAAGCAACGGGTGGACATACATCCATAGAGAACTTACCCTCGAAGACAACGAGTTTTGTTAACAAGTAGGAACTCGTGGTTGATGTAGTCGTACACTTGCCGATCTCAAGATCGTGAGGAAGTCCGAGCAGGTCCGGCTCCAGCACGTCCTTCAGATCCAGCTCTAGCACCACCAAGTCCAGCACCGCAAACAGCGGTGCATCCATGATCGCACACACGTCCGGTACCCCGACAACCTCCATCCCTCGCTCTAGCAAAGCAGCGGAAGCAGCAACTCCTTTCCAGATAAAGCCACCGGGAACATGTATCTCGCTAATCCGAGACCATGGGGAAAAATACTAGAGGGGGAGAGAGATCCTTCACGAGGAGGTGTGAGGAAGAAGGGGTGTGAGGGTGGCCTTTTATAGGAGGAGGGGGTGCCCCTCCCCATGGCCGGCGCCCAAGGGGTTACCCTTCATCTCCTCATTCATGTGGTGGTAACTCCCTCCACATAAATTTGCCCCTTAACATTCCTCTTTAAAGTCTCCACTTTAAATGCATTAAATTTCTCCAAATTTAATCCTCTCTCATTTAATAAAACTCTTTTATTAATTTTATTCAGAATTTTGTTAATTACTTTAATTAACAAAAATTCACATAAACCCCCCCGCAACATTTCAATATTACATGCAGAACCAATTTCAGCAATTTCACCCGAAACAGTTTCGGTGTCTATTGAAATAATTCCAGCGCTTTCTTAAATCTTTATCTAAAACATATTTGCTCCAAATGGTGTCGGTATTCCTTAAGTGTGTCACCCTACGGTTCACGAATAATGCAGACATGATCGACACCCCTCTCAGATCAATAATCAGAAGTGGGACCTGGAGGTCCATACTGACTCCTACACATTCAACGATGACTTCTGTGATCGTGAGAACCTTTAACGCTAGTAATTAAATCCCTTTGTCTCGCGATATATTACATGTCCGAGATTCGATCATCGATATCTCCATACCTAGTTTGATCTTGTTATCGACATGTACTCTTTTCTTGTTCCCGTGATATAACATTCTAGTGATCTCATCACTTGCTTGCAAGCTAACCAATGTGATATCACCGAGAGGGCCTAGAGTATATCTATCCGTCATCAGGATGGACAAATCCCACTCTTGATCCATGAGCCTCTACATAACACTTTCGTAGCACTGAACCCACCTTTATAATCACCCTTTCACGGTGTGATGTTTGATGTTATCAAGATACTCTTCCAGTGTTAGTGATTGACATGATCTCATGGTCTAAGGACTAGGATTACTTCGTATGATGTTATAGCAATATAAACACAATGACTTTGATCGTAATGCTATACTTCGGACGAATATTCATCACATCATTCCACTAATGTTGTGACCTTGTTATTAACAACATCCAATGTCCATGATCAGGAAACCTTGATCATCTTGTTAATCAACGAGCTACTTTATAAGAGAGGCATAACTAGGAACTTTCCTTTTTTTATTAAACACACATGTATTAACGTTTCCAAATTAATACATGTATAGCATGCAAAATAAATATTTATCATAAACAAGGTATAAGATAATAACCACTTTATCATTGCCTCTCGGGCATATTCCCTTCAGTATCCCACTTGCACTAGAGTCAATAATCTAGTTTGATAAACTTTGCGTATTGAACACCTATGGCTTTCTGGTGTTGCATATACGCGTTTGCTAGTGGTTAACATAATCTACGGATCTGACAGTTTCAGGTCCATGTGTATTTGCATGTCTTTGTGTCTCTATGCATCACTCATTCTCAAATGAGATGGCATTGTATAAATTTGGTCCTTTGGTGAGACCTTTAGTTCGTCCGGGTTAAAATATGTTGATATTATTGTCATACAATATATCTTCATAGTATTAGCCCACTTTGAACCACACCTAGTTTGATAACAAACTACTTAAGACAAATGCCCCCCTTTGCTGCCACTATAGAAGTCATATACTTAGCCTTTTGTTGTAGTATCCGTCACAATGTCTCAACTTTGGAACTCATCCAAATCCATCATGGAACATCCATTCCATTACATTGTGTCACCCATAGTCTAAATTGAGATAAATTTTAATTCGTATCTTGTGACAAAACTAGTATCAATGTAACACTTTACAATGAACTCCCTTTAACTATTTGTCACTTATTACATGATATATTCTTAGTTCTTCGAAAGCTCATAAGAATATCTTTACTATCGTCCAATGATCATCTTATGAGTCATTCTGGTATATGCTCATAACAATAAGAGCATAGGACATATCTGGATATGTACATATCATGGTATATTTTATTGATCAAAATTTTCAAATATTCATGTGATTTCACTCATCAAGTGTCAAAACACTTGAATCTTGTTTCATTCACAAAGTGTCAATACACATGAATTTTGATTTAACCTTTTCCATGCAGCAAGAACCTTTCTTGTCGTTTCCATATTCAACCTTTTCAATATCTCATATATGTACGTCTGGCACAACCATATTAGTGCCTCAATCTATCCATATAGACATTGATGCCAAACATTCCGGTTTTGCCAAAGTCTTTCATCGAAATCCCATTTTAATGAAATTCTTAACTTGTGTCAATAAAAGATACATCATTTCCAATCAACAATATGTACTCTACATATTGTATTGGAAATTTGTCTCATCGCTCCCACTTAATTTCTTGCAAATGCAAGCATCTTCATCGTCTCCGATGAAATTAAACTCCTTTAACATTTTCATCATGGTGAAGATTCAAACTCTGCTATTCTCACTTCAACTATTGAAGTTTGCATGCCCTTTTAGCACCCTTTAAATTAACAAAACCCTTCGAACCGTGTCTTGTACATGTCCTAGGTAACCATTGTATTATAAGAACATTGTTTTGTTTGTTCAACTACCATACACCAAATTATATGTAGTGGTTGCTACATTAATCCGTGAAGACTAAATATCGCTATGAAAGATCAAATCTTGTCATAGTCAACTCCTTGAACATTGCCGTAAACTTCTTTCCGACATGTCGACTATTTCATAGATGTTAAAACATCCATGTCTATTTCTTTATCGATCCAAACACGACCGATACGCTTCACGCCTTTCCGGAGGGTCTTCCAAGTTCAGACACTTGATTTCTCGTGTATGGATACTATCACGGATTCTATGACTTCTAGTCATTTTGAAGGAGTTATGCCCTAGAGGCAAATAATAAAGTGTATTATTTGATATATCTCCTATTTTTTCATAATACGTTTCATACTATGCTATAACTGTGTTAATATGAAACGTTAATACAAGTGTGGTATGTAAACAAACCGTGTCTCTAGTTACCTCTAGTGAACTAGTTCATTGGTCATGAGGATGGTCTGCGTTTCAAGATCATGGGCATTTATGCTAACTGACAATGATGTCATGTTATTAGTCGAATAACATGATAGACAAACATCCGACCGTTATATCTTAATGAGATCTAGTTACAAAGTTCACCATTGATGATAAAACACAGATAACCTCGCAACTTGATCCTTTGACTATGAGGTAATGAAAATCACCATTCCGGAAGAAGCTTAGATGGTTATTAAGAATCATCTCGTAACAGGGTGATCAAAAAGGTGCCACTCAGGTTTTCCGAAGGGATGCGTAGAGGAGTACATATCAAGACCAGGATTTGTCTAGTCCATGTAACGGACAGATACATGTGGCCATCTCGGTGACGTTGCATTGATGAAGCTTGCAAGCATGTGACTAGGTCATGGAATGCAACGACAAGAGAATGAGAAAACAAGTTCATCGGTAATGAGATTGAACTAGGGTATGGAGATACCGAAGATCAAGTCTCGGATGAATTACGTATCGAATGACAAAGGGAACGGGGAACGACTATCTCACGGTGTTAGCGATTGTATTTGTGAAACGCACGGGGGTCACATGGCCATCCAGGTCCCTCTGTTGATAATTGATGTGAGAGTAGTCTCAATCATGTCCGGAGTGTTTCCGAACCGAAGGATGTCATGCTTAAGGGTAGGGACGCTTAGGGTAGATGAGGTATCGTAAGAGAAATAGAGAGAGAAACCGGAATAGTTTCGGGTAACATCCGATGGAGATCGGAAGGGGTCCGGAAGATGTTCCGGAGAGAAGAAATGATATAATATGTGTATTTGAATATTAATTGGAGAATTAATATTAAATATATATATATATATATTAAAGGCTCCATATTGCTAATGGGCCTCACCCGAAGGGAGGCCCAATAGGGCAAGGCGCCTAGGGAGTGGGGGCCAGCCGGTCTAGGCTTGGTGGGCCGCCCCAATGGGGCCCACCTAGGGCCGGCGGCTGCCCCTAGGTGGCCAACTGGTGTGGGGATTAGTCCCACATTGCCTGGCCCTGGGTGGTGCGCCTCCCCTCCCACTATATATAGGGGTCTCCCCTTCCCCTTGGGAATCGCCCCATTCCCTCTCATTCTCTCTCTCATACACTGAGGACTTCTCCGTAATATTAGGGAGGACCTCGTGGGTGAGTTCTCCACCTTCACACTACCGTCGTGTGATCTGCGATCCGACATCTACTTCTTCCGCTACTTGGCTGGATCGGAGTCCGGTTGACGTCTCCTACACCGGACGTGTGATGAACTTCGGAGGCACCACACTTGGGGTGCTGCTCGTCTTCATCAATATACGCCTTCCTGCATAAGGCGTGCCTCTATCTGCAAAGGTATGAATATTGTATTCCTTCTCCGTTACTTATGTCTACATAGTATAGATCCTGGTATTAGTGTTCGAGTAGATAGATTTTTTTTGTTTTCTGATCTGGAACCCTTTCAATTTTATGGAGTCAGGGCCCATTATCGCTTCTTTGCATGCAGTCGGTTCATCATTGTCAAAACAAGAATGACTTGTTTATCAAATCTCACTATTTGATTCTTACCGACCCAACGGTTCAATAGGAACTCTAATCTCCGAGATCACAACCTTTGTAATCACGGGAGTCATGAGCATTGTGGCCGCCACCGGGACACTTTCCAGCGCTGCGCTACTTAGCACATATAAGATGTCTCGCCCACCCATCTTCAACCTTAGCACTTTCCTCGAGAAGGACAAGCTGAAAACTGATGGAACCAACTTCACCACATGGTTCCGCAATCTTAGGATCCTCCTAGTCCCCTACAAGTTGACTTATGTCATCGAGGCTGAGCTTCCGGCTAAGCCTGCAGATTTTGCCTGACAGGACGAAAATAATGTATGGCAGTCCAAGGCGGACGATTTCTCCCTCATCTAGAGTGGAATGCTCTATGCCATGGAGCTGGAGCTTCAAAAGCGTTTTGAGAAGATGAATGCTTTTGAGATCATTGAGAATCTCAAGGCTGTCTTTGCTCCACAGGCTCGTGCGGAGAGGTATGATGCTTCTGAGCTCTTCTTCTCTGCTAAAATGGAAGAGCATAGCAGTATTAGTGAGCACGTGGTCAAAATGTCTGGCTATGTTAAGCGCTTAAACGCCCTGGATTGCAAAATCCCGGAGGAGCTCGCAATTGATAGGGTGCTGCACTCGCTGCCCCTAGCTATAAGAGCTTTGTGATGAACTACAACATGCAAGGGATGACTAAGACCCTTGCTGAGGTGTTTGCCATGCTCAAAACTGCTGAGGTTGAAATCAAGAAGGAGCACACAGTGCTGATGGTCAACAAGACCACCAACTTTAAGAAACCAGGGCAAAAAGGGAAAGGCAAGGGTAAGAAGTCTAAGAGGGATGGCAGGTTTGTTCCTAGCACCTCAAAAACTGCCAAGCCTGGCCCTAAGCCCGGAACTTCGTGCTTCTACTTCAAAGGGGATGGGAACTAGAAACGCAACTGCCCCAAGTACCTTGAAGATAAGCGAGCTGGCAAGATAGCCATCCTGGACAAAGGTATATATGATATACATGTTATTGATGTATTCCTTACGAGCGCCAGGAGTAACACACAGGTATTTGATCTGGGATCTGTTGCTCACATTTATAACTCTCAGCAGGATCTGCAGAGTAGGAGGCGCCCGAGGAAGGACGAGGTGACGATGCGCGTCGGCAATGGTTCGAGAGTCGAAGTGATGCCCGTCGGCACCCTGCATCTCCGTCTACCGTCAGGATTATTATTGGTTTTGAATAAATGCTATTATGTACCCGCATTGAGTATGAATATTGTGAGTGGGTCTTGCTTGCTGCAAGACCGTTATTCGTTTAACTCAGTAACAAATGGTTGTTCAATTTATATGAATGATGTTTTCTATGTTCATGCTCCTGTATGTAATGGTTTATTATTACTTGATCTTAATTATGATACACACATCCATAGTGTTGATGCTAAACGTTGTAAGCATAGTGATGATAATTCCATGTTCATGTGGCATTGCCATCTTGGTCATATTGGCATAAAGCACATGAAGAAGCTTCATTCAGAAGGGCTCCCTGGATCATTGGATTTCGAATCCCTTGATACATGTGAGCCATGCCTCATGGGCAAGATGACTAGGACACCATTCTTCGGAATAGTGGAGAGAGCTGTAGACCTGCTTGGGATCATACATACGGATGTATGCGGACCAATGAGTGTCTCAACACGCAATGGTTATCGTTACTTTGTTACCTTTACTGACGACTTAAGAAGATATGGATATATCTACTTGATGAAGCACAAATCTGAAACCTTTGAAAAGTTCAAGGAATTTCAGAAAGAGGTAGAGAATCAACTTAACAAGAAAATCAAGCACCTTTGATCGGATCGAGGAGGCGAGTATTTGAGTTATGAGTTTAACATGCACTTGAAGGACTGTGTGATTATCCCACAGCTTACGCCAGCCGGAACACCACAGCGCAATGGTGTGTCGGAACGTCGTAATCGAACCCTATTGAATAGTGTACGGTCCATGATGTCTTTAACTGATTTGTCTGTGTCTTTTTGGGGGTATGCATTAGAAACCTCCGCTTTTATTTTAAACCGAGCACCATCCAAATCCGTGGAGACAACCCCATATGAGATATGGTATGGGCAGAAGCCGAAGTTGTCTTTTCTGAAAGTTTGGGGATGTGAGGCGTACGTCAAGAAACTGCAGCCTGACAAACTCAAACCCAAATCAGAAAAATGTATCTTTGTAGGATATCCAAGGGAAACCATTGGATATACCTTCTACAATCAAGCCGAAGGCAAGATGCTTGTCGCAAAAAACGGCACCTTTCTCGAGAAAGAGTTTCTTGCAAAAGGAGTGAGTGGAAGGAAAATTGAGTTAGATGAAATTGTTGACCCTTCTCTCCAAATTCCGAGTAGCGCAACGGAAGCTATTCCGAAACCGCTCTCCAACATGGAGGAAGAGCCTGTTGATGATGATCAAAACAATGACATTGAGACTACTGAGGTTCGCAGGTCTACGAGGGTTCGTGCCACTCCTGATTGGTATAGTAGCCTTGTGATGTCTGTCATTCTAGATGAACAGGAAGAACCTGCTAACTACAAAGAAGCTATGGATAGTGCTGACTCCGAGAAATGGCTAGAAGCCATGAAATCCGAAATAGGATCCATGGATGAAAACCAAGTTTGGACCTTGGTGGATCTTCTAGAAGGCCGCAAGGCCGTGGAAAATAAATGGATCTTTAAGAAGAAGACAGATGCGAATGGTAACGTGACCATTCACAAAGCTCGACATGTCGCAAAGGGGTTTCGACAAATTCAAGGAGTTGACTATGACGAGACTTACTCTCCCGTAGTGATGCTTAAGGCTGTCAGGATTTTAATAGCAATTGCTGCACATTTCGACTATGAAATTTGGCAGATGGATGTCAAGACCACATTCCTCAATGGTCACATTGATGAAGAGTTGTATATGATGCAACCAGAAGGTTTTGTTAATCCTAAGGATGCTGGAAAGGTATGCAAGCTTCAACGGTCCATTTATGGATTGAAGCAAGCATCTCGGAGATGGAACCAACGTTTTGATCAAGTGATCAAGAGTTTTGGATTTGTCCAAAACCAACAAGAGTTCTGTGTTTACAATAAAGTGAGTGGGAGCTCAACTGCTTTCTTAGTAGTGTATGTGGATGACATATTACTCATGGGAAACGATGTGGATCTTATGAAAAGCGTGAAAGCATATTTAAGCAAACAATTTTCCATGAAGGATCTAGGTGAAGCTGCATATATATTAGGAATCAAGATCTATAGAGATAGATCAAGGCACCTAATAGCATTGAGTCAGAGTACTTACATAGAAAAGATTTTGAAGAGGTTCAAAATGGAAAACACCAAAAGGGGTTTTACACCTATGATGAAGAATTGCAAAATGAGTATGACTCAATGTCCTGTAACGGACGATGATAGAGAGATGTCTTACATCCCCTATGCTTCAGCCATAGGATCTATCATGTATGCAATGCTAAGTACATGACCTGATGTGGCATTGGCTCTTAGTTTGACGAGCCGATATCAAAGTAATCCAGGACCGAATCACTGGACAGCTGTGAAAAATATCCTAAAGTATCTGAGAAGAACAGAGGATATGTTCCTAATCTATGGAGGAAATGATGAAGCTCTAAACATAACGGGTTACATAGATGCGAGCTGGAATTCAGATCATGATGACTCGAAGTCTCAAACAGGATTTGTTTTCTTGGTGAATGGTGGGGCGGTTAGCTGGAAGAGCAAGAAACAGCCGGTGGTGGCACAATCTTCAATGGAGTCTGAATATATTGCTGTGGCTGATGCAGCAAATGAAGCTGTTTGGCTAAGGAATTTCGTCATCAAACTAGGAGTTTTTCCCAATGCGCAGGACCCCGTGACGATCTATTGCGATAACATGGGTGCTATTGCAAACGCAAGGGAACCAAGAAGTCATTCCACAGCCAAACACATCAAGCTAAGATTTCACGTCATCCGGCAGAATGTTGACGAAGGTGAAGTCAAGATTTGCAAAGTAGATACGGAACTGAATGGGGCAGATCCTTTGACTAAAGCTCTCCATCTAGATAAGCACGAACAACACCGAGATTCCATTGGTGTTAGGTTCCTCCCTATTGTAAACTAGTTTTGTTTATACTCTAGTGCAAGTGGGAGACTAAAGGAGTTATGCCCTAGGGGCTAATAATAAACTGTATTATTTGATATATCTCCTATTTGTTCATAATACGTTTCATAATGTTCTATAACTGTGTTAATACGAAACGTTAATACACGTGTGGTATGTAAACAAACCGTGTCTCTAGTTACCTCTATTGAACTAGTTCATTGGTCATGAGGATGGTCTGCGTTTCAAGATCATGGGAATTTATGCAAACTGACAATGAGGTCATGTTATTAGTCGAATAACATGATAGACAAACATCCGACCATTATATCTTGATGAGATCTAGTTACAAAGTTCACCATTGATGATAAAACGCAGAGAACCTTGCAACCTGATCCTTTGACTATGAGGTAATGCAAATCACCATTCCAAAAGAAGCTTAGATGGTTATCAAGAATCATCTCGTAATAGGGTGATCAAAAAGGTGACACTCAGGTTTTCCGAAGAGATGCGTAGAGGAGTACACATCAAGACCAGGATTTGTCTAGTCCATGTAACAGACAGATACATGTGGCCATCTCGGTGACGTTGCATTGATGAAGCTTGCAAGCATGTGACTAGGTCACGGAATGCAATGACATGAGAACGAGAAAACAAGTTCATCGGTAACGAGATCGAACTAAGGTATGGAGATACCAAAGATCAAGTCTCGGATGAATTAGGTACCGAATGACAAAGGGAACGGGGAACGAATATCTAACGGTTCGAGCGATTGTATTCGTGAAATGCATGGAGGTCACATGGCCATCTAGGTCCCTCTGTTGATCATTGATGTGAGAGTAGTCTCAATCATGTCCGGAGTGTTTCCGAACCGAAGGATGTCACGCTTAAGGGTAGGGACGCTTAGGGTAGATGAGGTATCGTAAGAGAAATAGAGAGAGAGAAATCGGAATAGTTTCGGGTAACATACGATGGAGATCGAAAGGGGTCCGGAAGATGTTCCGGAGAGAAGAAATGATATAATATGTGTATTTGAATATTAATTGGAGAATTAATATTAAATATATATATATATATATTTTAAAGGCTCCATATTGCTAATGGGCCTCACCCGAAGGGAGGCCCAATAGGGCAAGGCGCCTAGGGAGTGGGGGCCAGCCGGCCTGGGCTTGGTGGGCCGCCCCAATGGGGCCCACCTAGGGCCGGCGGCTGCCCCTAGGTGGCCGGCGTGTGTGGGGATTAGTCCCACACCGCCTGGACCCTGGGTGGTGCGCCCCCTCCCACTATATATAGGGGTCTCCCCTCCCCCTTTGGAATCGCCCCATTCCCTCTCATTCTCTCTCTCATCCACTGAGGACTTCTCCGTAATATTGGGGAGGACCTTGTGGGTGAGTTCTCCACCTTCACACTACCGTCGTGTGATCTGCGATCTGGCATCTACTTCTTTTGCTGCTTGGCTGGATCGGAGTCCGGTTGATGTCTCCTACACCGGACGTGTGATGAACTTCGGAGGCACCACACTTGGGGTGCTGCTCGTCTTCATCAATATACGCCTTACTGCGTAAGGCGTGCCTCTGTCTACAAAGGTATGAATACTGTATTCCTTCTCCGTTACTTATGTCTACATAGTATAGATCCTGGTATTAGTGTTCGAGTTGATAGAATTTTTTGTTTTCTGATCTGGAACCCTTTCAATTTTATGGAGTCAGGGCCCATTATCGCTTCTTTGCATGCAGTCGGTTCATCATTGTCAAAACAAGAATGACTTTTTTATCAAATCTTACTATTTGATTCTTACCGACCCACGCGGTTCAATAGGAACTCTAATCTCCGAGATCACAACCTTTGTAATCACGGGAGCCATGAGCATTGTGGCCGCCACCGGGACACTTTCTGGCGCTGCGCTACTTAGCACATATAGCTAAGGTTCAACAACCTTATCAAAGTTCTATTGTCCTCCCACTTAACTTTTCGCGAAAAATTCCTTCTCAAGAAACTTGACGTTTCAAGCGACAAACTCTTTTATCCTCGGTGTTATGGAGGAATGCCCAACAAATTCTTTGGGATAACCTATAAAGACGTGCTTATCCGACTTTGTTTGTAAACATTTTACTTATGCATAGCATACCAAAATTTAAGAAAAGACAATTCAGGTTTTATTCCAAACCATAACTCATATGGTGTCATTTCAACGGATCACAATGGCACTCTTTTCAGTGTAAAAGTGGTAATATCTAAAGATTTAATCCTTAAAACATAGTGGTAGTTTTATAAATGACACCTTTGATCTTACCATGTCAAACATGGTTTGATTTCATCTCTCGAATATGCCATACTCCTATGGTTTATCGGGAAACACAAATCATGGAACAATTCCTCAAATCTTAGGTGTTTTGCTAAACCTGTAACTCAAATATCTCCTTTATGATCCAATCATAAATTATTTATTTTCTCGTTACAATGATTTTCCACTTCATCTTGAAAGTCTTTGAACAATTTTCAAATGTTTCATACTTATTCCTTATTAAGTAAATATACAGATATATTCACTCAAATTTCCGGAGAAAGCATATGAAGCAAAAAGATCCATCGCATATGGCTACACATAATGGACTATGCACATCAGCATGCACAATTTCCAATAAGCTAGTCATCCGTTCCTCTTTGGCCTATGAACGGAGTTTCAATTATCTCGAGGAAAGTCTCACAAGCGTCAATTGATCAAAATCAAAGACTCCCAAAATCCATTAACATGGAGTTTCTTCATGTTTACTTTTCAATATAATTCAAACAAAGATGTCACTTCATAAGTGATCTTCCAATCATTTGTCTTATGGCATTTTAGCAATGATGTTTATGGATGTGATTTCTCCAACTAGACTTGTAAAAGTTCATCCATCCTTTATGGAATACGATAATTATTTGAACAACCATTGTTCTCGTAATACTGGAACAAAATAACAGTTATTAATACAAATCTTGAAGGCTAGGTTTAACGACAACGAGAAACACAATAACACTTTATTTGTTTTCGATAAACATCACCACATATTCTTTTGCTAGTTACTTTGGCCATCGCAATTCATGAATTGTGTTGTTCTGTATGACACTTCACACCAACCAATTCGTTATCCAATACTGGTATCCAATACCTAAGAACCAGATTGTTTAACAAGCAAAGAATACAACCATAACATGTATATCTTCTATATACCTAAGCTAGACATCTCCAACCTTTTCTTTTTTGCCAAATATTTTATAGAATCTCTTTCAGCAATTCCTTTTCCTTTTAAAAGAATCTATCAACATCAATAGTGGTGTCATTCGCATGACACATAGTACAAAGCATGTATAGTCAAATACTAATACCTTTGGACTTGCACTTTGAAGTGGATCACCATCATCAAATGTTTGGTAATTTTTCAAAAATCCATTCTTTAGTAATCTTTTAGTGTAGTAAACATTTTACTTACATCTTCTATTCATCCTTATCATGACAACTTTCATGATAAAGCTACTATAGCCTATAAGGATGAACCGTGAGTATAATATCAGTTCCCAAATCCTTTTTGGTAGATTAGGACGCCTAGCGTCTCCAACCTTCACAAATTCTCATACAATATGAGAACGTGTATTTTGTTAAATTATACTCTATCATATTGCAACCATAAACATTGTTTCAGATTTATACTTTATCATATTGCAACCATAAACATTATTTCAGATATCACAATATCTTTCACACATGATGGTTTCTGAAACAATTCTTTCAGCTCCTAGATAACCTCGATATTAAAACAACTTTTGAATATCAAGAATCATGGAGGCAAACATGATACTTTAGATACTAACATTGGAATTCTTACTCTTGATTTAATACTACTTATTAAACTTCATGGAGTAAATAGATTTTGCTGAAAGTTTGCAATATGACTTCTAAACTTTAAATTGACATTCAAAACAATACGATACCAGTTCGTAAAGTAAATATCTAGTTCTATTATCTCAATTAAAACTAAGAATAAGGTAGTAAACAGATGCCAATGACTACACCAAATTATGCAAATTCACTTTGATTTAGTTTATGACAAATTTGGTTCGACTAATCCAAATTAGAAATGAACTCCCACTCAAAAACGACATCCCTCATGCCTTTTGGTGATTACATGAACCAAATCCACTACACCAAGTCCGATCATCACGTGAGTCGGTGTAGCTTCAAAAGCGAGCATCAATATGGGCATCATATCAACTATATAACTCATGCTTAACCTTTCGGTACGTGTTTCGAGGCCATGTCCATACATGCTAGGCTCGCCAAGAACCTTAGTACTCGCGTGTGTAAAACTGTCTTACACTCGTTATATGAAAGCACAGAGTCGAGTACACCCGATCATCACGTGATGTCTCGAAACACGATCCATAGAATGGTGCATACTTAAGGAAGAACACATTTTATCTTGATATTTAAATGAGGGATCATCTTATAATGCTACTAAAAGTGCCAAACTAACAATATAAGATGCGAACATCATATGTGTAAAGTGGGATGATATGGTCCATGCATTTGATCACCACCATATGCATCCTGGTATGATCTCTATCATTCCTTTGTGTGTAAGGCCAAGGTCTATGGAACTTACACGTTAGGTGTGTTGTAAGGGTATCAACTATACATCAACTTACAACATTTCCATATCATGACACTAGCCCAACAATGATCTAAACTAGACGCCTCTAATTTATCAATTGCAAGTTTTACGTGGCTTAGGGCTTTTGAAGATAGAACCGTTCTTACCTACGAACATGGAACCACACCGATGATAACCAAATTATTAGCAACTTGTTGTAAATAAGATATTGACTATAGTAGGAGAGACAAACACCCGCCAACCACTTATGCAAAACTAGTTGCATGTCATTCGTGGAACCAGTCTCATGTGCGATGACATGTAAGGTTGGTCCGGGCCGCTTCATCCCACTATGACACCAATATCCAAAATACATGAAAGAAGCAATAACATGATCATCATCGCCCACATATAAACATATGTGTACTACCCGTGCAAAGCATCTACGCATAGATCAGGCTCTGATACCACTGAAGGGTTCGCATCATAGAATTTTTTTCCTACGATGTGAACTATACGCCAAGTTCTCTCTACTAGATACAAGCAACGGGTGGATATACATCCAGAGAACTTACCCTCGAAGACAACAAAGCTTTGTTAACAAGATGGAACTCGTGGATGATGTAGTCATACACTTGCCAATCTCAATATCGTGATGAAGTCCAGCAGGTCCGGCTCTAGCACGTCTATCAGATCCAGCTCCAGCAAGTCCAGCACCACCAAGTCCAGCACCGCAAAGCAGCGGTGCATCCGTGATCGCACACACGTCTGGTACCCCGACAACCTCCGTCCCTCACTTCAGCAAAGCAGCAGAAGCAACAACTCCTTTCCAGATAAAGCCACTGGGAACATGTATCTCGCTAATCCGAGACCATGGGGAAAAATACTAGAGGGGGAGAGAGATCCTTCACGAGGAGGTGTGAGGAAGAAGGGGTGTGAGGGTGGCCTTTTATAGGAGGAGGGGGTGCCCCTCCACAAGGCCAGCACCCAAGGGGTGACCCTTCACCTCCTCATTCATCTGGTGGTAACTCCCTCCACATAAATTTGCCCCTTAACATTCCTCTTTAAAGTATCCACTTTAAATGCATTAAATTTCTCCAAATTTAATGCTCTCTCATTTAATAAAACTCTTTTATTAATTTTATTCAGAATTTCGTTAATTACTTTAATTAACAAACATTCACATAAAACCCCCTGCAACATTTCAATATTACATGCAAAACCAATTTCAGCAATTTCACCCGAAACAGTTTCGGTGTCTATTGAAATAATTCAGTGCTTTCTTAAATCTTTATATAAAACATATTTGCTCCAAATGGTGTCGGTATCCCTTAAGTGTGTCACCCTACGGTTCACGAATAATGCAGACATGATCCAGACCCCTCTCAGATCAATAATCAGAAGCGGGACCTAGAGATCCATACTAACTCCTACACATTCAATGATGACTTCTGTGACCGTGAGAACCTTTAACGCTAGTAATTAAATCCCTTTGTCTCGCGATATATTACATGTACGAGATTTGATCATCGATATCTCCATACCTAGTTTGATCTTGTTACCGACATGTACTCTTTTCTCGTTCCCGTGATATAACATTCTAGTGATATCATCACTTGCTTGCAAGCTAACCAATGTGATATCATCGAGAGGGCCCAGAGTATATCTATCTGTCATCAGGATGGACAAATCCCACTCTTGATCCATGAGCCTCTACATAACACTTTCATAGCACTGAACCCACCTTTATAATCACCCTTTCACGGTGTGACGTTTGATGTTATCAAGATACTCTTCCAGTGTTAGTGATCGACATGATCTCATGGTCTAAGGACTAGGATTACTTCGTATGATGTTATAGCAATATAAACGCAATGACTTTCATCGTAATGCTATACTTCGGATGAATATTCATCACATCATTCCACTAATGTTGTGACCTTGTTATTATCAACATCTAATGTCCATGATCAGGAAACCTTGATCATCTTGTTAGTCAACAAGCTAGTTTATAAGAGAGGCATAACTAGGAACTTTCCTTTTGTTTATGAAACATACATGTATTAACGTTTCCAAATTAGTAAAATTATAGCATGAAAAATAAACATTTATCATAAACAAGGAATAAGATAATAACCACTTTATTATTGCCTCTCGGGCATATTCCCTTCATCTTCAAGGAGGCTATCTCCAAGATCTTCTCTTGCAATTCTGCCCTTTTCTTCTAGAAGATCTTCGGATTGAGCAAGTTGGCTCATAAGAGCATCAAAATGAAGTTTGTGCTCACCTTGCAAGTTAGTGAAAAAGGTGTCCAAAGCAATAACTTCTTCTTTTATCTTAAGACTAGTATGATCATCCATATCCATATTTATGTTAGTCTTAGGAAATGAAGAAATAGAAGATGATACCCCGGACCCTCTCGCCATAAGGCAAGTGGCGTTGTTGTTGATGGCGTTTTTGTTTGGAGAGTCGAATAGGGATGACGGAGTAGATGTGGTGGCTAGAGCAGCCACCTCACGTGTACTATCTTCATCCTCTTCATCTTCACTTGTAGAGGAATATTCTTCTTGTGCCACTAAGACAATCTTGGGTTGTTTCTTGTAAGGGCCATTATTTTTGATAAATGGCTTCTTTCTAGGTGCCTTGGATTTTTCTTTAAGGATGAGCCTGCCACCATTGTCTTCTCTATTTTGATATGGACACTCATCAGTGTAGCCTATCTCCACAATTGTAGCATGTTCTCAGTTTTGGGCCATTCTCTCTTCTTCCACTTGACCCATTCTTGCGCTCGATTTCTGACTTGGCCTTGGCTAGATCCTTCCAAAAGTTCCTTGCATAGAACACCATGTACTTACCATGAGCATGCTTGACTTCCTTGGGGCAGTCCATGGAGACACCCTCAAAACTTCTTTCATCCTCATCTGTCTCAACAACATTTTCCTTTAGAGCAACATTGACCCCTTTTTTGCATTCCAATGGCTCGGGCACGGTCATCTTCCGCATTCTTAGCTGCAACCTTGAATGATGCCATTTATTGCATGACTTCATTGGAAGTCATTTGATGGTAGTTGTGTCTACCTTGCAAGCTCTTCAAGTCCATTGGCTCAAAAGGCATTAGAGCACTCACGTATTTCCTTTTTATCCAAGCATCATCAATGTGAGTGGCTCCATGCTTTCTAAATGTTGTTGCGATGCCCTTGAGTCTTCTATACATATCTTCATGGTTTTCACCATCCAACATGTAGAATCCTTCAGCTTCATTACTAAGGGCATCATACCTATTCCTCCTCATGCTTTCATTTCCAATAAAGAGGTCGGTGAGAGCATCCCAAGCTTCTTTAGCTAAGATGCTCAATGTGGGGCATGCCCTTGGGACCCACTCTGAGCTGTATAATGTGGAGAGCCATTGCATTCAATTGGCTATCCATAACTTCTCTTCTTGTCAAGTTGGTGTGATCTCCAATATGAAGACCCTCTTTGATAATTCTCCAAAGTTCAATTGACGAACTGCATACATGAGATTTCATTAAGAATTGCCATTGATTGAATGAAGATGCAGTAAGTTTGTGTGGATCACCCCTATTATTTATATGAGGATGTGCGATAGGTGGGTCAGGAGAATATAGGTGATGGACCTCACTATAGTCCTCCTTACCACTTCCCTTCTTGGAGGTGGAACCATTATGTTTTTCACCTACTACTTCATCTTCCTTAGATCTGGTGTTAGCCTTATCCTTGGATAATGGAGTGGTAGCCTCAGAGGAAGATGGAGATGGGTCTGTGGATGATGTGAGGCGAGCAATCATTTGTTGCATCTCCTCCATCTTGGTCTCAAAGGATTTCAACAAGGTTGTTTCCAACGTCTTGAGGTCATCCATTGTGACCTTGTCCACAACCTCATTCCCATTCTCCTTGGTACCTATACTTCTCTTAGGCGGTTAAGCCTGAATAAAGAGACGGGGCTCTGATACCAATTGAAATGGATCGTATGGGCACGTAGAAGGGGGGGGGGGGGGTGAATAGGTGCTACTTCAAATTTTAATGCCTTTTCAATTTTAGGCTTGACACAAAAGGTAAGTTCTCTAGATAGCTATTATATGGAATTTCCCTATATGCAAACCTAACTACTAGCGAGTAAAGGCGAGTGAGAAAGAGGAACGAGTAAACCGTAGAGCACGCAGAGACATAGGATTTATTTTACCGCAGTTCCTTCCTTGTTAATGGAAGTACATCTGTGTTGGAGGGGTGGGAGGTACTAAGACCACCACGCCACAATAGGCCTCACCCTGTTCTCCGATGGATCCTGCCACCAAAGGCCAGATCCACCTTTCCACTATAGGAACCCTTCTAGGCGGGAACCGGCGCCTTTACACAACTAGCGGGGCACAACTCCACAACCAAATTGGAGGCTCCCGTAATGACAACAAGCTACCACAAGAACAAGTTATCAATAACAAAACATGAGATCTAGATATTAACGAGAATACTAGATCGGGGATTTCTCCAAGTGAAGGAGAGGAGTTGATGCGCTTGATTCGTGATGACGATGTAGGTTGTCTCCTCCTTCAATTCCCCCAAAGATCGAAGCCTTCGGGTGGTTGAAGTGGGAGATCTAGAGAGAGAGCACTTACAACAGGTCTGGCAATTTTCGAGTGAATCAAGAGATCTGAATGGAGGGGATGAAGGGGATTTTATACCCCCTGCACCCACTGAGCCGTTGGAGCCATTTGGGGCCGGATTATCCGGCCTGGGGAAAACTCCGCCCCAGACTCAGATTATCCGGCAAACAATCCGCCCCCACTCAGAGCGAGGCGCCGAGCCTGCCCTTGAGCGCCTCCTGGGGGCCAGATTATCCGACGCCATGCGAGGGCCGGATTATCCGGCCAGGGAAGGAAAAACCGCCCCTGTTTGGATTTTCTAGGAGAAAATCTGTACCCACTCAGAGCGTCGCGCCTTGGCTGCCTTTGATCGTCTTCTGGGGGCCAGATTATCCGGCCCAAGGCGAGGGCCGGATTATCCGGTCCGGGGAAGAAAATCCGCCCATGTTCAGATTTTCCGGGAGAAAATCCGACGCCAGACAGCCTTTGTCAAATGAGTTAGGCCGGATTATCCGGCCCTTGATGGGGCGGATAATCGAGTCCCCCAAACACAAAAACATTCCCTGCACACTTAGCACACATGAGAAAACTCCACGATATTGTTATCTAACACGCAAAACACATGGAACCATGAAATGTTCTTTCAGAACCGTGCTGTCACGAGGAACGCTTTCAACCCCTGTAAATATATACCCAGTTGATATCATGCTCTTTTGTTTACGGATGTCGTCGGTGTGAAATAAAAGGGGAGCTTGTAAGTCCATGGAGTTATGTATGTGTGTTAGAGAAACGCCTAGGCCGCTGGTCTAATCCATGCCTAATCATGGTGGAAACCTGCAGCGTAACCATAATGAGAAATCTATGAAGCATTCTTCTTATATAAAAAAGACAGAGATAGGGATTGAGAAAAAGAAAAAAGAGATGAGAAAAGAGGAAAGAGAGAAAAAAGCACCATTTTCCCATGGTAAATAAGAAGATTGCTGAGCTGCTCATTGTCTGCTTGCCTTGTCATTTTGATATGGGGATTCTTCTGTATCATCGGGCAAGGGGTACCGCGTTGGCAGTTCTCTATGATACACACGGATTTACTATGACAAGAACTTACCGGTAACTAAAGTTGAGTAGCATGAGGAGCGGCCCTCGTACTCAAGGGACATGAGATTTCTAGTTTATGGTCTGTCAAGCATATAACTCGTATTGTACCTCACTTTCACCTTAACCATTTAAAGATGCTTATGATAGGGGCAATGAGAGCTCAAAGCTAATGAGTACGATACTTTCAGCATTTGGAAGCCTTTCAAACTTTTCAAAACCTTTTCACTTCCTTGTTGAGTCACCACTTATTCTATGAGCACTTTCTTGAGAGCATAGTTGCCATTCTTAGTGTAATGTGCTTCTCTCAAAACTTGGTTAGTTGTGTCATGACTTTGATACTTGTATCTTTGATATCTTTACTTCTAGTCTTCACTTGAACTTCAGAGGTGCCTTGGCATTTATGTTTTCTCTACAATCAAAGGCAAGCGAGATACCACTCTATCATACCTTTTTATGAGCATTGCAATGTTGCTTATGTTTATGTTTTATACTACTTACAATTTTTGAGTTGGAATCTCTTCATAGTTTGAAATGACCATTAAGTAAACTTATTTGCATACTCTTTATTATGAATTTCTTAAGTAGTTGATCATATGCTGAGAATATATACATCTTATGAAGAAAATGTGTTCGTGAAAGCTCTTTTATCGCACTCAGTTTTCAACTGAATTGCTTGAGGACAAGCAATAAGCTAAGCTTGGGGGGAGTTGATACATCCAAAACGTATCTACTTTCCCACTTTTGATATTGTTTCTCCTCTAAACTTGTATGATTTGGATACAACTAACACTGTTTTCAGCAGAATTACCTTGGTGTCTAGTTTTTGTGCAGAAAACCAACTATCAGGAAAAATCCCGGAAAATATGCCAAAAATCCTATTTCACCAGAAGACTCATGGAGCCAAAAGACGAGACGGAAGAGGGCCACAAGGGGCCCACACCACCTGGCCACGCGGGCTAGCCCAGGCCATGCCTGGGGGTGGCGTGGCCGCCTCGGTCACCCCATCGGCCTCCCTCTTCGCCTATAAGATGCCTCTTGACCTAAAACCCAAGGGGGGTTTAATGTTTTTCCAGATAGAGTTCCGCTACGCCGCCACCACCAGATTCTGCGATTCGGAACCAGAAACTCCGTTCTGGCACCCTGCCAGGACGGGGAATTGGAGGAGATCATCACCGTCTTCATCACCATTGCTTCTCCATCAACCATCCATGATTACCCCATCCATGAGTGAGTAATCCCCCATTTTAGGCTATGGGGATGGTAGGGATTGGATGAGATCATTCATGTAATGACATCAGATTGTTAGGGCATGGTGCCTAGTATCTATTATTAGTGCTTTTTGACTTTGTTTCAACTTGTTATGATTAATGCTTGTCACTAGGGCCCGAGTGCCATGATTTAAGATCTGAACATGTTATTGATTCATGATCATAGTATTGTTTGTGATCTTACCTACAAGTTGTATACACATATTGTTGTCCGGAACCAAAGGCCCTGAAGTGACAATAATCGGGATAACCGGAGGGAATGGCTCTGATGTGAGGATCACATGTGTTCATGGAGTGTTAATGCTTTGCTTCGGTGTTCTATTAAAAGGATCACCTTAATTGCCAATAGTTCCCTTGAGGCCCGCTGCAAACGGGCTGGCAGGACAAAAGATGTTGTGCAAGTTCTCATTACGAGCACGTATGACTATATATGGAACACATGCCTAGGATTATTTAGTACTTGGATGCTTTACTTTATTTATCTGCAAACGCCCTATGTCTTGATTGCTATATGAATTGTCTTGTCCATGCAACGCCTGTCCATCCACCACGATGCCTACCGCGCTTTAATCCCACTGTTTACTACAATTGTTACTACTGTCTTTACTTTTACTACTGCTATTACTTTGCTATTGCTACTACAAAACTTTTGCTACTGATAAACTGCTGTGAGCAAGATTGTTTCCAAGTGCAGCTGAATTGACAACTCAGTTGTTAAGGCTTATAAATATTCTTTAGCTCCCCTTGTGTCGAATCAATAAATTGGGTTTCACTTCCCTCGAAAATACTGCGATACACCCCCTATACTTGTGGGTCATCAGTGACCTAACCGAATTTAGTTTAGTTACTATTTTGGGATTTAGTTTCTATTATCGATGGATTTCAGAGATATGTGTAGTGTACTGAGGTTTTATGATTTAGTTTAAGGCCGGGGTTTAGGTTATGATTTAGTTAAGGGGTTTAATTTAGTGTTTATGTTATATGATTGTTTATGTTATGATTTTGTTATGTCGCATCCTCGTCATCCACTCGACAGCAACGGTGGAGTACTGGGATTCGTCGGGGCCGGGGATGTCCGACCCTGGGCTCCACCGCGCTGGCACTGGGAGGTGCTACCTCCTGGGACTCGTAGCTTGGTGAGGAATCCGGGTATCATCAGCGACCCGAAGCTTCTTTGGTGGCGCTCGCATGGTCTAGGAGTGGTGCAGAGGGAGCCGGACCCCGAGAAGGTGGTATTTCATCGTGTTAGGGAGGAGGACGAGCATGTCCGCCGATATATGGCTATTTTGGAGATCCGGTTCTCCAATATCTGTAGGTTCTTCACTGATCTCACCCGAGCTATTCTCCGGTGATGGTTCCTTATCTCTGGGTGTACACCTCCCGTGGCTCAGGACCCGGTAGTCGACGTCTAGTTTGATATGAGCGAGATTTACTTTATCTTATATTATTGTTGCATTATCTAGATTATCCGAGATGTATTTTTGTACTTTATCTTATATTATTGTACTCTATCTTATATTTTATATTATTGTTGCATTATATGGATTATCCGAGATGTATTATATTGTTTCATTATTAGTACTTAATCTTTCTTCTGTATATGAGTCATCGCAATTGTAATATTCTTTTACTTAATGCAAAATTGTTTTATCTACTATATTAGTTAAGCTATGGATGGTAGAGACAATGAAGAGCTGGTGCTCGACATGATAGATGAGGGTACTGGGGGTTGTTATTATGATGGAGCAGACGGTGGTGGAGATGATGAATCCCAGTATCTTAATTTGCCTGGAGGAGACGATAGTGGAGATGAAAGTGAAGACCATGGTGGAGACGATGGTGGAGACACCTTAATAACAAAGTCTGACGAGGTATATAAAGCCTATGCCGATCACTAGTAGATGCATTAGTTGATTCGTATATATATACTGATGAATGTTTCTTCTCTTAGACCCTGCATTGGGCCAATCTTCTGCAAATAAACAAGGCCCAGCCAAAAAATTGGCCGCTGATGTCCGTTTCACAATTAACCTAGTCTCTGATCTGGGTCAACCATTGGAGCCAATAGAGAGCATAAATGCATTTGTACATCAATGCAGAGTGATTGTTAGGGACACCATCCCGATCACCACTCGGGAGTGGAATAATCCAGGAAAGAAAAAGGATCCAACTGGATCTAGTTTTGTCGATGACAGAGCCAAAGATTGTCTTTGGAATTCTCTGATGATATATTTCACCCTACCAGTCTTGTCGACAGATGAGCTCGCACAGAAAATGAGGTTGAAAGTCAAGGAGTGGGATCTTAAGAAGATGGGCACACAATTCAAGGACTGGATAAAAAGATTATACCAATACTATTTGAAGGAGAAAAAAGCTCCTGAATTCACTGGCACACTAGAGAAGCATTGGGATAACCGGGCCGCATTTGTGGAATACAAGCAATCGGAACCAGCTAAGGCAAGGTCAGCAAAGAATATGCTAAATGCTTCCAAAAAGAAATATCACCATTATATGGGGACAGGTCCCGATAGAAAGATCCTGCACTCGACAGTACGGCTAACCCATCTCAACGAAAAAGCAGCATGGCTTCCACGGAGGTCCTGGCTAATGATGCAATGATGGATGTCTACCCCGTGGATGCAATCAAGGAGAAGACTAGTTGTGGGATGCATGTTGAACTGAAGAACATATCGATGAAGGTGGCGGTCGGCTTTGCTTTACCTTCTGCACCGGGAGCGACCTACCATTGAAATCCGATTCCAGCTGGCTATGTTCGTGTCAGTGTGGATGAAGTTCTACCGATATTTCAGTCACTACAGCTTAACATCCCTAGAGGTGAAGGAGAGACGACACTCGGAGAAGCCACAAGTGGCTTCATTCTTTGGAAAAAGGAATACATCAAGTTTCTAGGCTCGGCGCCAAGGCCACTGTATCCACCGAGAAGCAATCCATCACCTCTAAGGCCACCGTCTCCTCTGAGTCCACCGTCTCCTCCCAATGGAAGTCCACCACCTCCAAGTCCACCCTCCCCGAGAAGGATCGCAATGCGAGTCCATCTCGATCTAGGGCGCCTCAGCCGCCTCCACCCACTAAGGGCCAAAAGCAGAAGATAACCACCACTTCGTCGAGGGATAACCGACAGTAGTCGCCCTCCCAAGAGTACCGCTGGCTCCACCCAAGAGGGCTTATGGCCTGACTAATGAGGAGACCAAGGCGGTCATAGATGCCGAAGTGGATGTCTTTTTTAAAAAGAAACAACCCGAGCCAAAGGTCCGTGTAGATCCGTCAGTCAAGGAGCACTTTACAAAATTTCTGAAGCATCCATACCAACCTCAGATAAATGCGCCAGATAACTATACATGTTGTCTTGTGAAGACAGTGAAACAAAAGAGAACAAGTGGTAAAGGAAGCATTAAAAAAGACGTTCCCTAGCTCGAAGAACAAGAAAAACAATGGACCCCCCTGCTCAAGGTGTTACCCGAACATCAACTATATGGGGGAGAAACTTTGGATATGCAAACAACTATTATATTGGCCGAGCAATGTAATATGTCTGTTGATGACATACTTGGCAGTGTTGGTCCCCCCACGGCTCCTATAGAACAACAATATGTCCACGGGCAGCCTTTGGTCAATTCTGAGACGCTCCGGGATCTTCCAACAAAAATGCGACAATTGCATGCATGGTATATTAAAGCCGCAAAATAAGGGCGAGAATGGATCATAGAGAAAGTTAGAGAGGGGCATTACTTAATTAAAGACGAGGTCCATGTTGAACTTTCATAAATTTTTCAATTATTCAATCAAAGGGACCTCGACAAATCTATCCTTAGTTGCTATTGTTTGTAAGTGATTAATTTATTTATGTAATTAGTAAGTATCTAGCTGAGCTCGTTCAATTCACTGCCGGTAATTATCCTCACTATATGCTTTTGTATGCTATGATGCAGAATGAAGATTCTCGAATGTAAAAAGGGAGAATCCATGGATTTGGGTTCATTGACCCAAATCGAGTTAATGAAGCTATGCTAAAGATGAAGCCTGTGGACACGAAGCGTAACTTGCTCTGGTTTCTCAAGAAGTAGCATTTCTTTAAGGAAATACTATTTTCCTACCACTTCGGGTGAGAGTGTTTTTGTCTTGTAGATATTAACTTTTTCTTACTCGATGTTAAGTGTAAATGATGAGTTACTGACGTATATAAACCTTGCGCAGCTTCCACTAGATTCTTCTAAGCATTTTCGTTAACATGGGAAGAGTTCATATCATGGACTCATTACAAAAGGATATTGAAGAGTACCACAACATGATCAGAATGCTCAATAAGTAATTTCAATCATTATCGCACTATATCGGTGTCTTTCATTCAATTTTTGAGACATCAAGTAATTATTAACGCATTCATTCATTTTCTTTATCGGGCAGTGTTTGGACACGGTTCAAGACTACGATCCGCAGTCAATAGCGTGAGGAGATGATTTATAAACCAATCCTAGTAAGTAGTACGAGTTAGGTGCGTGCATCTCTTTAATTCTTCTTTCAATACAAATTATCATGAATGCCTGATTATTATTTGATTGAATTCCATTCTTGTAAAATGCGCGAGGTAGTCATAGGGGACTAATCTATGTGGATACTACGTTTGCGAGTTCATTCATACTTGCACTAGTGAGCAGAATTTGATATTTGTTCAAGTACGTAAACAATATATTCACAAATTATATTTATTATCATTATTTGTGTTGAGTTTCCTTCATAGTTTTTATGATGATTGATATATTCATATTGATTTCCTTCTTTTTAGTTGGAAGCGATGCGGGAAAAGCTCCTACCACATGACCGCCTACTAGCAATTCAAGAGTAATTGTCAGGATTTTTGGTTGACGAGGTCATAGATCCATGTGGAGAATACAATCTAGAAAGGCACTAAAGCATCCATGTAATGATCTAAATGTAATCAAATAGACAGGCTCTGAACCCGGTTGAGGCTCATATACCAAATTGTATATATATATATGTATACTCGTAATAGAAATTATCTTATATATGCATCAATGTGTACAAGTACTACGTAGTAGCATCATGTATGTATACGAAAACTTGTTTGACATGAAAAAATAGAATGAAAAACAAGTAAACACAGACACAAAATGAAAAAGAAGACACAAAACCCTAAAACCCCATCTCCTGCCGTGGCAGCCAAATGGCCCAAAACGCTGCGACAGCAGGGACCTATGAACCAGGACTAAATGACCTCCAGCCCAGTGTACGACGCGGGGCCACGTGATGGACCTCTCACTACAAGAAAAGTTGGCTTTTACAACGGACGATTTTCGTGGTTGAAGGCCAATTTTTTATGGCTAAAAAGTCTTCTACGACGGATGCCCTTCGTGGTAAAAGCCCCGTCACAAAAGAATCTACCATAGTTTTTTTCTGACCGTGGCGGATCGTACCCTTCAGCCACGAAAACTTGTTCCGTCGTAGATCTGTTCGCCAGCCGCGTTGACTGCTGACGACATGTAAAATGCCACGTGGCACTCGCCGTTAACGGCACCGCCGTTAACGGTCACAGAAACCGTCGCAGAAGCCTGGCCCAGACAAGGCCTGCTAATTGTTAAGTGGGCTGGCCCATGAGGAGAGCCCAATAAGATTACGGCCCTTTACTCTCACGCCATGTACTGTTTGACGTGGCCCATTAATGAATCCATCCAGGGCCCGCACGATTCTAGGCCTAGTACAGTTTCGGCCTAAAGAAGGCCCACTTTGGTAGAATAATATGTGGCACATTAGGGGCCTGCGCCAGAAGGTCAGACACTGTTAAGGCCTGCAGGCAGCCCGTTACTGTTCCTACAGCCGTGGGGTCCGCTCATGTTCTACCCATTTACTGTTATGGCCTTTTACATTTATGGGTTGCCAGTGTTAGGATCCTTTACTGTTCTGCCCTTTTACTATTCCGGCCTTCTACTGTTCCGGCCGTTCACTATTTAGGCCCTTTGCTCTTATGGCCTTTTACTATTCAGGCCATTTACTCTTCAGGCCTTTTACTCTTCTATTCGTTTTGCTGTGCGGGCCCTCTATTGCATGGGATTTTTACTATTCAGGCCTTTTACTCTTTCAGCTCTTTACTGTTCGGGTATATCAATAGTCGGGCCCATTACAGTTCCGTCACTTTACTATTCTGGCCTGTTGTTGTTCAGCCCTGTACATTTTTCAGGGCCTTGGCCACTTATGAGGCTCACCAATATTCTGACCTGCCACTTACGGCCTTTTAGTGTTTATTTGGCCCATCTGCTGGCCAGCATATTTGCGTATTCTATAACTATGGCAAAATTCTGGTTGTAAACAGTCCGTTAATATTCTAGCCCACTAATGGCCGCGCTAGGATCACCCTATTACATCACCAGATATTTTTTGAAATTTATTATAGACTAGACTTTCAACAAAAACAAGATGAAGCATTACAAAGGCATCATGAGACATGTGTTGGAACAGGGTTTCTACTACGGAGCTTACATCCCCATAAAAGTAACAACTGGCATACCATGACAGCTGTAGAAGAGATTATCAAGTAGTCGGTCCGTCAAATCTTGTCGATCTTTTAGTTCTTGTATCTATTCACGTGTAATTGTGATTATTCCATCTATTTGCTCTGTTTCTTGTTCGATTAAATCAATTGTTTGGAGTGTAGCTATAACACCTCTTTCTGCTGGAAAATTGAAACACTGGGCCGATGCAAGCAATAATCACTGTCACTGCTTGACGAGGGTTTAACTCATCAATGCCCATTGTTATGGACTTGGGTTTTGGAGAAGGAGGGAGCGCTGGAGACATCTATCGGCTAGCAAACAAGCACACAGGGGACTCGAAGATTTACCCAGGTTCAGGCCTTGTAGAGGTCTCTACTCCTGCTTGTCTGCTCGTGGAATTATCAAAGGAATCGAGGATTACAATGGTGCGCAGATGCAATCTGCCAAGGGTTGTGGAAACTAGGGTTGCGTGTGTCCTCCTCGCTGCCCCCTCCTAGCCTTTATATAGATAGGCTAGGTCTCGGGTAGCAGGTCGAGTCGGTTATAAGTTAGGGTTTCCCCTTCAAACTTTCTACCTTTAGCTTCTTCTTGTTCTTCAAGCAATCGAAAGTCCGTAGGTTACTCGAATCCTTCATTTGGGCCTTGGCGACACCATGGGCCTTTACATATTTAGGCCGTATATACCAAGCTCGAGTACCTGTAGGGTATACCCATGTCAGTAGCCCCCGAGTGTCCAGTGGAATCGCATATTCGACTGGAGACTTTATGAAGCCTTTCGAGTGCATGACTGAGTACATTTTTCGACTGCTTTGTCTGTGTCATAGGTATTGTTGGTGCGCGTGCCTGATTTTAACCGATGTATCGGTATCAGTTAACTACCTTAGGGTAAAACAACGCCACCTACTCAAACTTGAGTCCCCGGACTCAAATCCGGAAAAGTGCTGGTGTGATTCGACTCAAGCCGCGGAGGTCTTACAGGAGTCGAATTCCAGTATATGGGTGTGAGCACTCGACGCGTCCATCAAGGCATGTTCATCGTACCCGCAGGCACGGATATATTTCTGGTAGTGCGCAGCTTAATGCGTTGCCAGGCCTTATTCAGGTCTTACCTTCACGCTGTAAGCGCGGCATCCGAATTTTATCATCGCGGAGACGATTCGGGTAACCCAGGAGACGCAGTCTCTTTGTAGGGAATTTTTTTTGAGGCGGTGTCACCATAAACTTCGAGTGCGGATGTTATCGACACACAATACTTTGTACAAATAATCATAGGGTGCGCGACCAGCACTCCCTATGGGAGTAACCCCCGAGTGCCTGGTTGAGTCGAAGACTCAGGCAGGGACTAAAGAACTTTTGCGACTGCTGTCGTCTTTTGTTTGCTTATTTCAGTCGAAATTTACTTCCAGTGCTCCCTATGGGAGTAAACCATGTCCATTGTCGAATCATGCTTCGAGTGGTTAGGTTTGCTTTGATTGTCCATGCTCCTGGAAAAAGAAGAAGAAAGAAAATCGTAGGGTGCATGACCAGCGCTCCCTATGGGAGTAGCCCCTGAGTGCTTGGTGGAGTCGAAGACTCGAGCAAGAACTAAAGTAATCGAAGTCTTCTGCTGTGTAGCTTTTGATGACGTCAGTGCTGATGATTTCATGACCTCAGTTGTCCGCGTGAGCGAGTTTGACGGGACGCGACGAGCGGTGGGTCCCATTCCCCGACTCTGATTTGACCGGGCGTGCGTAATCTTTATTTTAACTGTGCCTCCTCGATTTCCGCACATAATGGGAGTAGTGGGGGGACGGTTCGTGTTTTCGCTCCTCTACGTGTCGAGCAGGATGAACGCCACGCATCCAGTAGGGTTTTTCTTAGCCATTGGATTGCATCTTCCCAGGGTTAAGTAGTGACGCTGCGACGGTAAAATTCACATCTGCTTTCGCTCATCTTTTTGCCTTCATCGCCATTGCCGCTGCTCCCCTGCTTTCTCTATTTTGGCTTCGTATAGTTGTCAGCGTGCGTCATCTGCAAGATGAGAAGGAGAGAATTGCCATTCGTATGCATGATCTGACCCAGGAGCAACTTTAAGAGAGTGGGTACTTCTGGGTAGATCATGATCGTGCGATTGCACTGGCGACCCTGCAGGATCGTGCGTTGCGAGTGATGCACTTTCTAAAGAAGTCGCAGTCATGCTTGAAGAACATTTATCGGACGATGTTTCTGCTGGATGTTACTCCATCAAGCCTGCTCACCCTCCTCGCCAAATTTCAAGACCTGGCCACGGTTCGCGAGTGTATGAGGCAACAGTTGGTGGCTGGTGCCAAGGCCGCTCTATCGCTGGTGCGACTGCATAGGCCTGATGTAGATGTTGCAGCAATTGCGGTTGGGCCACTTGTGCCACCAACAGGTTCTGCCTGGAATATGGTGTCGCACTACCAGGCGGTGGATCGCCCAGCAGAAGAGATCGTCGACTTCTTTGAGGAACAAACCGATGTTCTCTTGTTGCAGTAGTAGCTTAGTTTGTATCCTGCACATAAGTGTACCCATGTTGTAAAGTTCGTATAAATGTTGTGTATAATTGATTGTCGAATATGTATAAAGAGCTTGTTAGCGTGTGAGTGCGTTGCACTATGCGACTCCTTTTCGTTAGTCTGGCCATGCGTTTATCTCAGTCCCTTGTCAACCTGTCAGATGCGTTGCAACTGGGTTGATGTTGTGTCAAGGGTTTCAATTGATGTGCCAGCTACTCAGGATATCGCGTTTTAGTTCGTAGAACAGATGTGTGTAGGGTGGCGTAGCCCCCGAGTCGATAAGTTGCGTAAAAATAAAGGAAGACACAGAGTTTTGGGGCACTTAGCTTTATTTATTCGTGAGACAGTACGAGGTATAATGTGTGGCTAAGTAGCCTTGGCTGAGTGCCTTATTTGTGATGCAAATGTAAAAACGACTAAGGGTAGAAGCATCGCAGCTGTGCGACGTTCCAGGGGTTGGAGTATGCGACTCCTGTCTCTAGATCTTGAAGGCGATAGTCGCCACCTAGGATTACTTCTGTAATCACGTATGGTCCTTCACAGGGGGATTCGAGCTTGAGATATCCTTGCTGCTTTAGTCGCAGGACTAGGTCGCCTTCGACGAAGGATCTAGGGCGTAGCCTCCTACTGTGGTAGTTGCGCAGGTTCTGCTGGTAGATCGTTGATCTTTCCACGGCGATTTCCCTTGCCTCGTCAAGGAGATCGCCGGAGTCTTCGAGTGCAAGGGATGACTCTTGCTCGCTGTAAGCGACCATGCGAGGCGCTTTGTACTGTACCTCGGCGGGCAGCACCGCTTCGGCCCCGTGCACCATAAAGAACGGGGTGTAGCCTGTAGCACTGTTTGGGGTTGTGCGTAGGCTCTAGAGTACTGATTGCAATTCATCTGGCCAGCAGCCCGCGGCTTGTTCGAGTGGCCGAAGGAGTCGCTTCTTGATGCCGCTGCAGACGAGCACGTTCGCCTTTTCAACCTGACCGTTGGTCTGTGGATGTGCTACCGAGGCGTAGCTGATGTTGATTCCCAGATTCTCACAGAATTCTTGGAACTCCAAAGATGTGAATTTCGTTCCATTGTCCGTGATGATGCTGTGTGGCACTCCAAAGCGAAAGACGATGGACTCGAAGAACTTGACTGCGCTGTGCCCCGATTGATTGGTCACTGGCATGGCTTCTATCCACTTGGTGAACTTGTTAACTGCCACCAGGAGGTAGACGTAACCTCCTCGTGAGGACTTGGGGAGCTTGCCGACCATGTCGAGTCCCTATTGCGCGAAGGGCCAGGCCAATGGGATTGGCCCGAGCTCCGCGCCAGGTGCGTGCGGCTTGTCCACGAATCGTTGACACGCGTTGCACTTCTGGACGATGTCTTTGGCGTCGCGCATGGCCGTAGGCCAGTAGAACCCAGCTCGCAGAGCTTTGGCCACGAGGGCGCGACTGCCAGCGTGGTATCCACAGGTTCCCTCATGGATGTTGAGGAGGACAGCTCTTCCATCAGCCGTGGAGACGCATCGCTGGAGTACTCCTGTGATGCTGTGCTTGTATAGTTCGCCGTTGATAACAGCGAATGCCTTGGATTGCCGCGCGATGTGCCGCGCATCAGTCGGGTTGTCCGGTAGCCATTTGCTGAGGAGGTACGTGATGTACGGCTGAGTCTAGGATGATTCGATCATCATGATGCTCATTGGTCCTTCGAGTCCTGTGTCCAGCTCTAGGTCGTCGAGTGCCATTGGCTCATTGGGTGGCGTAGCCCCCGAGTCCATTGCTGCGCTTGTTTTCTTCTCTGTTGCCTTTGGCTTGATGGAGTGCTCGCAGATGCGCTCGAGAAATACCCCAGGTGGTATGGGGGCGCAGGTAGAGCCTATGTTGGCGAGTGTGTCCGCCTCTTCATTGCTTTCACGGCCTATGTGTCGTAGCTCACAACCGTCAAAGTCCCCCTCGAGTGTGTCGTAGAGATCGCAGTAGGCGATCATGTTGTCGTTCAGTGCATGAGCACTCATGCATTGTTTGGTTGACGACCAACTTGGAGTCGCCGTAGATAATGAGCCTTTTGGCGCCGCAGGCTTTTGACATCCGCATCCCGTGTAGCAGGGCCTCGTATTCGGCTTTGTTGTTGGAGGCCGTGAACTGCATTCGCAAGATGTACTTCAGCTTGTCCCCTTGAGGTGATGTCAATATGACCCCTGCACCTGCTCCGTCCTTCCGCTTGGACCCGTCGAAGTGCATTGTCCAGAGGTAGGACATATCTGGTTTGTCAGGGAGCTGGTTCTCCATCCAGTGCACGAGGAAGTCAGGAAGAACTTGCGACTTGATTGTGTCGCGCTTTTCGTATGTAATGTCTCGTGGAGACAATTCTATTCCCCAAAGTGCGACTCGTCTCGTGGCGTCGGGTTGTTGAGGATATTCCCCAACGGGGCGTCATTGACCACCGCGATGGGGTGCTTCTAGAAGTAATGGCGCAGTCGCCGGGCAGTCATGAAGACGCCGTACGCCAGCTTCTGGTAGTGCAGGTACTGCTGTTTTGTTGGCGTGAGGGCCTCGCTGAGGTAGTAGACTGGGCGTTGTACTCCGTGGACCTTGTTTTCCTCGGCTCGCTCGACAACGAGCACTGTGCTGACCACCTGGTTGGTGGCGGAGATATATAGCAATAGTGGTTCCCTTTCCCGCGGGGTCACTAGTACTGGCGAGGTCGATAGCAGGCGCTTAAGGTCTTCAAATGCTTCCTGCGCTTCGTTGGTCCACTCGAACTTTTCAGCTTTGTGGAGGAGTTGATAGAAGGGCAGTGCTTTTTTACCCATTCGACTGATGAATCGACTGAGCGTCGCGATTCGCCCAGCCAGCTGCTGAACGCCCCTTATGTTTTTGGATTCTCCATGGCCAGTATGGCTTTTATTTTCTTCGGGTTTGCCTCGATTCCTCTTGCGGAGATGAGATACCCGAGTAGTTGCCCAGATGGCACGCCAAAGGCGCATTTGTCCGGATTGAGCTTGATCCGGTAGCGGTCGAGGTTAGCGAAGGTTTCGCGCAAATCGTCGATTAGGGAGGCTTCCTCCTTGGTCTTGATTACTATGTCGTCGACATAGACTTGAATGTTGCGACCAAGTTGCTCCTTGAGGCAAGCCTGCATGCACCACTGCTAGGTGGCTCCCGCGTTCTTTAGCCCGAAGGGCATTGTGTTGTAGCAGAACACGCCGAAGGGCGTTGTAAACGCTGTTTTCTCTTGATCTTCCTCCTTCATTCGAATTTGATTATAGCCTGAGTAGGCGTCGAGGAAGCATAGGCGCTCGCATCCCGCGATGGAGTCGATGATCTGGTCGATGCGCGGTAGCAGGAAGTGATCCTTTGGGCAGTGCTTATTTAGGGAGGTGAAGTCCACGCACATCCGCAGGATATCCGTGTCCTTTTTTGGTACCAGCACCATGTTGGCGAGCCAAGTGCTTTCCTTGATCTCGCGTATGAATTTGGCGTCGAGGAGTCTGTTGATCTCCATTCCGACTTCCTTCACCCATTGCTCAGATAATCGCCAGATTGTTTGCTTGACCGACCTTGCGTCTGGGTTGACGTTGAGTGCGTGCTCGGCGAATTCCCTGGGAACTCCTGGCATGTCCGCAGGACACCAGGCGAAAATTTCCCAGTGCTCACAGAGGAATTTGACGAGCGTGAGTTCCTATGCGGGACTCAAGTTGTTGGCGATGAGGGCCATTTTGGCGGGATCCGATGGGTAGACCTGCACTTTCCTTGTGTGCACTGATGAGTCGAAAGATAGATCAGACGAGCTTGGCCGGCTTAGGGGAGACAGGCTGTTGTATGTCGACTCCTTTAGTCTTGCGAGTTCTTCCTGCATGCCGAAGGACTGGGAAATTCTGTTGAATTCCCTGTCGCAACTGTCGGACCTCTCGAAGCTCCCGTTGACTGTGATGACGCCATTGGGACCTTGCATTTTCATCTGCAGGTAAGCATAGTGTGGTACTGCCATGAACCTAGCGAACGCGACACATCCGAGGATGCAGTGGTACTGTGAGGGCCAGTCGACGACCTCAAAGTCGATGCGCTCGCGCCGAAAGTTTTTCGGCATGCCAAAGATAACGTGGAAGTTGATTTTGCCCAGGAGATATACACCTTTTCCTGGGACGATGCCATGGAATGTTGTGTCCGAGGCCTCTAGGCAAGTCAGAGGGATCCTCATTGCTCGCAAGGTACTCACGAATATAAGGTTGATGCCGCTTCTGCCATCCATGAAGACGCAGCTCATGTCGAAGCCTCCGATTTGTGCCTCGAGTACGAGGGGACAATGGCCTGAACGAGGTACTTGAGGCGGGTGATCGCGTTTGTCGAAGGTGATGCATGACTCGCTTCCGCTGAGGTACTCAGTGGTAGATGGTGGCGAGTGTGTGGCCAAGTTGACTTGGCGAGTGATGGCCTTCTGCACCCGATTGGAGGGGCGTCCTTTTTGGATCATCATGGTACCCATGGACCTTGGGTAGGGTTCGCCTCCCTGGTGCTGGTCCGGTGCAGCTGCGTTTGGGGGCATTCCAGGTGGTGGTGGTGGAGCGCCATGTGCCACGACGCCTAGAGTGGCTCCATAGCCTCTTTTGACTACGTTGCGGTTCATCCAAGCTAATCCCTCATGTAGCTTGAGGAACTCGCGGCAATCCTTGAGGAGGTGGCTGGACTTCTTCTTTCCATCATGCTTGTCGATGTAGAAGTGCACCGTACATGGCCCGGACAGTTTACCTTCAATGGATGTTGCGGGTGCTTCATCACGATCGCGGCGCTGCCACACTTGCGTGGTCTTCCCGGAGTCACGGTATCCACCGCTGCGGTATCCGCTATTGCGGTTGTCATCGCGTCTATCGGCGTAGCCGGCTGCGACCATGTTGACATCGTCGCGGTCATCATAGATGCGCATGCGGCATTTGCCTCGGCGGTCGCGTCTGCACTCGAGTTCTGCCTCCTCGTCAGAGTGAACGCGATTTTTCACCGAATCTTCTCCATCGGCCCACCGATTCGCAATTTCCACCAAGTGGTCAATGGTCTTGGGCTTCGAGCGGCCCAGCTCCTCCCTGAGCTCTATGCGGCGGACGCCGCCGTTGAATGCGTCAATCGCGCGATCCTCCGAGATGTTCTCTGCGGAGTTCTTGATGATGGACCATCTTTGGATGTAGGAGCGTAGCGATTCGCCCGATCTTTGCTGGCAGCATCTTAGCTCTTCGATTGATGCTAGCCGTTTGTACGTGCCTTTGAAGTTGCGCACGAAGCTGTAAACCAGCTCATCCCAACTGCGAATGGATCCGCGCGGGAGGTTGTTGAGCCATGCTCGGGCAGCGCCCTGCAGCTGTAGCTATAAGCATTGCATGGTTGTGCTTTGACTGCTGCCGTGGAGTCTGACGGAGGAGATGTGATCCTCCAGCCAGATCTTTGGGTCCTGTAGACCATCAAACTTCGGGTTCTCCGATGGGAGTTTGAACCCCTTGGGCATTCGCTTTTGCCTTATGGATCTGCTGAAGCATCTGGCACCGTAGAGCTCCACATCTTCCTCTTCCGAGTCAGTCGACCGAGCACGTCGTGCCCTTGATTTGTCGATCTTGCGCTGCATGATGTCATCACGCGCGTCGTAGTCGTGGTCGTGTCGCCGTGAGCGACGGCGTCGAGACAGGTCGTGACTATCATCACTGGATGAGGACGAGGAGTAGCGCTTTGCCTTTCTTTGGCGTTGATTCCTTGTCGAGGGTGGCCTCGATTAGTCCCAAGCCCGTGATCATAGATCGGTGCATGGAGGCTCGGGGTTCTCCAGCTGGCGGCTGGTTATTGAGGAGGTACATGGTGGCCGCTGTCACTGTAGCTTGCGGTGTCTTTGGGACCACATTGCCCCGCGTATCGACTGTCATAGAGCTGAAGTCAAGGACTTTTGCAGCTTCTATGCGTTCTTGCTCGATGAGATGGGCCATCTGAGATTGCCTCTTTTTGGCGAGGTACTCGTTGCCTTTTGAGGAGGATCTTCCGTGGGAGGAGAGCCCAGCACGACAAAGACTTGACTCATCTGCCGCCCTTTTGCGTGCTTCTAGTTGTGCGATTTTTTGCGCTTGGCGCTTGAATTATTCCTTCAGGAGCCAGTGGTAGCCCATCAGAAGTTCTTGCGAGGAGCCGGGAGGTAAAGGGTTGCCCTGCAGGGCCTCGCGGCAGCAAGACCACTCAAGCTCGTTGAGCCTGACCACGACGCGTTCGCCGGTTTGCTCGTTTGTTATGGTTGGAGGTTCGACTGCTCCTCCATTGCTGACGGGGGTGCGATTGCCACCGTTGCCACTGTTGCTGCCATTGCCGCCGTTTGGCGGGTTGGTTCCATTGCCGCGATTGCCCGTGTTGTCACGGTTGGCGGAGGTGTCGCCTGTGTTGATGACGGCGCACATGAAGTGATTGGGGAAGCTGCTGCTCCCACAACTCTCAGATCCAGAACCGTAGGTTCCATCTTCAGTGGCCAGATCGCTCAGATCGTAGTCGCGACTGCTGTCGCTGACCGTGTTTTTGACTGTTGTTGAGGCGTTGAGCTCACTAAGGGTGCCGATCGATGGAGGGAACCATGATGCTGGGGCAATCAACGGCACCGTCGGCTGATTAAGCATGCGAAGCGTGCCCATCTGACCAACTTAGAAGCGGAAGCTCCCTATTGCCAGGCTGATCCCGTCGCCCACGGACTCGAAAGCCGGCCGAGTGGCTGGCGTGTGGACGGTGAAGTCGAACGCGCCGAAGAGCTGGCGAATCTCCGTTGTTGCGGAGTTGTAGATCACGGTTGATGGGGCCGAAGAAGCCGCAACATCAGCACTCCCAATTCCCATAGACGGTGCCAATTGACGAGGGTTTAACGCATCAATGCCCATTGTTATGGACTTGGGTTTTGGAGAAGGAGGGAGCACTGGAGACATCTATCCGCTAGCAAACAAGCACACAGGGGACTCGAAGATTTACCCAGGTTCAGGCCTCGTAGAGGTCCCTACTCCTGCTTGTCTGCTCGTGGAATTATCAAAGGAATCGAGGATTACAATGGTGCACAGATGCAATCTGGCAAGGGTTATGGAAACTAGGGTTGCATGTGTCCTCCTCGCCGCCCCCTCCTAGCCTTTATATAGATAGGCTAGGTCTCGGGTAGCAGGTCGAGTCGGTTACAAGTTAGGGTTTTCCCCTTCAAACTTTCTATCTTTAGCTTCTTCTTGTTCTTCAAGCAATCAAAACTCCGTAGGTTATTCGAATCCTTCATTGGGCCTTGGCGACACCGTGGGCCTTTACATATTGAGGCCGTATATACCAAGATCGAGTACCTGCAGGGTATACCCATGTCACTTCTACTTTGTGAAATGATCTCAATACTTAACGTAGCATTCCTTCCTTCTGCCCCCATAGATTCATGTGCAGCCTGAAACAAAGAAAACAAGTCAGCATAGCCTACGAGCTAACTAGCGGCCATCTTATATGTAAAATAATTCAAATTCATCATTGGCTAGGAGCAATCAATGATGTGCCTCATACATCTCTTTCCGGAATAACATGAACTATCGATGTCCTGGACCGATATGTACATGTGCTAGTATCATAGCCACTCTGGAACAAACACTACAGGTTATTTGCATGCTGAAACTAAGACATTAAGGTAGAGCAACAAAGTAGGCAAAAAACCACAATGTTTGTGGTCAAAGAATTTCAAAATTGGCATTGTAATAATATAACAAATCAAGCCATCAACATGTGTGTCTCATGCAAACTAACTGAACTAGTGTGGTACTGAATGTAGGGAATCAAGCAACTCGACTCTTTTCCTCATAAACTAATCATATCACTACATAACTTAAATATAGAAATATAAAAAAAAGAGGTGCATGAGATTCCTTCATCTGCTTAGAACTGGTCAGGACAACAAAGCATTAATCTAAAATATAAGAATAGCGTTTAAAAATGGTCTATAGTATGAACTAGCCAAAAAAGTGACCTCCAACCACAGGTGGCATTTCTTTAATCATCAAACAACTATGATAGTACCTTGGAAAAACAAGCAATAGACCAAGTGTCTTAAATAGACTACCAGAATCATTTCAAACAAACAAGATACAAACCATTCCTTTTTAGTAGCCAGATCATTCAAATATTTTGATCGTCGGGCCAGTAAATAAAAAAAGAAGAGAGACAAAGAGATGGGTCATTTGCTGCCAAAACAATAGTTGGATGCATCCAAAAAGTAGCACAAACCTTCTTTGTAATGCCTACAGCTATTGTATTTCCAACTGCTGACAGTATCATTATACATATAACCAGGCAAGAAAATCCAGTAGACAAACAAGCAAATGATACATTGTGCACCTTGCAAGGTCAATGAAGTATTTAAACAATGTATGTCTAGGACCACGTCAGAATATAGCATTGATGCAATCACAAGTCAACTAAAAATTCACAGGAACCATAACCAATTGAACCATTTGGTGGCTAATATTAAACTCGCAAGATCATCTGATCATGTATAGATGAAAATCCCTTGTTTATTATTAATCAAACATTGTATTTCTCACATAAATTGCCATCCCTAGTTTGGGACTGATGGGACTCAAACCCACAGCTTCGCCTTGATAGGGCGGTGCTCTGACCGTTTAAGTTAAGAAAATCATTACATTGCTTTAATGATGAGCAAACTAAAGAATCAAATTGGCAATAGACTATATATGTGCATCATGCAGAGTAGCTAAATTAAGCAATCAAACAACATGTGCACGATAGACTTCCAGATCATATTAACATGATTATAGTACATATATATAGTAACTGGGGATCATATTAGATGATAATAGCTATAAAAATCTCACTATGAGTAGTCTAGATAGAACTCCCTTCGTTTCAAAATCTAAGATTTCAGTACTTTTGTGAAACGAATGTATCTAGACACCCTTTAGTGTTGGTAGAGTAACTTGGACTAGTATTGTAGGCATTTTTACTAGTCCAAGTTAGTCCAAGTTACTCTCCACCAAGACCAAGTAATTTATACTAGTCTCATACATATAACACTAGACTATGTTACTACCTTCAGAGTGCATATAAGCTCAACCATGGTGGTGATTCTAATATTATAATAGAATATAGATTAGCATAAAAGTGGATATACTTCAATCACCACCACCTAATCATGGTCTAGTTAACGTATATATATAGATAGAAGATCATCAATCAAATATAGCAAAAAGAGATCTCCACCATGATTGAGTGAGCAAATTGAATTATAAATTAGGGGATTTACATTCGGTCTTTGTGCAGTAACGTTAAAGGTCATCCTGTTCTAATCATTGGCCAACTCATGTGGTGCCGACACTAGACAATGTGACTACCTCCAGAGTGCATACAAACTCTTAATTATAGCAGAAAATACAATAATAGACTATAAATTAGCATAAAAGCGGATATACTTAAATTACCACCACATAATAGATAGATGAACACAAGTCAAATATAGAAAGAATAGATCATCACCAAAATCAAGTGAGCACATTGAATTATAAATCAAGGGATTTACGTCTGGTTTTTGTCCAGTCTTGGTTAAGGTCAACCTTGTTCTAATCATTAGCCGAATCATGTGGTACCTCGTACAAACAAGCATCTGACACTAAGCACATCTCAGTAAAAAGAGACTTACTATTTCTTTTTGTGCAGTCCCATTGGAGGACATCCTGTTGTCAGTTCGTTCTTTGAAGACATCCACCACATTGAGTACTTGGATCGACGATCCATCTACTTTATTGTTGCTCCTCTGCATATAGGTTGAGGCCACTCATTCACATAAAACAGGTTTGCATTCAGCAATACAAAGCAACAGGTACTTACAAGATTTTAGGGGCGATTCACTCTACGATTCTCCGTGTTCCTTGTGAGAGGAAATAATATCAAATAGTGGTTGTTGCTGTTTACAAAGAGCTAGATAGATATTATAGTATAATCACTTGTGAACACATAGAGCAGGGAATGTCGGAATATAAACAAACATTTAAATGACATAAAGATTTCCATGGCGACAAAATAGAATGCAGTTACAGTCACTCCTTAGCACGAACAAGAGAGAAATTACAATGATTTAACTTGTGAAATAAGATTGCAAACAAATATGAGAAGTGCCATAAAAAGTGTCACCTTCTACAGAGCAGGCAGTTACTATACTAACATTTGGACGAACAAGATAGACATTACAATGGTATATCTCGTGAACTTGTAGAGCAGGGAATGCTAACCCATATGTGAAGTGACTTAAAATGCCATGAACTACATAATAGAAGGTAGATACTGCTGCTACAGAAATTATAATTGAGAAACTTGAATTTATAGAGAAGGGCATGCAGATAACCATGTTAAGTGCCTTAAAACATGCCATGTAATACTACATCCAATCCAAAGTAAATAAGGCGTATAAATTTTTCGCAAGTCAATCGACGCAAAATTGGACCAAGTTTGTGGAACATACCAGGAACATCTACCATACCAAACCAACGCCATTTGATACATCGGGGCATATATTTTCATGGACGCAAATGTCACAAATTAACCCTTAATATATTTTTCTATGAGCTTGGTAAAAGTCATCATTGCTTGACTTTAAAGTTGTATAGGCCTTCTTTTACGGAATGGATGTACTCCCTCTGTTTCAAAACGTATAATTCATCATCTAGACCACTTTTAGTGTGTAGGTTCATGTAGGTTTGGAGTAAACCTACTAACTAAATGGTATCTATATACACTCCTATCACAAAGCTAAAACATCTTATATTTTGAAACGGAGGGAGTAATACACAATAGGCGGTAGCTACTGTCAGAGTTTAATTGAAATAAATAATAATGGTATAACTTGTAGAGGGAATGCAAAACCAACAAGTTTAATGACATAAAATTTGCGATGAATTACATAAGAGAAGGCAGTTACTATGTTTGCTTAGAACAACCAGATTGAAATTAAAATAGCATAAATTCTGAACTTGTAGAGAAGGGAATGTTAACCTACATGTTCAATGGCTTAAAACTACCAATGAACTCCAAAATTACATGCAGTCAGTATTGTAGCAATAGACAAAGCAAGTGCACATTATGATGACATAACTTGTGAACTTGTTGAACAGTTAGGCAGCTTCAGATGTTTAGTGAATTAACATTTGTCATGAACTACATAATCCCAACAAACTCTAATGATGTCTGTTTTGTACAACCAAAATTGTTTATGTATATTAACAGTAATGGTTGGTCAAAGAAAAACATGCATAACAAGGACGCCTTATACCTCAAAACAGAAGGAGTAGTTTAACGCCTGGATTTAACATAGACTACACCGAATTTATCAAGGGAGAGTGGGATATCAGTTAAGCCAGTATTGAGGTAGGCATTACCACCAATACAGAAATGCAGTTCACTGTCACAGGCTCATACCTGCTATATTGAAATGAACGAACAAGCAGATCTGGTTTACCTAGGCCACGACGTCGTTTACGCATACACGACATCTTTGTGGGTGATGTCAAGGACACCGAGGGTGCCCGGTTGTGGTGAGTCGAGATGAAGCAGATAGATCTCGGCGGTGTCTATGAAGCAAATCTGTGGAGGTTGTTGATGAGTCTGGCTTGCTTGACAAGATGGCCGGTGAAGGAGATCTAGTGTAGTGCATGGCGTCGTCGGTGAAGTAGATCTGTTACGACCGATTATGGATTCGAGGTGCTGCATAAGAGCATTGGTGAAGCAGATCTAGTGTAGTGGACTATTGAGTCCGTGAAGCAGATTTAATGCATCGCACACCAGCGTAGGTGAAGCAGGCCAGGTGCTGTGGACTAGGGAGTCGGCAAAACTAACACGGTTGTATGGAAGAGGGTGTCAGGCGAACTAGGGTTCGGTAAGGTGGACGTGGGCTAAACCCGTAGACTGGTCAGGAGTATATGGTATAGAGGTATGGCATGTAGGACGGCGAAGTGCGGTGCCACAGGAGCTGGAGGTGGGATAGGGGGTTTGGGATGGCGTGTGGGCCGGCGAAGTGCGGCGGTGATGTTCTGATGCGGTGGTGCAGGAGCTGGAGGTGAGATAGGGGGTTGGGTGGTGTGTAGGCGGGCGGAGTCTGGTGGAGATGATTACGGTGCGGTGGTGCAGGTGCTGGAGGTGAGAGGGGGTTGGGTGGCGTGTAGGCCGGCGAAGTGCTGCGAGGATGGGCCGATGCGGTGGTGTAGGAGCCGGAGGTGAGAAAGGGGTTAGGGTTTTTCGGAGTGCTTTCGGGGAAATGGCGTCAGTGGAAGGTGGACTACCCAACTTCAGAGTTGTGGGGACCCCCGCCCCCCCGGGGGGAGGGGGATTACGAACCATACCCATGTTGGGGTTCCGCGTATGAAAACAATAAAATTTTACCCTACGCCCCTGAACCCCTGAAGCTGCCAGGACCTATCTATTAGTAATACAATAACAGGAGGGGCTTTTCACGAACTTACCCTTGAAGACTGAAAAGCGTTGTCAACGCTCAGGAGAGCATGGTTGATGTAGACGAACCGAAGCCGACCTCAAGGTCGTGATGAAGTCCTTGTGCTCCTCTGGCTCCAACGACTTGAGTGCCTCAAGTGCGATACCTCACGGGGAGTTACACACGTCCGGTGCCTGACGATGACTCCCGCTTCCCCGATCCAGCAGCAATTGCGGAAGTAGAGCTCCCGGATCCGAATCCCGCAACACGACGGCACTCCGCAGTGAAGATGTCTCTCATTCGCGCTGTCCAGACTTGGGACCACGGTCACGAGAGCGAGAGGGGGAGGGAGAAAATATCAATTAGAGGTCCTCCCAAAAGTGAGATGACCTTTATTGATTATTGGTGTATTTCATTTGGCCAAATACCCCCACTATATATAGGGGGAGGAGAGGTACTACCTCCCTCAAAGTCCTGGGGTGGGACTAAAGGAGAGGAGGGAGGAGGGGAGGCCGCTGGCCACATAGTGGGCCCCACACGGGGGAGGGGCTAGGCCCAGCCGACCACCCCCTTGCCCCTTCTCCTTTCCCTAATGGGCCCTCTCCCCTCCGGGAATTGACCCATTAAGCCTTTGACCATTTAATTGATTTTTCTCTTTATTAAATAATTATGAATAAATGATTAAATCAATATTTAACATTCATTCACATATTATTCAACCTCCATGGCTATGGAACACTTCCACCTCCACTCCGGACATCCTCCGGACTTACCGAAACCCTTTCGGTTTTCTCTCTACTATTCTTCGGTGATTCCACCGATCCTATAAACACTCTCTAAGCATCATCAAGCCCTTAAGCGTGATACCCCATGGTTCGGGAACACTCTAGACATGGTCGGGACACTCCCGCACCAATGATCAACAGAGGGACCTGGATGGCCATGTGACCCCTATGCGTTCCATGAAGATCTTTCGTTGTTTGAACCGGGACAGTCGTGTCTTATTCCCTTTGTCTCTCGATACTTGCATTGCCCAAGATCTTATCAATGACATCACCATGTCGTGTTCAATCTCGTTACTGAACAATTCTACTTGACTCGTTTCGATAAGTGATATCCCCGTGATCAAATCACACGCTGCACAGCTATTGGATATAACCTCTCCGAGTGGGCCCTTCGAGTATCTTCCCGTCACATGGATAGACAAATCCCGTTCTTGACATATATTGCCTCTACGGTTTCCTCCGAGTACCTGAACACACCTTTATAACCACTGTATTACCAAGTGGCGCTTGATGCTATCTAAGCACTCTCGGGAGACAGTGATTGATATAGCCTCACGGTCTAAGGAATAGTCTACGAGGATCCATTTCTAATCATCGTAACTTGAACTTCATGACATGATCGGGTCACGATGTTTAGGTTGGGTATTGGTTCATCATCTCATTCTCGGAATGAGATGACCCCATTTCCAACTGGCATAAATGTCACATGATCAGGAAACATGATCATCTGTTGACCAATGAACCAGTGACTAGAGTTTCACTAGGAACCCCTGGTTGTTTGTATATCACACGTGTATTGATGTTTCCACTCAATACAGTTATAGCATGATATAAAACTTAATCATAAACTATATGAAATATGATAATAGTCCTTACTACTATTTGTCTCTAGGGCATATTTCCAACAGTCTCCTACTTGCACTAGAGTACAAATACACTAGCTGCATTTGTTCTCAATCATTGGCACCATATATCCGGTACCCTGAACATGCTTGCTCATGGAAGAGGTTGAGTCTTGGGTCTGTACTTAGTCCCAAATCCTTTGCAACTTACTAATGTCACCTTGATTGACATTAATACTTTATCATCACATGATAGCATCTGTGTGTATGCATTGTCGCTATGGCAGCAGAACGAGGCCTGATTCCAGGAGCGTACAGTGACTTTAGATCAACCTCGAGGGCTTTCTCATGGGCACTGTGCCCTAGGACACATCATTCTATGTTAAAAGCGAACTAGCCCCGCCATAACATTATACAACACTTTAGATGGTACCCTTATCTATTATTATAAATGTATTCATAGAAACACCAGTGCACTCTGTGCAACTTTCGATGTCTTTGTTCACCTTGCTTTCTACTTGACTTTTAATCGGTATGTACAGGAGTTTCCAACATATTCCCTTATAACATAACCCCTTATGTTTTAAGATATGTCATCCTTTATGAATTTGGAAAATATATCCACAGTTCTCTACTAGACACTGCGGACAAACTTAGCTCAATGTTCCATGATTCAAACTTAATCACTTTTAAACATTCCTTATTGGATCACATATTATGTTAAGTTATCATCATGGTTTACTAAGACAGAACATATGTCTCAACATAGTGGATGACGATCATCCTTTTCTTTCTATCAACCATTGATGTTAAACTTAATACTATTCCTAATTTGAGTTATTAAGGACCAGTTCCTTAATTAACTTCTATTCTGAAACCTCTTTCAGAATCCCTTAAGGAATACTACATAATATCATCATACACCTATTATCAACTTCTATATCTTATAAATCATTATTTATAAGTATTTGCGCTTTCATTCTTAACATACTTAAGCATTACTCCTATAAGCTCCCACTAAAAAATATGTCAATCACATATTGTTTTAGGAATACTTTCATAGCTCCCACTCAATTTCATGCAAATTGCATATCCATTCACTATTTTGAACAACTTCAAAATCCTTTGATAAAATATCAAACTTGGAGATTTACTATGAGATACTAGTACCGTTACTAGTTTTGAATCCACTAGACATTTAGCACACATGAATCAAATTCATTTGAATTTGTCCAAAACTTGACAAATTGTACTTTTTTCATTCACCCCCTTTTCCACTATGGCCTTGCAGTCATTTGGGAAAATTCAAGCAACTCCTTTTACTTGTGAGATCCAGCAACGAATTGCTTTCTAATCTCAAGGGAATTTTTCTTTGGGGATTTCTCATAATTTTAGTTTACCATTATTTCCTTAGTAGTTCGTAGGTATGTCATATTCCAAGAATCACAAAAAATGATTCACAAATGTCTCCATACAAGATATGGTTTACATTTTTGAATCCTACTTCATGTAGTGAAAACACTAGTGGAAAAAACACAATGATCAATATCATTGATTCTTTCCTTTGTGAAGAGAATCGTTCAGGAATGTTGTCCGTTGCGCTTCTCAACACTCTGATGAAGGGATATGAATCCTCATCGTGTTTTTCACTATTTTCCATTTGCTCCATAATTGAGCAACATCACTAGAAGTGAGCTTTCTCAAGAATGCGCTAAAGTCCAAGTAGTACGAATCTTGCTTTCCTTTTGGTTTCAGCTATGTATTTCGTATTCAAAGTTTCCAATGAATACTCTACAAGGACTTATTCGCTATTGTTTTGGTTGTATCGAATAACCCCAAAACTTTCACGAATTCAAATGGTTCACTATAAATTCTAATTGAGTGCCAACTATTTCTAACTAATGGTCTCTACATCTACACTACAACGATTTATTTGGTGCCTTCTATTCACCCACTTTGATATCTAATATCACATTGTGATGCTTTACATTTTGACATTTCAAAACGCTTTGCATTCCACAATTTATTTTATGCCATTCTTATAAAGTTGAATTTCATTACTATTGATCAAATCATAGTAATTAGATTCTCTTTTATATTTACACCCTTTTATTGATGAAACTCTTTGATCAAATCAAATAGTTTCATATTCATGTTTCCTTTGGTAAACTTCTTTACACACTTAAACAATCATATTATGATAATTACCATTTTTGTTAAAACGCAATACATCGAATATGTATTTACTTTTAACAATTCATCAACCACTTTGTATTCAAGTAATACACGGTGTTCAAGTTATTTTGCCGAACTTAGGCATGATTTATATGTGATAAGAAATCGAATGACTTTCACATATTATCACATAACTTTGAATTTAAACAATGGTTTTCATTCTATAATGAAATATCAATTAAGTTGGGTATTTTAAGGAATTTTAATATTTTACAAATGTTCATGCATTATCAATTAGTTTCAAACAACAAGGATAATTCACATATAATCAAACAAGATATGAACACAAATAGAAATCATTCATAAAAGTGGAATAACTGTTTGTTACAAACTCATATGAATAACCGTCTCACAAAATGTGAGACACACTAAAGAAGTTCACAATCTCTTGATTACAATAATCATCCTAAAACATAAACCAAGTGATAAATGTCGAGGGAGAGTGTCGTCGGCCATCATCATCATGCTCGCCATCAACACGCAACGTCACCTCCTCTCCAGCAAGCACCTCTCATGCAGAAGGACCTGTTTTCAGCAAAACAGAACAAGTATCAGATATACTTAACACTGCAAATGTGTTTGCAAGATTATAACATTTATAAAACTATATGTCAAATATATACCTTTGTCATCGATGACCTCTCTGGTGATTGGTTCAACCTTTACATTCCTGAAACGTAATATGAACTCCTGGAAATCCAATGTTTTCGTATCACCACTCATGATGCTACTGTGGACATGTCCTTCGTAGCTAGGAGGCAATGATCGAAGCAGTACACCTATCGCAAATGGATCATCCATCCAGTAATCCATGAAGTAAACCAGTCTCATGTGTGCATCAAGCATGCGTTCCAAGTGACCCTTCAGACATGTATGTTCCTCTATCTGTATGGAAAGGAACTCTCCAAGAAGCTCGTGCTTACACATGCGCACATGTCCTATGAACTCTGCTCTTAGCTGATCCACCATTGAATATGGATCAAGATCACCCATGAGCGGATGTAGTTCATCCACCATCCCATAACGCATTATTATATGAATGTAGGTGGACATATCTTGACGATAGTAGCGGTCTGCCAGTTCTTGTGGGGTCTCATAGTAGTCTGGCTCAGTCAAATCCATCGTGTGGCGTATGTAGTCTACCACATGATTCCTAGTAAGGAGATAATTCAGGCGCACAAGCCAACTAGGGAAGTTGGATCCATCAAGTCTAAGTTTCTCACCCTTTACCCATTCCTCAATGACAAAGTAAGCTTCACGGTGAGCCATCTAAATTTATAATTGCAAAAGGAATTTAGACTAAGTTTATAATTAAATGAGTTGATAATAACTCCACTCAGAAACACCTATCCCCAAAAGGGTTCCTAGTGATAACACGACCCCTATCAGCCACATCTCCCCCGATTGACACGGCCATTGATGTGGGTTCAAAGGTGGACGCTAAACGCCCGTCACATCATTCATGCGACTCGTGCTCGATCTTTCGACCATCCGTGTTCCGAGGCCACGCTTCTATGGCGTGCTAGGCTCGCTAACTCAACCTTAGTGTATTCACTGTGTAACATGGCTTACACCCACTGTATGCGAACATAGATATGTCTGACACCCAGGCCTGTACCCTGGATCGCCTCATACCGAAGAACTTTCTTGGTGGTGCACACTAAGGGAGAACACAATTGTTGGTAATTTTAACAGGGATCATCTTATTAGGCTATCGTCGAGTATCTAATACTAGCACACAATAAGATATACAAACAATAACATTGAATGTAAATTCGATGTGATATGGTCCTTCACGTCGTGATCTCCATCCGTCGTCACTGGATTCTGGCGCCAGGGTTCCGACACCGTAGACACCAGGGTACCGATATCATTCCGGCGAGGTAGTCCGTCACCTCCGTGACTATCTACTACTACGTAACAAAAGGCAATCACTTTACCTTTTCCATAACCATATCACAAAGCAACGCCCCCCTGCAAAACAAAGTTAGATGCCTCTACTTTATCTTTGCATGTTTTACGTGGCTAAATGGGCTTTCACACAAGAACCATTCTTACCTAAGAACTTTCAGCACAACGTTGATAAGGTAGTTGTCTCTATTACACCCCTTTCGGGGCCCTCCGTTGCAAATGGCATACCAACTAATGCGAGAGAGACAGACACCCCCCTAAGCCACTTTATACGGTACAAGCCGTATGTCAAGCGTTACTAGTCTCGCGAATGAATGCGTAAAGTCGGTTGGGGGCCGCTTCATCAAGCATTACTGCGGTATACACAAGTGCATGTGGGAGGGTAACAACTAAAATATCAATGTCCACACGCTACATCTCGTGTGTTCTACCCGTACTAGCATTACTACGCATAGATCTAGCTCTGATACCACTATTGGGGTTCCGCGTATGAAAACAATAAAATTTTACCCTACGCCCTTGAACCCCTGAAGCTGCCAGGACCTATCTATTAGTAATACAGTAACAGGAGGGGATTTTCACGAACATACCATTGAAGACCGAAAAGCGTTATCAACGCTTAGGAGAGCGTGGTTGATGTAGACGAGCCGAAGCCGACCTCAAGGTCATGATGAAGTCCTTGATCTCCTATGGCTCCAACGACTTGAGTGCCTCAAGTGCGACACCTCGCGGGGAGTTACACACGTCCGGTGCTTGATGATGACTCCCGCTTCCCCGATCCAGCAACAGTTGTGGAAGTAGAGCTCCCGGATCCTAATCCCGCAGCGCGATGGTGCTCCAAGGTGAAGATGTCTCTCATTCGCGCAGTCCAGACTTCGGACCACCGTCACGAGAGAGAGGGGGAGGGAGAAAATATCAATTAGAGGTCCTCCCAAAAGTGAGAAGACCTTTATTGATTATTGGTGTATTTAATTTGGCCAAATACCCCCACTATATATAGGGGGAGGGAAGGTACTACCTCCCTCAAAGTCCCGGGGTGGGATTAAAGGAGAGGATGGGAGAGGGGAGGCCGCCGACCACCTAGTGGGCCCTGCGCAGGGGGCTAGGCCCAGCCGGCCACCCCCTTGCCCCTTCTCCTTTCCCTAATGGGCCCTCCCCCCTCCGGGAATTGGCCCATTAAGCCTTTGACCATTTAATTGATTTTTGTCTTTATTAAATAATTATGAATAAATGATTAAATCAATATTTAACATTCATTCACATATTATTCAACCTCCATGGCTATGGAACACTTCCACCTCCACTCCGGACATCCTCCGGACTTACTGAAACCCTTCCAGTTTTCTCTCTACTATTTTTCGGTGATTCCACCGATCCTATAAACACTCTCTAAGCATCATAAAGCCCTTAAGCATGATACCCCACGGTTCAGGAACACTCCAGACATGGTCGGGACACTCCCGCACCAATGATCAACCGAGGGACTTGGATGGCCATGTGACCCCTGTGTGTTCCACGAAGTTCTTTCGTCGTTTGAACCGGGACAGTCATGTCTTATTCCCTTTGTCTCTCGATACTTGCATTGCCCGAGATCTGATCAATGACATCACCATCTCGTGTTCAATCTCGTTACTGAACAATGCTACTTGACTCGTTCCGACAAGTGATATCCCCGTGATCAAATCACACGCTGCGCAGCTATTGGATATAACCTCTCCGAATGGGCCCTTCGAGTATATTGCCGTCACATGGACGGAAAAATCCTGCTCTTGACATATAGTGCCTCTACGGTTTCCTCCGAGTACCTGAACACACCTTTATAACCTCTGTATTACCAAGTGGCGCTTGATGCTATCTAAGCACTCTCGAGAGACAGTGATTGGTATAGCCTCATGGTCGAAGGAATAGTCTACGAGGATCCATTTCTAATCATCGTAACTTGAACTTCGTGACATGATCGGTCACGATGTTTAGGTTGGATATTGGTTCATCATCTCATTCTCGGAATGAGATGACTCCATTTCCAACTGGCATAAATGCCACATGATCAGGAAACATGATCATCTGTTGACCAATGAACCAGTGACTAGAGTTTCACTGGGAACCCCTGGTTGTTTGTATATCACACGTGTATTGATGTTTCCACTCAATACAGTTATAGCATGATATAAAACTTAATCATAAACTATATGAAATATGATAATAGTCCTTACTACTATTTGTCTCTAGGGCATATTTCCATCAACCCATGCCCCGACATTAGTAGATAGGCCATTGTCAGGGGTAGAAAAGGAATTTCGTACAGCTACAACTTGGGGCGTGTGACCACTCGAAATATTTTGGTGGAGGTAAGGTGGGAGAATTTTCCGCTCTGGGATTTTGAATTTGGCTATACAGTTCAAAAGATATAGAATAATAATATCCTATCCTAGGAGTATCTATAGTCCAATGACTAGAAAAATAGTTTACTGTAATGTCCTAGCCTTTCTAGGTACGGAATATTTCTGGAGCAATTTCTGCAAAAATAAGGTCTCTACCTTCGGCTCAATTACGTACACACATGAAGGTACTTAGTAACATGAACTAGAGTAGTATGTTTCCCACTATGACTAGCCTAAGAGGATCTCTACTGGCTAGTGTATCCGATGGTCTAAGCCAAATATAGACCACCATGGACCAAAAAATGCCTCCGGTGGCTTGTGTATCCGGTGGTCTAAAATTTAGACATCCTCCAAACAGGCTACTTGTTATCCATATTTGGACAACCGAGCCACCATGTCTAAAGCAAAGTTGGTCGCTCACAAGATCGCTCTCGCGCCAAATCAGAGCATTTGTTGTACTGATTTGCTATGTATATTGACTATTTATATGCAGATGGACATATAGACTATCAAATTTAGACTATCCACTAGAAAATTTAAAGTCGTGTAAAAAGGAATCTTTTTACACCATTATTTATAAAGTGAAGATGTAGACTACCAAATTTAGACAAGCCACTAGAGATGCTCTAATGCCTTCCACAGCGTGGTCGATGCCCAATAGATAGAAAAGTTGCCACCTCATAAGGGATGTCTAGAAATTCTTTTGAGGCACCGAGCTCACAATGTGATCACTTTGGCCAGAAATAAATAGCTAGCCCACAACGTGATAAACAAATTAACTAGACCAATATCCATGGATTATCTTTGGTGAAGGTCCTCTCAACAACATGCATAGTACACATATATTGCTATCTATTGGGTGAAGAGTTTGGGGCATCGGAGCACCTAGGTGCTCCGGTTCCCTGAAAAAATTTGGTGGCATCGATCGGGAAACGGAGGGCACTGGTGCCTGGCTCTTGTAAAGTGATTTGTGCACCGACTTTTTCACACGCTACAGAAAGCCTAAGAGACTACCAAATTTAGACAAGCCACTAGAGATCAAGGCAAAAATACTAGCGTGCTATTTAATTTAGCTGGCTTTTCTCCAAATAATATGAAAGTTATAGCGTGCTAATAACACACTATTTTACAAAACATCATTTTGTAAATATTTAAAAATATAACAGGTATATCATGAATATAAACAATTTCAGCATGTAATGAATTGCCTAGAGTAATACTTGTACATGCATACTCGATTCTGGCGCTATCCAAGTTGGAGGATAACCGACAGGGGTGAATCTAGGTACAACACCAGGTGCTACAGGAGGAGGCGGCGGCTTGACACGGTCACTTAAGTTTAACAATAAAATTTTCATTGTATGTTTGCTTACTCGACATATTCATCATATGTTATCTTACTCCACACCTGCCAACAAAAAAATAAAGTCCTATACTTGAAATAGCGCTAACGCTTTGATGTTTTAGCGCGATATAGCATGCTATTTAAAAAATAGCGCCATAGTGAGCAAACTCTTTAAAACACATCGTGCACTCTCCAAATACACTATATCACGCTACATAGCGTGAAATAGCGCACTGTTTTTTCCATGCTAGAGATGCTCTAAGACTGGTCTGAGTGGTGAGTTACTTGGAGTAGTAATATGCATACATTGTGCTAAAGACTATCAAAAGTACTCCCTTCGTCCAGAAATAACTGAGTTGCTTTGGTCTAGATTCAAATATATTTAGACGCATTTTAGTGTATAGATACATTCGAATCTAGACAAACCGAAGTAAGTTATTTATGAACGGAGGGAGTAGTATTTTTTAGATGCTAAAATGGAAAAGAAGATCCAACTGCTGGCAATGTTGGGATTTGAGAGTATTGATCCAACGTCGGAAATGTGTACGAGTAACTTTGAATATTGACCGTTGGATTAAGACTCGTGAATCCCAACATTTCTAGCCGTTGGATCTTCTTTTCCATTCTAGCATCTAGAAGATTTTATTGATAGTCTTCATCATAATGAATGGTATGCACAAAACTCAAAATACACTTCTCCATCATTCTAGAATCTTCTCCCTCGTTTCTCTAGACCATGTTACCTAAATTTTCAAGTTTTAGATAGTTAATAATCGTTGACTTCTAAATGATATAAAAGTACAAGAAACAAATATACACCCATACTTTATAGATGTTGATCAAATTTATATTTTTTTATGCTTTACCTATTAAAATTTTATATAGTGGTGATATGTCATACGTCTAGGTACTATTCGACACGAATCCAGGTCCTCTGAACCATTGGATCTAACAGCCCAACGGTCAGGATTGGTGCTTTGGATCCTACTCAAAACTGCTCCATTGTAGTAGTAGAGAGAATACAACCTACTATGCTATGAAATTTTGGGGGTGATGACATGATGGTTCTCTAAAATGGTGGAGTTTGATCTAGGTACTATTCAACATGAATCCATGTGCTCTGAACCATTGGATCTAACAACCCAACGGCAAGGATTGGTGCTAAGGATCCAATTCAAAACTGCTCCATTATAATAGTAGATATATAGTGGTAAGATAAGATAATATAAGAAATAACTAGTGAGTTGCAAGTGCCTTGCACGTGAGAATCAGATAATCTAAGTATGACATATCATTTTTTATATAAAATTATAGTAGTAGGTGAAACTCAAAAAATATTTATACTTTCGAGTTTTGTTCGTAAAGTATCCCGTGTGTTTGGTTCTTGTACTTTTTGTATAATATAGAAATCAACCTATACCGTAACTAATTCGCATCCGTAAAACTGATCTATAAATAAATTATATTCTATAGGAGTACGTGGGCGAGGCGGGGGGGGGGGGGGTGGACAGCATGCCCTTTCGTCTCCAGAACCGCTCATGCATGCATCTCCCGATCTTCCTAGCGGTTCCTTTCTTCTCTATCCCATTCCTTTTCTGTCACCTGGTCGGACCTCTGCAAAACAAAATAATGCGCCAATCACAGTCCATAGCAGCACCGTTGGACAAGATGTACTACTTTGTGGACCCTGGCAACACCACATTACAGGTGGCGTATACCAATAGAGCGTCGGTGGTGAACGATTACATCAAGAAAATCCAAAAGCGCCTGGAGGAAACGGACGAGAAGATTGTTGGCCTTGACGTCGAGTACACCAATGAGCAATCATCGATGCAGAAGGGTGCTGTCGTCCAGCTATGTGTGGGCATGGATTGCCTGGTCTACCAGATCTGCCAGGCCGACCAGCCATGCTCCAAGCTAGCAGAGTTCCTCGCCAACCCTAACATTTCCTTTGCAGGCGACGACATCGGCAACGACCATATCAGGCTTAGGCATTCTCTAGTACCAGTGACGAACTTCGTGGACATCCAAAAGAGGTGGAAGCCTGCCGGCTCCACGAATGAGAAGGATTCTTTGGCTGACTACGCGGTGGCCCTCATAGACATCCGTTACAAAGTCATGAAGAAGAAGAAGGAGGATATGGACCACAAGCAGTGGGGGAACATGCCCCTGACCGAAGAGCAGATCAAGTAGGCAAGCCTCGACGCCTACGTGACCTATGAGGTATATAGGCAGATAGTGAACTTCGAGAGGGATCAACACACTCTCGAAATGTTCAACCAAAAAAAGAACTAAGGAAGAAGGGCAAGGGCAAGCAGACCAAAGAAGAAGACAAAGACTCAGAATGATACACCATGTGACCTACGAGTATATCTTTGCATTTCAGTATATCCTTGCTTGATACTACTCCTACTTGTACTGTACTACTCGCAGAAGTTAATGCATGTATATACTACAGGCATGCAAGGGGCGGAGGAAAGAATTAATGCAAGGAATCACAGCTATTTCTTTTATTTTGACTGAAGAGTGATAGTAGGAGTAGGCATCATAGCACACGCAAACAACCCACCTCACCTCAATGAATTGTCTTGTCAATCAACAACCATGGCAGATTATAATTTTATAGTGGTAGAGACTTTCTTTGAGTAATTCCATATATACTGATAGGGTGGAGTATTGCTGAAAGACAGAGGGTGAATGGGCACCTGAAAAACTGCGAGTACAACTGTAGCAGCAGAACCGCAAGATGAACATTTGTTGATTGCCCGAATGTATGTTGAGTTAGTACAGTGTAAACATATATATTACTACTATCTACTATGTACTAGTACTACTACTAGAAAAAAACCACCATCCCTACTGTGGAAAAAATATGATTTCTTCCAACCAAACTAGTACTACTCAAAGATGGCTATATTTACTTGTCGCAAAAATGGATGTATCTAGACATGTTTTGGTGCTAGATACGAGTAAATCCAATCCAGTGACAATTAATATGAATCAGAGGGGAGTACTACTACTACCGTACTCACTATTGTACTCCTACTCCTACTACTAGTCGTAGTACATACTAGTACTCCCGGATGTATGTTGACCAGTACTCCTACCTCTGTTTGGGATTATTAGGGCAGATAGCTTTTTAAAATTGTTAGAAATTATAATAAGACATATCCTCTTTATTGTCTTAATTCCCATGACTCATTAATTTAGATATCTCTATTTTCTCTCAATCTCCCAATGCATGTTGTTTCATCTCTCATCATGTCCCCTTTTTTATCTAGCATCTCATGCATGTAAAACTAATGGTGCATGCATACATTAATTAGAGTTCATCTACTTGGTAGTATTACGAATTAGCCCTCTGCCTTTTTAAACAAAGAGCCTTAATCCTATTCAGCTTACTACTCAGCAGAGTACATCCACTGATCCACCCAACCCATCGGAAGTTAAGACTTCATGAAAATACTCAGGAGAGTACATCCATCGAACTCATCTAGTACCTCCGTTTCAAGGAATAAGGCATGCGTGCGCTCCAAAGTAAAGTTTGACCGAATAAATGGAGCAACTAAAGTTTACTTATATGTGTAAAATTTGTTTCGTTGAATTCGTATTGAAACAACTTTCCAATGATGCTAAATTTGTACAGTACCAACATTCTTTATATATATTTAGAGTAAATCTTGGTCAAAAAAAAAACAAAAATAAGGGAGCCTTATTTCTTGGGACGGAGATAGAGTACTAGTACTACAAAATCCACCATTCCTTGTATGCAAACGATCATTCTGCAATTAAACCAATTAACAGCAGCTTACATCACCACTTAAACTCGACGCGAAAGAAGAAACGCAACTCCTTCGGCGTAGCAGGACCGACCAGGTAATGAGGCGGCGCCGCCAGGTAAGACGTAAGGTTCTCAAACGCGACCTCGCCCGTCTTAGTGGAGCTCGGCGCATCGAGCTCCACCGTCACGGTGCCGGTCCTCCTCCTGCCATCCGTCCAGGAAAGCAGCGGCGGTCATTCCGTCCGCATCCTTACCCTGTACACCGGCAAGTCGCCCATCGCGGCCCTAACACAGACCGCAGACACGAGGGGGACCGTGCTTACCGAGCCAATCGTCAGGACGAACATGGCACTCTCCTTCTCCCCAACGACGATGAGCCAGTGAGACGCCTCGCCCGGCAGCGGCACCAGCTCCTAAAAAGCTTTGGTGGTGGTATACTGGATCTTGTGCACTTGGATCGAGTGGACCGCTTCAAGGTGGGCGACGAGCACTAGCGGCGGGGCGGCAAAGTTGCAGCCAGTCTCTGTGCAAGTGCAGGGAGCATACTGGCACATGATTTCGTGCTCGTGGAGTTTGTAGTAGGGAAGCAAACTACTGCAGCCTTTGTGAGTGCACTCGAGCCTAGCCAGTGATAGGACGCCTTCCATGGCGGGCTCGTGGGTGAATCCGCCACTAGGGTGCTCGCACTTCTGGCAGGAGGTGATCTTGCGGACGCAGCGGTGGCAGACTAGATGAATATCCACGCACTGTAGAAACAGAAGTTCAAAAAATAAAATAGTTGCACATACGAACCGACAAAAGAAAAATCAATGGATTGTGAGGGAGAAATGGGGAGACCTTGTAGACCCGCTGGGGCTTGAGGGGCTGGGAGCAGGAGGAACAGTTGAGAACGGTGGCTTCCATCTTCAGAGTGACCGTCCCAAGCATTGTGATTTGGGTGGGGGGAAATGAGGACTCTCTTATTCGGCCTCGAGTCGTGCCCTTATTTTATATACCACAGCTGATAATCAATGAAGCTCTACCTGATTGCGCCTTTCCTTTCTGTACTAGGGTCCTTTTTGTATATTTTGAGGCCTTATTATTTACAAATTCCTGGGTTAGTTGGACAAGATTAGCGGCCTCTTTGTATTTGTGCACCACCCTTTTATTAGTAAGTTGGCACGTGAGACCCACATAATAAAAAGTATGACATATCATCACTATATAAAATTATGCTCTGTAATAGGTAAAGCTTAAAAATATATGAAAGATCCACATCTATAAAAAGTAACGGTGTATATTTGTTTTCACCCAGTACACTTTAAACGTACTGTAGTGACATGTGAAAGTTTTACTAGCCTAAGTTATTTAGCACTATGAAGAGGAGAGCTTATTTTTGGGCACAAGCACGAGGAAAATAGAAGGAAAGTTGGCCTGGACTGAAGGAAATATGCCCTGAGAGGCAATAATAAAGTTGTTATTATGTATTCCTTATATATGATAGATGTTTATTTTGCATGCTATAATTGTATTGATAGGAAACGTCAATACATGTGTGTTTAAAAAAGAAATTAAAGGTTCCTAGTTATGCCTCTCTTATAGACTAGCTCGTTGATTAACAAGATGATCAAGGTTTCCTGATCATGGACATTGGATGTTGTTAATAACAAGGTCACAACATTTGTGAAATGATGTGATGAACATTCATCGGAAGTATAGCATTACGATCAAGTCATTATGTTTATATTGCTATAACATCATACGAAGTAATCTTTATTCTTAGACCATGAGATCATGTTAATTGCTAACACCGGAAGAGTATCTTGATAACATCAAACGTCACACCGTAACAAGGTGACTATAAAGATGGGTTCAGTACTACGAAGGTGTTATGTTGAGGCTCATGGAAGCAAGTGATGTGATCACTAGAATGTTGTATCACAGGAACGAGAAAAGAGTGCATGTTGGTAACAAGATCAAACTAGGTATGAAGATACCGATGATCGAATCTCGGACATGTAATATATCGAGAGACAAAGGGATTTAGTTACAAGCGTTAAAGGTTCTCACGATCACAGGAGTCATCGTTGAATGTGTAGGAGTCGATCGGATCTCCGTGTCCGCTCGATTATTGATCGGAGAAGGGTATCAATCATGTCTGCATTATTCGCGAACCGTAGGGTGGCACACTTAAGAGTTATCGGACACCATTTTGGAGCACATATGTTTCAGATGAAAGAATTGCAAAGCGCAGGAATTGTTTCAATAGAAACCGGAAATTATTTCGGATGAAATTGGAGAAGGTGGTTCTGCATGTGATATTGAAATATTGCAAGGGGCTATATGTGAATGTTTGTTAATTAAAGTAATTAACAAAATTCTGAATAAATTTAATAAAAAGAGTTTTATTAAATGAGAGAGCATTAAATTTGGAGAAATTTAATGCATTTAAAGTGGAGACTTTAAAAGGGAATGTGAAGAGGCATTTTAATGTGGAGGGGTCACCACCACATGAATGGGGGAGGTGAGGGGTCACCCCCCATGCGGCCATGGAGAGAGGGGGAACCCCCATCCTCCTATAAAAGGCCACCCATTCCCTCCTTCATCCACACACCTCCTTGTGAAGGATCTCTCTCCCCCTCTAGAATTATTCCCCCATGGTCTCGGATTAGCGAGATACATGTTCCCGGTGGCATTTAAATCGAATGAGTTGTTGCTCACTGGATCGCTGGAGCGAGGCGGTGGAGGTTGTCCGGTGGCTTGAACGTGTGTGCGAGTGCGGATGCGCTGCTGAGTTGCGGCGCTAGGACTTCCACACGATCTTGAGATCAGCAAGCGTACGACTACATCAACCACAAGTTCCTACTCGTTAACAAAACTCGTTGTCTTCGAGGGTAAGTTCTCCATGGATGTATGTCCACCCATTGCTCTATATCTAGTTGATAGATCTTGGCGTATAGTTCTCATCGTAGGAATTTTTTTGTTTTCTATGCTGCAGACCCAACAGTGGTATCAGAGCCTGATCTATGCGTAGGTGCTTTGCACGGGTAGTACACATATGTTTATATGTGGGCGATGATGATCATGTTATTCCATCTTCTATGTACTTTGGATATTGGTGGCATAGTGGGATGAAGCGGCCCGGACCAACCTTACATGTCATCGTACATGAGACCGGTTCCACGACTGACATGCAACTAGTTTTGCATAAGTGGCTAGCGGTGTCTGTCTCTCCTACTATAGTCAATATCTGATTTACAACGAGTTGCTAATAACTTGGTTATCCTCGTTGTGGTTCATGTTCATAGGTCAGACCGGTTCTATCTCCGAAAGCCCTAAGCCACGTAAAACTTGCAATTGATAAATTAGAGGCGTCTAGTTTAGATCGTTGCTGGGCTAGTGTATTGATATGGTATTGTTGTAAGTAGATGTATGATAGATACTCTTACAACTCACTTAACGTGTAAGTTCCATAGAACTTGGCCTTACACACAAAGGAATGATAGAGATCATACCACGATGCAAATGATATAGATCAAATGCATGGACCATATCACCTCACTTCACACATTAGCATCTTATATTGCTAGTTTGGCGCTTTTGGTAGCATTATAAGATGATCCCACATTTAGATATCAAGATAAAATGTGTTCTTCCTTAAGTATGCGCCATTTTGTGGATCATGTTTTGAGGCAGCACGTGATGATCGGGTGTTCTCAACTCTACGCTTTCATACAACGGGTGTAAGACAGTTTTACACACGCAAATACTAAGGTTCTTACTTGACGAGCCTAGCATGTCAGACATGGCCTCGGAACACGGACCGAAAGGTTAAGCATGAGTCATATAGTTGATATGATGCCCATATAGAAGCTCGCCTTTGAAGCTACACCGACTCATGTGATGATCGGACTTGGTGTAGTGGATTTGGTTCATGTAATCACCAAAAGGACACGAGGGATGTCGTTTTTGAGTGGGAGTTCATTAGTAATTTGGATTAGTTGAACTCAATCTATCATAAACTTAGTCTAATATATTTTACAAATTCTGTTGTAGATGGCACACCTGCTTTTAATTTCAATGTGTTCATGGAGAAAGAGAAGCTTGCTGCGAATGGTAGCAAACTGGGCTATGAATTTGAGGATTCTCCTCACTGCTGCACAAAAGCAATATGTGCTAGAGGCGCCGCTAGGCCCCCACCAGCTCCTGATGCCCCTGACGAGGAAAAGAATGTCTATATAACTCGTCAGGAGGTCCACAACTTAGTTCATTGCGGCATACTGTATGGGCTAGAGCCAGAACTTCGAAAACGTTTCGAAAATGGCAATGCCTTTGATACCATGGGAGAATTGAAAATGATTTTCGATACCCATGATGTCGTAGTGAGTTATAATGCTTCTGAAAAGTTCTTTAGTTGCATGATGGAAGAGAAAAGCTCCGTTAGTGAGCACGTACTCAAAATGTCTGGGTACGCCGAGAAGCTTGTTTCCTTGGGAATAACGATTCCCATTGACTTAGGCATACATCATGTTCTCCAATCTCTGCCACCTAGCTACAAGAGCTTCGTGATGAACTATAATATGCAGGGCATGAAGAAGTCTCTTCCCGAGCTTCTGTGAATGCTTAATACTGCAGAAGTGGAGATTAGGAAAGAACATCAAGTGTTGATGATCAATAAGACCACCGGTTTCAAGAAGGACAAGAAAGGCAAGCAGAAGGGAAAGAAGGGCGGCAAATCTATTGCCGCGCCTGAAAAGAAACCCCGAGCTGGCCCTAAGTCTGACACCGAGTGCTACTATTGCAAGGGGACTGGCCATTGGAAGCGCAACTGCCCCAAGTATTTGGCGGACAAGAAGGTCGGCAAGGCAAACAAAGGTATATGTGATATACATGTTATTGATGTGTACTTGACTAGTACTCGCAGTAGCACCTGGGTATTTGATACGGGATCGGTTGCTAATATATGTAACTCGGTTCAAGGGCTGTGGAACAAGCGACAACTAGCAAGGGATAAGGTCACGATGCGGGTCGGCAATGGATCAAGAGTTGATGTGATCGCTGTCGGAACGCTGCCTCTCCATATGCCGTCGGGATTAGTTATAAACCTGAATAATTGTTATTTGGTGCCTGCACTGAGCATGAACATTGTATACGGATCGTGTTTGATGCAAAGTGGTTATTCGTTTAAGTCTGAAAACAATGGTTGTTCGATTTATATGAATAATATATTTTATGGTCATGCACCTGTGTTGAATGGTTTATTTCTGTTGGATCTCGATAGTAGTATTACGCATATTCATAATGTTGATGCTAAAAGTATTAAACTTGATAATGATATATCTACATATATGTGGCACTGCCGTATAGGTCATATTGGCGTTAAACGCATGAAGAAACTCCATTCTGATGGACTTTTGGAATCACTTGATTTTGAATCATTTGATACATGTGAGCCATGCCTTATGGGCAAAATGACTAGAACGCCGTTTTCTGGTTCAATGGAGCAGGCGTGATTTATTGGAAATCATACATACTGATGTGTGTGGACCAATGAGTGTGTCGGCGCGAGGTGGATATCGTTATTTTGTTACTTTCACGGATGATTTGAGTAGATACGGGTATATCGATTTGATGAAACATAAGTCTGAAACCTTTGAAAGGTTCAAAGAATTTCAGAATGAAGTGGAAAATCATCGTAACAGAAAGATCAAATTTCTGCGGTCCGACCGTGGAGGAGAGTATCTTAGTTACGAGTTTAGCACACATATGAAAGACTGTGGAATAGTTTCACAACTCACGCTGTAGGAACACCACGTAAGGGTGTGTCGAACGTCATAATCGTACTTTATTGGATATGGTTCGATCTATGATGTCTCCGACGACGTACCGCTCATTTTGGGGTTATGCCTCGAAACCGCTGCATTCACTTTAAATAGGGCACCATCTAAATCCATTGAAAAGACACCGTATGAATTATGGTTTGGAAACAAACCTAAGCTGTCATTTCTTAAAGTTTGGGGATGCGATGTTTATGTGAAGAAACTTCAACCGGATAAACTCGAACCCAAAGCGGAAAAATGCGTCTTCATAGGATACCCTAAGGAAACGATTGGGTATACCTTCTATCAGAAATCCGAGGGCAAGGTCTTTGTTGCCAAGAATGGATCCTTTCTTGAGAAGGAGTTTCTCGCGAAAGGTGTGAGTACTCGGAAGGTAGAACTCGAAGAGGTTATTGAACCTTCTCTTCATGAAATGGCGAGTAGCGCAGCTCCAGAAGTTGTTTCAGAGTTGACTTCTCCTAATGAAGAGAGAGCTAATGATATTGATCATGAAACTCCGAAAGAGGACACTACCGAACCTCGCAGATCAAGCAGGACACGTGCAGCTCCTGAACTGTACGGCAATCCTGTTATGAATTTCATGAATGATGAAATAGATGACCCTGCGACGTATGAAGAAGCGATGATGAGCCCTGATTCCAACAAATGGCTAGAAGCCATGAAATGCGAGATGGAATCCATGTACGAAAACCAGGTTTGGACCTTGGTGATCTTACCTCACGATCGAAAGGCTGTTGAGAATAAATGGATTTTCAAAAGAAAAACTGATGTTGATGGTAATGTAACCATCTATAAGGCTCGACTTGTCGCAAAGGGGTTTCGACAAATTCAAGGAGTTGACTATGATGAGACATTCTCTCCCATAGCGATGCTTAAGTGGGTTAGGATTATGTTAGCAATTGCTGCATATTTCGATTATGAAATATGGCAGATGGATGTCAAAACTGCGTTCCTCAATGGTAATATTGAAGAAGGGTTGTAGATGATACAACCTAAGGGTTTTGTCGATCCTAAGGATGCTGATAAGGTGTGCAAACTTCAGCGATCCATCTATGGACTGAAGCAAACATCCCGGAGTTGGAATCTCCGCTTTAATGAGGTGATCAAAGAGTTTGGATTTGTCCAAACTTATGGAGAGGCTTGTATTTACAAGAAAGTGAGTGGGAGCAATGTGGCATTTCTGATATTATATGTGGATGACATATTATTGATTGGAAATGATATAGATCTTTTAAACCGTGTTAAAAGTTATCTAAACAGCAAATTTTCAATGAAGGACCTTGGTGAAGCTTCATATATATTAGGCATTAAAATCTATAGAGATAGATCAAGACGCCTAATTGGGCTATCGCAGAGTACATACCTTGATAAGATATTAAAGAAGTTTAATATGGACGAAAGTAAGAAGGGGTACTTACCTATGTTGCAAGGCAAGACATTGAGTAAGACTCAAAGTCCGGCTACGGCGGAAGAAAGAGAGATAATGGATAAGATCCCCTATGCCTTAGCCATAGGCTCTATAATGTATGTCATGCTATGTACAAGACCGGATGTGGCACATGCTATTAGTTTGAATAGTAGGTACCAATCTGATCTAGGTTCGGAACACTAGATAGCGGTCAAGAATATCCTTAAGTACTTGAGTAGAACTAAGTATATGTTTCTTGTATACGGAGGTGAAGAAGAGCTAGTCGCTAAGTGTTATGTCGATGCTAGCTTTGACACTGATCCGGATGACTCTAAGTCTCAATCCGGATACGTATTTCTCTTGAATGGAGCAGCAGTTAGTTGGAGGAGCTCCAAACAACCTGTGGTGGCTGGATCAACGACGGAGGCGGAATATATTGCTGCTTCAAAAGCAGCACAGGAAGCGGTTTGGATGAAGGAGTTCATAACAGAACTAGGTGTGGTTCCTAGTGCGTTGGACCCAATGGTGATCTATTGTGACAATAATGGAGCCATAGCCAACGCCAAGGAACCAAGGTCTCACAAGAATTCCAAGCATATTAAGCGCCGGTTTCACTCCATCCGCGAGCTTGTCAAGGATGGAGATATAAAGATTTGTAAAGTGCACACGGACCTGAATGTAGCAGATCCGTTGAATAAAGTACTCCCTAGGGCAAAACATGATCAACACCAGAACTCCATGGGTGTTAGATTTATCACTATATAAACTAGATTATTGTCTCTAGTGCAAGTGGGAGACTGAAGGAAATATGCCCTGAGAGGCAATAATAAAGTTGTTATTATGTATTCTTTGTATATGATAGATGTTTATTTTGCATGCTATAATTATATTGATAGGAAACATCAATACATGTGTGTTTAATAAACAAAAAGGGTTCCTAGTTATGCCTCTCTTATAGACTAGCTTGTTGATTAACAAGATGATCAAGGTTTCCTGATCATGGACATTGGATGTTGTTAATAACAAGGTCACAACATTTGTGAAATGATGTGATGAACAATCATCCGAAGTATAGCATTACGATCAAGTCATTATGTTTATATTGCTATAACATCATACACAGTAATCTTTATCCTTAGACCATGACATCATGTTAATTGCTAACACCGGAAGAGTATCTTGATAACATCAAACGTCACACCGTAACAGGGTGACTATAAAGATGGGTTCAGTACTACGAAGGTGTTATGTTGAGGCTCATGGATCAAGAGTGGAATTTGTCAATCCAGATGACGGATAGATATACTCTGGGCCCTCTCGGTGATATCACATTAGGATAGCTTGCAAGCAAGTGATGTGATCACTAGAATGTTGTATCACAGGAACGAGAAAAGAGTGCATCTTGGTAACAAGATCAAACTAGGTATGGAGATACCGATGATCGAATCTCGGACATGTAATATATCGAGAGACAGAGGGATTTAGTTACAAGCGTTAAAGGTTCTCACGATCATAGGAGTCATCGTTGAATGTGTAGGAGTCAGTACGGATCTCCAGGTCTCGCTGCTGATTATTGATCGGAGAAGGGTCTCGATCATGTCTGCATTATTTGCGAACCGTAGGGTGGCACACTTAAGAGTTACCGGACACCATTTTGGAGCACATATGTTTCAGACGAAAGAATTGCAAAGCGCAGGAATTGTTTCAATAGAAACCAGAAATTGTTTCGGGTGAAATTGCAGAAGGTGGTTCTGCATGTGATATTGAAATATTGCAAGGGGCTATATGTGAATGTTTGTTAATTAAAGTAATTAAAAAAATTCTGAATAAATTTAATAAAAAGAGTTTTATTAAATGAGAGAGCATTAAATTTGGAGAAATTTAATGCATTTAAAGTGGAGACTTTAAAAGGGAATGTGAAGAGGCATTTTAATGTGGAGGGGTTACCACCACATGAATGGGGGAGGTGAGGGGTCACCCCCCATGCGCCGGCCATGGAGAGAGGGGGCCCCCCTCCTCCTATAAAAGGCCACCCATTCCCTTCTTCATCCACACACCTCCTTGTGAAGGATCTCTCTCCCCCTCTAGAATTATTCCCCCATGGTCTCAGATTAGCGAGATACATGTTCCCGGTGGCATTTTAAATGCGAAAGGAGTTCTTGCTGTTGGATCCACGAGCGAGGAGGTGGAGGTTGTCCGGTGGCTTGAGCGTGTGTGCGAGTGCGGATCTTGCTGCTGACTTCCACACGATCTTGAGATCGTCAAGCGTACGAGTACATCAACCACGAGTTCCTACTTGTTAATAAAACTCGTTGTCTTTGAGGGTAAGTTCTCCATGGATGTATGTCCACCCATTGCTCTGTATCTAGTAGATAGATCTTGGCGTATAGTTCTCATCGTAGGAAATTTTTTGTTTTCTATGCTGCGGACCCAACATGGACCACCACGGACCCCAAGCTTCTCTGCACTACTACACCTGCACAGTTGTACTCCATTACGCGGAAGCTTATATGGGAAGGAAGAGGTGACTACTGTGATGCTTCCCACCTGAACAAGTGCCAGGCATAGACGCAAGAGTGGAGATAGCAGCCAATACCACATCGAGGAGGAGAGAGGGAGGATGATTCTCCTTCATCCAGGAGCCTTTTCTCTCACGAAAGGCAACGACTAGACAGAATTTTGGGTGGAGGAGCATTTAAAAAAAACAAGGCAAAATATTTGCGGTGGAAGGAGCCCTTGCTCGCCTTGCTAGCAGTACGTCTATTTTTTTTAAAATAATACGATTTGTTTAACAAATTTCACGAATAATACACGAATAGTGTGGCTAATTTAACAAATGCCGCTCTAGATTCATAATTCCTCAAATTCGTGTATTATTTGTGAAATTTGTTAAATAAATCGTATTATTTAAAAAATATAGCAGTAGTACAAGATCGACTAGCCACTAAAATCTGAGTACTAATAATACAAATAGGATCCTTCTTGCTTCCTTAAATGCCTTGATGAATACAAGTGCGATGGTATTCATATCAACTTCCAATGAAGCGGGATATATTGAGTAATAAAGTAAAAAATATGACTGGAGAAGATTTTCTCACTTAGCACCACATGTTGGTGCCATTTTATCACAAAACCACAACTTAGTGATTTTTTTCACAAAACACCAATTTTATCACAAAACCACAACCTTAGGGAAATCAACGTCTTGGATTGCTCCAAATGTGCATTGGCGAGAAGTTGTGTGGGTCGATTCAAATTCAAAAACGGGTGTACTATATAGTGGTATAGAAAATCTCGGACCGAAGGGAGTAGGAAAGAGCTCACTTTATCAATTTGTTTTCACCCATCAACTCAATCATCTACATAGGGCCCACAGATGGGGAGGTCGTGGTCGCCTTGGACGCACCACAAAACTATGACTGGGCCATCAAGTGCGGGAAGCAGAGTCGGCGTTCTATCCAATCGCTTACCCTAGTCATCATCATCGATATTTGCCACACGCATCGGCTTCATCAGCGATATTGATTGTCCCCTCGCTTCGGTAATCTGCCACATTAATATCGGATCATCTTCTTCCTATTTATCCTCTCCCCTTCTCCGCACCAATCCATCTCTAATCCCCCGCTTCCAGCAACCATCTCCATCCTCATATGTCATCCATGGCCACCTTCCGGCTGCCGCCCGCCGTACCGGAGCGCAAAGACCCCTCGCCGCACAGGAGGACAATTCCCTACGAATTTGGGCCTTCTCCCTGCGGAGAACAAAGTGGCAGCTGGCGTGCGCCTTCCTTGATGCTGGGTACGATCGCTGCAAGTATCGTATGTATCACCTCGACAACAATCCGTATGGGACGTTGAAGGTCAAGTTCGTCAACTTCAGGGACGCCCGTCTCCTCTACAGCCAGGCCTTCCACTGCTGCTGCGAGATGGTGGTGTTCACCGACGCCAACATTTTCACCAACTACTGGGACCGGTTCTCCAACAACGGCAACTTCATCCACAATGTCCTCCCGAAGCTGCAGATTGTTCCGGAGGTACCACCGCCATATCCGGAGGTGCCGCTGATGGCTCAGGAGGTATCGCCGCCTTATCTAGAGGTGCCGCTGATGGCTCAGGAGGTGCCGCCGATGGCTCAGGAGGTGCCGTCGTGTTATCATGAGGTGCCGATGAGTCAGGAGCCGACTGTGTCGCTGGAGCTGGCGTTGGTGCCGATGTCACGAGCTACCGCTGGCGGCGCGGACTAGGTGCTAGGAGGCGCCGGACCTGCACTGGTTCAGCAGTGAGTCCTTTATATGTAAACTCGTGCAATTATGTTAGGGGCTGTTTGGTTTAGAGGATGTCATTTAGGGATGAGGATATCCCTAACCAGCTGGTTAGGGGTAGCCTTTTTGTTTGGTAAAGTGGGATAAAAAGTGGTTAGGGATAGCCAGTCAAAATCTATTGGCCCAACTGTTTTTTTTCATTTTCCTCTTTTACCTTGTCTTCTTCATCCGCCTCACCACTTCCCTAGCAGCGGCCACGACAGCCGGCAACTCGCCACCCTTTTGCCCCTGTCGACCCCGTGTCAACCTGCCTGCCTGCGCCCCCTCTGCCTGCCCACTCTGCCCGGCATCCTACGCTATGGCCGCCCTCGTGTCGAGCCGATAAGCAAGAAAAGATGGTTATTTTCTCTCGAGAGGAAGGGTGAACGAACAAGAAAACGCTTTGGAGGAGCTATCCAAAAGTGGTTGAGATCATCTAGCTCTTTTTGTGGGATATGCTTAACCACCATTTTGAGCCAAAAGTGGTTATCCATATCCCCTCCACCCTCTAAACTAAACACTGGATAACCAAAAAAAGTGGATATCCCATGTTATCCGCTGGATAGCCACTAAACAAAAAAACCCCTTAATGGTTGAATGAAGTTTCTTTTGGGGCGTCCTTTCTTTTGGTACTATCGTAAAAAAAAGTTTATTTTGTTACTACTCACTGTACCCTGTAGTACTAGTAGTACTGCGAATGACGATCTATTGAATATCCTTCCCCCCGATGTTTGTGAAGGAAGTGAAAATTTCGAAACTCGAAAAGTTTGAATTGCTACTCTATTGTACTCCTTTAAATTACTTGACTCGAATTTGTCTAGATTCGCATGTATATAAACATGTTCTAGTGCTAGATGCATTCGAATCTGATAAATGCAAGTCAATTAATTTGGGCCGGAGGGAGTAGTAGTCGGGTTTGGCTCCTTCTCGAGAGAGCAGCTGATCGAGCCATACATTTCATACTACTTCCTCTTCTCTTGTTTTACAAATATGACCAAAACTATTGCCATTCAAATTCTTGGATATGGGATCATAAAGTATGATGTAGAGATATGGCCTTGACCTTGTGGTCGTTCGGCTTGAAATCCAAGAAAGTTCATACTCGTTGACAGCTAAGCTTAAATTCATTTAAATTTCACCACTTACTTTTAGGTTAGCATTTTACACGATCGGTGGGAGGATATTTTACATCAAAGACCTAAAAAAGGGGAAATTTACATGGAGGTCCATACATTTAGCCCAAAGGACTGTAAAAGGAAAACTTTCTAGTTCGGCTCCTTCTCGAGAGATCAGCTGATCTGAGCCAAACTCTTCATACTACTTCCTCTTCGATTGTTTTCATAATATGGCCAAATCTGTTGCCATGTAAATTCTCTCATATGGGGCCATCAACATAAAGTATGATGTTGATATGGCCTTGACCTTGGTCGTTCAACTTGAAATCCAAGAATGTTCATACTCGTTGACAAGTAAGCTTAAATTCGTTTAAATTTCACCACTTACACTGTTTGGTTAGAATTTTACATGGATGGTGGGACTACATTTTACATCAAGGACCTAAAAAAGGGAAAATTACATTGAGGTCCATACATTTAGCATAAAGGACCCTAAAACCAAACAAGGAATAGAAAACATTCAGGTATGGCTCCTCGAGAGAGCAGCTGATCAAAAAAATCTTATTACTTGCTTTTCAGAAAATAAATTCATGTCACTTGGAAAACTGAAATTGATTATTTTTTGTTTTTAATATCTTCGATTGTTTTCAAAAGATGGCCAAATTTGTCGGCATGCAAATCCTTGGATATGGGATCATAAGTATAAAGTACATTCTACATAAAGGACCTAAAAAAGGGAAAAATACATTGATGTCCATACATTTAGCATAAAGGACCCTAAAATTGAGCAACGAAAACAATCGGGTTCGGCTCCTTCTCGAGAGAGCAGCTGGTCGAGCCATAATCTTCATACTACTTCCTCTTCGATTATTTTCGAAATATGGCCAAATCTGTCGCCATGCAAATTCTTGAATATGGGATCATCAACATAAAGTATGATGTAGAGATATGGCCTTGACCTCGTGGTCATTCAGCTTGAAATCCAAGATTTTTTCATACCTGTTGACAACTATGCTTAAATTCGTTTACATTTCATCACTTACTTATAGGTTAGCATTTTACACGGTTAGTGGGAGTACATTCTACATCAAGGACCTAAAAAGGGGGAAATTACATCGAGATCCATACATTTTGCACAAAGGACCCTAAAATTGAGCAAAGAAAACAATCGGGTTCGGCTCCTTCTCGAGAGAGTAGCTGATCGAGCCATACCTTCATACTACTTTCTCTTAGATTGTTTTCACAATATGGCCAAATCTATCGCCATGCAAATTCTTGGATACTCGATCATCCGAATAAAGTATGATGTAGAGATATGGACTCGACCTTGTGGTTGTTCGGCTTGAAATAAAAAATGTCCATACTCGTTGACAACTATAAGCTGAAATTTGTTTAAATTTCACCACTTACTTTTAGGTTAGAATTTTACATGGTCGATGGGAGTACATTTTACAACAAGGACCAAAAAGAGGGAAAATTACATCGAGGTCCACACATTTAGCACAAAGGACCCTAAAATTAAGAGAAGAAAACGGTCGGGTCTGGCTCCTTCTCACAAGAGTAGCTGATCGAGCCATACTCTTCATACTACTTCATCTTCGATTGTTTTCAAAATATGGCCAAATTTGTCGGCATGCAAATTCTTGGATATGGGATCATGAGCATAAAGTATGATGTAGATATGGCCTTGACCTTGGTGGTTCGTCTTGAAATTGAAGAATGGTTCATACTAGTTGACAACTAAGCTTAAATTCGATTAAATTTCACCACTTACTTTTAGGTTAGAACTTTACACGGTCGATCGGAGTACATTTTACATCAGGAACCTCAAAAAAGCAAAAATTACATCGAGGTCCATACATTTAGCATAAAGGACCCTAAAAGTAAAAATTTCTCGTTTGACTCCTCGAAAGATCAGCTGATCTTACCCAAACTCTTAATACTACTTCCTCTTTGATTATTTCCAAAACATGGCCAAATCTGTTTCCATGCACATTCTCTAACATGGGATCATGAGCATAAAGTATGATGTTGATATGGCCTTGATGATCATGGTCGTTCGGCTTGAAATCGAAGAATGTTCATACTCGTTGACAAGTAAGCTTAAAATAATCATATAAATTTCACCACTTACACTTCTAGACCTAAAAAGGGGGTAAATTACATCTAGGTGCATACATTTAGCACAAAGGACCCTAAAATCAAGCAAGGAAAATATTCGGGTTCGGCTCCTTCTCACGAGAGTAGCTGATCGAGCCATACTCTTCATACTACTTCTTCTTCGATTTTTTTTCAAAATATGGCCAAATCTGTCGCCATAAAAATTCTTTGATATGGGATCATCAGCATAAAGTATGATGTAGAGATATGGCCTTGACCTTGTGTTCGTTCGGCTTGAAATCTAAGAAAGTTCATACTCGTTGACAACTAAGCTTAAATTCATTAAAATTTCACCACTTACTTTTAGGTTAGCATTTTACGCGGCCGGTGTGAGCATATTTTACATCAAGGACCTAAAAAGGGGAAAATTACATCGATGTCCATACATTTAGCACAAAGGACCCTAAAAGGAAAACCTTTTGTTCCGTTGGTTCGGCTCCTTCTCGAGAGATTAGCTGATCTGAGCCAAACTCTTCATACTACTTCCTCTTCGATTGTTTTCAAAATAATATGGACAAATCTATTTCCATGCAAATTCTCTAATATAGGGTCATCAACATAAAGTATGATGTTGATATGGCATTGACCTTGGTCGTTCGTCTTGAAATCCAAGATTTTTTCGTACTCGTCGACAACTATGCTTAAATTCGTTTCAATTTCACCACTTACTTTTAGGTTAGAATTTTACACGGGCGGTGGGAGTATATTTTACATCAAGTACCTAAAAAAGGGAAACTTACATTGAGGTCCATACATTTAGCACAAATGACCCTAAAATTGAGCAAAGAAAATAGTCGGGTTCGGCTCCTTCTCGAGAGAGCAGCTGATCGATCCATACGTTTCATGCTACCTCCTCTTTGACTGTTTTACAAATATGGCCAAATTTCTCGCTATGCAAATTCTTGGATATGGGATCATCATCATAAAGTATGATGTAGAGATATGGCCTTAACCATGTGGTCATTCGGCTTGAAATCCAAGAAAGTTCCTACTCATTGATAGCTAAGCTTACATTCGTTTAAATTTCACCACTTACTTTTAGGTTAGCATTTTACACGGTCGGTGGGAGCATATTTTACATCAAAGACCTAAAAAGGGAAACTTACATGGAGGCCCATACATTTAGCCCAAAGGACCGTAAAAGGAAAACTTTCTGGTTTGGCTCCTTCTCGAGACATCAGTTGATCTGAGCCAAACTCTTCATACTACTTCCTATTCAATTGTTTCCAAAATATGGCCCAATCTATTGGCATGCAAATTCTCTCGTATGGGGCCATCAACATAAAGTACGATGTTGATATGGCCTTCACCTTTGCCATTTGGCTTGAAATCCAAGAATGTTCATACTCGTTGAGAAGTAAGCTTAAATTCGTTTAAATTTCACCACTTACACTTCTTGGTTAGAATTTTACACAGATGGTGGGACTATATTTTACATCAAGGACCTAAAAAAAGGGAAAACTACATCGAGATCCATACATTTAGCACAAAGGATCCTAAAACCAAACAGGGAATTGAAAATAGTCGGGTATGACTCCTCGAGAGAGCAGCTGATCGAGCCTTACTCTTCATATTGCTTCCTCTTTCCCAATTTTGGACGCGTATTAGGTTTGGTCAAAGTCAATCTTTATAAAGTTTGACCAACTATATGTAAAAACATACTGACTTTTTTAATGACAAATGCATATAATATGAAAATATAGTTCATGATGATTCTAATAACATTGAGTTGGTGTCGTGCATTTAGTCAAAGTTTATTAAATTTGACTCTGACTAGAAGTAATACACGTCCTAATTTCGGAAGGAGGGAGTATTACTTGCTTCACGGAAGAAAAAAAGGAGCGCTCCTCACTTTCGAACTAGCTTGCTGCGGGTGTGCTTGGTGCTTCCTCTTCCTAGGGTACAGAGGTGGAGTAGTGCGGAGTAGGTAGGCAGGTCAAATCATAATTGTGAGCATCCAATGCGATGGGACGTTTTTGTTTTTTTGCTGACCAGATCAACCAATCCCTTGTCCAGAACTTAAGTAGTACTCGTACTTGTACTAGTAGTACTACGAGTAGCGATCTTTTGAATATTCTTCCCCTCGGATGTTTGTGAAGGAAGTGAAAATTTCGAAACCGGGAAAGTTTGAATTGCTACTCTATTATACTCCCTCCATTTCAAAATATAAGATGTTTTAGCTTTGTGAAAGGAGTGTCTCTAGATCCCTTTTAATGTGTAGAGTCACTCCAAATCTAGATGAACCTACACACTAAAAGAAGTTTAAATACACTCCTTTCACAAAGCTAAAACATCTTATATTTTGAAACAGAGTACTGTAGTAGTAATACTTTTTGCCGCCAAGGACCAAAATGGTTCCCAAGCGGAGGCCCGAACACGCCGGACACGTACGGAGCCGCCGACACAAGGCAGGTTGTCAGTCGATGCGCGTGCGCAGCACCACTTTGTGGACGAGGGAGAGATCAGCCGGCCGGGGTGTGGGGTGGTGAGGCTGGTCATAGTGGGGAGTAACTTAGTACTAACATGCGTATGTTACTAGTCTAAGTTAGTACCTCCATAGTGGAAAATAATATAGGTGTGGTATCATGCAAAGCCTCGTTTATTGCAATATAGACTCATTTTGTCTTGAAATGTGTGATGCTAACATAGCTAGTTACCACAAGGCTCTCTTTCATTATTTAATTGCATGCCATGTCATCTAAATATTTACTGTTGGCAATACATGTAGGACTACGTTACTACGTAGTACTACCCAAGTTACTCCCACTATGACTAGCCTGATGAGGGAGGGAAGGAAAGAAAAAACACATTTTATTTTGCGTGCATACATATCGTGGTCCTGAAATTTACTCTACTCACTGTACCCTATACCTCGTGTCACGAACCCATCCCAGCTTTGCTATGACATCGCACCTCCTTCAAATCCTCCTCTTCGCAGCTCTCTCGATGCCTCCTCTGTGCTCATATAGTCTATTCTCGCTCTTTATTTTTTAACAGAAAAAAGGAAATAAATTCTTCTTACTTGCTTTACAGAAAATAAATTCCTGTCACTTGGAAAAATGAAATTGATTATTTTTTGTTTTTATTATCTTCGATTGTTTTTAAAAGATGGCCAAATTTGTCGGCATGCAAATTCTTGGATATGGGATCATAAGCATAAAGTACATTCTACATAAAGGACCTAAAAAAGGAAAAATTACATTGAGGTCCATACATTTAGTACAAAGGACCCTAAAATTGAGCAAAGGAAACAGTCGGGTTCGGCTCCTTCTCGAGAGAGCAGCTGGTTTTAAAAATATGGCCAAATATGTCGCCATGCAAATTCTTGAATATGGGATCATCAACATAAAATATGATATAGAGATATGGCCTTGACCTCGTGGTCGTTCGGCTTGAAAATCCAAGATTTTTTCATACTTGTTGACAACTATGCTTAAATTCGTTGAAATTTCATCACTTACTTTTAGGTTAGCATTTTACACGGTCGGTGGGAGTACATTCTACATCAAGGACCTAAAAAATGGGAAAATTACATCGAGGTCCATACATTTAGCACAAAGGACCCTAAAATTGAGCAAAGAAAACAATCGGGTTCGGCTCCTTCTTGAGAGAGCAGTGGATCGAGCCATACTCTTCATACTACTTTCTCTTTGATTGTTTTCACAATTTGGCCAAATCTATCGCCATGCAATTTCTTGGATACTCGATCATCAGAATAAAGTATGATCTAGAGATATAGCCTCGACCTTGTGGTCGTTCGGCTTGAAATCAAAGAATGTTCATACTCGTTGAAAACTATAAGCTGAATTTCGTTTAAATTTCACCACTTACTTTTAGGTTAGAATTTTACACGGTCGATGGGAGTACATTTTATAACAAGGACCTAAAAAGGGGGAAAATTACATCGAGGTACATACATTTAGCACAAAGAACCCTAATATTAAGCAAGCAAAATAGTAGGGTTCGGCTCCTTCTCGAGAGAGTAGCTGATCGAGCCACACTCTTCATACTACTTCATCTTCGATTGTTTTCAAATATGGCCAAATTTGTCGATATGCAAATTTTTAAATATGGGATCATCAGCATAAAGTATGATGTAGATATGGCCTTGACCTTGGTCATTCATCTTGAAATACAAGAATGGTGCGTACTCATTGACAACTAAGCTTAAATTTGTTTAAATTTCACCACTTACTTTTAGGTTAGAACTTTACACGGTCGATCGGAGTACATTTTACATCAGGGACCTCAAAAAAGCAAAAATTACGTCGAGGTCCATACATTTAGCATAAAGGACCCTAAAAGAAAAAATTCTGGTTCGGCTCCTTCTCGAGAGATCAGCTGATCTGAGCCAAACTCTTGATACTACTTCCTCTTCGATTGTTTTCAAAACATGGCCAGATCTATTGCCATGCAAATTCTCTGACATGGGATCATCAGCATATAAACTATGATGTTGATATGGCCTTGATGACCTTGGTTGTTCGGTTTGAAATCCAAGAATATTCATACTCGTTGATAAGTAAGCTTAAAATAATCGTCTAAATTTCACCAGTTACACTTTTAGACCTGAAAAAGAGAATATTACATCGAGGTCCATACATTTAGCACAAAGGAACCTTAAATTAAGCAAGAAAAATTACATCAAGGTCCATACATTTAGCACAAAGGGCCCTAAAATTTGACCACTTACACTTTTAGGTTAGAATTTACACGGGCGTGGAAGTACATTTTATATCAAGGACCTAAAAAGGGAAAATTACATCGAGGTCCATACATTTAGCATAAAGGACCCTAAAATAAAGGAAGGAAAACAGTCGGGTTCGGCTCCTTCTCGAGAGAGTAGCTGATCGAGCCATACTCTTCATACTACTTCATCTTTGATTGTTTTCAAAATATGGCAAAATTTGTTGGGGTGCAAATTTTTGAATATGGGATCATGACCTTGGTCGTTCATCTTGAAATCCTAGAATGGTTCATACTCGTTGACAACTAATCTTAAATTCATTTAAATTTCACCATTTACTTTTAGGTTAGACTTTTTACATGGTTGGTAGGAGTACATTTTACACCAGGGACCCGAAAAAAGAAATAATTACATTGAGGTCCATACGTTTATCATAAAGCTCCATGGAAAAAAAATTCTGGTTCAGCTCCTTATCGAGAGATCATCTGATCTGAGCCAAACTCTACACACTACGTCCTCTTCGATTTTTTTCAAAATAGGGCAATTTGTCGCCATACAAATTCTCTCATATGGGATCATCAACATAAAGTATGATGTTGATATAGCTTTGACCTTGGTCGTTCGGCTTGAAATCCAATAATGGTCATACTCGTTGACAAGTAATCTTGAAATTATCGAAATTTCACCACTTACACTTTTAGGTTAGAATTTTACACGGGTGTGGAAGTACATTTGACATCAAGGACCTAAAAAAAGTGAAAATTACACCGAGGTCTATACATTTAGCACAAAGGACCCTTAAATAAGCAAGGAAAACAGTCGGGTTTGACTCCTTCTCTAGAGAGCAGCTGATCGAGCCACACTCTTTACACTACTTCATCTTCGATTGTTTTCAAAATATGGCCAAATTTGTCGGCATGCAAATTCTTGGATATGGGATCATATGCATAAAGTATTATGTAGATATGGCTTGACCTTGGCTGTTTGTCTTGAAAATCCAAGAATATGGTTCATACTCGTTGACAACTAAGCTTAAATTTATTTAAATTTCACCACTTACTTTTAGTTTAGAATTTTACACGGTCGGTGGGAGTACATTTTACATCAAGGACCTAAAAAAGGAAAAATTACATGGAGGTCCATACATTTAGCACAAAGGACCCTACAAAGGAAAATTTTCTGTTTCGTCTCCTTATTGAGAGACCAGTTGATCTGAGCCAAACTCTTTGTACTACTTCCTCTTCGATTATTTTCAAAATATGGTCAAATCTATGTCTATGCGGATTCTCTGATATGGGATCATCATCATAAAATATGATGTTCATATGGTCTTGACCTTGGTCGTTCGACTGAAATCCAAGAATGTTCATACTCATTGACAAATAAGCTTAAAATCGTCTAAATTTCATCACTTACACTTTTATGTTAGAATTTTACATGGTGTGGAAGTACATTTTACATCAAGTACCCAAAAAAGGAAAAATTACATCGATGTCCATACATTTAGCACCTCCCAAAAAATAAATAAGGAAAACAGTCGTGTATGGCTTCTTTTCGAGAGAGCAGCTGATCGAGCCATACTCTTCGTACTACTTCAGCTTCGATTGTTTTCAAAATATGTCCAAATATATCGGCATGCTAATTCTTGGACATAGCATTATCACCATAAAGTATGATGTTGAGATGCCCCGACGATACCTTTACAAGGTGCAAAACGTCCACAACTGCAGCTTGGTCAACATCAACAACAAAAAACCACGCAATTTTTTGCGCCCACGGTAATGGCGGCCACACAACATACGACGACTAGGACATCGACCACACCCACCTCGATCACGGCTACATCACGATCGGCTACCTCGACATCGACATCGAGAACAACGTCTACAACAACTCAAGAACTTCAGTCAACAGTGTTCGCGTCGTTACTTGCATTCACGCCACTCCCGCTGTGACTGCGGGAGGGAAGAGAGGCACCGGAGGGGGATGCAGTCACCGTCCCTAGGTGCCAGCTATGATCATTTCCACGCAGGTGATAATGACAAGGAGATAAAGACGACGGAAGCGCAATACTTCAAATCTAGCCGCAAGCGTTCACTTCACTCCCACTACGACTTAGGGGATGTTAGGATACGTACACAATTAGAGATAGAATAGGACTTTACAAATCATCTTGTATTAGTCATAGACTTCTTGCCCTCCAAGTTTGTACGTCTATATATACTCTTCATGAGGATCAAATTAATACACAACAAAATGTTAGGGATTCTATATTTTCCACACTCTTTACATGTAAGGAACCGATGAGGTGCTGCTGGCCTTTGATCGAGATGGTGGCTATAATTTTCGAAGGTTCAAAGCTAAAAAAATAATATATTACTATCAATTCTACTATCTTCGATCTAGATTAATTATCGCAGGTTTAGATAAACTGTTGCCTAAATCTGTCTAGATTCAGTGACCCGTGACCACTAATTTAGCTGAGAGATATTAGTACTCCAATTTAATTTCCACTAATTTAGTACTAATATCAGAGTACCTTTTCTTCCGATTATCGATAATTGTTTTGTTGCTGCGTTTAATTTCCAATTTCTTTGTACCTGTTTCGATCACAAACCTAACTCTGTTATTTTGTCATGACTTGGATGCGTGTGTTCAGCATTCGTAGAACAGGCATTCTGAGAGGAACCATGCAGCAGAGCCATTTTCATGGATCCTCGCTTGGGGACACACTTCATGGCTACACGTTCGACTTTAGCTGATCTCTAATTCCTCAATGACTGTTATTTTTGCGAAAATTGCACCAACTCATTAATAAGCATCAGCAGCAGTACAAGGAACACTAAAATATAACAAAAAGTACAATTAGATCACTGGACCATGTAGAGACGATTATAGACATTAGAGCGAGCCGAAGGCACGCCACCATCCTTGCCCTCCATTATAGGAGTCGGGCAAACTGTATCATAGTAGAAAGATGGCAACTCGTTGCGATAAGGCCCCAAAGGCCAGCGCACCATAGCATCAACCATCATCAAAGATGTTACCATAAATCGGAAGAGACTGATCTCAAATCACACCACAAATACGAAAAATGACTGGATCCCAAGAGATTCACCGGACACACGATTTTACGAGACCTCCGCTGGTGCTAGATGCATCAATGGAGCGAGGATAGGACAAGACACCTTATTCCGACTTCAAGATGTAGATGTCGCCTTACCGTCTAAAACAAGACACTGAAAAATGACCTACAAAAAGAACGAGAAATCTCCCGCCGACGAAGGACAGTGGCCCGTCATGCCTGCAAAGCCCCTAGGACAACGGGGACGGAGTAGAACGGCGGCGGTGCCGATGGGTGTGTGTGTGTGGGGGGGGGGGGAGGGGGGGGCTACAAGGGTTTACAGCTACCGTCTTCCACTCGTCTATCTCGGGTGGCCTCTGTGACGGTATTGTTGACACATATATGTTGATCGAATACTAATCCATTACTTGTTTAATTATGTTAAGATATATATATGATGTGATCTCTATCTTGTGCAGGAATCTATATATATAATTTTAAGTTTGCGTCTAATTATCAGTCGACTGAGCTTAATTCTCAGTCAAGTGATCTGATTTAATCTCAGTTGCAACCCACTTGAAACTAGAAATATTTTTATTACAACCCCACTTGCAACTAAAAATTCTCGGTTGTAACTCTACTTGCAACTCATTGGACACAAATCGTGATACAAATTTAATGGATTCGGACGTGACTGAGCTCTAACTTAATTCTCAGTCGACTGAGAGTTTGTAAAACAGTAATTCTTAATCTATTTGCGGTACTCAAATTCTCCAAGTTAGACGGTTCCACTGTTGCCATCCACGACTTGAGTTCACATCTATGTATAGTAGGAGCAATATACTGCAGTAAGTTAGTTGACATATGTCCACGAAACAAATACGTCGTGTTGATGTCACCTTGCAGATACACTGCAGATTCCTGTATCAGGATCTGGATCATGATCGACCTCTTCTCGCCGGGTGCAAACCAAACCAAAAAAAAGAAAACAAAATCAGACATACTCTTGGCCATCCCTGGAACATGCGTCCTGTTAATGTGGAAGGCTTCGTAAATTAATCAATGCGACTTTGACTTGATTCTTCAGTTAATATAATTGACCATCCACGGGACACACGCGCTAGGAGGTTCACTCGGCAAACATGTATGTGCAGTCAGTAATCGTGGCTGAGCCATATTGATGAGACTCTCCAAGTCCTAGCTAGTTGGCCACGTGATTCAGATTATACGAAGTATATGTATAGCCGGAAGTCTCCTTTCAAAAATAAGTACGTAGTAAATATCAGTGAATGGGATCGATGGAGTAAACATTGTAGCAACCATGATTCTGGTTATGTCTGTGATCAGTGTGTTCCTGGTAGAGGTTGCGTCGAGTCGAGACGAAATTTAATGGACTGATTTTGCAACTTCATGCATGGTATGAATAATTGATCAACTAATACTGCAGCGACAGCAGCAGGCCACAAGCCTCTGTCGCATTTACTTGTGAAGATTCAATTCCTGTTGAAAAAGTGCATCTGTCTATCCATGGGGGAAGATTAATTAGCACATGCTACTTAACACATGAATGGCATTTGAAGGATGAAGAAACAATCGTACTAGCTAGTACTCTTTTCTGCTCCATCCATTAAACAAGCTGGGGCAAAATTGTCTACTGTAATAACAGTTTAATCCCTGCAAAAAAAAAAATTTGTCTACTCTTTTCTGCACCATCCATTAAACTGTTATTACAGTAGACAATTTTTCCCCAGCTTGTTTAATCGATCTGCAGAACAAAGAAAGCTACTCTGGATATTATATTATATTTTTTATGGTGAAAAACAAAACAAACAAACTGCTGCACCAATCTGTTGTTTCAGATATGAACAGAGATAATGGTAAACTTAGCATGCGGCATAAAGGTAAGGTTCGGTAGGTAGCAACCAATGCAAGTTGCTGGTGGCACACACGATAGCTGCACCTGTCATGCATCCATCTGCAGTATGGATAAAAAAAAAACCTTCACCAAACTTAGACCAATCAATCCATCTAGTAGATCACAGCTTTCTTTTGCCCGTGCACAACATGCAACAGTTCATGGCGACCGGATACCCAATTAGCCAGCAGATTTCATCAAACCACTACCCAAACAAAATATCATGAGGTCTGCACCGTATATGCGCATTTCCGAACAAGCGACAACTTGATATGTCAAGATCATGAAAAGATTTGACGGATGGGAGAAGCATGATGGCAAAGTGGAATAGTTTCTTTAGGCAGGTGTTGTGTCTGTGAAGTTTCTTCTTCGTGTCAACCCTGCGAAACACGAACATGATATGCACCCAAACCAACAGCATTTCGCAAGATTCAGAGGATGGACATTGATGCAAATTCCATGCATTGCTATCAAGCTTGGGATGAGTACATCGAAACAATCTCTTATAGAAGCGTGGCATATGTGTTAATAGCACATGCAGGAAACCAAAGAGCGCTTTTATTTTTGTTTGCTGAAGAAACTAAAAAGAAAAGTAATTCATATCTTGTAAAAAATACATACAACGCTATCACTAGTCCTTTTCCAAACTAACAAAGTAACCTCATACCAAAAAAGATGCAGAACCACCAACAATTAGTCTAGAAAGTAAGGCAGAAAAAAAACTGCTGCTAAATGATCTGGAAAAAAAGGAGCACGAGTGGCGTAAGATGAGAAGAAAGGAAGATTTTCAGACAACTTGGTTTTCCAGGTTATTAGGAGGGTCACATCTCAAGGGTAGGTAATAGGATAGCCTTACCTCATAAGAAGGGTAGGTAAATATGCTAAACAACCTTGTCTGATCATGGAAGCACTGGACAATTAAGTGATACCCTCCATCCCAAAATGTATGGCTCCCTTTATTATCGCTGGGTAACAAGTTTCAACTTTCATAATGTTTGTACTTATAATATGTATTCAAAATTAATAGAAAGATAATGGAATTTTCTTTAGCATGATTTAACATAAGTACATGTACATGGCGTGCCTACTAGTGAAATGAATACCTACGGGTGGCTAGAAGTGGCATGAGTATGTCCACATGGTTTGTAGTGGTTCAATTGGATCTACATGTCTAGGATTGCCATTAGTGGGCCCACATTTCTATGCATGTGATTATTTCCTACTAGATGCACATGAGTGAAGGAAATATGCCATGAGAGGCAATAATAAAGTTGTTATTATGTATTCCTTATATATGATAGATGTTTATTTTGCATGCTATAATTGTATTGAAAGGAAACGTCAATACGTGTGTGTTTAATTAACAAAAAGGGTTCCTAGTTATGCCTCTCTTCAAGACTAGCTCGTTGATTAACAAGATGATCAAGGTTTTTTGATCATGGACATTAGATGTTGTTAATAACGAGGTCACAACATTTTGTGAAATGATGTGATGAACATTCATCCGAAGTATAGCATTACGATCAAGTCATTATGTTTACATTGCTATAACATCGTACAAAGTAATCTTATTCCTTAGACCATGAGATCATGTTAATTACTAACACCGGAAGAGTATCTTGATAACATCAAACGTCACACCGTAACAGGCTGACCATAAAAGTGGGTTCAGTGCTACGAAGGTGTTATGTTGAGGCTCATGGATTAAGAGTGGATTTTTTCAATCCCGATGACGGATAGATATACTCTGAGCCCTCTCGGTGATATCACATTAAGATAGCTTGCAAGCAAGTGATATGATCACTAGAATGTTATATCACGGGAACGAGAAAAGAGTGCATGTCGGTAACGAGATCAAACAAGGTATTTGAATACCGATGATCGAATCTCGGACATGTATTATATCATGAGACAAAGGGATTAAGTTGCTAGCGTTAAAGGTTCTCACGATCACAGAAGTCATCGTTGAATGTGCAAGAGTCAGTATGGATCTCCAGGTCTCGCTTCTGATTATTGACCTGAGAGGAGTCTCAATCATGTCTGCATTATTCGCGAACCGTAGGGTGACACACTTAAGGGTTGCCAGACACCATTTTTGAGTACATATGTTTCAGACGAAAGGATTGCAAAGCGCAGGAATTGTTTCGATAGAAACCGGAATTGTTTCGGGTGAAATTGCAGAAAGTGGTTCTGCATGTGATATTGAAATGTTGCAAGGGGTTTTATGTGAATGTTTGTTAATTAAAGTAATTAACAAAATTCTGAATAAAATAAATAAAAGAGTTTTATTAATTGAGAGTTGCATTAAATTTGGTGGAAATTTAATGCATGTGAGTGGAATTTTGGGTGGAGTCAAAATTGATGTGAGCTGAGCTTCCACCACATGAATGAGGAAGAGGTGGGGGCACCCTCCTTAGCTGCCGGCCATGGTAGGGGAGGAGCCCCACCTCTCCTATAAAAGGCCCCCCTCTCCTCCCTCACAAATCACACCTCCTCGTGAAGGATCTCTCTCCTCTCTAGATATTTCCCCATGGTCTCGGATTAGCGAGATACATGTTCCTGGTGACCTTGCGTCTGGAAGGAGTTGCTGCTTCCGCCGATTCGCTGGAGCGAGGAGGTGGAGATTGTCCGATGGCTTGAACGTGTGTGCGAGGACGGATGCGCTGCTGATTTGCGGCGCTCGGATTTCCACACGATCTTAAGATCGGCAAGCGTACGACTACATCATCCACGAGTTCCAACTCGTTAACAAAACTCTGTTGTCTTCGAGGGTAAGTTCTCCATGGATGTATATCCACCCGTTGCTCTGTATCTAGTAGATAGATCTTGGCGTATAGTTCTCATCGTAGGAATTTTTTTTCTATGCTGTGAAGCCAACAGTGGTATCAGAGCCTGATCTATGCGTAGGTGCTTTGCACGGGTAGTACACATATGTTTATATGTGGGCGATGATGATCATGTTATTGCTTCTTTCATGTATTTTGTATATTGGTAGCATAGTGGGATGAAGCGGCCCGGACCAACCTTACATGTGATCATACATGAGACCAGTTCCACGACTGACATGCAACTAGTTTTGCATAAGTGGCTGGCGGGTGTCTGTCTCTCCTACTATATTCAATATCTGATTTACAACGAGTTGCTAATAACTTGGTTATCCTTGTTGTGGTTCATGTTCGTAGGTAAGACCGGTTCTTTCTTCGAAAGCCCTAAGCCACGTAAAACTTGCAATTGATAAATTAGAGGCGTCTAGTTTAGATCGTTGCTGGGCTAGTGTCTTGATATGGTATTGTTGTAAGTAGATGTATGATAGATACTCTTACAACACACTCAACGTGTAAGTTCCATAGACCTTGGCCTTACACACAAAGGAATGATAGAGATCATACCACGATGCAAATGATAGAGATCAAATGCATGGACCATATCATCTCACTTTACACATTAGATGTTAGCATCTTATACTGCTAGTTTGGCGCTTTTGGTAGCATTGTAAGATGATCCCTCATTTAGGTATCAAGATAAAATATGTTCTTCCTTCAGTATGCACCGTTCTATGGATCATGTTTCGAGACATCACGTGATGATCGGGTGTACTCGACTCCGCGCTTTCATACAACGGGTGTAAGACAGTTTTACACACACGAGTACTAAGGTTCGTACTTGACGAGCCTAGCATGTACAGACATGACCTCGGAACACAGACCGAAAGGTTAAGCATGAGTCATATAGTTGATATGATGCCCATATAGATGCTCGCCTTTGAAGATACGCTGACTCACGTGATGATCGGACTTGGTGTAGTGGATTTGGTTCATGTAATCACCAAAAAGACATGAGGGGTGTCGTTTTTGAGTGGGAGTTCATTAGTAATTTGTATTAGTTGAACTCAATCTATCATAAACTTAGTCTAAATAAACTTTACAAATTCTGTTGTAGATGGCACCACCTGCTTTTAATTTCAATGTTTTCATGGAGAAGGAGAAACTTGCTGCCAATGGTAGCAACTTCACCAACTGAGCTATGAATTTGAGGATTCTCCTCACTGATGCACAAAAGCAATATGTACTAGAGGCGCCGCTAGGCCCCGTACCAGCTCCTGATGCCCCTGACAAGGAAAAGAATGTCTATATAACTCGTCAGGAGGACCACAACTTAGTTCATTGCGGCATACTTTATGGGCTAGAGCCAGAACTTCGAAAGCGTTTCGAAAATGGCAATGCCTTTGATACCATGGGAGAATTGAAAATTATTTTCGGTACCCATGCTGCCGTAGAGAGTTATAATGCTTCTAAAAAGTTTTTAGCTGCATGATGGAGGAGAATAGCTCCGCTAGTGAGCACGTACTCAAAATTTCTGGGTACGCCGATAAGCTTGTGTCCTTGGGAATAACGATTCCCATTGACTTAGGCATACATCGTGTTCTCCAATCTCTGCCACCTAGCTACAAGAGCTTCGTGATGAACTATAACATGTAGGGACTGAAGAAGTCTCTTCCCGAGCTTCTATCAATGCTTAAGATTGCAGAAGTGGAGATTAGGAAAGAACATCAAGTGTTGATGATCAATAAGACCACCGGTTTCAAGAAGGACAAGAAAGGCAAGCAGAAGGGAAAGAAGGGCGGCAAATCTGTTGCCGCACCTGAAAAGAAACCCCGAGCTGGCCCTAAGCCTGATACCGAGTGCTACTATTGCAAGGGGACTAGCCATTGGAAGCGTAACTTCCCCAAGTATTTGGCGGACAAGAAGGCCGGCAAGGCAAACAAAGGTATATGTGATATACATGTTATTGATGTGTACTTGACTAGTACTCGCAGTAGCACCTGGGTATTTGATACAGGATCGGTTGCTAATATATGTAACTCGATTCAGGGGCTATGGAACAAGCGACAACTAGCAAGGGATGAGGTCACGATGCGGGTCGGCAATGGATCAAGAGTTGATGTGATCGCCGTCGGAATGCTGCCTCTCCATATGCCATCGGGAATAGTGATTAATCTAAATAATTGTTATTTTGTGCCTGCACTGAGCATGAACATTGTATCCAGATCGTGTTTGATGCAAAGTGGTTATTCCTTTAAATCTGAAAACAATGGTTGTTCGATTTATATGGATAATATCTTTTATGGTCATGCACCTGTGTTGAATGGTTTATTTCTATTGGATCTCAATAGTAGTATTATGCATATTCATTGTGTTGATGCTAAAAGGGTTAAACTTGATAATGATATATCTACATATATGTGGCACAACCGTCTAGGTCATATTGGCGTTAAACGCATGAAGAAACTCCATTCTGATGGACTTTTGGAATCACTTGATTTTTAATCATTTGATACATGTGAGCCATGCCTTATGGGCAAGATGACTAGAACGCCGTTTTCCGGTTCAATGGAACGGGCGACATATTTGTTGAAAATCATACATACTGATGTGTGTGGACCAATGAGTGTGTCGGCGCGAGGTGGATATCATTATTTTGTTACTTTCACGGATGATTTGAGTATATACGTGTATATCTATTTGATGAAACACAAATCTGAAACTTTTGAAAAGTTCAAGGAATTTCAGAATGAAGTGGAAAATCATCGTAACAGAAAGATCAAATTTCTGCGGTCCGACCACGAAGGAGAGTATCTTAGTTACGAGTTTATATGAAAAAATGTGGAATAGTTTCACAACTCACGCCTGCCGGAACACCACAACATAATGGTGTGTCGGAACGTCGTAATCATACTTTATTGGATATGGTTTGATCTATGATGTCTTTGACTGACTTGCCACTGTCATTTTGGGGTTATGCACTGGAAACCGCTGCATTCACTTTAAATAGGGCACCATCTAAATCCATTGAAACTACACCATATGAATTATGGTTTGGAGACAAACCTAAGCTATCATTTCTTAAAGTTTGGGGATGCGATGTTTATGTGAAGAAACTTCAGCCGGATAAACTCGAACCCAAAGCAGAAAAATGCATCTTCATAGGATACCCTAAGGAAACGATTGGGTATACCTTCTATCACAGATCCGAGGGCAAGGTTTTTATTGCCAAGAATGGATCCTTTCTTGAGAAGGAATTTCTCGCGAAAGGTGTGAGTAGTCGGAGGGTAGAACTCGAAGAGGTTATTGAACCTTCTCTTCATGAAATGGCGAGTGGCGTAGCATCGGAAGTTGTTTCGGAGTTGACTTCACCTAATGAAGAGAGAGCTAATGATATTGATCATGAAACTCCGAAAGAGGACACTACCGAACCTCGCATGTCAAGTAGGACACGTGCAGCTCCTGAACTGTACGACAATCCTGTTATGAATTTCATGATTGATGAAATAGATGACCCTGCGACTTATGAAGAAGCGATGATGAGCCCGGATTCCAACAAATGGCTAGAAGCCATGAAATCCGAGATGGAATCCATGTATGAAAACCAGGTTTGGACCTTGGTAGACTTACCTCACGATCGAAAGGCCGTTGAGAATAAATGGATTTTCAAAAGAAAAACTGATGCTGATGGTAATGTGACCATCTATAAAGCCCGACTTGTCGCAAAGGGGTTTCGACAAATTCAAGGAGTTGACTACGATGAGACATTCTCTCCCACAGTGATGCTTAAGTCGGTTAGGGTTATGTTAGCAATTGCTAGATATTTCAATCATGAAATATGGCAGATTGATGTCAAAATTGCGTTCCTCAATGGTAATATTGAAGAAGAGTTGTATATGATACAACCTAAGGGTTTTGTCGATCCTAAGGATGCTGATAAGGTATGCAAACTTCAGCGATCCATCTATGGACTGAAGCAAGCATCCCGGAGTTGGAATCTCCGCTTTGATGAGGTGATCAAAGAATTTGGATTTGTCCAAACTTATGGAGAGGCTTGTATTTACAAGAAAGTGAGTGGGAGCAATGTGGCATTTATGATATTATATGTGGATGACATATTATTGATTGGAAATGATATAGATCTTTTAAATAGTGTTAAAAGTTATCTAAATAGCAAATTTTTGATGAAAGACCTTGGTGAAGCTTCATATATATTAGGCATTAAAATCTATAGAGATAGATCAAGACGCCTAATTGGGCTATCATAGAGTACATACCTTGATAAGATATTAAAGAAATTTAATATGGACGGAAGTAAGAAGGGGTTCTTACCTATGTTGCAAGGCAAGACATTGAGTAACACTCAAAGTCTGGCTATGGCGGAAGAAAGAGAGATAATGGATAAGATCCCCTATGCCTCATCCATAGGCTCTATAATGTACGCCATGCTATGTACAAGACCGGATGTGGCACATGTTATTAGTTTGACTAGTAGGTACCAATCTGATCGAGTTCGAACCTTTGGATAGCGGTCAAGAATATCCTTAAGTACTTAAGAAGAACTAAGGATATGTTTCTTTATACGGAGGTGAAGAAGAGCTAGTCGCTAAGTGTTATGTCGATGCTAGCTTTGACACCGATCCGGATGACTCTAAGTCTCAATCCAGATACGTATTTCTCTTGAGCGGAGCAGCAGTTAGTTGGAGGAGTTCCAAACAACCTGTGGTGGCTGGATCAACGACGGAGGAAGAATATGTTGCTGCTTCAGAAGCGGCACATGAAGCGGTTTGGATGAAGGAGTTCATAACGGAACTAGGTGTGGTTCCTAGTGCATTGGATCCAATGGTGATCTATTGTGACAACGATGGAGCCATAGCCAACGCCAAGGAACCAAGGTCTCACAAGAATTCCAAGCATATTAAGTGTCGGTTTCACTCCATCCGCGAGCATGTCAAGGATGGAGATATAAAGATTTGTAAAGTACACACGGACCTGAATGTAGCAGATCCGTTGACTAAAGTTATCCCTAGGGAAAAATATGATCAACACCAGAACTCCATGGGTGTTAGATTTATCACTATGTAAACTAGATTATTGTCTCTAGTGCAAGTGGGAGACTGAAGGAAATATGCCCTAAGAGGCAATAATAAAGTTGTTATTATGTATTCCTTGTATATGATAGATGTTTACTTTGCATGCTATAATTGTATTGAAAGGAAACGTCAATACATGTGTGTTTAATTAACAAAAAGGGTTCCTAGTTATGCCTCTCTTCAAGACTAGCTCGTTGATTAACAAGATGATCAAGGTTTCGTGATCATGGACATTGGATGTTGTTTATAATGAGGTCACAGCATTCGTGAAATGATGTGATGAATATTCATCCGAAGTATAGCATTACAATCAAGTCATTATGTTTACATTGCTATAACATCATACGAAGTAATCTTAGTCCTTAGACCATGAGATCATGTTAATTGCTAACACCGGAAGAGTATCTTGATAACATCAAACGTCACACCGTAACAGGGTGACTATAAAGGTGGGTTCAGTGCTACGAAGGTGTTATGTTGAGGCTCATGGATTAAGAGTGGAATTTGTCAAACCCGATGATAGATAGATATACTCTAGGCCCTCTCGGTGATATCACATTAAGATAGCTTGCAAGCAAGTGATATGATCACTAGAATGTTATATCACGGGAACAAGAAAAGAGTGCATGTCGGTAACGATATCAAACTAGGTACTTGGATACCGATGATCGAATCTCGGACATGTATTATATCATGAGACAAAGGGATTAAGTTACTAGCGTTAAAGGTTCTCACGATCACAGAAGTCATGGTTTAATGTGTAGGAGTCAATATGGATCTTCAGGTCCCGCTTCTGATTATTGATCTGAGAGGAGTATCAATCATGTATGCATTATTCGTGAACCGTAGGGTGACACACTTAAGGGTTGTCGGACACCATTTTTGAGCACATATGTTTCAGACGAAAGGATTGCAAAGCGTAGGAATTGTTTCGGGTGAAATTGCAGAAAGTGGTTCTGCATGTGATATTGAAATGTTGCAAGGGATTTTATGTGAATGTTTGTTAATTATAGTAATTAACAAAATTATGAATAAAATAAATAAAAGAGTTTTATTAATTGAGAGTTGCATTAAATTTGGTGGAAATTTAATGCATGTGAGTGGAATTTTGGGTGGAGTCAAAATTGATGTGAGCTGAGCTTCCACCACATGAATGAGGAAGAGGTGGGGGCACCCTCCTTGGCCGCCGGCCATGGTAGGGGAGGAGCCCCACCTCTCCTATAAAAGGCCCCCTCTCCTCCCTCACAAAGCACACCTCCTCATGAAGGATCTCTCTCCCCCTCTAGATATTTCCCCATGGTCTTGGATTAGCGAGATACATGTTCCCAGTGGCCTTGCGTCTGGAAGGAGTTGCTGCTTCCACTGATTCGCTGTAGCGAGGAGGTGGAGGTTGTCCGGTGGCTTGAACGTGTGTGCGAGGACGGATGCGCTGCTGATTTGCGGCGCTCGAACTTCCACACGATCTTGAGATCGACAAGCGTACGACTACATCATCCACGAGTTCCAACTCGTTAACAAAACTCTGTTGTCTTCGAGGGTAAGTTCTCCATGGATGTATATCCACCCGTTGCTCTGTATCTAGTAGATAGATCTTGGCGTATAGTTCTCATCGTAGGAATTTTTTGTTTTCTATTCGGGGAACCCAGCAATGAGTACCTCTCGGTGGCTAGAAGTGACATGAGTAAATCTACATGGATTCTAATGGTTCAAGTAGAACTACATGTCTAGGCTTGCCATCGTAGGGCCCACATGTACGTCAATGCATGCCATTAGTTCGTACTAGGTTTACATCGGTACCTCTGTGTGTTTAGAAGTGTCATGAGTAGTTATACATGTCTTCTAGTGGTTCAAGTGGATCTACATGTCTAGGCTTTCCATTATAAGGCCCACATGTCTATACATGCCATTAGTTCCTACTAGATCTACATGAGTACCTCTTGGTGGCTAGAAGTGGCATAAGGCTGGTCATAGTGAAAAGTAACATAGAATAGTAACATGCATATGTTACTAGTCTATGTTACTACCTTTATAGTGGGTAGTAACATTGTGTGATGTCATACAAATGGTTATTTATTAGATTATAGACTCATTTCATCTTAGTATGTGTGATGGTACAGTAACCAAATATGTTACTCCATCTATCTCTCTCCTCATTAATTCACTTCCATATAAGCATTTTTGCTAAGTTGGACCCTTAGTTACTACTGAAGTTACTTGCACTATGACTAGGCTAAGTAGATCTACATTGTTTATAGTGGTTCAAGTGGATCTGCATATCTAGGCTTGCCATAAGAGGGTCCACATGTCTATGCATGCCAATAATTAGTTCCTACTAGGTCTATATAAGTACCTTAGGGTGGATAGATGTGTCATGATTAGATCTACATAGTTTCTACTAGTTCAAGTGGATCTTCATGTCTAGGCTTTCCATCAGTGGCCCTATGTCTATGCATGTCATTAGTTCCTGCTGGATCTACATGAGTACCTATGGGTAGTTATAAGTGTCATGAGTAGATCTGCATGGCTTCTAGTGGTTCAAGTGGATCTTCATGTCTAGTCATCGCATGAGAGGACCCACATGTCTATGCATGCCAATAGTTCCTACTATATCTACATGAGTACCTCTTGGTGGCTAGAATTTTCATGAGTAGATCTACATTACTTCTAGTGGTTTACATGTTTGGGCTTTCCATTAGAGGGCCCACATGTCTATGCATGACATTAGTTCCTACTAGATATACATGAGTATGTCTGGGTGACTAGAAGTGTCATGGCTAGATCTACATGTCTTCTAGTGGTTCGAATGGATCTACATGTCTAGGTTTCCCATTATTGGACCACTATGTGTAGACATGTGGTTTTGGGGGCCATTGGTTCCTACTAGATCTAGGTGAGTGAAGGGTTCCGTAGCAGAAAACAAAAAATTTCTATCTACTCGAACACTAATACCAGGATTTATACTATGTAGACATAAGTAACGGAGAAGGAATACAATACCCATACCTTTGTAGAGAGAGGCACGCCTTACGCGGGAAGGCGTATATTGATGAAGACGAGCAACACCCCAAGTGTGATGCCTCCGAAGTTCGTCACACGTCCGATGTAGTGGACGTCAACCGGGCTCCGATGTAGCCGAGCAGCGGAAGAAGTAGATGCTGGATCGCCGATCACACGACGGTAGTGTGAAGGTGGAGAACTCAACCACGAGGTCCTCCCCAATATTACGGGGAAGTCCTCAGCAGAAGAGAGAGAGAGAATGAGAGGAATGGGTGTGTTCCAAGGGGAAGGGGGACCCCTTTATATAGTAGGAGGGGGGCGCACCACCCAGGGGCCAGGCGGCGTGGGACTAATGCCCACACCCGCCGGCCACCATGGGGAAGCCACCGACCCTAGGTGGGCCCCACTCGGGTGGCCCACTAGCCCTAAGCCGGCTGGCCCCCACCCCTTAGGCGCCTTGCCCACTTGGGCCTCCCTTCGGGTGAGGCCCATTAGAAATATAGTGCCTTCACAAATAAAATAAAATATATATTTAATATTAATTCTCCAATTAACATTCAAATACACATATTATATTATTCCTTCACTCCGGAACATCTTCCGGACCCCTTCCGATCTCCATCGGATGTTACCGAAACTATTCCGGTTTCTCTCTTTGTCTATTTCTCATACGATACCTCATCTACCCTAAGCGTCCCCACCCTTAAGCATGACATCCTTCGGTTCAGAAACACTCCGGACATGATAGAGATCACTCTCATATCAATGATCAACAGAGGGACCTAGATGGCCATGTGACCCCCGTGTGTTTCACGAATACAATCGCTCGAACCATGAGATAGTCGTTCCCCATTCCCTTTGTCATACGATACCTAATTCATCCGAGACTTGATCTTCGGTATCTCTATACCTTAGTTCGATCTCGTTACCGATGAACTTGTTTTCTCGTTCTCATGTCGTTGCATTCCGTGACCTAGTCACATGCTTGCAAGCTTCATTAATGCAACATTACCGAGATGGCCACATGTATCTGTCCGTTACATGGACTAGAAAAATCCTGGTCTTGATATGTACTCCTCTACGCATTCCTTCGGAAAACCTGAGTGACACCTTTTTGATCACCCTGTTACGAGATGATTCTTGATAACCATCTAAGCTTCTTCCAGAATGGTGATTTGCGTTACCTCACAGTCAAAGGATCAGGTTGCGAGGTTCTCTGTGTTTTATCATCAATGGTGAACTTTGTAACTAGATCTCATTACGATATAACGGTCGGATGTTTGTATATCATGTTATTCATCTAATAACATGACCTCATTGTCAGTTGGCATAAATGCCTATGGTCTTGAAACATAGACCATCCTCATGACCAATGAACTAGTTCATTAGAGGTAACTAGAGACACGGTTTGTTTAGATACCACTCGTGTATTAACGTTTCGTATTACCACAGTTATAGCACAGTATGAAACGTATTATGAACACACTGGAGGTATATCAAATAATACACTTTATTATTTGCCTCTAGGGCATAACTCCTTCAGTATCCCACTTGCACTAGAGTATACAAAAGTAGTTTACAATAGGAAGGAACCTAACACCAATGGAATATCGGTGTTGTTCGTGCTTGTCATGTTGGAGAGCTTTAGTCAAAGGATCTGCTACATTTAGTTCCGTATCTACTTTGCAAATCTTGACTTCACCTTCGTCAACTATCTGCCGGATGACGTGAAATCTAAGTTTGATGTGTTTGGTTGTGGAATGAGTTCTTGGTTCCCTTGCATTTGCAATAGCTCCCGTGTTATCACAATAGATTGTCACGGGGTCTTGTGCATTGGGAAAAAATCCTAGTTCGATGACAAAATTCCTTAGCCAAACAGCTTCATTTGCATCACCGCAAGAATGTATTCAGACTCCATTGAAGATTGTGCCACCACCGGCTGCTTCTTGCTCTTCCAGCTTACCGCCCACCATTCACCAAGAAAACAAATCCTGTTTGAGACTTCGAGTCATCGTGATCTGAATTCCAGCTCGCATCTACGTAACCTGTTATGTTTAGAGCTTCATCATTTCCTCCATAGATTAGGAACATATCCCTTGTTCTTCTCAGTTACTTTAGGATATTTTTCACAGCTGTCCAGTGATCCGGTCCTGGATTACTCTGATATCGGCTCGTCAAACTAAGAGCCAATGCCACATCAGGTCAGGTACTAAGCATTGCATACATGATAGATCCTATTGCAGAAGCATCTTCTCTCTATCATTGTCCGTTACGGGACATTGAGTCACACTCAAGTTGCAATTCTTCATCATAGGTGTAAAACCCCTCTTGGTATTTTCCATTTTGAACCTCTTCAAAATCTTATCTATGTAAGTACTCTGACTTAATGCTATTAGGTGCCTTGATCTATCTCTATAGATCTTGATTCCTAATATGTATGCAGCTTCACCTAGATCCGTCATGGAAAATTGGTTGCTCAAATACGCTTTCACGCTATTCATAAGATCCACATCGTTTCCCATGAGTAATATGTCATCCACATATACTACTAAGAAAACTACCGAGCTCCCACTCGCTTTCTTGTAAACAGAGAACTCTTGTTGGTTTTGGACAAATCCAAAACTCTTGATCACTCGATCAAAACGTTGGTTCCAGCTCCGAGATGCTTGCTTCAACCCATAAATGGACCGTTGGAGCTTGCATACCTTTCCAGCATCCTTAGGATCAACAAAACCTTCTGATTGCATCATATACAACTCTTCATCAATGTGACCATTGAGGAACGCGGTCTTGACATCCATCTACCAAATTTCATAGTCGAAATGTGCAGCAATTGCTATTAAAATCCTGACAGCCTTAAGCAGCACTACGGGAGAGTAAGTCTCGTCGTAGTCAACTCCTTGAATTTGTCGAAACCCCTTTGCGACAAGTCGAGCTTTGTGAATGGTTACATTACCATTACATCATCTTTTCTTAAAGATCCATTTATTTTCCACGGCCTTGCGGCCCTCTGGAAGATCCACCAAGGTCCAAACTTGGTTTTCGTGCATGGATCCTATTTCGGATTTCATGTCTTCTAGCCATTTCTCGGAGTCAGCACTATCCATAGCTTCTTTGTAGTTTGCAGGTTCATCCTGATCATCTAACATGACAGACATTACAAGGCTACGGTACCAATCTGGAGTGGCACGAACTCTTGTAGACCTGCGAACCTCAGGAGTCTCGATGTCATTGTTTTGATCAGCATCAATGGACTCTTCCTCCATGTCGGAGAGCGGTTTCGGAACAGCTTCCGTTGCGCTACTCGGAATATGGAGAGAAGGATCAACAATTTCATCTAACTCAATTTTCCTTCCACTCACCCCTTCTGCAAGAAACTCTTTCTCGAGAAAGGTGCCGATTTTTGCGACAAGTGTTTTGCCTTCGGCTTGATTGTAGAAGGTATATCCAATAGTTTCCCTTGGATATCCTACAAAGATACATTTTTCTGATTTGGGTTTGAGTTTGTCAGGTTGTAGTTTCTTAACATACGCCTCACATCCCCAAACTTTCAAAAAGGACAACTTTGGCATCTGCCCATACCATATCTCATATGGGGTGTTCTCCACGGATTTGGATGGTGCTCGGTTCAAAATAAAAGCGGCGGTTTCTAACGCATATCCCCAAAAAGACATAGACAAATCAGTTAAAGACACCATGGACCATACACTATCCAATAGGGTTCGGTTACGGCATTCTGACACACCATTACACTGTGGTGTTCCGGCTGGCGTAAGCTACGGGATGATCCCACAGTCCTTCAAGTGCATGTTAAACTCATAACTCAAATACTCGCCTCCCCGATCCGATCGAAGGTGCTTGATTTTCTTGTTAAGTTGATTCTCTACCTCTTTTTGAAATTCCTTGAACTTTTCAAAGGTTTCAGACTTGTGCTTTATCAAGTAGATATATCCATATCTGCTCAAGTCGTCAGTAAAGGTAACAAAGTAACGATAACCATTACGTGTTGAGACACTCATTGGTCCACATACATCTGTATGTATGATCCCAAGTAGGTGTACAACTCTCTCCACTATGCCGGAGAATGGTGTCCTGGTCATCTTGCCCATGAGGCATGGCTCACATGTATCAAGGGATTCGAAATCCAATGATCCAAGAAGCCCTTCTGAATGAAGCTTCCTCATGCACTTTATGCCAATATGACCAAGACGGCAATGCCATATGTACATGGAATTATTGTCACTGTGCTTACAACGTTTAGCATCAACACTGTGGATGTGTGTATCACAATGAAGATCAAGTAGGAATAAACCATCACATACAGGAGCATGAACATAGAAAATATCATTCATATAAATTGAACAACAATTTGTTCCTGATTTAAACGAATAATGGTCTTGCAACAACGCTACTAGGAAACAGCCTATCTGTGGCGCATGAAAATGAGACTTTTGTGGCACATATCTTTGTCGCCACTGTTACCTCGCCACTGATAACTACTTCCTGTGGCGCATATGGATATGCGCCACAGAAGTTCCAGACTTCTGTGGCGCATTCCTTCATATGCATACAGAATAACTTCTATGGCGCATTTACGTGTATGCGCCACCAGATATGCCATGCGCCACTAACTATATAATTATATGCACTGATTGTGTAACATGTATTAGTAAAATACTTTCCTGGTGTATAATCAGGTATTTATACAGGATTTATCCAGATGAGTATAAAATACATTGCACAAGTAGTAGATGCATGAAAACCGACATATATATAATACAAACACTTAGATCCCGATCGAGATACATATATAGTGTCAAGTGCCAAATTTTTACACAAGCGCCGAATACAAAGTTCATATCATCTCACATTACAAATATGAAGTGGCCACCGCCGCCTACACTAGGATCAAATAGAATACAACTGTGATAATGGTGAGCAAGAGCATTAGCCCGACCAATATCTTCATCCGGTTCTTCTTCCACAAGTGTTACCTCCACTTGGCTATCGCCTCCTCTCTAGTCGCGTATCCTTTGTAGATGTTGCCGCTGAACTTGTTCACTTGTTTGTGGCAATCCTCCCACTCCTCGTAGACTCCTGGAACCCTACCCATGTACACCACATACCACCTCGTCGCCATCTCTATAGACGACAAGGCATATTAGTAAAAATACAATGAAAAGAATGAATAAAGGGTTCACATCCATATATATATATATGTTCATAGAATATAAAACAAAGGATCCATAAACCTAAAAGTTAGATCATCATAGAAGCAATAAGTTCAATGACAGCACGACCACAAGGTAGTTTAAGTCTAACAACAATGACCATTTCGACCATGAGATAGTAAAGTTTATGACACACACACACTAATACAGCAGGCGTCCATCAAGAATATACACACACTGGATCATGCTAGAGGCACACATCGATCACGATGAAGACTTCCTCTTCTGGCACAGCTTCGGGAACTGTAGATAGCCCTCTTTCGTCATCCACGTCCTTGTGTCACCCTGCTTACGGAGGCGTTCTTCGATCTCCCTCTTACTCAACCCTCTGGCTTGTTGTAGGGCACCGCCCCTTGTGTTGACATCTTCAATGATGATTTGCAACAACTTCATCTGAATGCGATGGAAGTCTTCTCTAAGATCAGCATCGTCGATTTTCGCCAAAGTTTCGGCCCATCCTCGGAGACTAGATGGCAGCGTTAGGTTATGGCAATCCCGAACATAGCCTTTAAGGTGATGGAGGGCGTGAAGGCCTCCTTGGCACCAGCGGTCGGCTTGGCCGGGGAAGTCGAGCACGTGCTTGAACACGTGTTTGCCATCCTTGATACATTCCCCCCTATCTACGAAGGTGCATCCCTTCTTGGTGTTGCCCTCAAGAGCCTCATTGAGAACACCCCTTATTCTAGTGTAGTCTTTCTTCTTCGTCAAACTCCTCGAGTCGAAATACGTGGCTAGCGAATACCTCGGGGCAAGGACGATGAGCATGCAGTATTTGTCTCTGCGCAACACAATTGGAACGGAATGTTGGAAAAATAGCAAAGGAAAGAAATCTATAAGAAATGCATAAGTTACGGTGACGATGAGCGAGTGTGTGTACTTACTCGGGAAAGAAAGGCAAAAGAAGTGTGCCCTTCCTCTTGTTGTCCACCATGAACTTCTCGAGTGCGCCGTCGCCTTGGTCGTGTCTCGATCCTTGACCAATGGCTATCCCGCATGTAGGGATCCACTATCGCGATTTCGGTACTTTCTCTCTTGATCGTGGCGCCAGATTAGTAGCGTATAGCGAACAAGTTATAGTCCAGCCGTTTCGTGAGAAACAACTTGAATATGTCCTCGAACGCTATGAAGAATATATCCGCGGGGGGTTCATCGACGAAGCCCATGTCCAATGGCACCTTGGCCGTGAAAACCGGGTAATTTGGATCGTCCTCTTTAAGAAGGAGGGCCTCTAGTGTCTTGACACCCTCGTGCAAAGTTAACATGGCTCCAACCGCAATGTGGATCATATCCGGAGTCAATATCGGATCACCAGCTACATGCACTCGGGGCAAGCCAAATTGTTTGGATGGTATGGCGGCGTCGACCACAGATCCTCTTGGAAGAGGTGACTCGCACCCTTCTTATTATTACCTCTCTTCTGTAGTGCTTCTTCTTCACAACAAGGTCGCCCATTGCCATCTGCTCATCGATCGCCTTCGGTGTGTTGGGGCTGAAAACCAATCCCGGTTTCTCTTGTGGTGGATCGGCGGCCGGAGGCGTCTCTTGAGAAAGACCATGGAAGACCAGGCGCTGCGTGCATGTATTGGGCCGATCAGCTTGATGGTCGTCACGAGCTGCGAAGGGTTCTTCATCCACAGAAGGCATATACAATCCTTTGGCGGCGCCGGTGTTGATGAAGTCGTCAACGTTGACCAATTCATCATCATCTTCATGGGTGCCATCATGTGGTGGTGGTAGCGGGGGCGATGGCGGTTGCGGCACAACGTCTTTGCCATGTGGCGGTGCACACGCTGCCAAGAGTTGATCGTGACGGCTGGTGGGGGCGACAACGGCGGCTACTAGCTTCCGAGGTGGTGGCCGGGCGATGATCAGTCGAGAGGCGGCGCCGATGCTCCCCCCCGCAAGACGAAGCTGGGTCTTCGGCCATGTCAAGGGCCAGTTGTAGCATTCCCCAAGGGTCTTGTGTTCGTCGGCTCCCTGAGGTTGAATGGGGGGGTCCATGTCGCACCACAGCAACACCGAGCCAACCTGACCTTCATCACGTCATCATCCATTGGATTGTTGTGCATCGTGCGGCTCGCCGGTTGTATAAGAGTGCCCTTGGCAACATCCTTCAACTCACCACCAACATCTTTAAGCAGGAGTACACAAGAAGTGTCCTGAGGCAAAAACATGTTGTTGGGCGTCATGAGATAGCAACAGTCATGCATCAAAGGCATAAAGGAGATGACGTGCACTAACTAATTAGTTACCTTGGTGATGGCGTGGATCTCGGCTAATGTAGAGACACAGCGGATGCTGGCGGCCGGCCTATCATCATCTGCAATATCCCGCTCGGGTGCCTCACGAAGCACCGTCGCCGTCGGCTGCGCCTTATTGGTATCTTTCGCGGGAGGGGCGTCGGTGTGACCAAAACGAGGGGCTGCCTCCTGACGTTGACGGCCGGCAGGGTCACCAGGTCCGGCGACACGGTAACATTGATGCCCGAGTTGCTGCCTCTTAAGCTGGGCAGATGTATCGGCCCCTGGCGACCTCCCACATTCCAAGCAGTAAGCCCCTCGAAAAACTTAGGGGGGATCATCAAGCGGAGCTTCTCTTCCACTAACTTGTCCACCGTTTTCTGGTCCACCGCCTTCTCCTCCAGTGTCTGCACCTTCATCTTTAGCTCTGCAACAGCGGCTTTATCCTGGTTCTTCATGTCCCTTCTTTTCCTGGCGTCCTCTTTGTAGAACTCCTTGAACTTCATGCTCGTACCGAAGCCGTACACCAGGACGGGCGGCAACCCTTGTCCCCTTCTTGTAAGCATTGGTCGCCCTGTTGAAAACCGTGTCCCACAGCTCGTGAATCCTAGGGCGACTACATGGCGATGGCGTTCAGTTCCTCCTCCTAGAGATAAGGAAAGGTGAACCCATTTAGATTCTTGGCTTCATTATCTTAATTAGAACGCAATAGACTTGAGATCGCGATAAATTCCTTACGATTCTTCTCGAATTCCTTCACCTCCGGATCGTCGGTGATGAACTCCCTGCTTCCTTGTCCGGTAAGCGGGCCCGAATAAATTGCCTAAGCTGCAAGTCCATGATTTTAAGCCAAGGGTTGTCTTTACCAAGGCGTTCAAGCTCGGCGTCCTCCTTGTCCCAAATGGCCTGTTTCCCCTGTAACCGCCGCTTCCAAGGTGGTGGTTACCTATGTTCTGTTCCCGCATACTCCTTCCCCATTGAGTCCATTTTATAGCGTCGGCGGTAGCTATATCCGCCTTGAATATCCTAAACTCCTCTTCGTCGAGCATCGGATTTTCTTACTAATAATCTCCCAGCTTTCACCTTTGTCAATGCTATTCTTCACCCGGGTTTTCCAGCTGCTCAAGGCGTTGCTCATCTTCGTGAGGGCTAGTCTGTTCACCGGGTTCTTATTTCTCTCGAGGTTTCTAAACTGCTCGGGAATCAGACGCTTGTGAAGCTTCTTAAGGAGGTTATCGACCAAAGCTGCATGGTCAGCATGTCTGATGTACTTCGTGTTGATCGACATGCTTTCCCGGACGATGCACCCGAGTTGCAGGTCGTACCCTTTAGCAATCGCCTCTGGCGCAATGGGTTGGCCACTTTCTGTGACCTCAGTGAACTCATCATAGATTGGCGAAACTGCACCTTCTCGCTCCTTCTTCTTCTTCTTCTTCTGCTTCTTCTTCTTCTTCTGAGAAGCGGCCGGGTTGCCGCTACCGCCATCCGTCCTCTCGCCGCCATCGGTGCGGGCGCCGCCATCGGTGGTTTCATCCTCTTCGCCGCCGCCTTCACTAGTTCCATCATAGTCGTCTTCGTCCCCCTCGTAATCAGGATCTCCGCCCTCATTGGCCCCAGCAGCTCTGGCGACGGTCGCCTCCTCCTCCGGTGGTGGTGTCATCCTCATCGCCTCCTCCTCCTCCTGTTGGGACCCCACCGAGAATACTGGTTGGCTGTCTAGCTTGTTCTTCGACGCTGATCATGTGCTTAGAAGGCGGACTCCTTGTTGCCCATGTTTGCACTACTCTATTTAAAAGAGGCAAAATGTTAGCACAAATCTCGGCGAAAAATTGACATGACCTTTGCTAATTTTTTACCTAGGGTGCCCATTTCTCAGCGAAGCGAAGTGAATCGACACTTCGGGAGAAATGGGCAACTCAAATAAAATCCCTGCAACATTCACACACTAGAAAATAGCCCCATCCACAGCCCCATTCACAGCCCCATTCACAGCCCCCATCCATAGCCCATTGAATCAAATAGCATCATATAGTACCAAATAATCCCACCATATAATCCCAGCACCATATATACCAGATAATCCCAGCACCATATAATCCCAGCAGTAATCCCAGCACCATATATATCAAACAACACCATATAATCACTGCAGTAACCAGCAGTTACTCTCAGCAGTAAGCACTTGGAGAACAACAACACATATGCTATGATATATTGATAACATACTATTAATGGAATTTCAGGATATTACAATTAATGGAATTTCAAATATCAATAAGCAGTTACTATCAACAAAAGGATGCAGCAACACAACTCAGATACTACTTTTATGTGCTTAGAAGGAAAACTTGATATCTGGATCAGGCAGTGCTTAGTAGGATTAGTATCTACTCGATACAATTAAATTGAAACATGAGCAATTGATCAGGCAATGCTTAGTAGTAGTATTATTAGACAGTGCTTAGTAGGCAGTGTATAGCCATGCCACTCGGTACAATTAAAAAATTGAAACAGGAGCAAAAGTCAATAAAATTAATGAACTTATACACATTGCAAACAACAAAGAAAGGTGGACATTTAATTGTATATGTTGCTGGAGAAAACTTATCGCTACAATATTATCACTCTTCTGTCTTTTGCACTAAACAAGTAATTCCAATCAAATCGGTGAACATTTTTTTGAAGTTGTACAGAAAGTTCCCCACTATGTTTTGTGAAATCCTTAAAACAATGGATTAAACAGATGCACATTTTTAGAAAACAACCATTCATTTACCTATAGTTAGATATATATACAAGTTACTAAGCACGGTTCAGATAGTGGCTTCCTATGCTGCAATAAACTATAGAATATCTATCTATCTATATTTTAAAAAAGAAAACAGTGATAGCCCAGCCCAGCTATGAACATATAGGCTGTGCATTCTATGAACATATACTAGTAGGTGCTTGGCCAAAATGAAACTGCACGGTCATGTTAGGCTTGGCTTCAAAAACATATGTTTGGTATGCTTCGAGTCTTTTTTGTGCTGAAAGAAACAGTACCACTTTTGTGACTTGTAATTCCTAAGAAGATACACTGTCTCGATTTATTCTACAAATGAATAAAACTAACCACCATTACATCCTCCATAATGACATAGGAGAACATCAGTTCATAACATAAATATAGAATATCTCAAAATATACACTGAATTCATATACACTGAATATCTCAAAATATACACTCATATACACTGAATATCTCAAAATATACACTCATATACACTGAATATCTCAAAATACACGGTATGAATTATTCATTTTAACCGAAGCTTGTTCTCTGTATTTGCTTGTTCTCTGTATTTAACTGACAGAGAAAGGGGAAGAGCATCAGAAGGGGTGGGGGTGGGGGGGACGAACCGTGGGGGTGGGGGGATGAACTTGCTGCGGTGGTTGACGATGACGAGGGTTGCAGGGTCCGGCGCGGTGGCTCCTCCTCCGGCGGCTCTTCCTCCACGGGCTGCAGGGCGGCTCCTCCTCCGGCGGCTCCTCCTCCACGGGTTCGTCGGGCGGCTCCTCCTCCACTGGTTCACCGGGCGGCGCGGCGGTGGCAGCTCCGGTAGCAAGGGCTAGCGCAGCAGTGTGACGTCTGCGGTCGTCTAGGGCTAGCGCGCGGCGGTGACTGAGAATGGGGAGAAGGGGTGAAGCAGGCCGAACCGTTTATTTCGCTAAGTCCTGAGGTTCTGTGGCGCATTTCGGCAATATGCGCCACAGAAGTTGGAACTCCTGTGGCGCATACTGCCGAAATGCGCCACAGAACCTCAGGACTTAGTACAAAAGGCGGCGTGCGTGGTAGTATGACAAGATCACACACTTGCCTTAGTGGTCTCTGCTGCTTGCTTGTGCCATTCTAAACCTGGGGCAGCTAGGTTCGAATCCTGGCTGTCTCACACTTTTTTATTTTTTAAAAATATATTTTTAATTATAGATCTGTTTAAAATAAAGCAAGAACATATACAAACATTCATATTTATTCAAAAAAACTCTCTCCCCGAACATATACAATCATGTAATGTGTTTTTAATTATATATATGTCTAAAATAAAGCAAGAACATATACAAACATTCATATTTATTCAAAAACTCTCTCTCCAAACATATACAATCATGTGATGTGTCGAGCTAGTGTCTCTTCACAATCTTCTTGCCCTTTTTCGCCGTGGTTGAATACTTTAGCCCATGCACTTTGAGATTTCTTCTTGTGAATGGACAACCTTTAGTAGGCAGTGTGGTCTTCCTTCTTACTTTAGTAGTAGTAGGCATGTCAAAGTACTTGTCGAATTCCTCTTCGATCTTCGGGTCGCCGTTTTTGTCGAAGTTTTGCTCGTTGGCGGCTCCTTCCATTCCGATGATGCTCCTCTTGCCCCTCCTAACTACAACACGGTTGGGCTTTGACGGGTCGGTAATAAAAAAGCATTGATCAACTTGGCTAGCGAGTACCCAAGGCTCATTTTTTGCGGAGGCGTTCTTTGTTGATTTGGCATCTGGTATAACCATTGTGGTGAAATAGTGGCCTTATTTTTCCATGTTCTTGGCTCATCTAACACGGAACATCGGTACGATCTCTCCACAGTAGTCGAGCTCCCATATCTCCTCGATCCTTCCGTAGAATCTTTCCATCACAGTAGTCTCGTCATCAGCAAAGGATAACATAGTTACTCCTGAGTTTTGATATTCACTATTCTTGTCCTTTTCCTCGGTGTAGAATCTGTAACCGTTTATGTCATTATGGCGATAGGTCCTTAGGTTGTGCCACAGGCCTGCGACAAGGAGAATATGAGTTTTTGATCTTCCGTAGAAGGCGTCTGTGGGGGATTGTCCAGTTACCTTTTCTTGAACCAACCCGTGAAGCTAGAGTTGTGCTCTCTGGTTACGTCTCCCTTCTTCCTCGGCCGGCCCTGGTCGACGTACTCCTGCTCGATTAAGTTTCTGTGATCTTCGACCCAAGGGCTGACCACTTCAATGTGTTGTAGCGCGACTCAGTGTGCCCTTTCAAAATCAGTGTGTCGACCATCAATGCCGACATGTAGTGAGCGGCAGCCCTCACGGTGACCATATCCACCGAGCCTGCCGAGGTGCTTCTTTGTGGGTATTCCAACATCCTCGTTCTCGGTGGTTAGATAATTCTGGCAGAAGGAGATGCACTCGTAGATCAGAAAGCCCTTGGCTATGCTTCCATCTGGACGAGACCTGTTGCGAACGAATCCTTTGATGACACCGTTTAGCCTTTCAAATGGCATCATGTTGTGCAGGAATGTCGGCCCGAGCTGGATGATGTCTTCCACGACATGTACAAGCAAATGCACCATGATGTCGAAGAATGCGGGCGGGAAGTAAATTTCAAGCTCGCATAGTATCATCACGATCTCTTCCTGTAGCCTATCGAGCTGCTTCACACCGATCGACTTCCTAGATATGACGTCGAAAAAGTTACAGAGGCCAAACAATGTATCACAGACATGCTCGTCCATTATCCCACGGATCGCAACAGGGAGTATCTGCGTCATCAGCACATGACAGTCGTGAGACTTCATACCGCTGAACCTCTTCTTCGCCACGTCCAGATATCTGCTTATCTTCCCCGAGTAACCGTGAGGAACTTTCACTCCTAAGAGGCACCTGAAAAAATGCTCGAGCTCCTCCAGACTCAGAGTGAAGCAGGCAGCGCGAAGCACCACCTCATTCTTCTTAACTCTTTTGCGGCAACCTTGAGTCCCTTCCTAATGATCATCATCATCATCATCATCATCACTATCAGGGTACTGAAGATCTTTCTTTATTCCAAGCAATTTAAGGTCCTTTCTTGCTTTCGGCCCATCCTTGGTCCTCTCCGGCATGTTCAGTAGAGTGCCAAGCAGACTCTCGGTAAAGTTCTTCGTGATGTGCATTACATCGAGGCTATGGGGAGTGTGAAGGACCTTCCAATATGGCAGGTCCCAGAAAACAGACCTTGCTTTCCATACACCCAGCAGCGGCTTTGTCCTCGGTCGTTTTTTCGAGGCAGGGCAATCTACCCAATTATTCAAAAGCTCCTTGATTTCTTCGCCGCTCCTCGGACGCGGGGATCTTTCGAGCTCGTCCTTACCATTGAACATGTCACCACGTTTTCTCCACGGGTGATCCATGCGGAGCCACTTTCGAGTACCTTGGAACACGGTTTTCGAAGACTCGGGATCCCTTGGTAGCTGGACATGTGGTGTCTCATCCATGCACTTTTCGCATGCATTGTGTCCGTGGTTCACCTGGGCCGGTACATATGCGTAACCAGGATAGTCCTGCACGGTCGTGAGCAACGCGGATCTCAGATGGAAATATTCTTTAGTGTAGGCGTCCACGTCGCGAGGCGTCTCCCAAGCTGGCTAACTCCTCTCTCAATAGCCGAGATACGGATGCATATCGATACACAGTTGTTTATTTTGAATAAGAATGCTCATGTGTACATACCTTTGCTTCGTGCATATCCACGGGGGAGGTTGTATGGCCATACAAACGGGCGGTGCTATCGTGCTACTCTGGTTTCAAAAGGATTGAGTCCATCGGTGCTCATACCCAGCTGACGTTCCTTGCATCGCCCCGAACTCTTGAACTCGATGTCTAATGCGTTCCAGCTAGGGTCGAAGGGTGTGTGTGGGATCTTGCCCTTCTCTGGATCATCTTGGGTTTCTCTCTTTCCGTGTGCCATTGCATGATCTTTGCTTCATTAGGATCTACGAAATATCTCTGCATACGATGGTTGATAGGAAAGTACCATACCACTTTTTGAGGAACTTTCTTGTTCCCTCTCTTGTACCGTCCTTGGCCACACACCGGACAAGTGGTTCTATCCGCGTACTCGTTCCGATAAAGTGCACAATCATTGATGCATGTGTGGTATTTAATGTGTGGTAGGTCGAGAGGGCACACGATTTTCTTGGCCTCCTCGATACTTGTTGGCAATGTGTTCCCCTTAGGAAGTCGGTCGTGCCAGTATTCCATGTTCGTGTTGAAGCTCACATCGGTCCATTTGTGTTCGGCCTTCATCTCTAGAGCCTTGAGCGTTACACTCAAACGTGTATCCTCGGGGTGACACCCAGGATACAATGGAGTCATCCCGTCTACCTCCATTTGGGCCAGCTTGGCTTTCTCTCTGGCTGCGGCTTTATCGTTGCTCGTCTCCTTGAGGAGCAATTCTTGAACATGAGGGTCCTGCAAGATCAAAGTTAGCAGCGTCTGTGTGTTCGCGTCTTCTCCTTCTTCATGATCATGCCCGTCGTCATCTCCTTCTCCATGCTGATCATGCCCGCCGGCATCTCCTTCGTCATGATGATCATGCCCGCTGGCATCTCCTTCATCATGATGATCATGCCCGGTAGACTCTTCGTCTTCTCGCCCGCCCACGTCTTCGTGACCACCACCATGTCCTGCCGGCGCCTCATTGAGGTTGCGCATAAAACCGCGCCTAAGCAGGTGACCCTCCAATTGTCCAGATTCAGGGTCGATCCAGCGCTGCAGTTTGCATGTTCGACATGGAAATCTTATCATGGTCTTGTTGTTCAGAATCATGTCCACCTTCGCGCCTTTCTTGTACCTAGCAATTCGACCTTCGCTCATCATGAGGACCATGGTTGCCTGAGCGGTCAAAATAGAGAATATAGGTGAGAACCACACCATATGAACACACACATGCATGAATGCTAGCCGGAAAAATTTCGGCATGACCTTTCCTAAAATTAGGACATATGGATAGTGCAAAAATTTGCCAAAATGGAAATGAATCAACATTTCGGCAAACATCGATGCAACCACACCGGCCGGGCCCGACAACAACAAGAAAACAACAAAAAACTTCCTCCCATTGCAAACATTCATGCACCACACACAAGCATCGTCTCGCCAAGGATCGCACACACACACCGCCCGCACGACAAGCTTCACCTACATGTTCATGATGGCCAAGTAGTCACCTAGCTATAGTAGACACAATAATAGCAAGACGAGACCGTGCGATGAGAGAGTATGGACAAATAGATCTACAATGCAAGTTGGTGGAGAGGAAATTAGTAAACAAATAGAGAGATGTGAGAGGGAAAAGTAAGGAACTTTTAGATCTAGAAGTTGGAGCGAAGCTTCTACTTACCAATCTATGGATTAAAGTAGGTTTAGATATAAGAAAATGGAGAAACTATGGGCAAGATGGGGTGTGAGGGAGGAGGAAGACGAGTTGGGAGGAGGTAGAGATGTGAAATGGGTGGTGGTGGGATAGATAGATAAGAAAGCTAGCTCATTTCACCTTTTTAACATATGGATCTGGACGCCCTCATCTGTGGCGCATATGGAGGAAATGCGCCACAGATGCTGAAACTTCTGTGGCGCATTTCTACCATGTGCGCCACAGAAGTGGGTGAATAAGATTCCCTCTGTGGGGCCCACCCCCAAGTTCTGTGGCGCATGCTAGGATATGCGCCACAAAAGTGAAACACATCTGTGGCGCATATGTCAACATGCGCCACAGAACTTGGGTGAATTAGATTCCGTGGTGGGGCCCTCCTCCATGTTCTGTGGCGCATGAGTAAATATGCGCCATGGAAGTTTCCTCTTTTGTGGCGCATATTACAGAATGCGCCACAGAACTTGGATCATCCCCCCGCCACGGGTCCCACCAATCTTCTGTGGCGCATGCTCTAGAAAATGCGCCACAGAATTTCCAAACTTCTGTGGCACATGCTTTCCAGTGCGCCACTGATGTCTTCCTGTGGCGCATAGATTGGCTCATGCGCCACTGAACATGTTGTCTATCTATAGGCTGTTTCCTAGTAGTGCAAGCAAGACCCACTCACAATATTCATACTCAGTGCGGGTACATAATAGCATTTATTCAAAACCAACAATAATCTTGACGGTAGACGGAGATGCAGGGTGCCGATGGCCATAACTTCGACTCTCGAACCATTGCCAACGCGCATCGTCACCTCGTCCTTCCTCAGGCGCCTCCTACTCTGCAGATCCTGCTGAGAGTTACAAATGTGAGCAACAGATCCGGTATCAAATACCCAGGTGTTACTCCTAGCGCTTGTAAGGAATACATCAATAACATGTATATCATATATACCTCTGTCCGAGATGGCTATCTTGCCAGCTCGCTTGTCTTCAAGGTACTTAGGGCAGTTGTGTTTCCAGTGCCCATCCCCTTTGCGATGTAGTAACGAAGTGCAGACTTAGGGCCAGGCTTCGCAGTCTTTGGGGTGCTAGGAACAAACCTTCCATCCCTCTTAGACTTCTTACCCTTGCCTTTTCCCTTTTGCCCCGGTTTCTTAAAGTTGGCAGTCTTGTTGACCATCAACACCGTGTGCTCCTTCTTGATTTCAACCTCAACAGTTTTGAGCATGGCGAACCCCTCAGCAAGGGTCTTGGTCATCCCTTGCATGTTGTAGTTCATCACAAAACTCTTATAGCTAGGGGGAAGCGAGTGCAGCACCCTATCTATGGCGAGCTCCTCCGGGATTTTGCAATCCAGGGTGTTTAGACGCTTAACGTAGCCAGATATTTTGACCACGTGCTCACTTATGCTGCTGTGCTCTTCCATTTTAGTAGAGAAGAAGAGCTCGGAAGCATCATACCTCTCTGCACGAGCCCGCGGAGCAAAGACGGCTTTGAGATCCTCAATGATCTCAAAATCATTCATCTTCTCAAAACGCTTTTGAAGCTCCGGCTCCATGGCATAGAGCATTCCACTCTGGATGAGGGAGAAATCGTCCGCCTTGGACTGCCAGACATTCTTTTCGTCCTGAGAGGCGGAATCTACAGGCTTAGCCGGAAGCTGAGCCTCGATGACATAAGTCAACTTGTAGGGGACTAGGAGGATCCTAAGATTGCGGAACCATGCGGTGAAGTTGGTTCCATCAGTTTTCAGTTTGTCCTTCTCGAGGAAAGTGCTTAGGTTGAAGGTGGGTGGGCGAGACATGTACAGAGGAATTTGCAAAGTATTTAGACTATGTTCATAATAATGAGTTCGAATTTTAATAAAGGAACTCCCACTTAAACGAACATCCCTCTACTCGTTTAGTGATCACATGATCCCCATCCCCTGCACCTCCCCCGATCATCACGGCCATCAGTGCAGTATCAAAGGTGGACATTCTCTAATGTCGATCACATCAACCATGTGATTCATGCTCGACCTTTCGGTCTCTTGTATTCCCAGGCCACGCTTCTCTAGCGTGCTAGGCTCGCCAGTCCTAACTCGTGTGTATTCACAGTGCAACATGGCTTGCACCCACTGTATGTGAACATAGATATGTCTGACCCCCGATCATCACGGATGGCCTCATACTGAAGAACTTTCTTGGTGGTACACACACAAGGGGAATACGATAACTGGAATACTATGAGGGATTATCTTATTATGCTACTATCTAGTAAGTATACTAGCACAATAAGTAATACTTCTAAAGTAAAGTGTTATGACATGGTTACAACTTTATGATCATCATCAATAGCTTCAATGAGAGTTTCACAAACTTGCCATTTCCATGTTATAATACTTGCCCCTATGCAATAACAAAGATAGACGCTTCTATATTGACTATTGCATGTTTTACGCGGCTTTAGGGCTTTCGCAGTAGAACCCCTTCCCACCTACGAACGTCGAGCCACAACATGGATTCAATGATTGCCGTTCTTCTTCCCTTTTCAGGGCCCTCTAGTGTCAATGCCATATCAACTACTGTAGAGAGACACCCCCCTAAGCCACTTTGATTCATGGACCAGTCTCGTGAATCACCACGTGAGGTCGGTTGGGGGCCGCTTCATCAAACAGTGCCGTGATATGAACAATAACACTAAAGAGGGTAGCAACTAGAGAATCAATGTCCACATATTGCTATGTGTTCTATCCGTACGACATGTCTACCCATAGACCCGCTCTGATACCACTGAAGGGTTCCGTAGCAGAAAACAAAAAATTTCTATCTACTCGAACACTAATACCAGGATCTATACTATGTAGACATAAGTAACGGAGAAGGAATACAGTACCCATACCTTTGCAGAGAGAGGCACTCCTTACGTAGGAAGGCGTATATTGATAAAGACGAGCAGAACCCCAAGCGTGATGCCTCCGAAGTTCGTCACACGTTCGGTGTAGTGGACGTCAACCGGGCTCCGATCCAGCCGAGCAGCGGAAGGAGTAGATTCCGGATCGCCAATCACACGATGGTAGTGTGAAGGTGGAGAACTCAACCACGAGGTCCTCCCCAATATTACGGGGAAGTCCTCAGCAGAAGAGAGAGAGAGAGAATGAGAGGAATGGGTGTGTTCCAAGGGGAAGGGGGGACCCCTTTATATAGTAGGAGGGAGGGACGCACCACCCAGGGGGCAGGCAGTGTGGGACTAATGCCCACACCCGCCGGCCACCATGCGGCAGCCGCCAGCCCTAGGTGGGCCCCACTCGGGTGGCCCACTAGCCCTAGGCCGGCTGGCCCCCACCCCTTAGGCGCCTTGCCCACTTGGGCCTCCCTTCGGGTGAGGCCCATTAGCAATATAGTGCCTTCACAAATAAAATAAAATATATATTTAATATTAATTCTCCAATTAACATTCAAATACACATATTATATTATTCCTTCACTCTGGAACATCTTTCGGACCCCGATCTCCATCGGATGTTACCGAAACTATTCTGGTTTCTCTCTTTCTCTATTTCTCATACGATACCTCATCTACCCTAAGCGTCCCCACCCTTAAGCGTGACATCCTTCGGTTCGAAAACACTCCGGACATGATAGAGATCACTCTCATATCAATGATCAACATAGGGACCTGGATGGCCATGTGACCCCCGTGTGTTTTACGAATACAATCGCTCGAACCGTGACATAGTCGTTCCCCATTCCCTTTGTCATACGATACCTAATTCATCCGAGACTTGATCTTCGGTATCTCTATACCTTAGTTCGATCTCGTTACCGATGAACTTGTTTTCTCGTTCTCATGTCGTTGCATTCCGTGACCTAGTCACGTGCTTGCAAGCTTCATTAATGCAACGTCACCGAGATGGCCACATGTATCTGTCCGTTACATGGACTAGACAAATCCTGGTCTTGATATGTACTCCTCTACGTATTCCTTTGGAAAACCTGAGTGACACCTTTTTGATCACCCTGTTATGAGATGATTCTTGATAACCATCTAAGCTTCTTCCAGAATGGTGATTTGCATTACCTCACAGTGAAAGGATCAGGTTGCGAGGTTCTCTGTGTTTTATCATCAATGGTGAACTTTGTAACTAGATCTCATTACGATATAACGGTCGGATATTTGTCTATCATGTTATTCATCTAATAACATGACCTCATTGTCAGTTGGCATAAATGCCCATGGTCTTGAAACATAGACCATCCTCATGACCAATGAACTAGTTCACTAGAGGTAACTAGAGACACGGTTTGTTTACATACCACACGTGTATTAACGTTTCGTATTAACACAGTTATAGCACAGTATGAAACGTATTATAAACATACAAGAGGTATATCAAATAATACACTTCATTATTTGGCTCTAGGGCATAACTCCTTCAGTGAGTACCTACGAGTGCCTACAAGTGGCATGGATACATCTACATAGCTTGTAGTGTTTGATGTTGATCTACATGCCTGGTATTGTTATCAATATGCCCTATGTGTAGACATGTTGTTTGTGGGACCATTGGTTCCAACTAGATCTGTATGACTAACTATGAGTGTCTAGAAGTGGCATGAGTAGATCTGTATGGCTTCTATAGACATGTTGTTTGTGTGGCCATTACAATATGCTTTAGACATGTCTAAGTAGTAGGATTTTGTGTAGTATTTCACATTTGGCCTACCTTTTGAGTGCGCAAGATGTTGTTTCATTGGATATCCACATATTATGGACAAACGTCATGATGTTCCACGGGAGATCCACTTATAGTCAAAATATGCATGATCACTTGTTGTTTAATGGGAGAACAAGTAGTAGTTTACCATGATTTTCCCTTAGGTAGGAATGGTCATGTCCCTAGTTTGACCACTATTTAAATCTGGCATAAGTCATTGACAAAAATTTAAACAAAATTGAAAACCTTCGCATTTTGTCTTTATAGGTGGCATAGTTACCATAAAAAATACGTGGTCACTTATGGACCATCAAAAAGTCCTAACGGGTACATTATGGGCCGATTCCATGTCACGCGTGTTCAGGTCCATTACATAGCCCATGATCTGGGAGCTACCCGAACCAACTAAACTGAGATGCATCCGTCAAAACCATAAATTTCCTGAGCAGCAAAAATAAACTCGGGTCGAGGCTCATTCCATAAACCACGCATGCGTCGTGATGAGTGAGCGGGTGGCAGAGGAGAAGTGTGCATGTATTATTTCTCTTCTCATTTACTTATACACTCCACCTTATAAGTTGACGCAACTCTCCCACCAAACACCCACACCCACCCACTGTTTGTCGAGGGCTAAGAAAATGTCCACCGGGCTACCAAATGAATTACAGAATATGGCCTAGAGTCCGTTTGCGTATGGCCGTACTCCCAGAGCATGAACCCCGGGAGATCCAAAATCTATCCAGGCTACCAATCACGCCCTATATTACCACTCTGCGCATTCATGCATCCGCTCAAGCTGCTGATTTCAAATTATATTGTAGCAATCTGATGTTAACTCCTTACTTATTGCGTTGATCGATCAGGTGTATGTATAGTCAACCAACATACGTGCGCATGCACGTACTGTTTTTTTGATCGGTCGTGCATGCATGTAAGCATGCATGGAAATTCTACCCGCAAAAAAAATAAAAAAAGCATGCATGGAAATTCTCAGTCTGTGAAGAAAGATGTATGGATCGGCTGACTAGCTAGAAATATACACTGTACCAGGTAAATTATGGAGTAGTACTAGATAGTAGATGCATGGGCTCTGTACGCGAAGCAGTTAATTCGTTGAAGAAACGAAGAAGCAAATATATAGTGGACGATCGAGATGCAAGAAATCCCTGCATGGAAGCTTTGCTTTTGTTTTCTCCAGTCGATTTGGTCATTGGTTAGGTACACGGTAGATCGATACTGCAAACGCTTGACATCGACCGGCCGGCCTGGCAAGCCAAGACTAGCTATTACTCATCCAGAACATGCATGCACCATGCACAGTGGATGTCGTCCATCGCACAGAACTTGGCTGGTTATTCCACAAAACAAAAGAAGAGGCAATGTCAGCATAACAAAACTATAGATCGTTGTCTATTAACTAGTATATATACATGTATTTTCTATGTTTTTACACTATATATATAGGTGAAGCGAAGAATCAAACCCATGGAGATGCATGCATGGAAGCTTAATTTGCTTGGACTTCTTGAGGCGTCGTCTGGGTCGATCGGTCGCTAGCTAGGAGAAAATGACCGAGTAAGTATAACTAGATAGACCCGAACGATTGACATCAACCGATACACCGGCCGGGCAAAGTCAACAGGAACTTACACACATATATGGATGCTAGCTAGCTGCTACTCCTCCGATAACACACCGGCAAGGAAACTTTTTAGCGCGCGACCGCCTATATATACGTACGCGCGTGTCAATTTTTGCTGCTGGATCGTCATGACAAAAAAAATCTTTTTCCTTTTCTCTATTTTACTGATCACATGCATGTGCATCCATCAACAAAACTGAAACGGCCGGTCGTGCCTTTTTGTGTAGGTCGTGCGTACGTTCGATCGACATGTATGTATTTTCTCAACTGTTTGACATTGCAGTCTCGATCGCAACGTCTAGCTGCTACCGACTCATCTCCAGGTTCACATATATACCTATATGTTAGATTATATTACGGCTAGACATATTTGGTAGTTTAATATTGTAATCCAATTCTATTTCTATTAGATTTCTTACCCTCAAGTCTTCTAGTATTATATAAACAGTCTAAGGACTCACCATGTAATCATCTCTTGCTATATCAATACAATCTATACTTTCGCAATCTTTCATGGTATCTGAGTGGTTCGCTCCGCCTAGAGTTTAGCCACTGCTTCCGCCATGCCGCCCCCGGCGAGATTGATATCTATGATCTCCGTCGGAGGCACCAAATCTCGTAGCTAGTTTTTCTTCCAATTTCCTAGATCAGTTTAATAGTTCTAGCAAATTTCTTTTTCATATTAGATCTATTTTTCTTTTAGCCGCCAAAAGCAGCGTCCACAACCACATGTCGTCATCGCGCGCCTCTACTTCAACCTCGACGTCGACTTAACTCCGGCAAATCATCGTCACCGATCGTGGCAAGGAGGCTCCGCGCAGCGCCCCAAGGGATGCCTTCACGCGCTGCATCGGCTGCTCCGTCCTCATGTCGTCTCCATGTCGTCCCGTCATCGCCAATGTCGGGGGATGACCTCTAGATACCCCAATCAGACAAGAAAACATGGCAGTCGGTTCGCGTCCGGCTGGCTGAGCGCAGCTGGACACGAGCAAGTCAAGCCGGCTACCCCACGGTAGCCGGAACCGCGAGGGGCAGCAAGGCATGGGACCGGCTACATCAAGGTAGCCGGACTCAATCAAGAGGACAGTGCGACGTGCTGCACAGTGCACGGTACGCCCTGGTACGATGACAAGACCCGCAACTACCCGACCATACCGAAGACTTTGCGGGGTGACGCGGGAACAGTGGCCAGACGCTGACGACAGGCTCGCACGGCGTTCACTGTACCCACGACGACCTTACCGCTTGTACCCTGATGGGATGTAAGTGTACCGAGTACTGTAGATGACCAGCCGGCTGGGACCCGCCTGTGGGGCCCGCCAGCCGGACTGGCCAGTAAGACCGTTGCCTCTCTGCCTATATAAGGAGAGGCAAGGTTCTAGTAGAAGGGGTTAGTCTCAGTGCATTTAAGACAGTAGCTAGAGAATACAGCTCGAAGAGCGATTGTAGCCCGAATACCACTCATAGTCAGATCGATAGGAGTAGGAGCTTTACCTCACCATGAGGGCTCCAAACCTGGGTACTTCATGTGTCTCGCTACACATGCTTGTACCCAATCCCGCCTGCGGATGCCGTCGAGAGCTTCGCTGCTAGTCCCCACACCTCTATCTAACCTGCTTAGGTACTGCCGTTCCCAATACAACGTCAGTTGGCACCCACCATGGGGCAAGATGGCTTCGACTGGAGTCACGTTCCGCATGGGACCCCGCACTTCAGCCAGTGAGCGCGTGGCCTCCGGCCTGGTGCTCACGCTCGGCAAGTTCGACTGCGTCATCGACAACGCCTCCTGCTTCGCCGGATCCATGTTCCCGACGAACGGGACCATTTTGCTTTTCAGGACCTCCCCGTCTACGTCGCCACTGTGCCGGAGCGTTTCCCTAGGGAGATCGTCTTCGTCACGGTACCGCTGCACCTCGGCAGCGGCACCTCCGGTGCTCCTCGTGGTGTCGATGTGATGATGGCCTGCTCCAGCTCTCACCCCCGCCAGCCGCGGGAGCGGGGCGCGGATGAGGGCAGGACTTATGCTCCACCGCAACCTAGGAACCCGGTGGAGGAGGCTATCGACCGGCTCCTCACGCCGGTTAACCTCTAGGATAACCCGAAGGAGGCGGAGGCCAACTTCGCCATGGAGAGGCAACTTCTTCTCCAGGAGGCCATGGAGCTGGCTGCGACCCGGAAACAGATCGAGATCACCCGGCACGACTATGACCGCATGCACGGCTTCACTCCGGCTACCGCGAAGCCGAGCTGGCATGGACAAATGCGACCGGGGTGGCGATCTAGGCGGTAGGATGGAGAAGGATGGCGAGCCGGATCCGGTACCCACTCTCATCTGGACCACCTACAGCACACCCATCAAGAACCTGTGCGCGACGCGAGCCGCGGCTGACGAATTGCCCAACTTGGAGGGCGAGGAACGAGCCCGGCAGCACGCCCGGGTGCAGGAGCTCCTCCGGATCGCGGACGAGCAGGCTGATGCCAACCAGCAGATGCAGGAGGACCCCAGCTGCTCCAAGGGAAGCAGGCCGTCCGCCAATAGCAAGGGTGCGCCCCGTGACACCCAGCAGACGTCCTCTCCTTCGGCCAAGGCCCGCAGCAAGCGCGCGGCTCTTGCATCAAGGGTCAGCCGCGCTAGGAGCAAACAATGAACAGCAACCACACGGCCTTCCCCTCCACCAACCGGAGTGCCAAGACCTACCGGCTCCCGTCTCTCGGGCCAGGTAGGAGCGCCCAACCCGGATCGTCCAGATGCCCGTGACCGCATCGAGCTCCTCGCTCAAGCGCGCGTTACAGAAGAGGAAGACTCCACCGGACCGGTTTGTTTCGGACCCCGCATCCGGAGCAGCGTTTCAGATAAGTTCACCACCTGAGGACACCCCCAAGTACGACAGCAGCATGAAGCCGAAAGATTGGCTGACCGACTACGCCACGGTAGTCGGCATCGCCCATGGGAACAAGCGCACAACCGTGCGCTACATCCCCCTTATGCTAACCGGGTCAGCGAGGACCTTGCTCAACAGCCTCGCACCCAACAGCATCAACGCCTGGCCAGACTTTGAAAAAGTGTTCGTCCACAACTTCAACAGCACGTACAAGCGTACGTGCCGCCCGCGCGACCTGGCCCTATGCGTCCAGGGCGACCGAGAGACGGACCGCGAGTACCTCGCCAAGTGGACGGAGCTTCGCAACACCTGTGAGGGCATCCTGGAGAGCCAGGCCATCGGCTTCTTCATCGAGGGATGCCGAGAAGGCACCATGCTTGGCCACCGGCTACTGTGTGACGAGCCGAAAACCATGGCGAAGCTCATGACGATCGCCGACCAGTACGCCACGGCAGATGCCACCATGAAGAAACCCCTCCGAGTAAGCGTTGACGGGCGTCCGACTCCGACGGAGCTGGCTCGCGACCGTCCGAGCAATCCGGCTGGAGAAGTCGGATCCTCCAGGCGCCACGGCAACGACAACCGGTTCTAGGGGGACCGCCAAGCCGGACAGCAGAAGCCTCGCTACCACGCGTGGCAGGTCAATTCTGTGGAGGGCGCGCCCGACGTGCCGGCTAACGATGCAAGAAGGCATAAGCCGCGTCTCACCTTCGACCAGATGTTTGACGGCCCGTGCACGTGGCATAGCAGTCCCTTCAAGCCGGCCACGCACACCACCTGGAGCTGCAGCTGGACCCGCCAGCTAAAGGACCAGGGCAACCAACAACGTCTTCCCCCGCCCGCTCCTGGTGGACCACCACCACCGGCTAGGGGAGCCGGTAATGATGGTAATGGCGGCAATGGCGGCAACAACAATGGTGGCTACCCCCATCTGCACGCCGCCTACCACATCTTCGAGACGGAGCTGGACGACAAGCACAGCCGCAGGCGGCGCTCCAAGGAGGTCAACGCCATCGTCTCCTCAGTCTCTTAGTACCTGAACTGGTCGGAGACCCCCATCACCTAGAGCCGGGAGGATCAACCGGATTAGCTTCCTGTTCCTGGGGGCTACGCCATGGTGCTTGACCCCCTCATCATCTGCAACGAGCGCACCTGCCGCTTCTTGCGCGTCCTCATCGACGGAGGCAGCAGCCTCAACCTTCTCTACCGGTCTTCGCTGGAGAAGCTGGGCATCTGTGAGTGCGACCTGCCCCCGACTACCACGATGTTCCACGGCATACTGCCATGACCGGCTTGTGCCCCTCTGGGTAAAATCCAGCTGGATGTCATCTTCAGGACAGAGGAGAACTTCCGCCGCAAGCCGATATGGTTTGAGGTGGTGAACCTAACGAGCTCCTACCATGCTCTCCTCGGGCGCCCCGCCGTCGCCAAGTTCATGGCCGTCCCCCACTACGCGTATCTCAAGACGAAGATGCCGAGACCAAACGGCGTGATCACCATCGCCGGCTGCTTCAGGCGGTCAATGGAGTGCGCCTCAGCCGGCTCCAAGCTAGCAGAGGCCCTCATCATAGCCGTAGAGAAGCGCGTGATCATGCGCAATGTGGCCATGTCCTAGCAAGAAATGTCGGCTAGCAGCAAGCCGGCTGGAGAAGCAGCTTTCTAGCCAGCAAAGGAGACGAAGTGGATCCTGCTCGACCCCTCCGACCCGACCAAGTTCGTCACCATTGGTGCCAACTTGGACAGCAAATAGGAAGGCGCGCTCGTCGACTTCCTCCATGAGAATCGGGACATCTTCGCATGGTCACCCAAGGACATGCCAGGTGTGCCGAGGGAGTTCGCCGAGAACTCACTTCATGTGCGGCCGGATGCTAAGACGGTCAAGCAGCCTATGCGCCAGTTCGTAGAGGAGAAAAGAAAGATCATTGGTGATGAGATCACCCGGCTCCTTGTAGCCGGGTTCATCATGGAGGTGTACCACCCGGACGGGCTGGCCAACCCAGTCCTGGTGTTGAAGAAGAACAAGACCTGGCGCATGTGTATCGACTACACCAGCCTGAACAAGGCGTGCCCAAAAGACCCCTTCGCCTTGCCCCGTATCGATCAAGTTATCGATTGCATGGCCGGCTGAGATTTGTTGTCCTTCTTGGATTGTTACTCCGGTTACAATCAGATCCGGCTAAACCCGGCTGACTAGATAAATACATCGTTTATCACCCCATACGAGGCTTTCTGTTATGTAACCATGCCTTTCGGTCTGAAAAATGCAGGCGCTACCTATCAGCGCTGTATGCAGAAGTGCTTGCACTCGCAGATCGGCTGAAATGTGCATGCCTATGTGGACGATCTGGTCATCAAGACCAAGGAGAAGCGCACCCTCCTCGAGGACTTGGGGGAGACATTCGGAAACCTCCGGCAGTACCAGATGAAGCTGAACTCGGAGAAGTGCGTGTTTGGTGTCCCATTCGGCTAGCTCCTCGGTTTCCTTGTTTCACAGCGAGGGATCGAGGCAAATCCGGAGAAGATTGCGGCCATCGAGGGAATGTAGCCACTCAGGAGCTTGCTCGGAGTCTAAAAGTTCACCGGATGCCTGGCCTCCCTCAGCCGTTTCGTCATCCGGTTGGGGGAGAAGGCACTTCCGTTGTACCAGCTGATAAAGAAGACAGACAAGTTCTCCTGAACCTCACAGGCCGACGCCGCATTTCACGACCTCAAGCGCATGCTATCCATAGCGCCGGTTCTTGCCACACTGGCTAGCAAGGAGCCGATGTTGCTCTATATAGCAGCCATCAGCCGGGTCGTCAGCATTGTCCTAGTGGTGGAGCACCCCGAGGAAGGCAAGGCACATCCGGTTCAGCGACCCGTCTACTACCTTAGCGAGGTTCTCTCCCTCTCCAAGAAGAACTACCCCCACTACCAGAAGATGTGTTATGGTGTGTACCTGGCATGCAAGAATCTCAAGCACTACTTTCAAGAGCATCCGATTAAGGTCGTGTGCACCGCACCCCTTTCGGAAATCATTGGCAACAAGGACGCCACCGACCGAGTCACCAAGTGGGCCATCGAGCTTGCCGCCTACTCCATCCAGTACGAGCCCCGGCTCATGATCAAGTCGCAAGATCTTGCGTACTTCCTCGTCGACTGGGCCGAGACCCAGTACCTCTCACCGGTTCCTGATTCGGACCACTAGAGGATGCATTTATATGGCTCGAAGATGCTAGGGGGCTTGGGAGCCGGCATCGTGCTCACCTCGCCCAAAGGAGACCGGCTGGAGTACGTCCTCTAGATCCACTTCAAGGCCTCCAACAACATTGCCGAATATGAGGCACTGGCACATGGCCTCCGGCTAGCCAGGGAGATTGGTGTCAACTGTAACCTTTGCTTCGGCGAATTGGATCTGGTGGTGCAGCAGGTATCCGGAGAGTGGGATGCCTGCGATGCAAACATGGCCCTCTACCGGTTCCACATACAGAAGCTCATCACCTGCTCTGATGGATGTGAGTTCCATCACGTCCCTCGCGTCAACAACGAGGCAGCCTATTTGCTCGCACGAATCGGATCCACTAGGAAGGCGATCCCACCAGGGGTCTCCTTGGAGCATCTGTGCAAGCCCTCCATCAACCTGTCCCCCGAGTCGGACTCCATTACCTGGGCGGGGAGCGCTCTGGTTGATGGCACGGCAGACGCGGAGCCGGCAGAACCCGCGAAGAAGAAGGCTCGCTCCAACTCTGGCAAGTTCGTACCCTCCGGCTCGCAAGACCCGGGGGCTGCCGACTCGTCGAGCGGCTCGGGGGCTGCTGTTCCGGGTACCTCACCTGGACGACCCCCCGACGACCCTCAACCGGAGAGCGGCAACATCCTCACTATCCGGGAGATACCATCCTGGGCGCAACCCTTCATGAACTACATCGCCAATGGAGAGCTTCCGGATGACGAGGTGGAGGCCAGGAAAATCCGGTGGCGCGCGCACACGTACACCATCATCAACAAGGAACTATACAAGTGTAGCGTATCCAGCATCTTCTAGCGGTGTGTCGATGTGGACACAAGCTACCGGCTACTCTAGGACATCCACCAGGGCGAGTGTGGGCATCATGCTTCATCCAGGGCAATAGTCGCTAAGGTGTTCCGCCACGGTTTCTATTGTCCCACCGCCCTCGAGGATGCCAAGCAGCTAGTCCGCGCGTGCAACGGGTGCTAGCGCTTCGGCAGCTCAGGCACATGCCGGCTGCGGTGCTCAAAACCGTACCGATCACCTGGCCATTCGCTGTCTGGGGCCTCGACATGGTCGGTCCCTTCAAGCAGGCACGTGCAAGCATGACCCATCTACTGGTGGCGGTGGACAAGTTTACAAAGTGGTTAGAGGCCAAGCCTATCCGGAAGCTGGACGGGGTGACAGTCGGCACCTTCTTCACCGACATCATTAATCGGTTCGGCTAGCCCAATAGCATCATCACCAACAATGGCATGAATTTCGCCAAGGGGGACTTCGCCCGGTTCTGCAGCAACAAGGGCATCCGGTTGGACCTCGCTTCCGTCACGCACCCCTAATCCAACGGGCAAGTCGAAAAGGCAAATGGCCTAGTGCTAGCTGGCATCAAGCCGTGCCTCATCGAGCCCTTGGAGCGAGCGCCCGGATGCTGGATTGAGGAACTTCCGGCTGTGCTGTGGAGCCTCCGCACCACGCCGAATAGGTCAACCGGTTTCACCCTGTTCATCCTCATCTATGGCTCGGAAGCAGTCCTCTCTGCGGACATCGAGTTCGACTCACCGCGAAAGCTCCTCTATGATGAAAAGGACAACCAGGAGGCGAGGGAGGATGGCATGGACCTCCTCGAGGAGGCCCGTGAGCTGGCACTGTCCAGATCGGCCCTGTACTAGCAACTCCTACGCCACTACCATTCTAGCTGGATCTGCCCCTTCGCATTCCGCGAGGGCGATCTGGTGTTCTGGCTAGTGCAAGACACGAAGGGCATGCACAAGCTATCGCCACCTTGGGAGGGCCCCTTCATCATTAGTCGGGCGCTTCACAACAACTCCTACTACCTCATCAACACGCAGCAACCGCGCAAGAACAAGATGGACAAGTCGGATGAAGAGACAGAGCGCCCCTGGAATGCGGCCCTGCTCCGCCCATTTTACCCCTAGTCACCGGACAGTGTATGTATCCCGGAAACCCTATGAATGAAAATGCGGACCCCTACGAGATGCTCGGGGGCTCCTTGCTAGAAATTTGTGTGTATGTGTTTCCGGTTCAGTTTTTCTGGTTCCGGCAACCCCTACCCGGGGGCTCGCCGGCTGGCCCGACCTGCTAAATCAACAAACCGGCTGACTAGTGTGCGATGATGTCAGAGGCCCACTCTTCGTCTCAGCTACAGACCGTAACCCGGCTATCCGGCTAGCAAGAGCAAAAGCCCGAGGCATCCCACATGAAAAACAGGGAGGAGATGAGATAGATCGGGCGTCCCGGCCTTGCAACTAGTTTGAGACGATCCGGCTACTAAGATGTTAGTACCGTGCGCAATGTACTATCAGCTCCCTTTGATTCTGGCCGTAGACCGCAACCCGGCTGCCCGGCAAGGACGCAGCGTAAACAGCAGAGCACACGGGAAAGTGGCTAAGTGTCTAGAGAGGCACAAGCTAGTTTTCGAAAAATAAATCCGCCTTCCGGCTAAAAGGCGCTACCTTAACCGACTAACCTATTAACAGGTGGGAATATGTGTATGTTTGTTTTTGTACGACTACATCGAGTCAGAATTCAAGAAGGAGGAAGATTCAAAGTTCTTGCCTTCATCAAGCGCTCCGAATCTCGGGGGCTACACCCACTGGGTGCACTCACGCGCCCCCAGTGGAATCTTGTAGTTCTCGACCGGCTAATGGCGTTTAGCCGGATATTTGGAGCCTAGGTGAGGGCAAGGGCAGGAAGAAAAGAAAGAATAAGATTCGAAGCACTGCTGCGCCACTCTCAATCTGGTTACACCCAGTGGGTGCGCTGGCGTGCCCCCACTGGAATTGAAGTTCCTCTGGCTGCAGGCGTTCAGCCAGCGAAAGTAAGCGGCTACCTCCCAAGTTGGGATAGCCGGCTAGAAGTGTCTAGTCGGATGAAGCTAAAGACTTGAAGGAAAGAAAGAAGATTCGAAGCACCTAGCTATGCTAGCTACTCCGAATCTCAGGGGCTACACCAAGTGGGTGCACTGGCGCGTCCCCACTGGAGTTGGAGTTCCCCCTGCTAAAGGAGTTCAACCGAGTGAAGACAGCCAGATAAATTCAACCGGCGAAATAGGAAAACTTCGAAGCACACAAAAACCACAAGTTGGAAGCAAGCCAAATAGTTCAGTTGGATAAAAAAGGGGAGACAAAGCTCCCATAAGTTCACCCGGTGTTAGAGACAACCGGCACACACGACAAGGTTCAAGCAAGCAAAATAAATACAAGTCCACCCGGCATTCCAGGGATTATGTCTCGGCAGCAGGGCCTTTGCCATGCGGAGGATCCTAGCTGGAAACAGTCTCGGGAGGCGGAGGAGGCGCGTTGGCAGATCCGGCTCCAACATCCCCACCAGTCGGCTGTGATGAGGCTTCCGCATCAGGCGTGCCGACAGACTCCGAGTCGGTGAGGACCTCGTCGACGTTCGTGTAAACGGCGATCTTGATGGCGGAAGCCTGGAGCTCTGGATGGGCCTGGCGGATGGTGGCAAGGTCGGCGCTGGCACGGAAGCCCCCATCAATCTTCTGGATGCGGGCGTCCCTTGTACCAAGAGAGCATCAGGGTGTAACACCCTTGAATCGGCCCTATGCAAGTTTTAGCCCTTCCCGCCAAACCCGCATAGAAATGATTCAAGGACGCCCACCAGGAACTTTCGTGCGGGTGGAAAACAAAGTAATATCATTACACAATAGTCCATGATGGAACCCATAGAACAGATATATATACAGCAACGACTCACTGAGTCAAGAATACAGATATACAGTACAAAGATCCAAATCACATTGAAATCGATACAACATCCGAGTATAGATAAGAAGCAAATTGAGCTAAGAGCCCTAAAGAATAACCAATGACGTCCATAACCCTGCCCAGGCCAAGCCGGAAGGATAACCCTGCTAATGACGTCGATCTCAAACCTGCTAAAACCAAAGGGGTGCCGACAAAGGGCAAAGGAAAAAGAGGAGCGTCAGTACTGAGGCCAGTACACGGTGAGGCTAGAACTCGGCGACTCTCGCCTACATAGGTATGGTGGACTGAAGCGGCAGCAAAGCATGCACTAAACAACCTATAGAGACTCGATAAACGGTCGGCTATTAGAGAGAGATAAGAAAGACCTATTCGGAACCAACCTTATACTAACACCAATCATACCCATCCTGGTATTCCCCCTCGAGACCAAACGAGGAAGTCAAACCAAGGAACTCACACAGTTGGTAGTTTTATTCATTTCATTATAGTTGAAGCACTTACTAGTCAGATATAGATAGCATGAGTCATCCTGATAGCATAAGTAGTGGGCAGTTTTAGTTAACCATTCAGTTGTAGTTGCAGTACTTACTAGTCAAATACAATTAGCAGGTGACATCCCAAACCCAGCAGTTGTTGGCACTTTTATTTCATTCCATTGGAGTTGCGATACTTACTAGGCAGGTATAACATGACACCATACAACCCAGTTCCACCAGTTGTTGGCACTTTTATTATCCATTCCATTCTAGTGAAGCTGATTACTAGTCACATATTAAGTCAAATTTATAGCACTACTTTAGTTATGCTTGTCTATGATCGAGATACTGTGCTCCAAGTTGTCCATAACCGCGGACACGGCTTTCAGAAAGATTTACCCTGCAGGGGTGCACAAATAGCAACATACACACGATCAACCTCGGAAAAACAAAATCAAAACCCAACAAGGCTTTCACGACAAAGCAATCACAGGATTTATAAAATATTTCAGGGGGGCACCCCACTAAGCTACCCGCAACAAAGTTGGCCGGCTCCGAGACGGACCCAGGGTTTGTGTCAATGGTTGTAAACGACTGGGAACCCGAAAGTGTGACTGGGCTTGTCGATACCGCAAAAACATTCCACGTTCCAAAATAGTACAGGTGCTCCACGCACAATCGTAAATAAAGCAGTAAAGCATGGCATAAGTACAGGATAATAATAAAGCCCCAAACTACTTTGTGGCCCCAAGAAATAAGAAATGAATCAAGCTCTGTCTAAGGGGGATCCATGGGGTCTCCCAGATGTGGATAGTGTGAATAATCAAGGAACATGTATCAAGTACTCGAGGCCTACGAGACACAAGTGGACATGAAAAACCAAATAACAAACATTGCCCAATGGTGCCTCTTTCATTAGTTATCCCAATAATTTAATAGTTGTATTTGAAGTCATGATCAACTCCACCGTAAAGCATATGACACATTCCAACAACTGTGTGGTACTTCACGACACGGGATCGCAGCTGAGCAAGCGACTACGACTCGCAAGACCATCTATCTACCAAACAACAGGTAATAGGAGGTGTCCAAGGCAATACAAAGGCTGCACGGAATATATCTGGTACAGAACACTAAAGCATCGCGACACGGATAACAATAGATCAATAGGAGGAAATAAAGACTATAAATGCAAAAATATGTAGAAAGGGGGAGAATGCTCGCCTAGGAAATACTGCCGAAGGTACATTATCCGAAGAACTTGTCGATACTCGCATCAACTCAACGGCCTAATCCATGAAGAAGCAAAGCACTAAAAGAAAAATAGCGGATGCAATATTTAATACTACGACAGAGGATCCGGCATGATTATGATATGATGCATGACATGGCATGGCAAAGATGCGGTGCAATTAGACATTATTAAGCAAAACCGGGGTCCCGACAATTAATCAAAAGGTTCATGTTGTTTAGTTACCCCGCAATTTAAATGTTGTCTTAACAAGGTAAAACATGGCATCGGTTCGCTATGCAAATTTAAATGGAGATAAGACTAGAATAGCCCGCATATGGTCTCCATATTTAATTATTAAGTGAGTCGACCAAGTACCCCCAAACCACCAAACATGTATGGAATTATGAACAATTTAATATGCAACAATTTATATAGATGACATTTATAAAATAGGGGCTCAAATCAGGGTCACACATAGGGGCTCGATGATCTTGGGGTCGATGGGGTTCGGTCTTGGCGGGATCGGCGTCTTCGGTCTTCGAATCCTCGGTACCGGGGCTTCTGGTTTTGGGGTCTTTGGGTTTGGGGAAGGCGAGCTTGACGTGCCATGAAGAAGATCTTTGGTTCGGGGTTTCGGCCATATTATCCGTGTGGGAGATCTTGGGGCACCAACTTTGGTGGTTGGAGACGATCTTGTATTAACATCAGTGGTCTATCTTGACTTGTCGGGGTTGTCCCAGGATGTTCATGTCGTTGCAGCACTTGGGTCAGTCAAACTTGATGACAACACGGTACTCGATCACGGGGAAGATTGATAGAACCATGAAACAAAACACACATAGCACAGCGGGGGTTGCCTGATGCAGAGTATAGCAGCACAAACGGTTCAAGCGCCAGAAGCAGTTGGCATGCAACGCGCGAATGTGCTACCATAGGAACAAATGGTCAGAATCGCAAGGAAAACAAGCACACTCCCTGGAGGGGCACACACGAGGTGCAGAGAGGGAGGCGGGCAGGGCGCAGACCGGTGGCGGAGCTTGCTGCGGCACGGTGACGCCGAATCTAGACGAGGAGAGGGGGTCGACGTCCGATGCGGCGGCACCGAGGTCGACAGAGATGGAGGCCGCGGCGGCGAGAAGCTCCGGCGGCCGGGAACAGCGGGAGGCAGCGGAGATGATCCTTGGCGGGCGACAACGACGTGCTCGCTGGGGCGGCACTGCGAGGCATGGCGCCACCAGCGGTGAGTCCTGGGATGGAGGCGGTGCTGGCGGTGAGGACGGTAGCCGGAGGTGGCAGAGCTTGACGAGGGAGGTGGTGCAGACGGTGGGGATCGAGGACGCGAGGTGGACAGTGGTGGTTACTTACAGGGAAGGGGATCCGGCGGCGGCCGGGGCTCAAGGCGGAGACATGCGGGCACGGGGGCGCGCCCGTGCAGGGAGTGTTGGAGATATGCCCTAGAGGTAATAATAAATGTAGTTATTATTATATATCTTTGTGTTTATGATAAATGTTTACATTCATGCTATAATAGTATTAACAAGGAAACCATTAATACTTGTGTGATTTGTAAACTTAATTTGAAGTCCCTAGTATGGCCTCTATACTTCACTAGCTTGTTGGTTGATTGATGATGTGGTTTCTTTGTCATGAACATTGAGATGTTATCAACAACAAGATCATATCGTTAGGAGAATGATATGGTGGACATACTCCTATAGACAAGCGTAGCATAAAGATCAAGTCATTTCAATAGTTCAATTGCTATATGCTTTCTGATACATAGTAACCTAATTCCTTCGACCATGAGATCATGCATATTGCCTTTCTTTGGATGGATGCTTTGATGTCATCAAACACCACACCGTAATGAGGTGGCTATAAAAGTGGCATTGGGTGTTCGGAAAGTATTGGTTGAAACACATGGATCAAGAGTGGGATTTGTCCATCCACATGACGGATAGATATTCTGGGCCCTCTCGGTGAAATGTCATCCAATTAGCTTGCAAGCATGTGACTTGGTCACAAGGGATCACATATCACGGAACGAGAAAAGAGTACTTATCGATGTGAGGTTGAACTAGGTATGCGAGATACCAGCGATCATGACCTCGGATAAGTAACATATCGTGAGACAAAGGGAAATTGGTATCGTATGTAAGTGGTTCATTCGATCAAAGTAATCGTAGAAATATGTAGAGCCATATGAATTTCCAGATTCCTCTATTGGTTATTGTTGAAGTGTCTCGATCATGTCCGCATAATTCACGAACCGTAGGGAGACACATAAGGATTGACGTTGTTTGAGTAGTTATGGTATTATGAGAAAGAGACCGAATGTTGTTCGAGTCTCGGGTGGGATCCGGGATATCACGAGGTGATCCTGAATGGTCCGGAGAATAAGATTCATATAAGGAAAGTCCCATTTTGGAGTTGGGGAATGGTTCCGGTGTTTTCATCGGGAACATTCTAGAAGGTCCAGGAATGTCGGCACTCGGGGAAGGGGTACATGAATGTGTCATTGCAAGATGGAATGATTGCTTCATGTAGTAAGTTTTCTCGCTGTCCAAAATAAAGGGTTTATTTAATTCCTAAATTGGAAACGTCAAACTGCCAGTTTTCGGTCAAACTGCCAGTTTTAGGAAAGAGGAGAAGTTGGAAACCGACTTGGGTGAGGAGTCCTCCTCCCCAAGCCGGCCAGCCCTAGGCCGAGTTGGGGAGGACTCCCTCCCTCCTGGCCAGCCAGCCTCCCACCTATAAAGGGAGGCGGGGCCTCCCCTAGAGACACACAAGTTCCTATCCTCTAAACTAGAAACTAGACCTAGACCCGGTTTAGAGCTGTTTGGTTTAGAGCCTTCTAATTGGTTTAGAGCCCTCTAATTGGTGTGTCTAATTACTAGACCACTAATAGCCTCTCTCATAAGCTCCACCATACTACTTTTGGCTTAAAGCGAAGCCTGCTGGATCTCCCTCTACCTCGGTACCACGCCGTTGTCTTCTTGAATCGCGAGAGAGTGCTACAACCTCCATTTTCTTTGGAACAAGGGAGAGGAAGGTCTTCGTCAGTACGAACGTGTGACCGATTGGGGGGCCTTCTTGAGGCAGCGGCGCGGAAGGATCGTCTGCGATCTTGAGATCGGAAGAAATCGACTACATCACCCACGAGAATCTGCTCTCGTTAAACACTTTGGAATCTTGAGGGTGAGTTATTCCATCGACTCGTTGCTACACTCTAGTAGATAGATCTTGGCTTGTTTGTTTGTATGCGATAGAAAATTTTGTTTTCCATGCTACGAACCCCTACAGTGGTATCAGAGCCGTGTCTATATGTAGATCTGTTGCATGAGTAGAACACAATGGTCATTGTGGGCGTTGATGCTTTTATTGTAGATTGCTTTTTGTGTACTTTGCATCTTGCGGTATGTTGGGATGAAGCGGCCGGGCTAACCTTACATGACATCGTTCATGAGACTTGCTCCACGCTTAACATGCAACTTGTATTGCATAAGTGGCTTTATGGGTGCTGTTTCTCCTAGCATAGTTAAGATCCAATTTACAACGGGTAATCAACAATGCTAGTATCAATGTTGTGGTTCTTGTTCGTAAGTTAGAGCGACACTTATGGAAAGCCCCAAACCACGTAAAATATGCAAAAGTAGAAGCGTCTAACTTTGTTTTGCGGGGTGTGCGATGATGTGATATGGCCATGATTGTGATTATATTTGATGTATGCAATGTTCCTTATTGTAAGTTGGCAACCGCGGAGCCATATGGTTGTCTTTAATTTCTGTTAAGACCTGCGTGTCTATTCAAAATAGTTGTAATAGTTGAAGCTGGTGGGCGACAACCATGAAGAAGCGTCATTGACCTTGATGCTATGCGGAGATGATGGAGATCATGTTAGGTGCTTGAAGATGGAGATCAGAAGCACAAAGAAGAAAGACCATATCATATCACATATTATGAATTGCATGTGATGTTAATCCTTTATGCATCTTGTATTGCTTAGTAGACGACGGTAGCATTATAAGATGATCCCTCATGCACATAAATTTCAAGTTCTAAAGTGTTCACCCTTAGTATGCACCGTTGCCAAAGCTTGCTGCTTGAAGCACCACGTGATGATCGGGTGTCTTTGATTCATGGTGACTACAACGTAAAGCCAGATTTGCTTATCACGGAAGCTAAGGTTTGTCTTGTGAGCCTAGCATGTACGCACATGGCCTCGGGAACACGGATGGCGAAAGGCAAAGAATGAATCATATAGTAGATATTATGTTCATGATGATTGTTCGCCATTGAAACTATATCTACTCTCGTGATGTTCGGTGTTGATGTAGTGGATTTGGTTATTTTGATCACTAAAACAATGTGAGGGATGTTGTTTTGGTGGGAGTTCACCTAGTTTAATTTCATTAATTAATTTGAACTCAATTTGTCATAAACTTAGTCTAAACTATTGCAAATATGTTGTAGATCAATGGCAGCCCTACCATCAATTTTAATGCGTTCTAGAGAAAGAAAAGTTGAAAAACAATGGAAGCAACCGGCGGATTGGTTCCAAATTTGAGGATTGTCCTCACATGGTAATTTGACCTATGTGCTGGATGCACGCTAGGTGACCCACTGCAGCTGATGCTACCGATGAAGTAAAGAATGTTTACCTCGCTCGGAAGAATCAGTACTCCATAGTTCAGTGTGCTATCTTGTATGGTTTAGAATCGGAGCTTCAGAAAAGGTTTGAAGAGTCAGACCCATATGATATTGTCGAGGATCTCAAATTAATCTTTGAGACTCATGCGGCAATTGAAAGTTATGAAGCTTGAAAAGTTCTTTAAGCGCAAGATGGAAGAGGGTAGCTCCGTCGGTGAGCATGTGCTTAAGATGTATGCAGACGCAAATAAACTTCAAAGTTTGGGTATAGTGATTCCTAATACTTTGGGGTTTACCGCATCCTCCAATCACTACCACCAAGTTACAAGAACTTTGTGATGAACTACAACATGCGAACATGAACAAAGAGTTGCGAACTATTTGCTATGTTAAAATCTGCGAAGTGGAGATCAAGAAAGAGCACCAAGTGTTGATGGTCAATAAGACCACCAAATTCAAGAAAGGCAAGTCTAAGCGGAAGGGACACTTCAAGAAGGGTGGTAAGAAAGTTACCATACCGACGAAGAGGACCAAGGCTGGACCAAGCCTGGCCCAGTGCTTTTCTGCAAGGGAGAAGGTCCTTTGAGCGGAATTGCCCAAAGTACTTGGCAGATTTGAAGAGCAACATCAAGAAGAAAGGTATATCTGATATACATGTTATTGATGTGTATCTCACTAGTATTCGTAGTAGTGCCAGGTATTTGAATCTGGTTCGGTTGCTCATATTTGTAACTCGAAGCAGAGCTCTGAATAAGCAGCTAGTAAAGAACGAGGTGACGATGCGGCGTGGAAGCGGATCAAAGGTTGATGTGATCGCGGTCGGCACACTACCTCTTCATCTACCATCGGGATTAGTTTTATACTTAAATAATTGTTATTTGGTGCTGCGTTGAGCATGAACATTATATCGGGATCTTGTTTATTGCGAGGCTTACTTGTTTAAATCCGAGAATAATGGTTGTTCGATTTATATGAGTAATGTGTTTTATGCACATGCACCTTTGATAGATGGTCTATTCATATTGAATCTCGATAGTAGAAATACACATATTAATAACATTGAGGCTAAACGTTTGAAATCAAGCGATAATTTGACCTATATGTGGCATTGTCGTCTTGGTCACATTGGAGTGAAGCGTATGAAGAAACTCCATTCGATGGACTTCTTGAATCACTTGATTTTGAATCACTTGAAAGATCTGAAGCATGTCGATGGGTAAAATGACTAAGACTCCATTTTACGGTATGATGGAGCGAGCTAGACTTATTGGAAATCATACATACCAATGTGTGTGGTCCAATGAGTGTAGCATCATGTGATGGTTATCGTTATGTTCTTACCTTCACGGATGACTTGAGTAGATATGGGTATATCTATTTCATGAAACATAAGTCCGAAACTTTCGAGAAGTTTAAGGAGTTTCAAAGTGAGGTAGAGAATCAACGTAACAAGAAGATTAAATTTCTACGTTCTGATCGTGGAGGTGAATATCTAAGTTACGAGTTTGGCGAGCATTTGAAGAAATGTGGAATACTTTCATGATTGACACGCCGGGAACACCACAGTAATAATGGTGTGTCTGAACGTCGTGTCGAACTCTCTTAGATATGGTTCGTTCTATGATGTCACTTACAGATTTGCCACTATCATTTTGGGGTTATGCATTAGAAACAGCCGCATTCACTTTAAATAGGGCACCGTCTAAATCCGTTGAAAACGACACCGTATGAATTATGGTTTGGGAAGAAACCTAAATTGTCGTTCCTTAAAGTTTGGGGATGCGAAGCCTATGTAAAGAAGTTACAGAGGACAAGCTTGAACCCAAAGCGGAAAAATCGTCTTCATAGGATACGAAGGAAACTATTGGGTATACCTTCTATCATAGATCGAAGGCAAAATCTTTGTTGCCAGAATGGATCCTTTCTAGAAGGAATTTCTCTCGAAAGAAGTATTTGGAAGGAAAGTAGAACTTCGGCGAGGTTGTCGAACCTTCTCTCGAAATTGAGAGTAGCGCGCACGGAAGAAGTTCTGTGGTGCCTGCACCAATAAGAGAGGAAGCTAGTGATGGTGATCATGAAACTTGGTTGAAGTTGCTGAGCCTCGGAGGTCAGCGAAATCGTACCACTCCAGTTGGTATGATTCCGTTATGAATGTCATGTTGGTGGACAACACCGATGACCCGAGACATATGAGGAAGCAATGATGAGCCCAGATTCCAATAAATGGCAAGAAGCCATGAAATCCGAGATTGGATCCATGTAAAAAACCAAGTATGGACTTTGGTGGACTTACCGGATGGCGGAAGGTCGTCGAGAACAAATGGATTTTCAAGAAGAAAACAGATCTTTGATGGTAATGTTCTGTCTATAAAGCTCGACTTGTCGCAAAAGGGTTTCGACAAATTCAAGGAGTTGACTGCGATGAGACTTTCTCACCGTGGCGAAGCTAAAAGTCTGTGAGGATTATGTTAGCAATCGCTGCATATTATGATTATGAGATATGGCGGATGGATGTCAAAACAGCATTCCTCAATGGAGACATTGATGAAGAGTTGTATATGATGCAACCCAAAGGTTTTGTCGATCCTAAAGATGCTAACAAGGTATGCAAACTTCAACGGTCCATCTATGGATTGAAGCAAGCATCCGAAGTTGGAATCAACGTTTGATAAGGTAATCAAAAGTTTTGGTTTTATACAAACTTATGGAGAAGCTTGTATTTACAAGAAAGTGAGTGGGAGCTCTGGCATTCTTAATACTGTATGTGGATGACATATTGTTGATTGGGAATGATGTAGACCTTCTTAATAGTGTCAAAGAGTATTTGAATAATAGTTTTTCAATGAAGGATCTTGGCGAAGCAGCTTACATATTAGGCATAAAGATTTATAGAGATAGATCGAAGCCAAATATCATTGTCACAAAGTACATATTTGGACAAAGTTCTAAAGAGGTTTGGAATGGAAGATAGCAAGAAAGGGTTCTTGCCCATGTTGCTAATATGACCTTGAGTAAAACTCAAAGTCCGACATCGGCGTAAGATAGAAAAGATGAGTAAGACTCCCTATGCCTCAGCCATAGGATCTCTAATGTATGCCATGCTATGTACTAGACCCGACATCGCATATCTTTGTTAGTCTAACTAGCAGATATCAAAGTGATCCAGAGTGGATCATTGGACGGTCAAAAACATCCTTAAGTACTTGAGAAGAACTAAGGATATGGTTCTTTCTTATGGAGGTGATGAACAGCTCGTTGTTAATGGTTACCGATGCTAGTTGGAACACCGATCCGGATGATTCTAAATCACAATCTGGATACGTATTTATTTTGAATGGTGCAGCAGTTAGCTGGAGGAGTGCAAAGCAAAGCGTTGTGGCGAGATCTTCAACTGAATCGGAATACATGGCTGCTTGAGGCTTCACAAGAAGCGATATGGATGAAAGAGTTCATTCTGAGCTGGGTGTGGTTCCTAGTGCTGGACCCAATGTCTATCTCTTGTGATAACATGGGCACCATAGCCAATGCAAGAACCAAGGTCACACAAGAAGCTGAAGCATATCAAGCTGCGTTTTCACGCTATTCGAGAACATATCCAGGATGGGGATATAAAGATTTGCAAAGTACACACAGATCTGAATGTGGCGGATCCGTTGACTAAACCTCTCCCAAGGGCAAAACATGACCAACACCAAACTGCCATGGGTGTTCGTTATATTACCATGTAATCTAGATTAGATGACTCTAGTGCAAGTGGGAGACTGTTGGAGATATGCCCTAGAGGTAATAATAAATGTAGTTATTATTATATATCTTTGTGTTTATGATAAATGTTTACATTCATGCTATAATAGTATTAACAAGGAAACCATTAATACTTGTGTGATTTGTAAACTTAATTTGAAGTCCCTAGTATGGCCTCTATACTTCACTAGCTTGTTGGTTGATTGATGATGTGGTTTCTTTGTCATGAACATTGAGATGTTATCAACAACAAGATCATATCGTTAGGAGAATGATATGGTGGACATACTCCTATAGACAAGCGTAGCATAAAGATCAAGTCATTTCAATAGTTCAATTGCTATATGCTTTCTGATACATAGTAACCTAATTCCTTCGACCATGAGATCATGCATATTGCCTTTACTGGATGGATGCTTTGATGTCATCAAACACCACACCGTAACAGGGTGGCTATAAAAGTGGCATTGGGTGTTTGGAAAGTATTGGTTGAAACACATGGATCAAGAGTGGGATTTGTCCATCCACATGACGGATAGATATTCTCTGGGCCCTCTCGGTGAAATGTCATCCAATTAGCTTGCAAGCATGTGACTTGGTCACAAGGGATCACATATCACGGAACGAGAAAAGAGTACTTATCGATGTGAGGTTGAACTAGGTATGCGGAGATACCAAGCGATCATGACCTCGGATAAGTAACATATCGTGAGACAAAGGGAAATTGGTATCGTATGTAAGTGGTTCATTCGATCGCAAAGTAATCGTAGAAATATGTAGAGCCATATGAATTTCCAGATTCCTCTATTGGTTATTGTTCGGAGAAGTGTCTCGATCATGTCCGCATAATTCACGAACCGTAGGGAGACACACTTAAGGATTCGACGTTGTTTGAGTAGTTATGGTATTATGAGAAAGACCCGAATGTTGTTGAGTCTCGGATGGGATCCGGGATATCAGGTGATCCGGAATGGTCCGGAGAATAAGATTCATATAAGGAAAGTCCCATTTGGAGTTGGGGAATGGTTCCGGTTTTCATGGGAACATTCTAGAAGGTCCCGAATGTCCGCACTCGGGGAAGGGTACATGAATGTGTCATTGCAAGATGGAATGATTGCATCATGTACTAAGTGTTCTCGCTGTCCAAAATAAAGGGTTTATTTAATTCCTAAATTGGAAAAAGTCAAGCGCCGCTTTTCAAACCGCCGATTTTCGGAAGAGGAGAAGTTGAAACCGACTTGGGGAGAGTCCTCCTCCTCCCAAGCGCGGCCAGCCCTAGGCGAGTTGGGGAGGACTCCTCCCTCCTGGCCGCCAGCCCTCCCACCTATAAAGGGAGGCAGGGCCTCCCCTCTAGAGACACACAAGTTCCTATCCTCTAAACTAGAAACTAGACCTAGACCCGGTTTAGAGCTGTTTGGTTTAGAGCCTTCTAATTGGTTTAGAGCCCTCTAATTGGTGTGTCTAATTACTAGACCACTAATAGCCTCTCTCATAAGCTCCACCATACTCGCTTTGGCTTAAGGCGAAGCCTGGGATCTCCCTCTACCTCCGGTACCACGCCCGTTGTCTTTCGGAATCGCGAGGAGAGTGCTACAACCTCCGCTGCTTTGGAACAAGGAGAGGAAGGTCTTCGTCAGTACCGAACGTGTGACCGATCAGGAGCGCCTGGAACGCAGCCCGAAGGATCGTCTACGCGATCTTGAGATCGGAAAGAGTACGACTACATCACCCACGAGAATCTGCTCTCGTTAAACACTTTGGAATCTTCGAGGGTGAGTTATTCCATCGACTCGTTGCTACAATCTAGTAGATAGATCTTGGCTTGTTTGTTTGTATGCGATAGAAAATTTTTGTTTTCCATGCTACGAACCCCCTCTGAGGAGGCGGCCCGGCAGACGCAGGCCCAGTGGCAGTCCTTATGCAGGGAGAGGCAGGCGCCACGGGGCGGTCAGGAAAACGCGAGGATGGGGAGAGATGCGAGGGAGCAGGGGTGGTGGGGTCCACGCGGGAGCGGCGGAGATCCCAAGGCGAGTGGTAGTCGGCAGCGGGGTCGTGCCGGCTTGATGAGAGGAGCGACACGCTTGGTAGGGTCGGGAGCACAGGCGGGTTGGGGCTGGCTCGCGCGGGGTGTAGTGCACGCGCTAGGGCGAGGCTGCGGTGTACCATGGTGGTTAGCTGGCTGCACGCGCGCGTCTGTCAGGGCAGGGTAGCGTGGCGTGAGCGGTGGGGTTCCTGGCGGCTGGGTGGTTGGTTGGCGGAAGAGAGGGTGGGGCTAGGGTTTTGGTAACGGGGTGGTAGGCTGCTGCTAGCTGGGATTTTGGGCCTGGCCGGCGGCTGCCTCCCCCGATTAAATATTTATTTTATCTGTTTTAATTTTAAAGACTTCTATAAATAGTTTTTAGACAAATAGAAGATCTAGAAGAGACTGGGGTTTTGATTTGAAATAAAGACGGGAGATATCTAGAAAACAAAGATAGGCTTTTAGAAAATAATTTAGACAAACAATGCATGATGACATGATGATGCTCAAATGCAATGTGGCATGATGACATGAGCATGCAGTCATGATGATGCACAAAACAAAAACACCAATCGATTTTCTAGTAGTGATTTTACCGGGGTGCTACACAGGGCCAAGGCCATTTCTGCCCCGGCTCGTGCTGCCAGATCCCTCGGGTGATCTACGGTAGCCGGCACCTCCGCCACCTTTGCGGCCAGCTGCGCCATCATCTCCGGAACCGGAGCGTCCGGCCACAGAAACGTGAAGATAGCCTGAGCCGCCTGGCGAAGCTTGGCGGCCTCCTCGCTAAGGAGGACGACCAACTCCTAGGCGGTCGACTGCTCCCCCGGCCAGTTCTCCTGCAGCCGGTTATACGCTAGCAGGTCTACGTCGGGATAAAAAGCTGTCAGAAAAAAGGAACGTCAGATCCAGCTATCGGATCCGGAAAGACGAGGATAGTCAAAGAGAAACTTACCCTTTGTCGTGTGCCCGACCTGCATCAGCTCTTCCACCAGAGCCTTCTCTCGAACCGTCAGCCGTTTGACCTCCTTCTCTTAGTCCTTGTTCTGGGCCTCGAGGAGGTCAAAGGCTTGGGCCCGGCTAGCGAGTGTGGCGTCGCGCTCCTTGATGGTGGCCTCCAGGGCGTCCAGCTTCGCGTGCCAGTCCTTATTCTACAGCCGAAGTGTAGAGTTGGACTTGCTCAGCCGGTCGTTCGCCTTCTTCAGGCGATCGATTTCCCACTGAGCGCACACCATGATGGCTGCGGAAACCGACTATAAGCAACAAAAAAATGAGGAGAAGAGGAAAGACCAAAGTATCCGACAGTTGTATCCGGCTAAAGGGACTTACTCTGGGAGGTCCCGTTGGCAGCCGCAAGCTTTTTCTCTAGGGTCCGGTTGCTGCCGGCTGCAGCCTCGAGCAGCTGGATCTCCTTCACCGCTAGCTCGAGGGTGGTGGCAAGGTTCGCCAGCGAAGCGGTAGAGAAGGTGTCGTTGTCGATGGCATTGGCGACCAACGACTCCTTCGCCTCGGCCACCGCCATCCGCCACTCCTCCCCCGGCTTGTCGTTGGAGTTGTCGTTGGTGACAACCATGAGGTCCTTGCCGGCGGAGGCCCTCCGCACTGCCGCATGGGAGCTACCTCCACTTTGTGAAGAAGGCACAGCCGTTTCCGGCTGCACCAGCATGGTCGGCGGGGCGTCCCCTGCTTCGGCTGCGGCAGCCAGATCTGCTTGGGACGCCGACGGAGATGGTGCCCTAGACGAAGGAGGGGGAGCGAAGTAGAGGCGGGTGGCGTGGTGTCTGGCACGCGGGGCGGCGAGCCAGTGGGCACTCGTGCCGGGCTCGTGGCACCAGAGGAAACCAGCGCACTAAATAAGAGAAGACACGAAAGAAATAGAGGCAAATAAGCAAAACACAGAAAAATTGGCACGAAGAAAGGAGGAAAAAAAGGCATAAGCGCCAGCGAGGAACTTACCCCGGCACCACGAGGGGTGGCCCCTTCTTGAGCCCAAGGCAGCTGGGCGGAAGGGCGCCGGTCCGACTCCTCTTGGCGGCTGACTCCTCCACGGTGGGCCAGCTGGCCCCATGATACGTCCAAAATGTATCTACTTTCCCGAACACTTTTGCTATTGTTTTTCCTCTAAACTTGTGTGATTTGGATACAACTAACAAGGACTGACGCTGTTTTCAGCAGAATTACCTTGGTGTCTAGTTTTTGTGCAGAAAATCAACTATCGGGAAAAATCCTAGAAAATATGCCAAAAATTCTATTTCACCAGAAGACTCACGGAGCTAGAAGACGAGACGGGGGAGGGCCACGAGGGGCCCACACCACCTGGCCGCGCGGGCCAGGCCAGGCCGTGCCTGGGGGTGGTGTGGCTGCCTCGGTCACCCCCTCGGCCTCCCTCTTCACCTATAAGTTGCCTCTTGACCTAAAAACCAAGGGGGGTTCGATGTTTTTCCAGAAAGAGTTCCACTACGCCGCCACCACCAGATTCCGCGATTCAGAACTAGAAACTCCGTTCTGGCACTCTGTCGGGACAGGGAATTGGAGGAGATCATCGCCATCATCATCACCATAAGTTCTCCATCGACCATCCATGTTTCCCCCATCTATGAGTGAGTAATCCCCCGCTATAGGCTATGGGGATGGGAGGGATTGGATGAGATCGTTCATGTAATGGCATCAGATTGTTAGGGCATGGTGCCTAGTATCTATTATTAGTGCTTTATGACTTTGTTGCAACTTGTTATACTTAATGCTTGTCACTAGCGCCCGAGTGCCATGATTTCAGATCTAAACATGTTATTGATTCATTATGATAGTATTGTTTATGGTCTTACCTGCAAGTTGTATACACATATTGTTGTCCGGAACCAATGGCTCCGAAGTGACAACAATCGGGATAACCGGAGGGAATGGCTTTGATGTGAGGGTCACATATGTTCACGGAGTGTTAATGCTTTGCTCCGGTGCTCTATTAAAAGAAGAACCTTAATTGCCAGTAGTTCCCTTGAGGCCCCGCTTCAAACGGGCTGGCAGGAAAAAAACGTGTTGTGCAAGTTCTCATTGCGAGCACGTATGACTATATATGGAACACATGCCTATGATTATTTAGTACTTGGATGCTTTATCTTATTTATCTGCAAATGCCCTATGTCAATTGCCATATGAATTGTCTTGTCCATGCAACACCCGTCCATCCATCCCTATGCCTACCGCACTTTAATCCTACTATTTACTGCAATTGTTACTACTGTCTTTACTTTTACTACTGCTATTGCTTTACTATTGCTATTAGAAAACTATTGCTACTGATAAACTGCCGTGAGCAAGATTGTTTGCAGGTGCAGCTGAATTGACAACTTAGTTGTTAAGGCTTATAAATATTCTTTGGCTCCCCTTGTGTCGAATCAATAAATTGGGTTTCACTTCCCTCGAAAATACTGTGATACACCCCCTATACTTGTGGGTCATCAAGACTATTTTCTGGCACCGTTGCCGGGGAGCATAGCTCTATTTATCAAGTTCACTTGGAATCACTATTGTTCGCCGCCCTCCATTCATCATGGGTAAGTCTCGTGATGGAAAAGTTCCTATATTACCATCCACTACAAGAAGAGGTACGGTTTTGAACACCTCTGTTGCTCTTGATTCACCATCTGTTATGAGTAAGCTCCTTACACCACCACATACACATGTTACACATACTGCTACTACTACTGAATCTGAAACTTCTGATACTTATGACGTTGCTTCTATTGTGCTTGATAAGGGTGGTTCATTAGGTCCTTTCCTAGATGCTACGATTGCTAGAACTATAGCTAGAAATACTGAAACTCCTAATGAAGATGCTACTACAACTGTCAATTCACCTGAGTCTAGAGAAAGCTATGATATTGAAGACGGTTATATAGAGATGACTGATGAATTTATTAAAGAATGTCAAAACACCCATGATAGGAGTGCTATTAAGATTCTCCTTGAGAGGCGTACTATGAAACCCAAATTATCTCCTAATGCTAAGTTTGCTGCATCTCCCATAAACATTAAAGATAAGGATTATGATTTCTCTCTTGATTTATCTTACATTACTATTGTTGAGAAGGAACCTTTTTGTGGGACTAAGAATGAAAGTGCGATAGCACATATGACTGAGCTTTCTACCATAAGTGGCTTATTTTTTTATGATATTAAGATGCGCACCTACTTTGTTTCTAAAATATTCCCTTTTTCACTAAAAGGAGAAGCTAAAACTTGGTTTAATAATTTACCTCCTAGATCTATTGATAGCCCTGATTGCATGATTAGTACCTTCCTTCAGAAATATTTTCCACCTAGTGCTAGACATGCTATTTTACAGGAACTTTTTGATTTTAAACAGGGAGAAAAAGAGATATTGCCTGAATCATGGGAAAGATTTTGTGCTTTGATTCATGCACAAGCTGAATGTCCATTACCTAATAATGATCTTCTTGATATATTTTATAATGGACTAACTGAAGAATCTAGGACATACCTGGATAGTTGTGCTGATTGTGTTTTCAGGAGTAGGACTCCCAAGGAAGCTGAGGAATTAATGGCTAAAATAAGCAAGAATTATGAAGACTAGACTCCTCCTAAACCAGCTATACCTAAGACAACTATACCTGAACCAACTATTCCTACGCCTATACCAAAATCAAAGAAGAGGGGAGTTATTGAACTAAATGATGAAGTGATGAAGGAAGCTAAGAAATGTCTTAAGGAGAAGGGAATTAAAGCTGCAGATGTCAAGAATTTATCTCCTATAGAAGAACTATGTAAGCCAATCTCCCACTCATCCACTATTGAGGTACACTCTCTCCAATATTTTGATGAAGGTGATATTCCTTACTCTAAACCTCCTGATCAATGCTTAGAAGAATTTGATGTTTTTATTGTTAAGCAAGATAATTTTAATAAAAGAGTGCAAAATCATTTAATGGAAAACTCTAGAGCTATTGTTGAGTTAAAGGATATTGTGGAAAGAACCTCTAATGATGTTAAAATAGTTGTTAAACATTTTCAAATGGTTCAAACTCAAATTGATCAGCTTATTAAAGTACAAAAAGACTTGCTAGTTAATGCTGCTAAAGAAAAACATGCTTATTAAATTAGAACTAGAAGTGGTGCTACTACCCAGGATCCTCTATATCCTGAGGGACATCCTAAAAGAATTGAGCAGGATTCTCAACAAGCTAAAAATAGTGGTACTACTCCTAAGAAAAGAAAAAAGAAACATAAAACTATTGTAGAACCTTATGAACTTGCTAAAGATCCTAATAGTATATTTGTCTCTGATACTGAAATTGAAAGTGGTAATGAAGAAAATGATGCTCCTGATAAAGAAAAAGTTGAAGAAGAACCTGAAAGGCACACTAAGAATACTAAATACACTAAAGAAGATTTTGTTGCTAAGAAACATGGTAGTGAAAGAGAGCCTTGGGTCCAAAAACCTATGCCTTTCCCTAATAAGAAACGCAAGTCAAAGGAAGATGAACACTATAACAAGTTTTGTGAGTGGATGAAACCTTTATTCTTGCAAATTCCTTTGACTGATGCTATTAAATTGCCTTCTTATTCAATGTATATGAAGGATATTGTTTCGAATAAAAGGAAGATCCCTAATGAAGAAATTTCTACTTTGGTTGCTGATTATTCCTTTAATGGTAAGGTTCCTAAGAAACTTGGAGACCCAGGGATTCCAACTATCCCTTGCTCTATGAAAAATAGTATGTTAGAACTGCTTTGTGTGATTTGGGAGCAGGAGTTAGTGTTATACCTTTTTCTCTCTATAAGAGACTTCAACTAGAAAAACTAATACCAACTGATATATCTTTGCAAATGGCTGATAAATCTACTACTATTCCTATTGGTATATGTGATGATGTACCTGTTCAAGTGGCTCATAATTGCTTGATATTAACTGATTTTGTTGTGCTTGAAATGCCTGAAGATGATAATATGTCTATTATTCTTGGGAGACCTTTTCTTAATACTACAGGAGCTGTTATTAATTGTAATCAAAGAAAGGTGACTTTTAATGTTAATGACAAGGAGCATACTGTCTATTTCCCTAAGAAGTTTGCTAGGACTTATGGTTTGAATTCAATTGAACATGTTGAGGGCATTCAAGTTGGAGAAATATATTGTCCCATACCAAGAGAAAAATATGAAACTATTATGATTGGGACCATTTCTATCAAGGTTGAGGTAACATAATCATTAGTGGAATTCAAAGTTTTGTTTCATATAAAATTGTTTTGGTAACAAGACCTGATCAACCTTGTTAATAAAGGGATTTTAATGAACAAAACAATGTTTTCACCATGATTATCTTTGCTTACTTTTATTTTATCCATTTTAGTTTTTGTTTTCGTTTAGTTTACTTTTTTGTTGTTATTTGCTTGCATATTAGAGTGTCTTAGAACTTTTGAAGTTTTAGCTTTGTTTTGCTTTTGCATCTTTCCGAAAAAATCTTTCTGTCAGAAAGTCATTCATCTATACCTGAAAATTGCTCAAAAATGAAGTGTCTCGAAAAATTCTAGAAAATTCATATTAAATTTTTACGTGAAAAAAGGGGCAGAGGAGTGCCTGGAGAGTACCAGGGGGCCACCAGGCAGGCACACCACCTGGTGGCGCGGCTAGCATTGGGGCACGCCTGGCCATGGTGTGGGCCACCCCTGGCCCTCCACTCACTCTCTCACTTCCCACTGCTCTCTCTCCTGAGAAAACACCAGTTCATTGCTCGAAATCGCGTTCTTGCTGTTCTTGTCCATGATTTTTCGATCCCTTGCCCAACCCATCTTTGCTGCTGAAATTTGGAGCATTTGTTTTCCGGTATGTGACTCCTCCGCTTGTCCAAGTAGATTTGTGTTTAGTGGTTTATATCTTGAGTATTTTGCTGTTGTAGGTGATAGGTTATGAGAGCTTGTAAGCTTGTTCAATGCTTAGAGATATTGTTTTGATGCATGTTTAGGCCTTTTAGAAGTCCCCATGAGTAGTTCCCTTCATTATGTATTCACTTTGCAATCACTTGTATAATGGATGTTTAAATTTCAGAATATCAAAATGAACAACCACACATTTGGAGAAATATTTGAGAGGGACACACCTAGAAGGTCAAGGCCCTCAAGATCGGCATCTCAGTTTAGGCCTTCGTACAATGAAGATCTTATTGCATCACGCTTTGGCAATGAAGGAGATGAGGGGGATGCTCACTAATCTACTTTCCCTTGTTTTACCTTTTTGCAAGCTGCAGGGATCCTCGATGATTTCTTACTACTATTTCAGAGGGTCGGTTTGACCACTTACATGCAGGATGAGAGTGAGCAATATGCTGTGCTCACCAAAACTTTCGTTGAGAGTTTCATTTTCACTAACACCCCTTATCAGTCAACTGTTTCATTCAGAATTTATAATCAGCCTATTACCATGTCATTGGAAAGATTTTGCAGCATTATAGGTATAGGCATGACGGGGACAGTGAAGAAGATCCAAGGTCGACCCACTGATTTGCTGGAGCTCTATCGAAGTGTTACAAATGATGATGACCGCGTAGCTCAGCGCGGGAAGATAAGGAATATTCAACTCCCAGCTCTTAGATATTTTGCTTATTATATTGCCACTAGAATTCTTGGTAGGGAGAACACAAGTAATATCTCTAATTATCATTTAGCCTTCCTTGCTGTTGCACTTTATAATGATACCGGTACAGTCTTTGCTCTCTCATTGCTCGCCGCGTAGCTGCTAGGGGACCTATTTATGGGGGCATTATTGCTTCACGTATGGTTGTTGCATTAGAATTTTCTATGGATCCTAATGACACTATGTTGGCACCACAAAGGCTTGATCTTGCTGCTATGAAAACACATCACTTCGTCACTGCTGACTCTAGTACGGACAATTTAGTATACAAGATGTTGTTTATTGATGGAGACGAGAGGGAAATTCCTTTGCCACAATCCGCTTTGTTCAGTATTCACAGGATGCCATGGTCGTGTTCTAAGGAGGAGGTGGATGAGCAGCTCCACTTGCTTGGTTTCCACATGCAGCACCAGGAGGATGTGCCTTCTTACGACTACTCACTGACTACGGTGGGCGTCATGAGCTCAGACGTGATCGAGGGCAGCTCCTCGCCGTACTACGGAGGCGCTTCATCTTGGCCAGCTTGGGATTGATACCCACTTAGGCCAAAAGCCTAAGCTTGGGGGGAGGTACACCGACATCACACTCATCTCCATATCATGTTTAGTCGGTACTTTGTATATCCATGCTTCGTTCTCTTTTTAGTTTTCGTTCTTTCTTTACTTTTGCTTTCTAAAAACACAAAAAGACCAAAAATAATTCCGTTGTTTCTCTTTGTTTGCTTCTTTTTCTTTTTGCCTTGGTTTGTTTCTTTCTTTTTGCTTTGTTTGAATTATTCAAAAAATCCAAAAAGATTTTTGCTTTGCTTGTTCTTCCTTTTTGTTCTTGCCTTTAAAAATCAAAACACCAAAAATATTTGTTGTTGTTCTTTGGTTTTTGTGGAGTTCGTTGCAGGGTTCAGTAGTCCTCAGTAGAATTTGGTTTCATGTTATTATTCAAACCACACAAGTGAAGGGCAATAATGAGGATTAATGACAACTTGAGGAGTGGTAAGAGGCTGGTAACGAACTCTATTTGTTTTCATTTTTGTACATATACTCATCATTGTGGGCATGCTTAGTCTGTTCATGTAGGGTGTATGTTATTTATGGATGCTTAGTAGTTCTTGCTTTCTTATGATTAGCTCCATCTTGCTAATAGTTTGTAGCATGTCATATGAATGTTTGCTTGCATTGCTCTATTCATAAATTGGTATGACACCGTGGTATCCTCCTCTGAATGTTTCACTTGAATTGACTTGGCACATGCTCATGCATGCATATGACTGAAACAATAATCAGTTAAGCCTCGATGAATTATTTTGCCTCAGGGGTCTTGAATCACTTTCAGGCCATGATTAGTCCTATTTTGTTGCAAGCATTATTATGACAGTTATTGCTCTCTCGTTTGTTGCTCCCTTACTATTGCTAGCCTTCACTTGTACTGAGTATGAGCTCTACTCATGTTTCCAATTCCCTAAAATCAATATTGCCAAAAGTGTCCACCATACCTACCTATTAGCATCATTTGCTATTCCGTGCATATTCAATATGCCTAGTTTTCTTCCAAATAAAATGTTTGCTTGTTATGAGAAAGTTAGTTTGTAAAGCTCTCACGAACTTGATGGCACACTTTATTTCTTGCACTTAATAAACCTGAACCACTGTGACTGTCCATGAAAGTTATATGCTTACAAATTATAGGTCGGGATTAGCGTAACCGTCGTCACGGAACGCTTTCAACACCTGTAAATATATACCCAGTTGATATTATGCTCTTTTGTTTGCGGATGTCATCGGTGTGAAATAAAAGGGGAGCATGTAAGTCCATGGAGTTATGTATGTGTGTTAGAGAAACGCCTAGGCCGCCGGTCTAATCCATGTCGTCATGGTGGAAACCTGCAGTGTAACCATAATGAGTATCTATGAAGCATTCTTCTTATAAAAAAAGAGAGATAGCTACTGAGAAAAAGTAAAAAAAAAGGAAGAGATATGAGAAAAGAGGAAAGAGAGAAAAAAAGCACCATTTTCCCATGGTAAATAAGGAGATTGCTGAGATACTCGTTGTCTGCTTGCCTTGTCATTTTGATATGGGGATTCTTTCGTATCATCGGGCAAGGGGTACCCCGTTGGCAGTTCTCTATGATACGCATGTATTTACTATGACAAGAACTTATCGGTAACTAAAGTTGAGTAGCATGAGGAGCGGCCCTCATACTCAAGGGACATGAGATTTCCAGTTTATAGTCTGTCAAGCATATAACTCCGATTGGACCTCACTTTCACCTTAATCATTTAAAGATGCTTATGATAGGGGCAATGAGAGCTCAAAGCTAATGAGTACCATACTTTCAGCATTTGGAAGCCTTTCAAACTTTTCATTCCCTTGTTGAGTCACCACCTATTCTTTGAGCACTTTCTTGAGAGCATAGTTGTCATTCTTAGTGTAATGTGCTTGTCTCAAAACTTGATTAATTGTGTTATGACTTTGATGCTTGTATCTTTGATATCTTTACTTCTAGTCTTCACTTGAACTTCAGAGGTGCCTTGGCATTTATGTTTGCTCTACAATCAAAGGCAAGCGAGATACCACTCTTTCATACCTTGTTATGAACATTGCAATGATGCTTATGTTTATGTTTCATGCTACTTATTATTTTTGAGTTGGAATATCTTCATAGATTGCAATGACTATTAAGTAAACTTAGTTGCATACTCTTTATTATGAATTGCCTGAGTAGTTGGCCATATGCTGAGAATATATACATCTTATGAAGCAAATGTGTTTGTGAAAGTTTAATTTATCGCACTCAGTTTTCAACTATTGCTTGAGGACAAGCAATAAGATAAGCTTGGGGGGAGTTGCTATGTCCAAAATGTATCTACTTTCCCGAAATTTTTTGCTATTGTTTTTTCTCTAAACTTGTGTGATTTGGATACAACTAACACGGACTGACGTTGTTTTCAGCAGAATTACCTTGGTGTCTAGTTTTTGTGCAGAAAATCAACTATCAGGAAAAATCCCGGAAAATATGCCAAAAATTCTATTTCACCAGAAGACTCACGGAGCCAGAAGACGAGACGGAGGAGGGCCATGAGGGGCCCACACCACCTGGCCGCGCGGGCCAGGCCGCCTGGGTGGTGGTGTGGCCGCCTCGGTCACCCCCTCGGCCTCCCTCTTCGCCTATAAGTTGCCCCTTGACCTAAAAACCAAGGGGGGTTCGAAGTTTTTCCAGAAAGAGTTCTGCTACGCCGCCACCACCAGATTCCGCGATTCGGAACTAGAAACTCCGTTCTGGCACTCTGCCGGGACAGGGAATTGGAGGAGATCATCGCCATCATCATCACCATCGCTTCTCCATCGACCATCCATGTTTCTCCCATCTATGAGTGAGTAATCCCCCGATGTAGGCTATGGGGATGGTAGGGATTGGATGAGATCGTTCATGTAATGGCATCAGATTGTTAGGGCATGGTGCCTAGTATCTATTATTAGTGCTTTTTGACTTTGTTGCAACTTGTTATGCTTAATGCTTCTCACTAGGGCCCGAGTGCCATGATTTCAGATATGAACATGTTATTGATTCATTATGATAGTATTGTTTATGGTCTTACCTGCAAGTTGTATACACATATTGTTGTCCGGAACCAAAGGCCCCGAAGTGACAGCAATCGGGATAACCGGAGGGAATGGCTTTGATGTGAGGATCACATGTGTTCACGGAGTGTTAATGCTTTGCTTCGATGCTCTATTAAAAGGAGCACCTTAATTGCTAGTAGTTCCCTTGAGGCCCCACTGCAAACGGTCTGGCAGGACAAAAGATGTTGTGCAAATCTCATTGTGATCACGTATGACTATATATGGAACACGTGCCTATGATTATTTAGTACTTGGATGCTTTATCTTATTTATTTGCAAATGCCCTATGTCTTGATTGCCATATGAATTGTCTTGTCCATGCAACGCCCGTCCATCCATCCCTATGCCTACAACGCTTTAATCGTACTGTTTACTGCAATTGTTACTACTGTCTTTACTTGTACTACTGCTATTGCTTTACTATTGCTATTACAAAACTGTTGCTACACATAAACTGATGTGAGAAAGATTGTTTCCAGGTGCAGCTGAATTGACAACTCAGTTGTTAAGTCTTATAAATATTGTTTGGATCCCCTTGTGTCGAATCAATAAATTGGGTTTCACTTCCCTCGAAAATACTACGATACATCCCCTATACTTGTGGGTCATCACCCCGCCACATGCACCGCTGGACCGGCTGGAGCCACTCCCGCTGGTGCCGGACTGGCTAGAGTCGCCGTCCGTCGCGTGACGCCGAGTCGGTTCGGGAGCCGGCGCGGCCTCCTCCTCCTCATCAACCTCCGCGTGGGGGTCGGGGCCGGCTCGTCGTTCTGGCTGGGGAAGATGTGGCCGTCCCAATCTGACTCCACGCCGGGCCGGTGAGCGTGTGGCTCGGGAAGGTTAGGCGTGAAGTTCTGGAGGGGGTCTCGCCCTCCTCCTGAAGGATGCAGGGGAACATCTGCCAAGAAGAAAGAAGCACAAGAGGTTAGCCGAACGATGAAAAATCACAAGAAAGAAAAAATCCGGCTGGCAAGGCTTACCCAGGGCTCGCGGTTGTCATGGCTGTAAGGGGCTAGCCCGAACTTCCAGCCTTCCAGAAGCCGCTCCTTCGTAATCGTCCACACCCACTCCTTCATGTTGTGGTAGCAGGGATCACGGTAGAATAGCCGGGTCGGGTCCAGCTAGCCAGAGTAGAAGCACATCTTGTGCGCTTGCTGCTGCAGCAGCATCATCAGCCGGGACATCCAGCTTAGGGTGATGTCCAGGCCGGTTAAGCCGGCAGTAATTAGGGCGCGCATGCCCTGCAGCATCGCATCCGACTCCGCCTTCTCCCCATAGACCTTCAGATCCCATTGCTGCGAGCTAGACTCCACGTCCTGGAAAGCCGGAAGATTGATCTGGTCCTTGTCGGTGAGGTTGCGGACATAGAAGTACAACTGTTGCAACAGTCGCACTGTGTCCTGCAGCCGGAACTTGGGGTAGCCGGTCTGCGTGTGGGAGTAGATGGAGGTGCTGCCGCACGTCACCAGCGGCCCCTTGGTGAACTGGACCTGCGGCCGGACGCAGAAGAGCTGGCAGAAGAGCCCGAGATCCGCCTGAATCCCGAGGTAGCTCTCGCAGAATGCCACGAAGTGCGCCAGCATCCCGATGGCGTTAGCCTGAGGTGGTGGAGGCGGAGGTCAAAGAAAGCAAGAAAGGTGAGGAAGTATGGGTGCACCAGCAGCACGAAGCCACAGGCAAGCTACGACAGAAAAATCACCCTCTCCCCCTCCTCCGGGTGCGGCGATTCCTCCCCCTCTGGCACCAACCAGGATGGCAGCACACGGGTTGCGTGGTACTTCTCGATGTGATCCTCTGTCACGGAGGACCCGCACCAGGCTCCATGTTTGGAAGCCATCTCCGGCTCGCTGGTCGGCGCTCTGGTTGAGGCGTGATGATGACCCGTGTCTCCGGCGATGCTAAACTAGCGGCGCGTTGGACTACAGCAGTAGCAGCAAGAGAGGCAGATCGAGGAAGGCAAGGGCGCAGGAGAAGATTGGGAAGGCAGCGAACGGAAGGACGAATTGCTCTCCCCGAGTCGCCTTTTAAAGATCCGGAAGCGGAACCGTCAGTGGTGCCACGCGGCGCCCATCGAGCCACACCCCGCTCTCCCCACCGAGCAGGATCCTTTGTGCAGGCACGAGATGCACAGACGATCCCGGAGCAGAAACCAAAGAGGCAGACGGCAGTTCCCAAGGGGACGTGTGACGGGACGTTACGCTGCTCACCGCAGTGTAATGATGCCGCGTGCGCGCATGGCCGGCGTCAGCACTGACGTCATGGGTAGCGCAACCGCCAGGCGTAGCTAGCCAGAAAATTCAAAGTTGGAGGGGAGCGCGCGCACATTTCACCTAAGGTCAAAATCTACACGCGCTCGAGGGCTAGTGTCGGGGGGATGACCTCTGGATACCCCAATCAGACAAGAAAACATGGCAGTCGGTTCGCGTACGGATGGCTGAGCACAGCCGGACACGAGCAAGTCAAGCTGGCTACCCCACGGTAGCCGGAACCGCGAGGGGCATCAAGGCATGGGACCGGCTACATCAGCGTAGCCGGACTCAATCAAGAGGACAGTGCGACGTGCTGCACAATGCACAGTACGCCCTGGTATGATGACAAGACCCGCAACTACCCGACCATACCGAAGACTTTGCGGGGTGACGTGGGAACAGTGGCTGGATGCTGACGATAGTCTCGCACGGTGTTCACTGTACCCATGGCGACCTTACCGCCTGTACCCTGATGGGATGTAAGTGTACCGAGTACTGTAGATGACTAGCCAGCTAGGACCCGCCTGTGGGGCCCACCAGCCAGACTGGCCAGTAAGACTGTTGCCTCTCTGCCTATAAAGGAGAGGCAAGGTTCTAGTAGAAGGTGTTAGTCTTAGTGCATTTAAGACAGTAGCTAGAGAATACAGCTTGAGGAGCGATTGTAGCCCGTATACCACTCATAGTCAGGTCGGCAGGAGTAGGAGCTTTACCTCACCACGAGGGCTCCGAACCTGGGTACTTCCCGTGTCTCGCTACACTTGCTTGTACACAATCCCGCCCATGGACGCAGTCGAGAGCTTCCCTGCTAGTCCCCACACCTCTATCTAACCTGCTTAGGTACTGCCGTTCCCAATACAACGACAACCAACATCTACCGGGACACACGTCCCTAAGTACGCGCCTCGCCGTCAACAAAGAGCTGCATCTTCATCACCTGTGGTCATTATCATCGACAACCATCTACACTAACAACATCGCCACATCGTCGCAGCTACCACCGATAGTGGTCATCGTCAATGCCAACAAGTTCTTCTCCACGAGCGATGCCGCGCTCATACAAGCGGAAAATACGGGTCTAATCCCCGAAATCGACTACCGCTACAATTCAATCGCCATCGACAACTACCACCATCGTCTTCGTCCACCATGACCTTGCCGCTAGAGGCGCAATCTAATTTTTATTTGCACAAGTCTGTGCTCATTTTTTGTTCTTACAGCCACTTCGTCTACTCCGACACGGCGGACAACTTCTACACTAACTGTTTACGGAAAATTTTCTTTGCTCCTCAATCCGGCTCTAGCACGCATGGCTCGTGTTGGTCCCTGTCTTCGCATATCCGGTATTGGCAACACCGATGCGTGCCTTCGTCCTCGATACGCCCCGAGTCTGGAAAGCTCGGCATTGCGGGTCGAGATACTTCGATCCAAACTACGTCTACCTCAACTACTACGGCAAATTCTCTAGGCTCAACCGCGACATCGACCACAACACAACAACATCATCGACTTCATCAACGGTGACAACTTCCTCAATGACACCATCGACCACAACTATAGCGCCCTCACTCCCGGCTACATCGACATTGGCAACAAGGGCTACCACCTCACCTTCGGCTTATTCTCCAGTCAGACCATCCGCGTCACTACCGATCTGACACCATCGACCACAATGGAGACAACTTCCCCAACAGCATCATCGACCACAACTACAACGCCCTTACTCCCGGCTACATCGACATCGGCAACAAGGGCTACCACCTCACCTTTGGCTTATTCTTCACTCAGACCGTCCGCGTCACTCTGATCCATTTGCGAAGTGTTAGAGTATATTATGGCTAGACATATTTAGTAGTTCAATATTGTAATCCAATTCTACCTCTATTAGGCTTCTTACCCCCAAGTCTTCTAGTACTATATAAACAGCCTAAGGGATCACGATGTAATCACCTCTTGCAATATCAATACACACGTGGACAACGCACATAAGTACAAGAGGAGTGCTTCAGTCCGCAGCATCGTTTAGGAGGAAGTCCGAACTTCTAGGGGCAATTTAGTCCGACGCGTTTTGTTGGCTTCGTTTTTTTGGCCTAAGCAAAACCCATATCCAATCCCAGTATAGTCTCGTATCTGTATACAGGGACTGACGACGCCATATAGCACGACCCCACGTGGGGTCCACCTAGACCTAATCACCGCGATTAGCTCCCATGTCCATGCATGCACCATTGTTTGGTGTAACTGAAGCTTTCTCTTCTCTGCCGCCTGGTAAAACTCGGTTGCTCGTACCCGCGGATCTTCTTCCCCTCGGCGCTGCCGATCTACCCCGCGTCCGTCGCTGCAAATCCTCGCGTCCGCCGCTGCAGATCCTCACGTCCGCCGCCGCAGATCCTCGAAGGTAGAAGGCGCGCCAGCGGCTCGGCGTCTTCGTCACTAGGGTTTCTAATCCAAATCATCGGCTTTATCTTCCGATCTTGTAAGTTCACCCCATGATCATGCTTCGCCTCTAGTACTTGTTAGAGACACATAGCATTGGTGATTCTAACAATGTGGTGCAATCACTGATAGAGGAGATGGAGGACTCTAGATCTAGTATGAAAGATGATCAAATCAGGCATGTCGGTGATGATTCCATTTCCGCCAATACGCATCCCGGAGATGGCTGGAGTAAAGAAGAGTTTGATGTGAGTACACATTAGCTTATTCTTTGATATTTAAATGTTAAATTAAATAATATATGATATCTCATGGCTTGATTTATTTAGATTGTCTATGATGACGATTTCCACAGTGGCCTTAGCAACCATGAAGAAACGGACATGTTTGTTGATACTGAGGTATGTTTAGTGGTGTAAAATTTTATATGTCATGCACCGTATGATGCAATTGTATACTAAATATTGGTAAATTATTTAGGTAACAAATGACTCTGGTACGGATAATGACTATTTTGGTGAATCAGACTTGGAGACCGGATGAAGTCCCTTTTCTTTGGTCCAGTAGGAAGATCAACGACTCCCAAAGAGCTGAGATATTATCACAGTGTACCATGGGGGTTAGGAAGCATATCATCATGCGATCAATGATTAGTAACTCTGGTGGTTCATTTGTCAGTGTGGGATTTACAAGGAAGGATTTGTACAACATGTGCTCAAGGGAGAAGAGGAAGTTGCTTTATAAGGGTGATGCTAACACAACCTTGGACATCATGGCAGAGAGAAAAAAGAGGGACCCTAAATTTTTTTATGATTACACGCTACATGAAGGCCGTCTGTAGCACTTGTTCTTGTGCGATTCTCAATCACATCGGGACTACCAGGACTACAGCGACGTCGTTGTGCTTGACAACACATACAAAATAAATAAGTATTGAATGCCATTTTCCCCTTTGTCGGCTTGAATAATCACCATAAAATAACGGTATTTGGCTGTGCCATCCTATCAAACGAGACCGAGGAAACATATGCCTGGCTACTCCGGACTTTCTTGAAAGCAATGTGCCAGTAGAAGCCAAAGGCAGTAATCATGGATGTAGATGCCGCGATGATCTCCACTGTGGATGAAGTACTTACTAGTGTATACCATCGTATTTGCAACTTTCACGTTGAAAAAAATATGGAGATGCACCTACCTAACAAGTCACTGAACGAGTTTAGGAATCTTCTATATTACACCATGTCGGAGAAAGTATTCGAGCAGCGATGGAACGCTTTTGTTAGGAAGTGGACGTCACCCAAAACTAAAAATTGGCTTAAGAGAATGTACACGAAGAAGAGATTATGGGCCACCGCATATCTTTCAGAAGGGTTCTGGCTGGGTATGAAAAACAACCATAGGAGTGAAAGTTTAAACTCGTCTCTTCACCTCCACCTTGATGGGGAAATGAACTTGGTGGACATGGTTAGTCACTATGAGAATGCTATCTCATGTCTCCGTGAGAAGGAGGCCGAAGATGACTGCACGGCTTCACACACATTTCCGGTGCCAGTTACTGATTTCAAAGAACTAGAGGTACTTGCTGCTATAGCCTTCACTCCAGCTGTGTTCTATATTTTGCAAGGTGACATTTCGAAGATTGGCGGCATGCATATTTTAGAAAGAAAGCTAGGATCTGACTCGAACACCTTTGTCATTGCATGGAAAAACAATCTTGACAACAAGTTTTACGTGGAATATACTCCCAACTCGTCAAGAATTATAAGGTGCAGCTGCCGCAGGACGATTCGCAAAGGGATCCCTTGCAAGCACATATTGTGCGTGCTCAATCACTTAAAATTTACTGCAATACTAGACTACTATGCTCTACGACGTTTCACTAAAAATGCCAGGTTTGGGTTGCCTGCTAGACGCACGAGCGATATGTTTGGTTGGGGTTGGTCTGGGCCAGAGGAGCAGAAAAAATACAGTAATATAAATGTGTTGGTTGTTGGGGATATACTTTCCGGGTATCCTTACAGTTCCTCACTGACCAGGGTGGCCCACTTCGGGTTAGAGTTTGCTTCACGGGTGGCCCAGTCAGGGAGAAGAAACGGAGTCTAGTCCGGCTATGGGAAGGCCCAGAAGACTTACCGACTTAGGCCCATAGTGTTACTTGTAGTTCAAGATGTACTCTGTAACCGACTCTTAGTCGTAGCCGAATAGATCTCTCTTGTAAACCCTAGGCCAGATATCTATATAAGGCGTCCTAGGGAGAGCCTTTAGGGCACCCAATAATCTAAAATCTCAACTCGCATAGGCGAACCCTTGTAACCCATATTCCGGCTCTGCCGTACTGGATTGCTAGAAGGAGTAGGATTCGTCCAAAGCCGGCAGATTCGAACCTGGGTAAACTTGTGTGCTCACCGTCCCAGAACACCGTACATCTCACACCCCTCTCTTCCGCACGCCTCGAGGACCCCCTCATGGCGTACTTGTCATCAATCCGACGACAGTTGGTGCCCACCGTGGGGCAAGTGAGCTTCAGATCTGTGTTCCGAGCGGAATCTACAAGAATCGGAATCGGTCGTCGTCGGTCGCATCCTCTACGCCAGCGACGTCCCTCTCATCATTCTCGACGAGACCTGGATTCCGGCTAGGGAGGCTGTGACTGCCTACACCATCATGTCTTTTGGTGAGATCGATGTTTACAAAAGTTTCGCTGAACCTGCCCCACCCACCCCAGCGGTTATGATAGAGGCCGAAGAAATTTATGGGTCCCCTTTGTCCGTGGAGGAGGCAGCGTTCCGGATCTCAGAAAACCCTATTCCCACCCAGACCGCACCAGTTGTGGAGATAGTGGAGAAATCCGAGCCTGAAGCAGGCCTGGCGGTCCAAGTTGAATCTGGAGTGGATCTCCCTGGAGAGACCGAATCCCAGATCAACCCACCCGCTGAAGTCGAAATCCAAGAGGAGCACAACAACAACGCTGGTTCTGACTCTGATGACGCCGGAATAGACATGCCTTTCTTGAGATACACACTAAGGCGTATGATAATGGAAAACTCAGGCGTAGATGAAATCCTCGAGACCATCAAACGTTTCGACGAAGCCTACTATGAAGACCGCAGTTATCTCAGGAGGGGCACATCGCACTTTATCGGATATGTGGGATCCGGATCCGGCTCTGCCGATGCTAGAGACGATCGGAACAAACACCGATGTACCCGCATCCTCGGATGAATCGATGACGTTAGTAGATTTCCGAAAGTTCTCCATGGAATATGAAGAGGAGTATAACTCCAAAGCTGCAGAGGAAGGAGAAGCCATGGATGAAGGATCCGGAGAAAACTCTCCCAAAGCATAGGACGACATGGAAATCAGAGATAAGCCCGAGGTCCAGATGTCTGAAAGTACCGATCAGATCTTGACTCCAGGAAACGGACCCAAAGCTGTCTTTGCTACTGGCGCTGCCAAGAAGGCAAAGAAGAAGAGCAAGAAGAACAAGACCCCCACGAAAGACCCTCCGGCAGAGGAGGTGATTGCCGAGGAATACGAGGAAGACTCGGATGGAGCGCTTATCCCAGACGAGCCCAAAGAAGAGTCGGTGGATGGACACGTGATCACTAAAGGTGCGCGTAAACTCATCGATGCTGCATTAACCACACCTATTCCTACAGCTGTAGAACTTACTACTGAAGAGCTGGACGAGAGGGCACATGCCCTAGAAGCGCGTCGTCAAGTACTCCTCGATGAAGCCAAAAACATTGAGGAGGAAAAGAAATGCATGGCATCTATGGAGAAATACAATTCCAGGCAACACCAGAAGACCAGGAAACGTCATACTGATGACAACCAATTCCCGCAGATTCACAAAGTCCTTTTCAGAGAAGAACTAGGGATGCCTCAATGAGACAGCAATGGGGATTGGGTGTATCCAACGCCAGTATAGAACACCGTTGTGGCTCGAGAAATCCTATCGGCTAATCCAGGCCCGGAGCAGATCCGGTTGGGAATCAAACTACTCAACAAAGGACTGGAGCAGCAAAAGGTTGCCCTGTCCAAAAGTCAAAAACTGGTCTCAGATTCCGACCAGTGTCGCACAGATCCGGCATGGGCTGACGTAAGACCCCAACGTGTTCCGGAACAGCAACATCGTTCCGACCGTTGGGAAGATAACCACTCAAGAACCGGATCTTCAGGACAGCACCACAAAGTTGCTCGTGACTGGCGTAACGTTAATCCAGTTGTGGAGCAAGAGGCAATCGCTGCACTGAATCCGAGGAACCCTCCCCGGCGAGAGTCGAAGGACCGCAGGGAAGAAGATAAAGAGAAACGTCGAGAGGAGGACCGACAAAGAATGCCACCTCCTAGACATGCAAGTCATCCGGATGATGGGCGAAGGAACGACGGACACCGTGTCGAGTCAAGCCAGCAGGGGGCTCGTCACAATGAAGACCCTCCCTAGAACCGGAATAATGACGCTCCAGATGGAGGCCGGCAATCAACTGGAAATAACCCAGCTGCTCCACCCTCTCCACCAAGTAGCCATCACAACGACTCCCAAGGAGGCCAAGGAGGACGTCGTGGTGGAGGAGGTGGTGGCAGAAGCCGAAGTCCGGCTCCAAGGCACCGCGGCCATAGCCGTCACTCGGGACGATCTTTATCCCCAAATGACGCAAGGCACAGGATAATCTCCAATATAGAAGCGCGGCGCTATGAAAATGATGACATATACATGGGCTCAAAGTGCTTCGGACCATGCATACGAGCTACAAGGTTCCCAGAAGGATTTGCTATCTCAAGACATATTCAAGCCTACGACGGTATAGCTCGGCCAGATACTTGGCTACAGGATTTCTTCCAGGCTTGCTGCATCGCCAAAGGCAGAAACAGCCTGGTCGCAACCCGATATCTCCCACTCATGTTGCGGAAGACAACACGATCATGGCTCAAGGAACTTCCGGAGAACACCATCCACAACTGGTATGACATACAAAGTGCGTTCTTTCGGAATTTTGAAGGCACATACCGGAGGCCCTATACGGTCTGAGACCTACAGCATTGCACCCAAAAAGCCGGAGAAACGTGCTGGGATTATCTCGGACGATGGATCGACACCAAGAACTCCTGTGAAGGAGTTAATGACCAAACTGGGATTGAAGCTTTCATTCCAGGTCTCCCAATTGGTTTACTACGTCATCGCTTGAAGTGTGACAAGTCACCGATTTGGGAGAGATGATAGAAACAGCGAGCAAGTATGCAGATGCTGATGACGATGCAGAGGGATTACTCAACGCCCTGGCTGTGCCATAGTCGGCAAAACAACCAAAGCAACAAGCTCAAAAGTGCAAGAACACCTTGGAAGAAAAACCCAACGCGGAAACGGCAGTGGTCACTGCTACTTTCGGGTCTAGAGGATGAGGAGGACGTGGCGGTGGCCGCAGCCGCGGTCATGGGACATCAAGACTCTAGGGTAGAGGAGACCAGCAACCCGGAAAAACCTACTCTTGGGCCGACATTGCCAATAACCCATGTGTGCATCACTTAGACGCTAATGGGGGCTCGTCCCACACAAACTCCGAGTGTCGTTTCAATGACGACATTAAAAGAGATGACACCGCTGGCTACAAAGCTAAGCGGAAGAAGGGAAAGAAGAATCCCGAAAAAGATAAAGAGACCAAGGAAGATTCCAACATGGAGGAAGCTGATGCTTCAAATCCCAAGCCGGAAGGGAAGAAAAAAATTTCGACCAGGAAAGACACTTCCGTCACCTTCCTCGGATCTCAACCAGCAAAGGTCAAGAAAGCAGTTTTGCATGAGCTCGACGCAACAGTTCCGGCTGTCCCTCAATTCTTGGACTGGTCGGAAGTGGCAATCACATTTGACCGCGCTGATCATCCGCCTAAGTTGCATAGGCGAGGAAAATACGCCTTAATCATCAATCCACTTATTGACTGTTATGGTTTCTCCAAGACTCTCATGGACGGTGGAAGCAGTATTAATATTCTATATGTCGAAACGCTACGCCGGATGAAGATCCCGGAGACCCAGCTGAACCACAGCTCTGTGATCTTTCACGGGGTTGTCCCGGGAAGACAAGGAAATTCCTTGGGATAAATCACTTTGGATGTTACCTTTAGAACTCCAAAGAACTATCGTACGGAGGCACTTTCCTTCGAAGTGGTCCCGTTCAAGAGCGCGTACCACGCTATATTCGGACATCCGGCTTACTAGGCTTTTATGGCTCGTCCGTGTTACATTTACAATATGATGAAAATTCCAGGTCCCAACAGCGTGATCACCATCAGGGGAGACCCGAAGAAAGCGCGAGAGTGCGAGGATGGAAATGCCTTTCTTTGAAGCCGTGCTGCACGCCCAGGAGTACTAGGAGATCAAGAAGAGCATAGATCCGTCCGAGATGCCCGCAACGAAGAAGGAGGTGACAAAGCCGAATCCGGAGTTCAAGGCATCAGAAGAGACGAAGAAAACGCCGTTGAAGGATGATGACCCCTCCAAGGTGACCCAGATAGGCGTAGGCCTAGATAGCGCATAGGAAAGCGCGCTCGTCAAGTTCCTCAAAGCAAATCAAGATATCTTCGCATGGCAGCAATCTGACATGACCGGAGTACCTAGGGAACTTGCCGAGCACTCTTTAAATGTAAACCCGAACGCTAAACCCGTCAAATAGTCCTTACGATGTTTCAGCGATGAAAAGCGTAAGGCAATAGCTAAGGAACTAGCACGGCTCGAGTTAGCCAGATTCATAGAAGCGGTCATCCACACTGAGTGGTCGGCCAATCCTGTAATGGTCCCTAAAAAGGACACCACTGATCTAAGGATGTGTGTTGATTATACTGCCTTGAACAAGGCTTGTCCCAAAGATCCGTTCGCTCTGCCTAGTGATGGGGATATGCCGAAGGGGGTATGCCCAGCAGGATGCTCGATTAAATTTGAAGGGCACTGTAAGTGCACCTAAGGGCCGGTGGTGGCATTGGAGGTCAGGGCGCAAAGCCCAGTCGGATTAGGTCAAAACCTCCGAATCCTTATCTTGTTCAATTGTAGCTTGTAAACCCTAGCGAGTTGCCTCATATATAAACCTCCCAAGGGTATCCTAGAGACTCACGTTCCATCATACACCCCCTCAAGCGACTCGCTGCTTAGTCACCGAGCTCGCCACCCCTGTAACTCGCTCTCCAAGAATCTAATCTAGCAGGAGTAGGTCTTTATCCTCCCGGGGGCTGAACCTGGGTAAACCCATGTGCATCCGCCCCCATCTCGCACCGCAGATGGCAGCCAATTCTTCCTCACGTTTCAATCAATCGCTGCCAGTGGCAGCGACTGCCGTGGCCATTTCCACGACAGTGGCGCCCACCGTGGGGCATAGCGGGACTGGCCTGAGTTCTGCGGCGAGACCCTACTCGCCAATCGATCGGTCGCTCTCCACCAGTCGCAGGATCGCCTTCGGCGGGATCTTACAGATCCTGCCCAACAGCTACATCCCGGCGTCACGCCCGATCACTCACGGCGCAGTGATGTCGGTCGGCGCCATCAACCTCTTCGTCGGCTTCACCGGCGCGGTTGACCCAGCTGCAATGGTGATCGTCGGTGGATCGCTGCCACACCGCGATCTGCTCTCGGAGGAGCAGGTCCGCTCTATCAGGAGCCTCATCACCGAGTACGACTCTACCGCTAGCGACGTGGCCAAGACCAACGCCGCCACCAACGACGAGGCCCTAAACGATGACGCCGACTCCGCGACCCCTGCCTCGGTCGACGGATCTATCACTGCCGCGTCACGAGAGGACTCCATCATGTGAGTCTCCAACCCGGAGGATTTCGAGGACCCCTCCATCCTCGGGATCTTCGACTCCAACTCCGGCTCAGAGTCGCCTGAAGACTTCCGCGCCAGATCTAATCGCTTCAACGCTATCTACATGGTGGGCAGCACGACTGCCCCGCCAGATCCGTTCGCCACGCCGATCCCGCTGACTGCAACGGCCACAGAGGTGGAGGAAGCCCGCGTGCGACTCACAGAGGCGGAATGCAACGAACTCGCCGAGCGCGAGAAATATCGCCTCGAGAGGGAAATGGCGCGGGAGCTATCGCTCTACCACCAGCGCCGCATCAGGACCCGCCTGAACTCCAACGTCTAGGGCCGCGTCCTGAACTTCAACGACGAGAGCGACCCCGCACGCACGGCCGAGCGCGAATACTGCGAGAACGCGCCACCGGGTGGAAGCAATCCCGCGAGACCACCACCCGTCGTACCGGCAACCGGAGCCCCTCCACCACCCATCGGCCACACGCCCTCGCTGGACCAGCCGCGGATCATCATCTCGCCTAAAGCCCGTGACGCCAACAGGCTACCACTCTACTCCACCCCGATGGACAATGTCGTCACGGCCGATGCCACGATCGCCAACCTCGACGTCCAAGGCGACGGCGCGCTACAGATCCAATACGCCAAGGCCCTACTCGTCAGGGCCGTCGAACAACAAGCCGTGGGAGTCGACCCGCGGGGGCGGATGTATTCCCGCTCTTCAGCAAGCACAGCGGCGTCAAGCGGTCACCCCACCGTCGCCAATGCCGTGACTTGCCCTCCACCGCAGCCCTTGGCGAACCAGCCACGGGCCGCCAACCCTGCTCTGTCCACCAACGAGCTGTGACTGGCGAATAACACGGTCGCCGCCAACGGCAGCCCATTGATGCCCGAACGAACATCATCAACAACCAGGCATGGCGGGCACGCTAGCCCAACGACTAGGGGCACACCCTCACCAACCACGGTGACCCGGAACCAAGAGGCTCGCTCAGTCGAGTCGGTCTGCAATGCTTCTGACCCATGATCCGCGGGGAAAAATACCCCGCCAACTTTAAGGCTCCCAAGGAGATCGAAAAGTATGACCCGACGTACGATCCCGCTGTCTGGCTAGACACATACCTCATGGCAATGGGAATCGTAGGCCACACCAACCTGCTCGCCGCTCGCTACCTCCCCCTGATGATGGAGGGCGCGACTCGGCAATGGATCAACACCCTCCCCACCAACAACATCGACTCCTTGGAAGAAATGCGGGACGCCTTCATCAGGCACTTCGAGGGCTCCTACACCCGAGCCACCACCATAGAAGACCTGGAGCGATGCATCCAGGGACAACGCGAGTCAACTCGCCGCTGGGTTCAAAGATGGCAAGAACTATGGATCAATGCCTCCGGCATCCACCCAGACACGGCGATACATTGCTTCAAGAACACGTGCCGGTACGAACCCCTGGTCGCCAGGATCAAGAGGGTCTACTGGACGCTCGACAACATCCCCGACCTCCTCAAGATCGCCAAGCGCTACACGGAGGAGGACCCCAACCAAGACTCCGACGACGAGTCGGGGGGAAGATGGAGAACCAGCATCTACAATAGCGGGTGCCTACGCGACATGCGCTACAGCAACACCCGCATCACCGGCAAGTGCCGCACGGACGGGTGAGTCGACTTCGTTGCCAACGCCGGCTATGGCCAGCGTGACCCCAAGAGCTACCATCGCGACGGAGGAAATTACCGCGACAGCGGAAACTACCGCTCCAACAACACAGCAAGGCCGAAATTCGACCCCGTTGCCCTGCTCAACCAGCCCTGTATCTACCATAGCAGGGAGGGAAAATCCGCCACCCACACCACCGCGGATTGCCACTCTCTCAAAGAGATTGAGAAGGCAAGGCGAGCAAGGCAGGACCCCAACAACAACCCACCCCGGGACAACGGGAATGCCGGCGGCTTCGGCACCACCATCGGCTCGCTACACACCTTCACCGGACTCGGCACCAAGCGCGAGAGAAAGGTGCTCGCCCGCGCGGTCACCATCAATGCGGTGACATAGGTCGACATCTCACGCTTCCTCAACTGGTCCGAGCAGAGTATCACTTGGAGTCGCCAGAACCACACCCCTAGAATCGAGTACCCAGGGCGAGTCGCCCTGGTAGTCAGGCCCAAAGTGGCCGATTACTGGCTACCCAAGACATTGATGGACGGTGGGAGCTCCATCAACATCATGTACCTGGACACGTTCAAAAGGTTACAGCTCCCAGAGTCGGCAATCCAGCCGACCCTGACAACCTTCCACGGTATCATCCCCGGTCGGAAGGCATACCCGATCGGAAAAGTGACGCTACCCGTCACCTTCGGCACACCCGCGAACTACCGCACCGAGCGAATTGAATTCGAGCTGGTGAACTTCCACAGCCCCTACCACTGCGTGCTGGGATGCCAGACGTTTGCCAAATTCATGGCGAACCCCACTACGCGTACAAGATGATGAAGCTCCCAGGTCCAAGCGGCATCATCACCGTCCACGGCGACCCCGACATGGTCGTGGAATGCGAGGACAAAGGAGACGATCTTGCTGACGCCGTCATTGCCATGGAGACCGACCACACGGAGGAGCTCGCGAAATACGCGGGCAACATCAGCAAGGATGACCCCACTATCCTGAAGAAACCAACCGCCACGAACTCCACGTTCGAGGCGGACACGCACACCCGCACCATCGAGCTCGTCCTAGGCGACTCCAGCCAGACGGTCACCATCGGGGCGCACATGAGCCCCGCATAGGAAAGCACGCTCATCGGGTTCCTCCGTGAGAACCGCGACATCTTTGCATGGAAGCCATCTGACATGCCAGGTGTCCCGAGGGAACTCGCTGAGCACAAACTCAATGCCGACCCAAAAGTGCGCCCAGTAAAGCAGTCGCTACGGCCCTTCAATGAAGAGCGTCGCCGAGCAATCACCGAAGAAGTATAGCTCCTGCTAGCCGCAGGCTTCATTCAGCCAATCAAATACTCCAAGTGGATGGAAAACCCAGTCCTGGTTCTAAAGAAGAACAACACGTGGAGAATGTGTATCGACTACACCAACCTCAACAACGCCTGCCCGAAGGAGGAGTTCGTCCTACCGCGCATCGATCAGATCATCGACTCGACCGCGGGATCGGAGTCGTTGTGCTTCCTTGATGCTCACTCTGGTTATAACCAGATCAAGATGGCGGTCGAGGATGAGGAGAAGATGGCGTTCATCACGCCATTCGGCGCCTTCTGCTACATGGCCATGACATTCGGCCTCAAGAACGCCGGCGCCACATACTAGAGATGCATGCAGGAGTGCCTAGCGAGCCAAATTGGCCGCAACATGCACGTCTACATCGACGACGTGGTGGTAAAATACACCCATCAGGACGACCTGCTCGCCGACTTAGCCGAAACCTTCGCAAACCTGCGGAGGTACAACATCAAGCTGAACCTCGGAAAATGCACCTTCGGCGTCCCCACCGGACAGCTCCTGGGGTATGTAGTCTCCAAGCGAGGCATCAAATCCAACCCCACCAAGATCGACACCATCGCACGACTCGGGAAACCCGAGTGCCTGCGCGATGTCCAAAAATTGGCAGGTCGAGTCGCGGCCCTCAGTCGCTTCATCCCTCGACTAGGCAAAAAGGCAATGCCCCTCTACCGCCTGATGCGCAAGAACCCCACGTTCCAATGGGGCACGGAGGCCGATGATGCACTCAAAGCACTCAAAGAAGTGCTACTCGTGGCACCACTCCTCTCCGCTCCACTCGACAAAGAACCAATGCTCGTCTACGTCGCGGCCTCCACTCGAGTCGTCAGCGCCGTGATGGTCGTCGAACGACTGGAGGAGGGCAAGGAACGCATCATACAGCATCCTGTCTACTACATCGGTGAAGTCCTGACAGACTCACGACAGTGCTACCCGCAGTACCAAAAACTGGTGTACGCGGTATTCCGAGCTCAACGGTGACTCCCACACTACTTCCAGGAGCACCCGATCATGGTGGTCTCCTCTGCACCCCTACAAGACATAATACGTAATCGCGAGGCGACCAGGCGAGTCGCCAAGTGGGCCGTCGAAATCTGTGTCCACAACGTCAAATACGATCCCCGCAAAGCGATCAAGTCACAAGCCCTGGCTGATTTCCTCGTAGATTGGGAAGAAGCACAGCAGCCAGAGAAGCTCCCGTACCTCCACTACCGGTCGCTCCATTTTGACGGCTCCAAGAACGCTGACGGCGCAGGGGCTGGGGTCATACTGACCTCTCCCAAAGGAGACAAGCTCCGCTATGTGCTCCACCTCAACTTCAAGCCCTGCACCAACAACATGGCAGAATATGAGGCCCTCCTTCACGGCATGAGAGCCGCTAAGGATATGAATGTCAACCGCTTATGATGCTATGGTGACTCCGATCTAGTCGCCGGCCAAGTCGCCGGGACGTGTGATGCCGTCTCCCCAACAATGATCGCGTACCGCCAAGCGGTAGACTAGATGGGAGGACACTTCGACGGCTATTCTATCGACTGGATCGACAGACGCAAGAACGAGGAGGCAGACGCCCTCTCCTGCATCAGGTCGGCCCGACAAGCGCCACCAGCAGGTGTCTTCCTCGACATCATCCACAAACCATCGGTCAGCCCACCAAAAGAGAGCGACGTCGGGATACCACTACAACCAGAACCGGCCTTAGTCGCCATGGTTGTGGAGCCCAGCGACTGGACAGCACCATACGTCGCCTTCTTGGAGCACAAAATCCTACCAAACAATGAGACGGAGGCGCGAATGATCGTGCGCCGCTGCAAATCCTTCGTCATCATAAACGGCGAGCTTCACAGACGCAGCATGACTAGCGTTGTCCAGCGCTGCGTACAGCCAGAAGAAGGCTGCAAGATCCTCCAGGACATTCACGCTGGTGACTGCGGCCATCACGCTGGCGCCAAGTCGCTAGTCGCCAAGGCCATGCGGCATGGCTTCTACTGGCTCACCGCGCACGCCGACGCCACCAACATCGTCCAATAATGCGTCGGGTGCCACAAGTACGCCCACCAGACGCACCTCGCTGGTTCGGCACTCAAGACCATCCTCATCACATAGCCATTCGCCATATGGGGCATGGACATGGTAGGCCCGTTCAAGAAGGCCCCATATGGCTTCACCCATCTCCTGGTCGTGGTCGACAAGTTCACCAAGTGGGTCGAGACCAAGCCAATAAATAAGTGCGATGGCAAGATGGCCACCAAGTTCTTACGTGAACTCATCTACCGATACGGCTACCCGCACAGCATCATAACAGACAATGGCACCAACTTCGCCAAGGGGGCCATGGCAGAATTTTGTGAAGAACATGGCATACGACTCGACCTCGCCTTAGTCGCCCACCCAGAGTCGAATGGCCAAGGAGAACGTGCCAACCAGAGCGTCCTCCACGGGCTCAAGACGCGACTCCAAGTGCCCCTCGAGCGCACCCCAGGATGCTGGGTCGACGAGCTCCCCTCTGTCATATGGGGGATCCACACCTCCGTTAATCGCTCCACTGGGTTCACACCCTTCTTCATGGTGTACAGCGCCGAGGCCGTAATGCCAACCGACCTGGAGCACGACTCACCTCGAGTCGCCAACAACGTCGAAGCGACCAACGAGGTCGCCCGCCAAGACAGCATCGATCAACTTGACAAGGCACGCGACCTAGCTCGCTCTCGCACCACCATATACCAGCAAGGACTCCGCTGCTACCATAGCCGCTGAGTACGAACTCGCACCTTCCAGGAAGGCAACCTGGTCCTATGACTGGTCCAAGACAAGAAAGGCATGCACAAACTCTCCCCCCATGGGAGGGGCCATTCGCCATAGGACGAGTCCTCGGCAATGACGCCTACTACCTCATCGACATACGGGGTGACGGCCAGCTCGAGGTCGGGAGGCCATGGAATGTAAACCTCCTCAGAAAGTTCTATACTTAGAACCTCAAATTGTACTCAGCTGGCATATATAATGAAATTCATTTGGATCGCCCAAATTGTGTCTACTCGCCATATTCTTGTGCCACTCGCACTCGTACATATTAGCAATGCGCTACCCACGGAAGTCAACCTCTGGTCGAGCGACCGACACGGCTAAGTCGTGCGGCACAAGGGCACCGAAAATACTCAGGCCTTGGGTCGTCCATGAAAACGCCAACCCGGAGCCACCATTGGAGTCGCCTAGCCTGACTGGCCCACCGGGCCAAGACAACGGTACACGCTTCTCACAGCGACCTGTCCCTCCCATCCTCGCGCAGAGTGACTCGAATGGTTAAGTACCACGCACGGGGACTCCGCACAATGGGAACCCCCACGCGGCTCGGGAATACACCAAGTAAGAGAGCTGCCTTGGACTCGCCAAGTGATTGGCCCTCCGGGCCAGGGGAGGAGACGCGTTACAAACAACGCATTTACAACCTACAATAGGAACACGACCAATATGGTTGAGCACCACGCTTGGGGACTCGCCTACAAATCAATCCTACTCGCGCTCGGGGACTCGCCACACTGAAGACGCGAGAGATAAAACAACGCACAACCAAAACAAAACACAAAAAGTATACAATCGAGTTATACCCCATTAAAGGGCGAAGGCGCTCGGGGACTCGCTAAATGAAAAATAAATACACTACACAATCTTGGTCGCAATACGAGTCGATTGACTCCCTTTGGCGTACATTACAAAATATATTACAGCAGTCGCCACTTGGCATACATCACAAACTGCCCAACTACATTGTTTATTCTATAGGTCCAAACGAAGAAACACCGCCACCCCCCTTGACATGAACAAAAGGCTACCACGGGTTCGTCGGGTACGTCGTCAGCGATTTCGACAATGCCGACCATAAGGGCTGCTCCCACTTCATGTCACGATGCTTGATGACCCACAAGTATAGGGGGTGTATCGCAGTATTTTCGATAAGTAAGAGTGTCGAACCCAACGAGGAGCAGAAGGTGCTGGCTAGTGGCATGGATCAGGAATTCTCTGCAAATACTTAGCAAATGGATTTTTAGGGGTTTTGATAAAGCAAGTAAACAAAGTACGATTAAATAAAAGACAGTAGGAATAAATGCAGCAAGTGGCCCAATCCTTTATGCAGCAAAGGACAAGCCGGTTGTATTACTTAAGATGACCAAATGTTCTCGAGGACACATGGGAAGACTGTCAAGTGCTTTCGCTTCATATAGTTGATTAATCTTCTTTAGCTTGCTAAGTGTTGTGTGGGTGAACCTGTGCTAATGTACCGCCCCATCCAAGACTAATACATACTTGTGATTATACCCCTTGCAAACATCCGTAAGTACAAGAAAGTAATTAAGGTAGAAACCTAACCACAGCTTTAAACTCTAAGACCCTTACATCCCTTGTGCAATGGTTTCCTAACGGGGGTTCAGGTTTCTGTCACTCCGGCAACCCCTACGATTAGTAGCCAAATACACAATGCATTCCCCTAGGCCCATATAGGTGAAGTGTTATGTAGTCAACGTTCACATGACACAACTAGAAGAAGTACACCACAACTTAAATAACAATCTATTGAATCTTTCTCAACACAACTCCACTACTAACAACAAGACTTCTCCCATGTCCTCAAGAACAAAACGAACTACTCACAAGACATCATACGGATCATGATCAGAGATGGAATAATGATGTATAACAATCTGAACATAAACAATAATTCAATGGTTCACTCAATAGCATCAACTACAAAGAATAATCAACACCGGGAAAGTTTCCCCTATGAACTAAGGAAGATTCAACGCAATTGTTACATTAATATGGAGATGGTGATGAGGGTGTTGATGGTGGTGATGATGATGATGATCCTGATGAAGTCCATATTGATGGTGGTGTTGATGGCGACGATCTCCTCTCTCCGGGAAGGAATTCCCCCGGCAGAAATCTATCTACCGGAGAGATCTTTCTCTCTCGGTGTTTTCCGCCCTGCAGAGGCGGCGAAATCTTTCTGTGGTCGCTCCTCGAGTCTTAGGGTTTCGGGAGGATGATATACGCCAGAGGGGAGAGGCTGGAGTGGGCCAGGGTGGCCACACCACCTCCTGGCGTGGCCTAGGGCTGCCCACGCCAAGGGGTGGTGTGGGCCCCCCTGTGGCCCATCTCCACTCTGTCTTCTGGCATCCTTAGTCTTCTGGAAAAATAGGATTTTCCGTATATTTTCCCGGATTTTCTGATCTTCGCGAATTTTGCCTCCAAACAGTACATTTTCCATCAGAATCCTGACTGCAGCGGTCCATGCTCCAAAAGTCATCAACCATGCAAAAACAGATGAAATAACATAAGTATCACCTCTCAGTATGAAATATATCAATGAATAATAGTGAATTAAAACATAGAATAGTGATGCAAAATGGACGTATCAACTCCCCCAAGCTTAGACTTCGCTTGTCCCTAAGCGAAACTGAGCTCAATAAATATGGCCTCTGGTTTATGGAGTGAAGAGTCGATAAAATAATACGGACAAGAAGCATCACATTCATCAAATACATAGATCATAATAGAAGACAACTCACTATTATATAACTCAACTTGTAATAAGTAAAGGAAACACAATAAAGATACATAAAGTGAATCATAATTGGTAATGGCAAACTTAGCTCTTGGTCGAAGAATAGTTGATAATTTGCTGGAGTTCACAAATAACTGGTTTTTCAATGATAGCTTTCAAATTAGTAAACATCAGGGTAAGAGCAATGTGCAAAACAAGGAACATAAGAAACATGAGTGAATAAATCATCATATGAATGAATGAAACACAACAACTCAAAATACTTGCTGAGCTAGAAGGGAGTAGGTTTACTGACTCAACTACAAAGTAAAAGAAAGGCCCTTCAAAGAGGGAAGCAGGGATTGCAAGTCTCATAAAGAGCTCCCAAAAATTATGATACTTACTAGCTTTCAACTCTCATTGCCCCTATCATAGGCATCTTTAGGTGATTAAGGTTAAAGTGACACAACTAAGAGGATATGCTTGACAAGTTATAAGTTGAAATCTCATGCCCCTTACTTATGAGTACCGATCCTCATGCTACTCAATTTCAGTCACGAGCAAGCTCTTGTCATTGTAAATACATGCGTATCATTGAGAAGCGCCAACGGGGTACCCCTTGCACATGACACAGGAGCTATCCCATAATCAAAATGACAAGGCAAGCAAACAGTGAGCATCTCAGCGATCTTTTTATTTGCTATTTGCATAGGTTTTTATTGAGGATGCTTCATAGAATGCTCGCTATAGTTATGCTGCAAGTTTCCACCATGATTAGGCATGGCTTAGGCTAGCGGCCCAGGCGTTTCTCTAACACACATATAAACTCCATGATCTTACAAGTTCCACTTTTATTTCACACCGCCGGGATCCATAAGCAAAAGAACATGATATCAACTAGGTACAAAGTACCAGTGCAATGTTGAAAGTGTTCCCCATGATACATGGTTCTGCTAACTTCAACTCAAAAAGCGCAAGCATATACGCAACAAAGAAGGACCCAATGGTTCAAGTTTATTAAATGCAAGAAAGTAAAATGTGCCATCAAGTTCGTGAGAGCTTTAATCACTAATTTTCACATAACAAGTTTAATTTGGGAGGTAGATAAAACAAGAATTTACTTGGAATAGCAATAATGCTAATAGGTAGGTATGGTGGGCACAAATGGCAAAGGTTTTGGTTTAAAGGAGTGGATGCACGAGAAGAATACCCTCTCAGTACAGGTTTTTGGCTAGCAAGGCTGGGTAGCAAGTATAAGAGTTGAAGGAAACAACCAAACATACGAGTGATAAAGACAAACATGCAATCTTCCTTGGAAGCACAAAAGATCTTAACTAGAGAATACTAAACTTATTTGCAAATCAAGAAAGAAAGATGACGAAATAATTTTTCTTTAGAGTACCTTTATCTTTTCTTTCAACTCTCAAAAATAGTGTTGCTACTGACCGAGCCAGGTTTGCCAAAACCAACTAAATTAACTCAATGATCCCAGAGTGATACCAATACTAACAACAAGATCAATCATATAACCACGAATTGAAAACTAATATAAGCTATGCAAAAGAGTGGATGATAGAACTTCTCATTAATATTCCATAACGGCAAGTCACACCAAGGGATACATATCTAATGAGAGAGGGGACACTTCCATAATGCAAACCATCCTACATAATAACTCCTCTATTCATGACATGTCTCTACTAATAAGGTAAAAAGATAGAAGATAGTGATATGATACTGCGGCACTCCCCCAAGCTTGGAACAAACCAAGGGGATGCCAAACCTGATGTTGAATTAGTCCTTCGGTGGTGGTGGTATCCTCTCGATGAGCTCTCTAATCAGTTTCCCCAAGTCCTCAATCTCGAAAGTGAGAGTACGAATCAACTCCGAGTTGTGCTCAATATGGCTCGTGATCATTTCAGTTTGTGGATCCCAGCTCTTGTGATTCTTTTTCTGTTCTTCCCTCTTGGAGTCTTCTTTTCCTGCATGGTTATGGATGAAGGTATGGAAGGGATTCTTGGTGTGTGGAGGAAGTGACCTTGGAGCCAAACTGTGACGAGGAACTTTCCCCCCAGTCTGCATCCGTGCCGTCCTTCTAACCCTGGCAGGTTCCGTCACCACTCCAATGCTTGCAATGGTAGTGCCAGTGAGAGGATGTTGGCCTTGCTCCTCTTCATCTTCACTTTTGATCTCCTTCTCCTTCCCGAGGTCTTGGAGGTCTTGCTCTATAGGCTCCTTCCCTTTATCCTTGGCAGACACCATTGTGCTTCTAAATCTTCAAAGAGTATGTCCTGGCAGAAACAGATCGAAACGAAAACACGACGAAAACACGATATATGAACCTCGGAAGATTCGGGGGGTTATATATTACGAAGTTTCATAACAAGAGGAAAGTACTGGGTGAAAACGAGTCAGAGGCGGAGTCCGGGGTGGACTCACCACCTGGTGGTGTGGCCAGGGATGGGTCCGCGCCACAGGGTGGTGTGAGCCACCCTGGCTTTGTTTCCGTCCTTTTTTCGCTCCGTAACTTTCCTTATCGACTGAAAACTGCAAAAATATAGGTGTATTGTATTTTCGTGGAACTTTTCTTACTAGAACTGTTACCTATTTGAAAACAGACTCTGCAGGTCTCTGAATTTGGTCCTCGGTGAATTTCTCCGGAGTTATAACTTGAATATCATCGATATCTTCATCTTCATACACTTATTTGAGTTATAAAACCCTTCTCTTCCTTATTACACCATTATCTCCACTACCTGGAAATTTCTTTCACACAAAACTTCACACAATTCTCATTAGCAACATTAGTATAAGTGAAGTGATAAAACCTTTTGAGTCCAACTTCAACTGAAAACCATCCAAACATAAGCTACTGTAGCAACTCCTTCCGAAAACCCAAAAAGAATTGAAAAAGGAAATCGAATAAAGAAGCAAATGCAAGATTGGCTAAATCTGTCAAAGCAGACCAGCAGGTAAATATCAGTTTTTTAGAAAATCTTCTGTTGCTCAAATCAAAAAGTGCAAAACTAACGAAAGTTAAATAACAACCTGGGTCAGAAGCATAAAAAATTACAGCTCAATCCGACATACAGAGATCTCTCACGAATTTTTATGGTGAAGCACAAAAGTCTGTTTCGGGACAGCAACTTCCCCAAATATTACTTCTCTCTCATTAGAGGTTGATCTTGACACAAAAACCAAACAAAACGGATAAGGAGCGGTTACTACCGAAGTAATAACTTCCAAGACTCAAAGAAAAAAAAAAAACTAAAAGCAAAAACAAATTGGGTTGCCTCCCATAAAGCTCTTTCTTTATAGCCATTAAGATGGGCATGATAATTTTGAAGAAGCTCTCATAGGGATATGAATTGAAGTGAAAGCGAGCATTAAGAAGCAAAAACACACACACATTTAAGTCTAACCCACTTCCTATGCAAGGGAATTTTGTAAACAAACAAGTTGTTGAAACCAGAGGCAACTTGCATAAGAAGGCAAAAGAAGTGCAACATAAAAACTTTCAGCATAAAGCAAGGAAACTTGATATTATTGAGATACATAAGAACACGTTTCCCTCTCTCATAATAACTTTCAGTATCATGTATAAACTTAACAATATAGCTATCACAAGGAGCATCAAAGCAATGATCACTTATTCTAACAGAAAACACAGGAATACTAGCTCTCATAACACTACTTTGTGAAACAATATTAGAGGTATCCTTACAAAGGATAGTGTGTTCCTCTTCTTCATATTTAGTAACAAAGTCTTTCACATTTGCTATAATAGGTTCATCAACCATTTGTTTATCAGGTTCAACAGCTTTAGTTGTACTTTCATTAACCCTACTAGCTATCAAAGAATGTTCCTTCATCTTAACTAGGAAAGGCATTTTCTCAATGTAAGGTTTAGGTAAAACATGATTAGCAGTATAAACTTCAGTATTTCTTGCAGGAACACTCTTAGCAACATCTTTATAAGGTTCATGATACTTATCCCACTTCTTTTTAGGCACTTCAATGTAGGAAGCAAAAGCCTTAAAATAAGAAGCAATAGCTTGAGAGTCTAGACCATAAGCATTTTTAATATTTTGAAAGTCATCAGTTCCCATAAAAGATTCAATGCATTCATAATCATAATTTATACCTGACTTTCTACCTTTGTCATTCTCCCAAGCTTCAGCATTGTCTTGAATACGGTCCAGAAGATCCCATTTAGCTTCTTCTTCCATGCGATTGAATGATCTAGCACAAGAAGCATCCAATAAATCCTTGTCATGTAAAGGGAGCCTTGCATAAAAGTTATTGATAATAATATTGTTGGGGAGCTCATGAATGGGACATTTGAGCATTAGTAACTTCAATCTCCCCCAAGCTTGAGATGTACTCTCTCCATCAAGAGGCCAAAAGTTGTATATTTGATTACGATCTTTATGAATCTCACTAGGAGGATAAAACTTTGAATAAAAGAGAGGCACTATTTCCTCCCATTCTAGAGCTTGACCATTCTTTAGCAGCTTATACCATTCCTCAGCTCTTCCTTTTAGTGATAATGAGAATAACTTCTTCTTGACTTGATCTGTAGTAATACCTGCACACTTGAACAACCCGCATAATTCGTGTATAAAGAGTAAATGATCACCGGGATGGACAGTTCCATCCCCAACATAGTAGTTATCCATAACACGATCAATAATTCTTGTAGGTATTTTGAAAACATCATTCTCAGCAGGTGGTGGTTTATCTACTACCTTAGTAGTGGTAGTAGCATTACCAAATAAGAAACTCAGCGAATTATCCATAATGAAAATAAAGCAACTAACAGAAGTAAACAATACTCACAGTAGAAGTTTCCTTTACCAGTTCCACTCTCCAATAGCGCTTCACTCCCGACAAGGCGCGGAAAATAGTCTTGATGAACCACAAGTATAGGGGGTGTATCGCAGTATTTTCGATAAGTAGAGTGTCGAACCCAACGAGGAGCGAAGGTCTTTGGCTAGTCGTATGGATCAGGAATTCTCTGCAAATACTTAGCAAACGGATTTTTAGGGGTTTTTGATAAAGCAAGTAAACAAAGTACGAGTAAATAAAAGACAATAGGAATAAATGCAGCAAGTGGCCCAATCCTTTATGCAGCAAAGGACAAGCCGGTTGTATTACTTAAGATGACCAAACGTTCTCGAGGACACATGGAAAGACTGTCAAGTGCTTTCGCTTCATATAGTTGATTAATCTTCTTTAGCTTGCTAAGTGTTGTGTGGGTGAACCTGTGCTAATGTATCGCCCCATCCAAGACTAATACATACTTGTGATTATACCCCTTGCAAACATCCGTTAGTATAAGAAAGTAATTAAGGTAGAAACCTAACCACAGGTTTAAACTCTAAGACCCTTACATCCCTTGTGCAATGGTTTCCTAACGGGGGTTCAGGTTTCTGTCACTCCGGCAACCCCTACGATTAGTAGCCAAATACACAATGCATTCCCCTAGGCCCATATAGGTGAAGTGTCATGCAGTCGACGTTCACATGACACCACTAGAAGAAGTACACCACAACTTAAATAACAATCTATTGAATCTTTCTCAACACAACTCCACTACTAACAACAAGACTTCTCCCATGTCCTCAAGAACAAAACGAACTACTCACAAGACATCATATGGATAATGATCAGAGATGGAATAATGATGTATAAACAATCTGAACATAAACAATAATTCAATGGTTCACTCAATAGCATCAACTACAAAGAATAATCAACACCGAGAAAGATTCCCCTGTGAACTATGCAAGATTCAACGCAATTGTTACAGCAATATGGAGATGGTGATGAGGGTGATGATGGTGATGATGGTGATGGTGATGATGATGATGATGATCCTGATGAAGTCCATCTTGATGGTGGTGTTGATGGCGACGATCTCCCCTCTCTGGGAAGGAATTCCCCCGGCAGAAATCTATCTGCCGGAGAGATCTTTCTCTCTCAGTGTTTTCCGCCCCGCAGAGGTGGCGGAATCTTTCTGTGGTCACTCCCAGAGTCTTAGGGTTTCGGGAGGATGATATACGCTAGAGGGGAGAGGCTGGAGTGGGCCAGGGTGGCCACACCACCTCCTGGAGCGGCCTAGGGTTGCCCGCGCCATGGGGTGGTGTGGCCCCCCCTGTGGCCCATCTCCACTCCGTCTTCTGGCATCCTTAGTCTTCTGGAAAAATAGGGTTTTCCGTATATTTTCCCGGATTTTCTGATCTTCGCGAATTTTGCCCCCAAACAGCACATTTTCCATCAGAATCCTGACTGCAGCGGTCCATGCTCCAAAAGTCATCAACCATGCAAAAACAGATGAAATAACATAAGTATCACCTCTCAGTACGAAATATATCAATGAATAATAGTGAATTAAGACATAGAATAGTGATGCAAAATGGACGTATCAATGCTCCGGCTCGGGGTCGCCAGGCGCCAACACCGTCTCCTGGTATGGCAGCAGATCCCCCATAGCCAGGACCCGATCGGCGTAAGGGGTAGCCTTCGCAATCAGCTTCAGCACCTCGGACATCTCCACCGTGCCAGTCGCTGATGGGTAGCCACTCATCACGTCGTCCAGGTCGAAGTCGTCGGGGAAGTGGGCGAGACCCAAACTCAATGTTGTGGTGGCCCCGCACCTGAACACCGAGCGCGCCATCCACTCCATGATGGCAGGAACCTCCTCCAGATAGCCCCACACCTCTGTGAGCCCCCCCAGGAATAACCTCGATGGGGGACATGCCTTGGAGAACCGCCTGGACACATAACGCCGAAGCCGTGGCCACGTTCACCATGGCAGTCACGCACTACGAAGCGTTGAAGGTCTGGACCACCGGATCGCTTTGACCTATCACAGCTGCAAATTCAGACGTCAGTGAAACTACGGACATCCCCAATCAGGGACTCGCCGAATAAGTCAGGCGAAGATGGAGACTTACCAAGAAGTTTGCGGCAGCTCTCCGTGACATGCTTCTCCAAGGCGGCTTGCTCGTTGTGCAGCCCCACGATGACCGAATCCGTGGCTTTGCGTTCCTCTTAAGCCGCAGCAACGGCAGCCTTCGCTTGCTCCTCTGAAGAAACTGAGGATGCTTTCGCCTCCTCCAAGTCTTGGAAATCATAGTCGGGCTCGGCGATTCATCCATTCGCCACGTCCAGCTCGGCGACTGGAACATACCCTTTACGGGCCTTGGAAATCATAGTCGGGAAACCATCTGAAAGAGAAGCCATTAGCGTGTCACACACGAACAGTTCATACTCGACAAAGGAAAGGACAGAAAAGCAGATACTCACCAACAGTTTCCTACAGCCGCTGGTTCACCTCCTGCGCTTCGTGCAGGTCACGCTCCAAGCGCTCCCTTGCGGCCTGCCGATCGGTCGACTCCCTTTGCAAACCCTGCAAATAAACAACACACCTCAGCACATACCAAAAAAGATTCCCAGTTCCCAGCCGCTGAAATTCAGCGACCAGGAACTCGGGGACTGGAGAGTAGGAAAAAAGTTCAATTCCTAGCCGCTGAAATTCAGCGACTAGGAATTCGGGGACTGGAGAGGAGAAAGAAGTTCAGTTCCCAATCGCTGAAATTCAGCGACTAGGAACTCGGGGACTGGACATACCTGAATGGCGGCGCCAAGCATCCTGTGAAGTTCTCCGGCGTCAGTCGATGAGATCGTGAAGGAAGTGCACCCACGACGGGACCCAATGTCCGTATCAACGATCTCCGGACTCTGTGGAGACTGGGTGTCCGCCACGCCTGGAAATCCCCTGGCCATGAAGCGTGGGAACGTCGCCGATGCTCTGGCAGGAACACTGGTTGCCGGGGCTGGCGCTTCCGGCGCGGCTGCAGCCAAGACTGGCTCTGATCGCGCCACCACCACTTCTTCGGCGACTGCCGCAAGATTAGGCTCCGCGGCGCCGTCCTTGGCTGTGGCGTCGTCAGCACCCCCTTCTTCTCCTTCACGACTTCCGCGGTCGCCACATCTCCGGCGGCTTTTCTCTTCTTGGGGATATCGCCCTCTCCCGTGGTGGCGGCCGGCGGAATCTTTGCCACCGACGGACGACCAATCTTCTTGGCTCCAGACCTGCCCGAATTCCCACAGTCAATACAACAACAATACAAACACAAGAGGCGAATCGGCATGAAGAACTAATACTCACTTAGAGACCGAGAGAACGCGAAGCCCGGTGCTGATGTGGGCAGGCTTGTCCAATTCTGGACCTAGCTTACGAGTAAGCCCCCTCTCGAAGACGTCTGAAGCCCACGACACCGCGGGCTTCCTTGATGACAAAGCCGCGGTCGCCGGAATCTCTGGCTCCGAAGACGCGGCCGCTCTCGATGGCTGTGGCGACTTAGACGTCGCCGCCTCGGCCGCTTCCTGGCTTGGATCCCCCGAGACCGTCGGCACAATCGCTGCCAGGGGAACCTCTACCGCTGCCTCGATGTCCTCGCCCTCCAACCCCTCCATCGAGATCACGTCCTTTGGGGCTTTGCACGAGACTTCGGGGGTGTCTTCATCATCGGAGTTGTCGTCCGACTCAAACACCACCGCCGACATGGACAACGACATTGGCTTCTTCACTGGTGACTTGGGCTTGCGTGCGGGATTCGACGGCGTAGCAGTACGCCGGGATGTGTGCTCCTGCGCGACCTCGTCACCTCCGTCGTGTTTGTCCAGGCTGCGGCTCGCCTCGAACTCATGTTACTTCTGCATACGGGTCTTGCAAGCCACGGGCACTGGGGAGGAACCTCCTCTTCCTCCCCATTGCTGTCGGAAGAGTCTCCCTCGGAGTCCTCCTCGAGTTCCTGGGGAACCTCTTCGTCGAGCAGAGGGAGCCAGCCCTCCAACACCTGAAAAAGCTGAAAAACACCACGAGTAAACACCAGATGCAGCAACTGAGAGTTGAGGTGTGGAAACAGCGGCTGAGAATGAAAACTTACTGTGGGGGCCTCGTTCTTCATGGGAGTGGATGGGGCGGGCCCGACCGCCACGCTGGTAAACTCCGCGTCGGTGATCTTTTTCAGGGCGGCCTTGTAGTCCTCGGTCTCCCATGACTCCTTGCTGGTTCGGGAGGGATCGTGATTCCCGCTGTATTCATACGTCCAATGTGGCCGAGCCGCCAGAGGAACCAGACGCCGCCCAAGCCAGGAGTTGTAGAGGTTGATCGAGATCAACCCCTGGTCCTTCAGCTTCTAGATCTGGTCCATCATTTCCGTGACGGCCATCCACTGGTCTTCGGGAAGCTTCTTCGGTGCCAACCGGCGAGGCTCGCTCCTCTCGGCCACGAACTCGGGAAGTGCCACCTCACCGGAAGGAGTGGATTCCTTTAGGTAAAACCATCTCTTCTTCCACTCGCTGGCGGCTTTCTTTGGCAGGAGAAGCTTGACGAAATTAGCCTTCGGCTTCAGTTGGAAAGTGACGCCGCCTGCGGCCAATATCAGGCCGCCGGACGCCTCACGCCCGATGCGGCCGTGGATGAGCTCCAGCCACAGCGGAAAATACGGCCTGCACCCGAGGTAGCACTCGCAGAAGCCGACAAAGATCGCCAGCTGCTCGACATTGTGTGAGCCGAGATCTGATGGCTTGATCGCGTAGTATGCGCAGAAGCGCTGGAAGAAAAGCTAGGTGGGGAACCCCAGACCTCTCTCAAGATGAGTGGGGAAGTAGATGAATTCGTTGGCTCTCGACTTTGGCTTGGTCTCGGAGGAGGGGGGAACCCGCCAGTTCCCCTTGCGGTGGACTCCGGTGTCCTCGATGGACTTGAGCTGGGTTGTGGTGCATTTGGATTTTCCCCATGAGCCTTTGGGAAGCGCCATCGGGTAGGATGTGGAATCGCACGGTGCGGAAAGGACGAGTTGGAAGATCCAGGACAGGAAGAATGCGTGTGGGAGAATGAAGAATGCGGGGAGGATTCGTAGAATTGGATCATCATTCCCCTTATATGGGAATGCTACCCGCCAAAATCGGGATAACCGTTACTCACGGTAATTGCGTCGAAGTTACCGTTGGAAATTCCAACGGATAGTTTGACCAGAATTGACGGTCCAACTCCTCCATTCCACCCGCTACCCGCCAGTCTTTTCTACTCGCTGAAGCGGCGACTTCGCGGCGATAACACTCATTGGGATGGCGAATGGAAACCACTGGAAATTCTCCTTGGTTCTGACGGAGTCCATCGCCGACTCGACTATTGGGCTCGCCTACTCCGAACACCAACAGGACACCTGCGCCTGCATCAATGATGGCCTCGGGGACTACTGATGGGTATATGCCCAGCAGGATGCTCTGATTGGGTCGAAGGGCCTATAAGTGTGCCTGAAGGACGGCGACTGGCGACTGGAGGCCCAGGAGCGCAATAGAAGCCCAGTCGGATTAGGTCACAACCTCCAAATCCTTATCTTGTTCGGTTGTAGCTTGTAAACCCTAGCAAGGTGCCTCATATATAAACCTCCCAAGGGTATCCTAGAGACTCACGTTCCATCATACACCCCCTCAAGTGACTCGCTGATTAGACGCCGAGCTCGCCACCCCTGTAACTCGCTCTCTAATAATCTAATCTAGCAGGAGTAGGTCTTTACCCTCCGGGGGGCCGAACCTGGGTAAACCCATGTGCATCCTCCCCCATCTCGCACCGCATATGGCCGCCAACTCTTCCTCACGTTTCAATCAATTGCTGCTAGTGGCAGCGACTGCCGTGGCCATTTCCACGACACCTAGGATTGATAAAGTTATCGTCTATGGCAGGCTCGGAACTCCTCTGTTTTCTCGACGCATATTCTGGTTATCACCAAATCTGGATGAAGGAATCTGACAAAGTCAAAACTTCATTCATAACCTCCTTCGGAACCTTCTGTTTTGTTATGATGCCCTTTGGGCTGAAGAATGCAGGAGCTACGTACCAGCGCACAATGCAGCCTTGCCTCCACGATCAAATCGGATGCAATGTGCATGCATATGTGGATGATATTGTGGTGATGTCCAAAAAGAAGGAAACATTGATTTTCGACTTGGAGGAAACGTTCGCCAATCAACGAAAATACAACATAATGCTTAATCCGAAGAAATGCTTCTTTGGAATTCCAGGTGGAAAATTGTTATGTTTCATTGTGTCTCGAAGAGGCATAGAGGTGAACCGAGACAAAATCAAGGATATACTCAATATTTCCAGGCCAACTCGCCTGAAGGACGTACAAAGACTAATTGGTTGCATTGCTGCAGTCAGTCGGTTTGTAAGCCGTCTCGGTGAAAGAGCCGCACCATTATACAAACTCCTGAAAAAGACCAAGGATTTTGTGTGGACCGACGAAGCTGGAGCCGCACTACAAGACCTGAAGAAAGTACTCTCATCTCCTCCTATCCTTGCTGTGTCGGAGCCACAGGAACCGATGTTGCTCTATGTTGCTGCAACAAACAAAGTCGTCAGTATCGTTATGGTAGTGGAGAGACCGGAGGAAAATCAGGAACACTTGGTGCAGCGTCCGACTTACTTTGTCAGCAAGGTCCTGACAGAATCGAAACAGCGGTATCCGCACTATCAAAAGCTGGCTTATGGTGTGTTCTTAACATCTCATAAGCTACGACATTATTTTCAGGAGCATCCAATTACCATGGTGAGAACAGCTCCCATGAAAGATATAATCAACAACAGTGACGCCACAGGACGCGTCGCCAAATGGGGTATAGAGCTCTCAGCTTTCGATATTTAGTACAAACCTCGGACAGCAATCAAATCCCAAATCCTTGCCGACTTTGTTGCTGATTGGACAGAGACAAAGGAGAATATGACCCTCCTTGAGTCAGAATATTGGACCCTATATTTTGATGGGTCTAAGGCTCGTGGGGGTTCGGGGGCTGGCGTGGTGCTCAAATCACCCCAAGGAGATAAACTTTTATACGTGTTGCAGATCCACTTCACAGCGACAAATAATATTGCCCAGTATGAAGCACTGCTACATGGAATCCGGATTGCTAAGGATATTGGCATCTGGCGTTTGATGTGTTACAGAGATTCGGATCTTGTTGCTCAGCAAGTGTCGGATATTTGTAATGCAAATAAGCACATGGCAGCATATAAAGTTGTCGTGGATGATTTATCTAAATCGTTCGAAGGGTTTGATGTTCAACACATCCCTCGAGCAGAAAATGAGGAAGCATATGCATTATCTCGGATAGGCTCTGCACGGAAAGAGATTTCGGATGGCGCTTTTTTAGAGCACCTCAAAGTTCTCTCAATAAAGGGAGTGGATGAGGAATATCTGACCAAATCCGACTCACCTCTAATAGAAGTTTTGGCTGTAATTCCCAGCTGGACTCAACCCTACCTTGACTATCTGGTAGATGGCAAATTACCTGAAGACGAAGTTCTGAGCCGGCAGATTATCCGACAAGCGAAAGCCTATACTATAGTTAAAGGTGAGCTCTATAAGCGGAGTGTGTCTAGGGTCTTTCAGCGCTGCGTATCTCTAGAAGAAGGAGTGGAAATCTTATGAGAAATCCACGAAGGCGAGTGTGGTCACCATGCTGCAGCCAAATCTTTAGTGGCAAAAGCTTTCAGACACGGTTTTTTCTGGCTTACAGCCAAGGCAGATGCAGAACGGCTAGTCAAGACGTGCAAGGGCTGCCAAAAGTACGCCACACAAGCTCATATTCCAGTTGATCAGCTGCTAACAATACCTATAACATGGCCTTTCGCGGTCTGGGGGCTTGACATGGTAGGACCGTTTAAACGGGCTCCAAGTGGATTTACTCACCTCTTAGTGATGGTGGATAAGTTCACCAAATGGATTGAGGCTAAACCCGTCACTAGTTGTGATGGAGCAACAACCAAAAGATTTGTCGAGGATGTTATAATCCGGTATGGTTATCCGCATAGTATTATCACGGACAATGGGAGTAATTTCTCTATGGGAGAATTGGCCGAATTCTGCAACAAACAAAATATCCGACTTGACATTGCGTCAGTCGCACATCCACAGGCTAATGGATAAGTCGAAAGAGCAAATGGTATAATCCTACAAGGCCTAAAACCGAGACTCGAAGCACCACTATGACGTGCTACGGGGGCTTGGGCAGAGGAATTACCTTCTGTAATATGGAGTTTACGAACAACTCCGAACAGGTCAACCGGATACACACCTTTCTTCTTGGTCTATGGCACAGAAGCAGTTCTTCCTAGTGATTTGATTCACACTTCTCCTAGAGTGGCCGCGTATATCAAAGAGGATGCCGAGATTTCTCGACAAAATGATCTCGACTTAGTCGAAGAAGTTCGCGTCGTTGCTGAAATGAGATCAACATCCTATCAGCAGAAGTTACACAAGTATCATAGCCAGAGAGTCAGAAACATATCTTTCAATAAGGGTGATTTGGTTCTCCGGCTTGTGCAACAAAGAAAGCACAAAATTTCCCTAGTATGGGAAGGGCCCTTTTTAGTTAGTCGAGTATTACACAATGGTTCGTACTACTTAACTGATATGAGGCCAGTCAAAGAAAGACCTGCTACTAAGAAGAGAAAGAGAGCTGGAGGCAGTACAAATCCAGATGAGTTAGACAGACCGTGGAATATTGCTCAGCTACATCCCTTTTATTCTTAGTTTATCCTTCTTTGTAATCATACATATGTACATGTTCTGTGAGAAATAAGAGGCTTGGTTGCCTCAAAAATTTTCTGAGAAGGTTTTACCATCTTGTTTCCAAATGATCATGTCATAGTCGAAAATCCCAGAATACTTGAAAGTACATTATGCTCATGTTTGTTCTGGTTTAGATTTCCGATTCTAAAAATGCTACCTTCGGGTATAACTCTAAAGTTTCTAGTCTATACTTTGGTTATTTGTCTGATTGCCAGATGCGGGCATTTTCCGAGTAGTGAATTGTTGGTACTAGAAGCCGACTTTGTTTCTGAGTTTAAACTGGTTTAGCAATTGAGCTCCGTTGCTCGGCAAAGTTTCCGAGCTGAAAGTTTAGCCGGCTCACGAAAGGGACGAGGTGGAAAGCCAGATAAACTATAAGTGTAGACAAAAAAGTATAAGTGCTTATGCAAACATTTCAGGCACACAAAAATTTAAAGCCAAAAGTGTTGAATAGATTAAAACTTAGCACTAGCAAAAAGTATCATACTACATATTTATAGACCCATAATGTCTTCAGAATAACACATTTGTATCTGAATATATATGATGTAGGAGAAGAGGTAGGAGCTGACGGCTCGCTGGACACATCAGTCGCGCCCTGATAACGATCCGAGATGTCCAAATCCGATATGGTTTGTTCATCGTCGGAAACTTCGGCTGCTTCTTCGGGAGGCGGAGGCAGCGTGTTCACGCGGGTGAAGAAGGGAGTGTCGTAGCTGGTTAAGTTAGCTACATCACACCCATATCCGGCGCAGGAGTCCATGATGGCCTTGATGTCTTTCCCCTGTCCGTCTTTGTCCACCTTGCAGTACCCTCTAGTCACATGCCAGATTTCCATGCATCCATGGTGGCTCATGACCATTGTGAGGGCGTTCTATGCTACTGATCGCGTGTAGGACATGTTCCAGTCCTGGACAAGCTGCGACATCTTCTTTGCCTTGTCCTGCACTTGAAAGTCAGACATGTGATGCATGTCCGGAACCTTGAGAGCTTCGCCAATATCTTCAATGGATTGGCGGAAGTCATGAAGCAGATCACCGACTTGGGGAAGCTGGTGGGTGCGAGGCCCGACAGAGGTGGAGTCCGTCAAGTTCAGAGGACCTATACATATAACACAAAACGGTTAAGTAAATCTGACATCGAAAGAGTCGAAGAATGTAGACAAGTCAAAAAGATGGAAACATACCAAAAATGACATCATCAACTTTGGTCTTCTCTTCACGAAGACTCCGGAGTTTAGCCCGGAGTGCTTCGGAAAGATACTTCTCTCTACAAAGCTCATCGTTGAGATCCGAAATTTTCTGCTCGTGGAGTGCAATCTTGCGATCACGCTCCATGGTGGCCATGGAGGAGGATTCGAGAACTTGAGCTATGCTCTTCTCATGATCCGCCTTAAGCTGGTCAAGCTCTCGGCGGAGATCCTTGTTTTCCACCACCAGGGTCTTTAGATTTTCGGCCTCTTCGATCATAGCACAGGACTGTTTTACTAGTGCTGTAAATCAAAAAGAACAACAGTTCAGCAAAAAAATATTCGATTATGAAAACACAAGACAAGGTTTGAGTCTCGGAATGTTTACCTTCGGCCTCATCCTTGGAAACCTTCAGCTCAGCATTCTTAAGTCGGAGAGCTTTGATCTCTCTCCCCTTATTGCAGACATTCTTCAACAAATCCTGGTTATTTGAATTAACTTTCTGTAAGTCAGAATACCCAGAGTCAGAAGTCTACTAAAGACTCGGGTTAATATTGTAGCTAATATTAGCACGAGCCTTGTGGGCTACACTAGTTCATTCTTTAGAATCCTAAGGAAGCATAAACCCGGATTGTATATCCAACTTCATGCATGGGGGCTAGAGGATATGATATAAAGTATAATAAAGAAAAATGTGAGTTGGAATTCCGACTTACATGATGTTCATGTGTGAGCTTGCTCAGGCACATGTTCACCTCAGTGGTAACCTTCTCGGCGAGGGTGAGTGGAATAACTGGAGGTGGTGGAAGCACACCAGCTCTTAGTCCCTCGTCGCAAAGGCGGACTTGTTCAAGAAGATCGGAGTACTTGACATCCTCCGCTTCTTGTGCTTCTTCTTTGGCAAAGAGATTACGGCTTTCCAGGCATTGTCGGGCTAGCCGCTAGATTTCCTCCACAGATTTCCGAGACAAGCCAAATTTGGCAAGTCCTGGATTGTTCAGGAGGTTTTCAGTGAAAGTCTCTGCCGAGGGATCTTTACCCGAAGAGGGTTCACCCTTATCAAAACCTGAGCCACCCATGGTGGTGTCAGTCTGCTACTCAAGGGTTGTTGGCCCTGTTGAGGGAGCTGGATCTTCTGCGACAACCGGCGATGGAGTAAACACCGGCGTTGCAGAAGGTTGAGGGGCAGGAGTCGGAGGAGCTGCGGCAGGAGAAGCCATGGTTAGCTTCGTCTGGCGCAGGGGCTTCGAGATGATCCCTTTCCCCTTGCCCTTGATGAGCTGTTTAGCTCTCAGAATATAATAGAATAGAAAACATTACGTCTCGGAAGAAATTACGAGTAAAAGTACAAAGGCGGAAGTTGTGTGGAAAGTTACCTCTTCACAACTAGCACTTCCTTTCTGCCGACAGCCACTGTGGGAGCTTTGCACTTCCTGTGAACTATGTCTGGCAGTGGAACCAGTTCCTCCTCCTGAGAAAACTCCAAAGGATATCCCTCGAGAGGAGCCAGATCTGACTCGGGGAGGTCGGCAAGCTGAAAACAACATAAAATCTCAGTATCGCGAAATAATTTAAATGTGAAACACATAAAAACGGTTATTCCTAAAAAGCTTACCGGGACCACAGGGTTTTCCGCTGTGTGCATGTCTAGAGATAAGTCCGGAATCTTTCTCTCGATCCGCTCCTTTATTAGCCATTTGATCTAGCTTATGTAATCCTGTGGCTTTAAATCCTTGGGACTGATGCAGAGGGAGTCATTTTTCGATGCCATGATGGAATGCATCAGACGGTCGCCGTGGTGCTAGAGAGGCTGGATCCGGCATGCGACCCAAGATTGGACCAAGTCGGACCCTCTCAGGCCCTTGTGCTTCATCAGATATTCGATCCACCTCTTGGCGAGGATTAGATCGTCACTGAGAGCCAGAGGAGCCTCGTCCCAAGACGCTAGGGCTGTGGCGGCTCCGTCGATGAAAGCCGGCAAAGCAGTAGCTTTGCCGGGAGCAGGAATATCCTTATGGTAAAAGAAGGTGGCCGGCCACTGTTTGACCGACTCACTAGCTAAAATGCAAGGATAAACACGCTCGCGTCTAACTGAAAGGCTAATCGTGCTGGTAATATAAGGATTACTGGCAGTGATGGAGTTTCTACGGACATGAAAATATGAAGGAAATATGCCTTGAGAGGCAATAATAAAGTTGTTATTATATATTCCTTATACATGATAGATGTTTATTTTACATGCTAGAATTGTATTGATTCGGAAACATCAATACATGTGTGTTTAATAAACAAAAAGGGTTCCTAGTCATGCCTCTCTTATAGACTAGCTTGTTGATTAACAAGATGATCAAGGTTTCCTGATCATGGACATTGGATGTTGTTAATAACAAGGTCACACCATTGGTGGAATGATGTGATGAACATTCATCTGAAGTATAGCATTACGATCAAGTCCTTATGTTTATATTGCTATAACATCATACGAAGTAATCTTTATCCTTAGACCATGAGATCATGTTAATTGCTGACACCGGAAGAGTATCTTGATAACATCAAACGTCACACCGTAACAGGGTGACTATAAAGATGGGTTCAGTACTACGAAGGTGTTATGTTGAGGCTCATGGATCAAGAGTGGAATTTGTCAATCCAGATGACGGATAGATATACTCTGGGCCCTCTCGGTGATATCACATTAGGATAGCTTGCAAGCAAGTGATGTGAGCACTAGAATGTTATATCACGGGAACGAGAAAAGAGTGCATGTCGGTAACGAGATCAAACTAGGTATGGAGATACCGATGATCGAATCTCGGACATGTAATATATCGAGAGACAAAGGGATTTAGTTACAAGCGTTAAAGGTTCCCACGATCACAGAAGTCATCGTTGAATGTGTAGGAGTCAGTACGGATCTCCAGGTCCCGCTGCTGATTATTGATCGGAGAAGGGTCTCGATCATGTCTGCATTATTCGCAAACCGTAGGGTGGCACACTACTGGACATCATTTTGGAGCACATATGTTTCAGACGAAAGAATTGCAAAGAGCAGGAATTGTTTCAATAGAAATCGGAAATTGTTTCGGGTGAAATTGCAGAAGGTGGTTCTGCATGTGATATTGGAATATTGCAAGGGGCTATATGTGAATGTTTTTTAATTAAAGTAATTAACAAAATTCTGAATAAATTTAATAAAAAGAGTTTTATTAAATGAGAGAGCATTAAATTTGGAGAAATTTAATGCATTTAAAGTGGAGACTTTAAAAGGGAATGTGAAGAGGCATTTTAATGTGGAGGGGTTACCACATGAATGGGGAGGTGAGGTCACCCCATGCCGGCCATGGAGAGAGGGGGCACCCCCCTCCTCCTATAAAAGGCCACCCATTCCCTCCTTCATCCTCACACCTCCTTGTGAAGGATCTCTCTCCCCCTCTAGAATTATTCCCCCATGGTCTCGGATTAGCGAGATACATGTTCCCGGTGGCATTTTGTCTGGAAGGAGTTGCTGCTTCCGCTAGATCGCTAGAGCGAGGAGGTGGAGGTTGTCCGGTGGCTTGAACGTGTGTGCGAGTGCGGATGCGCTGCTGAGTTGCGGTGCTCGGACTTCCTCACGATCTTGAGATCGGCAAGTGTAGGACTACATCAACCACGAGTTCCTACTCGTTAACAAAGCTCGTTGTCTATGAGGGTAAGTTCTCGTTGGATGTATGTCCACCCGTTTCTTTGTACCTAGTAGATAGATCTTGGTGTGTAGTTCACACCGTAGGAATTTTTTTGTTTTCTATGATGCGGACCCAACAGTGGTATCAGAGCCTGATCTATGCGTAGGTTCTTAGCACGGGTAGTACACATATGTTGATATGTGGGCAATAATGATCATGTTATTGCATCTTCTATGTATTTTGGATATTGGTCACATAGTGGGATGAAGCGGCCCAGACCAACCTTACATGTCATCGTACATGAGACTGGTTCCACGACTGACATGCAACTTGTTTTGCATAAGTGGCTGGCGAGTGTCTGTCTCTCCTACTATAGTCAATATCTAATTTACAACGAGTTGCTAATAACTTAGTTATCCTCGTTGTGGTTCATGTTCGTAGGTGAGAACGGTTCTATCTCCGAAAGCCCTAAGCCACATAAAACTTGCAATTGATAAATTAGAGGCGTCTAGTTTAGATCATTGCTGGGCTAGTGTATTGATATGGTATTGTTGTAAGTAGATGTATGGTAGATACTCTTACAACACAGTCAACGTGTAAGTTCCATAGACCTTGGCCTTACACACAAAGGAATGATAGAGATCATACCAGGATGCAAGTGATAGAGATCAAATGGATGGACCATATCATCTCACTTTACACATTAGATGTTAGCATCTTATACTGCTAGTTTGGCGCGTTTGGTAGCATTATAAGATGATCCCTCATTTAGATATCAAGATAAAAATGTGTTCTTCCTTGAGTATGCACCATTCTATGGATCGTGTTTCGAGACATCACGTGATGATCGGGTGTACTCGAATCTACGCTTTCATAGGAACGGGTGTAAGACAGTTTTACACACGCGAATACTAAGGTTCTTACTTGGCAAGCCTAGCATGTACAGACATGGCCTCAGAACACGGACCGAAAGGTTAAGCATGAGTCATATGGTTGATATGATGCCCATATAGATGCTCGCCTTTGAAGCTATATCAACTCACGTGATGATCGGACTTGGTGTAGTGGATTTGGTTCATGTAATCACCAAAAGGACACGAGGGATGTCGTTTTTGAGTGGGAGTTCATTAGTAATTTGGATTAGTTGAACTCAATCTATCATAAACTTAGTCTAAATAAACTTTACAAATTCTGTTGTAGATGGCACCACCTGCTTTTAATTTCAATGTTTTCATGGAGAAGGAGAAACTTGCTGCCAATGGTAGCAACTTCACCAACTGAGCTATGAATTTGAGGATTCTCCTCACTGATGCACAAAAGCAATATGTACTAGAGGCGCCGCTAGGCCCCGTACCAGCTCCTGATGCCCCTGACAAGGAAAAGAATGTCTATATAACTCGTCAGGAGGACCACAACTTAGTTCATTGCGGCATACTGTATGGGCTAGAGCCAGAACTTCGAAAGCGTTTCGAAAATGGCAATGCCTTTGATACCATGGGAGAATTGAAAATGATTTTCGATACCCATGCTATCGTAGAGAGTTATAATGCTACAGAAAGGTTCTTTAGCTGCATGATGGAGGAAAACAGCTCCGTTAGTGAGCACGCACTCAAAATGTCTGGGTACGCCGATAAGCTTGTGTCCTTGGGAATAACGATTCCCATTGACTTAGGCATACATCGTGTTCTCCAATCTCTGCCACCTAGCTACAAGAGCTTCGTGATGAACTATAATATGCAGGGCATGAAGAAGTCTCTTCCTAGGCTTCTGTGAATGCTTAAGACTGCAGAAGTGGAGATTAGGAAAGAACATCAAGTGTTGATGATCAATAGGACCACCGGTTTCAAGAAGGACAAGAAAGGCAAGCACAAGGGAAATAAGGGTGGCAAGTCTATTGCCACGCCTGAAAAGAAACCCCGGGCTGGCCCTAAGTCCGACACTGAGTGCTACTATTGCAAGGGGAATGGCCATTGGAAGCGCAACTGCCCCAAGTATTTGGCGGACAAGAAGTCCAGCAAGGCAAACAAAGGTATATGTGATATACATGGTATTGATGTGTACTTGACTAGTACTCGCAGTAGCACCTGGGTATTTGATACCGGATCGGTTGCTAATATATGTAACTCGGTTTAGGGGCTACGGAACAAGCGACAACTAGCAAGGGATGAGGTCAGGATGCGGACCGGCAATGGATCAAGATTTGATGTGATCGCCGTCGGGACGCTACCTCTCCATTTGCCATCGGGATTAGTTATAAACCTAAATAATTGTTATTTGGTACCTGCACTGAGAATGAACATTGCATCTGGATCGTGTTTGATGCAAAGTGGTCATTCCTTTAAATCTGAAAACAATGGTTGTTCGATTTATAAGAATGATATCTTTTATGGTCATGCTGTAGGGGTTCGTAGCATGGAAAACAAAAATTTTCTATCGCATACAAACAAACAAGCCAAGATCTATCTACTAGATTGTAGCAACGAGTCGATGGAATAACTCACCCTCGAAGATTCCAAAGTGTTTAACGAGAGCAGATTCTCGTGGGTGATGTAGTCGTACTCTTTCCGATCTCAAGATCGCGTAGACGATCCTTCCGGCGCCGCGTTCCCGCAGCGCTCCCGCAGTCGGTCACACGTTCGGTACTCGACGAAGACCTTCCTCTCCCTTGTTCCAGCAGGCAGCGGAGGTTGTAGCACTCTCCTCGCGATTCCTAGACAACTGGCGTGAACCGGAGGTAGAGGGAGATCCCGCAGGCTTCGCTTAAGCCGGTCTGAGTATGGTGGAGCTTATGAGAAAGGCTATTAGTGGTCTAGTAATTAGACACACCAATTAGAGGGCTCTAAACCAATTAGAAGGCTCTAAACCGAAACAGCTCTAAACCGGGGCTAGGTCTAGTTTCTAGTTTAGAGGATAGGAACTTGTGTGTCTCTAGAGGGGAGGCCCTGCCTCCCTTTATAGGTGGGAGGGCTGGCGCCAGGAGGGAGGAGTCCCTCCCAACTCGCCTAGGGCTGGCCGCCGCTTGGGAGGAGGACTCCTCCCCAAGTCGGTTTCCAACTTCTCCTTCTTCCGAAAATCGGCAATGAATCAAAACTGGCAGTTTGACTTTTCCAATTTAGGAATTAAATAAACCCTTTATTTTGGACAGCGAGAACACTTAGTACATGATGCAATCATTCCATCTTGCAATGACACATTCATGTACCCCTTCCCCCCCGGAGTGCCGGACATTCCGGGACCTTCTAGAATGTTCCCGATGAAAACACCTAACCATTCCCCAACTCCAAATGGGACTTTCCTTATATGAATCTTATTCTCGACCATTCCGGATCACCTCGTGATATCCCGGATCCCATCCGAGACTCCAACAACATTCGTCTCTTTCTCATAATACCATAACTACTCAAACAACGTCAATCCTTAAGTGTGTCTCCTACGGTTCGTGAATTATGCGACATGATCGAGACACTTCTAACAATAACCAATAGAGGAATCTGGAAATTCATATGGCTCCCACATATTTCTACGATTACTTTGCAATCGAATGAACCACTTACATACGATACCAATTTCCCTTTGTCTCACGATATATTTACTTATCCGAGGTCATGATCGTCAGGTATCTCGCATACCTAGTTCAACCTCACATCGATAAGTACTCTTTCTCGCTCCCGTGATATGTGATCCCTTGTGACCAAGTCACATGCTTGCAAGCTAATTGGATGACATTTCACCGAGAGGGCCCAGAGAATATCTATCCGTCATGTGGATGGACAAATCCCACTCTTGATCCATGTGTTTCAACCAATACTTTCCGACCACCCAATGCCACTTTTATAGCCACCTCTGTTACGGTGTGGTGTTTGATGACATCAAAGCATCCATCCAAAGAAAGGCAATATGCATGATCTCATGGTCGAAGGAATTAGGTTACTATGTATCAGAAAGCATATAGCAATTGAACTATTGAAATGACTTGATCTTTATGCTACGCTTGTCTATAGGAGTATGTCCACCATATCATTCTCCTAACGATATGATCTTGTTGTTGATAACATCTCAATGTTCATGACAAAGAAACCACATCATCAATCAACCAACAAGCTAGTGAAGTATAGAGGCCATACTAGGGACTTCAAATTAAGTTTACAAATCACACAAGTATTAATGGTTTCCTTGTTAATACTATTATAGCATGAATGTAAACATTTATCATAAACACAAAGATATATAATAATAACTACATTTATTATTACCTCTAGGGCATATCTCCAACAGTCTCCCACTTGCACTAGAGTCATCTAATCTAGATTACATGGTAATATACCGAACACCCATGGCAGTTTGGTGTTGGTCATGTTTTGCCCTTGGGAGAGGTTTAGTCAACGGATCCGCCACATTCAGATATGTGTGTACTTTGCAAATCTTTATATCCCCATCCTGGATATGTTCTCGAATAGCGTGAAAACGCAGCTTGATATGCTTCAGCTTCTTGTGTGACCTTGGTTCTTGCGCATTGGCTATGGCGCCCATGTTATCACAAGAGATAGACATTGGGTCCAGCACTAGGAACCACACCCAGCTCTGTAATGAACTCTTTCATCCATATCGCTTCTTGTGAAGCCTCCGGCAGCCATGTATTCCGATTCAGTTGAAGATCTCGCCACAACGCTTTGCTTTGCACTCCTCCAGCTAATCACTGCACCATTCAAAATAAATACGATCCAGTTGTGATTTAGAATCATCTGGATCGGTGTTCCAACTAGCATCGGTGTAACCATTAACAACGAGCTGTTCATCACCTCCATAAGAAAGAACCATATCCTTAGTTCTTCTCAAGTACTTAAGGATGTTTTGACCATGTCCAATGATCCACTCTGGATCACTTTGATATCTGCTAGTTAGACTAACAGATATGCGATGTCGGGTCTAGTACATAGCATGGCATACATTAGAGATCCTATGGCTGAGGCATAGGAGTCTTACTCATCTTTTCTCTATCTTCGCCGATGTCGGACTTTGAGTTTTACTCAAGGTCATATTAGCAACATGGGCAAGAACCCTTTCTTGCTATCTTCCATTCCAAACCTCTTTAGAACTTTGTCCAAATATGTACTTTGTGACAATGATATTTATGCTTCGATCTATCTCTATAAATCTTTATGCCTAATATGTAAGCTGCTTCGCCAAGATCCATCATTGAAAAACTATTATTCAAATACTCTTTGACACTATTAAGAAGGTCTACATCATTCCCAATCAACAATATGTCATCCACATACAGTATTAAGAATGCTACTGAGCTCCCACTCACTTTCTTGTAAATACAAGCTTCTCCATAAGTTTGTATAAAACCAAAACTTTTGATTACCTTATCAAAACGTTGATTCCAACTTCGATGCTTGCTTCAATCCATAGATGGACCGTTGAAGTTTGCATACCTTGTTAGCATCTTTAGGATCGACAAAACCTTTGGGTTGCATCAGATACAACTCTTCATCAATGTCTCCATTGAGGAATGCTGTTTTGACATCCATCCGCCATATCTCATAATCATAATATGCAGCGATTGCTAACATAATCCTCACGGACTTTAGCTTCGCTACTGGTGAGAAAGTCTCATCGTAGTCAACTCCTTGCATTTGTCGAACCCTTTTGCGACAAGTCGAGCTTTATAGACAGTAACATTACCATCAGGATCTGTTTTCTTCTTGAAAATCCATTTGTTCTCGACAGCCTTCCGCCATCCGTAAGTCCACCAAAGTCCATACTTGGTTTTCGTTCATGGATCCAATCTCGGATTTCATGGCTTCTTGCCATTTATTGGAATCTGGGCTCATCATTGCTTCCTCATATGTCTCGGGTTCATCGGTGTTGTCCACCAACATGACATTCATAACGGAATCATACCAATCTGGAGTGGTACGATTTCGTTGACCTCCGAGGCTCAGAGCAACTTCAACCGAAGTTTCATGATCACCATCACTAGCTTCCTCTCTTATTGGTGCAGGCACCACAGAACTTCTTCCGTTGCGCTACTCGCAATTTCGAGAGAAGGTTCGACAACCTCGTCGAGTTCTACTTTCCTTCCAGTCACTTCTTTCGAGAGAAATTCCTTCTAGAAAGGATCCATTCTTGGCAACAAAGATTTTGCCTTCGGATCTATGATAGAAGGTATACCCAATAGTTTCCTTCGGTATCCTATGAAGACGCATTTTTCCGCTTTGGGTTCAAGCTTGTCCGCTGTAACTTCTTTACATAGGCTTCAGATCCCCAAACTTTAATGAACGACAATTTAGGTTTCTTCCCAAACCATAATTCATACGGTGTCGTTTCAACGGATTTAGACGGTGCCCTATTTAAAGTGAATGCGGCTGTTTCTAATGCATAACCCCAAAATGATAGTGGCAAACCTGTAAGTGACATCATAGAACGAACCATATCTAAGAGAGTTCGATTCGACGTTCGGACACACCATTACGCTGTGGTGTTCCCGGTGTCAATCAACTGCAAAGTATTCCACATTTCTTCAAATGCTCGCCAAACTCGTAATTTAGATATTCACCTCCACGATCGTAACGTAGAAATTTAATCTTCTTGTTACGTTGATTCTCTACCTCACTTTGAAACTCCTTAAACTTCTCGAAAGTTTCGGACTTATGTTTCATGAAATAGATATACCCATATCTACTCAAGTCATCCGTGAAGGTAAGAACATAACGATAACCACTGCACGATGCTACACTCATTGGACCACACACATCGGTATGTATGATTTCCAATAAGTCTGTAGCTCGCCCATCATACCGTAAAATGGAGTCTTAGTCATTTTACCCATCGACATGCTTCAGATCTTTCAAGTGATTCAAAATCAAGTGATTCAAGAAGTCCATCGAATGGAGTTTCTTCATACGCTTCACTCCAATGTGACCAAGACGATTGCCACATATAGGTCAAATTATCGCTTGATTTCAAACGTTTAGCCTCAATGTTATTAATATGTGTATTTCTACTATCGAGATTCAATATGAATAGACCATCTATCAAAGGTGCATGTGCATAAAACACATTACTCATATAAATCGAACAACCATTATTCTCGGATTTAAACAAGTAAATTGTCTCGCAATAAACAAGATCCCGATATAATGTTCATGCTCAACGCAGCACCAAATAACAATTATTTAAGTATAAAACTAATCCCGATGGTAGATGAAGAGGTAGTGTGCCGACCGCGATCACATCAACCTTTGATCCGCTTCCCACGCCGCATCGTCACCTCGTTCTTTACTAGCTTCCGTTTATTCGTAGCTCTGTTTGAGTTACAAATATGAGCAACCGAACCAGATTCAAATACCCAGCACTACTACGAATACTAGTGAGATACACATCAATAACATGTATATCGATATACCTTTCTTCTTGATGTTGCCGTTCTTCAAATCTGCCAAGTACTTTGGGCAATTCCGCTTCAAGTGACCTTCTCCTTGCGGTAAAAGCACTCCGGGCCAGGCTTGGTCCAGCCTTGGTCCTCTTCGTCGGTATGGTAACTTTCTTACCACCCTTCTTGAAGTGTCCCTTCTGCTTAGACTTGCCTTTCTTGAATTTGGTGGTCTTATTGACCATCAACACTTGGTGCTCTTTCTTGATCTCCACTTCTGCAGATTTTAACATAGCAAATAGTTCTGGCAACTCTTTGTTCATGTTAAGCATGTTGTAGATCATCACAAAGTTCTTGTAACTTGGTGGTAGTGATTGGAGGATGCGTAAACCCCAAAGTATTAGGAATCACTATACCCAAACTTTGAAGTTTATTTATGCCCGGACATCTTAAGCACATGCTCACCGACGGAGCTACCCTCTTCCATCTTGCGGTTAAAGAACTTTTCAAGCTTCATAACTTTCAATTGCCGCATGAGTCTCAAAGATTAATTTGAGATCCTGGACAATATCATATGGGTCTGACTCTTCAAACCTTTTCTGAAGCTCCGATTCTAAACCATACAAGATAGCACACTGAACTATGGAGTACTGATTCTTCCGAGCGAGGTAAACATTCTTTACTTCATCGGTAGCATCAGCTGCAGGTGGGTCACCTAGCGGTGCATCCAGCACATAGGTCAAATTACCAGTGAGGACAATCCTCAAATTGGAACCAATCCATGAAGTTGCTTCCATTGTTTTCAACTTTTCTTTCTCTAGGAACGCATTAAAATTGATGGTAGGGGCTGCCATTGATCTACAACATATTTGCAATAGTTTAGACTAAGTTTATGACAAATTGAGTTCAAATTAATTAATGAAATTAAACTAGGTGAACTCCCACACAAAACAACATCCCTCACATTGTTTTAGTGATCACACGAACCAAATCCACTACATCAACACCGATCATCACGAGAGTTGATATAGTTTCAATGGCGAACAATCATCATGTTCATCATATCTACTATATGATTCATGCTTTGCCTTTCGGCGATCCGTGTTCCTGAGGCCATGTCTGTACATGCTAGGCTCGTCAAGACAAACCTTAGCTTCCGCATAAGCAAATCTGGCTTGCTTACGTTGTAGTCACCCGCGGAATCAAAGACACCCGATCATCACGTGGTGCTTCGAAGCAGCAAGCTTTGGCAACGGTGCATACTAAGGGTGAACACTTTAGAACTTGAAATTTATGTGCATGAGGGATCATCTTATAATGCTACCGTCGTCTACTAAGCAATACAAGATGCATAAAGGATTAACATCACATGCAATTCATAATATGTGATATGATATGGCCTTTCTTCTTTGTGCTTCCGATCTCCATCTTCAAGCACGAACATGATCTCCATCATCTCGGCATAGCATCAAGGTCAATGGCGCTTCTTCATGGTTGTCGCCCACCAGCTTCAACTATTACAACTATTTTGAATAGACACGCAGGTCTTAACAGAAATTAAAGACAACCATATGGCTCTGCCGTTGCCAACTTACAATAAGGAACATTGCATACATCAAATATAATCACAATCATGGCCATATCACATCATCAAGACACCCTGCAAAACAAAGTTAGACGCTTCTACTTTCTTTGCATATTTTACGTGGTTTGGGGCTTTCCATAAGTGTCGTTCTAACTTACGAACAAGAACCACAACATTGATACTAGCATTGTTGATTACCCGTTGTAAATTGGATCTTAACTATGCTAGGAGAAACAGGCACCCGCAAAGCCACTTATGCAATACAAGTTGCATGTTAAGCGTGGAGCAAGTCTCATGAACGATGTCATGTAAGGTTAGCCCGGGCCGCTTCATCCCAACATACCGCAAGATGCAAAGTACACAAAAAGCAATCTACAATAAAAGCATCAATGCCCACAATGATCATTGTGTTCTACTCGTGCAACAGATCTACATATAGACACGGCTCTGATACCACTGTAGGGGTTCGTAGCATGGAAAACAAAATTTTCTATCGCATACAAACAAACAAGCCAAGATCTATCTACTAGATTGTAGCAACGAGTCGATGGAATAACTCACCCTCGAAGATTCCAAAGTGTTTAACGAGAGCAGATTCTCGTGGGTGATGTAGTCGTACTCTTTCCGATCTCAAGATCGCGTAGACGATCCTTCCGCGCGCGTTCCCATGGCGCTCCCGCATCGGTCACACGTTCGTACTGACGAAGACCTTCCTCTCCTTGTTCCAAAGAAAGCGGAGGTTGTAGCACTCTCCTCGCGATTCCGGCAGCACAACGGCGTGGTACCGGAGGTAGAGGGGAGATCCCGCAGGGCTTCGCCTTAAGCCGGTGCGAGTATGGTGGAGCTTATGAGAGAGGCTATTAGTGGTCTAGTAATTAGACACACCAATTAGAGGGCTCTAAACCAATTAGAAGGCTCTAAACCGAAACAGCTCTAAACCGGGGTCTAGGTCTAGTTTCTAGTTTAGAGGATAGGAACTTGTGTGTCTTAGGAGGGGAGGCCCTGCCCCTCCCTTTATAGGTGGGAGGGCTGGCGCGCCAGGGGAGGGAGGGAGTCCCTCCCCAACTCGGCCTAGGGCTGGCCGCCGGCTTGGGGAGGAGGACTCCTCCCCCAAGTCGGTTTCCAACTTCTCCTCTTTCCGAAAACTGGCAGTTTGACCGAAAACTGGCAGTTTGACTTTTCCAATTTAGGAATTAAATAAACCCTTTATTTTGGACAGCGAGAACACTTAGTACATGATGCAATCATTCCATCTTGCAATGACACATTCATGTACCCTTCCCCAGTGCCGGACATTCCGACCTTCTAGAATGTTCCCGATGAAAACACGGAACCATTCCCCAACTCCAAATGGGACTTTCCTTATATGAATCTTATTCTCCGGACCATTCGGATCACCTCGTGATATCCCGGACCCCAACCGAGACACCGAACAACATTCGGTCTCTTTCTCATAATACCATAACTCCTCAAACCACGTCGAATCCTTAAGTGTGTCTCCCTACGGTTCGTGAATTATGCGGACATGATCGAGACACTTCTCCGAACAATAACCAATAGAGGAATCTGGAAATTCATATGGCTCTACATATTTCTACGATTACTTTGCAATCGAATGAACCACTTACATACGATACCAATTTCCCTTTGTCTCACGATATGTTACTTATCCGAGGTCATGATCGCTTGTATCTCTGCATACCTAGTTCAACCTCACATCGATAAGTACTCTTTTCTCGTTCCCGTGATATGTGATCCCTTGTGACCAAGTCACATGCTTGCAAGCTAATTGGATGACATTTCACCGAGAGGGCCCAGAGAATATCTATCCGTCATGTGGATGGACAAATCCCACTCTTGATCCATGTGTTTCAACCAATACTTTCCGAACACCCAATGCCACTTTTATAGCCACCCTGTTACGGTGTGGTGTTTGATGACATCAAAGCATCCATCCAGTAAAGGCAATATGCATGATCTCATGGTCGAAGGAATTAGGTTACTATGTATCAGAAAGCATATAGCAATTGAACTATTGAAATGACTTGATCTTTATGCTACGCTTGTCTATAGGAGTATGTCCACCATATCATTCTCCTAACGATATGATCTTGTTGTTGATAACATCTCAATGTTCATGACAAAGAAACCACATCATCAATCAACCAACAAGCTAGTGAAGTATAGAGGCCATACTAGGGACTTCAAATTAAGTTTACAAATCACACAAGTATTAACGGTTTCCTTGTTAATACTATTATAGCATGAATGTAAACATTTATCATAAACACAAAGATATATAATAATAACTACATTTATTATTACCTCTAGGGCATATCTCCAACACATGCACCTATGTTGAATGGTTTATTTCTGTTGGATCTCGATAGTAATATTACGCACATTCATAATGTTAATGCTAAAAATATTAAACTTGATGATGATATGTCTACATATATGTGGCACTGCCGTCTATGTCATATTGGCGTTAAACGCATGAAGAAACTCCATTCTGATGGACTTTTGGAATCACTTGATTTTGAATCATTTGATACATGTGAGCCATGACTTATGGGCAAGATGACTAGAACGTCGTTTTCCGGTTCAATGGAACGGGCGACGGATCTATTGGAAATCATACATACTGATGTGTGTGGACCAATGAGTGTGTCAAAGCGAGGTGGATATCGTTATTTTGTTACTTTCACGGATGATTTGAGTAGATACGGGTATATCTATTTGATGAAACACAAGTATAAAACTTTTGAAAAGTTCAAGGAATTTCATAATGAAGTAGAAAATCATCGTAATAAAAAGATCAAACTTCTACAGTCTGACCGTGGAGGAGAGTATCTAAGTTACGAGTTTAGCACACACATGAAAGAGTGTGGAATAGTTTCACAACTCACGCCTGCCGGAACACCACAACGTAATGGTGTGTCGGAACGTCGTAATCGTACCTTATTGAATATGGTTCGATCTACGATGTCTCTGACTGACTTACCTCTGTCATTTTGGGGTTATGCACTGGAAACAACTGCATTCACTTTAAATCGGGCACCATCTAAATCCGTTTAAACGACACCGTATGAATTATGGTTTGGAAACAAACCTAAGCTGTCATTTCTTAAGGTTTGGGGATGCGATGTTGATGTGAGGAAACTTCAACCGGATAAACTCGAACCCAAAGCGGAAAAATGCGTCTTCATAGGATACCCTAAGGAAACAATTGGGTATACCTTCTATCACAGATCCGAGGGCAAGGTTTTTGTTGCCAAGAATGGATCCTTTCTTGAGAAGGAGTTTCTCACGAAAGGTGTGACTAGTCGGAAGGTAGAACTCGAAGAGGTTATTGAACCTTCTCTTCATGGAATGGCGAGTGGCGCAGCACCGGAAGTTGTTTCGGAGTTGAGTTCACCTGATGAAGAGAGAGCTAATGATAATGATCATGAAACTCCGAAAGAGGACACTACCGCACCTCGCAGGTCAAGCAGACACGTCAGCCCCGAACTGTACGGCAATCCTGTTGTGAATTTCATGGTTGATGAAATGGATGACCCTGCGACGTATGAAGAAGCGATGATGAGCCCGGATTCCAACAAATGGCTAGAAGCCATGAAATCCGAGATGGAATCCATGTACGAGAACCAAGTTTCGAACTTGGTGGACTTACCTCACGACCGAAAGGCCGTTGAGAATAAATGGATTTTCAAAAGAAAAACTGATGCTGATGGTAATGTGACCATCTATAAGGCTCGACTTGTCGCAAAGGGGTTTCGACAAATTCAAGGAGTTGACTACGATGAGACATTCTCTCCCGTAGCGATGCTTAAGTCGATTAGGATTATGTTAGCAATTGCTGCATATTTCGATTATGAAATATGGCAGATGGATGTCAAAACTGCGTTCCTCAATGGTAAGATTGAAGAAGAGTTGTATATGATACAACCTAAGGGTTTTGTCGATCCTAAGGATGCTAATAAGGTATGCAAACTTTAGCGATCCATCTAAGGACTGAAGCAAGCATCACGGAGTTGGAATCTCCGCTTTGATGAGGTGATCAAAGAATTTGGATTTGTCCAAACTTATGGAGAGGCTTGTATTTACAAGAAAGTGAGTGGGAGCAATGTGGCATTTCTGATATTATATGTGGATGACATATTATTGATTGGAAATGATATAGATCTTTTAAACAGTGTTAAAAGTTATCTAACCAGCAAATTTTCAATGAAAGACCTTGGTGAAGCGTCATATATATTAGGCATTAAAATCTATAGAGATAGATCAATGCGCCTAATTGGGCTATCGCAGAGTACATAACTTGATAAGATATTAAAGAAGTTTAATATGGACGAAAGTAAGATGGGGTTCTTACCTATGTTGCAAGGCAAGACATTGAGTAAGACTCAAAGTCCGGCTACGGCGGAAGAAAGAGAGATGATGGATAAGATCCCCTATGCCTCGGCCATAGGCTCTATTATGTATGCCATGCTATGTACACGACCGGATGTGGCACATGCTATTAGTTTGATCCAGGTTCGGAACACCGGATAGCGGTAAAGAACATCCTCAAGTACTTGAGAAGAACTAAGGATATGTTTCTTATATACGGAGGTGAAGAAGAGCTAGTCGCTAAGTGTTATGTCGATGCTAGCTTTGACACCGATCCGGATGACTCTAAGTCTCAATCCGGATATGTATTTCTCTTGAACGGAGCAGCAGTTAGTTGGAGGAGTTCCAAACAACCTGTGGTGGCTGGATCAACGACGGAGGCAGAATATGTTGCTGCTTCAGAAGCGGCGCAGGAAGCAGTTTGGATGAAAGAGTTCATTACGGAACTGGGTGTGGTTCCCAGTGCGTTGGACCCGATGGTGATCTATTGTGACAACAATGGAGCCATAGCCAACGCAAAGGAACCGAGGTCTCACAAGAATTCCAAACATATTAAGCGCCGGTTTCACTCCATCCGCGAGCATGTCAAGGATGGAGATATAAAGATTTGTAAAGTACACACGGACCTAAATTTAGCAGATCGGTTGACTAAAGTTCTCCCTAGGGCAAAACATGATCAACACCAGAACTCCAAGGGTGTTAGATTTATCACTATGTGAACTAGATTATTGTCTCTAGTGCAAGTGGGAGACTGAAGGAAATATGCCCTGAGAGGCAATAATAAAGTTGTTATTATATATTACTTATACATGATAGATGTTTATTTTACATGCTAGAATTGTATTGATTCGGAAACATCAATACATGTGTGTTTAATAAACAAAAAGGGTTCCTAGTCATGCCTCTCTTATAGACTAGCTTGTTGATTAACAAGATGATCAAGGTTTCCTGATCATGGACATTGGATGTTGTTAATAACAAGGTCACACCATTGGTGGAATGATGTGATGAACATTCATACGAAGTATAGCATTACAATCAAGTCCTTATGTTTATATTGCTATAACATCATACGAAGTAATCTTTATCCTTAGACCATGAGATCATGTTAATTGCTGACACCGGAAGAGTATCTTGATAACATCAAACATCACACCATAACAGGGTGACTATAAAGATGGGTTCAGTACTACGAAGGTGTTATGTTGAGGCTCATGGATCAAGAGTGGAATTTGTCAATCCAGATGACGGATAGATATACTCTGGGCCCTCTCGGTGATATCACATTAGGATAGCTTGCAAGCAAGTGATGTGAGCACTAGAATGTTATATCACAGGAACGAGAAAAGAGTGCATGTCGGTAACGAGATCAAACTATGTATGGAGATACCGATGATCGAATCTCGGACATGTAATATATCAAGAGACAAAGGGATTTAGTTACAAGCGTTAAAGGTTCTCACGATCACAGAAGTCATCGTTGAATGTGTAGGAGTCAGTACGGATCTTGTGTCCTGCTGATTATTGATCGGAGAAGGGTCTCGATCATGTCTGCATTATTCGCGAACAGTAGGGTGGCACACTTAAGAGTTACCGGACACCATTTTGGAGCACATATGTTTCAGACAAAAGAATTGCAAAGCGTAGGAATTGTTTCAATAGAAACCAGAAATTGTTTCGGGTGAAATTGTCGAAGGTGGTTCTGGATGTGATATTAAATTTTGCAAGGGGCTATATGTGAATGTTTGTTAATTAAAGTAATTAACAAAATTCTGAATAAATTTAATAAAAAGAGTTTTATTAAATGAGAGAGCATTAAATTTGGAGAAATTTAATACATTTAAAGTGGAGACTTTAAAAGGGAATGTGAAGAGGCATTTTAATGTGGAGGCATTACCACCACATGAACGGGGGAGCTGAGGGGTCACTCCCCAATGCGCCGGCCATGGAGAGAGGGGCACCCCCCTCCTCCTATAAAAGGCCACCCATTCCCTCCTTCATCCTCACACCTCCTTGTGAAGGATCTCTCTCCCCCTCTAGAATTATTCCCCCATGGTCTCGGATTAGCGAGATACATGTTCCCGGTGGAATTTAAATGTCGGAAGGAGTTCTTGCTCACCTGGATCACTGGAGCGAGGAGGTGGAGGTTGTTCGGTGGCTTGAACGTGTGTGCGAGTGCGGATGCGCTGCTGAGTTGGGGCGCTCGGACTTCCTCACGATCTTGAGATCGGCAAGTGTACGACTACATCAACCACGAGTTCCTACTCGTTAACAAAGCTCGTTGTCTACGAGGGTAAGTTCTCGTTGGATGTATGTCCACCCGTTGCTTTGTACCTAGTAGATAGATCTTGGCGTGTAGTTCACACCGTAGGAAATTTTTTGTTTTCTATGCTGCGGACCCAACAAAATAGAACCGGAATAAAGTGAGACTCGGCCTAATGCCGATATATCCCTAACACAAAGCCGCATAGGTGCTCATCTCTAAGATGGAGTTGGGGGGAAGATGGTGAAGTTGAACACATAGTGATCTATCACCTCGGAAAAGAATTCCGAGGGAGGGAAAGACAAACCTCTATCAAGGTGGGTGCCGAAGTGCACCCGCTCGTCGGCGTGTGGATTGGGGATGGTTTCACCGAAACCGCTCTGCCAGTCGCTGGTGCGGAGGATCCCTTCATTCTCAATGCTTCGGAGCTTCTAGTCGTCGAGGACGCAGGGGATCCAGACCCCGCGATTTCTTTCCTTCTCTGTCGCCGCCGTCGCTGCTGCTATAGCCCCAGCCAAGCTGGATCATGAAGATGAAGCCATTCCTCCGGTGCGCCGGTGACCTTAGGTGGGCGGCACTGGGAATCTGGGAGTAGGGGAGCTCTGTGCACGAGGGAGAAGTGGAGGAGAAGAAACGGCAAGGGGAATAGGTGAAGATGAGGGAAAGGGAATCCTCACCCCTTATAACCACCTAACCGCACCAAGATTCGTGCAAAAGCCATAGTAAATACACCACGCGTCGTGGAAAGAACTGGGCAGGTCCCACGTGATGATTACGCTGCCTCGATCTCTGCATACGCATTGAAACGACGCCTCGGTTCCATGAACAGCAGACCCACCAACGGTCGTGCTGACAGGATGTCTGTCAGTGACGTGACTTGACCATGACCAGTGTCAGATGACGTTAGAGACCAAGTTCTGGCTTAGTTTGAATATCAAGTTGGAAAATCCGAATAACGTACTGATATTTCCGACTTACTTTTGAGACCTCGATCGTATCTTTTGTTTTGAAGTTTCAGGAACCCTTCAAGATTATGCAAGCCGAAGATCAAGCTAGACGATGATGAATCCGACTTTCGATCTTGGAGACTTCCGGGGGCTGCTGTTGGGGATATACTTTCCGGGTATCCTCATAGTTCCTCACTGACTAGGGTGGCGCACTTCCGGTTAGAGCTTTGCTTCACGGGCGGCCCAGTTAGGGAGAAGAAACAGAGTCCAGTCTGGCTACGGGAAGGCCCAGAAGACTTACCGACTTAGGCCCATAGTGTTACTTGTAGTTCAAGACGTACTCTGTAACCGACTTTTAGTCGTAGCCGGATAGATATCTCTTGTAAACCCTAGGCCAGATATCTATATAAGCCGTCCTAGGGAGAGCCTTTAGGGCACCCAATAGTCTACAATCTCAACTCGCACAGGCGAACCCTTGTAACCCATATTCTTGCTCTGCCGTATTACTAGATTGCTAGCAGGGGTAGGACCTATCCAAACCGGCGGATTCAAACCTGGGTAAACTTGTGTGCTCACCGTCCCGGTACACTGTACGTCTCACAACCCTCTCTTCCGCACGCCTCGAGGACCCCCTCATGGAGTACTTGTCATCAATCCGATGACATTGGCCTCACAAGCTATGCATATTGCATACAATGACACAGCAGAGTACGATCTTCTGAAGAGTACCATCGATGGAATTATTTCTAGAAGACAAGGGTATGATAAATGCAGAGCATGTGGTCCTCGTAGTTCAGTTAATGAAAATGCAGATGCAAGTCAAGCAAGCCAGTTTGATATTGGTGATCCTAAAAAGTGTCCACCAAGGGCGCGCCTAAGCAAAACAAGAAAGTTCCAGTCGAGAAACAATCTCCCATGACCAAAAATGGTCGACCGCTAGGATACATAGAGTGGAAGAAGCAGGTGTGCAGCGCTTGCCAATAGGAGGGACATAACAGGAAGAACCCAAAATGCATATATCATCCCAAGTACGGTTTTGAAAATTAGCTTGATATATTTCCTGCATTTTTTTAGACTTTATTATCTAATATTGTGTGTCATGTCGTGTAGGAATGTCCTACTGCAGTAAGGGTAGTCATTTTTCAAGTATCATACATGGAAATTTATTTTTAGACAGTTCGTGTGAAAATATGTGTTTGTGATGTACATTTATAGTCTGCTAATGTTTGTTCGGGCAAATAGCTCCTGTGTGATGTTTTTTCATGGAATTGGAAGGAGAGCATGCCATTGTAATTTCTCTCAGTTTTGTTTATCTCCTGATCATTGGTCATTAGACAACGCAATCAGTGTTCGAGTAAAAATCGTGATGCTTTGTTATCCTAGAACCCACTGACATGGATGTTATGGTCTATGGCTTTGGCTTGAATAAAATCAACTCGAATTCGGGCAAATTATTATTAGTTGCTCTGTTTTGCTTCATCAGTTCGTCCGTGTTAAGAAAAAACCCACTGACAGTTTTGTTTTATGCACTTGTGTAGTTCTTTTTTGATGATAATTGTAGCGATATTTTTCCAACATTTTGATGCACGAGCTGTTATCACATTTTTAGCCTTTTGTTTTATGCACTTGTGTACCCATTTTGGTAGTATGCGCAAGTGTGTTTTTGCATGAACTATAAGCACATATATTAATAAAACACGATTAGCAACCATTACATAGTAGCAAAGCAAGTCCAACCATACACGACACGAATAGACACGACACGACACGACACGACACGGACATGACACCGTCTTCTTCTTCCTCCAGCCCGGCCGCTCCCTGGCTCCTCCTTGGCCACTCCTTACACGTCATACCCCTCATCATCCTCCGCCATTATGTACGGGAGAGAGTGGGCCGCGCTATTGATGGAGAAGATGACGTGGAAGTCGGTGACGATATTGTACGTCGTGAACGCGATGAACTCGCATCCACGCCAGAACACTTGGCCGAGGAGGTGGTAGGCATCGTAGTGTTTGATGAAGGTGACAAAGAGGCCGATGCAGAAGTTGTTGTTGCCGTTGGTGTCGTCGAACTGCTGCTCGATCTGGAACATGGGTGGAGTGCCGGGAGGGAGGTGGCGGTAGCTGGTAGCAAGGAAGAAGCGGGCCAGCTCCAGCGGTCCCCTCCACCTCGAGATGGCCTAGTTACAGAGGCGGTTCTGCACAACACGGCCGTGTGGCCACTCTGTCTCCAGCACAGTGGCGGGGTGGCGGTACGTCGGGCTGTTGAACTGCATCGTGGTGAGGGAGGCGGCGGGGGCAGTGAGCGCTTGCTTGAGTGGTGGCGGGACACGGCGGCTAGCGGTTGTTTGAGTGGTGGCGGGGCTCGGAGGCTAGCGGTTAGATGGATGGGTGCGAGCGAGTGAGAGAGGAAGATGTCGAGGGGCAGATATATTGGCGCATCATGGTCGCTTCGTTTTCCCCTCGTGTTTAAGGCGCACTGTTTCGAGGAGGCACGGACGCACGGTATCGAGGAGGCACGGGTGCACGATATCGATGAGCATTGACTCTTTTCCACGGGCGCGTGACAGAAAGCTGCGCCCTGTGTGAAATTGTTTGGCGCGTGACCGACCGAGCGACATGCCCGCGTGAATTCGCAGCGAAAAAAGATATGCAAGTAGCTAGGCTATGAGGCTACGGCGATGTGCAATAGACAGGCTACGACCCTGCATGGCGCATGCATGGAAAAGGCCAACCTCATTAATACATGTTGAAATGGAGCGGTCGTTGGACTGTTGGGCCGTGGGATTCCTGATTAGGCCATGTCCCCACCATGGATGCATGCATGGGCGCGCAGCTGAGAGGACACGTCGATCGACGTAGCATGCAGCGTCATTTCATACTTTATGACACAGCGACTGCGCTCGTTTCAGACTCGTTGAATCAGTGCATCGTCAATTAGGGACGCAGCGATTCAGAGAGCATGGAAACCGAGACGACACGCGTGATGGATACGACCACACCTCGCTTTGCACCAATACACGCGCAGTTACTCACCGATGCGTCTTGCAGTTACTCACCGATCTGGTTCAAGCGGCGCTCCAGGCTATTTAAACTGCCATATCTCCACAGCATCCTCTCCCACACTCCACCACATCCATCTGACAAGCCCTTCTTCTTCACTAAGGTCCACCGTCCACCGCCTAGCAAGATCCATCGCCCGCCGCCACCATGCAGTTCAACGGTGCTACGTTCCGTCTGCCTCGCACTGTGCCGGAGATGACCTACCCCGTCGGGGTCGTTGTTGAGGGGTCCCTCCAAGTATGGGCAAACTCAAGGTTGAGGTCCCCGAGGGAGTTGGCCCACGCCTTCCTTAGCATCGGCTATCGCCACCTCCGACCCGGCTCTCCGGCCATGTTCCGCCTTGAAGATCACTATGCCCTCGGAGGCCTTGTGGTAGGGCTCATGGTGCACTTCACCAACCAGTATGATGCATACCTTCTCCTCGGCGAGGTCTACTGGTGTGGGTGCGAGTCGATCTTCTTCACCACCTTCAACATCTTCACGAACTTCAATAATACCTTCCCCACCATCAACGGGATGCACACTCTCCCGTACAACACTGAGGAAGAGTGAGGGTTGAGGCAGCGCCGATGAGATGGGATCAAGGAGGGGAGCAAGAGCAAGAGGGAGGAGAGAGTACAAGTAGTGAACCCCTGTTGTGCTAGGGTTCACTACCATCTATAGTGTTTATTTTCATATTTTTTGCTTGGGCATATATTCCCCTCTATGTATGTTTTCTATGTTGTAAGGGATGCCCCCTCCGATATTATATCTATCTCATTATTTTTATACTTTGTCCGTGCCCTTCTAGTTTGATTTCATAGAAATATGCAGATCAAGCTAAATATCTTAAAATATGCAGAGCACGCTATGTATATTAAAAGGCGCTTGGTTGAAAGGAGCGAACTAGGTTTCAACATGAACAACTAATTTGGGTCGAAACAAACAAGTTAAACAACCAAACCATTTCTTAGTTTTGAGTTGACCCGACACAACAGGATATGGACTGTTATCGTAAAATGCAAACAATAAACTGTTTTACAAATCAATATGAATTTACCAGGTATGGAAACCTACAGGGACTAGTAAATTCTCAAGGTACACTGTTATTAATCACTGATCTGACTTTCCTTTTTACAGCCTCTAGCTTGTTTCTTCTAGATAGAAGAATCATTGCAATGGTAGGTCCTCTTGATTCCTCGATTGTTGTTTGCAGTACCATATAGAAGAGTTTATAAATTGAATTGTAATCATAATGATTTTTGCGACTATATAAAGGAATAGTGTACAGACCTGAGAAATGGTCTTAGTCATACGATCTCCGTCCCAGTGCTCTAGACATTGCAATACCCATAATCCGCATGAGTAGCTGCCATATAGGATGAAATAAAATTCATTTACGACATCTCAGTAGTGCGAAAGTGATATGATTCACAAATACTTACGAATCATCTTGCTTTCCAATTTCATATTTTTTAATAGGCCAAGTATCGATGTCAGGAAATTTTTTGGGTGTAGTTTTGTTTGTCCACCATATGTCTAGTGCAATTTGTCTTTTTTGCAAAAGATTAAGAGTTAGTGAAACGCCAAAAGATATCACGGTTTTGATGAGAAAAGTAGATAATACCAAGTCATCCACAATTGCATGCGAATAGGTTAAATTGTACTTAGGGTCAAGGACTTGGAACTCCTTCTTGATGTTATGCATTACAACTGCCACATAATATTGTCCGCATATATTCAGAGGGAAATATGCCTACAAAATAAGATCACTAGCATGTACTATGTAGGATTCCAAATAGTTAGCAACAACATTAACTTTATAAAAAACACTGTTTACCTTGTCACGCACAAAATATTCATTCATAACCCTTCCTACAACTCCTAGTCTTGGCACTTCTTCTACGTCAAATTTTTCAAGTTTTTTTCGTTTTTGTACATTTTAATGATTTTATTGATAAGATAGGTTAACCTCAATGGTTCACATATGTGACGATCATAGTCAAGACGGGAAGCCAGCTCTAGAATGTAGGCATCAAGTATCTGAAAATAATAGTTGTACAATGATTGCATGTTCATACTGCTTTGTTGTAAAATAACAATAATGTACTAAGCCATTATTTTATAAGCACATCGTTAAGATTTTTCGAAGATAAGATGGCCTCATCTGTGTTCTGGTACGCCCTTTTTACAGCTTCTTTGGGGATCTTCACCAAAGTTGAAACATATTTCACAACACCTTCTATTTCAACAGGTGTTAACATAATGTAACATTCTCCAATATCATGTTGTTCAAATAACATTGTTGCATATCATTTATGAAAAAACACAAGTTACCGCGTTGAACCATTTTGTTTGCTGAATAAAAATAATTAATGAAATCTATAAAGCTTTATAGCTTTCGTATTTTTTGATTTACGTTTTGGTTGTTTCTGTCGCTCAAATAATGGGGAGTCATACTTACTATTACCCTTGGGTACATGTTTCCTTTTGTCTAGACCATTGTCAATTTCCTTTTTGCCGCTATCAATAGAATTGCCACACTTAGTTGCATCTTCCTTCCCCGCAGTAGAAGTCATATCATTGCGTGCATCGTTCCTCACGATACCGCTCTGTGCACAATTTGGTGTATCCTTCTGAGTACCAAGAATGCATGACGGTACCTCCAATGACGACACAGACTTGGTATTTTCATTTATGTCCCACGGATTCTCCTCTGTACCATCCATCTTCTGAAGGTGGTCTGGTATGTTCATTGACATGTCAAGAGAAGTCGTCGGCATACGTTTTTCCTTTAAGGGTACATAACTGTCACCATAAAATGGATCATCCGCAATGGCTCCTTTAGAATTAGCCAACGTTTTTCTCAGAATGTCATCAAGCTTGGCTTCTTTATTACCATGCTTATAGACAAATTCTTTGCCTGATTGTGATTCACTGAGAACAGATTTTACATCTTCACCATCTCCTCCTTTGTCTGACTGTGATGCTTCAGTTGGTTTGTACATGACACCATTTGTATTTAGAACCTCATGCATAACAAAAAATATTAAGTACTAAGTTTTCATTCACAGTGTAGTATCATTATCATCCACATGAAACAACACATAAAATATAGATCGTATCACCATTGCACTTATCTGGGGTATAAGTGTTATCTTCATGTCCATGTGATTTTTCAAATCTGTCGTCATACGTTCGAATAGAAAGTCCATGTTACTGACCCGTTTGTTTGAACTTGACTGTTCACCATTCATTGATGGTTTTTGCACACTCTTTTCCTTATATTGCTCCCTAATATTATTACGGATCTGCATGTTACAAAAATGAACAAATTATACCAATTACAAATACCAACACGAGCTATGTATGGTAGCATATCAAAAGAATGATTAAACTGACTACCATCACTTTAGTGTTGTTTCCGAGGCCTCGACCATTCTTATAATCATAGCAACATCTCCTTTCTGATTCGTCTTCTGTCCATTTTTTCATTACTGGCCGAACAGACACAGGGGGAATATAAGTGGGATCATCAATGATCACCAACTTCTCCTAGTAAATAAACTGCAAACAAATTGTACAGACAAATAAATTTAGTTTTACATCGAGAGCTAAATATAAAAACTTATGATTGTTTGACTTAACATATATACCTGTGTTAGACCTAGATTTCCTTTGGATCATGCTCTCATAGTAGATCCTACAAATCTATCCTTCAAACTATTTATGAGAAACTTCAGTGTGAAGTAATTCCAGTTAATCTGAAAAATACGAGGAACGTCTTCCACTAAACAGTAGAAGGTCTTAGGTATAGTTACATTACTCGATTGGGATATGACAAGACCAATTAGCGCAAGCACCGCTTTGCGGACGAAGTTGTTATCGGACGCCTTCTCAGTCTTTATATCATTAATCAAATCTCTTATCACTATATTACAACTTTACTTGCTCAGAAAACATGGGGGTTTGTTATGCATATTAGTTTGACCATCTTCCTTTATAACTTGTAAAGCCGGCTACCAAATCTTCCCATCTTATGTAGTTACAAAATATCTCCCATCTAAATCGTCCATTCTGCATGAATCATTTAGAGAATGTGTTAATGTTTCTCCATCTAAATCTACAGAAGATTCCCACAAACCTATATGAGCATCTTGTATACACGACAAAAAATCGATAAGACATGGAATCATTACCTAGACGAAAGATGAGGAGAGGCGGCGAAGGGTGGCACCAATGTGAGACGGCGAACGGGAGTCCTGCGAGGATGAAGTGGTGACAGGCGGTGTCGATCCCTGGACGACAGACGAGAGCGGGTGGAGAAGGGAGGTGGCAATATGGGACGGAGAGGACGGCTCGTAATGGAGGCAGTGGTGAGATGCGGCCTACCTAGGTTGATTTGTGGGTTGATGGACGATCGACATGCCGATAACTACGCCTTCCGTGATTACAGCGACGTTGGGCCAGTTGTAGATAGTTAATTGGGCCTACAGGGTTATTACTTTTTAGTGGCTTGTTTTTTCTATTTTTATGCGTTTTTTAATATTTTTAAGTGTTTTATTTTATTCTTTAATGTCTTAGCATATTTAGGGTTTTTTCAAATTTGATATGCACAATACGAACTTTAATTAATATAAACAGAATCAACTTCATACGATGGGAGTGTTGCTCCTATCTTTAAAGAACTTTTAGTACGTACATCGCAAAGGATGTGTATGGCGCACACGAGTCCTACCGAAGGATCACCCACATGTGTTCATGGCGAGAAACCCCAAATGAAAGATCAGCGACAAAAGAAAAGGTTTGGACATAACATGATGCAAAACCGTAACATGGGTTCACGCGGCGAGGAACCCAAATGACGCATCAACAATTAAGAACATAACATGAAATGATGATTACTTAATAATTTCATATGGACCGAACTAAGTAAGCATAATCGTTACGTACGTGTTTTAGAAACATGAGAGTACATAAGCATAATATAGAACTAGAACATGAATTTGAGGTTGATTTCACACTTGATCAACCAGTAGCTTTGTAGTATCATCATCCGCACGACGGAACCAGAACACGAATTTCTGGTTAACGCTCATACCATTCTGCCTGAGAATATCCATCCAGTTTGTTCTAATCATGGCACCTTCTTTAGGTACTCCATTCATTTGTGACTTGTTCATCACTAACTTAACGTGTGCAACTTTTCTATCTCTGGAATGGGCTTTTATAACTGCTAGAAATTGAATGTTTGTAACAATATACTTCATGGTGAAGCTCCTTGAAAAGTGCTGCGCATAGATTTGACAAACCAGTTATACAAATTATTTCACATTTATACAAACAAATAAATGTGAAAATTTCATACGTACGGAATAGTTTATCATTTTAGCTTTATTTTTCACTATGTTGGATTTTTTGATGGTGCATACATAAAAAGGGTCTTTTGGCATGTGAGCCTCGACTAGTCGCTCAAGTTTATCAAATTCTTTCTCAGTCATCTTCACGTGATTGCCAAACTCAAGGAAAGCTTCAAAATTGTGCTCGCTTTTTATTTCAGGACCTTAGTGTAATTTTTGCACACATTAGCGACATCCAATATATCAATTGCTTACAAAATAAAATTGACACAAAATGCTTACCCCTGACAAAAACAGCCTTTTTCTTCCTTCTGAATATAGCACGGATCTCAACAGTGGTAACACGTAATAGAACCTGACGGAATATAGAAGAATAATTATATCACATGTCATATTACAGCATGAATAATGCTAACAGTATGAATTAAAAATCAAAAGTAGCTGAGCATCCCATCGCTCAATTGATTTCCGCTCCCCAGGGTACAGTCTGCATGCGATAACACAGGCCATTCGCCTACGTGGAAAAGGAGATGGAGCGGCCGGCGGCTAAAACGCACCTGCATGATTAGCCTACACTAGATCTACGACGAACACATTTAGATCTGTATTTTTGAACAATTCGGGTAATTATAAATCCGAATTTTTCACGACGAAACAAAAATTGCGAGGTTTAGATCTACGTTCTCTTAGATCTATCGTTTGTCCATGTTGTCTGTGGACAGTAAGTTAACCTAAATATAGATCGTTGATAGGGCTTCGTTTTTACGTACCTGCGCCATGGCGACCGAGGATCTCCGAAACTACCTCCTAGCGACCATCATTGACGAAGCTCTCTCCCGTTCAATTTCAGATGAGACGAGATGATGTGATGAGGTGACGGGTAGATCTAACGGAATGTGTACATGCGGGAGGTAAATAGTCCTGATTTAATAAGGTAGTTATCCTAAAGGCCAAGTTGACCTTAGGATCCTCCTAGTGGGCCGACCCAACCGAATATATTAAAATTTGAATTTAAATAAAAATCATATAACCATATTTTCGAAAATGACAAAAAAATATACAGTTGTGTTCCTAATAATAAGTACATCTTATAGTATTTTTTTAGAATATTTAAAAAATAATTAAAAACCTTGACTTATTAGTAATGGCCCTCTCGGGTAGGCATAAACGGTCTATTTTGTAGGCATGTGATTTTTTAAACAATCTTAAAATTGCCTCAATTTTATAGTACATGTTTGTGAGGTCATGGTGGAGCAATGTGCAAAATGAGAACACATTCCTTGAACACTTGGCCTGACGATTCGTCCGTACTTGTCCAAAACACCCCTAAAACCCTAGATTTTAGCCGTCTACCGTGACGAAGACATGTCCAAGCATGCCATCATTGCTCATTAAAGTGATATAAGTGTGTGGTGTGTCATTTTGAGCCATTGTACCAAGTTTGAGGCCATTCCTCAATAGTCCTGCCGCTATCCCGACGGGTAGACGCGTTACATCCTACTACCCTAGACCGAAGCTGGCCAGTGTGTGAAGTTCATGTCCAAGCACCATCTTGTTTGTAAAAGAAGGTATATGAGTGTTTGTGAGGGCATGGTGGTGCAATGTGCAAAATGAGAGCACATTCCTTGAACACTTGGCCTGACAACTCGTCCGTACTTGTCCAAAACACCCCTAAAACCCTATATTTTAGTCGTCTACCGTGCCGAAGGCATGCCCAAGCATGCCATCATGGCTCATTGAAGTTATATAAGTGTGTGGTGTGTAATTGTGAGCCATTGTGCCAAGTTTTAGGCCATTCCTCAATAGTCCTGCCGATATCCCGACGGGTAGACGCGTCACACTCTACTACCCTAGACCGAAGCTGGCCAGTGTGGGAAGTGCATGGCCAAGCACCATCTTGTTTGTAAAACAAGGGATGTGAGTGCTTGTGAGGGCATGGTGGAGCAATGTGCAAAAGGATAGCACATTCCTTGAACACTTGGCCTGACGACTCGTCCGTACTTGTCCAAAACACCCCTAAAACCCTAGATTTTAGCCGTCTACCATGCCGAAGGCATGCCCAAGCATGCCATCATGGCTCATTGAAGATATATAAGTGTGTGGTATGTCATTGTGAGTCATTGTGACAAGTTTGATGCCATTCCTCAATAGTCCTGGCGCTACCCTGACGTGTAGACGCGTTACACCCTACTACCCTAGACCGAAGCTGGCCAGTGTGTGAAGTGCATGGCCAAGGACAATATTGATTGTAAAACAAGGGATGTGATTGTTTTTGAGGGCATGGTGGAGCAATGTGCAAAAGGAGAGCACATTCCTTGAACAGTTGGCCTGACGATTCGTCCGTACTTGTCCAAAACACCCCTAAAACCCTAGATTTTAGCCGTCTACCGTGCCGAAGGCATGCCCAAGCATGCCATCATTACTCATTGAAGGGATATAAGTGTGTGGTGTGTCATTGTGAGCCATTATGCGGAGCTTGAGGCCATTCCTCAATAGTCCTGCCGCTATCCCGACAGGTAAACGCGTTACACCCTACTACCCTAGACCGAAGCTGGCCAGTGTGGGAAGTGCATAGCCAAGCACCATCTTTTTGGTAACACAAGGTATGTGAGTGTTTGTGAGGGCATGGTGGAGCAATGTGCAAAAGGAGAGCACATTTCTTGAACACTTGGCCTGACTATTCGTCCGTACTTGTCCAAAACACCCCTAAAACCATAGATTTTAGCCGTCAACCATGCCGAATGCATGCCCAAGCATGCCATCATTGCTCATTAAAGTGATATAAGTGTGTGGTGTGTCATTGTGATCCATTGTGCCAAGTTTGAGGCCATTCCTCAATAGCCCTGCCACTATCCTGACGGGTAGACGCGTTACACCCTACTACCCTACACCAAAGCTGGCCATTGTGTGAAGTGCATGGCCAAGCACCATCTTGTTTGTAAAACAGGGGATGTGAGTGTTTGTGAGGGAATGGTGGAGCAATGTGGAAAAGGAGAGCACATTCCTTGAATACTTGGCCTGACTATTCATCCGTACTTTTCCAAAACACCCCTAAAACCATAGATTTTAGCCTTCTACCGTGCCGAAGGCATGAACAAGCATGCCATAATTTCTCATTGAAGTGATATAAGTGTGTGGTGTGTCATTGTGATCCATTGTTCCTTGTTAGACGCCATTCCTCAATAGTCCTGCCGCTATCCCGACGGGTAGACGCGTTACACCCTACTACCCTAGACCGAAGCTGGCCAGTGTGGGAAGTTCATGGCCAAGAACCATCTTGTTTGTAACACAAGGGATGTGAGTGTTTTTGAGGTCATGGTGGAGCAATGTGCAAAATTATAGCACATTCCTTGAACACTTGGCCTGACGATTCGTCCGTACTTGTCCAAAACACCCCTAAAACCCTAGATTTTAGCTGTCTACCATGCCGAAGGCATGCCCAAGCATGAAATAATTTCACATTGAAGTGATATAAGTGTGTTGTGCTTCATTGTGAGCCATTGTGTAAAGTTTGAGGCCATTCCTCAATAGTCGTACCGCTATCCCGATGGGTAGACGCGTTACACCCTACTACCCTAGACCGAAGCTGGCCAGTGTGGGAAGTGCATGGCCAAGCACCATATTGTTTGTAACACAAGGTATGTGAGTGTTTGTGAGGGCATGGTGGAGAAATGTGAAAAATTAGAGCACATTCCTTGAACACTTGGCCTGACGATTCGTCCGTACTTGTCCAAAACACCCCTAAAACCCTAGATTTTAGCCGTCTACCGTGCCATAGGCATGACCAAGCATGCCATCATTGCTCATTGAAGTGATATAAGTGTGTGGTGTGTCATTGTGAGCCATTGTGCCAAGTTTGAGGCCATTCCTTAATAGTCTTGCCGCTATCCCAATGGGTAGACGCGTTACACGCAACTTCCCTAGACCGAAGCTAGCTAGTGTGTGAAGTGCATGGCCAAGCACCATCTTGTTTGTAATACAAGGTATGTGAGTGTTTGTGAGGGCATGGTGGAGCAATGTGCAAAAGGATAGCACATTCCTTGAACACTTGGCCTGACGATTCGTCCGTACTTGTCCAAAACACCCCTAAAACCCTAGATTTTAGCCGTCTACCATGCCAAAGGCATGCCATAATTGCTCATTGAAGTGATATAAGTGTGTGGTGTGTCATTGTGATCCATTGTTCCAAGTTTGAGGCCATTCCTCAATAGTCCTGCCGCTATCCCGACGGGTAGACGCGTTACACCCTACTACCCTAGACCGAAGCTGGCCAGTGTGGGAAGTGCATGGCCAAGAACCATCTTGTTTGTAAAACAAGGGATGTGAGTGTTTGTGAGGGTATGGTGGAGCAATGGGCAAAAGGAGACTACATTCCTTGAACACTTGGCCTGACTATTCGTTCGTACTTGTCCAAAACACCCCGAAAACCCTAGATTTTAGCCATCTACCGTGCTGAAGGCATGGCCAAGCATGCCATCATTGCTCATTAAAGTGAGATATGTGTGTGGTGTGTCATCGGGATCCATTGTGCCAAGGTTTAGGCCATTCCTCAATAGTCATACCGCTATCCCGACGGGTAGACGCGTTACACCCTACTACCCTAGACCGAAGCTGGCCAGTGTGGAAAGTGCATGGCCAAGCACCATCTTGTTTGTAAAACAAGGGATGTGAGTATTTATGAGGTAATGGTGGAGCAATGTGCAAAAGTAGAGCACATTCCTTGAACACTTGCCCTGACGATTCGTCCATACTTGTCCAAAACAGCCCTAAAACCCTAGATTTTAGCTGTCTACCGTGCCTAAGGCATGCCCAAGCATGCCATCATTGCTCATTGAAGTGATATAAGTGTGTGGTGTGTCATTTTGAGCCATTGTTCCAAGTTTGAGGCCATTCCTCAATAGTCCTGCCGCTAACCCGACGGGTAGATGCGTTACACCCTACTACCCTAGACCGAAGCTGGCCAGTGTGGGAAGTTCATAGCCAAGCACCATCTTTTTTGTAAAACAAGGTATGTGAGTGTTTGTGAGGGAATGGTGGAGCAATGTGCAAAATGAGAGCACATTCCTTGAACACTTGGCCTGACGATTCGTCCGTACTTTTCCAAAACACCCCTAAAACCCTAGATTTTAGCCTTCTACCATGCCAAAGGCATGCCCAAGCATGCCATCATTTCTAATTGAAGTTATATAAGTGTGTGGTGTGTCATTTTGAGCCATTCTGCCAAGTTTAGGCCATTCCTCAATAGTCCTGCTGCTATCTCGACGGGTAGACGCGTTACGCCCTACTACCCTAGACCGAAGCTGGCCAGTGTGTGAAGTGCATGGCCAATCACCACCTTGTTTGTAAAACAAGGGATTTGATTTTTTGTGAGGGCATGGCGGAGCAATGTGCAAAATGAGAGCACATTCCTTGAACACTTGGCCTGGCGATTCGTCCATACTTGTCTAAAACACCCCTAAAACCCTAGATTTTAGCCGTCTACTATGCCGAAGGCATGCCCAAGCATGCCATAATTTCTCACTGAAGTGATATAAGTGTGTTGTGTTTCATTGTGAGCCATTGTGTCAAGTTTGAGGCCCTTCCTCAATAGTCGTACCGCTATCCCGATGGGTAGACGCGTTACACCCTACTACCCTAGACCGAAGCTGGCCAGTGTGGGAAGTGCATGGCCAAGCACCATATTGTTTGTAACACAAGGTATGTGAGTGTTTGTGAGGGCATGGTGGAGAAATGTGCAAAATTAGAGAACATTCCTTGAACACTTGGCCTGACGATTCGTCCGTACTTGTCCAAAACACCCCTAAAACCCTAGATTTTAGCCGTCTACCGTGCCATAGGCATGACCAAGCATGCCATCATTGCTCATTGAAGTGATATAAGTGTGTGGTGTGTCATTGTGAGCCATTGTGCCAAGTTTGAGGCCATTCCTTAATAGTCTTGCCGCTATCCCAATGGGTAGACGCGTTACACGCAACTTCCCTAGACCGAAGCTAGCTAGTGTGTGAAGTGCATGGCCAAGCACCATCTTGTTTGTAATACAAGGTATGTGAGTGTTTGTGAGGGCATGGTGGAGCAATGTGCAAAAGGATAGCACATTCCTTGAACACTTGGCCTGACGATTCGTCCGTACTTGTCCAAAACACCCCTAAAACCCTAGATTTTAGCCGTCTACCATGCCAAAGGCATGCCATAATTGCTCATTGAAGTGATATAAGTGTGTGGTGTGTCATTGTGATCCATTGTTCCAAGTTTGAGGCCATTCCTCAATAGTCCTGCCGCTATCCCGACGGGTAGACGCGTTACACCCTACTACCCTAGACCGAAGCTGGCCAGTGTGGGAAGTGCATAGCCAAGAACCATCTTGTTTGTAAAACAAGGGATGTGAGTGTTTGTGAGGGTATGGTGGATCAATGGGCAAAAGGAGAGTACATTCCTTGAACACTTGGCCTGACTATTCGTTCGTACTTGTCCAAAACACCCCGAAAACCCTAGATTTTAGCCATCATCAGGTCAAGGCATGGCAATGCATGCCATCATTGCTCATTTAAGTGAGATATGTGTGTGGTGTGTCATCGGATCCATTGTGCCAAGGTTTAGGCCATTCCTCAATAGTCATATCATATCCCGACGGGTAGACGCTTACACCCTACTACCCTAGACCAAGCTGGCCAGGTGGAAAGTGCATGGCCAAGCACCATCTTGTTTGTAAAACAAGGTATGTGAGTATTTATGAGGTAATGGTGGAGCAATGTGCAAAAGTAGAGCACATTCCTTGAACACTTGCCTGACGATTCGTCCATACTTGTCCAAAACAGCCCTAAAACCCTAGATTTTAGCCGCTCATCAGGTCAAGGCATGCCCAAGCATGCCATCATTGCTCATTGAAGTGATATAAGTGTGTGGTGTGTCATTTTGAGCCATTGTTCCAAGTTTGAGGCCATTCCTCAATAGTCCTGCCGCTATCCCGACGGGTAGATGCGTTACACCCTACTACCCTAGACCGAAGCTGGCCAGTGTGGGAAGTTCATAGCCAAGCACCATCTTTTTTGTAAAACAAGGTATGTGAGTGTTTGTGAGGGAATGGTGGAGCAATGTGCAAAATGAGAGCACATTCCTTGAACACTTGGCCTGACGATTCGTCTGCATTTTTCCAAAACACCCCTAAAACCCTAGATTTTAGCCTTCTACCATGCCAAAGGCATGCCCAAGCATGCCATCATTTCTAATTGAAGTTATATAAGTGTGTGGTGTGTCATTTTGAGCCATTCTGCCAAGTTTAGGCCATTCCTCAATAGTCCTGCTGCTATCTCGACGGGTAGACGCTTACACCCTACTACCTAGAAGCTGTCCAATGTGTGAAGTGCATGGCCAATCACCACCTTGTTTGTAAAACAAGGGATTTGATTTTTTGTGACGGCATGGCGGAGCAATGTGCAAAATGAGAGCACATTCCTTGAACACTTGGCCTGGCGATTCGTCCATACTTGTCTAAAACACCCCTAAAACCCTAGATTTTAGCCGTCTACACTGCCGTAGGCATGCCCAAGCATGCCATAATTTCTCACTGAAGTGATATAAGTGTGTTGTGTTTCATTGTGAGCCATTGTGTCAAGTTTGAGGCCCTTCCTCAATAGTCGCATCGCTATCCCGATGGGTAGACGCGTTACACCCTACTACCCTAGACCGAAGCTGGCCAGTGTGGGAAGTGCATGGCCAAGCACCATATTGTTTGTAACACAAGGTATGTGAGTGTTTGTGAGGGCATGGTGGAGAAATGTGCAAAATTAGAGAACATTCCTTGAACACTTGGCCTGACGATTCGTCCGTACTTGTCCAAAACACCCCTAAAACCCTAGATTTTAGCCGTCTACCGTGCCATAGGCATGACCAAGCATGCCATCATTGCTCATTGAAGTGATATAAGTGTGTGGTGTGTCATTGTGAGCCATTGTGCCAAGTTTGAGGCCATTCCTTAATAGTCTTGCCGCTATCCCAATGGGTAGACGCGTTACACGCAACTTCCCTAGACCGAAGCTAGCTAGTGTGTGAAGTGCATGGCCAAGCACAATCTTGTTTGTAATACAAGGTATGTGAGTGTTTGTGAGGGCATGGTGGAGCAATGTGCAAAAGGATAGCACATTCCTTGAACACTTGGCCTGACGATTCGTCTGCATTTGTCCAAAACACCCCTAAAACCCTAGATTTTAGCCGTCTACCATGCCAAAGGCATGCCATAATTGCTCATTGAAGGGATATAAGTGTGTGGTGTGTCATTGTGATCCATTGTTCCAAGTTTGAGGCCATTCCTCAATAGTCCTGCCGCTATCCCGACGGGTAGACGTTACACCCTACTACCCTGTAATCAAGCTGGCTGTGTGGGAAGTGCATAGCCAAGAACCATCTTGTTTGTAAAACAAGGGATGTGAGTGTTTGTGAGGGTATGGTGGATCAATGGGCAAAAGGAGAGTACATTCCTTGAACACTTGGCCTGACTATTCGTTCGTACTTGTCCAAAACACCCCGAAAACCCTAGATTTTAGCCATCTACCGTGCTGAAGGCATGGCCAAGCATGCCATCATTGCTCATTAAAGTGAGATATGTGTGTGGTGTGTCATCGGGATCCATTGTGCCAAGGTTTAGGCCATTCCTCAATAGTCATACCGCTATCCCGACGGGTAGACGCGTTACACCCTACTACCCTAGACCGAAGCTGGCCAGTGTGGAAAGTGCATGGCCAAGCACCATCTTGTTTGTAAAACAAGGGATGTGAGTATTTATGAGGTAATGGTGGAGCAATGTGCAAAAGTAGAGCACATTCCTTGAACACTTGCCCTGACGATTCGTCCATACTTGTCCAAAACAGCCCTAAAACCCTAGATTTTAGCTGTGTACCGTGCCTAAGGCATGCCCAAGCATGCCATCATTGCTCATTGAAGTGATATAAGTGTGTGGTGTGTCATTTTGAGCCATTGTTCCAAGTTTGAGGCCATTCCGCAATAGTCCTATAGCTATCCCGACGGGTAGATGCGTTACACCCTACTACCCTAGACCGAAGCTGGCCAGTGTGGGAAGTTCATAGCCAAGCACCATCTTTTTTGTAAAACAAGGTATGTGAGTGTTTGTGAGGGAATGGTGGAGCAATGTGCAAAATGAGAGCACATTCCTTGAACACTTGGCCTGACGATTCGTCCGTACTTTTCCAAAACACCCCTAAAACCCTAGATTTTAGCCTTCTACCATGCCAAAGGCATGCCCAAGCATGCCATCATTTCTAATTGAAGTTATATAAGTGTGTGGTGTGTCATTTTGAGCCATTCTGCCAAGTTTAGGCCATTCCTCAATAGTCCTGCTGCTATCTCGACGGGTAGACGCGTTACGCCCTACTACCCTAGACCGAAGCTGGCCAATGTGTGAAGTGCATGGCCAATCACCACCTTGTTTGTAAAACAAGGGATTTGATTTTTTGTGACGGCATGGCGGAGCAATGTGCAAAATGAGAGCACATTCCTTGAACACTTGGCCTGGCGATTCGTCCATACTTGTCTAAAACACCCCTAAAACCCTAGATTTTAGCCGTCTACTATGCCGAAGGCATGCCCAAGCATGCCATAATTTCTCACTGAAGTGATATACGTGTGTTGTGTTTCATTGTGAGCCATTGTGTCAAGTTTGAGGCCCTTCCTCAATAGTCGTATCTTATCCCGATGGGTAGACGCTACACCCTACTACCCTAGACCGAAGCTGGCCAGTGTGGGAAGTGCATGGCCAAGCACCATATTGTTTGTAACACAAGGTATGTGAGTGTTTGTGAGGGCATGGTGGAGAAATGTGCAAAATTAGAGAACATTCCTTGAACACTTGGCCTGACGATTCGTCCGTACTTGTCCAAAACACCCCTAAAACCCTAGATTTTAGCCGTCTACCGTGCCATAGGCATGACCAAGCATGCCATAATTGCTCATTGAAGTGATATAAGTGTGTGGTGTGTCATTGTGAGCCATTGTGCCAAGTTTGAGGCCATTCCTTAATAGTCTTTCCGCTATCCCAATGGGTAGACGCGTTACACCCAACTTCCCTAGACCGAAGCTAGCTAGTGTGTGAAGTGCATGGCCAAGCACCATCTTGTTTGTAATGCAAGGGATGTGAGTGTTTGTGAGGGCATGGTAGAGCAATGTGCAAAAAGAGAGCACATTCCTTGAACACTTGGCCTGCGATTCGTCCGTACTTGTCCAAAACACCCCTAAAACCCTAGATTTTAGCCGTCTACCGTGCCAAAGGCATGCCATAATTGCTCATTGAAGTGATATAAGTGTGTGGTGTGTCATTGTGAGCCATTGTTCCAAGTTTGAGGCCATTACTTCATAGTCCTGCCGCTATCCCGACGGGTAGACGTGTTACACCCTACTACCCTAGACCGAAGCTGGCCAGTGTGGGAAGTGCATGGCCAAGCACCATCTTGATTGTAAAACAAGGGATGTGAGTGTTTGTGAGGGTATGGTGGAGCAATGGGCAAAAGGAGAGCACATTCCTTGAACACTTGGCCTGACTATTCGTTCGTACTTGTCCAAAACACCCCGAAAACCCTAGATTTTAGCCATCTACCGTGCCGAAGGCATGGCCAAGCATGCCATCATTGCTCATTAAAGTGAGATATGTGTGTGGTGTGTCATCGGGATCCATTGTGCCAAGTTTGAGGCCATTGCTCAATAGTCATACCGCTATCCCGACGGGTAGACGCTTAACACCCTACTACCCTAGACCGAAGCTGGCCAGTGTGGAAAGTGCATGGCCAAGCACCATCTTGTTTGTAAAACAAGGGATGTGAGTATTTGTGAAGGAATGGTGGAGAATTGTGCAAAAGGAGAGCACATTCCTTGAACACTTGCCCTGACGATTCGTCCATACTTGTCGAAAACAGCCCTAAAACCCTAGATTTTAGCTGTCTACCGTGCCTAAGGCATGCCCAAGCATGCCATCATTGCTCATTCAAGTGATATAAGTGTGTGGTGTGTCATTTTGAGCCAGTGTTCCAAGTTTGAGGCCATTCCGCAATAGTCCTATAGCTATCCCGAAGGGTAGATGCGTTACACCCTACTACCCTAGACCGAAGCTGGCCAGTGTGGGAAGGTCATAGCCAAGCACCATCTTTTTTGTAAAACAAGGTATGTGAGTGTTTGTGAGGGAATGGTGGAGCAATGTGAAAAATGAGAGCACATTCCTTGAACACTTGGCCTGACGATTCGTCCGTACTTTTCCAAAACACCCCTAAAACCCTAGATTTTAGCCGTCTACCATGCCATCATTTCTAATTGAAGTTATATAAGTGTGTGGTGTGTCATTTTGAGCCATTGTGCCAAGTTTGAGGCCATTCCTCAATAGTCCCGCCGCTATCTCGACGGGTAGACGCGTTACGCCCTACTACCCTAGACCGAAGCTGGCCAGTGTGTGAAGTGCAATGCCAATCACCACCTTGTTTGTAAAACAAGGGATTTTATTGTTTGTGAGGGAATGGTGGAGCAATGTGCAAAATGAGAGCACATTCCTTGAACACTTGGCCTGACGATTCGTCCGTACTTGTCCAAAACACCCCTAAAACCCTAGATTTTAGCCGCTCATCAGGCCGAAGCATGCCCAAGCATGCCATCATTTCTCATTGAAGTGATATAAGTGTGTGGTGTGTCATTGTGAGCCATTGTGCCAAGTTTGAGGCCATTCCTCAATAGTCCTGTCGCTATCCCAACGGGTAGACGCGTTACAACCTACTACCCTAGACCGAAGCTGGCCAGTGTGTGAAGTGCATGGCCAAGCGCGATCTTGTTTGTAAAACAAGGGATGTGATTGTTTGTGAGGGCATGGTGGAGCAATGTGCAAAAGGAAAGCACATTCCTTGAACACTTGGCCTGACGATTCGTCCGTACTTGTCCAAAACACCCCTAAAACCCTAGATTTTAGCCGTCTACCGTGCCGAAGGCATGCCCAAGCATGCCATCATTGCTAATTGAAGTGATATAATTGTGGTGTGTCATTTTGAGCCATTTTGCCAAGTTTGAGGCCATTCCACAATAGTCCTGCCGCTATCCCGACGGGTAGACGCGTTACACCCTACTAACCTAGAACAAAGCTGGCTGGTGTGGGAAGTGCATGGCCAAGCACCATCTTGTTTATAACACAAGGGATGTGAGTGTTTGTGAGGGCATGGTGGAGCAATGTGCAAAAGTAGAGCACATTCTTTGAACACTTGGCCTGATGATTCGTTCGTACTTGTCTAAAACACCCCTAAAACCCTATATTTTAGCCGTCTACCGTTCCGAAGGCATACCCAAGCATGTCATCATTTCTCATTCAAGTGATATAAGTGTGTGGTGTGTCATTTTGAGCCGTTGTGCCAAGTTTGAGGCCATTCCTCAATACTCCTGCCGCTATCCCGACGGGTAGACGCGTTACATCCTACTACCCTAGACCGAAGCTGGCCAGTGTGGGAAGTGCATGTCCAAGCACCATCTTGTTTGTAACACAAGGAATGTGAGTGTTTGTGATGGCATGGTGGATCAATGTGAAAAAGGAGAGCACATTCCATGAACACTTGGCCCGACGATTCGTCCTTACTTCTCCAAAACACCCCTAAGACCCTAGATTTTAGCCGTCTACCGTACCGAAGGCATGCCCAAGCATGCCATCATTTCTCATTGAAGTGATATAAGTGTGTGGTGTGTCATTTTGAGCCATTGTGCCATGTTTGAGGCCATTCCTCCATAGTCCTGTCGATATCCCGACGGGTAGGCGCGCTACACCATACTACCCTAGACCGAAGCTGGCCAATGTGGGAAGTGCATGGCCAAGCACCATATTGTTTGTAACACAAGGGATGTGAGTGTTTGTGATGGCATGGTGGAGCAATGTGAAAAAGGAGAGCACATTCCTTGAACACTTGGCCTGACGATTCGTCCGTACTTGTCCAAAACACCCCTAAAACCCTAGATTTTAGCCGTCTACCGTGCTGAAGGCATGCCCAAGCATGCCATCTTTCGTGGTGGTGTTACGGCAGATGCCATGGATAGGCTAAAGGTGGGGACTAACACACGCTAGTGGAATCCAGGGAGGGATAGTGGAGTGATTCTCCACACAGAAGTTTGTATTGATTTCCTTTGCAGATTACAAGTGCTCCTAGAGCTGTATTGGCGAGAGGAGGAAGAAGGAGCTCTCTTACTCTTGCCCACAGTTCACCCCTAGAACCTTAACCAAAACCCTCTGGCCTCAATGAACTCAACCAGAGATCAACCAACCCCCTCTACTGGAACCCTAGCCCCCCTTATATAGAGGAGGCTCGGTCCCTGCCTAGGGCATACGTGGAGGCATATTCTTAGGAATATGCCTCCTCCCAAAGTGGTAACCCGACCGGGGTGCTTTCCCCCCGTGTCATGCATGCTTGAGCTACGTAAGCCTCTGCGGCGCCTGCGTTAGCTGACACGGGCGTCGTCACCCTTGTCGGCCATGACCCGGTGGTCCCGCCCTTGCTTTCTTCGCTCATGCAGTGCGTACCGGACCTTCTTTTTGACCAGAGAGATTCCTTCCTTCTCCCAGAAGCTAAGCGAGGACCCGGATCATAGTAGATCCAGCCACACCTGTTCCTGCATAAAAGATAGACAAGCACTTCCGACTTACTCCTTAAGTCGGATGAGACAATGTTAGGCGACCCCCCCCTCCCTGGTCCGGGTTACTCCGTGATCCGGCCTACCTTGAGGTGACCCGGCCAGCATCCGCTTTGACCTTGCCGAACCTCGGCTAACTCGGCCCTTATACCCTGGAGTGACCCTACCCGGGGGTATCCCCCCAACATTAGTCCCCAAAGCTGGTGCGGTCTTAGCTACCTTGGCCGCTAAGGCCACATCAGGTTCATTTATGTTCGAGCCCTGAACGTTTAATTCCGGGTTAGCTCCTTATCTCGGATTATATGGATTTACGTTCCCTTAGCACGTTCCAAGTTTTCACTTGCCGACCGGGTTACCATTTTGGCTCGGATCCCATGGTTACCATGGTTTGATCCGGGCCTTGCTTCCTTCTCTCATACGCTAACCCACGTGGAGGCTAATCATCATGTTGTCTTATTTTAAGGGCCTGCACAGTAACCGCCGCAGTAATTGTCAGTTATCACTGTGCGTGGGTCACGTCATGCCTGCCTCCTCGTTTACCGCATCAGCGCGTCACGTCATGGGATTGCTTCTGCTCTATGGCCCTCTGTGTGGCTCTTCTCCGATTGGTTGAGGCGTGCAATACACAGCCACACCATATGGCTCGCTGGCGCATCGCGATCCCACTAACCCTCTCAGGGGGTGGTTAAGTAGCGGAGGGGCGCAACCCTTAGCGTTTTTCTCACTTATGCGCCCCTCTGCTCGTTGCCCTTCTCCTTCGTCCTCCTAGGGACCGCGCTGCCGCCAGTGCTTCTAGCAGCAGCGCCGCCGTTATGCTTTTCCTATGCTTCTGCATCGCAGCCACCGCTGCGCAACTTCTTTGCCACGGGTCCACGCCAATCCAAGACTCAGATCTCCGCCACCGCTAGCTCCAGCAAGGATAGTGCATACGAGATGACGGAGGAGGAGCTCGTCGTCGCCGAGCAGGAGATGAAGGAGGACGGCGGCGCGGCGGATGGTGGCGCGTGGGCCGGATCATGGGTCTGTCTAGATGACCTTGAGTGGCTCTACCGGACCAGGCGCATTCCTGCCGGCGTCGCCGCTCGTCTCCCCTCTGCCGAACTGGCCCCCTCACCCAATCCAGGTGAGTTCGTCGTGTTCCTGTCCCACTTCCAACGGGGATTTGGTCTACCTGTGAGCGATTTCTTCCGGGATTGGTTAGGACCTACCACTTGCAGCCGCACCATCTCCCAGCCAACGCTATCACCTCTCTTTCCGCCTTTGCCTCTATGATCCAAGGCTACACCGGACTATGGCCCACGAAGGAGCTGTGGATCTGGTTTTTCGGCCTTCGTCGCAACGTCATCCCCAACATCCAAGTAGAGTCAGAGGATAAGCAGCTCACCCAATTCGGAGCTGCCTCCATCTCGCCCCGGAGACTTTCCGTTTTCCCCTGGGTTACCGGGCTTGACTCCTGCAAAGGATGGGCCCGGACCTTCTTCTATGTCCGGAATGAGGGCACTGAAGATTTGATTCGGTTGCTGCCCTATGCTCCGGGTCCACCTGACACGGAATTCTGGGAGGAGGTCCCCAAGAAACCTACAGCTCTGGCCAACCAAGTTAACAAGAGGTTCGCGGAGCTGAAGAAACTCGGATTGCGCAACGAGGATGCTATGATCACGTTCGTGCGTAACCGAATCTCTCCCCTCCAGAAGCACACCCACAAGTTGTGCCACATGAGTTTCGGTCGTGACCCCAACCAGACCTCCTCCTTCGAGCTGAGCAACACGGAGATTTTTCGCCGGGTTAAGGCTCTCTTCACCACCCACCGGGACTTCTCCGCTGAATGGACGTGGGGAATTGAGCACTGTCAGGATGTCTCCTCCCGCAGAAGCTTCAAGGCAAACTTATTTCGGATCAAATATGTGTCGGTTTTTGTTGTATTTCTGACTTTGTTCTTCATGCTTTTTCTCAGCTGTTCCTTCAGCAAACTCTCGAGGATGGTACAGATCCGACCCTTAAGTGGGCGCCGGACCGAGAAATCCCGGATGAGGAGGAGCCGGACCAGGAGATGTTCCTCCCTATGACCGACGCTACCAAACGACCCAGCGGTAAATTCTCTTCTCTTAGAGATTGGCCCGATGATGAGGATGACTCGGATGTCCACGTGAGTGAACCTGTTGAGGCTGTCCCTCTTTCTTTTGCCTTTCCGGCATCAGCTAACCCCGATGGGCATATCCACGAGGATCCTCCACTTGCTACGGGCGAGCCGGTTCCGGTGGCGTCGAAGAAGAAGCGTGGAGTCAGATTGTTCTTCCTCCGAACCTTCTCAGCCCACAAAAAGGCAAAAGAAGGTCGGAGACAAGACTGCCTCCAAGCGGACAGGCAAAGCCCCGGCACGAAGGGCTCGGATACCCAAGGAGGCCAAAACCTCGGATGCGTAAGTCATTTTTCGTTGCGTAACTCACTTTTCCTTGCATCGTGGCAATTTCTCTTCTGACATTATTTTCTTCTTTAGACCTCCGGTGGAGGTCCCTCAGAGCAGATCAAGCATCTCTTCACCGCTTCGATCCGGCCCTTCTCCTCCTCGTGACGACGAGTCACGTCCGCTGAGCCCTATTCCAGAGGGTTCTGCGGCTGCTCCGAGTTCTGCACTACCTCGTCGAGAGGAACGTGACCCAGGAGCAGGAGGGGTCGGTCCAGCCGAGGCGACGGCGTCCACCACTTCGGCATCGCCGCAACCAGCAACCACCGAGTCTATCTCAACACCAGCACCAGCAGCAGTTCTAGTACCAGCGACCGAGCTAGCACCAGCATCTGTTCTGGCACCAAGAAAACCAACAACATCTCCAAGTTCAGCTACAAGAGCTCCAGTGCCAAGTTCTTCCGCCTCGTCCGAGTCATCTCAGCCTCGGCTAGGAGCTACTCCAGCAGCTTCCAAGGGCAAATCCATTGCAGCTACTTCTTTTCAGCAAGCTAAGGGAAAAAAGGCTCCGGATGCCACCAAGTCTGCATCTGTCGAGGCTGGGCAGCGAACCCTAGCATCAATGCTTCCCAAGAAAACTCCGGCAGCGAAGGATGTTCCTGCCGAGCCAACTGATGCGCAGCAGATGGTTTTGCATACCAGCCCAGCTCTTGCCCTGGTTGAGAGGAAAGAAGCTCACGCGAAGGGCTTGGTGGCACCCCATATGCCCACTGGCGAGCGTTACCCTCCGAGCCTTATCGAGTTCGTCATGAACTAGAACAAGGCGGAGTTCGTCCACAACGACGATCTCCCGGAAAAGTTTGGCCCCGCAGAATTTTCTGCCCAGATGAATACCGCTGCTAAGGCAATTAACCTCGCGGGGCGAATGATGGAGGTATGTTGTTTCTCCTTTACATGATGTAGATAATAACCATTAGTCCCCGAGCCTCCGGTGGAGTAGCTTGTTACTCGGCCAGATGCTCATTAGAAAACTAACGTAGCTCCATGTAAACTTCGAATATGCACACACCTAGAGCCGGGTTAAGTTCCACTTGGCCCGTATCTTTTATACTTCGAATATGCACACACCTAGAGATGGGTTAAGTTCCACTTGGCCCGGATTTTGTACACTTCGAATATGCACACACCTAGAGCCGGGTTAAGTTCCACTTGGCCCGGATATTTTATACTTTGATATGCACACACCTAGTGCCGGATTAAGTTCCACTTGGCCTGGATTTTGTACACTTCGAATATGCACACACCTAGAGCCAGGTTAAGTTCCACTTGGCCCAGATTTTGTACACTTCGAATATGCACACACCCAGAGCCTGGTTAAGTTCCACTTGGCCCGGATTTTGTACACTTCGAATATGCACACACCTAATTTTACACTTCTGTACTTTTTTCAGGTAACTACCAATCGCCGGAGCACTGAATTCCAATGCCTGCTGGATACCCACAAGATGTTACGCGCAAAACATGTTACACTTAGTGCAGAACATGAAAAGAGGGGTAATTTTCTCCATCAGCACTTCTCCTTTTTTCTTCACCTTCTTCTGCCGAACTAATCCCCTCATTCGGTTTCTGTAGCTGGGGTGGAGGCTGAGAACAAGATCATGCGGAACAAATTGGAGGAAATCCGGGGTATGTCCTCTTTTGTCGACCTCGCAATGGTTTCCATTTCCTCCTTAGCTCGGCAAACATTCACTCCTCGGCTCTGCCGGGTCAACATACTATTTCAGCATCGCTTGAGGATAGTGTGCCCGTGCCTGATATGATGCTGCATTTTCTCGAACAAGCAGGGCAGTATCAAGCCGAGCTGAAGAAGAAAGATGACGAGCTTGCTCTCCTCCGGACTAAGGACAACGAGATTGCTAGGCTCAAGGCTGAGATGGAGAAGATGAAGGCCCAACACTAAACCGAGCTCCAAAAGGTTGGCCAGAACTTCACAGAAGAGCGTGAGCGCCTTACTCTCCAGATCTCTAAGGACCAGCAGCTACTTAAAGAATCTGATGTCCAGCTTGAGTCGGCAAACACTAAGCTTGAGCAACTTCGCAAGAGACGCGATGACTGCATCAAGGAGTTAACACGGATCCTTAGCCACATATCACGTAAGTTCCTTCCGACCTAATTTTCCGGGTTGCTTCATATGTCTTTTCTTTACCTTCTTCCCTTGTCTGGCTTTCAGGCAATTTCCTGAGAGCATCACTATTGCAAGCGCAGCAGTTGCAGATTTTCGCCAAGCGAGGGGTACTCCTGCCGCTCCTGCTGGTGAGGAGGTTCCTTACGACATGGAGGACCTGTTGGTCAGCTTGTCATCTCGCGTGGAGATTATCAAGAATTACGGCAAGGATACCCTCAATGTTGCAGTTTGCATTTTCAACACGTTCTGGCCTAGAGAGAGTAGCCCGGAGACCACCGTGATTCTCGTCGAGAAGTTAATGGAGACTGAGACCCAGCTCGATCTCTGGAGAGAATCCGCCCGGGGCGCCGTAGCTGATACCATCCTTCACCATATTCTCACATGGTACGAGAAGATCGACCTCAGCCTCCTTACACGCCGACGCACCGGATCCAGATGGACCGATGATCCGGAGTGGGTAGCTCGGTGCCAGGCTTGCGCCTACAGCCTCGTCGAATATTCTTGGGGACCGAGCTTCCTGGAATCCGGTGGGGATGAGCACGTTGAGAACGTGGAAGATGGGTCGGATGAGGGCAGAGAAGATGATGCTTCAGATATTGAAGACAGCGACGACGACGCCGAACTTCCTCCTCCTGCTGCTCCTTAGTTCAAAAAACTTGAAAATTTATCAGATCCCCTGTATGCCGGGTGCAATTGTATGCTGGATATGAGATATTTTGCTACTACGTTTCTATGCCGGATTAACTTGGGCGTAGTCCCCGAGTTTCATTTTCTTATTCGTCCAATCCTCTGGCTCGGTCCGTGTCTACCTTGAATCGGTTTTACGACTTACGAATCCGAGCTTCAAAAATTGTTTTAACAATACTTAGAAACTTTTAGGCTTAGCTCAAAATAATTCAGCATAATAACTTGAAAATAAATACAGGGTTAGTCCGAAAAACAAACGTTAGCCCGAATAAATTCGTTTCCTTAGTCGTTTTTCATGTGCTACGCAATTCCAAACTTGTTCTCTTGCTTGCCATGAAGCCAATTCTTGTTGGACAGCAGCAAGTCGAAGAGTTGGGTTTTTAGTGCTCACACATTACTAATCCGGGTTAAGTAGAATGACTTATTCCAGCTACCGCATAAGAAGTAACAACAAACATTATTAAGGCAGTCCCCGAGTTACTGCTCGAGGTGCCAACATTTCATTGATAAGCTCATTGCCGACATACATACCGACATATGAGACGACTCGGATACATACACTTAGCTAAGTGTAGAAGGGACGAAGTAGTGCTACATTCCACGGTCGCTTAGATTCCTCTCCGGACCTGTCCGCCTTGTTCTTTTCCTGTGGCTTTGCATCTATAAGATAGTAAGAATCATTGTAAAATGCTTTGCTCACAATGAATGGCCCTTCCCATGGGGGGATAATTTATGCATGCCAGCAGTACGTTGTACCAACCGGAGCACCAGATCGCCTTTCCGAAAGACTCGGGGGCACACTTTCCGGCTATGATAGCGTTGGAGATTTTGCTGATATATGGCGGATCTGGACAGTGCCAGTTCTCTCGCTTCTTCCAGCAGATCAACATCATTTTGCCGGGCTTCTTGCACTTTGGCTTCTGTGTATTGGGTGACCCTAGGCGAATCATGCTCTATGTCGGCTGGTAATATAGCTTCTGCCCCATATACCAGAAAAAATGGCGTATAGCCTGTTGATCGATTCGGAGTTGTTCTTAAACTCCACAGTACCGCTGGTAGGTCTTCTATCCAGCACCCCGCTGATCTTTGCAGCGGCTCAATGAGCCGGGGTTTTATCCCGGATAATACTAATCTGTTGCATCTTTCCACTTGTCCGTTTGATTCGGGGTGGGCTACCGAGGCTACGTCCAGCCGGATCTTCTTATCTCAGCAGAATCATGCAAATGCTCCTTCAGCAAAATTTGTTGCATTATCAGTTATAATATTGTGTGGATAACCGTATCTCAAGATGATGTCTTTGAGAAATGTCACGGCCGTAGCTCCATCACATTTTCTTATAGGTTTCACTTCAATCCATTTTGTAAACTTGTCCACCATGACCAAAATGTGTGTCATGTTTCCTCTTGATGGTTTGAACGGGCCAACCATATCCAAGCACCATACCGCAAATGGCCACGTAATTGGTATGGTCTTGAGTTCCGACATAGGCATATGTGTCTTGGTGGCGTACCTTTGACAACCATTGCATTTTCTCACCAGATCTTCTGCTTGTTCTAAGGCACTTGGCCAGTAGAATCCATGCCAGAACGCCTTTGCCACCAAGGCTCGGGATGAGGCATGATGCCCGCATTCTCCTTGGTGTATATCTCGGAGGATGTCAAGTCCTTCTTCCGGGTCAACGCATCGCTGGAGGACATTGGTTACACTCCATTTGTACAACTCGGAATTGATAATCGTGTATGCTTTTGCTCTCCTCTGCGTTTGCCTGGCTAACACCTCCTTAGTGGGTAACGTTCCATCTGTCAGGAATTGGAATATAGGCAGTGCCCAAGCCGGTATTGCTCGTGGAGGGAACATCTCCTCATCAATTTCCATCTTATCTACCGGCATAACTTCAGTCGGATCCCGCTGAGCAGTCCCCGGGTCTAGCGAGGTAGTGCCCGGGTTTGCCGAGGCAGTCCCCGGGTTTGCTGATGTAGTCCCCGGGTCTTGCGTACTACCTCCCGCGTCAATATCCATGGGCTCAGCTCCGGATTCCGTATTTTCCGGGACATAGATCGAGTCGGTTCCTGGGGACGGCCTGATAGATGGTTTTCTGAGGTGTTCCAATGCTACACCCAGTGGAATTGCCTGTCGGGTCGATCCGATCTTCGACAGCATGTCGGCAGTCTCGTTTTCCACTCGGGGTACATGGTGAAATTCACACCTCTCGAAGTAACCAGATATCTTCTGCACATGAAATTTGTATAGTGCCATGTTTGGATCCAGGGCGTCCCACACTCCGGACACTTGCTGCACCACCAAATCCGAGTCGCCAAAACATATTATCTGACGTATGCCAATCTCCTTTGCCACTTTGAGCCCATGCACCAGAGCCTCGTATTCAGCGACATTGTTCGATGCCGCGAAATGGATCTGTAATACGTATTTTAGCTGGTCCTTCTTTGGCGAGGTAAGCACAACTCCGGCGCCTAATCCGGTTTTGGTTTTCGACCCGTCAAAGTGCATCCTCCAGTAGTTCGGATCTGGTGGCGGTGGTTCGCCAATCTACAAAAAAGTCCTCCAGTACCTCGGCCCAATCTACAAAAAAGTCCGCCACAGCCTGAGACTTGATCGCTTCTCTTCTGTCATATTGGGGCGCATAAGGGGCTAGCTCAATTGCCCATTTTGCAATTCTGCCACTCGCATCCTTGTTACCCATTATCTCGGATATGGGAGCTTCACATATCACATTGATGGGGTGCTCCTCAAAGTAATGCTTTAACTTCTTAGCCGCCATATAGACACCATATTCCACCTTTTGAAAGTGAGGGTAGTTCTATTTTGAGGCAGACAATACCTCGCTCAAGTAATATACTGGCCTCTGCACCGACTTACCCTCTTCATTGCGCTCCACTACAATCACTGCACTTACAACTCGGTTGGTTGCGGCTATGTAGAGCAACATTGGCTCCTTTGATAGTGGAGAGGCTAACACTGGTGCAGTGGCGAACATCTTTTTTAGGCGGGCAAAGGCTTCATCGGCCTGTGGCGTCCAAACGAATTTATCCGACTTTTTCATGAGTTGGTAGAGAGGCAGTGCCTTCTCTCCCAACCGACATACAAACCGACTCAATGATGCCAGGCACCCAGTGAACTTCTGGACATCGTTAATACACTTCGGCAGCTCCATTCGTTCGATGGCTTGGATCTTAGTTGGATTAACTTCGATACCTCGGCTGGAGATGAGAAATCCGAGTAATTTTCCAGCCGGGACACCGAAGGTACATTTTTCCGGATTAAGCTTCATCCGGAACCTTCTCAAGTTCGCGAATGTTTGCCTTATGTCGTCAAGGAGCGTTGTGCTTTCCTTGGTCTTGATAACCACGTCATCCACATATACTTGTACATTTTGACCTATTTGGTTGTGCAAACATTTTTGCATACATCTTTGGTACGTTGCACCTGCATTACGTAAACCGAACGGCATAGTGCGATAGCAGTAAGCCCCGTACGGGGTAATAAACGTAGTCTTTATTTGATCATCCGGGTTCAGAGGTATCTGGTGGAAACCCGAATATGCGTCAATGAATGACAACAGTTCACATCCCGCGGTTGAGTCTATGACCTGATCTATCCTCGGTAGTGGAAATGGATCTTTTGGACACGCCTTATTCAGGTTCGTGTAATCGATGCACATACGCCAAACCACTGCCATGTTCGGATCGTCCTTCTTCTTTTTTACCAGCACCGGATTAGAGAGCCAATCCGGATACAGCACCTCCATGATAAATCCTGCTGCTAGTAACCGAGCTATCTCGTCTCCAATGACTTTTCTCCTATCCTCAGCGAAGCGACGGAGAGGTTGCTTCACCGGCCTTGCTCCGGGTCTCACGTTCAAAGAGTGCTCGGCCAACTCCCTCGGAACACCTTGCAAGTCCTATGTAGACCAAGCAAAAATATCCCGATTCTCACGGAGGAAGTTGACGAGCTCGCTTTCCTATTTGTCAGTTAACCCGGCACCAATTGTTACGGTGTGCTTCAGGAACATGTCATCAAATGGAACCTTCTTGGTGTCCTTTGCAGCTTGAAATGAAACACCGCCATGCGGGTTACTCAACACCGGCATATACTGCTGCGCGGACTGAGCTAATGCCGCCACCTCTTGGATTTTTCTTTTCTCTTGCACGATTACGAGTGACTCGGCTAGGTTAGACCCGGCTGAAGCACACTCAATGGAACGTCGGAAATCTCCAGCAATGGTAATCACTCCATTTGGCCCGGGCAACTTCATCTTCAGATAACTGATGTGGCAGCTTGCCATGAACTTGTTCAATGCTGGTCTTCCGAGTAACGCGTGATATGCACTTTCCAAATTTACCACCTCAAACTCCAGATTCTCAGTTCAGCAGTTATTCCTGGTGCCGAATAGCACGTCGACCCGGACTTTGCCTATGGGCTCACAAGAAATGCCTGGTACTATGCCGTGGAAAGTTGTTCTCGTAGCCTGGAGCATGTTCTCCGAGATGCCCAACTTGCGCATCGTATCCGCATACATGATGTTAATGCTACTGCCATTGTCAATCAGTACCTTGGAGAACCTCACATTGATGTTTGGTCCAATGAATGTCGGATCTAGCACTAGCGCACACGAGCCTTGACTCGGCATAAGCTTAGGATGATCTTTGATGTTCCAGGTGATTTATTGGTCCGACCAAGGCATATACCTCGTCACTGCTGGCATTACCGCATTGACTTCCATATGTCGGTGCTGCAAGCTTTTCCTATCTGTTTCCTCGGTTGTGAACACACAATAGCTCTAGTGGTGCTCTTTATATTCATTCCTTCCCTCGTTTCCGGGGTATCTCTGATCCAGCTGTTGCTGATTTTCCACCTGATGCACTGCATCCCTTCTCTCGTTGTTGTCATACCTCGGCAGAGGGGGAGGCAACATTAACTGTTGCGTGTTCGCTCGGGAGAGCAATTGCTGCTGGGGTAACTCCTGCCGAGGTTGATAATTCCGGGGTGCCTGAGCATTCCCCAAACTACCTTGTTCTATCTTATGCATCCACTCACATTGCCTCGTTGTGTGACCCGCCGGGCTATTCGGATTTGGCGTGTGAAACTTACACGGCTGGTCCAACATCGACTCATAGGTATACCTCGGACGGTCTTTCTTTTCTTGCCACTGTTTCTTTTGCTCTAGAGTCCATGTTTTCTTGCCATCGTTTCTTGGAGTCCATTGCCCTCCCATTCTCTGGCGTTGGTTGCTCCCTGCTCCAGGTTGATCTTGATTCATAGCTGCAACTTGTTGCGAACCGTAGCGATGATCTGGTCTATCATCCCTTCTTTTTCCTCTGTAATCATTCCTCTGAGATGACCCGGCTCCATCCCTCTGATAATATTCCTTTTTTGACTCGTTTGACGCGATCCTAGGGTGAGTCGGATCACCCAAGGCATATGAATCAGCAATCCGGATCATCTCTGCCAAGGTAATTGGCATTTTCCTTTGCAACTTCATCCACAACTCGCTGCCATATCTGCACCCTTGTGCAAACAATGCTATGGCCTGTGACTATGAAACCCTCACACGAGTTTCTCACGGTACACCAGCGGGTCAAGAATTCACGGTCCCTCTCATAGGTCTTTGCTTGCACATTGCCAGGGTCTGCGGCCTATTCGGCCTCTGATACGTACTTGAGAAGTTGCTGATAAACATTTCTTCAAAATCTATGCATCAGTTGATGCTTCCGGGTGGTAAATTGTTCAGCCATACTCTGGCCAGACCTTCCAACATCTGGGGTACGTATCGTATAGCCCATATCAAGTTGCTCGTGGCAATTTTCATAGTTGTAGCATAGTTTATCAGCCAATCCTCCGGCTTGGTACTGTCGTCATACGTCTTCGTGCCTCTGGGCAGCTGGAAGTTGGATACCGGTGGCTCCTTCATGATCCGGGGTCCAAAGCACGCTGGACCCGGGGGACCTTGACATTCGATCTGTTCCGACCTATACAGGCGATCCAGTTTGAACCTGGCGTCATCCGGCATTAAATCCCTGCTTCCCAATCTTGACCCTATCACATGATAGTACGGTCTGGGGTACCCTGCGTTCACCATCTCCGAATCACCATCATTGTATCGGTTTTGCTCTCGTTGCACACCTTTCTGTTGTATACCTCGGCCGCCGCTTTGCTCTTGCCTTGGTATATTCCGCTGCTGCGGTTGTCCTGCTCCTGCGGAGTGTCGCTGTCTGGCATTGCCGTTGGCATCGTTCCCTTGACCGGCATCGCCTTGGTCGTGGTTACCTCGGCCAGCTTCACCTCGGCTCACACTCCGTCGATCATCATTTTTCCGCGTTTCTTTTTCTTTTCCCGCACGCGTTGGGTCCTACGGGACGATCTGTTTGTTCCGTCTGGCCGAGGTTACCACCTCTTCTCTCCTTGGACCACCATGAGGTGACGATGCGGCTCCAACGGATTTCTCCGGGTTACCCATCGCGGAATGGACGATTTTGGAAGCTCCAGCTCTCTCCGGGTTAGCTCTCAGTAGCTCTTCATTCTGTCTGTTCGCGATCCGAACCAGCTCGTTAACCCTATCTTGCTGTCTTTGGCGGGCCTCACCCGTCAGACCCTTTAACTCGGACGCAGCCGCATCCGCTGCTCTGAGGTTCTTTGCCGGGGTACTATACTTCGGCAACCCCACAGACAGATAGTTTTCCGACCCCTCTGCTCCATCATCACCTTCTCTGTTCATCTCGCTTATGAGATTTCTCCCTTTTAATTTTACCGTATCAACTTTGTTTGCCTTTGCATATTCACGCAGTGTCATGTTCAGCGACTGCTGAGCCGCGGCTATTTTCTTTGCGCCCTCTAGTATCTTTTGTCTAGTTTCCTCTAGCTCGGCCTGCGCCTGAGCCGGATCTACCACTGCTGTTACCGGGTTAGCCAAGCTATCCATAGCTTCTCTCAGTACGTTCTCAAGCCTCTCTAGTGGAGGTCCTCTACCTTTCCTTGGTGCCTTAGGTGTTACCTCCGGGTCCGGTGCTGAATCCTTGCTCGCGCCTGCACCTGGCGTAGTCATCATCACCTCCGCATGGTCCGGGGAGCGAGCGATACGCGCCCCGCGAGCCACAGTGAGTGGTGGTTCCCCCGCATCGACGACGCGGCGCGGATGAACGCATGATACGTCCACAACAACGTAAACCTTGTGTGCATCGAGATTGACGAAGAGGCCGTTGCGTGGAAGTGGGCGCGTGCCGAAGCAGCCAGCGTTGTCGCTGACGAAGTCCAGCGCTCCAAAGCACTGAACAAGCCCGGAGACGATGCGTTCACCGGTGCCAATGAGGTTTCCCGTCCGGATCTTCACCCCTGCTAGTGCCACTAGCCCCACGGTGGGCGCCAACTGTCGTGGTGGTGTCATGGCAGATGCCATGGATAGGCTAAAGGTGGGGACTAATACACGCTAGGGGAATCCAGGGAGGGATAGTGGAGTGATTCTCCACACAGAAGTTTGTATTGATTTCCTTTACAGATTACAAGTGCTCCTAGAGCTGTATTGGCGAGAGGAGGAAGAAGGATCTCTCTTACTCTTGCCCACAGTTCACCCCTAGAACCTTAACCAAAACCCTCTGGCCTCAAAGAACTCAACCAGAGATCAACCAACCCCCTCTACTGGAACCCTAGCCCCCCTTATATAGAGGAGGCTCGGTCCCTGCCTAGGGCATACGTGGAGGCATATTCCTAAGAATATGCCTCCTCCCAAAGTGGTAACCCGACCGGGGTGCTTTTTGTAGGGGTTCGTAGCATGGAAAACAAAAATTTTCTATCGCATACAAACAAACAAGCCAAGATCTATCTACTAGATTGTAGCAACGAGTCGATGGAATAACTCACCCTCGAAGATTCCAAAGTGTTTAACGAGAGCAGATTCTCGTGGGTGATGTAGTCGTACTCTTTCCGATCTCAAGATCGCAGAGAATCCTTCCGGCCATGCCTCAAGAGCGCCCTGCAATGGTCACACGCTCGGATTGACAAGACCTTCCTCTCCTTGTTCCAAAGAAAATGGAGGTTGTAGCACTCTCTCGCGATTCCTAAAGACAACGGCGTGGTACGGAGGTAGAGGGAGATCCCAGCAGGCTTCGCCAAGCTTAAGGTGCGGTATGGTGGAGCTTATGAGAGAGGCTATTAGTGGTCTAGTAATTAGACACACCAATTAGAGGGCTCTAAACCATTAGAAGGCTCTAAACCGAAACAGCTCTAAACCGGGTCTAGGTCTAGTTTCTAGTTTAGAGGATAGGAACTTGTGTGTCTCTAGAGGGGAGGCCCTGCCTCCCTTTATAGGTGGGAGGGGCTGGCCAGGAGGGAGGGAGTCCTCCCCAACTCGGCCTAGGGCTGGCCGCTGCTTGGGAGGAGGACTCTCCCCAAGTCGGTTTCCAACTTCTCCTTCCAAACGGCAATGATCAAAACTGGCGCTTGACTTTTTCCAATTTAGGAATTAAATAAACCCTTTATTTTGGACAGCGAGAACACTTAGTACATGATGCAATCATTCCATCTTGCAATGACACATTCATGTACCCTTCCCCGGAGTGCCGACATTCCGACCTTCTAGAATGTTCCGATGAAAACACCTAACCATTCCCAAACTCCAAATGGGACTTTCCTTATATGAATCTTATTCTCCGGACCATTCCGGATCACCTCGTGATATCCCGGATCCCATCCGAGACTCGAACAACATTCGGTCTCTTTCATAATACCATAACTACTCAAACAACGTCAATCCTTATGTGTCTCCACGGTTCGTGAATTATGCGACATGATCGAGACACTTCTCCTAACAATAACCAATAGAGGAATCTGGAAATTCATATGGCTCCCACATATTTCTACGATTACTTTGATCGAATGAACCACTTACATACGATACCAATTTCCCTTTGTCTCACGATATGTTACTTATCCGAGGTCATGATCGTCGGTATCTCCGCATACCTAGTTCAACCTCACATCGATAAGTACTTTTCTCGCTCCTGATATGTGATCCCTTGTGACCAAGTCACATGCTTGCAAGCTAATTGGATGACATTTCACCGAGAGGGCCAGAGAATATCTATCCGTCATGTGGATGGACAAATCCCACTCTTGATCCATGTGTTTCAACCAATACTTTCCGAACACCCAATGCCACTTTTATAGCCACCTCACGGTGTGGTGTTTGATGACATCAAAGCATCCATCCAAGAAAGGCAATATGCATGATCTCATGGTCGAAGGAATTAGGTTACTATGTATCGTAAAGCATATAGCAATTGAACTATTGAAATGACTTGATCTTTATGCTACGCTTTGTCTATAGGAGTATGTCCACCATATCATTCTCCTAACGATATGATCTTGTTGTTGATAACATCTCAATGTTCATGACAAAGAAACCACATCATCAATCAACCAACAAGCTAGTGAAGTATAGAGGCCATACTAGGGACTTCAAATTAAGTTTACAAATCACACAAGTATTAATGGTTTCCTTGTTAATACTATTATAGCATGAATGTAAACATTTATCATAAACACAAAGATATATAATAATAACTACATTTATTATTACCTCTAGGGCATATCTCCAACAGTCTCCCACTTGCACTAGAGTCATCTAATCTAGATTACATGGTAATATACCCAACACCCATGGCGCTTTGGTGTTGGTCATGTTTTGCCCTTGGGAGAGGTTTAGTCAATGGATCCGCCACATTCAGATCTGTGTACTTTGCAAATCTTTATATCCCCATCCTGGATATGTTCTCGAATAGCGTGAAAACGCAGCTTGATATGCTTCAGCTTCTTGTGTGACCTTGGTTCTTGCGATTGGCTATGGCGCCCATGTTATCACAAAGATAGACATTGGGTCCAGACTAGGAACCACACCCAGCTCAGAATGAACTCTTTCATCCATATCGCTTCTTGTGAAGCCTCCGGCAGCCATGTATTCCGATTCAGTTGAAGATCTCGCCACAACGCTTTGCTTTGCACTCCTCCAGCTAATCACTGCACCATTCAAAATAAATACGTATCCAGTTGTGATTTAGAATCATCCGGATCGGTGTTCCAACTAGCATCGGTGTAACCATTAACAACGAGCTGTTCATCACCTCCATAAGAAAGAACCATATCCTTAGTTCTTCTCAAGTACTTAAGGATGTTTTTGATCATTGTCCAATGATCCACTCCTGGATCACTTTGATATCTGCTAGTTAGACTAACAGCATATGCGATGTCGGGTCTAGTACATAGCATGGCATACATTAGAGATCCTATGGCTGAGGCATAGGGAGTCTTACTCATCTTTTCTCTATCTTCGCCGATGTCGGACTTTGAGTTTTACTCAAGGTCATATTAGCAACATGGGCAAGAACCCTTTCTTGCTATCTTCCATTCCAAACCTCTTTAGAACTTTGTCCAAATATGTACTTTGTGACAATGATATTTGGCTTCGACTATCTCTATAAATCTTTATGCCTAATATGTAAGCTGCTTCGCCAAGATCCTTCATTGAAAAACTATTATTCAAATACTCTTTGACACTATTAAGAAGGTCTACATCATTCCCAATCAACAATATGTCATCCACATACAGTATTAAGAATGCTACAGAGCTCCCACTCACTTTCTTGTAAATACAAGCTTCTCCATAAGTTTGTATAAAACCAAAACTTTTGATTACCTTATCAAAACGTTGATTCCAACTTTGGGATGCTTGCTTCAATCCATAGATGGACCGTTGAAGTTTGCATACCTTGTTAGCATCTTTAGGATCGACAAAACCTTTGGGTTGCATCATATACAACTCTTCATCAATGTCTCCATTGAGGAATGCTGTTTTGACATCCATCTGCCATATCTCATAATCATAATATGCAGCGATTGCTAACATAATCCTCACTGACTTTAGCTTCGCTACCGGTGAGAAAGTCTAATCGTAGTCAACTCCTTGAATTTGTCGACACCCTTTTGCGACAAGTCGAGCTTTATAGACGATAACATTACCATCAAGATCTTTTCTTCTTGAAAATCCATTTGTTCTCGACAGCCTTCCGGCCATCCGGTAAGTCCACCAAAGTCCATACTTGGTTTTCGTACATGGATCCAATCTCGGATTTCATGGCTTCTTGCCATTTATTGGAATCTGGGCTCATCATTGCTTCCTCATATGTCTCGGGGTCATCGGTGTTGTCCACCAACATGACATTCATAACGGAATCATACCAATCTGGAGTGGTACGATTTCGTTGACCTCCGAGGCTCAGAGCAACTTCAACCAAGTTTCATGATCACCATCACTAGCTTCCTCTCTTATTGGTGCGGGCACCACAGAACTTCTTCCGTGCTGCGCTACTCGCAATTTCGAGAGAAGGTTCGACAACCTCGTCGAGTTCTACTTTCCTTCCAGTCACTTCTTTCGAGAGAAATTCCTTCTCTAGAAAGGATCCATTCTTGGCAACAAAGATTTTGCCTTCGGATCTATGATAGAAGGTATACCCAATAGTTTCCTTCGGGTATCCTATGAAGACGCATTTGTCCGCTTTGGGTTCAAGCTTGTCCGGCTGTAACTTCTTTACATAGGCTTCGCATCCCCAAACTTTAAGGAACGACAATTTAGGTTTCTTCCCAAACCATAATTCATACGGTGTCGTTTCAACGGATTTAGACGGTGCCCTATTTAAAGTGAATGCGGTTGTTTCTAATGCATAACCCCAAAATGATAGTGGCAAATCTGTAAGTGACATCATAGAACGAACCATATCTAAGAGAGTTCGATTCGACGCTCGAGACACACCATTACGCTGTGGTGTTCCCGGCGGTGTCAATCATGAAAGTATTCCACATTTCTTCAAATGCTCGCCAAACTCGTAATTTAGATATTCACCTCCACGATCGTAACGTAGAAATTTAATCTTCTTGTTACGTTGATTCTCTACCTCACTTTGAAACTCCTTAAACTTCTCGAAAGTTTGGACTTATGTTTCATGAAATAGATATACCCATATCTACTCAAGTCATCCGTGAAGGTAAGAACATAACGATAACCATCACGATGCTACACTCATTGGACCACACACATCGGTATGTATGATTTCCAATAAGTGCAGAGCTCGCTCCATCATACCAGAAAATGGAGTCTTAGTCATTTTACCCATCAGACATGCTTCGCATCTTTCAAGTGATTCAAAATCAAGTGATTCAAGAAGTCCATCGGAATGGAGTTTCTTCATACGCTTCACTCCAATGTGACCAAGACCAAATTTCCACATATAGTACAAATAATCGATTGATTTCAAACGTTTAGCCTCAATGTTATTAATATGTGTATTTCTACTATCGAGATTCAATATGAATAGACCATCTATCAAAGGTGCATGTGCATAAAACACATTACTCATATAAATCGAACAACCATTATTCTCGGATTTAAACAAGTAACGCCTCGCAATAAACAAGATCCCGATATAATGTTCATGCTCAACGCAGGCACCAAATAACAATTATTTAAGTATAAAACTAATCCCGATGGTAGATGAAGAGGTAGTGTGCCGACCGCGATCACATCAACCTTTGATCCGTTTCCCACGCGCATCGTCACCTCGTTCTTTACTAGCTTCCGTTTATTCTGTAGCTCCTGTTTCGAGTTACAAATATGAGCAACCGAACCAGTATCAAATACCCAGGCACTACTACGAATACTAGTGAGATACACATCAATAACATGTATATCAGATATACCTTTCTTCTTGATGTTGCCGTTCTTCAAATCTGCCAAGTACTTTGGGCAATTCCGCTTCCAGTGACCTTCTCCCTTGCAGTAAAAGCACTCAGTTTCAGGCTTGGGTCCAGCCTTGGTCCTCTTCGTCGGTATGGTAACTTTCTTACCACCCTTCTTGAAGTGTCCCTTCTGCTTAGACTTGCCTTTCTTGAATTTGGTGGTCTTATTGACCATCAACACTTGGTGCTCTTTCTTGATCTCCACTTCTGCAGATTTTAACATAGCAAATAGTTCGCAACTCTTTGTTCATGTTACGCATGTTGTAGTTCATCACAAAGTTCTTGTAACTTGGTGGTAGTGATTGGAGGATGCGGTAAACCCCCAAAGTATTAGGAATCACTATACCCAAACTTTGAAGTTTATTTGCGTGCCCAGACATCTTAAGCACATGCTCACTGACGGAGCTACCCTCTTCCATCTTGCGCTTAAAGAACTTTTGAAGCTTCATAACTTTCAATTGCCGCATGAGTCTCAAAGATTAATTTGAGATCCTCGACAATATCATATGGATCGACTCTTCAAACCTTTTACGAAGCTCGATTCTAAACCATACAAGATAGCACCTGAACTATGGAGTACCGATTCTTCCGGCGAGGTAAACATTCTTTACTTCATCGGTAGCATCACCGCAGTGGGTCACCTAGCGGTGCATCCAGCACATAGGTCAAATTACCAGCTGTGAGGACAATCCTCAAATTGCGGAACCAATCCATGAAGTTGCTTCCATTGTTTTCAACTTTTCTTTCTCTAGGAACGCATTAAAATTGATGGTAGGGCTGCCATTGATCTACAACATATTTGCAATAGTTTAGACTAAGTTTATGACAAATTGAGTTCAAATTAATTAATGAAATTAAACTAGGTGAACTCCCACTCAAAACAACATCCCTCACATTGTTTTAGTGATCACATCGAACCAAATCCACTACATCAACACCGATCATCACGAGAGTTGATATAGTTTCAATGGCGAACAATCATCATGTTCATCATATCTACTATATGATTCATGCTTTGCCTTTCGCGATCCGTGTTCTGAGGCCATGTCCGTACATGCTAGGCTCGTCAAGACAAACCTTAGCTTCCGTGATAAGCAAATCTGGCTTGCTTACGTTGTAGTCACCGCGGAATCAAAGACACCCGATCATCACGTGGTGCTTGAGCGACAAGCTTTGGCAACGGTGCATACTAAGGGTGAACACTTTAGAACTTGAAATTTATGTGCATGAGGGATCATCTTATAATGCTACCGTCGTCTACTAAGCAATACAAGATGCATAAAGGATTAACATCACATGCAATTCATAATATGTGATATGATATGGCCTTTCTTCTTTGTGCTTCCGATCTCCATCTTCAAGCCTAACATGATCTCCATCATCTCGGCATAGCATCAAGGTCAATGACGCTTCTTCATGGTTGTCGCCCACCAGCTTCAACTATTACAACTATTTTGAATAGACACGCAGGTCTTAATGAAATTAAAGACAACCATATGGCTCACGCCGTTGCCAACTTACAATAAGGAACATTGCATACATCAAATATAATCACAATCATGGCCATATCACATCATCGCACACCCTGCAAAACAAAGTTAGACGCTTCTACTTTCTTTGCATATTTTACGTGGTTTGGGGCTTTCCATAAGTGTCGTTCTAACTTACGAACAAGAACCACAACATTGATACTAGCATTGTTGATTACCCGTTGTAAATTGGATCTTAACTATGCTAGGAGAAACAGGCACCATAAAGCCACTTATGCAATACAAGTTGCATGTTAAGCGTGGAGCAAGTCTCATGAACGATGTCATGTAAGGTTAGCCGGCCGCTTCATCCCAACATACCGCAAGATGCAAAGTACACAAAAGCAATCTACAATAAAGCATCAATGCCCACAATGATCATTGTGTTCTACTCGTGCAATGATCTACATATAGACACGGCTCGATACCCTTTGTAGGGGTTCGTAGCATGGAAAACAAAATTTTCTATCGCATACAAACAAACAAGCCAAGATCTATCTACTAGATTGTAGCAACGAGTCGATGGAATAACTCACCCTCGAAGATTCCAAAGTGTTTAACGAGCAGATTCTCGTGGGTGATGTAGTACTCTTTCCGATCTCAAGATCGCGTGACGATCCTTCGGCGCAGCGTTCACATGGCGCTCCATGATCGGTCACACGTTCGATTTTCGGCGAAGACCTTCCTCTCCCTTGTTCCAGCAGGCAGCGGAGGTTGTAGCACTCTCCTCGCGATTCGGCCAAAGACAACGGGCGTGGTACGGAGGTAGAGGGGAGATCCCAGAGGCCGCCTTAAGCGGTGCAGTATGGTGGAGCTTATGAGAGGCTATTAGTGGTCTAGTAATTAGACACACCAATTAGAGGGCTCTAAACCAATTAGAAGGCTCTAAACCGAAACAGCTCTAAACCGGGGTCTAGGTCTAGTTTCTAGTTTAGAGGATAGGAACTTGTGTGTCTCTAGAGGGAGGCCCTGCCCTCCCTTTATAGGTGGGAGGGCTGGCGCCCAGGAGGGAGGAGGAGTCCCTCCCCAACTCGGCCTAGGGCTGGCCGCGGCTTGGGAGGAGGACTCCTCCCCAAGTCGGTTTCAACTTCTCCTCTTTCCAAAACTGGCGGTTTGACGGCAATCGCAGTTTGACTTTTCAATTTAGGAATTAAATAAACCCTTTATTTTGGACAGCGAGAACACTTAGTACATGATGCAATCATTCCATCTTGCAATGACACATTCATGTACCCCTTCCCCGGTCGGACATTCGGGACCTTCTAGAATGTTCCGATGAAAACACCTAACCATTCCCAAACTCGAAATGGGACTTTCCTTATATGAATCTTATTCTCCGGACCATTCCGGATCACCTCGTGATATCCGGATCCCATCCGAGACTCGAACAACATTCGGTCTCTTTCTCATAATACCATAACTACTCAAACAACGTCAATCCTTAAGTGTGTCTCCCTACGGTTCGTGAATTATGCGGACATGATCGAGACACTTCTCCGAACAATAACCAATAGAGGAATCTGAAATTCATATGGCTCCCACATATTTCTACGATTACTTTGCGTCGAATGAACCACTTACATACGATACCAATTTCCCTTTGTCTCACGATATGTTACTTATCCGAGGTCATGATCGGTATCTCCGCATACCTAGTTCAACCTCTCGTTCTTGATAAGTACTCTTTTCGTTCCGTGATATGTGATCCCTTGTGACCAAGTCACATGCTTGCAAGCTAATTGGATGACATTTCACCGAGAGGGCCCAGAGAATATCTATCCGTCATGTGGATGGACAAATCCCACTCTTGATCCATGTGTTTCAACCAATACTTTCCGAACACCCAATGCCACTTTTATAGCCACCCTGTTACGGTGTGGTGTTTGATGACATCAAAGCATCCATCCAGTAAAGGCAATATGCATGATCTCATGGTCGAAGGAATTAGGTTACTATGTATCAGAAAGCATATAGCAATTGAACTATTGAAATGACTTGATCTTTATGCTACGCTTGTCTATAGGAGTATGTCCACCATATCATTCTCCTAACGATATGATCTTGTTGTTGATAACATCTCAATGTTCATGACAAAGAAACCACATCATCAATCAACCAACAAGCTAGTGAAGTATAGAGGCCATACTAGGGACTTCAAATTAAGTTTACAAATCACACAAGTATTAATGGTTTCCTTGTTAATACTATTATAGCATGAATGTAAACATTTATCATAAACACAAAGATATATAATAATAACTACATTTATTATTACCTCTAGGGCATATCTCCAACACTTTTCCCCCGCGTCATGCATGCTTTAGCTACGTAAGCCTCTGCGGCGCCTGAGTTAGCCGACACGGGCGTCGTCACCCTTGTCGGCCATTGACCAAAGCTGGCCAGTGTGGGAAGTGCATGGCCAAGCACCATCTTGTTTGTAAAACAAGGGATGCGAGTGTTTTTTAGGTCATGGGGGAGCAATGTGCAAAAGTAGAGCACATTGCTTGAACATTTGGCCTAACGATTCGTTTGTACTTGTCCAAAACACCCCTAAAACCCTAGATTTTAGCCGTCTACCGTGTCGAAGGCATGCCCAAGCATGCCATCATTGCTTTTTGAAGTGATATAAGTGTGTGGTGTCTCATTGTGAGCCATTGTGCCAAGTTTGACGCCATTCCGCAATAGTCCTGCCGCTATCCCGACGGGTAGACGCGTTACACCCTACTACCCTAGACCAAAGCTGGCCAGTGCGTGAAGTGCATGGCCAAGCACCATCTTGTTTATAAAACAAGGGATGTTAGTGTTTGTTACAGCATGGTTGAGAAATGTGCAAAAGGAGAGCACATTCCTTGAACACTTGGCCTGACGATTCGTCCGTACTTGTCCAAAACACCCTTAAAACCCAGATTTTAGCCGTCTACCGTATCGAAGGCATGCCCAAGCATGCCATCATTTCTCATTAAAGTGATATAAGTGTGTGGTGTGTCATTTTGAGCCATTGTCCCAAGCTTGAGGCCATTCCTCAATAGTCCTGCCACTATCCCGACGGGTAGACATGTTACACCCTACTACCCTTGACCGAAGCTGGCCAGTGTGGGAAGTGCATGGCCAAGCACCATCTTGTTTGTAAAACAAGTGATGTGACTGTTTTTAGGTCATGGGGGAGCAATGTGAAAAAGTAGAGCACATTGCTTGAACATTTGGCCTGACGATTCGTCTGTACTTGTCCAAAACACCCCTAAAACCCTAGATTTTAGCCGTCTACCGTGTCGAAGGCATGCCCAAGCATGCCATCATTGCTTTTTGAAGTGATATAAGTGTGTGGTGTCTCATTGTGAGCCATTGTGCCAAGTTTGACGCCATTCCGCAATAGACCTGCCGCTATCCCGACGGGTAGACGCGTTACACCCTACTACCCTAGACCAAAGCTGGCAAGTGCGTGAAGTGCATGGCCAAGCACCATCTTGTTTATAAAACAAGGGATGTGAGTGTTTGTTACAGCATGGTTGAGAAATGTGCAAAAGGAGAGCACATTCCTTGAACACTTGGCTTGACGATTCGTCCGTACTTGTCCAAAACACCCTTAAAACCCAGATTTTAGCCGTCTACCGTATCGAAGGCATGCCCAATCATGCCATCATTTCTCATTGAAGTGATATAAGTGTGTGGTGTGTCATTTTGAGCCATTGTCCCAAGCTTGAGGCCATTCCTCAATAGTCCTGCCACTATCCCGACGGGTAGGCGCGTTACACCCTACTACCCTAGACCGAAGCTGGCCAGTGTGGGAAGTGCATGTCCAAGCACCATCTTGTTTGTAACACAAGGGATGTGAGTGTTTGTGATGGCATGGTGGATCAATTTGCAAAAGGAGAGCACATTCCTTGAACACTTGGCCTGACGATTCATCCGTACTTGTCTAAAACACCCTTAAAACCCTAGATTTTAGCCGGCTACCGTGCCGAAGGAATGCCCAAGCATGCCATCATTCTTCATTGAAGTGATATAAGTATGTGGTGTGTCATTTTGAGCCATTGTGCCAAGTTTGAGGCCATTCCTCACTTGTCCTGCCACTATCCCGACGGGTAGGCGCGTTACACCCTACTACCCTAGACCGAAGCTGGCCAATGTGGGAAGTGCATGGCCAAGCACCATCTTGTTTGTAACACAAGTGATTTGAGTGTTGTGATGTCATGGTGGAGCAATGTCCAAAAGGAGAGCACATTCCTGGAACACTTGGCCTGACGATTCGTCCGTACTTCTCCAAAACACACCTAAAACCCTAGATTTTAGCCGTCTACCGTACCGAACGCATGCCCAAGCATGCCATCATTTATCATTGGACTGATATAAGTGTGTGGTGTGTCATTTTGAGACATTGTGCCAAGTTTGAGGCCATTCCTCAATAGTCCTGTCGATATCCCGACGGGTAGGCGCGCTACACCATACTACCCTAGACCGAAGCTGGCCAATGTGGGAAGTGCATGACCAAGCACCATCTTGTTTGTAACACAAGGTATGTGAGTGTTTGTGATGGAATGGTGGAGCAATGTGCAAAAGGAGAGCACATTCCTTGAATACTTGGCCTGACGATTCGTCCGTACTTGTCCAAAACACCCCTAAAACCCTAGATTTTAGCCGTCTACCGTGCTGAAGACATGCCCAAGCATGCCATCATTGCTCATTGAAGTGATATAAGTGTGTGGTGTGTCATTTTGAGCGATTGTGCCAAGTTTGAGGCCATTCCTCAATAGTCCTGCCGCTATCCCGACGGGTAGACATGTTACACCCTACTACCCTTGACCGAAGCTGGCCAATGTGGGAAGTGCATGGCCAAGCACCATCTTGTTTGTAAAACAAGTGATGTGACTGTTTTTAGGTCATGGGGGAGCAATGTGCAAAAGTAGAGCACATTGCTTGAACATTTGGCCTGACGATTCGTCTGTACTTGTCCAAAACACCCCTAAAACCCTAGATTTTAGCAGTCTACCGTGTCAAAGGCATGCCATCATTGCTTATTGAAGTGATATAAGTGTGTGATGTGTCATTGTGAGCCATTGTGCCAAGTTTGAGGCCATTCCTCAATAGTCCTCCCGCTATCCCGATGGGTAGACATGTTACACCCTACTACCCTAGACCAAAGCTGGCTAGTCTGGGAAGTGCATGGCAAGGCACCATCTTGTTTGTAACACAAGGGATGTGAGTATTTTTGAGGGCATGGTGGAGCAATGTGCAAAAGTATAGCACATTCGTTGAACACTTGGCCTGACGATTCGTCCCTACTTGTCCAAAACACCCCTAAAACCCTAGATTTTAGTCGTCTACCGTGCTGAAGGCGTACCCAAGCATGCCATCATTTCTCATTGAAGTGATATAAGTATGTGGTATGTCATTGTGACCCACTGTGCCAAGTTTGATGCCATTCCTCAATAGTCCTGCCGCTATCCTGGCGGGTAGACGCGTTACACCCTACTACCCTAGACCGAAGCTAGCCAGTGTGTGAAGTGCATGGCCAAGGACCATATTGTTTGTAAAACAAGGTATGTGATTGTTTGTGAGGGCATGGTGGAGCAATGTGCAAAAGGAGAGCACATTCCTTGAAAACTTGGCCTGATAATTCATCCGTACTTGTCCAAAACACCCCTAAAACCCTAGATTTTAGCCGTCTACCGTGCAGAAGGCATGCCCAAGCATGCCATAATTGCTCATTGAAGGTATATAAGTGTGTGGTGTGTCATTGTGAGCCATTCTGCCGAGCTTGAGGCCATTCCTCAATAGTCCTGCCGCTATCCCAACGGGTAGACGCGTTACACCCTACTACGCTAGACCAAAGCTGGCAGTGTGGGAAGTGCATGGCCAAGCACCATATTGTTGTAACACAAGGTATGTGATTGTTTGTGAGGGCATGGTGGAGCAACGTGCAAAAGTATAGCACATTCCTTGAACACTTGGCCTGACTATTCGTCCGTACTTGTCCAAAACACCCCTAAAGCCCTAGATTTTAGCCGTCTACCGTGCCGAATGCATGCCCAAGCATGCCATCATTTCTCATTAAAGTGATATAAGTGTGTGGTGTGTTATTGTGATCCATTGTGCCAAGTTTGAGGCCATTCTTCAATAGTCCTGCCACTATCCTGACGGGTAGACGCATTACACCCTACTACCCAAGACCAAAGCTGGCCATTGTGTGAAGTGCATGGCCAAGCACCATCTTGTTTGTAAAATAGTGGATGTGAGTGTATGTGAGGGCATGGTGGAGCAATGTGCAAAAGGAGAGAACATTCCTTGAACACTTGGGCTGACTATTCGTCCGTACTTGTCCAAAACACCCCTAAAACCCTAGATTTAGCCGTCTACCGTGCCGAAGGCATGAACAAGCATGCCATAATTTCTCATTGAAGTGATATAAGTGTGTGGTGTGTCATTGTGATCCATTGTTCCAAGTTAGAGGCCATTCCTCAATAGTCCTGCCACTATCCCGACGGGTAAACGCGTTACACCCTACTACCCTAGACCGAAGCTAGCCAGTGTGGGAAGTGCATGGCCAAGCACCATCTTGTTTGTAACACAAGGGATGTGAGTGTTTTTGAGGTCATGGTGGAGCAATGTGCAAAATTAGAGCACATTGCTTGAACACTTGGCCTGACTATTCGTCCGTACTTGTCCAAAACACCCCTAAAACCCTAGATTTTAGCCGTCTACCATGCCGAAGGCATGCCCAAGCATGCCAACATTGCTCATTGAAGTGATATAAGTGTTTGGTGTTTCATTGTGAGCCATTGTGCCAAGTTTGAGGCCGTTCCTCAATAGTCGTACCGCTATCCCGATGGGTAGATGCGTTACACCCTACTACCCTAGCCCGAAGCTGGCCAGTGTGGGAAGTGCATGTCCAAGAACCATATTGTTTGTAACACAAGGTATGTGAGTGTTTGTGAGCGCATGGTGGAGCAATGTGAAAAATTAGAGCACATTCCTTGACCACTTGGCCTCATGATTCGTCCGTACTTGTCCAAAACACCCCTCAAACCCTAGATTTTAGCCGTCTACGGTGCCAAAGGCATGACCAAGCATGGCATCCTTGCTCATTAAAGTGATATAAGTGTTTGGTGTGTCATTGTGAGCCATTGTTCCAAGTTTGAGGCCATTCCTCAATAGTACTTCCGCTATCCCGACGGGTAGACGCGTTACACCCTACTACCCTAGACCGAAGCTGGCTAGTGTGGGAAGTGCATGGCCAAGTACCATATTATCTGTAACACAAGGGATGTGAGTGTTTTGGAGGGCATGGTGGAGGAATGTGCAAAAGTATAGCACATTCCTTGAACACTTGGCCTGATGATTCGTCCGTACTTGTCCAAAACACCCCTAAAACCTTAGATTTTAGCCGCCTACCGTGCCGAAGGCATGTCCAAGCATGCCATCATTGCTCATTGAAGTTATATAAGTGTGTGGTGTGTCATTGTGAGCCATTGTGCCAAGTTTGAGGCCATTCCTCAATAGTCCTACTGTTATCCCAATGGGTAGACGCGTTACACCCAACTACCCTAGACCGAAGCTAGCTAGTGTGTGAAGTGCATGGCCAAGCACCATCTTGTTTGTAAAACAAGGGATGTGAGTGTTTGTGAGGGCATGGTGGAAAAATGTGCAAAAGGAGAGCACATTCCTTGAACACTTGGCCTGACGATTCGTTCGTACTTGTCAAAAACACCCCTAAAACCCTAGATTTTAGCCATCTAACGTGCTGAAGGTGTACACAAGCATGCCATCATTTCTCATTGAAGTGATATAAGTGTGTGGTATGTCATTGTGAGTCATTGTGCCAAGTTTGATGCCATTCCTCAATAGTCCTGCTGTTATCCTGACGGGTAGACGCGTTACACCCTACTACCCTAGAGCGAAGCTGGCCAGTATGTGAAGTGCATGGCCAAGGACCATATTGATTGTAAAACAAGGGATGTGATTGTTTGTGAGGGCATGGTGGAGCAATGTGCAAAAGGAGAGCACATTCCTTGAACACTTGGCCTGATAATTCATCCGTACTTGTCCAAAACACCCCTAAAACCCTATATTTTAGTCGTCTACCGTGCCGAATGCATGCCCAAGCATGCCATCATTGCTCATTAAAGTGATATAAGTGTGTGGTGTGTCATTGTGATCCATTGTGCCAAGTTTGAGGCCATTCCTAAATAGTCCTGCCACTATCCTGACGGGTAGACGCGTTACACCATACTACCCTACACCAAAGCTGGCCATTGTGTGAAGTGCATGGCCAACCACCATCTTGTTTGTAAAACAGGGGATGTGAGTGTTTGTGAGGGCATGGTGGAGCAATGTGGAAAAGGAGAGCACATTCCTTGAACACTTTCCCTGACTATTCGTCCGTACTTGTCCAAAACACCCCTAAAACCCTAGATTTTAGCCGTCTACTGTGCCGAACGCATGAACAAGCATGCCATAATTTCTCATTGAAGTGATATAAGTGTGTGGTGTGACATTGTGATCCATTGTTCCAAGTTAGAGGCCATTCCTCAATAGTCCTGCCGCTATCCTGACGGGTAGACGCGTTACACCCTACTACCCTAGACCGAAGCTGGCCAGTGTTGGAAGTGCATGGCCAAGAACCATTTTGTTTGTAACACAAGGGATGTGACTGTTTGTGAGGTCATGGTGGAGCAATGTGCAAAATTATAGCACATTCCTTGAACACTTGGCCGGACGATTCGTCCGTACTTTTCCAAAACACCCGCAAAACCCTAGATTTTAGCCATCTACCATGTCGAAGGCATGCGCAAGCATGCCATAATTGCTCATTGAAGTGATATAAGTGTGTTGTGTTTCATTGTGAGCCATTGTGCCCAGTTTGAGGCCATTCCTCTATAGTCGTACCGCTATCCCGATGGGTAGACGCGTTACACCCTACTACCCTAGACCGAAGCTGGCCAGTGTGGGAAGTGCATGGACAAGCACCATATTATTTGTAAAACAAGGGATGTGAGTGTTTGTGAGGGCATGGTGGAGAATTGTGAAAACTTAGATCACATTCCTTGAACACTTGGCCTGACGATTCGTCCGTACTTGTCCAAAACACCCCTAAAACCTTAGATTTTAGCCGTCTACGGTGCCGAAGGCATGTCCAAGCATGCCATCATTGCTCATTGAAGTTATATAAGTGTGTGGTATGTCATTGTGAGCCATTGTGCCAAGTTTGAGGCCATTCCTCAATAGTCCTGCCGCTATCCCAATGGGCAGACGCGTTACACCCAACTACCCTAGACCAAAACTAGCTAGTGTGTGAAGTGCATGGCCAAGCACCATCTTGTTTGTAAAACAAGGGATGTGAGTGTTTCTGAGGACATGGTGGAGCAATGTGCAAAATGAGAGAACATTCCTTGAACACTTGGCCTGACAATTCGTCCGTACTTGTCCAAAACACCCATAAAACCCTAGATTTTAGCCGTCTAGCGTGATGAAGGTGTACCCAAGCATGCCATCATTTCTCATTGAAGTGATATAAGTGTGTGGTATGTCATTGTGAGTCATTGTGCCAAGTTTGATGCCATTCCTCAATAGTCCTGCCGCTATCCTGACGGGTAGACGCGTTATACCCTACTACCCTAGACCGAAGCTGGCCACTGTGTGAAGTGCATGGCCAAGGACCATATTGATTGTAAAACAAGGGACTTGATTGTTTGTGAGGGCATGGTGGAACAATGTGCAAAAGGAGAGCACATTCCTTGAACACTTGGCCTGATAATTCATCCGTACTTGTCCAAAACACACCTAAAACCCTAGATTTTAGCCGTCTACTGTGCCGAAGGCATGCCCAGGCATGCCATCATTGCTCATTGGAGGGATATAATTGTGTGGTGTGTCATTGTGAGCCATTGTGCGGAGGTTGAGGCCATTCCTCAATAGTCCTGCCGCTATCCCGACGGGTAGACGCGTTACACCCTACTACCCTAGACCGAAGCTGGCCAGTGTGGGAAGTGCATGGCCAAGCACCCTCTTGTTGGTAACACAAGGTATGTGAGTGTTTTTGAGGGCATGGTGGAGCAATGTGCTAAAGAAGAGCACATTCCTTGAACACTTGGCCTGACTATTTGTCCGTACTTGTCCCAAACACCCCTAAAACCCTAGATTTTAGCCGTCTACCATGCCGAATGCATGCCCAAGCATGCCATCATTGCTCATTAAAGTTATATAAGTGTGTGGTGTGTCATTGTTATCCATTGTGCCATGTTTGAGGCCATTCGTCAATAGTCCTGCCACTATCCTGACGGGTAGACGCGTTACACCCTACTACCCTACACCGAAGATGGCCATTGTGTGAAGTGCATGGCCAAGCACCATCTTGTTTGTAAAAAAGGGGATGTGAGTGTTTGTGAGGGCAAGGTGGATCAATGTGGAAAAGGAGAGCACATTCCTTGAACACTTGGCCTGACTATTCTTCCGTACTTGTCCAAAACACCCCTAAAACCCTAGATTTTAGCCGTCTACCGTGCCAAAGGCATAAACAAGCATGCCATAATTTCTCATTGAAGTGATATAAGTGTGGTGTGTCATTGTGATCCATTGTTCCAAGTTAGAGGCAATTCCTCAATAGTCCTGCCGCTATCCCGACGGGTAGACGCGTTACACCCTACTACCCTAGACCGAAGCTGGCCAGTGTGGGAAGTGCATGGCCAAGCACCATCTTGTTTGTAACACAAGGGATGTGAGTTCTTGTGAGGTCATGGTGGAGCAATGTGCAAAATTATAGAACATTCCTTGAACACTTGGCCTGACGATTTGTTCGTACTTGTCCAAAACACCCCTAAAACCCTAGATTTTAGTTGTCTACCGTGTCGAAGGCATGCCCAAGCATGCCATAATTGCTCATTGAAGTGATATAAGTGTGTTGTGTTTCATTGTGAGTCGTTGTGCCAACTTTGAGCCCATTCCTCAATAGTCGTACCGCTATCCCGATGGGTAGACGCGTTACACCCTACTACCCTAGACCGAAGCTGGCCAGTGTGGGAAGTGCATGGACAAGCACCATATTGTTTGTAACACAGGGGATGTGAGTGTTTGTGAGGGCATGGTGGAGAAATGTGCAAAATTAGAGCACATTCCTTGAACACTTGGCCTAACGATTCGTCCGTACTTGTCCAAAACACCCCTAAAGCCTAGATTTTAGCCGTCTACCGTGCCAAAGGCATGACCAAGCATGCCATCATTGCTCATTGAAGTGATATAAGTGTGTGGTGTGTCATTGTGAGCCATTGTGCCAAATTTGAGGCCATTCCTCAATAGTCCTTCCGCTATCCCGACGGGTAGACGCGTTACACCCTACTACCATAGGCCGGAGCTGGCCAGTGTGGGAAGTGCATGGCAAAGCACAATATTTTTTGTAAGCAAGGGATGTGAGGTTTGTGAGGGCATGGTGGAGCAACGTGAAAAATGAGAGCACATTCCTAGAACACATGGCCTGACGATTCGTTCGTACCTGAACACCATTAAAACCCTTGATTTGAGTCGTCTACCATGCCAAAGGCATGCCATCATTGCTCATTGAAGTGATATAAGTGTGTGGTGTGTCATTGTGAGCCATTGTTCCAAGTTTGAGGCCATTCCTCAATAGTCCTGCCGCTATCCCGACGGGTAGACGCGTTACACCCTACTACCCTAGACCGAAGCTGGCCAGTGTGGGAAGTGCATGGCCAAGCACCATCTTCTTTGTAAAACAAGGGATGTGAGTGTTTGTGAGGGTATGGTGGAGCAATGGTCAAAAGGAGAGCACATTCCTTGAACACTTGGCCTGACTATTCGTTCGTACTTGTCCAAAACACCCCTAAAACCCTAGATTTTAGCCATCTACTATGCCGAAGGCATGCCCAAGCATGCCATCATTGCTCATTGAAGTGAGATATGTGTGTGGTGTGTCATTGGGATCCATTGTGCCAAGTTTGAGGCCATTCCTCAATAGTCCTACTGCTCTCCCGACGGGTAGAAGCGTTACACCCTACTACCCTAGACCGAAGCTGGCCAGTGCGGAAAGTGCATGGCCAAGCACCATCTTGTTTGTAAAACAAGGGAGGTGAGTATTTGTGAGGGAATTGTGGAGCAATGTGCAAAAGGAGAGCACATTACGTGAACACTTGCCCTGACGATTCGTCCATACTTGTCCAAAACACCCCTAAAACCCTAGATTTTAGCTGTCTACCATGCCTAAGGCATGCCCAAGCATGCCATCATTGCTCATTGAAGTGATATAACTGTGTGGTGTGTCATTTTGAGCCATGTTACAAGTTTGATGCCATTCCTCAATAGTCCTGCCGCTATCCCGATGGGTACATGCGTTACACCCTACTACCCTAGACCGAAGCTGGCCAGTGTGGGAAGTTCATGGCCAAGAAGCATATTTTTTGTAAAACAAGGGATGTGAGTGTTTGTGAGGGCATGGTGGAGCAATGTGCAAAATGAGAGCACATTCCTTGAACACTTGGCCTGACGATTCGTCCGTACTTTTCCAAAACACCACTAAAATCCTAGATTTTAGCCGTCTACCATGCCGAAGGCATGCCCAAGCATGCCATCATTTCTCATTGAAGTTATATAAGTGTGTGGTGTGTCTTTGTGAGCCATTGTGCAAAGTTTGAGGCCATTCCTCAATAGTCCTGCCGCTATCCCGACGGGTAGATGTGTTACGCCCTACTACCCTAGACCGAAGCTGGCCAGTGTGTGAAGTGCATGGCCAAGCATCATATTGTTTGTAAAACAAGGGATTTGATTGTTTGAGGGCATGGTGGAAAAAATGTGCAAAATTAGAGCACATTCCTTGAACACTTGGCCTGACGATTCGTCCGTACTTGTCCAAAACACCCCGAAAACCCTAGATTTTAGCCATCTACCGTGCCGAAAGCATGCCCAAGCATGCCATAATTGCTCATTGAAGTGATATAAGTGTGTGGTGTGTCATTGTGAGCCATTGTGCCAAGTTTTAGTCCATTCCTCAATAGTCCTGCCGCTATCCCGACGGGTAGATGCGTTACAACCTACTACCCTAGACCGAAGCTGGCCAGTGTGGGAAGTGCATGGCCAAGCACCATCTTGTTTGTAAAACAAGGGATGTGAGTGTTTGTGAGGGTATGGTGGAGCAATGGGCAAAAGGATAGCACATACCTTGAACACTTGGCCTGACTATTCGTTCGTACTTGTCCAAAACACCCCTAAAACCCTAGATTTTAGCCATCTACTGTGCCGAAGGCATGCCCAAGCATGCCATCATTTCTCATTGAACTGAGATATGTGTGTGGTGTGTCATTGGGAGCCATTGTGCCAAGTTTGAGGCCATTCCTCAATAGTCCTACCGCTATCCCGACGGGTAGACGCGTTACACCCTACTACCCTAGACCGAAGATGGCCAGTGTGGAAAGTGCATGGCCAAGCACCATCTTATTTGTAAAACAAGGGATGTGAGTATTTGTGAGGGAATGGTGGAGCAATGTGCAAAAGTAGAGCATATTCCTTGAACACTTGCCCTGACGATTCGTCCATACTTGTCCAAAACACCCCTAAAACCCTAGATTTTAGCTGTCTACCGTGCCTAAGGCATGCCCAAGCATGCCATCATTGCTCATTGAAGTGATATAAGTGTGTGGTGGGTCATTTTGAGCCATTGTTCCAAGTTTGATGCCATTACTCAATAGTCCTGTCGCTATCCCGACAGGTAAACGCGTTACACCCTACTACCCTAGACCAAAGCTGGCCAGTGTGTGAAGTGCATGGCCAAGCACCATCTTGTTTGTAAAACAAGGGATTTGATTGTTTGTGAGGGAATGGTGGAGCAATGTGCAAAACGAGAGCACATTCCTTGAACACTTGGCCTGACGATTCGTTCGTACTTGTCCAAAACACCCCTAAAACCCTAGATTTTAGCCGTCTATCGTGCCGAAGGCATGCCCAAGCATGCCATAATTTCTCATTGAAGTGATAAAAGTGTGTGGTGTGTAATTGTGAGCCATTGTGCCAAGTTTGAGGCCATTCTTCAATAGTCCTGTCTCTATCCCGACGGGTAGACGCGTTACAACCTACTACCCTAGACCGAAGCTGGCTAGTGTGTGAAGTGCGTGGCCAAGCACAATATTGTTTGTAAAACAAGGGATGTGATTTTTTGTGAGGGCATGGTGGAGCAATGTGCAAAAGGAGAGCACATTCCTCGAACACTTGGCCTGACGATTCGTCCGTACTTGTCCAAAACACCCCTAAAACCCTAGATTTTAGCCGTCTACCGTGCCGAAGGCATCCCCAAGCATGCCATGGTTGCTAATTGAAGTGATATAAGTGTGTGGTGTGTCATTTTGAGCCATTTTGCCAAGTTTGAGGCCATTCCACAATAGTCCTGCCGCTATCCCGACAGGTAGACGCGTTACACCCTACTAACCTAGAACGAAGCTGGCTAGTGCGGGAAGTGCATGGACAAGCACCATCTTGTTTTTAACACAAGGGATGTGAGTGTTTGTGAGGGAATAGTGGATCAATGTGCAAAAGTAGAGCAAATTCTTTGAACACTTGGCCTGATGATTCGTCCATACTTGTCTAAAACACCCCTAAAACCCTAGATTTTAGCCGTCTACTATGCCGAATGCATGCCCAAGCATGCCATCATGGATCATTGAAGTGATATAAGTGTGTGGTGTGTCATTGTGAGCCATTGTGTCAAGATTGAGGCCATTCCTCAATAGTCCTGCCGCTATCCCGACGAGTAGACACGTTACACCCTACTACCCTAGACCGAAGCTGGCCAGTGTGGGAATTGCGTGGCCAAGAACCATCTTGTTTGTAACACAATGGATGTGAGTGTTTGTGAGGGCATGGTGGATCAGTGTGCAAAAGGAGAGCACATTCCTTGGACACTTGGCCTGACGATTCGTCCGTACTAGTCCAAAACACCCCTAAAACTCTAGATTTTAGTCGTCTACTGTGCCGAAGGCATGCCCAAGCGTGCCATCATTGCTCATTTAAGTTATATAAGTGTGTGGTGTGTCATTGTGAGCCATTGTTTCAAGTTTGAGGCCATTCCTCAATTGTCATGCCCCTATCCCGATGGGTAGACGCGTTACACCCTACTACTCTAGACCGAAGCTAGCCAGTGTGGGAAGTGCATGGACAAGCACCATCTTGTTTGTAAAACAAGGGATTTGATTGTTTGTGAGGGCATGGTGGAGCAATGTGCAAAACGATAGCACATTCCTTGAACACTTGGCCTGACGATTCGTTCGTACTTGTCCAAAACACCCCTAAAACCCTAGATTTTAGACGTCTACCGTGCCGAAGGCATGCCCAATCATGCCATCATTTCTCATTGAAGTGATATAAGTGTGTGGTGTGTCATTGTGAGCTATTGTGCCAAGTTTGAGGCCATTCCTCAATGGTCCTACCGTATCCCGACGGGTAGATGCGTTACACCCTACTACCCTAGACCGAAGCTGGCCAGTGTGGAAAGTGCATGGCCAAGCACCATCTTGTTTGTAAAACAAGGGATGTGAGTATTTGTGAGGGAATGGTGGAGCAATGTGCAAAAGGAGAGCACATTCCTTGAACACTTGGCTTGACGATTCGTCTGTACTTGTCCAAAAAAACCCTGAAACCCTAGATTTTAGCCGTCTACCATGCCGAAGGCATGCCCAAGCATGCAATCATTTCTCATTGAAGTTATATAAGTGTGTGGTGTGTCATTGTGAGCCATTGTGCCAAGGTTGAGGCCATTCCTCAATAGTCCTGCCGCTATCCCGACGGGTAGACGCGTTACGCCCTACTACCCTAGACCTAAGCTGGCCAGTGTGTGAAGTGCATGGCCAAGTACCTGTTGGGAATATGCCCTAGAGGCAATCATGTATGATGTTATTCCCAATGTATTCATAAGGTTATGGTCCATGTATGAACTGCTGATATGTATCATCGAATATGTGATTTGATTGTGGAACTATATATTCATGTTGTTCATACTAATTGTCCTTGGTCATTGAGGTTGTGCTGGACACACAACTTAGACCAATGTGAAAGTCGGCAGATGACTAGGTTCCACTTGTCATGGGCATGAGGATGCTATTCCGACTTACATGGATTCGGCTAAAGAGTTTAGCGAGTCGGACTGACCCATATTGAGATGCAGCGAACAAGTCGTCATTTGCATGTCTCAATCAATGTAATCCTTAGACCTGAGGTTATTGCACAATCCGAGTTGAGGATCGCCGACTTAGGTTCTGTCAAACGATGTTCCGTCACTGGGCAGTTATAAAGGCAGAGTTCGGGTCGACTGAGAATCAAGCTGCGTGATGTGAATAACCAAGACAGGATTTTGCCCCTCCATCCGGAGAGATATTCTCTGAGCCCTCTCGGAAGATATGATTCGAAAAGCATGGCCATGCGCGTCTCAGATAAGTGTTAATCGAGGCAGCCGACTAAGAGTTAGTCAGATGAATCACTTATCTCGGATCGAGAAAGAGAGTCGGACTATTTAAGGGATGACGATCATTCGCCTATAGTCCGACAAGGTATATCGTGAGGCAAAAGGGACTCAGACGAAAGTCGCATTGGAAGGTATGTCGTCATGACTTATTGGTACTTGGGAGTTGGCACGTTCTGCTAGGAGCCGCTATCGACTGATCGATTACGAGTGAGACTCGGAATCGTGTCCGGGTTACCATGAGCCTGTCGGGTCACACACTTAAGAGCGGGAGCAGTTTGGGTTAGACCTACAACAGGAAACCTATTTGGGTTGGACCCAAATAGTGACATGGACTTCGTCAGCAAGTAAGACTTGTAGTGGCAAATATAGGCCTTTTAGTGAATGGGCCACAAGTGAGTGGAGCCCACTTTCACTCCCTATATAAGCTGGGGCACAGGTGCTTAGAGCACAAGGTTAGGTCACTCCATGTGTTGGAAACCCTAGCTCCAGTCCAGTCTTGTCGCCGCCGTACCGGACCTAGCAGTCCATCGCCGGCGCTCCTCCTCGTACGTGTGGATACCGGTGGAGGTGCTGTACGTTCAACACTTAGATGATCGTGAAGAAAGAACCGGAATGGATCGCGAGGACTGGATCAAGCGACGTGCTTCATCAATTCCGCAACTACGCGTCTAGTGGTAATCCTCGTGGCCATCTACCTGAGCTGGATCTTGGGATCACCACGTAGGAAAAAGTTTTGTTTTTCTCTGCGTGGCCCAATAGTGGTATCAGAGCGTTAGCTTCTGGTTTTAGGCTCGAGATCATGCATATGTGATATGCGGTTGGCATTAGATTGGATCTAATTGCAGTTTTGGTGGTCGATCTATGAGATAGATCGGTTTTGTACAAAGTTGATTGAATCAACTGTACTCGGGGGAATGGATGATCTGGTTTCCGTGATCTAACTGCTAAGGTCGTGGAATGACATACCCCTACCGGTCAGCTTCCGCCATCGGGGTAGACTGTGACACGTAAACCCGGATGCGGTGATCGAAGATCAAAGAGTTTGGTCGAATCGGATTCTGGATCGGATTTGGGTAAAATTGTTTTATCCGATGATGAAATCCATGTCCGGAATGGAGATGAGATCTACACTTTTCGAAATCGATCCCCGCCCGCTATCCGGCTAGCGGGACCGCCGGCTTTGCCCTGTCGTAGCACCTTAGTTTCACACGTTTCTGCGTTCTTGAGTTTCAAGCGCTTAGATATCATATCTATGCATAACTTGTTTTTGCAGGATGATGTTGTGAATGGTATGGCTTATGTGCATGTGATGTGTGTAATCCATACGTGATCTGCGTATCACGGTTTTTGTCAGCCGGCTGGAGCCTAGGTGCTGTCATCTAATTGTATAACGGCCTGCGTGTCGGATTCTCTGTGTAATTTGTATTACTAGCTAGTGTAGCTGTTTGGAGAATCCGGATGGCATGCAAGTCGGTGTACAAGTCGGCTACATGGTGTAACACGGCACGTGACAAGAGTTGACACGAGTCGGATTACAGGCTTTATGGAGATGGCGATCACCATGAAGAGAGCCATACCATTTCACATTATAATTGCCTTGTTTTGTGTTATTGTTATGTCTCTGTTTTACCTCTATTAGATAGTTGGTAGAAAGTAATCCCTCAAAGAAGGTCTAGTCGGTTTCCCCGCCAGTGCTGCACCATCACAAGTCGGACATTTTTGGTAGTGGGATCAGAAAATCGAGGTGCTATCAATTCTTTCCGACTAGGTGGGTTCAAGTCGGACTCTTACAGCAGAAGCACTTGGTAATCTAGACGGGTCTATCACAACGGTTGTGGGACTCGGGGAAAAGTCGGATGGGAGTCGGGGCATGCGATGCCACCCATTCAACAAGAGTCGTATGAGATACGATTGGCAAGGAGTTGTCTACCTAGATCACTTGACGGCTAGCAGTGATGCTAAAGCTCACTAGTCGACTTGCTTATTTAGGGTCCTGAATCACTAAGTAACCATCGGAGGGGTGTTGGTTCTAGTGGGAGCATAAATATTAAAAGGTTTAATATGCTTGCTATTTTATGGATACATGTCTTAAGTATTTTGCATATTTTCTGTTGTAGATCAATGGCACCTAGCAGTCTCCCTCAGATTTCCGGTTTTGCTTTGAGAACCATCTTAGAGAAAGATAAGCTGAATGGAACTAACTTCACCAACTGGTATCGTAATCTGAGAATTGTTCTCAAACAAGAAAAGAGGGATCGTGTCCTAGACAACCCACTTCTAGCTGAGCCGGATGAGAATGCGACTGTCGCAGCCACCAATGCCTACCGTCGGATTTGTGATGAATCCACGGAGATTAGCTGTCTTATGCTTGCTCACATGGAACCGGACTTGCAGCAGCAGTTCGAGAATGTTGAGGCCTACGATATGATCGAAAGCCTCAAAAGTATGTTCTAGGCTCAGGCAAAGACTGAGATGTATCAAGTCTCTTAGGCTTTGTTGAGCTGCAAGCTTAAGGATGGCGATCCACTGAGTCCACATGTGATCAAGATGGTTGGTTACATGCAGTCTCTAGAAAGACTTGGCTACCCCATTAGCGAAGAGTTCGCCATGCATATAATTCGAACTCTCTTCCTAGTGCGTATGGCCAGTTCATATCGAACTACCACATGCATGGTATGGATAAGAAGCTCACTGAATTACATGGGATGCTCAAGCAGGCTGAGGCGGATCTCAAGAAAGGTGCCAGTCAAGTGTTGATGGTACAAAACAAGGCTAAGTTCAAGAAGAGTTCTTGGACTAAGAAGAAGAAGGCAAAGTCAGGAGGTAAGGCTGAGGACCCAGTCCAAAGCGCTTCCTCAGGGACTAAGTCATCTCCTGCAGCCGGATCCACTTGCTTCTACTACAAGTCGGATGGCCACTAGAAGAGGAATTGCAGCAAGTATCTGGCTGACAAAGCCAAGAGCGGAGGTGTGACTTCCGGCTCAGGTACGCTTGTTTGCAATGTTATAGACATTTATCTTGCTGATGCACCTGGTAGTTCTTGGGTATATGATACCGGATCAGTCATTCACATATGCAACTCGTTGCAGGGACTGGTAAGAACTAGGAGCATTGCAAGAGGCGGTTGACATTGAATTCGGCAACAAAGCAAGAGTTGCTGCGTTGGAAGTCGGCAAGATGCAACTTCATTTACCTTCCGGATTCTTAATGGAGCTGAATAATTGTTATTATGTTCTAGTGCTTAGTCGAAACATTATTTCTGCCTCATGTTTGATGAGACAGGGCTATGAGTCAAATATTAAGAATAATGGTTGTTATTTATATTTGAATGATATGTTTCACGGTTTTGCACCCGTCCAGGACGGATTATTTATTTTGAATCTTGAGGGTGAATCTGTCTTTAACATAAATGTGAAAAGGTTAAAACCAAATGATCTGAATATGACTTACTTTTGGGATTGTCGGCTTGGTCATATAAGTTGGAAACGCATGAAGAAGCTCCATAATGATGGACTCCTAACATCGTTCGACTTGGAGTCGTTCGAGACATGCGAATCCTGCCTTCTCGGCAAGATGACCAAGACACCTTTTGCAAAGAGTTGTGAAAGGGCGTCCGACTTATTGGGACTAGTACATAGTGATGTATGTGGCCCAATGAGCACGACAGCCAGAGGTGGTTATGAGTACTTCATTACCTTCACTGATGATTTGAGTAGATATGGATATATCTACTTGATGAAACATAAGTCGGAAGTCTTTGAAAAGTTCAAGGAATTCCAGAATGAGGTACAAAATCAACTTGGCAAGAAAATAAAGTTTCTTCGGTCGGACCGAGGAGGCGAGTACATGAGCCATGAGTTTGATGACCATCTGAAGAGTTGTGGAATAGTTCCCTAGCTCACTCCTCCAGGAACACCGCAGAGAAACGGTGTATCGGAAAGGAGGAATCAGACCTTGTTGGACATGGTACGATCAATGATGAGTCGGTCAGATCTGCCTTTATCATTTTGGGGTTATTGTCTAGAAACTGCAGCGTTCACACTAAACAGAGTACCATCAAAGTCGGTAGAAAAGACACCGCATGAGATGTGGATTGGCAAGAAGCCAAGTTTGTCTTTTCTCAAGATTTGGGGTTGTGAAGTTTTTGTCAAGCGACTTTAGTCGGACAAGCTTACATCTAAGTCGGATAAGTGTATTTTCGTGGGGTATCCGAGGGAAACCTTGGGTTACCACTTCTACAACCGAGAAGAGGGCAAAGTGTTTGTCGCTCCAAACGGTGTCTTCCTTGAGAAAGAGTTTCTCAGTCGGGGAGTCAGTGGGAGTACGGCGCATCTCGAAGAAATTCAAGAAATACCGGCTAGCAGCGAGTCGGCAAAAGCCTTAGAGGTTGAGCCGGACGTGGTAACTGACCCGGAAATTACACCGACACTGCGAAGATCGGCCAGATTGCGAAGTGTTCGTGATGTGATGCTGTTGGACAGTGATGAGACGGCAACTTATTCGGAAGCGATGGTGGGTTCTGATTCCGAGTCATGGCTTAGAGCCATGAGATCCGAGTTAAAGTCCATGGATGAAAATCAAGTTTGGAACTTGGAACTTGGTTGATCTGCCAGATGGTGCAAGACCCGTCGAGTGCAAATGGGTCTTTCAGAAGAAAACTGATATGGATTGAAATGTTTCTATCTATAAGGCATGGCTTGTCGCGAAGGGGTTTCGACAAGTTCAAGGAGTTGACTACGATGAGACTTTCTCTCCCATGGCGATGCTTAAATCAGTTCGGATCATGTTAGCTATAGCAGCCTATTTCGACTATGAGATATGGCAGATAGATGTCAAGACGGTTTTCCTTAATGGAAATTTAACCGAGGACGTGTATATGATACAGCCCGAGGGTTTTGTTGATCCGGCTAATGCTGACAAGGTATGCAAACTCCGGAAATCCATTTATGGGTTGAAGCAAGCATCTCGGAGTTGGAACATTCGCTTTGATGAGGTAGTCAAATCGTTTGGCTTCATCAAAAGTGATCATGATTCTTGTTTATACAAGAAATTTAGTGGGAGCAAAGTGAACTTTTTGATCTTATATGTGGATGACATATTACTGATTGGAAATGATGTCCAGATGTTGCAAGAGACCAAGGAATCATTGGAAAAGAGTTTTTCGATGAAAGACTTGGGTGAGGTGACTTACATACTAGGAATCCGGATCTATAGAGATAGATCAAGGAGGCTCATTGGATTGAGTCAGAGTACATATTTGGACAAAGTGTTGAAGAAGTTCAACATGGAATCATCTAAGAAGGGGTTCTTACCGATGTCCCATGGCGTAAAACCTAGCAAGACTCAGTGTCCTTCGACAAATGATGAACGAAGTCGGATGAGTGCGATTCCGTATGCTTCTGCAGTCGGATCCATCATGTACGCTATGATTTGTACTAGGCCGGATGTTTCCTATGCTCTAAGTGTTGTGAGGTACCAGTGACCACGGAGAAATCCAGGTGGTATGCTAAAAATATCCTAAAGTACTTGAGAAGGACTAAGGATATGTTCCTGGTTTATGGAGGTGAGGATGAGCCCAGTGTAAAGGGTTACACGGATGCGAGTTATCTCACTGACTTGGATGATTCTCGTTCGCAATCCGGATATGTGTTTGTAATAAACGGAGGGGCTGTGAGCTGGAAGAGTTCCAAGCAAGAGATGGTGTCTGCGTCTACAACAGAGGCTGAGTATATTGCTGCCTCAGAGGCGGCAAAAGAAGCCGTTTGGATGAGGAATTTCCTCATAGATCTTGGTGTGGTTCAGGGCTCGTCCAATCCGTTAGACGTGTATTGTGACAACAATGGTGCTATTGCACAAGCCAAGGAACCTAGACAACACCAGAAGAACAAACATATAATCATGCGGTACCACCTTATTCGCCAGTTCGTGGATCAAGGTGATATCAAGTGATGCAAGGTACACACGGATGCAAACATTGCGGATCCGTTGACAAAGCCACTTCCACAGCCAAAGCATGAGGCACACCTGAGAGCTATGGGCATTAGATGCCTAGACATGTGATGTCGGATAATTGACTCTAGTGCAAGTGGGAGACTGTTGGGAATATGCCCTAGAGGCAATCATGTATGATGTTATTCCCAATGTATTCATAAGGTTATGGTCCATGTATGAACTGCTGATATGTATCATCGAATATGTGATTCGATTGTGGAACTATATATTCATGTTGTTCATACTAATTGTCCTTGGTCATTGAGGTTGTGCTGGACACACAACTTAGACCAATGTGAAAGTCGACAGATGACTAGGTTCCACTTGTCATGGGCACGGGGATGCTATTCCGACTTACACGGATTCGGCTAAACAGTTTAGCGAGTCGGACTGACCCATATTGAGATGCAGCGAACAAGTCGTCATTTGCATGTCTCAATCAATGTAATCCTTAGACCTGAGGTTATTGCACAATCCGAGTTGAGGATCTCCGACTTAGGTTACACAAACGTTGTTCCGTCACTGGGCAGTTATAAAGGCAGAGTTCGGGCCGACTGAGAATCAAGCTGCGTGATGTGAATAACCAAGACGGGATTTTGCCCCTCCATCCGGAAAGATATTCTCTGGGCCCTCTCGGAAGATATGATTCGGAAAGCATGGCCATGCGTGTCTCGGATAAGTGTTAACCGAGGCAGCCGACTAAGAGTTAGTCGGATGAATCACTTATCTTGGATCGAGAAAGAGAGTCGGACTATTTAAGGGATGATGATCATTCGCCTATAGTCCGACAAGGTATATCGTGAGGCAAAAGGGACTCAGACGAAAGTCGCATTGGAAGGTATATCGTCATGACTTACTGGTACTTGGGAGTTGGCACGTTCTGCTAGGAGCCGCTACCGACTGATCGATTACGAGTGGGACTCGGAATCGTGTCCAGGTTACCATGAGCCTGTCAGGTCACATACTTAAGAGCGGGAGCAGTTTGGGTTAGACCTAAAACAGGAAACCTATTTGGGTTGGACCCAAATAGTGACATGGACTTAGTCAGCAAGTGAGACTTGCAGTGGCAAATATAGGCCTTTTAGTGAATGGGCCACAAGTGAGTGGAGCCCACTTTCACTCCCTATATAAGCTAGGGCATAGGTGCTTAGAGCACAAGGTTAGGTCACTCCATGTGTTGGAAACCCTAGCTCCCGTCCAGTCCTGTCGCCGCCATACCGGACCTAGCAGTCCATCACCGGCGCTCCTCCTCGTACGTGTGGATACCGGCGGAGGTTCTGTACGTTTAACACTTAGACGATCGTGAAGGAAGAACGGATCATGGATCGTGGAACCGGAACGGATCGCGAGGACTGCACTGCATCAAGCGATGTGCTTCATCAATTCCGCAACTGCGCGTCTAGTGGTAATCCTCGTGGCCTTCTACCTGAGCTGGATCTTGGGATCACCGCGTAGGAAAAAAATTTGTTTTTCTCTGTGTGGCCCAATAGTACCATCTTGTTTGTAAAACAAGGGATTTGATTGTTTGTGAGGGCATGGTGGAGAAATGTGCAAAATGAGAGCACATTCCTTGAACACTTGGCCTGACGATTCGTCCGTACTTGTCCAAAACACCCCTAAAACTCTAGATTTTAGCCGTCTACCATGTCGAAGGCATGCCCAAGCATGCCATCATTTCTCATTTGAGTGATATAAGTGTGTGGTGTGTCATTGTGAGCCATTGTGCCTAGTTTGAGGCCATTCCTCAATAGTCATGTCGCTATCCCGACGGGTAGACACGTTACAACCTACTACCCTAGACCGAAGCTGGCCAGTGTGTGAAGTGCATGGCCAAGAACGATCTTGTTTGTAAAACAAGGGATGTGATTATTTGTGAGGTAATGGTGGAGCAATGTGCAAAAGGAGAGCACATTCCTTGGACACTTGGCCTGATGATTCGTCCGTACTTGTCCAAAACACCCCTAAACCCCTAGATTTTAGCCATCTACCGTGCCGAAGGCATGCCCAAGCATGCCATCGTTGCTAATTGAAGTGATATAAGTGTGTGGTGTGTCATTTTGAGCCATTTTGCCAAGTTTGAGGCCATTCCACAATACTCCTACCGCTATACCGACGGGTAGACGCGTTACACCGTACTAACCTAGAACGAAGCTGGCTAGTGTGGGAAGTGCATGGCCAAGCACCATCTTGTTTGTAACACAAGGTATTTGAGTGTTTGTCAGGGCATGGTGGAGCAATGTGCAAAAGTAGAGCACATTCTTTGAACACTTGGCCTGATGATTCGTCCGTACTTGTCTAAAACACCCCTAAAACCCTAGATTTTAGCCGTCTACCGTGCCGAAGGCATGCCCAAGCATGCCATCATTTCTCATTGAAGTGATATAAGTGAGTGTTTTGTCATTGTGAGCCATTGTGCCAAGTTTGAGGCCATTCCTTAATAGTCCTGCCGCTATCCCGACGGGTAGGTGCGTTACACCCTACTACCCTAGACCGAAGCTGGCCAGTGTGGGAAGTGCATGGCCAAGCACCATCTTGTTTGTAAAACAAGGGATTTGAGTGTTTGTGAGGGAATGGTGGAGCAATGTGCAAAAGGAGAGCATATTCCTTGAACACTTGGCCTGACGATTCGTCCGTACTTGTCCAAAACACGCCTAAAACCCTAGATTTTAGCCGTCTACTGTTCCGAAGGCATACCCAAGCATGCCACCATTGCTCATTCAAGTGATATAAGTGTGTGGTGTGTCATTTTGTGGAATTGTGCCAAGTTTGAGGCCATTCCTCAATAGTCCTGCCGCTATCCCGACGGGTAGACACGTTACACCCTACTACCCTACACCAAACCTGGCCAGTGTGGGAATTGCATGGCCAAGCACCATCTTGTTTATAACACAAGGTATTTGAGTGTTTGTGAGGGCATGGTGGATCAATGGGCAAAAGGAGAGCACATTCCTTGGACACTTAGCCTAACGATTCGTCCGTACTTGTCCAAAACACCCCTAAAACTCTAGATTTTAGACATCTATCGTGCCGAAGGCATGCGTAGGCATGCTATCATTGCTCATTTAAGTGATATAAGTGTGTGGTGTGTCATTGTGAGCCAATGTTACAAGTTTGAGGCCATTCCTCAATAGTCCTGCCGCTATCCCGATGGGTAGACGCGTTACACCCTACTACTCTAGACCGAAGCTAGCCAGTGTGGGAAGTGCATGGACAAGCACCATCTTGTTTGTAAAACAAGGGATTTGAGTGTTTGTAAGGGCATGGTGGAGGAATGTGCAAAAGGAGAGCACATTCCTTGAACACTTGGCCTGACGATTCGTCTGTACTTGTCTAAAACACCCCTAAAACCCTAGATTTTAGCCGTCTACCGTGCCGAAGGCATGCCCAAGCATGCCATCATTGCTCATTGATGTGATATAAGTGTGTGGGTGTCATTTTGAGCCATTGTTTCAAGTTTTAGGCCATTCCTCAATAGTGATGCCGCTATACCGACGGGTAGACGCGTTACACCCTACTACCCTATACTGAAGCTGGCCAGTGTGTGAAGTGCATGTCCAAGCACCATCTTGTTTGTAAAACAAGGGATGTGAGTGTTTGTGAGGGCATGGTGGAGCAATGTGCAAAAGGAGATCACATTCCTTGAACACTTGGCCTAACGATTCGTATGTACTTGTCCAAAACACCCCTAAAACCCTAGATTTTAGACGTTTACCGTGCCGAAGGCATGCCCAAGCATGCCATAATTGCTCACTGAAGTGATATAGGTGTGTGGTGTGTCATTTTGAGCCATGGTGCCAAGTTTGAGGCCATTCCTCAATAGTCCTACCACTATCCTGACAGGTAGACACATTACACCCTACTACCATAGACCGAAGCTGGCCAGTGTGGGAAGTGCATGGCCAAGCACCATATTGTTTATAACACAAGGAATGTGAAAGTTTGTGAGGGCATGGTGGAGCAATGTGCAAAAGTAGAGCACATTCTTTGAACACTTGGCCTGACGATTCGTCCGTACTTGTCCAAAACACCCCTAAAACCCTAGATTTTAGCCGTATACCGTACCAAAGGCATGCCCAAGCATGCCATCATTTCGCATTGAAGTGATATAAGTGTGTGGTGTGTCATTTTTAGCCATTGTGCCAAGTTTTAGGCCATTCCTCAATAGTCATGTACCTATCCCGACGGGTAGACGCATTACAACCTACTACCCTAGACCGAAGTTGGCCAGTGTGGGAAGTTCATGGCCAAGCTCTATCTTTTTTGTAAATCAAGGTATGTGAGTTTTTGTGAGGGCATGGTGGAGAAATGTGCAAAATGAGAGCACATTCCTTGAACACTTGGCCTGACGATTCGTCCATACTTGTACAAAACACCCCTAAAACCCTAGATTTGAGTCGTCCACCGTGCCGAAGGCATGCCCAAGCATGCCATCATTTCTCATTGAAGTGATATAAGTGTGTGGTGTGTCATTCTGAGACATTGTGCCAAGTTTGAGGCCATTCCTCAAGAGTCTTGCCGCTATCCCGACGGGTAGACGCGTTACACCCTACTACCCTAGACCGAAGCTGGCTAGTGTGTGAAGTGCATGGCCAAGCACCATCTTGTTTATGAAACAAGGGATGTGATTGTTTGTGAGGGCATGGTGGAGCAATGTGCAAAAGGAGAGCACATTCCTTGAACACTTGGCCTGACGATTCGTCCGTACTTGTCCGAAACACCCCTAAAACCCTAGATTTTAGCCGTCTACTGTGCCGAAGGCATGCCCAAGCATGCCGTCGTTGTTAATTGAAGTGACATAAGTGTGTGGTGTGTCATTTTCAGCCATTTTGCCAAGTTTGAGGCCATTCCACAATAGTCCTGCAACTATCCCGACGGGTAAACACGTTACACCCTACTACCCTAGACCGAAGCTGGCCAGTGTGGGAAGTGCATGGCCAAGCACCATCTTGTTTGTAATACAAGGGATGTAAGTGTTTGTGAGGGCATGGTGGAGCAATGTGCAAAACTAGAGCACATTCTTTGAACATTTGGCCTGACGATTCGTCTGTACTTGTCCAAAACACCCCTAAAACCCTAGATTTTAGCCGTCTATCATGCCGGAGGCATGCCCAAGCATGCAATCATTGCTCATAGAAGTTTTATAAGTGTGTGGTGTGTCATATCGAGCCATTGTGCCAAGTTTGACGCCATTCCTCAATAGTCCTGCCGCTATGCCGATGGGTAGACGCGTTACACCCAACTACCCTAGATCAAAGTTGGCCAGTGTATGAAGTGCATGGCCAAGCACCATCTTGTTTGTAAAACAAGGGATGTGAGTGCGTGACGGCATGGTGGAGCAATGTGCAAGAGGAGAGCACATTCCTTGAACACTTGGCCTGACGATTCGTCCGTACTTGTCCAAAACACCCCTAAACCCCTAGATTTTAGCCGTCTACCGTATCGAAGGCATGCCCAAGGATGCCATCATTTCTCATTGAAGTGATATAAGTGTGTGGTGTATCATTTTGAGCCATTGTGCCAAGTTTAGGGCCATTCCTCAATAGTCCCACCACTATCCCGACGGGTACACGCGTTACACCCTAATACCCTAGACCAAAGCTGGCTAGTGTGGGAATTGCATGGCCAAGCAACATCTTGTTTGTAACACAAGGGATTTGAGTGTTTGTGAGGGCATGGTGGATGAATGTGCAAAAGGAGAGCACATTCATTGGACACTTAGCCTGACGATTCGTTCGTACTTGTCCAAAACACCCCTAAAACCCTAGGTATTAGCCGTCTACCATGCCGAAGGCATGCCCCTGCATGCCATCATGGCTCATTGAAGTTATATAAGTGTGTGGTGTCTAATTGTGAGACATTGTGCCAAGTTTGAGGCCATTCCTCAATAGTCTTTCCGCTATCCCGACGCGTAGACGCTTTAAACCCTACTACCCTAGACCAAAGCTGGCCAGTGTGGGAAGTGCATGGCTAAGAAACATCTTGTTTGTAAAACAAGGGATGTGAGTGTTTTTAGGGCATGGTGGAGGAATGTGCAAAAGTAGAGAACATTGCTTGAACATTTGGCCCGATGATTCGTCTGTACTTGTCCAAATCACACCTAAAACCCTAGATTTTAGCCGTCTACCGTGCTGGAGGCATGCCCAAGCATGCCATCATTGCTCATCGAAGTTTTATAAGTGCGTGGTGTGTCATGTCGAGCCATTGTGCCAAGTTTGACGCCATTCCCAAATAGTCCTGCCGCTATGCCGATGGGTAGACGCGTTACACCCAACTACCCTAGATCGAAGTTGGCCAATGTGGGAAGTGCATGGCCAAGCACCATCTTGTTTGTAAAACAAGGGATGTGAGTGTTTTTGAGGGCATGGTGGAGCAATGTGCAAAAGGAGAGCATATTCCTTGAACACTTGGCCTGGCGATTCGTCCGTACTTGTCCAAAACACCCCTAAAACCCTAGATTTTAGCCATCTACCATGCCGAAGGCATACCCAAGCATACCATAATTGCTCATTCAAGTGATATAAGTGTGTGGTGTGTCATTTTGAGCCATTGTGCCAAGTTTGAGGACATTCCTCAATAGTCCCGCCACTATCCCGACGGGTAGACGCGTTACACCCTACTACCCTAGACCAAAGTTGGCCAGTGTGGGAATTGCATGGCCAAGCACCATATTGTTTGTAACACAAGGGATTTGAGTGTTTGTCAGGGCATGGTGGATGAATGTGCAAAAGGAGAGCACATTCCTTGGACACTTAGCCTGACGATTCGTCCGTACTTGTCCAAAACACCCCTAAAACCCTAGATTTTAGCCGTCTACCATGCCGAAGGCATGCCCATGCATGCCATCATGGCTCATTGAAGTTATATAAGTGTGTGGTGTGTAATTGTGAGACATTTTGCAAAGTTTGAGGCCATTCCTCAATAGTCTTTCCGCTATCCCGACGGGTAGACGCTTAAAACCCTACTACCCTAGACCGAAGCTGGCCAGTGTGGGAAGTGCATGGCTAAGAAACATCTTGTTTGTAAAACAAGGGATGTGAGTGTTTTTTAGGGCATGGTGGAGGAATGTGCAAAAGTAGAGAACATTGCTTGAACATTTGGCCTGACGATTCGTCTGTACTTGTCCAAAACACCCCTAAAACCCTAGATTTTAGCCGTCTACCGTGCCGGAGGCATGCCCAAGCATGCAATCATTGCTCATAGAAGTTTTATAAGTGTGTGGTGTGTCATATCGAGCCATTGTGCCAAGTTTGACGCCATTCCTCAATAGTCCTGCCGCTATGCCGATGGGTAGACGCGTTACACCCAACTACCCTAGATCGAAGTTGGCCAGTGTATGAAGTGCATGGCCAAGCACCATCTTGTTTGTAAAACAAGGGATGTGAGTGTTTGTGCGGGCATGGTGGAGCAATGTGCAAGAGGAGAGCACATTCCTTGAACACTTGGCCTGACGATTCGTCCGTACTTGTCCAAAACACCCCTAAAACCCTAGATTTTAGCCGTCTATCGTATCGAAGGCATGCCCAAGGATGCCATCATTTCTCATTGAAGTGATATAAGTGTGTGGTGTGTCATTTTGATCCATTGTGCTAAGTTTGAGGCCATTCCTCAATAGTCCTGCCGCTATCCCGACGGGTAGGCGCGTTACACCCTACTACCCTAGACCGAAGCTGGGCAGTGTGGGAAGTGCATGGCCAAGCACCATCTTGTTTGTAACACAAGGGATGTGAGTGTTTTTGATGGCATGGTGGAGCAATGTGCAAAAGGAGAGCACATTCCTTGAATACTTGGCCTGACGATTCGTCCGTACTTGTCCAAAACACCCCTAAAACCCTACATTTTAGCCGTCTACCGTGCCTAAGGCATGCCCAAGCATGCCATCATTGCTAATTGAAGTTATATAAGTGTGTGGTGTGTCATTTTGAGCCATTTTTCCAAGTTTGAGGACATTCCACAATAGTCCTGCCGCTATCCCGACGGGTAGACCCGTTACACCCTACTAACCTATAACGAAGCTGGCCAGTGTGGGAAGTGCATGGCCAAGCACCATCTTGTTTGTAACACAAGGGATGTGAGTGTTTGTGAGCGCATGGTGGAGCAATGTGCAAAAGTAGAGCACATTCCTTGAATACTTGGCCTGAAAATTTGTCCGTACTTGTCCAAAACACCCCTAAAACCCTAGATTTTAGCCGTCTACCATGCCCAAGGCATGCCCAAGCATGCCATAATTGCTTATTTAAGTGATATAAGTGTGTGGTGTGTCATTGTGAGCCATTTTGCCAAGTTTGAGGCCATTCCTCAATAGTCCTACCGTATCCCGATGGGTAGACGCGTTACACCCTACTACCCTAGACCGAAGCTGGCCATTGTGGGAAGTGCATGGCCAAGCACCATCTTGTTTGTAAAACAAGGGATGTGAGTGTTTTTGAGGGCATGGTGGAGCAATGTGCAAAAGGAGAGAATATTCCTTGAATACTTGGCCTGACGATTCGTCCGTACTTGTCCAAAACACCCCTAAAACCCTAGATTTTAGCCATCTACCATGCCGAAGGCATACCCAAGCATGACATAATTGCTCATTAAAGTGATATAAGTGTGTGGTGTGTCATTTTGAGCCATTGTGCCAAGATTGAGGACATTCCTCAATAGTCCCGCCACTATCCCGACGGGTAGACGAGTTACACCCTACTACCCTAGACCAAAGCTGGCCAGTGTGGGAATTGCATGGCCAAGCACCATATTGTTTGTAACACAAGGGATTTGAGTGTTTGTGAGGGCATGGTGGATGAATGTGCAAAAGGAGAGCACATTCCTTGGACACTTAGCCAGACGATTCGTCCGTACTTGTCCAAAACACCCCTAAAACCCTAGATTTTAGCCGTCTACCATGCCAATGGCATGCCCATGCATGCCATCATGGCTCATTGAAGTTATATAAGTGTGTGGTGTGTAATTGTGAGACATTGTGCCAAGTTTGAGGCCATTCCTCAATAGTCTTTCCGCTATCCCGACGGGTAGACGCTTAAAACCCTACTACCCTAGACCGAAGCTGGCCAGTGTGGGAAGTGCATGGCTAAGAAACATCTTGTTTGTAAAACAAGGGATGTGAGTGTTTTTTAGGGCATGGTGGAGGAATGTGCAAAAGTAGAGAACATTGCTTGAACATTTGGCCTGACGATTCGTCTGTACTTGTCCAAAACACCCCTGAAACCCTAGATTTTAGCCGTCTACCGTGCCGGAGGCATGCCCAAGCATGCCATCATTGCTCATCGAAGTTTTATAAGTGCGTGGTTTGTCATATAGAGCCATTGTGCCAAGTTTGACGCCATTCCTCAATAGTCCTGCCGCTATGCCGATGGGTAGACGCGTTACACCCAACTACCCTAGATCGAAGTTGGCCAGTGTATGAAGTGCATGGCCAAGCACCATCTTGTTTGTAAAACAAGGGATGTGAGTGTTTGTGAGGGCATGGTGGATCAATGTGCAAGAGGAGAGCACATTCCTTGAACACTTGGCCTGACGATTCGTCCGTACTTGTCCAAAACACCCCTAAAACCCTAGATTTTAGCCGTCTACCGTATCGAAGGCATGCCCAAGGATGCCATCATTTCTAATTGAAGTGATATAAGTGTGTGGTGTGTCATTTTTAGCCATTGTGCTAAGTTTGAGGCCATTCCTCAATAGTCCTGCCGCTATCCCGACGGGTAGGCGCGTTACACCCTACTACCCTAGACCGAAGCTGGGCAGTGTGGGAAGTGCATGGCCAAGCACCATCTTGTTTGTAACAAAAGGGATGTGAGTGTTTGTGATGGCATGGTGGAGCAATGTGCAAAAGGAGAGCACATTCCTTGAATACTTGGCCTGACGATTCGTCCGTACTTGTCCAAAACACCCCTAAAACCCTACATTTTAGCCGTCTACCGTGCCTAAGGCATGCCCAAGCATGCCATCATTGCTAATTGAAGTTATATAAGTGTGTGGTGTGTCATCTTGAGCCATTTTGCCAAGTTTGAGGCCATTCCACAATAGTCCTGCCGCTATCCAGACGGGTAGACCCGTTACACCCTACTAACCTATAACGAAGCTGGCCAGTGTGGGAAGTGCATGGACAAGCACCATCTTGTTTGTAACACAAGGGATGTGAGTGTTTGTGAGGGCATGGTGGAGCAATGTGCAAAAGTAGAGCACATTCCTTGAATACTTGGCCTGAAAATTTGTCCGTACTTGTCCAAAACACCCCTAAAACCCTAGATTTTAGCCGTCTACCATGCCGAAGGCATGCCCAAGCATGACATCATTGATTATTTAAGTGATATAAGTGTGTGGTGTGTCATTGTGAGCCATTTTGCCAAGTTTGAGGCCATTCCTCAATAGTCCTACCGTATCCCGATGGGTAGACGCGTTACACCCTACTACCCTAGACCGAAGCTGGCCAATGTGGGAAGTGCATGGCCAAGCACCATCTTGTTTGTAAAACAAGGGATGTGAGTGTTTTTGAGGGAATGGTGGAGAAATGTGCAAAAGGAGAGCATATTCCTTGAACACTTGGCCTGACGATTCGTCCGTACTTGTCCAAAACACCCCTAAAACCCTAGAATTTATTCGACTACCGTGCCGAAGGCATACCCAAGCATGCCATCATTGCTCATTCAAGTGATATAAGTGTGTGGTGTGTCATTTTGAGCCATTTTTCCAAGTTTGATGCCATTCCTCAATAGTCCTGCTGCTATCCCGACGGGTAGACGTGTTACACCCTACTACCCTAGACCAACGCTGGCCAGTGTGGGAATTGCATGGCCAAGCACCATATTGTTTGTAACACAAGGGATTTGAATGTTTGCGAGGGCGTGGTGGATCAGTGTGCAAAAGGGGAGCACATTCCTTGGACACTTAGCCTGACGATTCGTCCGTACTTGTCCAAAACACCCCTAAAAGCCTAGATTTTAGCCGTCTACCATGCCGAAGGCATGCCCAAGCATGCCATCATGGCTCATTGAAGTTATATAAGTGTGTGGTGTGTAATTGTGAGACATTGTGCCAAGTTTGAGGCCATTCCTCAATAGTCTTGCCGCTATCCCGACAGGTAGACGCTTTACACCCTACTACCCTAGACCGAAGCTGGCCAGTGTGGGATGTGCATGGCCAAGCACCATCTTGTTTGTAAAACAAGGGATGTGAGTGTTTTTTAGGGCATGGTGGAGGAATGTGTAAAAGTAGAGAACATTTCTTGAACATTTGGCCTGACGATTCATCAGTACTTGTCCAAAACACCCCTAAAACCCTAGACCGAAGCTGGCCAGTGTGGGAAGTGCATGGCCAAGCACCATATTGTTTGTAACACAAGGGATGTGAGTGTTTGTGATGGAATGGTGGAGGAATGTTCAAAAGGAGAGCACATTCCTTGAACACTTGGCCTGACGATTCGTCCGGACTTTTCCAAAACACCCCTAAAACCCTACATTTTAGTCGTCTACCGTGCCGAAGGCATGCCCAAGCATGCCATCATGGCTCATGAAGTGATATAAGTGTGTGGTGTGTCATTTTGATCCATTTTCCCAAGTTTGAGGCCATTCCACAATAGTCCTGCCGCTATCCCGACGGGTAGACGCGTTACACCCTACTAGACTATAACGAAGCTGGCCAGTGTGGGAAGTGCATGGCCAAGCACCATCTTGTTTGTAACACAAGGGATGTGAGTGTTTGTGAGGGCCTGGTGGAGCAATGTGCAAAAGTAGAGCACATTCCTTGAATACTTGGCCTGACAATTCGTCCGTACTTGTCCAAAACACCCCTAAAACCCTAGATTTTAGCCGTCTACCGTGCCGAAGGCATGCCCAAGCATGCCATCATTGCTTATTTAAGTGATATAAGTGTGTGGTGTGTCATTGTGAGCTATTGTGCCAAGTTTGAGGCCAGTCCTCAATAGTCCTACCGTATCCCGATGGGTAGACGCGTTACACCCTACTTCCCTTGACCAAAGCTGGCCAGTGTGGGAAGTGCATGGGGGATCAATGTTAAAAAGGAGAGCACATTCCTTGAACACTTGGCCTGACGATTCGTCTGTACTTGTCTAAAACACCCCTAAAACCCTAGATTTTAGCCGTCTACCGTGCCGAAGGCATGCCCAAACATTCCATCATTGCTCATTGATGTGATATAAGTGTGTGGGTGTCATTGTGAGCCATTGTGCCAAGTTTTAGGCCATTCCTCAATAGTCCTGCCGCTATCCCGATGGGTAGACACGCTACACCCTACTACCCTAGACTGAAGCTGGCCAGTGTGTGAAGTGCATGTCCAAGCACCATCTTGTTTGTACAACAAGGGATGTGAGTGTTTGTGAGGGCATGGTGGAGCAATGTGAAAAAGTATATCACATTCCTTGAACACTTGGCCTAACGATTCATCCGTACTTGTCCAAAACACCCTAAAACCCTAGATTTTAGCCGTCTACCATGCCGAAGGCATGCCCAAGCATGCCATCATGGCTCATTGAAGTGATATAAGTGTGTGGTGTGTCATTGTGAGCCATTGTGCCAAGTTTGAGGCCATTCCTCAATAGTCCTGCCGCTATCCCGACGGGTAGACGCGTTACACCCTACTAGCCTAGACCGAAGCTGGCCAGTGTGGGAAGTACATGGCAAAGCACCATCTTGTTTGTAAAACAAGGGATGTGAGTGTTTTTTAGGGCATGGTGTAGGAATGTGCAAAAGTAGAGAACATTGCTTGAACATTTGGCCTGACGATTCGTCTGTACTTGTCCAAAACACCCCTAAAACCCTAGATTTTAGCCGTCTACCGTGCCGGAAGCATGCCCAAGCATGCCATCATTGCTCATCGAAGTTATATAAGTGTGTGGTGTGTCATATCGAGCCACTGTGCCAAGTTTGAGGCCATTCCTCAATAGTCCTGCCGCTATCCCGATGGGTAGACGCGTTACACCCAACTACCCTAGATCGAAGTTGGAAAGTGTATGAAGTGCATGTCCAAGCACCATCTTGTTTGTAAAACAAGGGATGTGAGTGTGTGTGAGGGCATGGTGGAGAAATGTGCAAGAGGAGAGCACATTCCTTGAACACTTGGCCCGACGATTCGTCCGTACTTGTCCAGAACACCCCTAAAACCCTAGATTTTAGCCGTCTACCGTATCGAAGGCATGCCCAAGCATGCCATCATTTCTCATTGAAGTGATATAAGTGTGTGGTGTGTCATTTTGATCCATTGTGCCAAGTTTGAGGCCATTCCACAATATTCCTACCGCTATCCCGACAGGTAGGCGCGTTACACCCTACTACACTAGACCGAAGCTGGGCAGTGTGGGAGGTGCATGGCCAAGCACCATCTTGTTTGTAACACAAGGGATTTGAGTGTTTGTGATGGCATGGTGGAGCAATGTGCAAAAGGAGAGAACATTCTTTGAACACTTGGCCTGACGATTCGTCCGTACTTGTCCAAAACACCCCTAAAACCCTACATTTTAGCCGTCTACCGTGTCGAAGGCATGCCCAAGCATGCCATCTTTGCTAATTGAGGTGATATAAGTGTGTGGTGTGTCATTTTTAGCCATTTTGCCAAGCTTGAGTCCATTCCACAATAGTCCTGCCGCTATCCCGACGGGCAGACGCGTTACACCCTACTAACCTAGAACGAAGCTGGCCAGTGTGGGAAGTGCATGGCCAAGCACCATCTTGTTTGTAACACAAGGGATTTGAGTGTATGTGAGGGCATGGTGGAGCAATGTGCAAAAGTAGAGCACATTCCTTGAATACTTGGCCTGACAATTCGTCCGTACTTGTCCAAAATACCCCTAAAACCCTAGATTTTAGCCGTCTACCGTGCCGAAGGCATGCCCAAGCATGCCATCATTGCTTATTGAAATGAAATAAATGTTTGGTGTGTCATTGTGAGCTATTGTGCCAAGTTTGAGGCCATTCGTCAATAGTCCTACTGTATCCCGATGGGTAGACGCGTTACACCCTACTATCCTAGACCAAAGCTGGCCAGTGTGGGAAGTGCATGGCTTGTTTGTAAAAAAGGGATGTGAGTGTTTGTGAGGTCATGGTGGAGCAATGTTAAAAAGGAGAGCACATTCCTTGAACACTTGGCCTGATGATTCGTCTGTACTTGTCTAAAACACCCCTAAACCCTAGATTTTAGCCGTCTACCGTGCCGAAGGCATGCCCAAACATTCCATCATTGCTCATTGATGTGATATAAGTGTGTGGGTGTCATTGTGAGCCATTGTGCCAAGTTTTAGGCCATTCCTCAATAGTCCTTCCGCTATCCCGATGGGTAGACGCGCTACACCCTACTACCCTAGACTGAAGCTGGCCAGTGTGTGAAGTGCATGTCCAAGCACCATCTTGTTTGTACAACAAGGGATGTGAGTGTTTGTGAGGGCATGGTGTAGCAATGTGAAAAAGTATATCACATTCCTTGAACACTTGGCCTAACGATTCGTCCGTACTTGTCCAAAACACCCTAAAACCCTAGATTTTAGCCGTCTACCATGCCGAAGGCATGCCCAAGCATGCCATCATGGCTCATTGAAGTGATATAAGTGTGTGGTGTGTCATTGTGAGCCATTGTGCCAATTTTGAGGCCATTCCTCAATAGTCCTGCCGCTATCCCGACGGGTAGACGCGTTACACCCTACTACCCTAGACCGAAGCTGGCTAGTGTGGGAAGTACATGGCCAAGCACCATCTTGTTTGTAAAACAAGGGATGTGAGTGTTTTTTAGGGAATGGTGGAGGAATGTGCAAAAGTAGAGAACATTGCTTGAACATTTGGCCTGACGATTCGTCTGTACTTGTCCAAAACACCCCTAAAACCCTAGATTTTAGCCGTCTACCGTGTTGGAGGCATGCCCAAGCATGCCATCATTGCTCATCGAAGTTATATAAGTGCGTGGTGTGTCATATCGAGCCATTGTGCCAAGTTTGAGGCCATTCCTCAATAGTCCTGCCGCTATCCCGATGGGTAGACGCGTTACACCCAACTACCCTAGATCGAAGCTGGCCAGTGTATGACGTGCATGGCCAAGCACCATCTTGTTTGTGAGGGCATGGTGGAGCAATTTGCAAGAGGAGCGCACATTCCTTGAACACATGGCTTGACGATTCGTCCGTACTTCTCCAAAACACCCCTAAAACCCTAGATTTTAGCCGTCTACCGTGCCAAAGGCATGCCCAAGCATGCCATCATGGCTTATTCAAGTGATATAAGTGTGTGGTGTGAAATTGTGAGCCATTTTTCCATGTTTGAGGACATTCCTCAATAGTCCTACCGTATCCCGACGGGTAGACGCGTTACACCCTACTACCCTAGACCGAAGCTGGCCAGTGTGGGCAGTGCATGGCTTGTTTGTAAAACAAGGGATGTGAGTGTTTGTGAGGTCATGGTGGAGAAATGTTAAAAAGGAGAGCACATTCGTTGAACACTTGGCCTGACGATTCATCTGTACCTGTCTAAAACACCCCTAAAACCCTAGATTTTAGCCGTATACCGTGCCAAAGGCATGCCCAAACATTCCATAATTACTCATTGATGTGATATAAGTCTGTGGGTGTCATTGTGAGCCATTGTTCCCAGTTTTGGGCCATTCCACAATAGTCCTGCCGCTATCCCGATGGGTAGACGCGTTACACCCTACTACCCTAGACTGAAGCTGGCCAGTGTGTGAAGTGCATGTCCAAGCACCATCTTGTTTGTAAAACAAGGGATGTGAGTGTTTGTGAGGGCATGGTGGAGCAATGTGCAAAAGGAGATCACATTCCTTGAACACATGGCCTAACGATTCGTCCGTACTTGTCCAAAACACCCCTAAAACCCTAGATTTTAGCCATCTACCATGCCAAAGGCATGCCCAAGCATGCCATCATGGCTCATTGAAGTGATATAGGTGTGTGGTGTGTCATTGTGAGCCATTGTGCCAAGTTTTAGGCCATTCCCCAATAGTCCTGCCGCTATCCCGACGGGTAGACGCGTTACACCCTACTACCCTAGACCGAAGCTGGCCAGTGTGGGAAGTGCATGGCCAAGCACCATATTGTTTGTAAAACAAGGGATGTGAGTGTTTGTGAGGGAATGGTGGAGCAATGTTCAAAAGTAGATCACATTCCTTGAACACTTGGCCTAACGATTCGTCTGTACTTGTCCAGAACACCCCTAAAACCCTAGATTTTAGCCATCTACCATGCCGAAAGCATGCCCAAGCATGCCATCATGGCTAATTGAAGTGATATAAGTGTGTGGTGTGTCATTTTGAGCCATTGTGCCAAGTTTGAGGCCGTTCCCCAATAGTCCTGCCGCTATCCCGACGGGTAGACGCATTACACCCTACTACCCTAGACCGAAGCTGGCCAGTGTGGGAAGTGCATGGCCAAGCACCATATTGTTTGTAAAACAAGGGATGTGAGTGTTTTTGAGGGCATGGTGGAGGAATGTAGAAAAGTAGAGAACATTGCTTGAACATTTGGCCTGACGATTCAGCTGTACTTGTCCAAAACACCCCTAAAACCCTAGATTTTAGCCGTCTACCGTGCCGGAGGCATGCCCAAGCATGCCATCATTGCTCATAGAAGTTATATAAGTGCGTGGTGTGTCATTTTGAGCCATTGTGCCAAGTTTGAGGCCATTCCTCAATAGTCCTGCCGCTATCCCGATGGGTAGGCGCGTTACACCCGACTACCCTAGACCGAAGCTGGCCTATGTGGGAAGTGCATGGCCAAGCACCATCTTGTTTGTAACACAAGGTATGTGAGTGTTTGTGACGGAATGGTGGAGGATTGTGCAAAAGGAGAGCACATTCCTTGAACACTTGGCCTGACGATTCATTCGTACTTGTCCAAAACATCCCTAAAACTCTAGATTTTAGCCGTCTACCGTGCCGAAGGCATTCCCAAGCATGCCATCATTGCTTATTTAAGTGATATAAGTGTGTGGTGTGTCATTGTGCGCCATTGTGCCAAGTTCGAGGCCATTCCTCAATAGTCCTACTGTATCCCGATGGGTAGACGTGTTACACCCTACTACCCTAGACCAAAGCTGGCCAGTGTGGGAAGTGCATGGCTTGTTTGTAAAACAAGGGATGTTAGTGTTTGTGAGGTCATGGTGGAGAAATGTTAAAAAGGAGAGCACATTCCTTGAACACTTGGACTGACGATTTGTCTGTACTTGTCTAAAACACCCCTAAAACCCTAGATTTTAGTCGTCTACCATGCCAAAGGCATGCCCAAACATTCCATCATTGCTCATTGATGTGATATAAGTGTGTGGGTGTCATTTTGAGCCAATGTGCCAAGTTTTAGGCCATTCCTCAATAGTCCTGCCGCTATCCCGATGGGTAGACGCATTACACCCTACTACCCTAGACTGAAGCTGGCCAATGTGTGAAGTGCATGTCCAAGCACCATCTTGTTTGTAAAACAAGGTATGTGAGTGTTTGTGAGGGCATGGTGGAGCAATGTGCAAAAGTAGATCACATTACTTGAACACTTGGCCTAACGATTCGTCCGTACTTGTCCAAAACACCCCTAAAACCCTAGATTTTAGCCGTCTACCATGACGAAGGCATGCCCAAGCATGCCATCATGGCTCATGAAGTGATATAAGTGTGTGGTGTGTCATTTTGAGCCATTGTGCCAAGTTTGAGGCCATTCCTCACTAGTCCTGCCGCTATCCTGATGGGTAGACGCGTTACACCCAACTACCCTAGATCGAAGGTGGCCAGTGTATGAAGTGCATGGCCAAGCACCATCTTGTTTGTAAAACAAGGGATGTGAGTGTTTGTGAGGGCATGGTGGAGCAATGTGCAAGAGGAGAGCACATTCCTTGAACACTTGGCCTGACGATTCATCCGTACTTGTCTAGAACACCCCTAAAACCCTAGATTTTAGCCGTCTACCGTATCGAAGGCATGCCCAAGCATGCCATCATTTCTCATTGAAGTGATATACGTGTGTGGTGTGTCATTTTGAGCCATTGTGCCAAGTTTGAGGCCATTCCTCAATATTCCTGCCGCTATCCCGATGGGTAGGGGCGTTACACCCTACTACCCTAGACCGAAGCTGGGTAGTGTGGGAAGTGCATGGCCAAGCACCATCTTGTTTGTAACACAAGGGATGTTAGTGTTTGTGATGGCATGGTGGAGCAATGTGCAAAAGGATAGCACATTCCTTGAACACTTGGCCTGATGATTCGTCCGTACTTGTCCAAAACACCCCTAAAACCCTACATTTTAGCCGTCTACCGTGCCGAAGGCATGCCCAAGCATGACATATTTGCTAATTGAAGTGATATAAGTGTGTGGTGTGTCATTTTGAGCCATTTTTCCAAGTTTTAGGCCATTCCACAATAGTCCTGCCGCTATCCCGACGGGTAGACGCGTTACACCCTACTAACCTAGAACGAAGTTGGCCAGTGTGGGAAGTGCATGGACAAGCACGAACTTGCTTGTAACACAAGTGATGTGAGTGTTTGTGAGGGCATGGTGGAGCAATGTGCAAAAGTAGAGCACATCCCTTGAATACTTTCCCTGACAATTCGTCCGTACTTGTCCAAAACACCCCTAAAACCCTAGATTTAGCCGTCTATCGTGCCGAAGGCATGCCCAAGCATGCCATAATTGCTTATTGAAGTGATATAAGTGTGTGGTGTGTCATTGTGAGCCATTTTACAAGTTTGAGGCTGTTCCTCAATAGTCCTACCGTATCCCGACGGGTAGACGCGTTACACCCTACTACCCTAGACCAAAGCTAGCCAGTGTGGGAAGTGCATGGCTTGTTTGTAAAACAAGGGATGTGAGTATTTGTGAGGTCATGGTGGAGCAATGTTAAAAAGGAGATCACATTCCTTGAACACTTGGCCTGACGATTCGTCTGTACTTGTCTAAAACACCCCTAAAACCCTAGATTTTAGCCGTCTATCATGCCGAAGGCATTGCCCAAACATTCCATCATTGCTCATTGATATGATATAAGTGTGTGGGTGTCATTGTGAGCCATTCTGCCAAGTTTTAGGCCATTCCTCAATAGTCCTGCCGCTATCCCGATGGGTAGACGCGTTACACCCTACTACCCTAGACTGAAGCTGGCCAGTGTGTGAAGTGCATGTCCAAGCACCATGTTGTTTGTAAAACAAGGTATGTGAGTGTTTGTGAGGGAATGGTGGAGCAATGTTCAAAAGTAGATCACATTCCTTGAACACTTGGCCTAACGATTCGTCTGTACTTGTCCAGAACACCCCTAAAACCCTAGATTTTAGCCATCTACCATGCCGAAGGCATGCCCAAGCATGCCATCATGGCTCATTGAAGTGATATAAGTGTGTGGTGTGTCATTGTGAGCCATTGTGCCAAGTTTGAGGCCGTTCCCCAATAGTCCTGCCGCTATCCCGACGGGTAGACGCATTACACCCTACTACCCTAGACCGAAGCTGGCCAGTGTGGGAAGTGCATGGCCAAGCACCATATTGTTTGTAAAACAAGGGATGTGAGTGTTTTTTAGGGCATGGTGGAGGAATGTGAAAAAGTAGAGAACATTGCTTCAACATTTGGCCTGACGATTCAGCTATACTTGTCCAAAACACCCCTAAAACCCTAGATTTTAGCCATCTACCGTGCCGGAGGCATGCCCAAGCATGCCATCGTTGCTCATAGAAGTTATATAAGTGCGTGGTGTGTCATATAAATCCATTGTACCAAGTTTGAGGCCATTCCTCAATAGTCCTGCCACTATCCCGATGGGTAGACGCGTTACACCCAACTACCCTAGATCGAAGCTGGCCAGTGTATGAAGTGCGTGGCCAAGCACCATCTTGTTTGTAAAACAAGGGATGTGAGTGTTTGTGAGGGCATGGTGGAGCAATGTGCAAGAGGAGAGCACATTCCTTGAACACTTGGCCTGACGATTCGTCCGTACTTCTCCAGAACACCCCTAAAACCCTAGATTTTAGCCGTCTACCGTATCGAAGGCATGCCCAAGCATGCCATAATTTCTCATTGAAGTGATATAAGTGTGTGGTGTGTCATTTTGAGCCATTGTGCCAAGTTTGAGGCCATTCCTCAATAGTACCGTAGCTATCCCGACGGGTAGGCGCGTTACACCCTACTACCCTAGACCGAAGCTGGGCAGTGTGGGAAGTGCATGGCCAAGCACCATCTTGTTTGTAACACAAGGGATGTGAGTGTTTGTGATGGCATGGTGGATCAATGTGCAAAAGGAGAGCACATTCCTTGAATACTTGGCCTGACGATTCGTCCATATTTGTCCAAAACACCCCTAAAACCCTACATTTTAGCCGTCTACCGTGCCGAAGGCATGCCCAAGCATGCCATCATTTCTCATTGAAGTGATATAAGTGTGTGGTGTGTCATTTTAAGCCATTGTGCCAAGTTTGGGCCATTCCTCAATAGTCCTGCCGCTATCCCGATGGGTAGGCGCGTTACACCCTACTACCCTAGACCGAAGCTGGCCAATGTGGGAAGTGCATGGCCAAGCACCATCTTGTTTGTAACACAAGGTATGTGAGTGTTTGTGATGGAATGGTGGAGCAATGTGCAAAAGTAGAGCACATTCCTTGAACACTTGGCCTGACGATTCATCCGTACTTGTCCAAAACACCCCTAAAACCCTAGATTTTAGCCGTCTACCGTGCCGAAGGCATGCCCAAGCATGCCATCATTACTCATTGCAGTGATATAAGTGTGTGGTGTGTGATTGTGAGCCATTGTGCCAAGTTTGAGGCCATTCCTCAATAGTCCTGCCGCTATCCCGACGGGTAGACGTGTTACACCCTACTAGCCTAGACCGAAGCTGGCCAGTGTGGGAAGTGCATGGCCAAGCACCATATTGTTTGTAAAACAAGGGATGTGAGTGTTTTTAGGGCATGGTGGAGCAATGTGCAAAAGTAGAGAACATTGCTTGAACATTTGGCCTGACGGTTCGTCTGTACTTGTCCAAAACACCCCTAAAACCCTATATTTTAGCTGTCTACCGTGCCGAAGGCATGCCCTAGCATGCCATCATGGCTCATTGAAGTGATATAAGTGTGTGGTGTGTAATTGTGAGCCATTGTGCCAAGTTTGAGGCCATTCCTCAATAGTCCTGCCGCTATCCCGACGGGTAGATGCGTTACACCCTACTACCCTAGACCGAAGGTGGCAAGTGTGTTAAGTGCATGGGCAAGCACCATCTTGTTTGTAACACAAGGTATGTGAGTGTTCGTGAGGGCATAGTGGAGCAATGTGCAAAAGTATAGCACATTCCTTGAACACTTGGCCTGACGATTCGTCCGTACTTGTCCAAAACACCCCTAAAACCCTAGATTTTAGCCGTCTACCGTATCGAAGGCATGCCCAAGCATGCCGTCATTTCTCATTTGAAGTGATATAAGTGTGTGGTGTGTCATTTTGAGCCATTGTGCCAAGTTTGAGGCCATTCCTCAATAGTCCCGCCACTATCCCGATGGGTAGACGCGTTACACCCAACTACCCTAGATCGAAGCTGGCCAGTGTATGAAGTGCATGGCCAAGCACCAAATTGTTTGTAAAACAAGGGATGTGAGTGTTTGTGAGGGCATGGTGGAGCAATGTGAAAGAGGAGAGCACATTCCTTGAACACTTGGCCCTACGATTCATCCGTACTTGTCCAAAACACCCCTAAAACCCTAGATTTTAGCCGTCTACCGTATCAAAGGCATGCCCAAGCATGCCATAATTTCTCATTGAAGCGATATAAGTATGTGGTGTGTTATTTTGAGCCATTGTGCCAAGTTTGAGGCCATTCCTCAATAGTGCTGCCGCTATCCCGACGGGTAGACGCGTTACACCCTACTAACCTAGAACGAAGCTGGCCAGTGTGGGAAGTGCACGGCCAAGAACCATCTCTTTTGTATCACAAGGGATGTGAGTTTTTGTGAGGGAATGGTGGAGTAATGTGCAAAAGTAGAGCACATTCCTTGAATACTTGGCCTGACAATTCGTCCGTACTTGTCCAAACCACCCCCAAAACTCTAGATTTTAGCCGTCAAACGTGCCGAAGGCATGCCCAAGAATGACATCATTGCTTATTGAAGTGATATAAGTGTGTGGTGTGTCATTGTGAGCCATTGTGCCAAGTTTGAGGCCATTCCTCAATAGTCCTATCGTATCCCGATGGGGAGATGCGTTACACCCTACTACCCTAGACCAAAGTTGGCCAGTGTGGGAAGTGCATGGCTTGTTTGTAAAACAAGGGATGTGAGTGTTTGTGAGGTCATGGTGGAGCAATGTTAAAAAGGAGAGCACATTCCTTGAACACTTGGCCTGACAATTCATCTGTACTTGTCTAAAACACCCCTAAAACTCTAGATTTTAGCCATCTACCGTGCCGAAGGCATGCCCAAACATTCCATCATTGCTCATTGATGTGATATAAGTGTGTGGGTGTCATTGTGAGACATTGTGACAAGTTTTAGGCCATTCCTCAATAGTTCTGCCGCTATCCCGATGGGTAGACGCGTTACACCCTACTACCCTAGACCGAAGCTGGCCAGTGTGGGAAGTGCATGGCCAAGCACCATCTTGTTTGTAAAACAAAGGATGTGAGTGTTTTTTAGGGCATGGTGGAGGAATGTGCAAAAGTAGAGAACATTGCTTGAACATTTGGCCTAACGATTCGTCTGTACTTGTCCAAAACACCCCTAAAACACTAGATTTTAGTCGTCTACCGTGCCGGAGGCATGCCCAAGCATGCCATCATTGCTCATCGAAGTTATGTAAGTGCGTGGTGTGTCATATCGAGCCATTGTGCCAAGTTTGAGGCCATTCCTCAATAGTCCTGCCACTATCCCGATGGGTAGACGCGTTACACCCAACTACCCTAGATCGAAGCTGGCCAGTGTATGAAGTGCATGGCCAAGCACCATATTGTTTTCAAAACAAGGGATGTGATTGTTTGTGAGGGCATGGTGGAGCAATGTGCAAGAGGAGAGCACATTCCTTGAACACTTGGCCTGACGATTCGTCCGTACTTGTCCAAAACACCCCTAAATCCCAAGATTTTAGCCGTCTACCGTGCCAAAGGCATGCCCAAGCATGCCATCATTTCTCATTGAAGTGATATAAGTGTTTGGTGTGTCATTTTGAGCCATTGTTCCAAGTTTGAGGCTGTTCCTCAATAGTCATGCCGCTATCCCGACGGGTAGGCGTGTTACACCCTACTACCCTAGACCGAAGCTGGCTAGTGTGGGAAGTGCATGGCCAAGCACCATCTTGTTCGTAACACAAGGGATGTGAGTGTTTGTGATGGCATGGTGGAGAAATGTGCAAAAGGAGAGCACATTCCTTGAACACTTGGCCTGACGATTCATCCGTACTTGTCCAAAACACCCCTAAAACCCTAGATTTTAGCCGTCTACCGTGCCGAAGGCATGCCCGAGCATGCCATCATTGATCATTGAAGTGATATAAGTGTGTGGTGTGTCATTGTGAGCCATTGTGCCAAGTTTGAGGCCATTCCTCAATAGTCCTGCCGCTATCCCGACGGGTAGACGTGTTACACCCTACTACCCTAGACCGAAGCTGGCCAGTGTGGGAAGTGCATGGCCAAGCACCATCTTGTTTATAAAACAAGGGATGTGAGTGTTTTTAGGGCATGGTGGAGCAATGTGCAAAAGTAGAGAACATTCCTTGAACATTTGGTTTGACGATGTGGCATCCCGCAAAAAACCACTAGTAGAAAATCGCGGTGTTTTTGGTGCCTTGCATCATCATGACTGCATGCTCATGTCATCATGCCACATTGCATTTGAGCATCGTCATCATCATGCATCTGTTTGTCTGAAACTATTTTCGAAAAGTCTATTTTTGTTTTCTAAATACCCCGCCTTTATTTCAAATCGGAACATCGGGCCTCTTCCGGGTATTTTGTTTTGTCTAAAAATAGTTTACAAATGGGACATTAAAATAAAATAAATAATAAAACTATTTTTTGGACTGGGGAGGCAGCCCAGCTGTTAGGCCAGACCACCTACTACCCGGTCCAAAACCATCTAACCCTCTAAACCAAACCCTAACCTAAAAATCTGCCTAACACCTACCTACCCCACCGCCGCCGCAACACACGCGCGCGCATGCGACGCAGCCAGCAGCCGCACACACACCACACCACGCGGCCAGCCTCCCCTGGCCCGCGTCCCCACCCACCTGGTTCCTCCTGCCGACAACCCCCCCCCCCCCGCACACCACAGCTTGCACGCCACACACCCACAACTCCCTCCACCTAATCCCTATCGCCACCTGCCCGCACACCCCCACCTGACGCAGCCACCACCTGCTCCTCGGGATTCTCGCCCTCGGCCCCACTTCGACCGACCGCACCAGGCTCTCGCTCGCCCTTGCCACGATCCCCCCGGCCCCACCCCGCGTACGCAAGCGCCCAGCGCCCACCTACCGCGACCCGTCCCCGATGCCATCACCCCACCTCGCGTCTCTCCCTCCCTCTCCTCGTTCCTCGCTGCCGCCAGATCCCAGACCGCCACCCGCCACCGGTCCGTCCTCCACCGCCCGCTCAGGCTGCCACCAGAGCCTCTCCCCTTCCCCAACTGCCGGTCGCCGCCCCGGGTCAATCTCCGTCGCCTCCGCCCCAAGGTCGCCCGCCTGCGCCTCTACCTCCCCCGTCTGCGGCCGCAGACACGGGAGCCCCACCTCGGCCGCCTACCTCCCTCTGCACCGCCTCCTCCGTGTCGGCTCGGCCCATCCGCCAGCCTCTCCCTATGCACCACCGCCTCGTGCAACCCCATCTCCCTCGCCTCCATCCGCTCCGTGCCCGCCTCTGGCCGACCACGCCTCTGCCCGACGCGGTGTCGCCACTGTGCTTGCCCTCGAGCTCGGCGCCATACCGCTCCTCAAGCCCCGCATGACCTCGCCTCCGATGCCCCTGCAACTCGAGCCTGTCTGAGTCAGCGTCGCCCGCTCATCTTTGCCCATCGCGCGTGTGCTCCCCCTCACCTCCACCTCGCCTCTCCTGCTCAAGATATTGCGCCAGGCTACCCCGACGTCAATGCCATGGTCCTCTGTCCCACATGGCATCGTTCCAAGTCCACCTGGACGTCCTCTGCCGAGCCTTCGGGTATTGGTCATCTCGTGTGTGTGCTGCAGGTACAGCCCCAGACGCCTACCTGCTCGCTTCTAGTACCCATGTGTGCTTGTAGGAGCTCAAGCTAACATTTGTTTTCTCCCTTCATTCGATGCCCCATGTAGTTTGGTGTTGACATAGTGCTGCTACTCTTTAACCAAGCCAGTGAGATGTAGTTGGTGCCACCCACGACAAGATCTTCGACACATCCAGAGAATTGACATCGACTTCGAGGACCACCGTGATAATTCAAGTCCGTCATCGCCACCGAAACCAGAACCCTAAGCTCGACGACAAAGACCCGAAGATCTCCTTGGAACGCCAAGTTCCCCTTCACGGAACCCGAAGACCGATCTCGTCGACCCGAACCATAGAACGCCAAGATCGTCGAGTCCCCTATGTGTGACCCCTTTCTGAGCCCTATTTTTATAAATGAAATACAAACTTGTTGCATATTAAATTATCCATACTCGCATCGCCTCATGTGGTTTGGGGGCATTATGCCGATTCACTCATAATTAAATATGGAGTGTTTATGCGGGATACCTTTGTCTTATTCCGGACTCCATTTAAATTTGTGTAGCGAACCGATGCCATGTTACACCCTGTTAATACAACATTTAAATTGCGGGGTAGTTAAACAACTCAAACCATCTAATTAATTGTCGGGACTCCGGTTCCGCTTAATACTGCCTAATTGCACTGCATCTGGACCATATCATAATCATGCCGGATCTTCTGCCGTAGTATTAAATATTGCATCCGGTGTTTCTTCTAGTGTTTTCTTCTTCGCGTATTAGGCCGATGAGTTGATGCGAGTATCGACAAGTTCTTCGGATAACTAACCTTTGGCTATGTTTCCCAGGCGAGCATCTCTCCCCCTTCTACCTATCTTGCATTTATAGTCTTTATTTCCTCCTGTTGATTTATTGCTATCCGTGTCGCGATGCTTTAGTTTCCGTACACCAATTACACCCTCTGCAGCCTCTATATTGCCTTGGACACCACCTATTACCTGTGTTTGGTAGATAGCTGGCCTTGCGAGTCGTAGTTGCTTGCTCAGGTGCGATCTCGTATTGTCAAGTACCACAGTTGTTGGAATGCTGGCAGAAGTTTACGGTGGAGTTGATCATGACTTTAAACACAACTATTAAATTGCTAGATATAACTAATGCAGAGGCATCGATGGGCAATAGATGTTCTTTGGTTCTTCCACGCTTACTTGTGTCCCGTAGGACCCCGAGTACTTGATACATGTTCCTTGATTTTTTGCACTATCCACATCCGGGAGGCCTTATGGACCTCCCTGAGCCAGAGCTTGATTCATTTCTATTTCTTGGGGCCACAAACTAGTTTGGGGTTTTATTTACTATCCTATACTTATGCCATGTTTACTGCTTTATTTAAGATTATGCGTGGAGCACCTGTACTGTTTAGGATTGTGGAGTGTTTTCGCGGTATCGACAAGCCCAATCACACTTTCGGGTTCCCAGTCGTTTACAGCCATTGACGCAAACCCTGGGTCCGTTCCGGAGCCGGCCAACTTCGTTGTGGGTAGCTTAATGGGGTGCCCCCCTGAAATATTTTATGAATCCTGTGATCGCTTTGTCATGAATGCCTTGTTGGGTTTTGAGTTGGTTTTTCCGAGGTTGATCGAGTGTGTGTTGCTATTTGTGCACCCCTGTAGGGTAAAACTTTCTGAAAGCCATGTCCACGGTTATGGACGACTTGGAGAACAGTATCTCGATCATAGACAAGCATAACTAAAGTAGTGCTATAAATTTGACTTAATATGTGACTAGTAATCAGATTCAAATACAATGGAATGGATAATAAAAATGCCAACAACTGATGGAGCTGGGGTGTATCGTGTCATATTATACCTGCCTAGTAAGTATCGCAACTCCCATGGAATGTGATAAAAGTGCCAACAATTGCTGGGTTTTGGAATTCCTCAGGACAATTATATCTGACTAGTAAATGTTCCAACTATAACGGAATGGTGATTAAAACTGCCCACTATTTATGCTTCAGGATGACTCATGCTATCAATATCTGATTAGTAAGTGCTGCAACTATAACGGAATGCGTAAAATTGACAACTATGTGAGTTCCTCGATATGAGTTCCTCGTTTGGTCTCGAGGGGGAATACTAGGATGGGTATGTTTGGTGTTACTATCAGGTTGGATCCAAATAGGTCTTCTTATCCCTCTCTAATAGCCGCCAGTTTTACCGAGTCTCTATAGGTTGTTTAGTGCCGCTGCGCTGCCGCTTCAGTCCACCATACCTGTGTAGGCGAGGACCGCCGAATTCTAGACTCGCCATGTACTGGCCTCACTACTAACGCTCCTCTTTTTCCTTTGCCCTTTGTCGGCACCCCTTTCATTTAGCAGGTTTGAGATCGACGTCGTTAGCAGGGTTACCCTTCCGCTTGCTGGGCTCAAGATTCTGGATGCCATTGGTTATTCTTCAGGGCTCTTAGCCCCATTTGCATCTTGTCGGTAGTCGGACGCTCTATCATTTTCAAGGTGATTTGGATCTTTGTATTGTATATCTATATTCTTGACTCGTTGAGTCGCTGTTGTATATATATATATATGTTTTGTGGGTCCCATCAAGGACTGTTGTGTAATGGTATTACTTCGTTTTCCACCCGCATGAAAGTGCCTGGTGGGCGTCCTTGAATCGTTTCTATGCGGGTTTGGCGGAAAGGGCTAAAACTTGCATAGGCCGATTCGAGGGTGTTACAGACGATTCATCTGTACTTGTCCAAAACACCCCTAAAACCCTATATTTTAGCCGTCTACCATGCCGAAGGCATGCCCTAGCATGCCACCATTGCTTATTGAAGTGATATAAGTGTGTGGTGTGTCATTGTGAGCCATTGTGCCAAGTTTGAGGCCATTCCTCAATAGTCCTACCGCTATCCCGACGGGTAGACGCGTTACACCCTACTACCCTAGACCGAAGCTGGCTAGTGTGGGAAGTGTATGGGCAAGCACCATATTGTTTGTAATACAAGGTATGTAAGTGTTTGTGAGGGCATAGTGGAGCAATGTACAAAAGTATAGCACATTCCTTGAACACTTGGCCTGACGATTCGTCCGTACTTGTCCAAAACACCCCTAAAACCTAGATTTTAGCCGTCTACCATGCCGAAGGCATGCCAAGCATGCCATAATTGCTCACTGATGTTATATAAGTGTGTGTTGTGTCATTGTGAGCCATTGTGCCAAGTTTGAGGCCATTCCTCAATAGTCATGCCGCTATCCCGATGGGTAGACGCGTTACACCCAACTACCCTAGACCGAAACTGGCCAGTGTATGAAGTGCATGGCCAAGCACCATATTGTTTGTAAAACAAGGGATGTGAGTGTTTGTGAGGGCATGGTGGAGCAATGTGCAAAAGGAGAGCACATTCCTTGAACACTTCGCCTGACGATTCGTCCGTACTTGTCCAAAACACCCCTAAAACCCTAGATTTTAGTCGTCTACCGTATCGAAGGCATGCCCAAGCATGCCATCATTTCTCATTGAAGTGATATAAGCGTGTGGTGTGTCATTTTGAGCCATTGTGCCAAGTTTGAGGCCATTCCTCAATAGTCCCGCCGCTATCCCGACGGGTAGACGCGTTACACCCTACTACCCCAGACCGAAGCTGGCCAGTGTGTGAAGTGCATGGCCAAGCACCATCTTGTTTGTAAACAAGGGATGTGATTGTTTTTGATGGCATGGTGCAGCAATGTGCAAAAGGAGAGCACATTCCTTGAACACTTGGCCTGACGATTCGTTTGTACTTGTCCAAAACACACCTAAAACCCTAGATTTTAGCCGTCTACCATGCCGAAGGCATGCCCAAGCATGCCATCCTTGATAATTTAAGTGATATAAGTGTGTGGTGTGTCATTTTGCCAAGTTTGAGGCCATTCCACAATAGTCCTGCAGCTATCCCGACGGGTAGACGCGTTACACCCTACTAACCTAGAACAAAGCTGGCCAGTGTGGGAAGTACATGGCCAAGCACCATCTTGTTTGTAATACAAGGGATTTGATTGTTTGTGAGGGCATGGTGGAGCAATGTGCAAAACTAGAGCACATTCTTTGAAAACTTGGCCTAATGATTTGTCTGTACTTGTCTAAAACACCCCTAAAACCCTAGATTTTAGCTGTCTACTGTTCCGAAGGCATGCCCAAGCATGCCATCATGGCTCATTGAAGTGATATAAGTGTGTGGTGTGTCATTTTGAGCCATTGTGCCAAGTTTGAGGCCATTCCTCAATAGTCCTGTCGCTATCCCGACGGGTAGACGCGTTACACCCTACTACCCTAGACCAAAGCTGGCCAGTGTGGGAATTGCATGGCCAAGCACCATATTGTTTGTAACACACGGGATTTGAGTGTTTGTGAGGGCATGGTGGATCAATGTGCAAAAGGAGAGCACATTCCTTGGACACTTAGCCTGACGATTCATCCATACTTGTCCAAAACACCCCTAAAACTCTATGCATCCGAGGGTCTTGAGAATGCTGTTGATGTTGTGTTTCCTAGGGTTGAGCATAGGGAATGCATGCGGCACCTCGCTACTACTTTCACGAAGAACTTCAAAGGAAAGATCTTTGAAGAGGACTTGTGGCGATCAGCATACACATACATCCCAAGCACGCATGCTACTTACTTGCAGAACATGTATGTAGTGCCAAAGGTGAAAAAAATACCTTGAGGAACATCACACCAAGCTATGGGACAAAAGCAAGTTTGGTGAGTTAAGCAAGGTGGATTTTGTATGCAATAATTTGGCAGAGAGTTTCAATGATAATATTTCGGGCATGAAGACACTTGGAATTGTTATTTTGTTGGATGCAATAAGACAGTGCATAATGGTGAAGATAGATTTAAGGCAGAGAATTTGTGCAAGAAAATTTTTAGGCCATAAAATAGTTCCAAAGGTGGTTATGTTACTGAATGCAAGAACCAGGGCAATGAGAATGATAAAGATGAGGGTGGTCAGAAGTTCTAGAACATTGGCTGAGGTTTATGCAGAATACAAGCGTGGAAGTGAACGGAGGTACACTGTAGACATTGGAAACAAGACTTGTTCATGCAGGCAGTGGCAGATTACTGGTCTGCCATGTCAGCATGCAATTTACTTCATCTTAGAGCTGAAATAGAGAACTATGTCGACAACTATTTCTCCGTGGACAAGTTTGCTGCAACTTATGCAGAAAACGTACGACCTATAGCCGATGAAAATGATTGGGAGATTGTCGATCCAGGGTTCAAACTTCAACCACCAGTTCTTAGGAGGCCACCTGGGAGGCCTAGAAAGCTAGGAAAAGGAAATGCGGACGTTGTGGCGGATTCGGCCATATCAAGAGGTTGTGCAAAAACCCAGTTACACATGCTATTGTCCCTGTTCACACCCCGGTGGCAGAAAATGAGGCTTCTTAGCCAGAACTAGCGGAAGAGCAGCGCGAAGACGGTGATGAGCACTCGGAGGAAAACGTACGTAAGTAGCCAATTTATGAAGAAGGGGAGGTGCCGAGAGAAAAGGGTGTGAAAAGAAACAAAAGGGTAAGCGGAACAGGGAGGAAAGGGCAAATAATGGAGGTGTATTAGAATATGAAGAAGTTGCAGGGGTGATTGAGGATGTTCTTAATGATCTTTCGGCTAACTGCAGGAGAAATAATAAATCCCTACCAATTTCATCTTTGTACGATTCTCCGGATGAAAGGTAAGCTTAAAAATTGTTTTATTTGCCATTTTATCATTTTTTTATCCTCATCAACTGATGCTTAATGCAGCGTGGGCTAACAAACTAATAAGAGGAGCAGAAAGATGCGGGCACAGTAACATCGTATATTGAATTATATCATTAAAACTAAACTAGCCGTGTCATCTTTATTTATATCTGGCGCGTGCAACGTTTATGTGATGGGGTCATGTGGACCAGATTACATTTTTTAAAAATATTATTATATTAATTTTTTACCTGCGTTTGGACGCGGCTACTAGTTCCCATCTCCCTTGCATTCCTATCTCCTCTGGCGCACTCTAGAATTATGGCTGTGCCATCAAGTAGCAGAGTCAGCGTATTGTCCCATCAGGTGTGAACGTAATGACTTTGTTTGTTCAGAATTTGACAACTTTTGATTAGTTTGAAAGACAGAGAAACCTAAAACATGTATCTAGACATGTTTTGGGTATAGACACATTTATTAAATATCTAAAAAAACTAAGTCAGTTATATCTGGACAGTAGTAGTACACTATTACAACACGCTCGATCCCTTCTCCTCAGGTGCACCCCAAATTACGGCTGTGCCATCAAGTGCTGGGAGCAGAGTCAGCGTATTGTCCCATCAGATATGCCAGGAAACACGCAAACTTTATTTTCAGGATCAGACGAGTTTCGATCGACTAGTTTCAAAGACAAAGACAACTAAAACATGGCCAACATATATAGATTATGACAATAATCGACCATGCCTCAGGTGACCCAGATCCAAAGAGTGCATTAAGATACCGTACATAGATTTAATTTATGCTTAAGTGGCCCTAATCGACTATGACGCTCCCGTAGTCTCCATCATTGACGACGTTGTCCGCGTCACCGCTAGCCTCCTCCGCATCGGAATCGATGCCGACATTCCCGGCAGCGTTCCTCCTCCTCATGGATTCTTCACGGCGTATTTGCGCCGATAGGTGGAGGTCGACGCCCGAGCCTGCCCAGAAGCGCTGCCTTCCTTCGGGGTTGCGCAGATCCGGGTGGATCTCCTGCCGATGGGTTCCGCACAGCTCAATCAACACAGCCTGCTCCTTCTTGAATAGCTTTCGCCAGTAGACACTCGTACGCGAGTACCGCGCCATTGCCCTCTTCCGCTCCGACAGCTGGCGGCGGTGCTCCTCGATCTGCCTCGCCAACACGTCGTCATGCAAGAGCGGCGCGATAGGAACCCCGGCCTAGCTGAGCACAAACCGGCCGGAAGCCTCGCTAACGGCAGCGCGAATATGTCATAGTGGGCGAACATCTGAGCCTCGTGCAAGCTGAGTTTGGGCCTCTCCCTCTCCATGGCGATGAAGGAACATGATCTGATTTTCGGCCCCGAGGTTAAGGGGATAAGGGCAAGGACGTAGGCCCAGCGTAGTTGCCACGGCCAATCATTTCGCAGAATATACTTCTCGCGGATCGCCCTTGCAAAGGACATCACTATCGTCCATGCACCCCGATCCAACGGCGCCTAACAATCGGGGATCGGGTCTTCTAGAAGCCCAGAGCGGTTGCTGGTTAGTTCTGCGTCCCGATTGTTTGTGGCCAACGGCGGTAGTTGAAAATAATACACATTTCAATGACACTGGTGGATCCATGTGTGGTCTCTAAAGAGAACACACATCCAATGACTCTGGTTCTTGTTAGTAAAAATAGCACACATGCAATGATACTGGTGGATCCATATGTGGTATGTGAAAAGAACACACATGCAATGACTCTAGTTGTTGTTAGTGAAAAGAACACACATGTAATGACACTGGTGGATCCATGTGTGGTCTCTAAAGAGAACACACATTTCAATGACACTCGTGGATCCATATGTGGTATGTGAAAAGAATAGTCATAAAATAACTCAGTTGTTGTTAGTAAAAAGAACACACGTGCAATGACACTGGTGGATCCATGTGTGGTCTCTAAAGAGAACACACATTTCAATGACACTGGTGGATCCATATGTGGTATGTGAAAAGAACACACATGCAATGACTCTAGTTGTAGTTAGTGAAAAGAACACACATGCAATGACACTGGTGGATCCATGTGTGGTCTCTGAAGACAGCACACATTTCAATGACTCTGGTTGTTTTTAGTAAAAAGAACACACATGCAATGACACTGGTGGATCCATATGTGGTCTCTGAAGAGAACACACATGCAATTACACTGGTTGTTGTTAGAACACACATGCAATGATACTGGTGGATCCATGTGTGGATTGTGAAGAGAACACACATGCAATGACACTGGTGGATCCATAGGTTGTATGTGAGAAGAACAGCCATGAAATGACTCTGGTTATTGTTAGTAAAAAGAACACACATGCAATGACACTGGTGCATCCATAGGTGGATTGTGAAAAGAGCACACATGCAATGATACCGGTGGATCCATATGTGGTATGTGAAAATAACACACATGCAATGACTCCAGTTGTTGTTAGTGAAAAGAACATACATGCAATGACACCAGTGGATCCATTTGTGGTCTCTGAAGAGAGCACACATTTCAATGACTCTAGTTGTTGTTAGTAAAAAGAACACACATGCAATGGCACTGGTGGATCCATGTGTGGTCTCTGAAGAGAACAAACATGCAATGACACTGGTTGTTGTTACTAAAAAGAACAGACATGCAATGACACTGGTGGATCCATCTGTGGATTGTGAAGAGAACACACATGCAATGACACTGGTGGATCCATAGGTGGTATGTGAGAAGAACAACCATGAAATGACTCTGGTTGTTGTTAGTAAAAAGAACACACATGCAATGACACTAGTGGATCCATAGGTGGATTGTGAAAAGAGCACACATGCAATGACTCCAGTTGTTGTTAGTGAAAAGAACACACATGCAATGACACAGGTTGTTGTTATTAAAAAGAACACACATGCAATGACACTGGTGGATCCATATGTGGAATGTGAAAAGAGCACACATGCAATGATTCCAGTTGTTGTTAGTGAAAAGAACATACATGCAATGACACTGGTGGAGCCATGTGTGGTCTCTATAGAGAACACACATTTCAATGACACTGGTGGATCCATATGTGGTATGTGAAAAGAACACACAAGCAATGACTCTGGTTGTTGTTAGTGAAATGAACACACATGCAATGACACTGGTGGATCCATAGGTGGTATGTGAGAAATACACACATTTCAATGATTATGGTTGTTGTTACTAAGAAGAACACACATGCAATGACACTGGTGGATCCATGGGTGGATTGTGAAAAGAGCACACTTGCAATGACACCAATGGATCCATATGTGGTATGTGAAAAGAACACACATGCAATGACTCCAGTTGTTGTTAGTGAAAAGAACATACATGCAATGACACCTTTGGATCCATGTGTGGTATCTGAAGAGAGCACACATTTCAATGACTCTTGTTGTTGTTAGTGAAAAGAACACACATTTCAATGACACTGGTGGATCCATATGTGGTATGTGAAAAGAACACACATGCAATGACTCTGCTTGTTGTTAGTGAAAAGAACACACATGCAATGACACTGGTGGATCCATAGGTGGTATGTGAGAAGAACACACATTTCAATGACTCCGGTTGTTGTTACTAAAAAGAACACACATGCAATGACACTGGTGGATCCATGGGTGGATTGTGAAAAGAGCACACATGCAATGACACTGGTGGATCCATATGTCGTATGTGAAAAGAACACACATGCAATGACTCCAGGTGTTGTTAGTGAAAAGAACATACATGCAATCATACTTATGGATCCATGTGTGGTCTCTAAAGAGAGCACATATTTCAATGACTCTATTTGTTATTAGTGAAAAGAACACACATGCAATGACACTGGTGGATCCATGTGTGGTCTCTGAAGAGAACACACATGCAATGACACTGGTTGTTGTCACTAAAAATAACACACATGCAATGACACTGGTGGATCCATAGGTGGTATGTGAGAAGAACAACCATGAAATGACTCTGGTTGTTGTTAGTAAAAAGAACACACATGCAATGACTCCAGTTGTTGTTAGTGAAAAGAACACACATGCAATGACTCCAGTTGTTGTTAGTGAAAAGAACATACCTGCAATGACACTGGTGGATCCCTGTGTGGTCTCTGTAGAGAACACACATTTCAATGACACTGGTGGATCCATATGTGGTATGTGAAAAGAACACACATGCAATGACTCTGGTTGTTGTTAGTTAAATGAACACACATGCAATGACATTGGTGGATCCATAGGTGGTATGTGAGAAGAACACACATTTCAATGACTCTGGTTGTTGTTACAAAAAAGAACACACATGCAATGACGCTGGTGGATCCATGGGTGGATTGTGAAAAGAGCACACATGCAATGACATCGGTGGATCCATATGTGGTATGTGAAAAGAACGCACATGCAATGACTCCAGTTGTTGTTAGTGAAAAGAATATACATGCAATGACACCTGTGGATCCATGTGTGGTCTCTGAAGAGAGCACACATTTCAATGACTCTGGTTGTTGTTAGTGAAAAGAACACACATTTCAATGACACTGGTGGATCCATATGTGGTATGTGAAAAGAACACTCCTACAATGACTCTGCTTGTTGTTATTGAAAAGAACACACATGCAATGACACTGGTGGATCCATAGGTGGTATATGAGAAGAACACACATTTCAATGACTCCGGTTGTTGTTACTAAAAAGAACACACATGCAATGACACTGGTGGATCCATTGGTGGATTGTGAAAAGAGCACACATGCAATGACACTGGTGGATCCATATGTGGTATGTGAAAAGAACACACATGCAATGACTCCAGGTGTTGTTAGTGAAAAGAACATACATGCAATGACACTTATGGATCCATGTGTGGTCTCTAAAGAGAGCACACATTTCAATGATTCTAGTTGTTGTTAGTGAAAAGAACACACATGGAATGACACTTGTGGATCCATGTATGGTCTCTGAAGAGAACACACATGCAATGACACTGATTGCTGTCACTAAAAATAACACACATGCAATGACACTGGTGGATCCATAGGTGGTATGTGAGAAGAACAACCATGAAATGACTCTGTTTGTTGTTAGTAAAAAGAACACACATGCAATGACTCTAGTTTTTGTTAGTGAAAAGAACACACATGCAATGACTCCAGTTGTTGTTAGTGAAAAGAACATACCTGCAATGACACTGGTGGATCCCTGTGTGGTCTCTGTAGAGAACACACATTTCAATGACACTGGTGGATCCATATGTGGTATGTGAAAAGAACACACAAGCAATGACTCTGGTTGTTGTTAGTGAAATGAACACACATACAATGACACTGGTGGATCCATAGGTGGTATGTGAGAAGAACACACATTTCAATGACTCTGGTTGTTGTTACTAAAAAGAACACACATGCAATGACCCTGGTGGATCCATGGGTGGATTGTGAAAAGAGCACACATGCAATGACACCGGTGGATCCATATGTGGTATGTGAAAATAACACACATGCAATGACTCCAGTTGTTGTTAGTGAAAAGAACACACATGCAATGACACAGGTTGTTGTTACTAAAAAGAACACACATGCAATGACACTGGTGGATCCATATGTGGAATGTGAAAAGAGCACACATGCAATGACTCCAGTTGTTGTTAGTGAAAAGAACATACATGCAATGACACTAGTGGACCCATGTGTGGTCTCTATAGAGAACACACATTTCAATGACACTGGTGGATCCATATGTGGTATGTGAAAAGAACACACAAGCAATGACTCTGGTTGTTGTTAGTGAAATGAACACACATGCAATGACACTGGTGGATCCATAGGTGGTATGTGAGAAGAACACACATTTCAATGATTATGGTTGTTGTTACTAAGAAGAACACACATGCAATGACACTGGTGGATCCATGGGTGGATTGTGAAAAGGGCACACTTGCAATGACACCAATGGATCCATATGTGGTATGTGAAAAGAACACACATGCAATGACTCCTGTTGTTGTTAGTGAAAAGAACATACATGCAATGACACCTGTGGATCCATGTGTGGTATCTGAAGAGAGCACACATTTCAATGACTCTGGTTGTTGTTAGTGAAAAGAACACACATTTCAATGACACTGGTGGATCCATATGTGGTATGTGAAAAGAACACACATGCAATGACTCTGCTTGTTGTTAGTGAAAAGAACACACATGCAATGACACTGGTGGATCCATAGGTGGTATGTGAGAAGAACACACATTTCAATGACTCCGGTTGTTGTTACTAAAAGAACACACATGCAATGACACCGGTGGATCCATGGGTGGATTGTGAAAGAGCACACATGCACTGACACTGGTGGATCCATATGTGGTATGTGAAAAGAACACACATGCAATGACTCCAGGTGTTGTTAGTGAAAAGAACATACATGCAATGACACTTATGGATCCATGTGTGGTCTCTAAAGAGAGCACATATTTCAATGACTCTGGTTGTTATTAGTGAAAAGAACACACATGCAATGACACTGGTGGATCCATCTGTGGTCTCTGAAGAGAACACACATGCAATGACACTGGTTGTTGTCACTAAAAATAACACACATGCAATGACACTGGTGGATCCATAGGTGGTATGTGAGAAGAACAACCATGAAATGACTCTGGTTGTTGTTAGTAAAAAGAACACACATGCAATGACTCCAGTTGTTGTTAGTGAAAAGAACACACATGCAATGACTCCAGTTGTTGTTAGTGAAAAGAACATACCTGCAATGACACTGGTGGATCCCTCTGTGGTCTCTGTAGAGAACACACATTTCAATGACACTGGTGGATCCATATGTGGTATGTGAAAAGAACACACATGCAATGACTCTGGTTGTTGTTAGTTAAATGAACACACATGCAATGACACTGGTGGATCCATAGGTGGTATGTGAGAAGAACACACATTTCAATGACTCTGGTTGTTGTTACTAAAAAGAACACACATGCAATGACGCTGGTGGATCCATGGGTGGATTGTGAAAAGAGCACACATGCAATGACATCGGTGGATCCATATGTGGTATGTGAAAAGAACACACATGCAATTACTCCAGTTGTTGTTAGTGAAAAGAACATACATGCAATGACACCTGTGGATCCATGTGTGGTATCTGAAGAGAGCACACATTTCAATGACTCTGGTTGTTGTTAGTGAAAAGAACACACATTTCAATGACACTGGTGGATCCATATGTGGTATGTGAAAAGAACACACATGCAATGACTCTGCTTGTTGTTAGTGAAAAGAACACACATGCAATGACACTGGTGGATCCATAGGTGGTATGTGAGAAGAACACACATTTCAATGACTCCGGTTGTTGTTACTAAAAAGAACACACATGCAATGACACTGGTGGATCCATGGGTGGATTGTGAAAAGAGCACACATGCAATGACACTGGTGGATCCATATGTGGTATGTCAAAAGAACACACATGCAATGACTCCAGGTGTTGTTAGTGAAAAGAACATACATGCAATGACACTTATGGATCCATGTGTGGTCTCTAAAGAGAGCACATATTTCAATGACTCTGGTTGTTATTAGTGAAAAGAACACACATGCAATGACATCGGTGGATCCATGTGTGGTCTCAAGAGAACACACATGCAATGACACTGGTTGTTGTCACTAAAATAACACACATGCAATGACACTGTGGATCCATAGGTGGTATGTGAGAAGAACAACCATGAAATGACTCTGGTTAGTAAAAAGAACACACATGCAATGACTCCAGTTGTTGTTAGTGAAAAGAACACACATGCAATGACTCCAGTTGTTGTTAGTGAAAAGAACATACCTGCAATGACACTGGTGGATCCCTGTGTGGTCTCTGTAGAGAACACACATTTCAATGACACTGGTGGATCCATATGTGGTATGTGAAAAGAACACACATGCAATGACTCTGGTTGTTGTTAGTTAAATGAACACACATGCAATGACACTGGTGGATCCATAGGTGGTATGTGAGAAGAACACACATTTCAATGACTCTGGTTGTTGTTACTAAAAAGAACACACATGCAATGACGCTGGTGGATCCATGGGTGGATTGTGAAAAGAGCACACATGCAATGACATCGGTGGATCCATATGTGGTATGTGAAAAGAACACACATGCAATGACTCCAGTTGTTGTTAGTGAAAAGAACATACATGCAATGACACCTGTGGATCCATGTGTGTCTCTGAAGAGAGCACACATTTCAATGACTCTGGTTGTTGTTAGTGAAAAGAACACACATTTCAATGACACTGGTGGATCCATATGTGGTATGTGAAAAGAACACACCTACAATGACTCTGCTTGTTGTTATTGAAAAGAACACACATGCAATGACACTGGTGGATCCATAGGTGGTATGTGAGAAGAACACACATTTCAATGACTTTGGTTGTTGTTACTAAAAAGAACACACATGCAATGACACTGGTGGATCCATTGGTGGATTGTGAAAAGAGCACACATGCAATGACACTGGTGGATCCATATGTGGTATGTGAAAAGAACACACATGCAATGACTCCAGGTGTTGTTAGTGAAAAGAACATACATGCAATGACACTTATGGATCCATGTGTGGTCTCTAAAGAGAGGACACATTTCAATGACTCTGGTTGTTGTTAGTGAAAAGAACACACATGGAATGACACTGGTGGATCCATGTATGGTCTCTGAAGAGAACACACATGCAATGACACTGGTTGCTGTCACTAAAAATAACACACATGCAATGACACTGGTGGATCCATAGGTGGTATGTGAGAAGAACAACCATGAAATGACTCTGTTTGTTGTTAGTAAAAAGAACACACATCCAATGACTCTAGTTTTTGTTAGTGAAAAGAACACACATGCAATGACTCCAGTTGTTGATAGTGAAAAGAACATACCTGCAATGACACTGGTGGATCCCTGTGTGGTCTCTGTAGAGAACACACATTTCAATGACACTGGTGGATCCATATGTGGTATGTGAAAAGAACACACAAGCAATGACTCTGGTTGTTGTTAGTGAAATGAACACACATACAATGACACTGGTGGATCCATAGGTGGTATGTGAGAAGAACACACATTTCAATGACTCTGGTTGTTGTTACTAAAAAGAACACACATGCAATGACCCCTGTGGATCCATTGGTGGATTTTGAACAGAGCAAACATTCAATGACACCGGTGGATCCATATGTGGTATATGAAAAGAACACACATGCAATGACTCCAGTTGTTGTTAGTGAAAAGAACACACATGCAATGACACAGGTTGTTATTACTAAAAAGAACACACATGCAATGACACTGGTGGATCCATATGTGGAATGTGAAAAGAACACACATGCAATGACTCCAGTTGTTGTTAGTGAAAAGAACATACCTGCAATGACACTGGTGGATCCCTGTGTGGTCTCTGTAGAGAACACACATTTCAATGACACTGGTGGATCCATATGTGGTATGTGAAAAGAACACACAAGCAATGACTCTGGTTGTTGTTAGTGAAATGAACACACATACAATGACACTGGTGGATCCATAGGTGGTATGTGAGAAGAACACACATTTCAATGACTCTGGTTGTTGTTACTAAAAAGAACACACATGCGATGACCCTGGTGGATCCATGGGTGGATTGTGAAAAGAGCACACATGCAATGACACCGGTGGATCCATATGTGGTATGTGAAAAGAACACACATGCAATGACTCCAGTTGTTGTTAGTGAAAAGAACACACATGCAATGACACAGGTTGTTGTTACTAAAAAGAACACACATGCAATGACACTGGTGGATCCATATGTGGAATGTGAAAAGAGCACACATGCAATGACTCCAGTTGTTGTTAGTGAAAAGAACATACATGCAATGACACTAGTGGACCCATGTGTGGTCTCTATAGAGAACACACATTTCAATGACACTGGTGGATCCATATGTGGTATGTGAAAAGAACACACAAGCAATGACTCTGGTTGTTGTTAGTGAAATGAACACACATGCAATGACACTGGTGGATCCATAGGTGGTATGTGAGAAGAACACACATTTCAATGATTATGGTTGTTGTTACTAAGAAGAACACACATGCAATGACACTGGTGGATCCATGGGTGGATTGTGAAAAGGGCACACTTGCAATGACACCAATGGATCCATATGTGGTATGTGAAAAGAACACACATGCAATGACTCCTGTTGTTGTTAGTGAAAAGAACATACATGCAATGACACCTGTGGATCCATGTGTGGTATCTGAAGAGAGCACACATTTCAATGACTCTGGTTGTTGTTAGTGAAAAGAACACACATTTCAATGACACTGGTGGATCCATATGTGGTATGTGAAAAGAACACACATGCAATGACTCTGCTTGTTGTTAGTGAAAAGAACACACATGCAATGACACTGGTGGATCCATAGGTGGTATGTGAGAAGAACACACATTTCAATGACTCCGGTTGTTGTTACTAAAAAGAACACACATGCAATGACACTGGTGGATCCATGGGTGGATTGTGAAAAGAGCACACATGCAATGACACTGGTGGATCCATATGTGGTATGTGAAAAGAACACACATGCAATGACTCCAGGTGTTGTTAGTGAAAAGAACATACATGCAATGACACTTATGGATCCATGTGTGGTCTCTAAAGAGAGCACATATTTCAATGACTCTGGTTGTTATTAGTGAAAAGAACACACATGCAATGACACTGGTGGATCCATCTGTGGTCTCTGAAGAGAACACACATGCAATGACACTGGTTGTTGTCACTAAAAATAACACACATGCAATGACACTGGTGGATCCATAGGTGGTATGTGAGAAGAACAACCATGAAATGACTCTGGTTGTTGTTAGTAAAAAGAACACACATGCAATGACTCCAGTTGTTGTTAGTGAAAAGAACACACATGCAATGACTCCAGTTGTTGTTAGTGAAAAGAACATACCTGCAATGACACTGGTGGATCCCTCTGTGGTCTCTGTAGAGAACACACATGTCAATGACACTGGTGGATCCATATGTGGTATGTGAAAAGAACACACATGCAATGACTCTGGTTGTTGTTAGTTAAATGAACACACATGCAATGACACTGGTGGATCCATAGGTGGTATGTGAGAAGAACACACATTTCAATGACTCTGGTTGTTGTTACTAAAAAGAACACACATGCAATGACGCTGGTGGATCCATGGGTGGATTGTGAAAAGAGCACACATGCAATGACATCGGTGGATCCATATGTGGTATGTGAAAAGAACACACATGCAATTACTCCAGTTGTTGTTAGTGAAAAGAACATACATGCAATGACACCTATGGATCCATGTGTGGTATCTGAAGAGAGCACACATTTCAATGACTCTGGTTGTTGTTAGTGAAAAGAACACACATTTCAATGACACTGGTGGATCCATATGTGGTATGTGAAAAGAACACACATGCAATGACTCTGCTTGTTGTTAGTGAAAAGAACACACATGCAATGACACTGGTGGATCCATAGGTGGTATGTGAGAAGAACACACATTTCAATGACTCCGGTTGTTACTAAAAAGAACACACATGCAATGACACTGGTGGATCCATGGGTGGATTGTGAAAAGAGCACACATGCAATGACACTGGTGGATCCATATGTGGTATGTCAAAAGAACACACATGCAATGACTCCAGGTGTTGTTAGTGAAAAGAACATACATGCAATGACACTTATGGATCCATGTGTGGTCTCTAAAGAGAGCACATATTTCAATGACTCTGGTTGTTATTAGTGAAAAGAACACACATGCAATGACACTGGTGGATCCATGTGTGGTCTCTGAAGAGAACACACATGCAATGACACTGGTTGTTGTCACTAAAAATAACACACATGCAATGACACTGGTGGATCCATAGGTGGTATGTGAGAAGAACAACCATGAAATGACTCTGGTTCTGTTAGTAAAAAGAACACACATGCAATGACTCCAGTTGTTGTTAGTGAAAAGAACACACATGCAATGACTCCAGTTGTTGTTAGTGAAAAGAACATACCTGCAATGACATCAGGATCCTGTGTGGTCTCAGAGAGAACACACATTTCAATGACACTGGTGGATCCATATGTGGTATGTGAAAAGAACACACATGCAATGACTCTGGTTGTTGTTAGTTAAATGAACACACATGCAATGACACTGGTGGATCCATAGGTGGTATGTGAGAAGAACACACATTTCAATGACTCTGGTTGTTGTTACTAAAAAGAACACACATGCAATGACGCTGGTGGATCCATGGGTGGATTGTGAAAAGAGCACACATGCAATGACATCGGTGGATCCATATGTGGTATGTGAAAAGAACACACATGCAATGACTCCAGTTGTTGTTAGTGAAAAGAACATACATGCAATGACACCTGTGGATCCATGTGTGTCTCTGAAGAGAGCACACATTTCAATGACTCTGGTTGTTGTTAGTGAAAAGAACACACATTTCAATGACACTGGTGGATCCATATGTGGTATGTGAAAAGAACACACCTACAATGACTCTGCTTGTTGTTATTGAAAAGAACACACATGCAATGACACTGGTGGATCCATAGGTGGTATGTGAGAAGAACACACATTTCAATGACTTTGGTTGTTGTTACTAAAAAGAACACACATGCAATGACTCCGGGTGATCCATGGGTGGATTGTGAAAAGAGCACACATGCAATGACACTGGTGGATCCATATGTGGTATGTGAAAAGAACACACATGCAATGACTCCAGGTGTTGTTAGTGAAAAGAACATACATGCAATGACACTTATGGATCCATGTGTGGTCTCTAAAGAGAGGACACATTTCAATGACTCTGGTTGTTGTTAGTGAAAAGAACACACATGGAATGACACTGGTGGATCCATGTATGGTCTCTGAAGAGAACACACATGCAATGACACTGGTTGCTGTCACTAAAAATAACACACATGCAATGACACTGGTGGATCCATAGGTGGTATGTGAGAAGAACAACCATGAAATGACTCTGTTTGTTGTTAGTAAAAAGAACACACATCCAATGACTCTAGTTTTTGTTAGTGAAAAGAACACACATGCAATGACTCCAGTTGTTGATAGTGAAAAGAACATACCTGCAATGACACTGGTGGATCCCTGTGTGGTCTCTGTAGAGAACACACATTTCAATGACACTGGTGGATCCATATGTGGTATGTGAAAAGAACACACAAGCAATGACTCTGGTTGTTGTTAGTGAAATGAACACACATACAATGACACTGGTGGATCCATAGGTGGTATGTGAGAAGAACACACATTTCAATGACTCTGGTTGTTGTTACTAAAAAGAACACACATGCAATGACCCTGGTGGATCCATGGGTGGATTGTGAAAAGAGCACACATGCAATGACACCGGTGGATCCATATGTGGTATATGAAAAGAACACACATGCAATGACTCCAGTTGTTGTTAGTGAAAAGAACACACATGCAATGACACAGGTTGTTATTACTAAAAAGAACACACATGCAATGACACTGGTGGATCCATATGTGGAATGTGAAAAGAACACACATGCAATGACTCCAGTTGTTGTTAGTGAAAAGAACATACCTGCAATGACACTGGTGGATCCATGTGTGGTCTCTGTTGAGAACACACATTTCAATGACACTGGTGGATCCATATGTGGTATGTGAAAAGAACACACAAGCAATGACTCTGGTTGTTGTTAGTGAAATGAACACACATACAATGACACTGGTGGATCCATAGGTGGTATGTGAGAAGAACACACATTTCAATGACTCTGGTTGTTGTTACTAAAAAGAACACACATGCGATGACCCTGGTGGATCCATGGGTGGATTGTGAAAAGAGCACACATGCAATGACACCGGTGGATCCATATGTGGTATGTGAAAAGAACACACATGCAATGACTCCAGTTGTTGTTAGTGAAAAGAACATACATGCAATGACACCTGTGGATCCATGTGTGGTCTCTGAAGAGAGCACACATTTCAATGACTCTGGTTGTTGTTAGTGAAAAGAACACACATTTCAATGACACTGGTGGATCCATATGTGGTATGTGAAAAGAACGCATCTGCAATGACTCTGCTTGTTGTTAGTGAAAAGAACACACATGCAATGACACTGGTGGATCCATAGGTGGTATGTAAGAAGAACACACATTTCAATGACTCCGGTTGTTGTTACTAAAAAGAACACACATGCAATGACACTGGTGGATCCATGGGTGGATTGTGAAAAGAGCACACATGCAATGACACAGGTGGATCCATATGTGGTATGTGAAAAGAACACACATGCAATGACTCCAGGTGTTGTTAGTGAAAAGAACATACATGCAATGACACTTATGGATCCATGTGTGGTCTCTAAAGAGAGCACACATTTCAATGACTCTGGTTGTTAGTGAAAAGAACACACATGGAATGACATTGGTGGATCCATGTGTGGTCTCTGAAGAGAACACACATGCAATGACACTGGTTGCTGTCACTAAAAATAACACACATGCAATGACACAGGTGGATCCATAGGTGGTATGTGAGAAGAACAACCATGAAATGACTCTGGTTGTTGTTAGTAAAAAGAACACACATGCAATGACTCTAGTTTTTGTTAGTGAAAAGAACACACACGCAATGACTCCAGTTGTTGTTAGTGAAAAGAACATACCTGCAATGACACTGGTGGATCCCTGTGTGGTCTCTGTAGAGAACACACATTTCAATGACACTGGTGGATCCATATGTGGTATGTGAAAAGAACACACAAGCAATGACTCTGGTTGTTGTTAGTGAAATGAACACACATACAATGACACTGGTGGATCCATAGGTGGTATGTGAGAAGAACACACATTTCAATGACTCTGGTTGTTGTTACTAAAAAGAACACACATGCAATGACCCTGGTGGATCCATGGGTGGATTGTGAAAAGAGCACACATGCAATGACACCGGTGGATCCATATGTGGTATGTGAAAAGAACACACATGCAATGACTCCAGTTGTTGTTAGTGAAAAGAACATACATGCAATGACACCTGTGGATCCATGTGTGGTCTCTAAAGAGAGCACACATTTCAATGACTCTGGTTGTTGTTAGAGAAAAGAACACACATTTCAATGACACTGGTGGATCCATATGTGGTATGTGAAAAGAACACATCTGCAATGACTCTGCTTGTTGTTAGTGAAAAGAACACACATGCAATGACACTGGTGGATCCATAGGTGGTATGTGAGAAGAACACACATTTCAATGACTCTGGTTGTTGTTACTAAAAAGAACACACATGCAATGACATTGGTGGATCCATGGGTGGATTGTGAAAAGATCACACATGCAATGACACTGGTGGATCCATATGTGGTATGTGAAAAGAACACACATGCAATGACTCCAGGTGTTGTTAGTGAAAAGAACATACATGCAATGACACTTATGGATCCATGTGTGGTCTCTAAAGAGAGCACACATTTCAATGACTCTGGTTGTTAGTGAAAAGAACACACATGCAATGACACTGGTGGATGCATGTGTGGTCTCTGAAGAGAACACACATGCAATGACACTGGTTGTTGTCACTAAAAATAACACACATGCAATGACACTGGTGGATCCATAGGTGGTATGTGAGAAGAACAACCATGATATGACTCTGGTTGTTGTTAGTAAAAAGAACACACATGCAATGACTCCAGTTGTTGTTAGTGAAAAGAACACACATGCAATGACTCCAGTTGTTGTTCATGAAAAGTACATACCTGCAATGACACTGGTGGATCCCTGTGTGGTCTCTGTAGAGAACACACATTTCAATGACACTGGTGGATCCATATGTGGTATGTGAAAAGAACACACAAGCAATGACTCTGGTTGTTGTTAGTGAAATGAACACACATGCAATGATACTGGTCGATCCATAGGTGGTATGTGAGAATAACACACATTTCAATGACTCTGGTTGTTGTTAATAAAAAGAACACACATGCAATGACACTGGTGGAGCCATGGGTGGATTGTGAAAAGAGTACACATGCAATGACACCGGTGGATCCATATGTGGTATGTGAAAAGAACACACATGCAATGACTTCAGTTGTTGTTAGTGAAAAGAACATACATGCAATAACACCTGTGGATCCATGTGTGGTCTCTAAAGAGAGCACACATTTCAATGACTCTGGTTGTTAGTGAAAAGAACACACATTTCAATGACACTGGTGGATCCATATGTGGTATGTGAAAAGAACACACCTGCAATGACTCTGCTTGTTGTTAGTGAAAAGAACACACATGCAATGACACTGGTGGATCCATAGGTGGTATGTGATAAGAACACACATTTTAATGACTCCGGTTGTTGTTACTAAAAAGAACACACATGCAATGACATTGGTGGATCCATGGGTGGATTGTGAAAAGAGGACACATGCAATGACACTGGTGGATCCATATGTGGTATGTGAAAAGAACACACATGCAATGACTCCAGGTGTTGTTAGTGAAAAGAACATACATGCAATGACACTTATGGATCCATGTGTGGTCTCTAAAGAGAGCACACATTTCAATGACTCTGGTTGTTGTTAGTGAAAAGAACACACATGCAATGACACTGGTGGATCCATGTGTGGTCTCTGAAGAGAACACACATGCAATGACACTGGTTGTTGTCACTAAAAATAACACACATGCAATGACACTGGTGGATCCATAGGTGGTATGTGAGAAGAAAAACCATGAAATGACTCTGGTTGTTGTTAGTAAAAAGAACACACATGCAATGACTCCAGTTGTTGTTAGTGAAAAGAACACACATGCAATGATTCTAGTTGTTGTTCGTGAAAAGAACATACCTGCAATGACACTGGTGGATCCCTGTGTGGTCTCTGTAGAGAACACACATTTCAATGACACTGGTGGATCCATATGTGGTATGTGAAAAGAACACACAAGCAATGACTCTGGTTGTTGTTAGTGAAATGAACACACATGCAATGAAACTGGTCGATCCATAGGTGGTATGTGAGAAGAACACACATTTCAATGACTCTGGTTGTTGTTACTAAAAAGAACACACATGCAATGACACTGGTGGATCCATGGGTGGATTGTGAAAAGAGGACACATGCAATGACACCGGTGGATCCATATGTGGTATGTGAAAAGAACACAAATGCAATGACACCAGTTGTCGTTAGTGAAAAGAACATACATGCAATGACACCTGTGGATCCATGTGTGGTCTCTGAAGAGAGCACACATTTCAATGACTCCGGTTGTTGTTAGTGAAAAGAACACACATTTCAATGACACGGGTGGATCCATATGTGGTATGTGAAAAGAACACACCTGCAATGACTCTTCTTGTTGTTAGTGAAAAGAACACACATGCAATGACACTGGTGGATCCATAGGTGGTATGTGAGAAGAACACACATTTCAATGACTCCGGTTGTTGTTACTAAAAATAACACACATGCAATGACACTGGTGGATCCATGGGTGGATTGTGAAAAGAGCACACATGCAATGACACTGGTGGATCCATATGTGGTATGTGAAAAGAACACACATGCAATGACTCCAGGTGTTGTTAGTGAAAAGAACATACATGCAATGACACTTATGGATCCATGTGTGGTCTCTAAAGAGAGCACACATTTCAATGACTCTGGTTGTTAGTGAAAAGAACACACATGCAATGACACTGGTGGATCCATGTGTGGTCTCTGAAGAGAACACACATGCAATGACACTGGTTGTTGTCACTAAAAATAACACACATGCAATGACACTAGTGGATCCATAGGTGGTATGTGAGAAGAACAACCATGAAATGACTCTGGTTGTTGTTAGTAAAAAGAACACACATGCAATGACTCCAGTTGTTGTTAGTGAAAAGAACACACATGCAATGACTCCAGTTGTTGTTAGTGAAAAGAACATACCTGCAATGACACTGGTGGATCCCTGTGTGGTCTCTATAGAGAACACACATTTCAATGACACTGGTGGATCCATATGTGGTATGTGAAAACAACACACATGCAATGACTCTAGTTGTTGTTAGTTAAATGAACACACATGCAATGACACTGGTGGATCCATAGGTGGTATGTGAGAAGAACACACATTTCAATGACTCTGGTTGTTGTTACTAAAAAGAACACACATGCAATGACACTGGTGGATCCATGGGTGGATTGTGAAAAGAGCACACTTGCAATGACACCGGTGGATCCATATGTGGTATGTGAAAAGAACACACATGCAATGACTCCAGTTGTTGTTAGTGACAAGAACACACATGCAATGACACTGGTGGATCCATGTGTGGTCTCTGAAGAGAGCACACATTTCAATGACTCCGTTTGTTGTTAGTAAAAAGAACACACATGCAATGACACTGGTGGATCCATAGGTGGTATGTCAGAAGAATAGCCATGAAATGACTCTTGTTGTTGTTAGTAAAAAGAACACACATGCAAGGACTCCAGTTGTTGTTAGTGAAAAGAACACACATGCAATGACTCCAGTTGTTGTTAGTGAAAAAAACATACATGCAATGACACCGGTGGATCCATGTGTGGTCTCTGAAGAGAGAACACATTTCAATGACTCTGGTTGTTGTTAGTAAAAATAACACACATGCAATGACACTGGTGGATCCATAGGTGGTCTCTGAATAGAGCACACATGCAATGACTCCAGTTATTGTTAGTGAAAAGAACACAGCTGCAATGACACTGGTTGTTGTTACTAAAAAGAACACACACGAAATGACACTGGTGGATCCATATGTGGATTGTGAAAAGAGCACACATGCAATGACTCTAGTTATTGTTAGTGAAAAGAACATACATGCAATGACACTGGTGGATCCATGTGTGGTCTCTGTATAGAACACACATTTCAATGACACTGGTGGATCCATATGTGGTATGTGAAAAGAACACACATGCAATGACTCTGGTTGTTGTTAGTGAAATGAACACACATGCAATGACACTGGTGGATCCATAGGTGGTATGTGAGAAGAACACACATTTCAATGACTCCGGTTGTTGTTACTAAAAAGAACACACATGCAATGACACTGGTGGATCCATGGGTGGATTGTGAAAAGAGCACACATGCAATTACACTGGTGGATCCATATGTGCTATGTGAAAAGAACACACATGCAATGAATCCAGTTGTTGTTAGTGAAAAGAACATACATGCAATGACACTGATGGATCCATGTGTGGTCTCTGAAGAGAGCACACATTTCAATGACTCTGGTTGTTGTTAGTGAAAAGAACACACATTCAATGACACTGGTGGATCCATGTGTGGTCTCTGAAGAGAACACACATGCAATGACACTGGTTGTTGTCACTAAAAAGAACACACATGCAATGACACTGGTGGATCCATAGGTGGTATGTGAGAAGAACAACCATGAAATGACTCTGGTTGTTGTTAGTAAAAAGAACACACATGCAATGACTCTAGTTGTTGTTAGTGAAAAGAACACATATGCAATGACTCTAGTTGTTGTTAGTGAAAAGAACATACCTGCAATGACAGTGGTGGATCCATGTGTGGTCTCTATAGAGAACACACATTTCAATGACACTGGTGGATCCATATGTGGTATGTGAAAAGAACACACATGCAATGAATCTGGTTCTTCTTAGTTAAATGAACACACATGCAATGACACTGGTGGATCCATAGGTGGTATGTGAGAAGAACACACATTTCAATGACTCTGGTTGTTATTACTAAAAAGAACACACATGCAATGACACTGGTGGATACATGGGTGGATTGTGAAAAGAGCACACATGCAATGACACCGGTGGATCCATATGTGGTATGTGAAATGAACACACATGCAATGACTCTAGTTGTTGTTAGTGAAAAGAACATACACGCAATGACACCGGTGGATCCACGTGTGTTCTCTGAAGAGTGCACACATTTCAATGACTCTGGTTGTTGTTAGTGAAAAGAACACACATTTCAATGACACTGGTGGATCCATATGTGGTATGTGAAAAGAACACACATGCAATGACTCTGGTTGTTGTTAGTGAAAAGAACACACATGCAATGACACTGGTGGATCCATAGGTGGTATGTGAGAAGATCACACATTTCAATGACTCTTGTTGTTGTTACTAAAAAGAACACACATGCAATGACACTAGTGGATCCATGGGTGGATTGTGAAAAGAGCACACATGCAATGACACTGGTGGATCCATATGTGGTATGTGAAAAGAACACACATGCAATGACTCCAGTTGTTGTTAGTGAAAAGAACATACATGCAATGACACTGATGGATCCATGTGTGGTCTCTGAAGAGAGCACATATTTCAATGACTCTGGTTGTTGTTAGTGAAAAGAACACACATGCAATGAGACTGGTGGATCCATGTGTGGTCTTTGAAGATAACACACATGCAATGACACTGGTTGTTGTCACTAAAAAGAACACACATGCAATGACACTGGTGGATCCATAGGTGGTATGTGAGAAGAACAACCATGAAATGACTCTGGTTGTTAGTAAAAAGAACACACAAGCAATGACTCCAGTTGTTGTTAGTGAAAAGAACACACATGCAATGACTCCAGTTGTTGCTAGTGAAAAGAACATACCTGCAATGACACTGGTGGATCCCTGTGTGGTCTCTGTAGAGAACACACATTTCAATGACACTGGTGGATCCATATGTGGTATGTGAAAAGAATACACATGCAATGACTCTAGTTGTTATTAGTTAAATGAACACACTTGCAATGATATTGGTGGATTCATAGGTGGTATGTGAGAAGAACACACATTTCAATGACTCTGGTTGTTGTTACTAAAAAGAACACACATGCAATGACGCTGGTGGATCCATGGGTGGATTGTGAAAAGAGCACACATGCAATGACACCGGTGGATCCATATGTGGTATGTGAAAAGAACACACATGCAATGACTCCAGTTGTTGTTAGTGAAAAGAACATACATGCAATGCCACCTATGGATCCATGTGTTGTATCTAAAGAGAGCACACATTTCAATGACTCTGGTTGTTGTTAGTGAAAAGAACACACATTTCAATGACACTGGTGGATCCATATGTGGTATGTGAAAAGAACACACAAGCAATGACTCTGGTTGTTGTTAGTGAAATGAACACACATGCAATGACACTGATCGATCCATAGGTGGTATGTGAGAAGAACACACATTTTAATGACTCTGGTTGTTGTTACTAAAAAGAACACACATGCAATGACTTTGGTGGATCCATGGGTGTATTGTGAAAAGAGCACACATGCAATGACACTGGTGGATCCATATGTGGTATGTGAAAAGAACACACATGCAATGACTCCAGGTGTTGTTAGTGAAAAGAACATACTTGCAATGAAACTTACGGATCCATGTGTGGTCTCTAAAGAGAGCACACATTTCAATGACTCTGGTTGTTGTTAGTGAGAAGAACACACATGCAGCGACACTGGTGGATCCATGTGTGGTCTCTGAAGAGAACACACATGCAATGACACTGGTTGTTGTCACGAAAAATAACACACATGCAATGACACTGCTGGATCCATAGGTGGTATGTGAGAAGAACAACCATGAAATGACTCTGGTTGTTGTTAGTAAAAAGAACACACATGCAATGACTCCAGTTGTTGTTAGTGAAAAGAACACACATGCAATGACTCCAGTTGTTGTTAGTGAAAAGAACATACCTGCAATGACACTGGTGGATCCCTGTGTGGTCTCTGTAGAGAACACACATTTCAATGACACTGGTGGATCCATATGTGGTATGTGAAAAGAACACACAAGCAATGACTCTGGTTGTTGTTAGTGAAATGAACACACATGCAATGAAACTGGTCGATCCATAGGTGGTATGTGAGAAGAACACACATTTCAATGACTCTGGTTGTTGTTACTAAAAAGAACACACATGCAATGACACTGGTGGATCCATGGGTGGATTGTGAAAAGAACACACTTGCAATGACACCGGTGGATCCATATGTGGTATGTGAAAAGAACACACATGCAATGACTCCAGTTGTTGTTAGTGACAAGAACACACATGCAATGACACTGGTGGATCCATGTGTGGTCTCTGAAGAGAGCACACATTTCAATGACTCTGTTTGATGTTAGTAAAAAGAACACACATGCAATGACACTGGTGGATCCATAGGTGGTATGTCAGAAGAATAGCCATGAAATGACTCTTGTTGTTGTTAGTAAAAAGAACACACATGCAAGGACTCCAGTTGTTGTTAGTGAAAAGAACACCCATGCAATGACTCCAGTTGTTGTTAGTGAAAAAAACATACATGCAATGACACCGGTGGATCCATGTGTGGTCTCTGAAGAGAGCACACATTTCAATGACTCTGGTTGTTGTTAGTGAAAAGAACACACATTTCAATGACACTGGTGGATCCATATGTGGTATGTGAAAAGAACACTCCTACAATGACTCTGCTTGTTGTTATTGAAAAGAACACACATGCAATGACACTGGTGGATCCATAGGTGGTATCTGAAGAGAGCACACATGCAATGACTCCAGTTATTGTTAGTGAAAAGAACACAGCTGCAATGACACTGGTTGTTGTTACTAAAAAGAACACACACGGAATGACACTGGTGGATCCATATGTGGATTGTGAAAAGAGCACACATGCAATGACTCCAGTTATTGTTAGTGAAAAGAACATACATGCAATGACACTGGTGGATCCATGTGTGGTCTCTGTATAGAACACACATTTCAATGACACTGGTGGATCCATATGTGGTATGTGAAAAGAACACACATGCAATGACTCTGGTTGTTGTTAGTGAAATGAACACACATGCAATGACACTGGTGGATCCATAGGTGGTATGTGAGAAGAACACACATTTCAATGACTCCGGTTGTTGTTACTAAAAAGAACACACATGCAATGACACTGGTGGATCCATGGGTGGATTGTGAAAAGAGCACACATGCAATGAATCCAGTTGTTGTTAGTGAAAAGAACATACATGCAATAACAATGATGGATCCATGTGTGGTCTCTGAAGAGAGCACACATTTCAATGACTTTGGTTGTTGTTAGTGAAAAGAACACACATGCAATGACACTAGTGGATCCATGTGTGGTCTCTGAAGAGAACACACATGCAATGACACTGGTTGTTGTCACTAAAAAGAACACACATGCAATGACACTGGTGGATCCATAGGTGGTACGTGAGAAGAACAACCATGAAATGACTCTGGTTGTTGTTAGTAAAAAGAACACACATGCAATGACTCCAGTTGTTGTTCGTGAAAAGAACACACATGCAATGACTCCAGTTGTTGTTAGTGAAAAGAACATACCTGCAATGACACTGGTGGATCCATGTGTGGTCTCTGTAGAGAACACACATTTCAATGACACTGGTGGATCCAAATGTGGTATGTGAAAATAAAACACATGCAATGACTCTAATTGTTGTTACTTAAATGAACACACATGCAATGACACTGGTGGATCCATAGGTGGTATGTGAGAAGAACACACATTTCAATGACTCTGGTTGTTGTTACTAAAAAGAAAACACATGCAATGACACTGGTGGATCCATGGGTGGATTGTGAAAAGAGCACACATGCAATGACACCGGTGGATCCATATGTGGTATGTGAAAAGAACACACATGCAATGACTCCAGTTGTTGTTAGTGAAATGAACATACATGCAATGACACCTGTGGATCCATGTTTGGTCTCTGAAGAGAGCACACAATTTCAATGACTCTGGTTGTTGTTAGTGAAAAGAACACACATTTCAATGACACTGGTGGATCCATATGTGGTATGTGAAAAGTACACACATGCAATGACTCTGGTTGTTGTTAGTGAAAAGAACACACATGCAATGACACTGGTGGATCCATAGGTGGTATGTGAGAAGAACACACATTTCAATGACTCCGATTGTTGTTAGTAAAAAGAACACACATGCAATGACACTGGTGGATCCATGGGTGGATTGTGAAAAGAGCACACATGCAATGACACTGGTGGATTCATATGTGGTATGTGAAAAGAACACACATGCAATGACTCCAGTTGTTGTTAGTGAAAAGAACATACATGCAATGACACTGATGGATCCATGTGTGGTCTCTAAAGAGAGCACACATTTCAATGACTCTGGTTGTTGTTAGTGAAAAGAACACACATGCAATGACACTGGTGGATCCATGTGTGGTCTCTGAAGAGAACACACATGCAATGACACTAGTTGTTGTCACTAAAAATAACACAACTGCAATGACACTGGTGGATCCATAGGTGGTATGTGAGAAGAACAACCATGAAATGACTCTGGTTGTTGTTAGTAAAAAGAACACACATGCAATGACTCCAGTTGTTAGTGAAAAGAACACACATGCAATGACTCCAGTTGTTGTTAGTGAAAAGAACATACCTGCAATGACACTGGTGGATCCCTGTGTGGTCTCTGTAGAGAACACACATTTCAATGACACTGGTGGATCCATATGTGGTATGTGAAAAGAACACACATGCAATGACTCTAGTTGTTGTTGGTTAAATGAACACACATGCAATGATATTGGTGGATCCATAGGTGGTATGTGAGAAGAACACATATTTTAATGACTCTAGTTGTTGTTACTAAAAAGAACACACATGCAATGACGCTGGTGGATCCATGGGTGGATTGTGAAAAGAGCACACATGCAATGACACCGGTGGATCCATATGTGGTATGTGAAAAGAACACACATGCAATGAATCGAGTTGTTGTTAGTGAAAAGAACATACATGCAATGACACCTGTGGATCCATGTGTGGTCTCTAAAGAGAGCACACATTTCAATGACTCTGGTTGTTGTTAGTGAAAAGAACACACATTTCAATGACACTGGTGGATCCATATGTGGTATGTGAAAAGAACACACATGCAATGACTCTAGTTGTTGTTGGTTAAATGAACACACATGCAATGACACTAGTGGATCCATAGGTGGTATGTGAGAAGAACACACATTTCAATGACTCTGGTTGTTGTTACTAAAAAGAACACACATGCAATGACGCTGGTGGATCCATGGGTGGATTGTGAAAAGAGCACACATGCAATGACACCGGTGGATCCATATGTGTGTATGTGAAAAGAACACACATGCAATGACTCCAGGTGTTGTTAGTGAAAAGAACATACATGCAATAACACTTATGGATCCATGTGTGGTCTCTAAAGAGAGCACACATTTCAATGACTCTGGTTGTTGTTAGTGAAAAGAACACACATGCAATGACACTGGTGGATCCATGTGTGGTCTCTGAAGAGAACACACATGCAATGACACTGGTTGTTGTCACTAAAAATAACACACATGCAATGACACTGGTGGATCCATAGGTGGTATGTGAGAAGAACAACCATGAAATGACTCTGGTTGTTGTTAGTAGAAAGAACACACATGCAATGACTCCAGTTGTTGTTAGTGAAAAGAACACACATGCAATGACTCTAGTTGTTGTTAGTGAAAAGAACACACATGCAATGACTCCAGTTGTTTTTAGTGAAAAGAACATACCTGCAATGACACTGGTGGATCCCTGTGTGGTCTCTGTAGAGAACACACATTTCAATGACACTGGTGGATCCATATGTGGTATGTGAAAAGAAAACACATGCAATGACTCTAGTTGTTGTTACTTAAATGAACACACATGCAATGACACTGGTGGATCCATAGGTGGTATGTGAGAAGAACACACATTTCGATGACTCTGGTTGTTGTTACTAAAAAGAACACACATGCAATGACACTGGTGGATCCATGGGTGGATTGTGAAAAGAGCACACATGCAATGACACCGGTGGATCCATATGTGGTATGTGAAAAGAACACACATGCAATGAATCCAGTTGTTGTTAGTGAAAAGAACATACATCCAATGACACCTGTGGATCCATGTGTGGTCTCTCAAGAGAGCACACATTTCAATGACTCTGGTTGTTGTTAGTGAAAAGAACACACATTTCAATGACACTGGCGGATCCATATGTGGTATGTGAAAAGAACACACATGCAATGACTCTAGTTGTTGTTGGTTAAATGAACACACATGCAATGACACTGGTGGATCCATAGGTGGTATGTGAGAAGAACACACATTTCAATGACTCTGGTTATTGTTACTAAAAACAACACACATGCAATGACGCTGGTGGATCCATGGGTGGATTGTGAAAAGAGCACACATGCAATGACACCTGTGGATCCATATGTGTTATGTGAAAAGAACACACATGCAATGACTCCAGGTGTTGTTTGTGAAAAGAACATACATGCAATGACACTTACGGATCCATGTGTGGTCTCTAAAGAGAGCACACATTTCAATGACTCTGGTTGTTTTTAGTGAAAAGAACACACATGCAATGACACTGGTGGATCCATGTGTGTTCTCTGAACAGAACACAGATGCAATGACACTGGTGGATCCATAGGTGGTATGTGAGAAGAACAACCATGAAATCACTCTGGTTGTTGTTAGTAAAAAGAACACACATGCAATGACTCTAGTTGTTGTTAGTGAAAAGAACACACATGCAATGACTCCAGTTGTTGTTAGTGAAAAGAACATACCTACAATGACACTGGTGGATCCCTGTGTGGTCTCCGTAGAGAACACACATTTCAATGACACTGGTGGATCCATATGTGGTATGTGAAAAGAACACACATGCAATGACTCTAGTTGTTGTTGGTTAAATGAACACACATGTAATGACACTGGTAGATCCATAGGTGGTATGTGAGAAGAACACACATTTCAATGACTCTGGTTGTTGTTACTAAAAAGAACACACATGCAATGACGCTGGTGGATCCATGGGTGGATTGTGAAAAGAGCACACATGCAATGACACCGGTGGATCCATATGTGGTATGTGAAAAGAACACACATGCAATGAATCGAGTTGTTGTTAGTGAAAAGAACATACATGCAATGACACCTGTGGATCCATGTGTGGTCTCTGAAGAGAGCACACATTTCAATGACTCTGGTTGTTGTTAGTGAAAAGAACACACATTTCAATAACACTGGTGGATCCATATGTGGTATGTGAAAAGAACACACATGCAATGACTCTAGTTGTTGTTGGTTAAATGAACACACATGCAATGACACTGGTGGATCCGTAGGTGGTATGTGAGAAGAACACACATTTCAATGACTCTGGTTGTTGTTACTAAAAAGAACACACATGCAATGACACTAGTGGATCCATGGGTGGATTGTGAAAAGAGCACACATGCAATGACACCGGTGGATCCATATGTGGTATGTGAAAAGAACACACATGCAATGACTCCAGTTGTTGTTAGTGAAAAGAACATACATGCAATGACACCTGTGGATCCATGTGTGGTCTCTGAAGAGAGCACACATTTCAACGACTCTGGTTGTTGTTAGTGAAAAGAACACACATTTCAATGACACTGGTGGATCCATATGTGGTATGTGAAAAAAAAACACCTACAATGACTCTGCTTGTTGTTAGTGAAAAGAACACACATGCAATGACACTGGTGGATCCATGTGTGGTCTCTAAAGAGAACACACATGCAATGACACTGGTGGATCCATAGGTGGTATGTGAGAAGAACAACCATGAAATGACTCTGGTTGTTGTTAGTAAAAAGAACACACATGCAATGACTCCAGTTGTTGTTAGTGAAAAGAACACACATGCAATGACTCCAGTTGTTGTTAGTGAAAAGAACATACCTGCAATGAAACTGGTGGATCCATGTGTGGTCTCTGTAGAGAACACACATTTCAATGACACTGGTGGATCCATATGTGGTATGTGAAAAGAAAACACATGCAATGACTCTAGTTGTTATTACTTAAATGAACACACATGCAATGACACTGGTGGATCCATAGGTGGTATGTGAGAAGAACACACATTTCGATGACACTGGTAGTTGTTACTAAAAGAACACACACATGCAATGTTGGTGGATCCATGGGTGGATTGTGAAAAGAGCACACATGCAATGACACCGGTGGATCCATATGTGGTATGTGAAAAGAACACACATGCAATGAATCCAGTTGTTGTTAGTGAAAAGAACATACATGCAATGACACCGGTGGATCCATGTGTGGTCTCTGAAGAGAGCACACATTTCAATGACTCTGGTTGTTGTTAGTGAAAACAACACACATTTCAATGACACTGGTGGATCCATATGTGGTATGTGAAAAGAACACACATGCAATGACTCTAGTTGTTGTTGGTTAAATGAACACACATGCAATGACACTGGTGGATCCATAGGTGGTATGTGAGAAGAACGCATATTTCAATGACTCTGGTTGTTGTTACTAAAAAGAACATACATGCAATGACACTGGTGGATCCATGGGTGGATTGTGAAAAGAGCACACATTTCAATGACACTGGTGGATCCATATGTGGTATGTGAAAAGAACACACATGCAATGACTCTAGTTGTTGGTTAAATGAACACACATGCAATGACACTGGTAGATCCATAGGTGGTATGTGAGAAGAACACACGTTTCAATGACTCTGGTTGTTGTTACTAAAAAGAACACACATGCAATGACGCTGGTGGATCCATGGGTGGATTGTGAAAAGAGCACACATGCAATGACACCGGTGGATCCATATGTGGTATGTGAAAAGAACACACATGCAATGAATCCAGTTGTTGTTAGTGAAAAGAACATACATGCAATGACACCTGTGGATCCATGTGTGGTCTCTGAAGAGAGCACACGTTTCAATGACTCTGGTTGTTGTTAGTGAAAAGAACACACATTTCAATGACACTGGTGGATCCATATGTGGTATGTGAAAATAACACACATGCAATGACTCTAGTTGTTGTTGGTTAAATGAACACACATGCAATGACACTGGTGGATCCGTAGGTGGTATGTGAGAAGAACACACATTTCAATGACTCTGGTTGTTGTTACTAAAAAGAACACACATGCAATGACACTAGTGGATCCATGGGTGGGTTGTGAAAAGAGCACACATGCAATGACACCGGTGGATCCATATGTGGTATGTGAAAAGAACACACATGCAATGACTCCAGTTGTTGTTAGTGAAAAGAACATACATGCAATGACACCTGTGGATCCATGTGTGGTCTCTGAAGAGAGCACACATTTCAATGACTCTGGTTGTTGTTAGTGAAAAGAACACACATTTCAATGACACTGGTGGATCCATATGTGGTATGTGAAAAGAACACACCTGCAATGACTCTTCTTGTTGTTAGTGAAAAGAACACACATGCAATGACACTGGTGGATCCATGTGTGGTCTCTGAAGAGAACACACATGCAATGACACTGGTGGATCCATAGGTGGTATGTGAGAAGAACAACCATGAAATGACTCTGGTTGTTGTTAGTAAAAAGAACACACATGCAATGACTCCAGTTGTTGTTAGTGAAAATAACTCACATGCAATGACTCCAGTTGTTGTTAGTGAAAAGAACATACCTGCAATGACACTGGTGGATCCATGTGTGGTCTCTGTAGAGAACACACATTTCAATGACACTGGTGGATCCATATGTGGTATGTGAAAAGAAAACACATGCAATGACTCTAGTTGTTATTACTTAAATGAACACACATGCAATGACACTGGTGGATCCATAGGTGGTATGTGAGAAGAACACACATTTCGATGACTCTGGTTGTTGTTACTAAAAAGAACACACATGCAATGATGCTGGTGGATCCATGGGTGGATTGTGAAAAGAGCACACATGCAATGACACCGGTGGATCCATATGTGGTATGTGAAAAGAACACGCATGCAATAAATCCAGTTATTGTTAGTGAAAAGAACATACATCCAATGACACCTGTGGATCCATGTGTGGTCTCTTAAGAGAGCACACATTTCAATGACTCTGGTTGTTGTTAGTGAAAAGAACACACATTTCAATGACACTGGTGGATCCATATGTGGTATGTGAAAAGAACACACATGCAATGACTCTAGTTGTTGTTGGTTAAATGAACACACATGCAATGACACTGGTGGATCCAAAGGTGGTATGTGAGAAGAATACACATTTCAATGACTCTGGTTGTTGTTACTAAAAAGAACACACATGCAATGACGCTGGTGGATCCATGGGTGGATTGTGAAAAGAGCACACATGCAATGACACCTGTGGATCCATATGTGGTATGTGAAAAGAACACACATGCAATGACTCCAGGTGTTGTTTGTGAAAAGAACATACATGCAATGACACTTACGGATCCATGTGTGGTCTCTAAAGAGAGCACACATTTCAATGACTCTGGTTGTTGTTAGTGAAAAGAACACACATGCAATGACACTGATGGATCCATGTGTGGTCTCTGAACAGAACACACTTGCAATGACACTGGTGGATCCATAGGTGGTATGTGAGAAGAACAACCATGAAATCACTCTGGGTGTTGTTTGTAAAAAGAACAAACATGCAATGACTCTAGTTGTTGTTAGTGAAAAGAACACATGCAATGACTCTAGTTGTTGTTGGTTAAATGAACACACATGCAATGACCTTTGGTGGATCCGTAGGTGGTATGTGAGAAGAACACACATTTCAATGACTCTGGTTGTTGTTACTAAAAGAACACACATGCAATGACACTAGTGGATCCATGGGTGGATTGTGAAAAGAGCACAGATGCAATGACACGGTGGATCCATATGTGGTATGTGAAAAGAACACACATGCAATGACTCAGTTGTTGTTTGTGAAAAGAACATACATGCAATGACACTTTAGGATCCATGTGTGGTCTCTGAAGAGAGCACACATTTCAATGACTCTGGTTGTTGTTAGTGAAAAGAACACACATTTCAATGACACTGGTGGATCCATATGTGGTATGTGAAAAGAACACACCTACAATGACTCTGCTTGTTGTTAGTGAAAAGAACACACATGCAATGACACTGGTGGATCCATGTGTGGTCTCTGAAGAGAACACACATGCAATGACACTGGTGGATCCATAGGTGGTATGTGAGAAGAACAACCATGAAATGACTCTGGTTGTTGTTAGTAAAAAGAACACATATGCAATGACTCCAGTTGTTGTTAGTGAAAAGAACACACATGCAATGACTCCAGTTGTTGTTAGTGAAAAGAACATACCTGCAATGACACTGGTGGATCCATGTGTGGTCTCTATAGAGAACACACATTTCAATGACACTGGTGGATCCATATGTGGTATGTGAAAAGAAAACACATGCAATGACTCTAGTTGTTATTACTTAAATGAACACACATGAAATGACACTGGTGGATCCATAGGTGGTATGTGAGAAGAACACACATTTCGATGACTCTGGTTGTTGTTACTAAAAAGAACACACATGCAATGACGCTGGTGGATCCATGGGTGGATTGTGAAAAGAGCACACATGCAATGACACCGGTGGATCCATATGCGGTATGTGAAAATAACACACATGCAATGAATCCACTTGTTGTTAGTGAAAAGAACATACATGCAATGACACCGGTGGATCCATGTGTGGTCTCTGAAGAGAGCACACATTTCAATGACTCTGGTTGTTGTTAGTGAAAAGAACACACATTTCAATGACACTGGTGGATCCATATGTGGTATGTGAAAAGAACACACATGCAATGACTCTAGTTGTTGTTGGTTAAATGAACACACATGCAATGACACTGGTAGATCCATAGGTGGTATGTGAGAAGAACACACGTTTCAATGACTCTGGTTGTTGTTACTAAAAAGAACACACATGCAATGACGCTGGTGGATCCATGGGTGGATTGTGAAAAGAGCACACATGCAATGACACCGGTGGATCCATATGTGGTATGTGAAAAGAACACACATGCAATGAATCCAGTTGTTGTTAGTGAAAAGAACATACATGCAATGACACCTGTGGATCCATGTGTGGTCTCTGAAGAGAGCACACGTTTCAATGACTCTGGTTGTTGTTAGTGAAAAGAACACACATTTCAATGACACTGGTGGATCCATATGTGGTATGTGAAAATAACACACATGCAATGACTCTAGTTGTTGTTGGTTAAATGAACACACATGCAATGACACTGGTGGATCCGTAGGTGGTATGTGAGAAGAACACACATTTCAATGACTCTGGTTGTTGTTACTAAAAAGAACACACATGCAATGACACTAGTGGATCCATGGGTGGGTTGTGAAAAGAGCACACATGCAATGACACCGGTGGATCCATATGTGGTATGTGAAAAGAACACACATGCAATGACTCCAGTTGTTGTTAGTGAAAAGAACATACATGCAATGACACAGGTGGATCCATGTGTGGTCTCAAGAGAGCACACATTTCAATGACTCTGGTTGTTGTTAGTGAAAAGAACACACATTTCAATGACACTGGTGGATCCATATGTGGTATGTGAAAAGAACACACCTGCAATGACTCTTCTTGTTGTTAGTGAAAAGAACACACATGCAATGACACTGGTGGATCCATGTGTGGTCTCTGAAGAGAACACACATGCAATGACACTGGTGGATCCATAGGTGGTATGTGAGAAGAACAACCATGAAATGACTCTGGTTGTTGTTAGTAAAAAGAACACACATGCAATGACTCCAGTTGTTGTTAGTGAAAATAACACACATGCAATGACTCCAGTTGTTGTTAGTGAAAAGAACATACCTGCAATGACACTGGTGGATCCATGTGTGGTCTCTGTAGAGAACACACATTTCAATGACACTGGTGGATCCATATGTGGTATGTGAAAAGAAAACACATGCAATGACTCTAGTTGTTATTACTTAAATGAACACACATGCAATGACACTGGTGGATCCATAGGTGGTATGTGAGAAGAACACACATTTCGATGACTCTGGTTGTTGTTACTAAAAAGAACACACATGCAATGATCTTGGTGGATCCATGGGTGGATTGTGAAAAGAGCACACATGCAATGACACCGGTGGATCCATATGTGGTATGTGAAAAGAACACGCATGCAATAAATCCAGTTATTGTTAGTGAAAAGAACATACATCCAATGACACCTGTGGATCCATGTGTGGTCTCTGAAGAGAGCACACATTTCAATGACTCTGGTTGTTGTTAGTGAAAAGAACACACATTTCAATGACACTGGTGGATCCATATGTGGTATGTGAAAAGAACACACATGCAATGACTCTAGTTGTTGTTGGTTAAATGAACACACATGCAATGACACTGGTGGATCCAAAGGTGGTATGTGAGAAGAATACACATTTCAATGACTCTGGTTGTTGTTACTAAAAAGAACACACATGCAATGACGCTGGTGGATCCATGGGTGGATTGTGAAAAGAGCACACATGCAATGACACCTGTGGATCCATATGTGGTATGTGAAAAGAACACACATGCAATGACTCCAGGTGTTGTTTGTGAAAAGAACATACATGCAATGACACTTACGGATCCATGTGTGGTCTCTAAAGAGAGCACACATTTCAATGACTCTGGTTGTTGTTAGTGAAAAGAACACACATGCAATGACACTGATGGATCCATGTGTGGTCTCTGAACAGAACACACTTGCAATGACACTGGTGGATCCATAGGTGGTATGTGAGAAGAACAACCATGAAATCACTCTGGGTGTTGTTTGTAAAAAGAACAAACATGCAATGACTCTAGTTGTTGTTAGTGAAAAGAACACACATGCAATGACTCTAGTTGTTGTTGGTTAAATGAACACACATGCAATGACACTGGTGGATCCGTAGGTGGTATGTGAGAAGAACACACATTTCAATGACTCTGGTTGTTGTTACTAAAAAGAACACACATGCAATGACACTAGTGGATCCATGGGTGGATTGTGAAAAGAGCACAGATGCAATGACACCGGTGGATCCATATGTGGTATGTGAAAAGAACACACATGCAATGACTCCAGTTGTTGTTAGTGAAAAGAACATACATGCAATGACACCTGTGGATCCATGTGTGGTCTCTGAAGAGAGCACACATTTCAATGACTCTGGTTGTTGTTAGTGAAAAGAACACACATTTCAATGACACTGGTGGATCCATATGTGGTATGTGAAAAGAACACACCTACAATGACTCTGCTTGTTGTTAGTGAAAAGAACACACATGCAATGACACTGGTGGATCCATGTGTGGTCTCTGAAGAGAACACACATGCAATGACACTGGTGGATCCATAGGTGGTATGTGAGAAGAACAACCATGAAATGACTCTGGTTGTTGTTAGTAAAAAGAACACACATGCAATGACTCCAGTTGTTGTTAGTGAAAAGAACACACATGCAATGACTCCAGTTGTTGTTAGTGAAAAGAACATACCTGCAATGACACTGGTGGATCCATGTGTGGTCTCTATAGAGAACACACATTTCAATGACACTGGTGGATCCATATGTGGTATGTGAAAAGAAAACACATGCAATGACTCTAGTTGTTATTACTTAAATGAACACACATGCAATGACACTGGTGGATCCATAGGTGGTATGTGAGAAGAACACACATTTCGATGACTCTGGTTGTTGTTACTAAAAAGAACACACATGCAATGACGCTGGTGGATCCATGGGTGGATTGTGAAAAGAGCACACATGCAATGACACCGGTGGATCCATATGCGGTATGTGAAAATAACACACATGCAATGAATCCACTTGTTGTTAGTGAAAAGAACATACATGCAATGACACCGGTGGATCCATGTGTGGTCTCTGAAGAGAGCACACATTTCAATGACTCTGGTTGTTGTTAGTGAAAAGAACACACATTTCAATGACACTGGTGGATCCATATGTGGTATGTGAAAAGAACACACATGCAATGACTCTAGTTGTTGTTGGTTAAATGAACACACATGCAATGACACTGGTGGATCCATAGGTGGTATGTGAGAAGAACGCACATTTCAATGACTCTGGTTGTTGTTACTAAAAAGAACACACATGCAATAACACTGGTGGATCCATGGGTGGATTGTGAAAAGAGCACACATTTCAATGACACTGGTGGATCCATATGTGGTATGTGAAAAGAACACACATGCAATGACTCTAGTTGTTGTTGGTTAAATGAACACACATGCAATGACACTGGTAGATCCATAGGTGGTATCTGAGAAGAACACACATTTCAATGACTCTGGTTGTTGTTACTAAAAAGAACACACATGCAATGACGCTGGTGGATCCATGGGTGGATTGTGAAAAGAGCACACATGCAATGACACCGGTGGATCCATATGTGGTATGTGAAAAGAACACACATGCAATGACTCCAGTTGTTGTTAGTGAAAAGAACATACATGCAATGACACCTGTGGATCCATGTGTGGTCTCTGAAGAGAGCACACATTTCAATGACTCTGGTTGTTGTTAGTGAAAAGAACACACATTTCAATGACACTGGTGGATCCATATGTGGTATGTTAAAATAACACACATGCAATGACTCTAGTTGTTGTTGGTTAAATGAACACACATGCAATGACACTGGTGGATCCGTAGGTGGTATGTGAGAAGAACACACATTTCAATGACTCTGGTTGTTGTTACTAAAAAGAACACACATGCAATGACACTAGTGGATCCATGGGTGGGTTGTGAAAAGAGCACACATGCAATGACACCGGTGGATCCATATGTGGTATGTGAAAAGAACACACATGCAATGACTCCAGTTGTTGTTAGTGAAAAGAACATACATGCAATGACACCTGTGGATCCATGTGTGGTCTCTGAAGAGAGCACACATTTCAATGACTCTGGTTGTTGTTAGTGAAAAGAACACACATTTCAATGACACTGGTGGATCCATATGTGGTATGTGAAAAGAACACACCTGCAATAACTCTGCTTGTTGTTAGTGAAAAGAACACACATGCAATGACACTGGTGGATCCATGTGTGGTCTCTGAAGAGAACACACATGCAATGACACTGGTGGATCCATAGGTGGTATGTGAGAAGAACAACCATGAAATGACTCTGGTTGTTGTTAGTAAAAAGAACACACATGCAATGACTCCAGTTGTTGTTAGTGAAAAGAACACACATGCAATGACTCCAGTTGTTGTTAGTGAAAAGAACATACCTGCAATGACACTGGTGGATCCATGTGTGGTCTCTGTAGAGAACACACATTTCAATGACACTCGTGGATCCATATGTGGTATGTGAAAAGAAAACACATGCAATGACTCTAGTTGTTATTACTTAAATGAACACACATGCAATGACACTGGTGGATCCATAGGTGGTATGTGAGAAGAACACACATTTCGATGACTCTGGTTGTTGTTACTAAAAAGAACACACATGCAATGATGCTGGTGGATCCATGGGTGGATTGTGAAAAGAGCACACATGCAATGACACCGGTGGATCCATATGTGGTATGTGAAAAGAACACACATGCAATAAATCTAGTTGTTGTTAGTGAAAAGAACATACATCCAATGACACCTGTGGATCCATGTGTGGTCTCTGAAGAGAGCACACATTTCAATGACTCTGGTTGTTGTTAGTGAAAAGAACACACATTTCAATGACACTGGTGGATCCATATGTGGTATGTGAAAAGAACACACCTACAATGACTCTGCTTGTTGTTAGTGAAAAGAACACACATGCAATGACACTGGTGGATCCATGTGTGGTCTCTGAAGAGAACACACATGCAATGACACTGGTGGATCCATAGGTGGTATGTGAGAAGAACAACCATGAAATGACTCTGGTTGTTAGTAAAAAGAACACATATGCAATGACTCCAGTTGTTGTTAGTGAAAAGAACACACATGCAATGACTCCAGTTGTTGTTAGTGAAAAGAACATACCTGCAATGACACTGGTGGATCCATGTGTGGTCTCTGTAGAGAACACACATTTCAATGACACTGGTGGATCCATATGTGGTATGTGAAAAGAAAACACATGCAATGACTCTAGTTGTTATTACTTAAATGAACACACATGAAATGACACTGGTGGATCCATAGGTGGTATGTGAGAAGAACACACATTTCAATGACTCTGGTTGTTGTTACTAAAAAGAACACACATGCAATGACGCTGGTGGATCCATGGGTGGATTGTGAAAAGAGCACACATGCAATGACACCGGTGGACCCATATGCGGTATGTGAAAATAACACACATGCAATGAATCCACTTGTTGTTAGTGAAAAGAACATACATGCAATGACACCGGTGGATCCATGTGTGGTCTCTGAAGAGAGCACACATTTAAATGACTCTGGTTGTTGTTAGTGAAAAGAACACACATTTCAATGACACTGGTGGATCCATATGTGGTATGTGAAAAGAACACACATGCAATGACTCTAGTTGTTGTTGGTTAAATGAACACACATGCAATGACACTGGTGGATCCATAGGTGGTATGTGAGAAGAACGCACATTTCAATGACTCTGGTTGTTGTTACTAAAAATAACACACATGCAATGACACTGGTGGATCCATGGGTGGATTGTGAAAAGAGCACACATTTCAATGACACTGGTGGATCCATATGTGGTATGTGAAAAGAACACACATGCAATGACTCTAGTTGTTGTTGGTTAAATGAACACACATGCAATGACCCTGGTAGATCCATAGGTGGTATGTGAGAAGAACACACATTTCAATGACTCTGGTTGTTGTTACTAAAAAGAACACACATGCAATGACGCTGGTGGATCCATGGGTGGATTGTGAAAAGAACACACATGCAATGACACTGGTGATCCATATGTGGTATGTGAAAAGAACACACATGCAATGACTCCAGTTGTTGTTAGTGAAAAGAACATACATGCAATGACACCTGTGGATCCATGTGTGGTCTCTGAAGAGAGCACACATTTCAATGACTCTGGTTGTTGTTAGTGAAAAGAACACACATTTCAATGACACTGGTGGATCCATATGTGGTATGTGAAAATAACACACATGCAATGACTCTAGTTGTTGTTGGTTAAATGAACACACATGCAATGACACTGGTGGATCCGTAGGTGGTATGTGAGAAGAACACACATTTCAATGACTCTGGTTGTTGTTACTAAAAAGAACACACATGCAATGACACTAGTGGATCCATGGGTGGGTTGTGAAAAGAGCACACATGCAATGACACCGGTGGATCCATATGTGGTATGTGAAAAGAACACACATGCAATGACTCCAGTTGTTGTTAGTGAAAAGAACATACATGCAATGACACCTGTGGATCCATGTGTGGTCTCTGAAGAGAGCACACATTTCAATGACTCTGGTTGTTGTTAGTGAAAAGAACACACATTTCAATGACACTGGTGGATCCATATGTGGTATGTGAAAAGAACACACCTGCAATGACTCTGCTTGTTGTTAGTGAAAAGAACACACATGCAATGACACTGGTGGATCCATGTGTGGTCTCTGAAGAGAACACACATGCAATGACACTGGTGGATCCATAGGTGGTATGTGAGAAGAACAACCATGAAATGACTCTGGTTGTTGTTAGTAAAAAGAACACACATGCAATGACTCCAGTTGTTGTTAGTGAAAAGAACACACATGCAATGACTCCAGTTGTTGTTAGTGAAAAGAACATACCTGCAATGACACTGGTGGATCCATGTGTGGTCTCTATAGAGAACACACATTTCAATGACACTGGTGGATCCATATGTGCTATGTGAAAAGAAAACACATGCAATGACTCTAGTTGTTATTACTTAAATGAACACACATGCAATGACACTGGTGGATCCATAGGTGGTATGTGAGAAGAACACACATTTCAATGACTCTGGTTGTTGTTACTAAAAAGAACACACATGCAATGATGCTGGTGGATCCATGGGTGGATTGTGAAAAGAGCACACATGCAATGATTCCGGTGGATCCATATGTGGTATGTGAAAAGAACACACATGCAATAAATCTAGTTGTTGTTAGTGAAAAGAACATACATCCAATGACACATGTGGATCCATGTGTGGTCTCTGAAGAGAGCACACATTTCAATGACTCTGGTTGTTGTTAGTGAAAAGAACACACATTTCAATGACACTGGTGGATCCATATGTGGTATGTGAAAAGAACACACATGCAATGACTCTAGTTGTTGTTGGTTAAATGAACACACATGCAATTACACTGGTGGATCCGTAGGTGGTATGTGAGAAGAACACACATTTCAATGACTCTGGTTGTTGTTACTAAAAAGAACACACATGCAATGACGCTGGTGGATCCATGGGTGGATTGTGAAAAGAGCACACATGCAATGACACCGGTGGATCCATATGTGGTATGTGAAAAGAACACACATGCAATGAATCCAGTTGTTGTTAGTGAAAAGAACATACATGCAATGACACTTGTGGATCCATGTGTGGTCTCTGAAGAGAGCACACATTTCAATGACTCTGGTTGTTGTTAGTGAAAAGAACACACATTTCAATGACACTGGTGGATCCATATGTGGTATGTGAAAAGAACACACATGCAATGACTCTAGTTGTTGTTGGTTAAATGAACACACATGCAATGACACTGGTGGATCCGTAGGTGGTATGTGAGAAAAACACACATTTCAATGACTCTGGTTATTGTTACTAAAAAGAACACACATGCAATCACACTAGTGGATCCATGGGTGGATTGTGAAAAGAGCACACATGCAATGACACCGGTGGATCCATATGTGGTATGTGAAAAGAACACACATACAATGACTCCAGTTGTTGTTAGTGAAAAGAACATACATGCAATGACACCTGTGGATCCATGTGTGGTCTGTGAAGAGAGCACACATTTCAATAACTCTGGTTGTTGTTAGTGAAAAGAACACACATTTCAATGACACTGGTGGATCCATATGTGGTATGTGAAAAGAACACACCTGCAATGACTCTGCTTGTTGTTAGTGAAAAGAACACACATGCAATGACACTGGTGGATCCATGTGTGGTCTCTGAAGAGAACACACATGCAATGACACTGGTGGATCCATAGGTGGTATGTGAGAAGAACAACCATGAAATGACTCTGGTTGTTGTTAGTAAAAAGAACACACATGCAATGACTCCAGTTGTTGTTAGTGAAAAGAACACACATGCAATGACTCCAGTTGTTTTTAGTGAAAAGAACATACCTGCAATGACACTGCTGGATCCATGTGTGGTCTCTGTAGAGAACACACATTTCAATGACACTGGTGGATCCATATGTGGTATGTGAAAAGAAAACACATGCAATGACTCTAGTTGTTATTACTTAAATGAACACACATGCAATGACACTGGTGTATCCATAGGTGGTATGTGAGAAGAACACACATTTCGATGACTCTGGTTGTTGTTACTAAAAAGAACACACATGCAATGACGCTGGTGGATCCATGGGTGGATTGTGAAAAGAGCACACATGCAATGACACCGGTGGATCCATATGTGGTATTTGAAAAGAATACACATGCAATGAATCCAGTTGTTGTTAGTGAAAAGAACATACATGCAATGACACCGGTGGATCCATGTGTGGTCTCTGAAGAGAGCACACATTTCAATGACTCTGGTTGTTGTTAGTGAAAAGAACACACATTTCAATGACACTGGTGGATCCATATGTTGTATGTGAAAAGAACACACATGCAATGACTCTAGTTGTTGTTGGTTAAATGAACACACATGCAATGACACTGGTGGATCCATAGGTGGTATGTGAGAAGAACGCACATTTCAATGACTGTGGTTGTTGTTACTAAAAAGAACACACATACAATGACACTGGTGGATCCATGGGTGGATTGTGAAAAGAGCACACATGCAATGACACTGGTGGATCCATATGTGGTATGTGAAAAGAACACACATGCAATGACTCTAGTTGTTGTTAGTTAAATGAACACACATGCAATGACACTGGTGGATCCATAGGTGGTATGTGAGAAGAACACACATTTCAATGACTCTGGTTGTTGTTACTAAAAAGAACACACATGCAATGACGCTGGTGGATCCATGGGTGGATTGTGAAAAGAGCACACATGCAATGACACCGGTGGATCCATATGTGGTATGTGAAAAGAACACACATGCAATGACTCCAGTTGTTGTTAGTGAAAAGAACATACATGCAATGACACTGATGGATCCATGTGTGGTCTCTAAAGAGAGCACACATTTCAATGACTCTGGTTGTTGTTAGTGAAAAGAACACACATGCAATGACACTGGTGGATCCATGTGTGGTCTCTGAAGAGAACACACATGCAATGACACTAGTTGTTGTCACTAAAAATAACACACATGCAATGACACTGGTGGATCCATAGGTGGTATGTGAGAAGAAGAACCATGAAATGACTCTGGTTGTTGTTAGTAAAAAGAACACACATGAAATGACTCCAGTTGTTGTTAGTGAAAATAACACACATGCAATGACTCTAGTTGTTGTTAGTGAAAAGAACATACCTGCAATGACACTGGTGGATCCCTGTGTGGTCTCTGTAGAGAACACACATTTCAATGACACTGGTGGATCCATATGTGGTATGTGAAAAGAACACACATGCAATGACTCTAGTTGTTGTTGGTTAAATGAACACACATGCAATGATACTGGTGGATCCATAGGTGGTATGTCAGAAGAACACACATTTTAATGACTCTGGTTGTTGTTACTAAAAAGAACACACATGCAATGACGCTGGTGGATCCATGGGTGGATTGTGAAAAGAGCACACATGCAATGACACCGGTGGATCCATATGTGGTATGTGAAAAGAACACACATGCAATGAATCCAGTTGTTGTTAGTGAAAAGAACATACCTGCAATGACACGTGTGGATCCATGTGTGGTCTCTAAAGAGAGCACACATTTCAATGACTCTGGTTGTTGTTAGTGAAAAGAACACACTTTTCAATGACACTGGTGGATCCATATGTGGTATGTGAAAAGAACACACATGCAATGACTCTAGTTGTTGTTGGTTAAATGAACACACATGCAATTACACTGGTGGATCCGTAGGTGGTATGTGAGAAGAACACACATTTCAATGACTCTGGTTGTTGTTACTAAAAAGAACACACATGCAATGACGCTGGTGGATCCATGGGTGGATTGTGAAAAGAGCACACATGCAATGACACCGGTGGATCCATATGTGGTATGTGAAAAGAACACACATGCAATGACTCCAGGTGTTGTTAGTGAAAAGAACATACATGCAATGACACTTATGGATCCATGTGCGGTCTCTAAAGAGAGAACACATTTCAATGACTCTGGTTGTTGTTAGTGAAAAGAACACACATGCAATGACACTCGTGGATCCATATGTGGTCTCTAAAGAGAGAACACAGGCAATGACACTGGTTTTCACTAAAAATAACACACATGCAATGACACTGGTGGATCCATAGGTGGTATGTGAGAAGAACAACCATGAAATGACTCTGGTTGTTGTTAGTAAAAAGAACACACATGCAATGACTCCAGTTGTTGTTAGTGAAAAGAACACACATGCAATGACTCCAGTTTTTGTTAGTGAAAAGAACATACCTACAATGACACTGGTGGATCCCTGTGTGGTCTCTGTAGAGAACACACATTTTAATGGCACTGGTGGATCCATATGTGGTATGTGAAAAGAACACACATGCAATGACTCTAGTTGTTGTTGGTTAAATGAACACACATGGAATGACACTGGTGGATCCATAGGTGGTATGTGAGAAGAACACACATTTCAATGACTCTGGTTGTTGTTACTAAAAAGAACACACATGCAATGACGCTGGTGGATCCATGGGTGGATTGTGAAAAGAGCACACATGCAATGACACCGGTGGATCCATATGTGGTATGTGAAAAGAACACACATGCAATGAATCCAGTTGTTGTTAGTGAAAAGAACATACATGCAATGACACCTGTGGATCCATGTGTGGTCTTTGAAGAGAGCACACATTACAATGACTCTGGTTGTTGTTAGTGAAAAGAACACACATTTCAATGACACTGGTGGATCCATATGTGTATGTGAAAAGAACACACATGCAATGACTCTAGTTGTTGTTGGTTAAATGAACACACATGCAATGACACTGGTGGATCCATAGGTGGTATGTGAGAAGAACACACATTTCAATGACTCTGGTTGTTGTTACTAAAAAGAACACACATGCAATGACGCTGGTGGATCCATGGGTAGATTGTGAAAAGAGCACACATGCAATGACACCGGTGGATCCATATGTGGTATGTGAAAAGAACACACATGCAATGACTCCAGGTGTTGTTAGTGAAAAGAACATACATGCAATGACACTTATGGATCCATGTGTGGTCTCTAAAGAGAGCACACATTTGAATGAGTCGGGTTGTTGTTAGTGAAAAGAACAACATGCAATGACACTGGTGGATCCATGTGTGGTCTCTGAAGAGAACACACATGCAATGACACTGGTGGATCCATAGGTGGTATGTGAGAAGAACAACCATGAAATGACTTTGGTTGTTGTTAGTAAAAAGAACACACATGCAATGACTCTAGTTGTTGTTAGTGAAAAGAACACACATGCAATGACTCCAGTTGTTGTTAGTGAAAAGAACATACCTGCAATGACACTGGTGGATCCCTGTGTGGTCTCTGTAGAGAACACACATTTCAATGGCACTGGTGGATCCATATGTGGTATGTGAAAAGAACACACATGCAATGACTCTAGTTGTTGTTAGTTAAATGAACACACATGCAATGACACTGGTGGATCCATAGGTGGTATGTGAGAAGAACACACATTTCGATGACTCTGGTTGTTGTTACTAAAAAGAACACACATGCAATGACGCTGGTGGATCCATGGGTGGATTGTGAAAAGAGCACACATGCAATGACACCGGTGGATCCATATGTGGTATGTGAAAAGAACACACATGCAATGACTCCAGTTGTTGTTAGTGAAAAGAACATACCTGCAATGACACTGGTGGATCCCTGTGTGGTCTCTGTAGAGAACACACATTTCAATGACACTGGTGGATCCATATGTGGTATGTGAAAAGAACACACATGCAATGACTCTAGTTGTTGTTAGTTAAATGAACACATGCAATGACACTGGTGGATCCATAGGTGGTATGTGAGAAGAACACACATTTCAATGACTCTGGTTGTTGTTACTAAAAGAGCACACATGCAATGACGCTGGTGGATCCATGGGTGGATTGTGAAAAGAGCACACATGCAATGACACCGGTGGATCCATATGTGGTATGTGAAAAGAACACACATGCAATGACTCCAGTTGTTGTTAGTGAAAAGAACATACATGCAATGACACCGGTGGATCCATGTGTGGTCTCTGAAGACAGCACACATTTCAATGACTCTGGTTGTTGTTAGTGAAAGAACACACATTTCAATGACACTGGTGGATCCAGATGTGGTATGTGAAAAGAACACACATGCAATGACTCTGTCTGTTGTTAGTGAAAAGAACACACATGCAATGACACTGATGGATCCATAGGTGGTATGTGAGAAGAACACACATTTCAATGACTCTGGTTGTTGTTACTAAAAAGAACACACATGCAATGACACTGGTGGATCCATGGGTGGACTGTGAAAAGAGCACACATGTAATGACACTGGTGGATCCATATGTGGTATGTGAAAAGAACACACATGCAATGACTTGAGTTGTTGTTAGTGAAAAGAACATACATGCAATGACACCGGTGGATCCATGTGTGGTCTCTGAAGAGAGCACACATTTCAATGACTCTGGTTGTTGTTAGTAAAAAGAACACACATGCAATGACACTGGTGGATCCATGTGTGGTCTCTGAATAGAACACACATGCAAAGACACTTGTTGTTGTTAGCAAAAAGAACACACATGCAATGACACTGGTGGATCCATGTGTGGATTGTGAAAAGAACATACCTGCAATGACACTGGTGGATCCCTGTGTGGTCTCTATAGAGAACACACATTTCAATGACACTGGTGGATCCATATGTGGTATGTGAAAAGAACACACAAGCAATGACTCTGGTTGTTGTTAGTGAAATGAACACACATGCAATGACACTGGTCGATCCATAGGTGGTATGTGAGAAGAACACACATTTCAATGACTCTGGTTGTTGTTACTAAAAATAACACACATGCAATGACACTGGTGGATCCATGGGTGGATTGTGAAAAGAGCACACATGCAATGACACTGGTGGATCCATATGTGGTATGTGAAAAGAACACACATGCAATGACTCCAGGTGTTGTTAGTGAAAAGAACATACATGCAATGACACTTATCGATCCATGTGTGGTCTCTAAAGAGAGCACACATTTCAATGACTCTGGTTGTTGTTAGTGAAAAGAACACACATGCAATGACACTGGTGGATCCATGTGTGGATTGTGAAGAGAACACACATGCATTGACACTGGTGGATCCATAGGTGGATTGTGAAAAGAGCACACATGCAATGACTCAAGTTGTTGTTAGTGAAAAGAACACACATGCAATGACATTGGTTGTTGTTACTAAAAAGAACACACATGCAATGACACTGGTGGATCCATGTGTGGATTGTGAAAAGAGCACACATGCAATGACTCGAGTTGTTGTTAGTGAAAAGAACATACATGCAATGACACTAGTGGATCCATGGGTGGTCTCTGTAGAGAACACACATTTCAATGACTCCCGTTGTTGTTAGTGAAAAGAACACACATGCAATGACACTGGTGGATCCATGTGTGGATTGTGAAAAGAGCACACATGTAATGACTCCAGTTGTTGTTACTAAAAAGAACACACATGCAATGACACTGGTGGATCCATAGGTGGTATGTGAGAAGAACAACCATGAAATGACTCTGGTTGTTGTTAGTAAAAGGAACGCACATGCAATGACTCCAGTTGTTGTTAGTGAAAAGAACGCACATTTGCAATGAATCCAGCTGTTATTAGTGAAAAGAACATAAATGCAATGACACCGGTGGATCCATGTGTGGTCTCTGAAGAGAGCGCACATTTCAATGACTCTGGTTGTTGTTAGTAAAAAGAACACACATGCATGACACTGGTGGATCCATAGGTGGTCTCTGAAGAGAGCACACATGCAATAACTCGAGTTGTTGTTAGTGAAAAGAACACACCTGTAATGACACTAGTTGTTGTTAGTAAAAAGAACACACATGCAATGACACTGGTGGATCCATAGGTGGATTGTGAAAAGAACACACATGCAATGACTCCAGTTGTTGTTAGTGAAAAGAACACACCTGCAATGACACTGGTGGATCCATAGGTGGATTGTGAAAAGAGCACACATGCAATGACACTATTGGATCCATATGTGGTATGTGAAAAGAACACACATGCAATGACTCTGGTTGTTGTTAGTAAAAAGAACACACATGCAATGACACTGGTGGATCCATAGGTGGATTGTGAAAAGAGCACACATGCAATGACATTTGAATGGTACTGGTGGATTGTCGTGGTGGTGTCATGGCAGATGCCATGGATAGGCTAAAGGTGGGGACTAATACACGCTAGGGGAGTCCAGGGAGGGATTGTGGAGTGATTCTCCACACAGAAGTTTGTATTGATTTCCTTTGCAGATTACAAGTGCTCCTAGAGCTGTATTGGCGAGAGGAGGAAGAAGGAGCTCTCTTACTCTTGCCTACAGTTTTTCCCTAACCCTAGCTCAACTAGTCACTATGGAATCATAAAACCAACTAGAGCTCAACCAACCACCCCCCTACTAGAACCCTAGCCCCCCTTATATAGAGGAGGCTCAGTCCCTGCCTAGGGCATACGTGGAGGCATATTCTTAGGAATATGCCTCCTCCCAAAGTGGTAACCTGACCGGGGTGCTTTTCCCCCGCGTCATACATGCTTTAGCGACGTAAGCCTCTGCGGCGCCCGTTTCAGCCGACATGGGCGTCGTCACCCTTGTCGGCCACGACCCGGTGGTCCTGCCCTTGCTTGCTTCGCTCATGCAGTGCATACCATACCTTCTTTTTGACCAGAGAGATTCCTTCCTTCTCCCAGAAGCTAAGCGGGGACCCGGATCATAGTAGATCCGGCCACACCTATTCCTGCATATAAGTTAGACAAGCACTTCCGACTTACTCCTTAAGTCGGCTGAGACAATGTTAGGCGACCCCCCTGATCCAGGTTACTCCGTGATCCGGCCTGCCTGGAGTTGACCCGGCCAGCATCCGCTTTGTCCTTGCCGAACCTCGGCTAACTCGGCCTCTATACCCTGGAGTGACCCTACCCGGGGTGATCCCCCCAACATTAGTCCCCGAAGCTGGTGCGGTCTTAGCTGCCTTGGCCGCTAAGGCCACATCAGGTTCATTCATGTTCGAGCCTTGGATGTTATTTCCGAGTCAGCTCTTTATCTCGGATTATATGGATCTACGTTCCCTTCGCACGTTCCAAGTTTTCACTTGCCGGCCGGGTTACCACTGTGACTCGGATCTCATGGTTTTACTTTCCCTCTGCACATTCTAAGTTTTTACTTGCAGTCCGGGTTACCATGGTTTGATCCGGGTCTTGCTTCCTTCTCTCATACGCCAACCCATGTGGAGGCTAATCATCGCGTCGTCTTATTTTAAGGGCCTGCACAGTAACCGTCGCAGCAATTGTCAGTTATCACTGTGCGTGGGTCCCGTCATGCCTGCCTCCTCGTTTACCACATCAGTGCATCACGTCGCGGATTGCTTCTGCTCTGTGGCTCTCTGTGTGGCTCCTCTACGATTGGCTATGGTGTGTGATACACAGCCACACCATGTGGCCTGTTGGTGCAGCGCGATCCCACTCACCCATCTCAGGGGGTGGTTAAGTAGTGGAGGGGCGCACCCCTTATCATTTTTCCCACTCTTGCGCCCCTCTGCTCGTTGCCCTTCTCCTTCGTCTTCCTAGCGACCGCGCCGCCGCCAGTGCTTCTAGCAGTACCGCCGTCGCCGTGCTTTTCCCCGTGCCTCTGCGTTGCAGCCACCGCTGCGTGACTTCCTAGCCACGGGTCCTCGCCAATCCAGGCCTCAGATCCCCGCCGCCGCTAGCACCAGCGAGGGTAGTGAATACGAGATGACGGAGGAGGAGCTCGTCGTCGCCGAGCAGGAAATGGAGGAGGACGCCGCCGCGTGGGCCGGATCATGGGTCTGTCAAGATGACCTTGACTGGCTCTACCGGACCAGACGCATTCCTGCGGTGTCGCGCCAGATCCTCCTCGACCGCCCCTCACCCAATCCGGGTGAGTTCGTCGTGTTCCTGTCCCACTTCCTAGCCAACACTATCACCTCTCTCTCCGCCTTTGCCTCTACGATCGAAGGCTACACCGGACTATGGCCCACGAAGGAGCTGTGGATCCGGTTTTTCGGCCTTCGACGCAACGTCATCCCCAACATCCAAGTAGAGTCGGAGGATAAGCAGCTCACCCAATTCGGAGCTGCCTCCATCTCGCCCCGGAGACTTTCCGTTTTCTCCCGGGTTACCGGGCTTGACTCCTGCAAAGGATGGGCCCGGACCTTCTTCTATGTCCGGAATGAGGGCACTAAAGATTTGATTCGGTTGTCGCCTACGCCCGGTCCACCTGACACGGAATTCTGGCAGGAGGTCCCCAAGAAGCCTACAGCTCTGGCCAACCAAGTTAACAAGAGGTTAGCGGAGCTGAAGAAATTCGGATTGCGCAACGAGGATGCTATGATCACGTTCGTGCGCAACCGAATCTCTCCCCTCCAGAAGCGCACCCACAAGTTGTGCCACATGAGTTTCAGCCACGACCCCAACCGAACCTCCTCCTTCGAGTTGAGCAACACAGAGATTTTTCGCCGGGTTAAGGCTCTTTTCACCACCCACCGGGATTTCTCCGCTGAATGGAAGTGGGGAATTGAGCACTACTATCATGATAGGCTCCCTCCCGTGGTAAGCTTCACGGGGCAAACTTATTTCGGATCAAATATGTGTCGGTTTTTGTTGTATTTTTGACTCTGTTCTTCATGCTTTTTCTCAGCTGTTCCTTCAACGAACTCTTGAGGATGGTACGGATCCGACCCTTAAGTGGGCGCCGGACCATGAAATCCCGAATGAGGAGGAGCCGAACCAGGAGATGTTCCTCCCTATGACCGATGCTACCAAACGACCCAGCGGTAAATTCTCTTCTCTTAGAGATTGGCCCGATGATAAGGATGACTCGGATGTCGACGTGATTGAACCTGTTGAGGCTGTCCCTCTTTCTTTTGCCTTTCCGGCATCAGCTAACCCTGGTGGGCATATCCACGAGGATCCTCCACTTGCTACGGGCGAGCCGGTTCCGGTGGCGTCGAAGAAGAAGCACGGAGCCACATCAAGTTCTTCCTCCAAACCTTCTCAGCCCACAAAAAGGCAAAAGAAGGCCGGAGACAAGACTGCCTCCAAGCGGGCTGGCAAAGCCTCGGCACGAAGGGCTCGGAAACCCAAGGAGGCCGAAACCTCGGATGCGTAAGTCATTTTTCGTTGCGCAACTCACTTTTCCTTGCATCGTGGTAATTTCTCTTCTGACATTATTCTCTTCTTTAGACCTCCGGTGGAGGTCCCTCAGAGCGGATCAAGCATCTCTTCACCACTTCCATCCGGCCCTTCTCCTCCTCGTGACGACGAGTCACGTCCGCTGAGCCCTATTCCAGAGGGTTCTGCGGCTGCTCCGGGTTCCGCACTACCTCGTCGAGAGGAACGCGACCTCGGAGCGGGATGGGTCGGTCCAGCCGAGGCGACGGCGTCCACCACCTCGGCATCACCACAATCAGCAACCACCGAGTCTATCTCAACACCAGCACCAGTAGCAGTTCTAGTACCAGCGACCGAGCCAGCACCAGCACCTGTTCCGGCACCAAGAAAGCCAACAACAGCTCCAAGTCCAGCTACAAGAGCTCCAGTGCCAAGTTCTTCCGCCTCGTCCGAGTCATCTCAACCTCGGCGAGGAACTACTCCAGCAGCTTCTAAGGGGAAATCCACTGCAGTTACTTCTTCCCAGCAAGCTAAGGGCAAAAAGGCTCCGGATACTACCAAGTCAACATCCGTCGAGGCTGGGCAGCGAACCCTATCGTCGATGCTTCCCAAGAAAACTCCAGCAACGAAGGATGTTCCTACCGAGCCAACTGACGTGCAGCAGATGGTTCTGCATACCAGCCCAGCCCTTGCCTTGGTTGAGAGGAAAGAAGCGCACGCAAAGGGCTTTGTGGCACCCCATATGCCCACCGGTGAGCGGTACCCTCCGAGTCTTATGGAGTTCGGCATGAACTGGAATAAGGCGGAGTTCGTCCACAACGACGATCTCCCGGAAAAGTTCGGCCCCACAGAATTTTCCGCCCAGATGAATACGGCCGCTAAGGCAATTAACCTCGCGGGGCGAATGATGGAGGTATGTCGTTTCTCCTTTACATGGTGTAGATAATAACCATTAGTCCCCGAGCCTCCGGTGGAGTAGCTTGTTACTCGGCCGGATGCTCATTAGAAAACTAACATAGCTCCATGTGAACTTCGAATCTGCACACACCTAGAGCCGGGTTAAGTTCCACTTGGCCCGGATCTTGTACACTTCGAATATGCACACACCTAGAGCCGGGTTAAGTTCCACTTGGCCCGGATCTTGTACACTTCGAATATGCACACACCTAGAGCCGGGTTAAGTTCCACTTGGCCCGGATCTTGTACACTTCGAATATGCACACACCTAGAGCCGGGTTAAGTTCCACTTGGCCCGGATCTTGTACACTTCGAATATGCAACCACCTAGATCCGGGTTAAGTTCCACTTGGCCCGGATCTTGTACACCTCGAATATGTACCAAGCTAATTTTACACTTCTGTACTTTTTTCAGGTAACCACCAATCGCCGGAGCGCTGAATTCCAACGCCTGCTGGATACCCTCAAGATGTTACACGCAAAACATGTTGCACTTATCGCAGAACATGAAAAGAGGGGTAATTTTCTCCCTCGGCACTTCTCCGTTTTTCTTCACCTTCTTCTGCTGAACTAATCTCCTCATTCGGTTTCTGCAGCTGGGGTGGAGGCTGAGAACAAGATCATGCGGAAGAACTTGGAGGAAATCCGGGGTATGTCCTCTTTTGTCCGACCTCGTAGTGTTTTCCATTTCCTCTTCTCCTTGGCTCGGCAAACATTCACTCCTCGGCTCTGCCGGGTCAACATACTATTTCAGCATCGCTTGAGGATAGTGTGCACGTGCCTGATATGATGCTGCATTTTGTCGAACAAGCAGGACAGCATCAAGCCGAGCTGAAAAAAAGGATGATGAGCTCGCTCTCGTCCGGACTAAGGACAACGAGATTGCCAAGCTCAACGCTGAGATGGAGAAGATGAAGTCCCAACACCAAACCGAGCTGCAAAAGTCTGGCCATAACTTCACAGAAGAGTGTCAGCGCCTTACTCTCCAGATCTCCAAGGACCAGGAGCTACTCAAAGAATCCGACATCCATCTTGGGTCGGCAAACGTGAGCTTGAGCAACTTCGCAAGAGACGCAGTGACTGCATCAAGGAGTTAACCCGGATCCTTAGCCACATATCACGTAAGTTCCTTCCGACCTACTTTTCCGGATTGCTTCATATGTCTTTTCTTTACCTTCTTCCCTTGTCTGGCTTCCAGGCAAATTTCCTGAGAGCATCACTATTGCAAGCGCAACAGTTGCAGATTTTTGCCAAGCGAGGGGTACTCCTGCCGCTCCTACTGGTGAGGAGGTTCCTTACGACATGGAGGACATGTTGGTCAGCTTGTCATCTAGCGTGGAGATCATCAAGAATTATGGCAAGGATATCCTCGACGTTGCAGTTCGCATTTTCAACACGTTCTGGCCCGGAGAGAGTAGCCCGAAGACCACCGTGATTCTCGTCGAGAAGTTAATGGAGACTGAGACCCAGCTCGATCTCTGGAGAGAATCTGCTGGGCGCGCCGCATCTGATACTATCCTTCACCATATTCTCACATGGTACGAGAAGATCGACCTCAACCTCCTTACACGCCAGCGCACCGGATCCAGATGGACCGATGATCTGGAGTGGGTAGCTCGGCACCAGGCTTGCGCCTACAGCCTCGTCGAATAATCTCCTATTCATGACTGGGTTGAAGGACCGAGCTTCCTGGAATCCGCTGGGGACAAGCACGTTGATAATGTTGAAGATGGGTCGGATGAGGGTGGAGAAGATGATGCTTCAGATATTGAAGACAGCAACGACGACGCCGAACTTCCTCCTCCTGCTGCTCCTTAGTTCAAAAAACTTGAAAATTTATCAGATCCGCGGTATGCCGGGTGCAACTGTATGCTGTATATGTGATATTTTGCTACTATGTTTCTATGCCGGATTAACTTGGGCGTAGTCCCCGAGTTTCATTTTCTTGTTCATCCAATTCTCTGGCTCGGTCCGTGTCTACCTTGATTCGGTTTTACGACTTACGAATCCGAGCTTCAAAAATTGTTTTAACAATACTTAGAAACTTTTAGGCTTAGCTCAAAATAATTCAGCATAATAACTTGAAAATAAATATAAGGTTAGTCCGAAGAACAAACGTTAGCTCGAATAAATTCGTTTCCTTAGTTGTTTTTCATGTGCTACGCAATTCCAAACTTGTTCTCTTGCTTGCCATGAAGCCAATTCTTGTTGGACAGCAGCAAGTCGAAGAGTTGGGTTTTTGGTGCTCACACATAACTAATCCGGGTTAAGTAGAATGACTTATTCCAGCCACCGCATAAGAAGTAACAACAAACATTATTAAGGCAGTCCCCGAGTTACTGCTCGAGGCGTTGCTGTTTCATTGATAAGCTCATTGTCGACATACATACCGACATATGAGACGACTCGGATACATACACTTATTAGCTAAGTGTAGAAGGAACGAAGTAGTGCTACATTCCACGGTCGCTTAGATTCTTCTCTGGACCTGTCTGCCTTGTTCTTTTCCTATGGCTTTGCATCTATAAGATAGTAAGAATCATTGTGCAATGCTTTGCTCACAATGAATGGCCCTTCCCATGGGGGGGATAATTTATGCATGCCAAGAGTATGTACCAACCGAGCACCAGATCGCCTTCCCGAAGACTCGGGGCACACTTTCCGCTATGGTAGCGTCGGAGATTTTTCGATATATGGCGGATCTGGACGATTGCCGCTTCTCTCGCTTCTTCCAGCAGATCAACATCATTTTGCGGGCTTCTTGCACTTCGCTTCGTATTGGGTGACCCTAGGCGAATCATGCTCTATGTCGGCTAATACATTCGCCCCATATACCGAAAAAATGGCGATAGCTGTTGATCTATTCGAGTTGTTCTTAAACTCCACAAGATCACCGGTAGTTCTTCTATCCAGCACCTGCTGATCTTTGCAGCGGCTCAATGATCCGGGGTTTTATCCCGGATAATACTAATCCGTTGGATCTTTCCACTTGTCCGTTCGATGCGGGGTGGGCTACCGAGGCGACATCGAGTCGGATCTTCTTGTCTTGGCAGAAGCGCGCAAATGCTCCTTCCGCAAAATTTGTTCCATTATCAGTTATAATACTGTGTGGATAACCGTATTTCAAGATGATGTCTTTGAGAAATGTCACGGCCGTAGCTCCATCACATTTTCTTATAGGTTTCACTTCAATCCATTTTGTAAACTTGTCCACCATGACCAAAATGTGTGTCATGTTTCCTCTTGCTGGTTTGAACGGTCCAACCATATCCAAGCACCATACAGCAAATGGCCACGTAATTGGTATGGTCTTGAGTTCCGACATAGGCATATGTGTCTTGGTGGCGTACCTTTGACAACCATTGCATTTTCTCACCAGATCTTCTGCTTGTTCTAAGGCACTTGGCCAGTAGAATCCATGTCGGAACGCCTTTGCCACCAAGGCTCGGGATGAGGCATGATGCCCGCATTCTCCTTGGTGTATATCTCGGAGGATGTCAAGTCCTTCTTCCGGGTCAACGCATCGCTGGAGGACATTGGTTACACTCCGTTTGTACAGCTCGGAATTGATAATCGTGTATGCTTTTGCTCTCCTCTGAGTTTGCCTAGCTAACACCTCCTCAGTAGGTAACGTTCCGTCTTTCAGGAATTGGAATATAGGCAGTGCCCAAGCTGGTATCGCTTGTGCAGGGAATATGTCCTCATCGATTTCCATCTGATCTACCGGCATAACTTCAGCCGGATCACGCTGAGCAGTCCCCGGGTCTACTGAGGCAGTCCCCGGGTTTGCAGATGCAGTCCCCGGGTCTCGCGTACTACCTCCCGTATCAATGTCCATGGTCTCAGCTCCGGATTCTGTATCTTCCGGGGCATAGATCGAGTCGGTTCCTGGGGACGGCCTGATAGATGGTTTTCTGAGGTGCTCCAATGCCACACCCGGTGGAATTGCCTGTCGGGTCGATCCGAGCTTCGACAACATGTCGGCAGCCTTGTTTTCCACTCGGGGTACATGGTGAAATTCACACCCCTCGAAGTAACCAGATATCTTCTGCACGTGAAATTTGTATAGTGCCATGTTTGGATCCAGGGCGTCCCACACTCCGGACACTTGCTGTACTAGATCCGAGTCGCCAAAGCATATTATCCGACGTATGCCAATCTCCTTTGCCACTTTGAGCCCATGCACAAGAGCCTCGTACTCAGCGACATTGTTCGATGCCACGAAATGGATCTGCAATATGTATTTTAGCTGGTCCTTCTTTGGCGAGGTAAGCACAACCTCGGCGCCTAATCCGGTTTTGGTTTTCGACCCGTCAAAGTGCATCCTCCAGTAGTTTGGATCTGGTGGCGGTGGTTCGTATTGTACCTCGGCCCAATCCACAAAAAAGTCTGCCACAGCCAGAGACTTGATCGCTTCTCTTCTGTCATATTGGGGTGCATAAGGGGCTAACTCAATTGCCCATTTTGCAATTCTGCCACTCGCATCCTTGTTACCCATTATCTCGGATATGGGAGCTTCACATATTACTTTGATGGGGTGCTCCTCAAAGTAATGCTTTAACTTCTTTGCCGCCATATAGACACCATATGCCACCTTTTGAAAGTGTGGGTAGTTCTGTTTTGAGACAGACAATACCTCGCTCAAGTAATATACTGGCCTCTGCACCGACTTACCCTCTTCATTGCGCTCCACTACAATCACTGCACTTACAACTCGGTTGGTTGCGGCTATGTAGAGCAACATTGGCTCCTTTGATAGTGGAGAGGCTAACAATCTTGCGATGGCCAACATCTTTTTAAGTGGGCAAAGGCTTCATCGGCTGTGGTGTCCAAACGAACTTATCCGACTTTTCATGAGTTGGTAGAGAGGCGGTGCCTTTTCTCCCAACCGACATACAAACCGACTCAACGATGCTGTGCACCCAGGAACTTCGACATCGTTAAGACACTTCGCAGCTCCATTCGCTCAATGGCCCGAATCTTAGTTGGATTAACCTCGATACCTCGGCCGAGACGAAACCGGTAGTTTTCCAGCCGGGACACCAAAGGTACATTTTTCCGGGTTAAGCTTCATTCGGAACCTTCTCAAGTTCGCGAATGTCTGCCGGATGTCGTCAAGGAGCGTTTTGCTTTCCTTGGTCTTGATAACCACATCATCCACGTATACTTGTACGTTTTGACCTATTTGGTCGTGCAAACATTTTTGCACACATCTTTGGTACGTTACATCTGCATTACGTAAACCGAACGGCATAGTGCGATAGCAGTAAGCCCCGTACGGGTAATAAACGCAGTCTTTATTTGATCATCCGGGTTCAGAGGTATCTAGTGTAAACCATAATATGCATCAATGAATGACAACAGTTCACATCCCGCGGTCGAGTCTATGACCTGATCTATCCTCGGTAGTGGAAATGGATCTTTTGGACACGCCTTGTTCAGGTTCATGTAATCGATACACATACGCCAAACCACTGCCACGTTCGGATCGTCCTTCTTCTTTTCTACCAGCACCGGATTAGAGAGCCAATCCGGATACAGCACCTCCATGATAAATCCTGCTGCTAGCAATCGAGCTATCTCGTCTCCAATGACTTTTCTCCTATCCTCGGCGAAGCGAGGGAGAGGTTGCTTCACCGGCCTTGCTCCGGGCCTTACGTTTAAAGAGTGCTCGGCTAACTCCCTCGGAACACCTTGCAAGTCCTGTGTAGACCAAGCAAAAATATACCGATTCTCATGGAGGAAGTTGACGAGCTCGCTTTCCTATTTGTCAGTTAACCCGGCACCAATTGTTACGGTGCGCTCCGAGAACATGTCATCAACTGGAACCTTCCTGGTGTCCTTTGTGGCTTGGAATGAAATGCTACCATGCGGGTTACTCAATGCCGGCATATACTGCTGCGCGGACTGAGCTAATGCCGCTACCTCCTGGATTTTTCTTTTCTCTTGTGCAATCACGAGTGATTCGGCTAGGTTAGACCCGGCTGAAGCACACTCAATGGAACGTCAGAAATCTCCAGCAATGGTAATCACTCCATTTGGCCCGGGCAACTTCATCTTCAGATAACTGACGTGGCAGCTTGCCATGAACTTGTTCAATGCTGGTCTTCCGAGTAACGCGTGATACGCACTTTCCAAATTTACCACTTCAAACTCCAGATTTTCAGTTCGGCAGTTATCCCTTGTGCCGAATAGCACGTCGACCCGGACTTTGCCTATGGGTTCACAAGAAATGCCTGGTACAATGCCATGGAAAGTTGTTCTCGTAGCCTGGAGCATGTTCTCCGTGATGCCCAGCTTGCGCATTGTATCCGCATACATAATGTTAATGCTACTGCCATTGTCAATCAATACCTTGGAGAACCTCACATTGATGGTTGGTCCAATGAATGTCAGATCTAGTACTAGCGCATATGAGCCTGGACTCGGCATAAGCTTAGGATGATCTTTGATGTTCCAGGTGATTTCCTGGTCCGACCAAGGCATATACCTCGTCACTGCGGGCATTACTGCATTGACCTCCATATGTCGGCGCTGCAAGCTCTTCCTATATGTTTCCTCAATGGTGAACACACAATAACTCTGATGATGCTCCCTGTACTCATTCCTTCCCTCGTTTCCAGGGTACCTCTGATCCGGCTGTTGCTGATTTTCCACCTGATGCGCTGCATCCCTTCTCTCATTGTTGTCATACCTCGGTGGAGGGGGAGGCAAAATCAGCTGCTGCGTGTTTACTCCGGAGAGCAATTGCTGCCGAGGTAACTCCTGCCGAGGTTGATCATTCCGGGGTGCCTGCGCATTCCCCGAACCACCTTGTTCTGTCTTACGCATCCACTCACATTGCCTCGTTGTATGACCCGCCGGGCTATTCGGATTTGGTGTGTGAAACTTACACGGCTGGTCCAACATCGACTCATAGGTATACCTCGGACGGTCTTTCTTTTCCTGCCACTGTTTCTTTTGCTCCGGAGTCCATGTTTTCTTGCCATCATTTCTTGGAGTCCATTGCCCTCCCGTTCTCTGGCATTGGTTGCTCCCTGTTCCGGGTTGATCTTGATTCACAGCTGCAACTTGTTGCGAACCGTAGCGATGATCCGGTCTATCATCTCTTCTTTTTCCTCTGTAATCGTTCCTCCGAGATGACCTGGCTCCATCCCTCTGATAGTATTCCTCGTTTGACTCGCTTGACGCGAGCCTAGGTTGAGTCGGATCACCCAAAGCATACGAATCTGCAATCCGGATCATCTCTGCCACCGTGGTTTGCATTTTCCTTTGCAACTTCATCCACAGCTTGCTGCCATATCTGCACCCTTGCGCAAACCACGCTATGGCCAGTGACTCTATGACACCCTCACACGAGTTTCTCACGGTACACCACCGGGTCAAGAATTCACGGTCCGTCTCGTTAGGTCTTTGCTTGCACATTGCTAGGGTCTGCGGTCTATTCGGCCTCTGATATGTACTTGAGAAGTTGCTAATAAACATTTCTTCAAAATCTATCCAGCAGTTGATGCTTCCGGGTGGTAAATTATTCAGCCATACTCTGGCCGGACCTTCCAACATCTGGGGTACGTATCGTACAGCCCATCTCAAGTTGCCAGTGGCAATTTTCACAGCTGTAGCATAGTTTATCAGCCAATCCTTCGGCTTGGTACTGCCGTCATACGTCTTCGTGCCCCTGGGCAGCTGGAAATTGGGTACCGGTGGCTCCTTCATGATCCGGGGTCCAAAGCACGCTGGACCTGGGGGACCTTGACATTCGATCTGTTCCGACCTATATAGGTGATCCAGCTTCAACCTGGCGTCATCCGACATTCAATCCCTGCTTCCCAATCTTGACCCTATCACATGATAGTCCGGTCTCGGGTAGCCCGCGTTCACCATTTCCGAATCACCGTCATTGTATCGGTTTTGCACTTGGGGCGCTTTTCATTGCATACCTCCGGGCGCTTTGCTCTTGCCTTGGTATATTCCGCTGCGGTTGTCCCGCTTCCCGGAGTTTCATTGTTCGCATTGCCGTTGGCAGCGTTCCCTTGACCGGCATTGCCTTGGCCGTGGTTACCTCGGCCAGCTTCACCTCGGCTCACACTTCGTCGATCATCATTTTTCCGTGTTTCTTTTTCTTTTCCTGCACGCGTCGGGTCGTACGGGACGATCTGTTTGTTCCGTCTGGCCGAGGTTACTACTTCTTCTCTCCTTGTACCACCATGAGGTGACGATACGGCTCTAGTGGATCTCTCCGGGTTACCCATCGCCGAATGGACGATTTTGGAAGGTCCCGCTCTCTCTGGGTTAGCTCTCAGTAGCTCTTCATTCTGTCTGTTCGCGATCCGAACCAGCTCGTTAACCCTATCTTGCTGTCTTTGACGGGCCTCACCCGTCAGACCCTCTAACTCGGACGTAGCCGCATCCACTGCTCTGAGGTTCTTTGCCGGGGTACTATACCTCGGCAACCCCACAGACAAATAGTTTTCCAACCCCTCGGCTCCATCATCACCTTCTCTGTTCATCTCGCTTATGAGATTTCTCCCTTTTACTTTTACTGTATCAACTTTGTTTGCCTTTGCATACTCACGCAGTGTCATGTTCAACGACTGCTGAGCCGCGGCTATTTTCTTTGCGCCCTCTAGTATCTTTTGCCTAGTTTCCTCTAGCTCGGCCTGTGCCTGAGCCGGATCTACCACTGCTGCTACCGGGTTAGCCAAGCTATCCATAGCTTCTCTCAGTACATTCTCAGGCCTCTCTAGTGGAGGTCCTCTACCTTTCCTTGGTGCCTTAGGTGTTACCTCCAGGTCTGGTGTTGGTTCCTTGCTTGCGCTCGCACCTGGCGCAGTCATCATCACCTCCGCATGGTCCGGGGAGCGAGCAGTGCGTGCCCCGCGAGCCACAGTGAGGGGTGGTTCCCCCGCATCGACGACGCGGCGCGGATGAACGCATGATACATCCACAACAACGTAGACCTTGTGCGCACCGAGCTTGACGAAGAGGCCGTTGCGCGGAAGTGGGCGCGTGCCGAAGCAACCAGCGTTGTCGCTGACGAAGTCCAGTGCTCCAAAGCGCTGAACAAGCCCGGAGACGATGCGTTCGCCAGTGCCGATGATGTTTCCCGTCCGGATCTTCACCCGTGCTAGCGCCGCTAGCCCCATGGTGGGCGCCAACTGTCGTGGTGGTGTCACGGAAGATGCCATGGATAGGCTAAAGGTGGGGACTAATACACGCTAGGGGAATCCAGGGAGGGATAGTGGAGTGATTCTCCACACAGAAGTTTGTATTGATTTCCTTTGCAGATTACAAGTGCTCCTAGAGCTGTATTGGCGAGAGGAGGAAGAAGGAGCTCTCTTACTCTTGCCAACAGTTTTTCCCTAACCCTAGCTCAACTAGTCACTATGGAATCATAAAACCAACTAGAGCTCAACCAACCCCCTACTAGAACCCTAGCCCCCCTTATATAGAGGAGGCTCTGTCCCTGCCTAGGGCATACGTGGAGGCATATTCCTATCCCAAAGTGGTAACCCGACCGGGGTGCTTTTCCCCCGTGGCATACATGCTTTAGCAATGTAAGCCTCTGCGGCGCCCGCGTCATCCGACATGGGCGTCGTCACCCTTGTCGGCCACGACCCGATGGTCCTGCCCTTGCTTGCTTCGCTCATGCAGTGCGTACCAGACCTTCTTTTTGACCAGAGAGATTCCTTCCTTCTCCCGGAAGCTAAGCGGGGACCCGGATCATAGTAGATCTAGCCACACCTATTCCTGCATATAAGTTAGACAAGCACTTCCGACTTACTCCTTAAGTCGGCTCAGACAATGTTAGGTGACCCCACTGATCCGGGTTACTCCGTGATCCGGCCTGCCTAGAGTTGACCCGGCCAGCATCCGCTTTGGCCTTGCCGAACCTTGGCTAACTCGGCCTCTATACCCCGGAGTGACCCTACCCGGGGTTATCCCCCCAACATGGATCCATACGCGGATTGTGAAAAGAGATTTTCCCTCTCTCTCTCTCTATCACAAATCTCACAAAAGCCCTAACGTGTGGAGATCCCAAACATGTGCTCACTCTGGATGCTATGCCCTGATTGGCTGACACAGATGTCACGTGGATCGTCTCCACCAACAGTTGATCCCATGTGATCCAACGGGCAGGATAACCCCTCCCTTCTCCACTTTTTTATGCATGGTCAATCAGTGCCACTCCGTGCCACCGATACTTTACCCCCATAAACAAATGAAAATCCATCTATCTAACTAAAATAAATGATCATATTTCGAAGAAGCCATCGTCTTCGTCTTCCGGTTCGTCCTTTTCTTCGTCAATGCCATGGTCCCTGCCATCGCCCCCGTCCGTGCCCTCCTCTGACGACTCGACACCGCCCCCTTCCTCGAATAAGCACGCTATCTCCTCGTCGGAGTCCTCCTCCTCCTCTTCATAGTCCCACGGGACCATGTCACTCTCCTCCGCTTCTGCCTCCAACTGATCGATGAACGCCTCCTCGTTGGCTGAGTCGGACTCATCCAAATAGCTATCTCCTCTCTTCTTCCTGGTCTTCTTCTCATTCCTCTTCTTGTCCGTACTCGCCGGTGCAACACGCGCCCCTGTCCTGGCTGCTACTTTGCGCTCGTCCGACGCTGCAGGTACCCCACACTCCTCATGTGCGGCCGGTACAAGCTTCGATGTCACAGTGTCCTCGAGTGCTGATGTCGATGGATCCTGGCACGGTCGGACACGACGTGCTGCCTCAGCAGGCGACTCGCGAGCGCGGACGATGCAGTGAAGAGCCGGGGACGCAGGACCGTCAGTGGACGGCTTGGACCTGCCATTGCCACGGCGAGGGGGCATCGTGCTCGAGGTAGTTGCTCCGAATGGTCGATGGCGGGTACACAAAGTGGGGTGTCGATCTGATCAAGGATGAGCAGCGGTTTCATGCGTCATGTCCACGCATGCATTTGTCGATTATCAAAAAAAAGGAAGTAATATCTCGCGTACTGAACATAAGTTGATCAGAACAAAAGTGGCACAGCGTATTCTAGACTCGTAAATATCCCATGCGTGCCTGTCACGTGGAGTTCGACGGAGTTGGACGTGCCGACGTGATCGTGCAGCAGTTGCGCTCGTCATTGCCCCATTAACACGTGACGCACTGTAACACCCTGTCCACTCCTAGGCCCGGGGGGTGTCACTCCTAGCAGCTTAATAGGATATCTGGACTGGCCCCACAGACCAACACTAGTCTTTTCTATGCACTTTGTCCTCACTCGTGCGCACCCGGTTACCCACTTCCCGGTCGGTCACCCATCCTAGAATTGCTCTAGGACAAGCACGCTTAATCTTAGAGTTCTTTTCGAATGAGCTTCTGGAAAAGAAGTTGCAACTTGTTGATATGGGTATCCTATCAATCCTATTAAGCCATGTGCCTAGATCTCACATACACCCACCCTTTAGAAGATCGATGCCCTCATCGATCAAGCACACCCCAGGAACGTTCCCTCTTGGCACGCACGCGGGATGTGCGCGTCGATTCCCATGAAGACCACCTGGCTCGCACTCCCCTTATTATATACTGGATTTTGGGCGGCTCCAAAGACCATTGAAGTGTCCATAGCAATAAAGACAAGTCCCATCGATTCCCTACCCCTGCCTCCCTGGCTTCTTTGAGAAGGTAGACCGTACACGGTGGTCTTGTATAATAGTACTAGTACTACTGGACCACGGCCTGTACTCTTTGACTCTTCTCCCACACTAATCACTATCTCCTTCTCCTGCCGCCACCACACTCACCTTGCAAGCCATGGCTCCACTGAGGAGGGGGAGAGGCCAGTCGATGATCCTCGTGGAGAAAAGGGAGAGAAATCACCGCGAGGCACTTCTTGCTCTACCAGCCGCTCAAGCCCACCCTCTCATTGAGGCCCAATCTCCCCCGACAATGGCGTCGAATGTTCTATCAGGCGAGGGCTCCTCCCGGTATGGTCTCCTTGTTCTACTTCTTCTCCATCATGATTTTAATCATCTTCTTCTTGTTTTTATTCTTCTTCTGGCTCTTCCTCTTCTATGTATTACAGGCCGGCCATGGAGCCCAAATCCACCACGACGGAGGTGTTGCAGGACCCGTTCGGCCCTATTCCATGTCTCAGCGAGGTAGCAAATCTCCACACTATTATTTCTCTGAGTTCTGATGTGGATTTCTTAGATGCTGTCCGCCCCGCATTGGTTTTTCTTCTTCTTTTGCGAGTTGTATTAATTTTCATGAATATGACTGGATCTCTTGGTCTTTCCTTAATACCGCTGTTCATAGATTCACTATGGATTTATTGTGATTAGGATTAGTTTATCGTGGTCATGAATAGATCTCCAAGTCCATTTTTGAACACTGCGGCCAATAGATTCAACGGGGATTTTTTTATCTGTATTAGTATTCACATGGGACCTGGAGTGTAATTGTAGAATTCCTATTTCAATTAACATGAACGATGCAGCGATCGAAGGCCGAGTACCGTGACAAGGTGGCCGCGATCAGTTCTAAGATTGCCAACCAACATGAGCTTGCACGCTCCCTCACCCAAGCTAATGAGAGCCTACGCGAGCAATTAGCTGTGCAGAAGGAGATCTTGCTAGATTTTGCACATGACGTTGTTAGGCTGCAGAAAGTGCTCGACCATAACTTGATCAGGCAAGAACAGGCCATCAAGATAATCAACGAGCTCACGAAGGAGAAGAAGAATCTCGTGGAAAGGTGCATTCTCCTGCAGGACAAAGTCAGCGAGGCACTCAGAGGACGCGTCGAGGAAACCAAGGCTACCATCCGAGCCTACCATGACAGGAACCGTTGCCTGGATGCAGTCAAGGAGATGAAGGCTGACATGAGCAGAGGGATCACCGTACTCGAGGGTGTTCGGAAACAGAACGAGGAGCTAAGGGCATGTCTGGAGGCGTATCGGAGAAATGCACAAGTCTGATTCCCCTTAGCAGGGACACGAATACCAGTTCGTCCTCCTCTCCTTTTGTAATGTTTAGGGTTCAGGGAGAAATGCCCATGTCTGCTTCCCATTATAGGGTGCAATAAGAATCCTAGGTTAACTCCTTATCTATCTAGACATGTGTTGGTGTTCATGTTCATGAATGGACACCATGTTCTCTTTCCATTATGTATCTGGACATGGGTTTCTGCATTATGAGTTTGTCACTCTCCCACTACTATTTGGTGATATTGGGAAAAACCCACAGCACACTAAACTGCTGATAAATCTTATTTGTCTTCGAAATTGAAATTATGACAGTGCCACTAGTCGATTCATAAAATGTTGATTAGTCCTAGATTGCTTCTTCCTTGAAATTATGACAGTGCCACTGGTCGATTCAGTTAATTATGGAAACTAACCAGCTTGACCTGGTGAACTGCAAAAACCATACTATGTATATTTGTTGCAGGGAAAGAGGCGAAAGATCGACCGGGACCTGGCGACCTGGCTAAATAACAAGATAGCAATCCAAAGGGAGAAGCAGAATTCCCAGAAACTGGCCTTTGACCAATTGCGCGCTGAAGTTGCGGTCCTTTCTGACAAGTGCCAGAAACTGAAGGAGTTAAACGCCGAATGGGTGAAGCTACACAGTGAAGGTCGCGCCTCAGCTAGGAAGCAGACGGAGATCATGAAAGGGATCTTGAAGTAAAATCGTATGGCTAAGGACAAAATTCTCCAATCCGTGACAGAGCGCTGGAACCTACAGCTGAAGCACGACATAGTACTGAAGGAGCTAGCCAATCTTACGGAGGAAAACAGGCAGCTCCGGGCCAGGCTCGCTTGAACACAAGGTATGTCTATTTAGTACTGAACTGCCTGTTTTATCCTCTGTAGTGGTGATTTTGAAAGCGTGAACTTAACTCTATGCACGATATGTGTGTTCGTCTAAAATTAGTTTGCTCGAGGATTGGGTATGGCTTAGTTCGGAAAGCGCAACTGCAAGTCTTACAATTAACTAGTTTTAGGAATTGGTACATGATACATTGCAAATGTATCTATAATTTTTGATGTTCCATGCTTGGTTTTATCTACTTTCTTGTGTTTTGTTCCAACTTTGGAGTACTTTTCATATGATTTCTTGGACTAACCTATTAACAACATGCTACAGTGCCAGTTGACTGTTTTCTGCCGTTTTTGGTTCCAGGAGGTCAGAAAATGAATATTCTTGGAATTGGACGGGACAAAAGCCAAAGTTACTATTTTCCCGGAAGACTCACGGAGCCAGAAGGAGAGTCGGAGAGGGTCCATAGGGTGGCCACACCACCCCTAGGCGCGGGTCCACCTAGGCCACGCCAGGGCATGGTGTGGGCCCCCTGGCTGCCCACCGACCTTGCCCTCTGGCCTATAAGAAGCCTCCCGAAGCCAAAACCCTAAATCGTCAATCAGAAATCCACGAAAAGTTCCGCTGCGCCGCCGCCACCGAAGGGGAGATTCGGGGGACAGAAAGTCTGTTCGCACCTCACGGATGGGAAGTGCCCTCGGAGCCATCTCCATCGATCTCCATCACCATCTCCATCACCATTGCTGATTCCCATGGTGAGGAGGGAGTAGTTCTCTCTCGAGGCTAAGGGTTCTACCGGTAGCTATGTGTTCATCTCTCTCTCTATGCATGATCTTGTTGTGGTCATGAGCTTGTAATCTATAGATCTACCTTGCTACTCAAGTGTTGTAATAGATCTCTGCTCTCCCCATGTGTGTGAAGTTGCAGTGTGCACACCATGGTGGCACTTAGGCTAGAGATTACAAATACTTGTTATGAGTAATATTTGGAGTTGGATGTCTTTATGAAATTGTGGTGTTTGTTGGACCTATCTAGTGCTCAAGGTGACAGTGTGGGGTTTCTAGATGGGAAAGGCTTACTTTGAGGTGTGCTGTTATAGCCCTACCATCGATTAGAGTGTCCAACCGGAGAGTAGTTAAGAGTAGTATCATAAAGAGAATATATCTATATGAGAGTGTTCACTAGTGAAAGTATGATCCCTAGGCCTTATTTCTAAGCATTGATACTTCGTTTGCTACTAGATCTGTTACATGTTTGCTTGTTTCCTTCTTTATTTCAGTTTGCCTTTAGTCTTTTCCCACGTCAACCACACGCCATCAAGCTATTTTCTATCACCATTACCACTTGTATTTCACTATCTCTTCGCCGAACTAGTGCACCTATACACCTGACAAGTGTATTGGGTGTGTTGGGGACACAAGAGACTTCTTGTATCTTGATTGCAGGGTTGCTTGAGAGGGGATACCTTTGACCACTTCCTCCCAGAGTTCGATAAACCTTGGGTGATCCACTTAAGGGAAAACTTGCTGCTGTTCTATAGACCTCTGCACTTGGAGGCCCAACAACTGTCTACAAGAATAGAAGTGCGTATACATCAAGTTATTTTCTGGTGCCGTTGCCGGGGAGGTAAGGTAAAAGGTATTCACACTGGAGGATTAAAGAAGAAGAACCTCCCACGGCAAACGCCTATTTTCTGGCGCCATTGCCGGGGAGGTAAGGTAAAAGGTACTCACATCCTCCAGTGTGAGTGCTTGAAGTTATTTCCTTTAGATTCTGCAATTTTGTCTTTTTGTTTCTTGTTTTCACTAGTTAGGCTTAATGGAAAACAACAAAAAAAATTGAGAGCTTTATAGTATTTATCTTGAGTTAGGACATGAGGTGTTTGAAGAGAAAATTAAAAAACCTATGGAACTTTATTTGCATGCTAATAGCAATGTTGTTAGTATGAATTCTTTGGACACCATTATTGCTAATGCTATGGAAAAGTCTAAGCTTGGGGAAGCAAGTTTTTATGAAAATGATCTTTTTAGTTCCCCAGCTTTGGAAGATAGCTATTCTATTGCTTATGATGATACTATACCTCCAATATATGAAGATTACAATGATGAGTATGATATTTTCAGTCCACCTACTATTGAGGAGGAAGTTAATTATGATTACAATATGCCTCTTATATTTGATGATTATGGTGATGAAAATAATAAGGATAGCTATTTTGTTGAATTGCTCCCACTACAATCAATAAGAATGACTATGTTTATGTGGGGAGTATTAATTCTTTTATGCATGTGGATCATGATAAGAATGTTTCTTGTGATAGTTATATTGTTAATTTTATTCATGATTCTACTGAAAGTTATTATGAGAGAGGGAAACATGGTTTTATGCATCTCAATAATATTAAGTTTCCCCTAATTATGTTGAAAGTCTTGAAGTTGCACTTGTTTTGATTTCCTATGCTTGTTGCTTTGTTCTTTCATGACTTGTTTCTTTACAAGATTCCTATGCATAGGAAGTGGGTTAGACTTAAATGTGCTTTGAATTTTCTTCTTGATGCTCTCTTTTACTTCAATTCATATTTCTTATGTGAGCATCTTCTCAAACTATCATGCCTAACTTAAAGGCGTTAAAGAAAAGTACTTGTTGGGAGATAACCCAAGAGTTTTAGATGAGTCTTGGAAGTTATTACTTCAGTAATAACCGCTCCTTATCCTTTTTATTTGCTTTTTGTGTCAAGAGTAACCTCTAATGAGAGTGAAGTAATGATTGGCAAAGTTGCTGTCCCGAAACAGATTTTTGTGCTTCACCGTAAACATTTGTGAGAGATCTCTGTATGTCGGATTGAGCTGTAAATTTTTGTGCTTCTGCCCCAGGTTGTTATCTAACTTTCGTTAGCTCAACACTTTTTTATTTGAGCAACATAAGGTCTTCCAAAAAATTCGTCTTTACCTGCTGGTCTGTTTTGACAGATTTCTGCCATTTTTTGCATTTGCTTCTTGTTGGTTCCTTTCTTGAGTTCTTTTGGGGAATTGAGATTTTTGAGGGAAGTGCTTCAGTAGCTAGTGTTCTAATGGAAGTTTATTGGTGTTAGAACTGAACCTTAAGACCATTTATCTTGAGTGCACTAATGTTGCTAATAAAGATTGTGTGAAGTTTTGTATGAAGGAAAATTTTCAGGTGTATGGAAGGAATGAGTAATGAGATGAAGGATGGACTAAAGCTCAAGCTTGGGGATGCCACGCATGTCACCCAAGAAATATCCAAGAAGTACAAGTGTCAAAGCTTGGGGATGCCCAAGGCATCCCCTTCTTCATCAATAAAAATCCCAGGTTTCTTCCAAACGCTTCGTTTTTTGTTTCATGCACAGTTGTGTTTTTCTTGGAGCGTCTTCTTTTTCGTTTTCGTTTTTGTTTTTAGTTTGCTTGTTTTGCTTAGTTTTCTGAATAAAGTGGTTGGACCCCCCCTCTTTCATACATCGGTTTGCAAATGGTTTGGTTTGGAAAAGAGTAGGAAAGTTCATGCTTATGTGGTAAAAGGAGCTCGTTTTTGACTGTGGTCTATGCTCTGCCATGCCATGCTTGATTTTGTTTTGGCTTTATGCTTAGTATTCTTTGATGTATCATGACTTGTTATAAACAATTGATATTGCTTAATGTGCCTTGGATGAATCATGCGTTGTTTTAGCATATTAAAGAATAGTATAGTGGTATTCTCCTTTGATGCTTTATTTGGGTTGACTTGGCGCATGCTCACACCATGTTATGACTATTTCAAGTCACCATAGCCTTTATGATCCTTTAGTTTTCAACTAGTAGTATCACTTTATGCTTTGATCAATGATGTTTTGTCGCTCTGCATGATTATGGCCATTATTGCTCTCTTAGTTTGTCGCTCCCAGTCTTTTGCTAGCCTCCACAACAAAGTATGAGTTCCACTGATGCATCCAACTCCCTAAACCAAGTTATTCCAAAGAGTCCACCATACCTACCTACAAGCTTATGCTATTCCAAGTATATTCATGCTTTTGTTTACCCTCCAAATTAAACTTGTTATGAGAAAACTAGTGATTAAAGCTCTCACGAACTTGATGGCACACTTTACTTTACTTACCCTTAATAAACTTGAACCATTGTGTCGTCTATGTTGTATATGCTTGCACTTATTTGTTGGGAATTAGCAGAACCATGCTTTCATGGGGAACGCTTTCAACATTGCACTTGGTACTTGTACCTAGTTGATATCATGCTCTTTTGTATATGGATGTCGTCGGTGTGAAATGAAAGGGGAGCTTGTAAGTCCATGGAAGTATGTATATGTGTTAGAGAAATGCCTGGGCCGCTGGTCTAATCCATGCTGACATGGTGGAAACCTGCAGCATAACCATAATGAGCTGTCTATGAAGCATTCTTCTTATAAAAAAAGAGTCCTATATTGAGAAAAAAGAGAAAAGAAAAAAAAGATACTATGAAAAGAGGAAAGAGAGAAAAAGCACCATATTCCCATGGTAAATAAGAAGAATGTTGAGATGCTCGTTGTCTGCTTGCCTTGTCATTTTGATATGGGGATTCTTCCATATCATCGGGCAAGGGGTACCCCGTTGGCGGTTCTCAATGATACACATGTACTTACAATGATAAGAACTTACCGGTGACTAAACTTGAGTAGCATGAGGAGCGGCCCTCGTATACAAGGGACATGAGATTTCTGACTTATACTTCGTCAAGCATGTACACCATAGTTTGTTCACTTTAACCTTAGTCACTTCAAGATGCTTATGATAGAGGCAATGAGAGCTGAAAGCTATAAGTACCATAATTTTTGGAAGCTCTTTATGAGACTTGAATCCCTACTTCCTTTTACAAAAGGCCTTTCTTCCACCATTATATTGAGTCTCCACCTTATATCTTTATGCACCTACTTTGAGAGCATAGTGGCCATTCTTAGTTCTATGTGCATTGTCCTAAGACTAGTTGATTGATGCATACTTTGATATTGCTTGTTTTAAACTATTGTATCTATTCACTCTTATGAACTTTGAAGGTGTCCTATGCATTTATATTTGCTACTCTATTGAGGGACAAGCTGAATACTATTATGCTATGTTTTTTCATGTGAAACAAACAAACGTCTTGCAAAGCATTGTTATTCATGAATCTTTTGTTTGTGCCTTTTCATGTTGCATCATAGTTTCTTTGTCTTATTGCTAGAACTTTGTCTTTCATGTTATGATTGAAGTACTATGATCCCAGCTTCGAATGTTTTACAAATACTTTGATCAAGTTTATGATGGTGCATGTCACCTCAAAAATTATTCTTTCTTTTTATCACTTACCTACTCGAGGACGAGCAGGAGTTAAGCTTGGGGATGTTGATACATTGAAAATGTATCTATAATTTTTGATGTTCCATGCTTGGTTTTATCTACTTTCTTGTGTTTTGTTCCAACTTTGGAGTACTTTTCATATGATTTCTTGGACTAACCTATTAACAAGATGCCACAGTGCCAGTTGCATGTTTTCTGCTGTTTTTGGTTCTAGGAAGTCAGAAAATGAATATTCTCGGAATTGGACGAGACAAAAGCCAAAGTTACTATTTTCAGGAGAGTCAGAGAGGGGCCATAGGGTGGCCACACCACCCCTAGGCGCGGGTCCACCTAGGCCGCGCCAGGGCATGGTGTGGGCCCCCTGGCCGCCCACCGACCTTGCCCTCTGGCCTATAAGAAGCCTCCCGAAGCCAAAACCCTAAATCGTCAATCAGAAATCCACGAAAAGTTCCGCTGCGCCGCCGCCACCGAAGGGGAGATTCAGGGGACAGAAAGTCTTTGTTCCGGCACCCTGTCGGGATGGGGAAGTGCCCCCGGAGCCATCTCCATCGATCTCCACCACCATCTCCATCACCATTGCTGATTCCCATGATGAGGAGGGAGTAGTTCTCTCTCGAGGCTAAGGGTTCTACCGGTAGCTATGTGTTCATCTCTCTCTCTCTATGCATGATTTTGTTGTGGTCATGAGCTTGTAATCTATAGATCTACCTTGCTACTCAAGTGCTTTAATAGATCTCTGCTCTCCCCATGTGTGTGACGTTGACAGTGTGCACACCATGGTGGCACTTAGGCTAGAGATTACAAATACTTGTTATGAGTTATATTTGGAGTTGGATGTCTTTATGAAATTGTGGTGTTTGTTGGACCTATCTAGTGCTCAAGGTGATAGTGTGGGGTTTCTAGATGGGAAAGGCTTACTTTGAGGTGTGTTGTTATAGCCCTACCATCGATTAGAGTGTCCAACCGGAGAGTAGTTAAGAGTAGTATCATAAAGAGAATATATCTATATGAGAGTGTTCACTAGTGAAAGTATGATCCTTAGGCCTTGTTTCTAAGCATTGATACTTCGTTTGCTACTAGATATGTTACATGTTTGCTTGCTTCCTTCTTTATTTCAGTTTGCCTTTAGTCTTTTCCCACGTCAACCACACGCCATCAAGCTATTTTCTATCACCATTACAACTTGTATTTCACTATCTCTTCGCCGAACTAGTGCACCTATACACCTGACAAGTGTATTGGGTGTGTTGGGGACAAAAGAGACTTCTTGTGTCTTGATTGTAGGGTTGCTTGAGAGGGGATACCTTTGACCACTTCCTCCTTGAGTTCGATAAACCTTGGGTGATCCACTTAAGCGGAAACTTGCTGCTGTTCTACAAACCTCTGCACTTGGAGGCCCAACAACTGTTTACAAGAATAGAAGTGCGTAGACATCAGTACAACATAAATTATTCATCTCGAATTTCCTTTATCCTCTATGGTTTGTCCTTGTTCACCCTCGCGCGCCTTCTTTAGTTCCTTCAACAGATCCGCAATGCAGTACTCTAGCTTCTTCTTGTCTTCCCTGAGCTGATCCCTCTCCTTTTCTGCATTATGAATCAGCAACCTGTGACTATCCTGAAGCTTCTTTGCAGTTCCAACAACCAAGCTCCCATCGATTTCGTCAGTTAGCCCTGACTGCAAATTCTCGATTTGTTGTTCCAGCTCCTTATTTCGTACCGACAGCTTGTAATTGTTTTCAGCTGCATCACTTACATCAGTAAATCTCCCCGACCTTTCCAACTCATACATCTCCCATAACTGTGCCAAACATTTCTTAAGTGCATCTGGCCACTCAAGATCCACCCACTCTGCTGCTTTACACACCGGGCCAACCTAAAAACACACACACACTATAGTGTTATGAACATGCACGATACATTTTACTTCATGTCACAGTTGCACATAATGTAAACAAACCTGATTTGTACAGCCCAAAAACCTTCTCCCAATGTTACTGCCTTCGAATGCAACATATCTCCTTAGTTTTAGCCCATGGTCACATGGCACTTCTCCATCGAGATCTAGGCCCTCCTATTCGGAGTCGTAGATCGTCCTTGGTACCTATAGGTAAACGCAAAGCTGAAATCGAACATGATTGCATGCACATATGGAGCTAAGATCGAGAGATTTACCATTGCCTAACCCTAGCCCAAGAAAACCTAGGAACTCACATCATGGAAGGAATACTCGATGTCGGAGAGAAGGTCATTCGCCTTCATTGGTCGTCCTCATTGTTCAAGGACAGCATGGCGAATGTCGTCATGCAGGCGCAGCGTCGCGTCGAGAGAGAGAGAGAGAGAGAGAGAGAGAGAGAGAGAGAGAGAGAGAGCAGCCCTTCTACCGCTGCAACGATGACTAAATTGGCATGTTACAATAGTTTAATGGATACCATGCCCTTTCCCTGGATTACTATCTCCTGGCTGATATGGATTCTCTTCACACATTCTCATTTCAAATATTAAACCTACACTCCCTCCATCCCAATTTCATTGCCTAACGAAAACATACCACTATATTACATCATCCAAAGAAACAAAATCATGTCAACTACAAGGTACTTATGCATCACTTCTTCAGTCATGGTTTCACAAAACATTACATTATAATCTCCCAACAAACATAACCACAACATGGTTTCACAAAACATCACATTACAATCTCTCAACAAACATAATCACAGAAACAAGTATATTACATCAACTCAAGAAACAAAATCATGTTGACTACAAGGTACTTACACATCACTTGTCCTGTCATGGTTTCGCAAAACATTACATTACAGTCTCTCAACAAACAAAATAATAGAAACAAGTACAGTACATCATCTCAAGAAACATAATCATGTCAACTACACTGTATTTTTTCATCACTAGTCTAGTCATGGCTTCACAAAACATTACATTACAATGTCCCAACAAACATAATAACAGAAACAAGTACGGTACGTCATCTTAAGAGACATAATCATGTCAACTACAATGTACGTATGTCTTATTACAACAACGATGGTTTCAGTGAGTGGCATGTCCCAAAATCTCAACAGCTCACACAACATTATATCGCAATCTCTCAACAAACATAATCACAGAAGCATGCTCTAAATGCAACAGCAGTCAATATTACAAATACAGGCAGGGGAACCCCGCGGTCCATATGACAAGCCCAGGGTAGCAGCTCTCATCAAATCTCATCAACGTCGACCACCTCATTCTGTTCAGCCACTACAGGGGCATCTACATCCACTATAACCTGTTCAACAACATCATAAATGGTACCAAGGAAGAACACCTTCCTGGTTCGCTTCTTTCACCGCATAATCTGCATAAGATCTTCAGTATCCAAAACATCTATGAATTGCTTCTTCTTATGATGCCACCACCGGATTTTTGCCATCTGCTTAGGGCCAATATTGATTTCCTTACCGATCATCTCTCTCATTTCATGAAGAGTTATGTTTTTGGAATCGACAGTGATCTCCACAGTACATGACGAAACTGGCTTATTAACTCCCTCATCAAGTTTTTCCATGTATGAATCCACCTCTATCTGTATACTGAACTTATCTAGATCAGCATCTATTGGTCCGTATTCTTTAGGAGCAGAAGCTCTAGCAGCAAGATCTCCAGCATCTGCATACATATCATCAATCATCTCTTCAACTTTCACCTTACGATCAGCTGCATAACACTCCCAAACCATCTGAAGCTCATGGGGGTGCTCAATTTGCTGATAGGTATGATTCATGTTGCGCCACACCAATTTTGTCCTTTGTATAGAACCCCAGGGAATTCTAGCGGCAAGCATATCTACCAGCTGTGAAACAGACACAACCTCTTTGAATTCACAAGCAGATGCACATCTTGCCCGAACACAACCCTCTCGCAACCAAAATCAAGCTTTGAAGTGTACTGCCGAACATGAACTATGAACTCATATAGGTCCCTTGTATCAAAGATGTGCCTAATTTGATTAAAAAGGGGAACATTTCAGTTCATTCGATTCTATTATGTCGTAACTAATCTACTTGCAAGATAAGGCACAGATAAGAAAATTTCACCTCTCCCTCTTCTCCCGGGTTTTTTCTTCGAGATCTGAGTGCTGCATCCGCCCACCAGAGCCGAACAATCCGCCGCCGGCCTTGCTTTTCTCTTTAACCCGCTACTCGTAGGTACCTTGGGAGCAGAATCCTTGCTGGCCTCCTCGCTAACCGGGGCTGAAGACCTCGCTGCTGCTACGTGTTGAGCCCCAGACTTAGGCCCCGACGGACCCTTTTCAGTCGGTGATGTAGCTACAACCTTCGCCTTGCAAGACATGTTGAATTGCCACGGATTCATTCAGTGGGGAGGGAGAAAAGGTCCTCACGCCGCCGCAGTATAGGGTCGGGAAGGAAGAAAAGGGACGCCCAGCCTTGTAAGATTCAGTGTCGAGAGTTAGGACAGTAAAGTAATGGATTTGCCCCTACGACATGTGCAAGGTGGCTAAGAAGAGTGACTGGCAAAGGAGGGGCACAACAGGAACTAGTGTAACGGAATATCCTGACTTAACGGGCGCGATTTGAAAATATTGGGTTTGGCCATCATTCACTCGAAAGACCCCTCTCAGCAATTGGCGCCCCAACTTTTCGAATCACGGTGATAAAAATCAATTTGGGTACCGCGTTGCCTGGCCACCGCAACTTTCGGGCCACAAAATGATATTCTCCTCCGTACGAGGGTAGCCCGCTGGACCTCTCTACTTGTTTTGGTTTGTCTAGGACATATGTACATGGAGAGCCAAGGTTCGGCCAACTTTTCCACATTCTAAGCCCCGGTTGTGACGCGGCGGGAGTTTCCACGAACAGATCCAGGATTTTACTAAGTGTTAACGCATGTCCGGGAAGGGGGTCACACCTGGGGCCTACACATGGCACCTACCAATCTTGCACCACTCTCACACACATGTCCTAGGGCACATGCAAATTTTCATGTGATTCCGACGGTCCGGCGGTCTTCCTCCAGTGAAACCCTAGACCGGGGGCCCCGGATCGTCTACCCCTATAGCTATCTCCGTACGAGGGTAGCCCGGTGGACCTCTCTACTTGTTTTGGTTTGTTTAGGACATATGTACATGGAGATCCAAGGTTGGGCCAACTTTGCCACATTCTAGGCCCTGGTTGTGACGCGGCGGGAGTTTCCACGTACAGATCCATGATTTTACTAAGTGTTAACGCATGTCCGGGAAGGGGGTCATGCCTAGGGCCTACACATGGCACCTACCAACCTTGCACCACTCTCACACGCATATCCTAGGGGCACATACAAGTTTTCATGTGATTCCAACGCTTCGGCGGTCTTCCTCTGGTGAAACCCTAGACCGGGGGCCCCGGATCGCCTACCCCGATAGCTATCTCCATACGAGGGTAGCCCGATGGACCTCTCTACTTGTTTTGGTTTGTTTAGGACATATGTACATGGAGAGACAAGGTTGGGCCAACTTTTCCACATTCTAGGCCCCGGTTGTGACGCAGCAGGAGTTTCCACATACAGATCTAGGATTTTACTAAGTGTTAACGCATGTCCAGGAAGGGGGTCACGCCTAGGGCCTACACATGGCACCTACCATCCTTGCACCACTCTCACACACATATCCTAGGGGCACATGCAAGTTTTCATGTGATTCCGACGCTCCGGCGGTCTTCCTCCGGCCAAACCCTAGACCGAGGCCCCCGCATCGTCTACCCCTATAGCTATCTCCGTACGAGGGTAGCCCGGTTGACCTCTCTACTTGTTTTGGTTTGTTTAGGACATATGTACATGGAGAGCCAAGGTTGGGACAACTTTGCCACATTCTAGGCCCCAGTTGTGACGCGGCGGGAGTTTCCACGTACAGATCCAGAATTTTACTAAGTGTTAACGCATGTCCGGGAAGGTGGTCACACCTAGGGCCTACACATGGGACCTACCAACCTTGCACCACTCTCACACACATATCCTAGGGGCACATGCATGTTTTCATGTGATTCCGACGCTCCGGCGGTCTTCCTCCGACGAAACCCTAGACCGGGGGCCCCGGATCGTATACCCATATAGCTATCTCCGTATGAGGGTAGCCTGGTGGACCTCTCTACTTGTTTCGGTTTGTTTCGGACATATGTACATGGAGAGACAAGGTTTGTCCAACTTTGCCACATTCTAGGCCCCGGTTGTGACGCGGTGGGAGTTTCCACGTACAGATCTAGGATTTTACTAAGTGTTAACGCATGTCCGAGAAGGGAGTCACACCTGGGTCCTACACATGGCACCTACCAACCTTGAACCACTCTCACACATATATCCTAGGGGCACATGCAAGTTTTCATGTGATTCCGACGCTCCGGCGGTCTTCCTCTTGCGAAACCCTAGACTGGGGGCCCCGGATCGTCTACCCCTGTAGCTATCTCCGTACGAGGGTAGCCCGGTAGACCTCTCTACTTGTTTTGGTTTGGTTAGGACATATGTACATGGAGAGCCAAGGTTGGGACAACTTTGCCACATTCTTGGCCACGGTTGTGACGTGGTAGGAATTTCCACGTACAGATCCAGGATTTTACTAAGTGTTAATGCATGCCCGGGAAGGGGGTCACACCTAGGGCCTACACAGGGAACCTACCAACCTTTCACCACTCTCACACACATATCCAGGGGCACATGCAAGTTTTCATGTGATTCCGACGCTCTGGCAGTCTTCCTCCGGCGAAACCCTAGACCAGGGGCCCCGGATCGTCTACCCCTATAGCTTTCTCCATATGAGGGTAGCCCGGTGGATCTCTCTACTTGTTTTGGTTTTTTAGGACATATGTACATGGAGAGCCAAGGTTGGGCCAACTTTGCCACATTCTAGGCCCCGGTTGTGACGCGGTGGGAGTTTCCACGTATAGATCCAGGATTTTACTAGGTGTTAACGCTTGTCCGGGAAGGGGGTCACAGCTGGGGCCAACACAGGGCACCTACCAACCTTTCACCACTCATACACATATCCTAGGGGCACATGCAAGTTTTCATGTGATTCCGATGCTCTGGCGGTCTTCCTCCGGAGAAACCCTAGACCGGGGGCTCCGGAACGTCTACCCCTATAGCTATCTCCGTACGAGGGTAGCCTGGTGGACCTCTCTACTTGTTTTGGTTTGTTTAGGACATATGTACATGGAGAGCCAAGGTTGGGCCAACTTTGCCACATTCTAGGCCCCGGTTGACGCGGCGCGAGTTTCCACGTACAGATCCAAGATTGTTCTAAGTGTTAACGCTTGTCCAGGAAGGGGGTCACAGCTGGGGCCAACACATGGCACCTACCAACCTTGCACCACTCTCACACACATATCCTAGGGGCACATGCAAGTTTTCATGTGATTCCGACGATCCGGCGGTCTTCCTCCGGCGAAACCCTAGACCGGGGGCCCTGGATCGTCTACCCCTATAGCTATCTCCGTACGAGGGTAGCCTGGTGGACCTCTCTACTTGTTTTGGTTTGTTTAGGACATATGTACATGGAGAGCCAAGGTTGGGCCAACTTTGCCACATTCTAGGCTCCGGTTGTGACGCGGTGGGAGTTTCCACGTACAGATCCAGGATTTTACTAAGTGTTAACGCATGTCCGGGAAGGGGGTCACACCTGGGGCCTACACATGGCACCTACCAATCTTGCACCACTCTCACACACATATCCTAGGGGCACATGCAAGTTTTAATGTGATTCCGGCCTTGCGCGGTCTTCCTCCGTGAAACCCTAGGCAGGGGTCCCGGATCATCTACCCTATAGCTATCTCTCTAGGGTAGCCCGGTGGACCTCTCTACTTGTTTTGGTTTGTTTAGGACATATGTACATGGATATCCAAGGTTGGGCCAACTTTGCCACATTCTAGGCCCCGGTTGTGAAGCGGTGGGAGTTTCCACGTACAGATCCAGGATTTTACTAAGTGTTAACGCTTGTCCGGGAAGGGGGTCACATCTGGGGCCTACACAGGGCACCTACCAACCTTGCACCACTCTCATACACATATCCTAGGGGCACATGCATGTTTTCATGTGATTCCGATGCTCCGGCGGTCTTCCTCCGGCGAAACCCTAGACCGGGGGCCCCGGATCGTCTACCCCTATAGCTATCTTCGTACGAGGGTAGCCCGGTGGACCTCTCTACTTGTTTTGGTTTGTTTAGGACATATGTACATGTAGAGCCAAGGTTGGGCCAATTTTTCCACATTCTAGGCCCCGGTTGTGACGCGGCGGGAGTTTCCACGTACAGATCCGGGATTTTACTAAGTGCTAACGCATGTCCGGGAAGGGGGTCACAGTTGGGGCCTACACAGGGCACCTACCAACCTTGCACCAGTCTCACACACATATCCTAGGGGCACATGCAAGTTTTCATGTGATTATGACGCTCCGGCAGTCTTCCTCCGGCGAAACCCTAGACCGGGGGCCCCAGATCGTCTACCCTATAGCTATCTCCGTACGAGGGTAGCCCTGTTGGAGATATGCCCAAGAGGCAATAATAAAGTGGTTATTATTATATCTTTATGTTTATGATAAATTTTTACATCCATTACTATAATTGTATTAACCGGAAACATTAATACTTGTGTGTTTTGTAAACATAAAAGAGTCCCTAGTAAGCCTCTTGTTAAACTAGCTTGTTGATTAATGGATGATCATGGTTTCCTGATCATGGGCATTGGATGTCGTTAATAACAAGATCATATCATTAGGAGAATGATGTGATGGACACACACCCATAGTAAGCGTAGCATAAGATCAAGTCATTAAGTTCGTATTGCTATAAGCTTTCAAATGCATAGTAACCTAATCCTTCGACCATGAGGTTATGTTAATCACCATCACTGGATGGGTACTTTGATGACATCAAACGCCGCTTCGTAACTGGATGGTTATAAAGGTGACATTGGGTATTCTGAAAGTATGTGTTGAAGCGCATGGACCAAGATTGGGATTTGTCCATCCATATGACGGATAGATATGCTCTGGGCCCTCTCGGTGGAATGTCATCTAGTTAGCTTGCAAGCATGTGACTAGGTCACAAGGGATGACATATCACAGAACGAGTAAAGAGTACTTATAGGTAACGAGGTAGAACTAGGTATGAAGATACCGACGATCAAACCTCGGATAAGTAGAATATCGCGTGACAAAGGGAATTGGTTTCGTATGTTAATGGTTCTATCGATCACAAAGTCATCGTTGAGTATGTGGGAGCCGTTATGGATCTCCAGATCCCGCTGATGGTTATTGATCGGAGAGGTGTCTTCATCATGTCTGCATATTCACAAACCGTAGGGTGACACACTTAAGGTTCGAAGTTGTTTTAAGTAGATATGGAATTTGCGTTGGAGACCGAATGTTGTTCGGAGTCTCGGAATGGATCCTGGACATCACGAGGAGATCCAGAATGGTCCGGAGAATAAGATTCATATATTGGGGATCATTTTCTAAGTTGGGAAATGTTCCGGAGTGTTTGTATGGAGATTCTAGAAGGTTTCGGAATGTTCTGGAAGGTTCTAGAGGATTTCTTGGAGTTTACTTGAAAACCAAGAAAGGGATCAAGGGAGTCCAAGTGGGGCAATACACGGATTCGTGGGGGAGGAGGACTCCTCCCCCAACCGCCTTGAAGGAGGAGGGAGTCCTACTAGGACTCCCCTCCCAGCGCCTCCCTCCTTTAAATAGAAGGAGGGGCGCCTCTTGCCCTCTCTCAAATAACAACCAATCTCAGCCGCCTCTCCTCCACCTTTCTTACGCAGGCATAGGTGAAGCCCTGCAGAATTCTCATCTCCACCACCACCACGTCTCGTCGTCTTTGGGATTCCGTGGAGAAGATCTACTACCTCCGCTGCTCACTGGAGCAGGGAGAGGAAGGTGCTGCCGACCAAGACGTGTGACCGTCATGGAAGCGCTGCCGAACGCTGCCGGAAGGATCGTCCACACGATCTTGAGATCGGCAAGTGATCGACTACATCATCCACGAGATCTAATCTCGTAACGCTTTCGGTTCTATGAGGGTTAGTACCGATCTATCTCGTTGCTCATGTCTAATAGATTAGATCTTGGCTTTTGTCTAGATTAGATCTAGGTTTTGTTCGTTCTTGCGGTAGAAATTTTTTGTTTTCCATGATACGAACCCATCAGTGGTATCAGAGCCGTGTCTATGCGTAGATCTGTTGCACGAGTAGAACACAATGGTGTTGTGGGCATTGGTGATCATGCCGTCTTTTGCTTTGTGTACTTTGCATCTTGCGGTATGGTGGGATGAAGCGGCCTGGGCTAACCTTACATGTCATCGCACATGAGACTTGCTCCACAGTTGACATGCAACTCGTATTGCACAAGTGGCTTTGCGGGTGTCTGTCTCTCCCATCATAGTATAGATCCAATCTACACTTTGCACTTGATAGCACTTGTATCAATGTTGTGGTTCATGTTCGTAGGTAAGATCCGTTCTTATTCGAAAGCCCCAAACCACGTAAAACATGCAAAGAAAATTAGAGGCGTCTAACTTGTTTTTGCAGGGGTTTTGTGATGTGATATGGCCATCATGTGATTGTGATTATATTTGATGTATGCAATGATCCTTGTTGTAATATGGCAACCGGCAGGAGCCTAATGGTTGTCTTTAATTCTGTTAAGACCTGCGTGTCTATTCATCTTGTAATAGCTTTATTCCAAGTAGTTGTAATAGTTGCTAGTGATGATGGACAACCATGAAGCGGCGCCACTGACCTTGACGCAATGCTGGTGATGATGGAGATCATGTCCATGCTTTGGAAATGGAGATCAAAGGCATAAGAAGAAAGGGCCATATCATATCACACTAATTATGAATTGCCTGTGGTGTTAATCCTTTATGCATCTTGTACTGCTTAGATCGCGACGGTAGCATTGTAAGATGATCCCTCTCACTAAATATCAAGTAATAAAGTGTTCGTCCTTAGTAGGCACCGTTGCTAAGACTCGTCGTTTCGAAGCATCTCGTGATGATCGGGTGTGATAGATTCTACGTGTGCATACGACGGTGCAAGCCAGATTTGCACATGCGGATACTAAGGTTAACCTTGACGAGCCTAGCATGTACAGACATGGTCTCGGAACACGGAATACCAAAAGGTAAAGCATGAGTCATATGGATGATATGATGAACATGTTGATTGTTCACCTTTGAAGCTACATCATCTCACGTGATGATCGGACTTGGTGTAGTGGATTTGGTTCATGTAATCACTAAAACAACTGGAGGGATGTTGTTTTGAGTGGGAGTTCATTTGTAATTTGGATTAGTCAAACTCAATTTATCATAAACACAATCAAAGTGAATTTGCATAGTTTGTTATAGTCATTGGCATCCGTTCACCACCTTACGCTTAGTTATAGTTGAGATAGTAGAACTATAGAAATTCTGGATATTTGCTTTAACCGGTATCGTATTGTTTTGAGTGTCAATCTAAAGTTTAAAAGTCATATTGCAAACTTTCAGCAAACTCCGTTTACTCTGTGAAGTTTAATAAACAGTATTAAATCAAGAGTAACAATTCCAAAGGTTAGTATCTAATGTATCATGTTTGCCTCCATGATTCTTGATACTCAAAAGAATGTTTTTAATATCAAGTTTATCTAAGAGCTGAAAGCAATGTTTCAGAAACCATCATATGTGAAAGGTATTGCGATATCTAAAACAGTGTGTTGGTTACAACATGATAAAGTATATGTCCTCATATTTGATGAGAATTTGTGAAGGTTGGAGACGCTAGTCGTCCTAATCCTCCAAAAGGTTTTGGAAAAGAAACATTATACTCGCAATTCACCTTTATAAGCTATAGCAGCTTGATCATGAAAGTTGTCATGATAATGATGAATAGAAGATGTAAGTAAAAATGTTTACTACACTAAAAGATTACTAAAGAATGGAATTTTGAAAGAATGCCAAACATTTGATGAAGGTGATCCACTTCAAAGTGCAAGTCCAAAGGAATTAGTATTTGACTATACACACTTTGTACTATGTGTCATGTGAATGACACCACTATTGATGTTGATAGATTCTTTTAAAAGAAAAGGAATTGTTGAAAGAGAATCTATAAAATATTTGGCAGAAAAGAAAAGATTGGAGATGTCCAACTTAGGTATATAGAAGATACATGTTATGGCTGTATTCCTTGGTTGTTAAACAATGTGGTTCTGCGGTATTGGATACCGAATTGGTTGGTATGAAGTGTCATATAGGACAAAATAATTCATGAACTACAATGGCCTAAGTAACTAGCAAGAGAATATGTGATGATGTTCATCGAAAACAAACAAAGGGTTGTTGTGTTGCTCGTTAACATCAAAGCTTACCTTCAAGATTTGTTTCAATAATTGTTATTTTGATCAGGTATTATGACGACAAAAGGTTGTTCAAATAATTACCGTATTCCATAATAGATGGATGATATACAAGTCTGGTTGGAGAAATAACGACCATAAAACTAATGCTAAAATGTCTCAAGACAAATGATTGAAAGATCACTTGCAAAGTGACATCGCCGTTTAAATTATATTGAAAGGGATACATGAAGAAACTCCATGTTTATGGATTTTTGGAGTCTTTGATTTTGATCAAATGACGCTTGTGATACTTTCCTAGAGATAATTAAAACTCCGTTCGTAGGCCAAAAGAGGAACGGACGACTAGCTGATTGGAATTTGTACATATTGATGTATATAGTCCATTATGTGTAGTCGTGGGTGATGGATTTCAACTTCATATGCTTTCTCCGAAGATTTGAGTGAGTATATGTATATACTTACTCAATAAGGAAGAAGTATGAAACATTTGAAAATGTTGAAAGTCTTTCAAGATGAAGTGGAAAATCATTGTAACAAGAAAATAAAAAGTTTATGATTGGATCATAAAGAAATATGTTTGAGTTACAAGTTTAGCAAAACACCTAAGATTTGAGGAATCGTTCCATGGATTTGCATTTCCCAAAACACCATAGGAGTATGGAGTGTTCAAGATATGTAATGAAACCTTGTTTGACATGGTAAGATCAAAGGTGTCATTTATAAAACTGCCATTATATGTTAAAGATTAAAGCTTTAGTGACTACCGCTTTTACACTGAAAAGAGCTCCATCGTGATCCGTTGAAATGACACCATATAAGTCATGGTTTGGGATAAAACCCAGGTTGTCCTTTCTTAAATTTTTGGTATGCTAGGCATAAGTAAAGTGTTTACAACCAAAGTCGGATGAGCATGTCTTTGTAGGTTATTTCGAATAACCATTGGGTATTCCTCCATAACACCGAAGACAAAAGTGTTTGTCGCTTATAATGTCGAGTTTATTGAGAAGGAATTTTTGGTGAAAAGTCAAGTGGGAGGACAATAGAACTTTGACAAGGTTGTTGAACCTTGGCTAATATGTGCTGAGTTGCGCAGCATCGGTAAGTGTCCCGGAGGCAGCAACAATGCTCATGGCTCACGTGCCTCAAAGGTTGTGGTCACAGAGATCTAAGTTACTATTGAACCAAGTAGGTCGGGTAAGTAATCAAATGCCAAGATTTGAGAGTTAAATCATTGTTGTTTGACAATGATGAACTGACTACATGCAAATAATCAATGATGGGCCCTGACTTCATTAAGTGGCTTGAAGCCATAAAATCCGTGATAATTCCATACACGAGAAATCAAGCTTTGAATTTGAAAGACCCTCTGGAAAGGTGCAAGACCTTACAGTCGTATATGGATCTATAAAGAAATAGACATGGATGTTTCACATCTATGAAATAGTTGACATGTCGGAAAGAGTTTACGACAATGTTCAAGGAAATGACTATGATAAGATTTGATCTTTCATAGCGACATTTAGTCTAGACGGATTAATGTAGCAACCACTACATATATTTTGGTATATGGTAGTTGAACAAACAAAACAAGTTCTTCTAATAGAATGGTTACCTAGGACGTGTACATGACACGATCCAAAGGGTGTTTTGTTAATTCAAAGGATGCTAAAAGAGTATGCAAAACTTCAATGGTTGAAGTGAGCATCGCGGAGTTGGAATCTTCATCATGATGAAACCGTTAAAAGGTTTAATTTCATCAGAGACGATGAAGATGTTTGCATTTTGCAAGAAATTAAGTGGGAGCGCTAAGACATATTTCTAATACATTATGTGAAAGACATATTGTTGATTAGAAATGATGTATCTTTTATTGACATGGGTTAAGAATTTCATTTCGATGAAAGACTTAGGCATAACCCAAGAATTAGGCATCAATGTCTTTATGGATAGATTGAGGCGCTAATACGGTTTTGCCAAATGTACATAGATAAGATGTTGAATGAGTTCAATATGGAAACAACAAGAAAGGTTCTTGACGCACGGAAAGGACTGAAACAAGATTCAAGTATGTTGACACGAGATTCAAGTGTTTTGACACTTGGTGAAATCACAAGAATATTTTGATCAATCTTTGAGATGTACACATCCAGATATGTCCTATGCTCTAAATGTTATGAGCATATACCAGAATGACTCATAAGATGATCATTGGACAATAGTAGGTATATTCCTATGATCTTTGGAAGAACTAAGAATATATTACTTATATAGTGGTGACAAATAGTTCATTGTAAATTGTTGCATTGATACTAGTTTTGTCACAAATTAAGTTTATCTCAATTTAAACTATGGGTGGCACAATGTAATGGAAAGGAAGTTCCATAACGGATTTGGTTGAGTACCAAAGTTAAAACATTGTGACAGATACTACAACAAAAGGCTAAGTATATGACTACTATTGTAGCAGGAAATGAGGGCATTTGCGTCAAGTAGTTTATTATCAAACTAGGTGTGGTTCATAGCGGGATAATACTATGAAGATACATTGTATGACAATTGTATCAACATGATTTAATCCCGAGGAACTAAAGGTCTCACCAAAGGACCAAATTTATACAATGCCATCTCATTAGAGAATGAGTAATGCGTAGAAACGCAAGGACATGCAAATACACACGGACCTGGAAGTGTCAGATCCGAAGATTATGTTTACCACTAGCAATAGTGTCTATACAACACGAGAAAGCCATAGGTGTTGAATGCAGAAGTTTTTAACTAGATTATTGACTCTAGTGCAAGTGGGAGACTGTTGGAGATATGCCCAAGAGGCAATAATAAAGTGGTTATTATTATATCTTTATGTTTATGATAAATGTTTACATCCCATACTATAATTGTATTAACCGGAAACATTAATACTTGTGTGTTTTGTAAACATAAAAGAGTCCCTAGTAAGCCTCTTGTTAAACTAGCTTGTTGATTAATGGATGATCATGGTTTCCTGATCATGGGCATTGGATGTCGTTAATAACAAGATCATATCATTAGGAGAATGATGTGATGGACACACACCCATAGTAAGCGTAGCATAAGATCAAGTCATTAAGTTTGTATTGTTGTAAGCTTTCAAATGCATAGTAACCTAATCCTTCGACCATGAGGTTATGTTAATCACCATCACTGGATGGGTACTTTGATGACATCAAACGCCGCTTTGTAACTGGATGGTTATAAAGGTGACATTGGGTATTCTGAAAGTATGTGTTGAAGCGCATGGACCAAGATTGGGATTTGTCCATCCATATGACGGATAGATATGCTGTGGGCCCTCTCGGTGGAATGTCATCTAGTTAGCTTGCAAGCATGTGACTAGGTCACAAGGGATGACATATCACGGAATGAGTAAAGAGTACTTATCGGTAATGAGGTAGAACTAGGTATGAAGATACCGACGATCAAACCTCGGATAAGTAGAATATCGCGTGACAAAGGGAATTGGTTTCGTATGTTAATGGTTCTATCGATCACAAAGTCATCGTTGAGTATGTGGGAGCCGTTATGGATCTCCAAATCCGCTGATGGTTATTGATCGGAGAGGTGTCTTGATCATGTCTGCATATTCACGAACCGTAGGGTGACACACTTAAGGTTCGAAGTTGTTTTAAGTAGATATGGAATTTGCGTTGGAGACCGAATGTTGTTCGGAGTTCAGAATGGATCCGGGACATCACGAGGAGATCCGGAATGGTCTGGAGAATAAGATTCATATATTGGGGATCATTTTCTAAGTTGGGAAATGTTCCGGAGTGTTTGTATGGAGATTCTAGAAGGTTTCGGAATGTTCTGGAAGGTTCTAGATGATTTCTTGGAGTTTACTTGAAAACCAAGAAAGGGATCAAGGGAGTCCAAGTGGGGCAATACACGGATTCATGGGGGAGGAGGACTCCTCCCCCCAACCCGCAGGCCCAAGGAGGAGGGGAGTCCTACTAGGACTCCCCCTCCCCAGGCGCGCCTCCCTCCTTTAAATAGAAGGGAGGGGGCGCCCCCTCTTGTCCTCTCTCAAATAACAACCAATCTCAGCCGCCTCTCTCCTCCACCTTTCTTCTGCATAGGCATAGGCGAAGCCCTGCAGAATTCTCATCTCCACCACCACCACCACGCCGTCGTGCTGCTGGGATTCCGTGGAGAAGATCTACTACCTCCGCTCCACGCTGGAACGGGGAGAGGAAGGTCTGCTTTGACTCCGCACGTGTGACCGTCTGCCAGCTGCCGAATCTGGCGCGGCGACAGATCGTCCACGATCTTGAGATCGCAAGTGATCGACTACATCATCCATGAGATCTAATCTCGTACGCTTTTGGTTCTCTGAGGGTTTAGTACCGATCTATCTCGTTGCTCATGTCTAATAGATTAGATCTTGGCTTTTGTCTAGATTAGATCTGGGTTTTGTTCGTTCTTGCGGTAGAAATTTTTTGTTTTCCATGCTACGAACCCATCAAGCCCGATGGACCTCTCCACTTGTTTTGGTTTGTTTAGGACATATGTACATGGAGAGACAAGGTTGGACCAACTTTGCCACATTATAGGCCCCGGTTGTGACACGGTGGGAGTTTCCACATACAGATCCAGGATTTTACTAAGTGTTAACGCATGTCCGGGAAGGGGGTCACACCTGGGGCCTACACATGGCACCTACCAATCTTGCACCACTCTCACACACATATCCTAGGGGCACATCCAAGTTTTCATGTGATTCTGACGCTCCGGCGGTCTTCCTTCGGCAAAACCCTAGACCAGGGGGCCCCGATCGTCTACCCCTATAGCTATCTCCGTACGAGGGTAGCCTGGTGGACCTCTCTACTTGTTTTGGTTTTTTTAGGTTATATGTACATGGAGATCCAAGGTTGGGCCAACTTTGCCACATTCTAGGCCCTGGTTGTGACGCGGTGGGAGTTTCCACGTACAGATCCAGGATTTTACTAAGTGTTAACGCATGTCCGGGAAGGGGGTCACACCTGGGGCCTACACATGGCACCTACCAACCTTGCACCACTCTCACACACATATCCTAGGGGCACATGCAAGTTTTCATGTGATTCCGACGCTCCGGCGGTCTTCCTCCGGGGAAACCCTAGACCGGGGGCCCTGGATCGTCTACCCCTATAGATATCTCCGTACGAGGGTAGCCTGGTGGACCTCTCTACTTGTTCTGCTTTGTTTACGACATATGTACATGGAGAGCCAAGGTTGGGCCAACTTTGCCACATTCTAGGCTCCGGTTGTGACGCGGGGGGAGTTTCCACGCATGCATCCGATTTTACTAAGTGTTAGCATGTCCGGAAGGGGGTCACACCTGGGGCCTACACAGGGCACCTACCAACCTTGCACCACTCTCACACACATATCCTAGGGGCACATGCAAGTTTTCATGTGATTCCGATGCTCCGGCGGTCTTCCTCCGGCGAAACCCTAGACCGGGGGCCCAGATCGTCTACCCCTATAGATATCTCCGTACGAGGGTAGCCCGGTGGACCTCTCTCCTTGTTCTGGTTTGTTTACGACATATGTACATGGAGAGCCAAGGTTGGGCCAACTTTGCCACATTCTAGGCCCCGGTTGTGACGCGGGGGGAGTTTCCACGTACAGATCCAGGATTTTACTAAGTGTTAACGCATGTCCGGGAAGGGAGTCACAGCTAGAGCCTACACAGGGGACCTACCAACCTTGCACCACTCTCACACACATATCCTAGGGGCACATGCAAGTTTTCATGTGATTCCAACGCTTCGGCGGTCTTCCTCCGGCGAAACCCTAGACCGGGGGCCTAGATCGTCTACCCCTATAGTTATCTCCGTACGAGGGTATCCCGGTGGACCTCTCTACTTGTTTTGGTTTGTTTAGGACATATGTACATGGAGAGCCAAGGTTGGGCCAACTTTGCCACATTCTAGGCCCCTGCCAGACGCTGGGAGTTTCCTCGTACAGATCCAGGATTTTACTAAGTGTTAACGCATGTCCGGGAAGGGGGTCACACCTGGGGCCTACACATGGCACCTACCAACCTTGCACCACTCTCACACACATATCCTAGGGGCACATGCAAGTTTTCATGTGATACCGATGCTCCGGTGGTCTTCCTCCGGCGAAACCCTAGACCGGGGGCCCTAGATCGTCTACCCCTATAGCTATCTCCGTACGAGGGTAGCCCGGTGGACCTCTCTACTTGTTTTGATTTGTTTAGGACATATGTGTTGGGTCCGCAGCATAGAAAACAAAAAATTTCCTATGATGAGAACTATACGCCAAGATCTATCTACTAGATACAGAGCAACGGGTGGACATACATCCATGGAGAACTTACCCTCGAAGACAACGAGTTTTGTTAACGAGTAGGAACTCGTGGTTGATGTAGTCGTACACTTGCCGATCTCAAGATCGTGAGGAAGTCCGAGCGCCGCAACTCAGCAGCGCATCCGCACTCGCGCACATGTTCAAGCCACCGGACAACCTCCACCTCCTCGCTCCAGCGATCCAGCGGAAGCAGCAACTCCTTCTAGACGAAATGCCACCGAGAACATGTATCTCGCTAATCCGAGACCATGGGGAAATAATTCTAGAGGGGGAGAGAGATCCTTCACAAGGAGGTGTGTGTATGAAGGAGGGAATGGGTGGCCTTTTATAGGAGGAGGGGGTGCCCCCTCTCTCCATGGCCGGCGCATGGGGGGTGACCCCTCACCTCCCCCATTTATGTGGTGGTAACCCCTCCACATTAAAATGCCTTTTCACATTTCCTTTTAAAGTCTCCACTTTAAATGCATTAAATTTCTCCAAATTTAATGCTCTCTCATTTAATAAAACTCTTTTTATTAAATTTATTCAGAATTTTGTTAATTACTTTAATTAACAAACATTCACATATAGCCCCTTGCAATATTTCAATATCACATGCAGAACCACCTTCTGCAATTTCACCTGAAACAATTTCGGTTTCTATTGAAACAATTCTGCGCTTTGCAATTCTTTTCGTCTCAAACATATGTGCTCCAAAATGGTGTCCGGTAACTCTTAAGTGTGCCACCCTATGGTTCGCGAATAATGCGACATGATCGAGACCCTTCTCCGATCAATAATCAGCGGGACCTAGAGATCCGTCTCGACTCCTACACATTCAACGATGACTCGTGATCGTGAGAACCTTTAACGCTTGTAACTAAATCCCTTTGTCTCGATATATTACATGTCCGAGATTCGATCATCGTATCTCCATACCTAGTTTGATCTAGATTCACATGCACTCTTTTCTCGTTCCCGTGATATAACATTCTAGTGATCACATCACTTGCTTGCAAGCTATCCTAATTTGATATCACCGAGAGGGCCCAGAGTATATCTATCCGTCATCTGGATTGACAAATTCCACTCTTGATCCATGAGCCTCAACATAACACCTTCGTAGTACTGAACCCATCTTTATAGTCACCCTATTGTAGTGTGACGTTTGATGTTATCAAGATACTCTTCCGGTGTTAGCAATTAACATGATCTCATGGTCTAAGGATAAAGATTACTTCGTATGATGTTATAGCAATATAAACACAATGACTTGATCGTAATGCTATACTTCGGATGAATGTTCATCACATCATTCCACCAATGGTGTAACCTTGTTATTAACAACATCCAATGTCCATGATCAGGAAACCTTGATCATCCTGTTAATCAACAAGCTAGTCTATAAGAGAGGCATGACTAGGAACCCTTTTTGTTTATTAAACACACATGTATTGATGTTTCCTATCAATACAATTATAGCATGCAAAATAAACATCTATCATATACAAGGAATACATAATAACAACTTTATTATTGCCTCTCAGGGCATATTTCCTTCAGTCTCCCACTTGCACAAGAGACAATAATCTAGTTTATATAGTGATAAATCTAACACCCATGGAGTTCTGGTGTTGATCATGTTTTGCCCTAGGGAGTACTTTAGTCAACGGATCTGCTACATTTAGGTCTGTGTGCACTTTACAAATCTTTATATCTCCATCCTTGACAAGCTCGCGGATGGAGTGAAACCGGCGCTTAATATGCTTGGAATTCTTGTGAGACCTTGGTTCCTTGGCGTCGGCTATGGCTCCATTATTGTCACAATAGATCACCATTGGGTCCAACGCACTAGGAACCACACCTAGTTCCGTTATGAACTCCTTCATCCAAACCGCTTCTGCTTGCTTCAAGCGAGAACATATTCCGCCTCCGTCGTTGATCCAGCCACCACAGGTTGTTTGGAGCTCCTCCAACTAACTGCTGCTCCGTTCAAGAGAAATACGTATCCGGATTGAGACTTAGAGTCATCCGGATCAGTGTCAAAGCTAGCATCGACATAACACTTAGCGACTAGCTCTTCTTCACCTCCGTATACAAGAAACATATTCTTAGTTCTTCTCAAGTACTTAAGGATATTCTTGACCACTATCTAGTGTTTCGAACCTGGATCAGATTGGTACCTACTAGTCAAACTAATAGCATGTGCTATATCCGGTCTTGTACATAGCATGGCATACATTATAGAGCCTATGCCTGAGGCATAGGGGATCTTATCCATTATCTCTTTCTTCTTGGCGTGGCGGACTTTGAGTCTTACTCAATGTCTTACCTTGTAAGATAGGTAAGTACCCCTTCTTACTTCCGTCCATATTAAACTTCTTTAATATCTTATCAAGGTATGTACTCTGTGATAGCCCAATTAGGTGTCTTCATCTATCTCTATAGATTTTAATGCCTAATATATATGAAGCTTCACCAAGGTCCTTCATCGAAAATTTGTTGTTTACATAACTTTTAACACTGTTTAAAAGATCTATATCATTTCCAATCAATAATATGTCATCCACATATAATATCAGAAATGCCACATTGCTCCCACTCACTTTCTTGTAAATACAAGCCTCTCCATAAGTTTGGACAAATCCAAACTCTTTGATCACCTCATCAAAGCAGAGATTCCAACTCCAGGATGCTTGCTTCAGTCCATAGATGGATCGCTGAAGTTTGCACACCTTATCAGCATCCTTAGGATCGACAAAACCCTTAGGTTGTATCATATACACCTCTTCTTCAATATTACCATTGAGGAACGCAGTTTTGACATCCATCTGCCATATTTCATAATCGAAATATGCAGCAATTGCTAACATAATCCTAACCGACTTAAGCATCGCTACTGGAGAGAATGTCTCATCGTAGTCAACTCCTTGAATTTGTCGAAACCCCTTTGCGACAAGTCGAGCCTTATAGATGGTTACATTACCATCAGCATCAGTTTTTCTTTTGAAAATCCATTTATTCTCAACGGCCTTTCGATCGTGAGGTAAGTCCACCAAGGTCCAAACCTGGTTTTCGTACATGGATTCCATCTCGGATTTCATGGCTTCTAGCCATTTGTTGGAATCAGGGCTCATCATCGCTTCTTCATACGTTGCAGGGTCATCTATTTCATCAATCATGAAATTCATAATAGGATTGCCAATTAGTTCAGGAGCTGCACGTGTCCTGCTTGACCTGCGAGGTTCGGCAGTGTCCTCTTTCGGAGTTTCATGATCAATATCATTAGCTCTCTCTTCATTAGGTGAAGTCAACTCCGAAACAACTTCTAGAGCTGCGCTAATCGCCATTTCATGAAGAGAAGGTTCAATAACCTCTTCGAGTTCTACCTTCCGACTACTCACACCTTTCGCGAGAAACTCCTTCTCAAGAAAGGATCCATTCTTGGCAACAAAGACCTTGCCCTCGGATTTGTGATAGAAGGTATACCCAATCGTTTCCTTAGGGTATCCTATGAAGACGCATTTTTCTGCTTTGGGTTCGAGTTTATCCGGTTGAAGTTTCTTCACATAAACATCGCATCCCCAAACTTTAAGAAATGACAGCTTAGGTTTGTTTCCAAACCATAATTCATACGGTGTCTTTTCAACGGATTTAGATGGTGCCCTATTTAAAATGAATGCAGCAGTTTCCAGTGCATAACCCCAAAATGACAGTGGCAAGTCAGTCAGAGACATCATAGATTGAACCATATCCAATAAAGTACGATTACGACGTTCTGACACACCATTACGTTGTGGTGTTCCGGCAGGCGTGAGTTGTGAAACTATTCCATAGTCTTTCATATGTGTGCTAAACTCGTAACTAAGATACTCTCCTCCACGGTCGGACCGTAGAAATTTGATCTTTCTGTTACGATGATTTTCCACTTTATTCTGAAATTCTTTGAACCTTTCAAAGGTTTCAGACTTATGTTTCATCAAATAGATATACTCGTATGTACTCAAATCATCCGTGAAAGTAACAAAATAACGATATCCACCTCGCGCCGACACACCCATTGGTCCACACACATCAGTATGTATGATTTCCAATAAATCTGTCGCCCGTTCCATTGAACCAGAAAACGGCGTTCTAGTCATCTTGCCCATAAGGCATGGCTCACATGTATCAAATGATTCAAAATCAAGTGATTCCAAAAGTCCATTAGAATGGAGTTTCTTCATGCGTTTAACGCCAATATGACCTAGACGGCAGTGCCACATATATGTAGATATATAATTATCAAGTTTAATCCTTTTAGCATCAACATTATGAATATGCGTAATACTACTATCGAGATCCAATGTAAATAAACCATTCAACACGGTGCATGACCATAAAAGATATTATTCATATAAATCGAACAACCATTGATTTCAGACTTAAACGAATAACCACTTTGCATCAAACACGATCCGGATACAATGTTCATGCTCAGTGCAGGCACCAAATAACAATTATTCAGGTTTATAACTAATCCCGACGGCATATGGAGAGGAAGCGTTCCGACGGCGATCACATCAACTCTTGATCCATTGCCGACCCGCATCGTGACCTCATCCCTTGCTAGTTGTCGCTTGTTCCGCAGCCCCTGAACCGAGTTACATACATTAGCAACCGATCCCGTATCAAATACCCAGGTGCTACTACGAGTACTAGTCAAGTACACATCAATAACATGTATATCACATATACCTTTGTTTGCCTTGCCGGACTTCTTGTCCGCCAAATACTTGGGGCGCTTATGCCCAATGGCCATCCTTGCAATAGTAGCACTCGATTAGACTTAGGGCCAGCTCGGGGTTTCTTTTTGGTAGCAACAGATTTGCCGCCCTTCTTTCCCTTCTGCTTGCCTTTCTTGTCCTTCTTGAAACCGGTGGTCTTATTGATCATCAACACTTGATGTTCTTTCCTAATCTCCACTTCTACAGTCTTAAGCATTGACAGAAGCTCGGGAAGAGACTTCTTCATGCCCTGCATATTATAGTTCATCACGAAGCTCTTGTAGCTAGGTGGCAGATATTGGAGAACACGATGTATGCCTAAGTCAATGGGAATCGTTATTCCCAAGGACACAAGCTTATCGGCGTACCCAGACATTTTGAGTACATGCTCACTAACGGAGTTGTTCTCTTCCATCATGCAGCTAAAGAACTTTTCAGAAGCATTATAACTCTCTACGGCAGCATGGGTATCGAAAATCATTTTCAATTCTCCCATGGTATCAAAGGCATTGCCATTTTCAAAACATTTTTGAAGTTCTGGCTCTAGCCCATACAGTATGCCGCAATGAACTAAGTTGTGGTCCTCCTGACGAGTTATATAGACGTTCTTTTCCTCGTCAGGGGCATCAGGAGCTAGTGGGGGGCCTAGCGGCGCCTCTAGCACATATTGCTTTTGTGCAGCAGTGAGGAGAATCCTAAAATTCATAGCCCAGTTGGTGAAGTTGCTACCATTCGCAGCAAGCTTCTCTTTCTCCATGAACACATTGAAATTAAAAGCAGGTGGTGCCATCTACAACAGAATTTGTAAAATATATTTAGACTAAGTTTATGATAGATTGAGTTCAACTAATCCAAATTACTAATGAACTCCCACTCAAAAACGACATCCCTCGTGTCCTTTTGGTGATTACATGAACCAAATCCACTACACCAAATCCGATCATCACGTGAGTCGGTGTAGCTTCAAAGGCGAGCATCTATATGGGCATCATATCAACTATATGACTCATGCTTAACCTTTCGGTCCGTGTTCCGAGGCCATGTATGTACATGCTAGGCTCGTCAAGTAAGAACCTTAGTATTTGCGTGTGTAAAACTGTCTTACACCCGTTGTATGAAAGCGTAGAGTCGAGAACACCCGATCATCACGTGATGCCTCAAAACACGATCCACAAAACGGTGCATACTTAAGAAAGAACACATTTTATCTTGATATCTAAATGAGGGGTCATCTTATAATGCTACCAAAAGCGCCAAACTAGCAATATAAGATGCTAATGTGTGAAGTGAGGTGATATGGTCCATGCATTTGATCTCTATCATTTGCATCGTGGTATGATCTCTATCATTCCTTTGTGTGTAAGGCCAAGGTCTATGGAACTTACATGTTCAGTGAGTTGTAAGAGTATCTATCATACATCTACTTACAACAATACCATATCAAAACACTAGCCCAGCAACGATCTAAACTAGAGGCCTCTAATTTATCAATTGCAAGTTTTACGTGGCTTAGGGCTTTCGGAGATAGAACCGGTCTTACCTACGAACATGAACCACAACGAGGATAACCAAGTTATTAGCAACTCGTTGTAAATCAGATATTGACTATAGTAGGAGAGACAGACACCCGCTAGCCACTTCTGCAAAACTAGTTGCATGTCAGTCGTGGAACCGGTCTCATGTATGATGACATGTAAGGTTGGTCCGGGCCGCTTCATCCCACTATGCCAGTAATATCCAAAGTACATAGAAGATGCAATAACATGATCATCATCGCCCACATATAAACATATGTGTACTACCCGTGCAAAGCACCTACGCATAGATCAGGCTCTGATACCACTGTTGGGTCCGCAGCATAGAAAACAAAAATTTTCCTACGATGAGAACTATACGCCAAGATCTCTCTACTAGATACAGAGCAATGGGTGGACATACATCCATGGAGAACTTACCCTCGAAGACAACGAGTTTTGTTAACGAGTAAGAACTCGTGGTTGATGTAGTCATACACTTGCCGATCTCAAGAGCGTGAGGAAGTCCGAGCGCCGCAACTCAGCAACGCATCCGCACTCGCACACACGTTCAAGCCATCGGACAACATCCACCTCCTCGCTCCAGCGATCCAGCGAGCAAGAACTCCTTCCGCATTTAAATGCCACCGGGAACATGTATCTCGCTAATCCAAGACCATGGGGAAATAATTCTAGAGGGAGAGAGAGATCCTTCACAAGGAGGTGTGTGGATGAAGGAGGGAATGGGTGGCCTTTTATAGGAGGAGGGGGGTGCCCCTTCTCTCCATGGCCGGCGCATGGGGGGTGACCCCTCACCTCCCCCATTCATGTGGTGGTAACCCCTCCACATGCCTCTTCACATTCCCTTTTAAAGTCTCCACTTTAAATGCATTAAATTTCTCCAAATTTAATGCTCTCTCATTTAATAAAACTCTTTTTATTAAATTTATTCAGAATTTTGTTAATTACTTTAATTAACAAACATTCACATATAGCCCCTTGCAATATTTCAATATCACATGCAGAACCACCTTCTGCAATTTCACCCAAAACAATTTCCGGTTTCTATTGAAACAATTCCTGTGCTTTGCAATTCTTTCGTCTGAAACATATGTGCTCCAAAATGGTGTCCGGTAACTTTTAAGTGTGCCACCCTACGGTTCATGAATAATGCAGAAATGATCGAGACCCTTCTCCGATCAATAATCAGCAACGGGACCTGGAGATCCGTATTGACTCCTACACATTCAACGATGACTCCTGTGATCGTGAGAACCTTTAAGGCTTGTACCTAAATCCCTTTGTCTCTCGATATATTACATGTCCGAGATTTGATCATCGGTATCTCCATACCTAGTTTGATCTCGTTACCGACATGCACTCTTTTCTCGTTCCCGTGATATAACATTCTAGTGATCACATCACTTGCTTGCAAGCTATCCTAATATGATATCACCGAGAGGGCCCAGAGTATATCTATCCGTCATCTGGATTGACAAATTCCACTCTTGATCCATGAGGCTCAACATAACACCTTCGTAGTACTGAACCCATCTTTATAGTCACCCTGTTACGGTGTGACGTTTGATGTTATCAAGATACTCTTCCGATGTTAGCAATTAACATGATCTCATGGTCTAAGGATAAAGATTACTTCGTATAATGTTATAGCAATATAAACATAATGACTTGATCGTAATGCTATACTTCGGATGAATGTTCATCACATCATTTCACAAATGCTGTGACCTTGTTATTAACAACATCCAATGTCCATGATCAGGAAACCTTGATCATCTTGTTAATCAACAAGCTAGTCTATAAGAGAGGCATAACTAGGAACCCTTTTTGTTTATTAAACACACATGTATTGATGTTTCCTATCAATACAATTATAGCATGCAAAATAAACATCTATCATATACAAGGAATACATAATAACAACTTTATTATTGCCTCTCAGGGCATATTTCCTTCAATATGTACATGGAGAGTCAAGGTTGGGCCAACTTTGCCACATTCTAGGCCCCGGTTATGACGTGGCGGGAGTTTCCACGTACAGATCCAGGATTTTACTAAGTGTTAACGCATGTCCAGGAAGGGGGTCACACCTGGGGCCTACACATGGCACCTACCAACCTTGCACCACTCTCGCACACATATCCTAGGGGCACATGCAAGTTTTCATGTGATTCTGACGCTCCGGCAGTCTTCCTCCGGCGAAACCCTAGACCGGGGGCCACGAATCGTATACCCCTATAGCTATCTCCGTACGAGGGTAGTCCGGTGGACCTCTCTACTTGTTTTGGTTTTTTTAGGACATATGTACATGGAGAGCCAAGGTTGGGCCAATTTTGCCACATTCTAGGCCCTGGTTGTGACGTGGCGGGAGTTTCCACGTACAGATCCAGGATTTTACTAAGTGTTAACGCATGTCCGGGAAGGGGGTCACACCTGGGGCCTACACATGGCACGTACCAACCTTGCACCACTCTCAAACACATATCCTAGGGGCACATGCAAGTTTTCATATGATTCCGATGCTCGGCGTCTTCCTCCCATGAAACCCTAGGCAGGGGCCCGGATCGCCTACCCTATAGATATCTCCGCATTTAGGGTAGCCGGTGGACCTCTCTCCTTGTTCTGGTTTGTTTTACATATGTACATGGAGAGCCAAGGTTGGGCCAACTTTGCACATTCTAGGCCCCGGTTGTGCCAGACGCTGGGAGTTTCCACGCATGCATCCGTGGATTTTACTAAGTGTTAACGCATGTCCGGAAGGGGTCACACTGGGCCTACACATGGCACCTACCAATCTTGTACCACTCTCACACACATATCCTAGGGGCACATGCAAGTTTTCATGTGATTCTGACGCTCCGGCGGTCTTCCTACGGCGAAACCCTAGACCGGGGGCCCTAGATCGTCTACCCCTATAGCTATCTCCGTACGAGGGTAGCCCGGTGGACCTCTCTACTTGTTTTGGTTTGTTTAGGACATATGTACATGGTGAGCCAAGGTTGGGCCAACTTTACCATATTTTAGGCCCCGGTTGTGACGTGGCGGGTGTTTCCACGTATAGATCGGGTGGACCTAGGCTCGGCCCAAAAAAACCTAGGCTCGGCCCATGTATATCTGGTGGGTTAGGTTTGTTTAGCTTAAATACCCCCTCCTCTCTCATTCCACTCCGCTGCCTCCTCCTCCTGCCCAAAGCAGCCGCCGCCACCGGAAGCCACCGCTCGCCCGAAGCCGCCACCTGTAGAGCCCCTCACCGCTCAAGACGCGCCCGAGGCTGCCTCCGCGCCCACAGGTAATCTCTAAGCCCTTTTTTTGGTTAATTAGATGCGTTTCAGAGCAACCACACTTAGAAAATTGTTCTTTCGTTCAAATGCATACTTTAGGATGCCCAACCCGCGTGCTCTTCCTCAACTCGGAGGCAACGCTGGAGGACTGCTGGGCTCCATCGTGGCTGGGGATGTCCGAGCCTGGGCTCCACCGGGCTGGCACTGGGAGGTGCTACCTTCCGGGAACCGTAGCTTGGGGAGGAATCCTGGTCCCGGTGTCGACCCGGAGCTTTTTTGGTGGAGGTCGCATGGTCCAGGAGCGGTTCAGAGGGAGCCGGCCCCCGAGGAGATGGTACGGAGTCGTGTCAGGGAGGAGGACGAGCACGTCCGCCGCTATATGTATGTGTTGGAGGTCAGGTTCTCCAATACATGGCAGGTTCTCTAGGGATCTCACCCGATCTATGCTCGTGTGATGGTTCCTTCTCTCTGGGTGTCCACCGCCTGCGGCTCAGTACCCGGTCATCGGCATCCAGTTTGATTGAGTGAGATGTATCAGTGATATTATCGAATTTATAGTAGAAAACTATATCGAGAACTTGAATAAGATAACTAATATCTTGATTGTGGATGCTGAATATGATGATTCGCAACGTCAATTCATGTGGGCGTGGAGACGGCTATTCTCACGATAAGAATCTCTCCAATTAAGAAAATATAGACAATATTTAAATAATTGGTTATAATAAATAAGCACAAATAAAATGCAAAAAAAAATAGAAGGAGCTACGCCGACGGCCACCCTCGGCGTAGGTCCAGCAGGAAAACTAGGAAAGATGAAAGAAAACGGCCATAGATACGCCGAGGGTAGCCGTCGGCATAGCTATGACGCCGTCACGGGCCGGCGGACGTGGGCCTTGTTACGTCGAGGGCGTTTGTACGGCGACGGCTGCCCGCGGCGTAGCTGGGCCTATGCCGACGGCCCCTGTACGCCGACGGCCACCGGGCGGAGCTGGCCTGGGCTAGACCTACGCCGACGGCCCCGACTTTTGACCGTCGGCGTAGCGTGGGGCCGTTGACAAAGCTGTCCATTCCTGTAGTGAGTACAACGCAAGATCAGCACATAAGCTGAACTGCCAAGGCATTCCACTCCATGGCAAAGAGGCCACTCTCTGCCTATCGTCTAATCTCTATTATCCACGCATCTCCAGATGCTTCAAAACCAGGCGTGCTGTCTTACAAAGAGCCCCCCTCAGATCTGATGTGACGGACGACTCCGATGGATGAGCGGCATTGAAGACAATGTCATTATAGTGGCACTTACAGGAGCCAGAACACAAGGTTAATCCCCGTCCAATACTATAGCGATCAAGGCGCTCTCCTTAAAATACAAGCCACAAGCGTTTTGGCACATATGTTCGGGAGAACAATGTGTTGCTCCGAACAATAAGAAAACAATACTCTCAAACGATATATTTTCCTAGTTGATCCAAGCATGGGTGAAGGATGCTGCATGCATGCCATCATGGATGGAGTTTAATGTGTGGCAAACATTTTGTAATGACGTTGCAATTCATTTCTTGCAAGTTAGGAACTACCGATAGGCCGACAAAATAGCCAGGTAAATTTGGGACCACGTGAACCTGTTTTTAAAAAATGAAAAATACTAATTCAAAGTTTTTAAAATATGAAATAAAAGGCGCATGTACATATTACTCCCCCAGTTTCTGTCTATAGTGCCTATAGTTTCTGGCATAGAAATTAAAGAATGTACGTGGATAGAAAATTATATCAATTTTGGGCGGAGATGACTCTTGGCTAATTGACATGATAAAATAGAGTACTTCGCATTAGATAAGGAAACATAATTAAATTCCTAAAAGTTATCCAGACGAGTTGTGTAACACAAATATATACCTTATATTTTGGACTTTTTATAAAAATTATAGACACTATATAACGAAAAAGAGGGAGTACCATCGTGCAATTTTTCAAGTAAAAATACGATCATATGTGTCCTATACAAAAAAAGAAATTGAAACTTTGTACTTTGTTAATATTAAAAGTCAGTCCTTATATTGTACTAGTAGGTTGAACATATTGTCTTTTTCGTACAAGTTACATGATGTTGTATTTTAATTTTAATTTGACATGCACATACGTACATATATTTTCTACATGCATAATTTATGCCGTATTCTTTTTAATTTTATTTAAAAATCGATTTTTTTCGTTCATAAAGGGTCCACACGCATCATGTTCACCAAATTTGCTCTGGAGGCTGTTGTGCCTTTTGACCGAGACGGTGGACAAATTGGAAAGCTAATAAAAAATAACAAATATATCAGGTGAACGTGCCCTTGCATTCGCGCCGGCAGGATGACAGCAAGCCACATGAATTTTTCACCGACGGGGTAGATGTTAAATTTGATTTTTTACCGTCATGTGGCAAAGTTGCGAGCCCCACCACTTCTTTTTCCTGGCAACCTCGGAACAACACCATTTGTTCTAATCCCTCCGTCTTGTTTTATTAGTCATGCATGTATAAGTAGGTCATCAATTTGGCCTATATACTCCCTCTGTTTTAAATTACTCCGCCGGCACGCTTATGTAGGTGAGCTAGTACTCCCTCATTTTTCATTCAAAAAAATTCTGGAATTTTTGAAATAGATAATATAAAATGTGTACTACGTATACCAAAAATCGTAGGAATTTTTCGATGAAAAATGAGAGAATACTAGGCCACCTAGGTAAGCGTGTACGCGGAGTAATTTGAAACAGAGGGAGTACCATTTGAAAATATAAAGTCTAAAGTTTTCATTGATATAGTTTTTACAATATACAACTCATATTAACTAGCTCAATTTGGCTAACCTATGGGTATATGCAGGACTAATAAACCGAGACGGAGGGAGCACGTTTCTTGTTCAGATCATCAATAGTGCTACTGCTGCTGCCCTCAAGTCCTAGTGTCTCTGTACCTGTTTCAATCAAAAACTTAAATTTGTTGTTTTAGCACGACATAGATGTGTACGTCTGTGTCATTCATAGAGCATGCATTCCGAAAGGAACCATGCAGCAGAGCCATCTTGGTCGATCCGAGCTTGGGGACACACTTCAAGGTTACATGTTAGACTTAAGCTGGCGTCCTTTTCATCTCTAATTGTTCCATCACTTGTTTAATCATGCAAAGATATAAGTAGTATATGAAGTCATCTCTAGCTTTTCCAAGGATACATTATTCGACTTAATGTATTAAGTAATTAATTAATTAGCTGCAGGTTGCAAAAATCCATATATATATAATATTTCATCGGTGAACTCAAGCTCTTCCAAGTTTAGACAGTTCCACTTGTCAAGTTGTGCTCCAATTTCAAACAAGACGATGGTTCGCCGTTGACCTAGGTCACCACCCCTATATATACCACCCTTAAGCCACTGATTGAGATAAATTGAATTTGTGTAAACCTGACGTTGTGTTGAACTCCCTGTATAGTATAGTTTTGCTGGCTAGTGTCCCTGATTTTTTTCTTCTTGTTGGAGGGTTTCCATGTTAAAATCGGCATGTCTCTTGCGTTTGGTTTGATTTACTCCATTTATTTGCTTGTCGTTATTATAACACTACTGTTTCCATCCAGAGTTGAGTTTAGGAAGAGGTAGACTACAGTAAGTTAGTTGACATACCTCAACACAAGGACGACGTAGTGTTGATGTCACATTGCAGCTGCAGAATCGCGCTATCAAGATATGGATCGATCTCGTCTTGCCGTCCATGTGACTTTGACTTGATTATTCAGTTAAGTAATATAATTTACCATCCACTACACTGGACACGCGCTACACGAATTTTACGCGGCAAACAATGTATAGAGTCAGTAATCGTGGCCGAGCCATTCATGAGACTCGCCTAGCTAGTTGGACGCTTGATTCAGATTATACAGTACAAAACTGGAAGTCTCATTGTAAAAAAAGTAAGGAATAATAATTAACTGATGGTGAATGGCATTGTAGCACCATGTTTGTGGTTATGTTTGTGATTGGTGGGTGCCCACCCGAGTTTGCGTAGAATTTTGTGGGTTGATTTTGCAATTGCGTGCATGGCATGATTGGTTCCTGAATTAATACTGGAGCAACAGCAGCTAGCAACGAGCATCTCTGTCGCATTTACTTGCTAATTCATTTTCTGTTGAAGAAGTGCATCAATCTACCAGCATGGGCGAAGCTTAAATAGCACATGCTAGTAAACACATGACTGTCGTTTGAAGTATCAACAAACAATCGGAAAATTTTGCTTCATCCATGGAACTGATACACCACAAAAAATTTGCCCCATCATTTTCAATCAATTTTACAGAACAGAGAAAGCTACCCTGGTCCTCATGTTTTCTATGGTGAAAAACAAAACAAATATTCTGCTCCACCGAAAAGAGAAATACAATCTGTTGCTTCAGATATGAACAGAGATAATGATAATTTTAGCAGATATATGTGCATAAAGGTAAGGTTGGGTAGGTGGCAACCGATGCAAGATCCTGGCCGCACACAAGATATCTGCACCTGTCATGCATCCGTCTGCACTATGGAAAAAAAATCTCAACAAACTTAAATCTATCAAAGTACCAATCCATCTTAATCACGGTTTTCTTTTCTGCCCGTGCACAACATGCAACAGTTCATTTTCTTTCCGAAAGAAAGTTGAAGTTCCGGGCTTCTCCACTAAAAACACAGGAGTTTTTATTATATTATTTAACAACCCAAATGCTAAAAAGTACTCGGATGCTAGCTATCAGTTTGAGCACTCTTTTTTCTGGCCGTCCGATGCGTCTGATCCCGCGGCCCGTCTCGCGTGATTCCGACAGCACGCGGAAAGCGACGACTCGGCTGGACCCCCATCAGGCACGTGGCATCGAGTGCTCCGCTTCTCTTTCCACCCTATTCCCCTTTCCTCTCCAATCCATTCCGGATTTCATTGTTGGCCAGGAAGACCTCGAGCGGTGTGGTTGCGCGCGAGGCAAAGAGGTCGTCGACGGCGGCGCATCCCGGCATGTGGGCGCGCGGGGCGGGGTTAACAGCCAGGAACAACCGATGTAGGCAGGGGCGGAGTGGCATCTAGCCACAGCAGCTACGGCCACAACAACTGATTTGGGAGGAGGTGCAGCGATATCTCGCCGCCGGCGGCAGCTGTCACCAATCTGAAGGTGTGTTGTACTCGTTCTAGTGTTAAACTAGTCCGAACTAGCCTCCTCTGCTCGCTTCGATCTGGTGGCAGATCGTGGTGCCAGGGACCTGTCCGATGATGGCGGCAGTTGCTGCCACATCGGTGCGTGGGTGCTCCTCCGTAGCCACCGAATCCCATCGAGGCGGTTGGAGTCAGGAGCCGGAAGGAAAACGCGGTGTATTTCTACCTGGGCTCCCGCAGGTTCTCTTCCACCTGGACCTAGATCCTCTTCAGGTAGCACACTGGAACGTCACATAGCACCTTCATGCCATGGTTTTCTCTTCTGGAATGCGTTGGAGCAATTAGGTGTTTTGGTTTGTTTATTAAGGTATTTAGAAGCAAAGTTACTTTTCAGTATCTCCCATAGAGCATTGGAGCCTTTTTCCTTTGTGACTCCCTAGTTGAGGTCTAGAATCATGCAAATTTGACCTCTGGTAAACCATTGCTGCACATTCACATATAATGATATTTTTTGCTAACTTGTGCCCGACTATAATACTTTGCTGACTTATATATCTCCTAAGTAGCTTACACATAATGAACTAACGATGGAATATTCTTTTTGCTAAGTTTCTCGCGAATAGAGCTTGCACATAATGTCGAGTCATAGTTTTTTTGGTACCTTATTTTTGCATAACTTGCCTCCTCGGTTCTTTTAAGAGAACATCTCACAGCCAAATCAAGTCCACGAGCTAGGACTTGGAGAGAGTACAACGTGTGCGCTAAGCGTGGGCGCCAAGATCTCCTTCGGGCTTGATCCCTAGCTGATCCAGGGAATTAATCTTGCATTGACGCATAAGGACGCACCCAGCGCTCCGCTTGTTCTACTGCAGCAAACAGTTTCGCGGACACCATCGACGCGCATGATTTTTTTTTTAATTTTAGTGCCTACGTTTGTGATTTGGGTTGGGCTTCCAAAATTAAGTTGCATCAACATTTTTCAAAATTGCTTAAGAATGTTTTTACCAAGTAGATAGTCTATATGCCTAAGTTGGGTTCCAAAACTAATTAAGTTAGTTTCACCGGCTTGTTTATGTTATGTTTTATAGTCTATTTTTTTCTCTTTTCTTTTTTTAGAGAAACATCCATAAGTTGACTATTTTAGATTAATTAAGTTGTATTGTCAATATGTACAAGTTGCGTACTGCAATGAATTAAGTTGGTTCCACGACAACATGTTTAAGTTATGTTTTATAATCTAGTTAGTTTTTTTTGGAGCAACATGCATAAGTTGACTACTTTGGGTTAATTAAGTTGTATTTTCAAGATACCTAAGTTGGCTACTGAAATGAATTAAGTTGGTTTTACCAATATGCTTAATTTGTGTTCTATAGTCTAGTTAATTTTCTCTCCTTTTATGGAGCAACATGCACAAGTTGGTTGCTTGGGTTAATTAAGTTGTATTGTGTATATGCCTAAGTTGAGCACTAAAATAAATTAAGTTGGTTCCACGGGCATGTAAATTATGTTCTATAGTCTAGTTAGTTTTTTTGAAGCAAAATGCATACGTAGGCTACTTTGGGTTAATTAAGTTATATCTGTCAACATGCCTAAGTTGGCTACCGAATTGAATTAAGTTGGTTCTATCAACATGCCTAATTTGTTTTTTATAGTCTTGTTGTTTTTTTAGAGTAACATGCACAAGTTGGCTACTCGGGTTAATTAAGTCGTATTGTCTATATGCCTAAGTTCAATACTAAAATGAATTAAGTTGGTTCCACGGGCATGTTCAAGTTGTGTTCTATAGTCTAGTTAGTTTTTCTTTAAAGCAACATGCATAAGTTGGCTACTTTGGGTTATTAAGTTGTATTTGTCCACATGCCTAAGTTGGCTACCGAATTGAATTAAGTTGGTTCTACCAGCATGCTTAATATGTTTTATAGTCTAGTTGATTTTTTTGGAGCAACATGCACATGTTGGCTACTCGAGTTAATTAAGTTGTATTGTCTACATGCCTAAATTGGGTACTAAAATGAACTAAGTTGTTTTCGCATGCTAAAGTTGATTTCCCTAGTATCAGTCCCGGCTTGGATTTACTACAACTTTTTTTAAAATTTGCTTAAGCATGTTTTTACTAAGTTGCTTAATTAACAAGCCCAAATTGTCTGATAATGGTTTCTAAAGTTGGTATTATCATCTGGAAGGCTATTGAGTGTACAGTTCCATTTGGTTCACAACATAAGCTTAAGTTGCATTAGTATCTTTTTTACAAATTTGATTTTTTGCATCGTAAAACCATGGTCATGCAAGAAAAATGAGAAGTAACTTATGCATTTTCCTTGTACTTATGTGATCACAACTCTTTCAGGTTTCGAGATAAGAACTAATGACTGGAGCGTCAACATGATCAACATGGGAAAGATGTTATCACCATACGATTATTTTTTGTTACTTACACGATTGAAGGAACCTATAGATGCTTCCATGTATGCAACTATGCCCCATTATGTTGTCCTTGTTATAGCCCTCATGTTGTACCTAGGTCACAACTAAATTGGTAGCCAGTCATCCACTATATTGTTCATACCGTATGGTTTCTGAATCCACCGTAGAACTGTTTTTTTGTTGTTGTGGGGATGCCCTAGTGTATCCAACTTTTCAATTTTAGTTGTGCCCCAGGTTTTTCCTCCTTATATATGTACAATACAGCTAGGAAGTTGTGGAAGAACTGTGTGGTGTTGGGTTCCAATATTCAGGATTTTTGCTGCAAAATTAACTGTACTACGATTGCTCCTGGGATCTCTCATGGTTTTCTCTGCACAATCTAGTTGTTCTAGCTCAAAGTATCCACATATTAGCTATTTTTTTCTTGATTTGGTGTGTGTGTGTGTGGGGGGGGGGGGGGGGGGTGGTGAGAAGGTGCTCAGCGGTAGGGTGAGGGAGAGAGAGAAGAACGGGTCTATGGCTAGCAGCAGAAGGGCATCTCCTTTACATCTGCACGCAAAGAAAACCGGGGGCTAAGCGTAGATACGGTTAAGCGCAGATACGTGAGGGGTGTTTCCCGCGCAAGGAAAAGTGATCGGATGTTCTATTCTATGAGCGTTTACCTTTATTTGTTATTTGGGCTGAGTGCTAGAACGGACCAACCAGCATCCGGATGCTACCTAGCCGTGTCCATTTAACAAAGTCATACAAACGCACGAAATGGTACCTCCTAGTCACATGGGGGCAACTTGGAGGCGATCCAATCTAGTCAAGCTTGTAATGCCACCACCACCTTTGATCTCCCTGCCGCCATCGGAGCATCACTCGGAAAAGCCAAGCGAGGGGGATGGCGGCGGTGGGGCTCCCCTCCGTCAGAGTTCTAAGGCATGGTTGCGGCGGTTCTCGAGCGGGTGCCTCGACTCGGCTCGTGCATGGCCATGGCATCGGTCGCGCAATGAATTGGTCCCCTCTGCTTTAGACGGTCCACCCTGATCGCGACGGGATCCAGGTAGCGTTGTCTTCGCGGCGGCTCCCAACGGATCGAGCGCGTCCTTGGGGCATGGCTGTCAGTGGCAAGGAGGTGCTGGTGCAACAACGCTAGTGGTAGGTGCGAGCATCTGTCGTCAATTAATGGCAGCGCACGTGGGCATCTTATACCTCGTTGGACGCATTGTGGCGGCGTTTCTCATTCCATTTGTGCTCCAGGGGAACCACGGATTCGAGCTTCCCGGATCAGATGATGGCGATGTTCCTACGTCATCATCTCTGTGTGGGCATAATCTTTCGAGACATACATCGGCTGGATGGACAAGTGGATGGCTTTGGCGGCTAGGCGTCGATCAAGGTGCAGTGTTGCATCTACCACGTCAACAACGGCGAGTCTCAGCAGCTTGGTACAACGGGGAATCGGCATCGGGCGTGACTAGATGGTTTTGCACAGGACGGAGGCGCTGTCCGTCGTCGTGGTGGCGTTAATGGAAGGCCTGGCAAGGTCAATGCGTTGATCCCCATCCTGAAGATGGGTTTGACTACTGGAATGTGCACATGTGGTGTGTGTTGTGGGTCTGCTGGACCGGTTGTGCTCCTGGATCGACGATGGGTGACTTAGTGAGGCCTTCGATTTTTAGATGATGTGTGTAGGTGTGAAGTTAGGGCACGTGGCCCCGACATGGACACCCCGTTCATCAATTTTGTAGGTGCAGCGACATTTTTTGCTAGATGGTGGCTTCGGGTTGATCTTTGTTTTGATCTTGTAAGGCTTTGTTGAATAATCTAATAAAAAGGCTATGTGCATCATTTTGATGCAGAGACCAGGGGTTTCAACCCCCATTTCGAAAAAAGCAAAGTCATACAAAGAAATACATCGATCAATCCAAAACCATCTTCCCGGGTGACAACTGCCGCTACACCTATAAATTAACTTGATGGTGAGGGTGGCAATGATCGGAGCCATTTGCCTTGACCACCCACCGTCCAACATCTAGATCCAGAAGCCTCACCAAGCCACCCAACAACGAGCTGGGAGCACAAACCAGTCCAACATACCATCATCGCGAACCACATGCGCACACTTCAGAAGTCGTTGCCGCTGTTACGCATAGATCCATCTTCAGGATAGGGATCCCGCATTAACCTTGCTTGAATTGTCATCGATGCCGCTACGATGCTAGACAACTCCACCGCTCTCGTGTCCATCATTATGTGTTCGAGGTCGAGATAGCGCTGCACCATGCCATCGGGACTCATCATCATCGATATGGTAGATGCCACGCTGTTCCACCTTTGTCACCGCACGAGAAGCACGCGGAGAACTACGCCTTGCCACCGAAGACATACACTTGTCCCTCCAACTAATGTCCGTCTCCAAAGATGATGTCCCCATAGAGGTGATGACGCACAGAAATTTCGCCATCATCCGATCAAGGAAGCCCGAATCTGAGGTTTCCCTAGGTGCACATAGAGAACAAGAATTGCCCCACAACGCCTCCAAGGAGGTAATGATGGTTCTGACCAAGGCTAAAACATACTTTCGCTGGCATACTCGCATTTGGCACCGCTTGAACCACCGGATCCTCCTCCACCGTCTTCTACCACGCCCTACGGGAATATCCCCACCATCGGGACACAGCCAGACATGGCCGAATCACAGCGGTGCCACCACCGCCAGGATCCGCCGTACCGCTAGGGTGAACTCTTGACAGCGATGAGTCCTCATCGGTGTGCCGTCAATGCAGGACCGCGCACAGGACAAACCTTGACACCCGCAAGAGTATTCACCGCATCCACACCCCAGATCCATGGTGGAGGAAAGCCACGCTGCCGCTTGCATCCCCGCCCGGGCTTGCCTAGCGGCTTTCCGCGGCAACATGGAGAAAGTAATATTTATTGTTTGGTTAAGTGGAGCCCGGGCTTTGCACATGCAACAGTTCATGGTGACCGGCTACCCAACTAGCCAGCAGGTTATCAAACTGCAAACTATTAAGTTGGTGAATCATGCGTCATGCCTTTTTATACAGGTGAAATATGAAATGAAAGATCGAGAAGAGATGGCCATCGTCTGTGCATTTCCCAACAAGCGACAACTTTTGTTTTAGATCAGCCGGATGGACTCCCTTTTTCTGATGTCAAGATCATAGAAAGATTTGACGGATGGGAGCAGCATGATGGGAAAGTGGAAAAGTTTCTTTAGGCAGGTGTTGTGTCTGTGAAGTTTCTTCTTCGTGTCAACTCTGCAAACACAAACAGTATATGATGCACACCCGGACTAACAACATTTCTCAAGATTAAATTCTAAAAAAAAAACAGTTCTCAAGATTCATAGAATAGACATTTATCCAATTGCATGCATGGCTATCAAGCTTGGTCATCCAAGAGAAACAAAGGGAAATTAATCAACAATACATCTCTTCTAGAAGCATGACAAATATGTTACTAGCACATGCAGGAAACTAAGAAGCACATTCTTTTTGTTGAAGAATCTAGAAAGAAGACTAATTCATCTTGCCGTCATAAATACTTGAAGAAGATGCACGGCCACCGGCCGGCACTTAATCTAGAAAGGCAGCCAGAAAAAAAAATGTCGCCAAATGACCTGGAAAAAGGGGCAAGTGGCGTAAGATGAGAAGAAAAGAAGGTTTCATACAATTTCATTTTCCAGGTTATTATGAGAGTCACATCTCAAGGATAGGTAATGAGATAGCCTTACATCATAATAAGGGTAACCTTGTGTGATCGTAGAAGCAATGCACAATGAACTGTTAATAATAATTACCTATAGAGAAGTAATGAACCAAGACAAGTATCCTCACATGAACCTTGACCTCTTCAGGCTCCATCTTCCGTTGATACTTGTATAATTCCTCGCTGCCGATAAAAAAAAGTAATACTTATCAATATTCTCTCATGCTACCGGCAGAGACTTATCATGCTCATAATATGATCTCAGATATACTAATTCTGCCTCAGAGGTTAAGTCAGGAACTAAAAAAAAAATCTTCCTTTCTTCCCTCCCTTTTTCTTTGTAACATATCTTCATCCAGACGGCCTTGTGAATTGGCATGCCAACTTCTCAAACCTTTCATGGCGATCATGTCCGCGATCAATTAAACCAGGAAAAAGAATTGTTTTTTTCTTCACACGACATCATCAAGTTTAGTATTCGCCAATTTTATGGGGAGAGCTGACCTCAAGCTTGACAGCAGAAACGTGTGCCACATTTGGCGACTTCTACAATGTTCTGATTGATAAATAATACTGGTAGTAATAAGCTGCAAGTTGGGCTTGAAAATAAATAAAATTTGGAAAAGTATATTTATTTTCTTTGATATGTCAAAAAACGTAGTGACTTCAAGAGACCTGTATAAGAGAACAAAAACGAAGATAAGTAGTAGACGGCAAAAGTCTCATTTCCAGATTTAAGCAGCAGCAATGTTCCAGGGCTGACGAATCATCTCCCAAAAAATGACAAATAAAACAGCACAAGTCATCATCATAGATAGATTGTTTTATTTTATGTCTAAGACTTCTACAAGAAGAATAACCATGCTAGAAGAAAAATTATCTTTCATTCTTATGGCGTGTGGTGAAGACATCTGATTTTCTTGTTCTTGACACCTTCCAAGTGTAGTACGATGAATGTTCAGAGGCACCATTTCAACTCAAAGAAGAGTCTAGTTCAATGTACACAGCCACAATAGTTATGCAATAACACTTGCTCTGCCAAGATTTTTTTGTATTAAGCTGCAACAAGGGCTGAAGAGAGAAAGCTTAATAAAACTGCGGTGTAGACTCAGGCAGTGAAAATATGGCAGGAAGACAACATTCATATCTATGTGATTTCTAGCTTCAACAAGTTCAGCATAAAAATTACAGAGTACGAGCTCTAGAAGAGGAGCCTAGGTCCGCACGTCGCCTCCCAAGTGGCACGAGCGGAAATCCCAGAATCTCCCACCACTGGCCCCTCCCACCCCATCCACCCCCTCGCCGCCGGATGATAACACTGGCGTAAGCTCACATGGTTAAGTTGTCTCGGTTCAGACAGCGGTGCAATGCTCAACATCAACTACCCTGGCAGCGCGATGCTCAGCCCCCAATAGCCATGGCTCCCCCCCCCCCCCCCCCAGATCGAGCCATAGTTGAAATCGTTGCACGTGTGACGAATTCTTTTTGAAAGTTTTGTCCACGATCAGTCACTTGTAATAGTGCTTTGGGTAGGATTATGGAGACACTATCATGAGGCGGTCCATTTTGGATGGTCTTGGGTTTTTCTTAGCATATTCTATTCGGCATCGATCTGAATAATTGATACTTCCTTCGTCCAGAAATAACTGATTTGGATTTATCTAGAATTGAATATATCTATACACTAAAATGCATTTAGATATATTCGGATCTAGAGAAAGCTAAGTCAGTTATTTCTGGACGGAGAGGATAATATATGTCCATGCAAACCAAACATGATAATATGACTGCCATGTGGCAAGGATGTTCCATCGTTGGCAATGTGTGGCACGAGGGAGCTCAAAAAAGTGCGGAGCCAACACGAGTCTAATGGAATCCCAACTGTATCAAATTATTCACAGACGATTCCATGCTTCTAAATCGTCGGCAATTATCCCTATAATTTCTGACACCATGTCCAAATTAACCATAAGTGATACAGCTCGCTCGTCTTCTTCTATTGAAACGTGTGTGATGTCCAAAACTCCGCGCACTTGTTTTAGGCATAAGTGATCTTTCGTAGGGCACACAGATAAAGTGTTCCGTGTTCAACGAAGGCCTTTCGGTTCGATTAGTATCAGTGTCTTGCATAATGTCATACTCCCTCTGTTTTGAAATATAAGATGTTTTAGCTTTATAAATAAAATGTATCTAGACCTTTTTTAGTGTATAGATTCATTAAAATCTTAGATGAACCTACATACTAAAAAAAGTCTAGATACATTTCATTCACAAAGCTAAAATAGCTTATATTGGGAGTAGTTTAGATAGCCATGAGATAACCCTATCCTTTCCCTTTTAGGTACCCCTGGAACAAGCATGCATGCATCGTATCTACCAATCTAATTATATATGCGTCCATCATGCATATGTTTATAGTCGGTTCATGTGTTGACATGCAGAGAGACAGGTATAGCGTCTCGTAAAAAAAAAGAGACAGGTATAGTCACTAGTGGAAAACGGGCCTTCAGTTCCGGCCCATAAGGGGCTTTAGTCTCGGTCCAGGTAACCGGGACTGGAGGGGCGGGACTAAAGGCCCACCCACTAGTCCCGGCCCTCTTACCAGTCGGGACCAATGGGCATCCACGTGGCTGTCTCTGCGGGCGCTGGGCGCTCCCATTAGTCCCGGTTCGTATTACGAACCGGGACAAATGGTTCTCTGCCGCGGCAGAATTTTAGGCACTTTCTCTGCCGCGGTAGAGAATTCAATTTGTATCATTTTTTTCATTTCAAAATAGTTTTCTGCGCTACCACATACCGTACATGTTCGTGCATACATAAGATAACTTTTCTTAAGATCGAGCATACAAATATATACATGATAGTTACACATGGAGATCACAATTATCGGGACTAGAACCCGTCTATTCAATTACACGGCCGGGGATCATCGGCGCCTATTCACACTAAATTCTCCGGCGTCATCTATCATCTCGTTTATCAGGAATCCTGCCAGTTCTTCAGCAATTGCTACTACGCGTTGCTGTGGTAGGAGCTGATCCCGCATTTTCTCGAACTATATAAGAAAAGGAGATCAATATGAATATCAATCATGATAACAAAAAGTGACGGTAATAAAAATAATGTTATGAATGTATTGCTTACATCGACTCTATAATCATTCAGCTCACTGGTAAACGTGCGAATGAACTCGCAAACTTAGAATCCACATAGATTCGTTTTCAGTGGCTGCCTCGCGCACTTTACGAGAATAGAATTCAATCAAAATAATAATCCAGCATCATAATTGTATTGAAACTAGAAGTAAAGAGATGCGCGTACTACCTACCAAGACCGGCTTAAACGTCAGCTTCTCACTAAAGTCACCCGTAACCGCACTCTTGAACTGGTTCCAAACCCTACCCGGTAAAAAAAATGAATGAGTTATTTATTACGTGATATCTCAGGAAATCAACGAAAGAGACCCATGTAGCGCGAAAATTACCTCTAGAGCATGTCCTGCATGTCCTTAAACATTTCCAGGGGTCTCTTTAATGGGTCCATGACTTCAACTCTTCCCTTATCAAGTTGAATGTCCATAAGAATCCAGTGAAAACTGTACACATTTATATATACATCAGTAACTCATCAATTACACTTAACATCGAGTAAGCAAAAGAGAATGTGTACAATAGAGTAAGACCCTCACACGAAATTGTAAAGAAACAGTATGTGGTCACAGAAATTTTGCTCCGTTAGAAACCTTAGAAGGTTTTCCTGCGTGTCCTCGGGTTTATCCTTTAGCGTCTGACAATGTATTTTATCTCGGTCAATGAACCCAACACTAAAGATTGACCTTCTTTTACATTTCATGATCTTTATTCTGCATAATAATAGAGTACAAAAGGATATAATTAGGATAATTACATGCAATGAACTGAACAACTGAAAAAAATGAACAACTTATATATAGACAATGAATTCAACAACTTCCAGACAATAGCAACTCATGAGACTTTTGTCGAGGGCGTCGAAAATGTATAATTGGAAGAGTTCTGGAAACTCAACATGGACCTCTTCTTCTCGGAAGTAGTAGTCATGTGGGACTTTCACCACGATCATTATTCTCTCCTGCTTTACGGCTTTCAAGTACCATTTATGTAAACTCCGCATTTGTGTTGGCAGTTGTTGGAACTGCTCAAAGCTGACCAGAGGCTTCCCTGGGACATATGTAGGGACTACCTGAGTCTTGGGTAACTTGTCGTCCTGGGAACCTAGCAATTCCTCAACAGTCACATTCATAGAGGTCGCAAGCTTCAGAGCTTCTTCCATATTCTGTTGGGGAATGTCACGGGACACCGCCTGGAGGGGTGGGGTCGATTTTTTGGCCTGTTCCCCGAGCTGGGGGACATCCTTTCTTTTCCCGGTTGCAGTTTGACTTGATGATTTGCTCCTGCTTGCACTTCAACTTGATTTGCTCTTCTTCACTTCCTTCTGAAGTGTGCGTCGATAGTCATCTGGCTTATGGTGCAAGTCATATTGCGATTTTGTGTTCAGAAAATAAAGTGCATACGCTTTTTGCCGGACATGAAACCGGACCGAAGCAGGTGGCTCTGAATGACTCTTGAGGAAGTGTGAGCCTGCTCATTCCGACATTCAACACATGGACAACACATAAAACCATCCCGCCGCTTGTTCGTCTCGGCCACAAGGCGAAAAGAACGCATGTCTTCTCTGTAAGCGTCAGAGCGTCGGTCACCGTACATCCATGGGTGGCTCATCTGCATCATACAACCATGCATATATATCAAACGCAATCACGATGCTTAAATTAGTACCGCGCGGTCAAAACGAGAAAATAGTTGCTAACCTTTTAGGACACTTCAAAACAAAGAGGAGAAACCTTAAGTGTCGCTCTGGTACCTCATATCATATTTTGTCTTGTGTAAACTCAAGTGGCATCGCTCTAACAGGCATTTCACCGAACACCTCTAGTGCATATGAAGAAAAAAAGTTAGCACAAAGTTATACCCATCTCTCACATAGGAAAAAACAGGAGAGAGTGGAGGGCTGGGTGCATATATATAGGGCCAGGCCATTAGTACCGGTTTGAGATACAAACCGGAACTAAAGGTTCTGCCAGGAGAACGCGCGCCAACCCAGAGCCATTTGTCCCGATTTGTATCTCAGATCGAGACTAATGGTTCCTTACGGACCGGGACAAAGTACCTCGGTCTCGTCGGTCGTCTGGTTCGGACCATTAGTCCCAGCCCCAGCCACGGCCGGGACTAGTGGCCCGAATCAAAGGCTCATTTTCTACTAGTGAGTCTACATACATGTAAGACTGATCGCACGATTATGCATGCATGCATGCATGTAAGAATGGAAACTCTCGAAGTCTCCCAAGAAAGATACTCCCTCCGTTTTAAAATAAGTGACGTGGGTTTGTCTAGATTTAGATATATGTAAACACGTTTTAGTATATAAGTATATGTGAATCTAGACAAACTCAAGTCATTTATTTTGGGACGGAGGGAGTATATGCATACACGTACGCGAAACGATTAACTGGTTGAAGAAGCGAAGAAGTGAACGATCGGGATGTAAGAAATGCCCTGCATGGAAGCAGCTTTGCTTATTTTCTTTTCTTCGGTCGGTCGGTCATTAGTTTTAGGTACATGGTAGATACTCCAAACAACGTCCGCTTGACATCGACCGGCCGGGTAAGTCAGGACTATTGATTGACTACATGCATGCAAGATGCACGAGCGCATCGATATGGTCGGCCGCAGATTAATTGACTTCTGTATACCATCGAGATGCATCCCAAACGTCCCTGTTCTATGTATGGATTTTCTGGTTTTCTTTTCTTGGAAAACTTTGCATGCATGCATGCACTTACTGACTGCATGAGCATTGTCCTCTCAATGCTCAGGGCTAGCTAATTTAAAGTCAAGTTTTCTGCAAAAGTTATAAATCGAAGTAAAATGGTAAGATCTTATAACATGGAATATGTTTTAGTCACATTTTCAAAAACCCTTTCTTTTTTCCGAAAAGAGGGATACTGCCTCTCCATCCATTGATGTGTCATGCATGCAATCATGTTTATTGTGAAATATCAAGTCTTGCAAAAACATAGCAAGACATTAAGAGTTTAAAATATCATCATGTAACAATTAAATTCAGCCAGTTTGAGTATATTGTAAATTATATGTTGCGTTAACTAAATTGAATTACCTATTCAAAACAGAAGATCTACCTCGTGGTGATCTCTGTTGTCTTTGTGTGTTTTAGTGCATTTTACAAGACATTTTTTCGAAAGGATTGTTCTTACCGTGTCGCTAAAATATCACAACTGTGGTGATGTACTATTCGGGTGCCAGTGTACAAAAGAAAAGTCTCATGATGGATCTTGGGTCTTTAAGCTGTGCCAAATAGGGAAGAAAATAATTTTCAGGGGCAAATAGCAGGAAACCACATTTTTAAGTGGTGTCAAATAAGAAATTCTCTAAAATAGTGTACACTCTACAGTCTGTAAGGACTTCTTTCTCGAGATCCGACGGTTCGGGGGTATGTATGCACACATCGTAACGGACACAACACAGACTGATCCATTCTTTTAGCACATTTGGCAAACGGTTTTCCTGTACTAGCTAGTGTACCTAGTCCTTGAAGAAATAGGATCGTACTCTGGGATTCACGAGAAAATGAAGTTGCCTGGTACGGTTATTGAATGAAAGTCAGAACTCAGCATAAGAAAACTATAGATCCTCGACTACTAGCTATACCAAGCTCAAGCTGTGGTGAATGGTTAATTCTACGAAAAGCAAGCGAAAAATCAAACCGATCGAGATGCATGCATGCATGGAAGCTTTCCTTCCATATGCATGTTTCTTGGGACGTCGTAGGGGCGCGGTCCCTACCTAGGTAGATAGCCCGAACGATTGACATCGGTCGAAGACTATGTACGTTCTCCCGAGCTACTCCGATCACACACCGGCAAGGAAACTTCTTAACGCGTACCTACGTACAAATGCATCATGCACAGCACGCACATACGTGCCAATATTTGGGATCCAGATTTGTACCAATGGCGGAGGTCTTGGAGGCATCGTCTACCACAAATTTCACGACTTGGTGTCATCTGCCGTCTTGAAGGCGGACACATAATCAAAAATCTATTTCTTTGAAGCTGGCATTTTGGTTGCGTCGATTTCCCTCTAAATCTCCTTAAATTCTTCTTCGAAGAGAACAGACGGTGAAGGCGGCTTCTCCCAGCTCGCAGTCCAAAGCCTTCTTGAAGCTGCCCAAGATAGGATAACACCATTGGGTTCCGGCATCTTGAGATTGTTGTAGATGTAACATGGTCTAGCATAAAAGGTGTGGTAGATCTCTCGTCTGAAGATGATATGGTATGCAATTTTGAAAGATACAACCTCAAACGTCATTGGCTCTTGTAAAAAATTATTGACGTCGCCAATTGTCATGTTGAGGGTGATGCTCCCCCAAAGACTGTGCCTGCCACCCAGGGACAACACCGTGGAACACGACGCTGCTTTGTTTCAACTGGGTTATGGTGGTCAGCTTTAGCTTTTCGAGCATTTCAATATACATAATATTGATGTTGCTTCCACCGTCCATGAGGCCCTTTGTAAATTCATAGCCGTCAATCAAAGCATTAACGACCATGGCGCAGCATCCAACTTTGGGGATTGTTTCCGGATGATCTCTAGCATCCCAGAGTATGGGAACTTCTCACCCTCTGACGTACTGGGGAATCTTGGAGACATTGGCGTTTAGGATCCCGAGGGACGACTTTCATGCTTTCATTGTCGGAGTGCCAAGGAAAGTGTGGAAGACACCTCTTTTCTTCTTGAACAAGTTTTTATTTTTGCCACTTTTCTTCGTGGATATGCTTGTAAGTGTGATTTGTATGTGTGGACTTGCCGTTTGCGTCGAGATGGGAAAAAAGGCATGTAAAGATACTCCGCGTATTATTGGGAAAGTCGAGATGGGAAAAAAGGCATGTAAAGATACTCCGCGTATTATTGGGAAAGACGGGGAGCGGTAGGCATGACATCGTCACTGTGCTGATTGAAGGAAATATGCCCTGAGAGGCAATAATAAAGTTGTTATTATGTATTCCTTGTATATGATAGATGTTTATTTTGCATGCTATAATTGTATTGATAGGAAACATCAATACATGTGTGTTTAATAAACAAAAAGGGTTCCTAGTCATGCCTCTCTTATAGACTAGCTTGTTGATTAACAGGATGATCAAGGTTTCCTGATCATGGATATTGGATGTTGTTAATAACAAGGTTACACCATTGGTGGAATGATGTGATAAACATTCATCCGAAGTATAGCATTACGATCAAGTCATTGTGTTTATATTGCTATAACATCATACGAAGTAATCTTTATCCTTAGACCATGAGATCATGTTAATTGCTAACACCGGAAGAGTATCTTAATAACATCAAACGTCACACTGTAACAGGGTGACTATAAAGATGGGTTCAGTGCTACGAAGGTGTTATGTTGAGGCTCATGGATCAAGAGTGGAATTTCTCAATCCAGATGACGGATAGATATACTCTGGGCCCTCTCGGTGATATCACATTAGGATAGCTTGCAAGCAAGTGATGTGATCACTAGAATGTTATATCACGGGAACGAGAAAAGAGTGCATGTCGAATCTAGATCAAACTAGGTATGGAGATACCGATGATCGAATCTCGGACTTGTAATATATCGAGAGACAAAGGGATTTAGTTACAAGCGTTAAAGGTTCTCATGATCACAGGAGTCATCGTTGAATGTGTAGGAGTCAGTACGGATCTCCAGGTCCCGCTGCTGATTATTGATCGGAGAAGGGTCTCGATCATGTGTGCATTATTCGCGAACCGTAGGGTGGCACACTTAAGAGTTACCGGACACCATTTTGGAGCACATATGTTTCAGACGAAAGAATTGCAAAGCGCAGAAATTGTTTCAATAGAAACCGGAAATTGTTTCGGGTGAAATTGCAGAAGGTGGTTCTGCATGTGATATTGAAATATTGCAAGGGGCTATATGTGAATGTTTGTTAATTAAAGTAATTAACAGAAATTCTGAATAAATTTAATAAAAGAGTTTTATTAAATGAGAGAGCATTAAATTTGGAGAAACTTAATGCATTTAAAGTGGAGACTTTAAAAGGAAATGTGAAGAGGCATTTTAATGTGGAGGAGTTACCACCACATGAATGGGGGAGGTGAGGGGTCACCCCCATGCCGCCATGGAGAGAGCGGCACCCTCCTCCTATAAAAGGCCACCCATTCCCTCCTTCATCCTCACACCTCCTTGTGAAGGATCTCTCTCCCCCTCTAGAATTATTCCCCCATGGTCTCGGATTAGCGAGATACATGTTCCCGGTGGCATTTCATCTGGAAGGAGTTGCTGCTTCCGCTGGATCGCTCGAGCGAGGAGGTGGAGGTTGTCTGGTGGCTTGAACGTGTGTGCGATTGCGGATGTGCTGCTAATTTGCGGCGCTCGGACTTCCTCACGATCTTGAGATCGGCAAGTGTACGACTATATCAACCATGAGTTCTTACTCGTTAACAAAGCTCGTTGTCTTCGAGGGTAAGTTCTCTATGGATGTATGTCCACCCGTTTGCTTTGTACCTAGTAGATAGATCTTGGCGTGTAGTTCATACCGTAGGAAATTTTTTGTTTTCTATGTTATGACCCAACAGTGGTATCGAGCCTGATCTATGCGTAGGTGCTTTGCAGGTAGTACACATATGTTTATATGTTATGATGATCATGTTATTGCATCTTCTATGTACTTTGGATATTGGTGGCATAGTGGGATGAAGCGCCGACCAACCTTACATGTCATCGCACATGAGACCGGGTTCCACGACCGACATGCAACTTGTTTTGCATAAGTGGTCTGGCGGGTGTCTCTCTCCTACTATAGTCAATATCTGATTTACAACGAGTTGCTAATAACTTGGTTATCCTCTGTGGTTCATGTTCGTAGGTTAGAGGTTCTATCTCCGAAGCCCTAAGCCACGTAAAACTTGCAATTGATAAATTAGAGGCGTCTAGTTTAGATCGTTGCTGGGCTAGTGTTTTGATATGGTATTGTTGTAAGTAGATGTATGATAGATACTCTTATAACTCACTTAACGTGTAAGTTCCATAGACCTTGGCCTTACACACAAAGGAATGATAGAGATTATACCACGATGCAAATGATAGAGATCAAATGCATGGACCATATCATCTCACTTCACACATTAGATGTTAGCATCTTATACTGCTAGTTTGGCGCGTTTGGTAGCATTATAAGATGATCCCTCATTTAGATATCAAGATAAAATGTGTTCTTCCTTAAGTATGCACCGTTTTGTGGATCGTGTTTTGAGGCATCACGTGATGATCGGGTGTTTTCAACTCTACGCTTTCATACAACGGGTGTAAGACAGTTTTACACATGCGAATACTACGGTTCTTACTTGACGAGCCTAGCATGTATGCATATGGCCTCGAACACGGACCGAAAGGTTAAGCATGAGTCATATAGTTGATATGATGCCCATATAGATGCTCGCCTTTGACGCTACACCGACTCACGTGATGATCGGACTTGGTGTAGTGGATTTGGTTCATGTAATCACCAAAAGGACACGAGGGATATCGTTTTTGAGTGGGAGTTCATTAGTAATTTGGATTAGTTGAACTCAATCTATCATAAACTTAGTCTAAATATACTTTACAAATTCTGGTGTAGATGGCACCACCTGCTTTTAATTTCAATGTGTTCATGGAGAAAGAGAAACTTGCTGCGAATGGTAGCAACTTCACCAACTAGGCTATGAATTTGAGGATTCTCCTCACTGCTGCACAAAAGCAATATGTGCTAGATGCGCCGCTAGGCCCCTACCAGCTCCTGATGCCCCTGACGAGGAAAAGAACGTTTATATAACTCGTCAGGAGGACCACAACTTAGTTCATTGCGGCATACTGTATGGGCTAGAGCCAGAACTTCGAAAACGTTTCGAAAATGGCAATGCCTTTGATACCATGGGAGAATTGAAAATGATTTTCGATACCCATGCTGCCGTAGAGAGTTATAATGCTACAGAAAAGTTCTTTAGCTGTATGATGGAGGAAAACAGCTCCGTTTGTGAGCACGTACTCAAAATGTCTGGGTACGCCGATAAGCTTGTGTCCTTGGGAATAACGATTCCCATTGACTTAGGCATACATCGTGTTCTCCAATCTCTGCCACCTAGCTACAAGAGCTTCGTGATGAACTATAATATGCAGGGCATGAAGAAGTCTCTTCCCGAGCTTCTGTCAATGCTTAAGACTGCAGATGTGGAGATTAGGAAAGAACATCAAGTGTTGATGATCAATAGGACCACCGGTTTCAAGAAGGACAAGAAAGGCAAGCACAAGGGAAAGTAGGGTGGCAAGTCTGTTAGCTGGCCCTAAGTCTGACACCGAGTGCTACTATTGCAAGGGGACTAGCCATTGGAAGCGCAACTGCCCCAAGTATTTGGCGGACAAGAAGTCCGGCAAGGCAAACAAAGGTATATGTGATATACATGTTATTGATGTGTACTTGACTAGTACTGCAGAGCACCGGGTATTTGATACGGATCGGTTGCTAATATATGTAACTTGGTTCAGGGGCTGCGGAACAAGCGACAACTAGCAAGGGATGAGGTCACCATGGTCGGCAATGGATCAAGAGTTGATGTGATCGCCATTTAACGCCGCCTCTCCATATGCCATCGGGATTAGTTATAAACCTAAATAATTGTTATTTGGTGCCCGACCGAGCATGAACATTGTATCCGGATCGTGTTTGATGCAAAGTGGTTATTCATTTAAGTCTAAAACAATGGTTGTTCGATTTATATGAATAATATCTTTATGGTCATGCACCTATGTTGAATGGTTTGTTTCGTTGGATCTCGATAGTAGTATTACGATATTCATAATGTTGATGCTAAAAGGATTAAACTTGATAATGATATATCTACATATATGGCAATCGCTGCTCAGGTCATATTAGCGTTAAACGCATGAAGAAACTCCATTCGATGGACTTTTGGAATCACTTGATTTTGAATCATTTGATACATGTGAGCCATGCCTTATGGGCAAAATGACTAGAACGCCGCTTTCCGGTTCAATGGAACGGCGATGATCTATTGGAAATCATACATACCGATGTGTGTGGACCAATGAGTGTGTTGCCGAGGTGGATATCATTATTTTGTTACTTTCACGGATGATTTGAGTAGATATGGGTATATCTATTTGATGAAACACAAGTCTGAAACTTTTGAAAAGTTCAAAGAATTTCAGAATGAAGTGGAAAATCATCGTATGTAAAGATCAAATTTCTGCGGTCCGACCGTGGAGGAGAGTATCTTAGTTATGAGTTTAGCACACATATGAAAGACCGTGGAATAGTTTCACAACTCACGCCAAACACCACAACGTAATGGTGTGTCGTAACGTCGTAATCTTACTTTATTGGATATGGTTCGATCTATGATGTCTCCGATCGACTTGCCATCGCTATTTTGGGGTTATGCACCGAAACAACTGCATTCACTTTAAATCGGGCACCATCTAAATCCGCTGAAAAGACACCGATGAATTATGGTTTGGAAACAAACCTAACCTGTCATTTCTTAAAGTTTGGGGATGCGATGTTTATGTGAAGAAACTTCAACCGGATAAACTCGAACCCAAAGCGGAAAAATGCGCCTTCATAGGATACCCTAAGGAAATGATTGGGTATACCTTCTATCACATCCGAGGGCAAGGTTTTGTTAAGAATGGATCCTTTCTTGAGAAGGAGTTTCTAAAAGGTGTGAGTAGTCAAGGTAGAACTCAAGAGGTTATTGAACCTTCTCTTCATGAAATGGCGAGTAGCAGCTCCGTGGTTGTTTCGGAGTTGACTTCACCTAATGAAGAGAGAGCTAATGATATTGATCATGAAACTCCGAAGAGGACACTACCGAACCTCGCAGGTCAAGCAGACACGGCAGCTCCGAACTATATGGCAATCCTGTTAGAATTTCATGGTTGATGAAATGGATGACCTGCGACGTATGAAGAAGCGATGATGAGCCCGATTCCAACAAATGGCTAGAAGCCATGAACCGAGATGGAATCCATGTACGAGAACCAAGTTTGGAACTTGGTGGATTTACCTCACGACCGAAAGGCCGTTGAGAATAAATGGATTTTCAAAAGGAAAACTTGTGATGATGGTAATGTGACCATCTATAAGGCTCGACTTCTCGCAAAGGGGTTTCGACAAATTCAAGGAGTTGACTACGATGAGACATTCTCTCCCGTAGCGATGCTTAAGTCGGTTAGGATTATGTTAGCAATTGCTGCATATTTCGATTATGAAATATGGCATATGGATGTCAAAACTGCTCCTCAATGGTAAGATTGAAGAAGAGTTGTATATGATACAACTTAAGGGTTTTGTCGATCCTAAGGATGCTAATAAGGTGTGCAAACTTCAGCGATCCATCTATGGACCTGAAGCAAGCATCACGGTTGGAATCTCTGCTTTGATGAGGTGATCAAAGAGTTTGGATTTGTACAAACTTATGGAGAGGCTTGTATTTACAAGAAAGTGAGTGGGAGCAATGTGGCATTTTGATATTATATGTGGATGACATATTATTGATTGGAAATGATTTAGATCTTTTAAATGGTTAAAATTTATCTAAACAAAGAAATTTTCGATGAAGGACCTTGGTGAAGCTTCATATATATTAGGCATTAAAATCTATAGAGATAGATCAAGACGCCTAATTGGGCTATCGCAGAGTACATACCTTGATAAGATATTAAAGAAGTTTAATATGGACGGAAGTAAGAAGGGGTTCTTACCTATGTTGCAAGGCAAGACATTGAGTAAGACTCAAAGTCCGGCTACGGCGGAAGAAAGAGAGATAATGGATAAGATCCCCTATGCCTCAGCCATAGGCTCTATAATGTATGCCATGCTACGTACAAGACCGGATGTGGCACATGCTATTATTTTGACTAGTAGGTACCAATCTGATCCAGGTTCGGAACACTGGATAGCGGTCAAGAATATCCTTAAGTACTTGAGAAGAACTAAGGATATGTTTCTTCTATACGGAGGTGAAGAAGAGCTAGTCGTTAAGTGTTATGTCGATGCTAGCTTTGACACTGATCCGGATGACTCTAAGTCTCAATCCGGATACGTATTTCTCTTGAACGGAGCAGCAGTTAGTTGGAGGAGCTCCAAACAACCTGTGATGGCTGGATCAACAACGAAGGCGGAATATGTTGTCGCTGTAAGCGGCAGAAGCGGTTTGATGAAGGAGTTCATAACGAACTGGGTGTGGTTCCCAGTGCGTTGGACCCGATGGTGATCTATTGTGACAACAATGGAGCCATAGCCAACGCAAAGGAACCAAGGTCTCACAAGAATTCCAAGCATATTAAGCGCCGGTTTCACTCCATCCACGAGCATGTCAAGGATGGAGATATAAAGATTTGTAAAGTGCACACGGACATAAATGTAGCAGATCCGTTGACTAAAGTACTCCCAAGGGCAAAACATGATCAACACCAGAACTCCATGGGTGTTAGATTTATCACTATGTGAACTAGATTATTGTCTCTAGTGCAAGTGGGAGACTGAAGGAAATATGCCCTGAGAGGCAATAATAAAGTTGTTATTATGTATTCCTTGTATATGATCGATGTTTATTTTGCATGCTATAATTGTATTGATAGGAAACATCAATACATGTGTGTTTAATAAACAAAAAGGGTTCTTAGTCATGCCTCTCTTATAGACTAGCTTGTTGATAAACAGGATGATCAAGGTTTCCTGATCATGGACATTGGATGTTGTTAATAACAAGGTCACACCATTGGTGGAATGATCTGATGAACATTCATCCGAAGTATAGCATTACGATCAAGTCATTGTGTTTATATTGCTATAACTGAAGGGTTTCGCAGCATAGTAAATCAAAATTTTCTACGGAAGCAAACAGAGGGAAAGCCAAGATCTAATCTAGGAGATGCAAACAACAAGAGAGATTGGATTAGATCTTCATACCCTTGAAGATTCAAGACATGGAACGCTCAATAACGTGGGTGATGTAGTCGCATTTCGCTTCTCCTCCTCGCGATCCGATCCGATCTAGCACCACAAGTGGCGGTGCCTCCGTGAGATGCACACGTGCAGCACCTCGACGTCTCCTCCTTCCTCGGACCAGCAAGTATGGTGGAGAGATAGATTGGATCTACAACGCGACGGCGCGGTGTATATGGTGGAGAATTTATGCAGCAGGCTTCGCCTACAAACAGTCGGGAGGGAGAGAGGAGGGCAGCAGGGCAACTAGGGTTTGGAGGAAGGTGTGTGGTTAGTAGGGAGGGGGCGCACCAGCCCTCTATATATAGAGGGGGGTGCGGCCAGCCCTTGCCCATCCTCCAAGCCTATCTCTAGTTTAAACGATTTAAACTCTCCCTTCTAGAAACCCTATCTTATCTCTAGTTTAAACGATTTAAACTTATCTAGGATCGGCTGGGCCCTATGGGGCCTTGTGCCCCTGGCCCAATGCGGCCAGGACACTCCCTCATAGGCCCATGCCCCCTCCCGGAAGGTGGGACCACGTTGGCCCTTCCGAAGGTTCTAGAAGCTTCCGATAATACCGATTAACCCAACAATTCAACTCCAAAACTGCACCGCCTTATATGAATCTTATTCTCCACCATTCGAACCTCTCGTGATATCCCGGATCCCATCCGAGACCAACAAAAATTCATAAACCAAGTATCCAATCTATCCTAGCGCCGAGACACGTTATGTGTGACCTACGGGTTCGAGAATATGCATATGATCTTCTATCAATAATCAACAGCGGGTCCGCACCCATATTGACTCCCACATTCATCGATGATCATATCGGATGAACCACGATGCCAGGATTCAATCAATCCCATATATATATTCCTTCTCTCGCGATATTTTACTTGCCCGAGATTCGATCGTGATCGCCATACCTAGTTCAATCTCGCTCACAGAAGTACTTTACTCGCTCCGTAATCCGATATCACTTTGTGATTAACTCCTTAACCACATGCTTGCAAGCGTGTTGATATCGACACGAAAGTGGGCCCAAGTATATCTCTCCGACTTGGGAGGGACAAATTCCATCTCGATACATACAACCCAATGATACTTTCCCGATCACTTGAGAGACACCTTTATGATCACCCTCTCATAGGATGACGCTTGATGACCTCAAAGCTTTCTTCCGATACTGTGGAGTTGCATTATCTCATGGTCTAAGTAATACAATATTTGACATAGGAAAAGCTTCGCAAAGATGAACACAATGACACGATCTAATTGTTTCGCTTAGTTTGGGTCTCCACCATACCATTCTCCCAATGATATGATCTCATTATCAATTGACAACTCATGTCTATGGTTAGGAAACCTTAACCATCATTGATCAATGAGCTAGTCCATAGAGGCGCATTAGGGACACGGTGTTGTTCACAAACCACACAAGTATTAATGTTTCCGCTTAATACAATTCTAGCATGGAATATAAACTTTATCATGAACAAGAATTATAATAATAACATCTTTATTATTGCCTCTAGGGCATAATTCCAACAGTCTCCCACTTGCACTAGAGTCAATAATCTAGTTTACATTTGGCAACAATCTTACACCCATGGCATCGAGGTGCTGATCATGTTTTACACGTGGAAGAGGTTTAGTCAATGGATCTCATGACATTCAGATCTCAGATGTACTTTGCTGATCTTCAGATCTCCATCCGCTATATAATCTCGGATTATATGAAACTTATGTTGATATGCTTGGTCTTTGGATGATATCTTGGTTCCTTAGCGAGTGCTATGGCGCCGTTGTTGTCACACAATATCTCCAAAGTGGGTCCAATGCACTTGGAACCACGCCAAGCTCAAGGATGAAGTTTCGATCCAAACTCCTTCACTTGACGCTCGCAGCAGCCATGTATTCCGCTTTCATCAGAGATCCCGCGACCACGCTTTGCTTGCGCTTCTCCAGCCTCACAACTCCTCCATTCAAAATATACACGTATCCCGTCGAGATTTAGCATCATCCTTGTCGGTGTCGAAACTAGCATCGACGTAACCTTTACGACGAGTTGTTCATCACCCCATAGACTAAGAACATTTCTTTAGTTCTATTTAGGTACCTTAGGATGTTCTTCACGGCTGTCCAAAGGTTCCACTCGATCACTTTGATATCTCGTCACAAACTAAGAGCATTGGACACATCCGTCTAGTACACAAGATGGCATACATGATGGAACCTATGGCCGAGGCATAAGGCACTTTGCTCATAGCTTCCCTATCATTTCATCAGAAGGACATCGAGCCTTGCTCAATATCTTACTCGACAACATAGGCAATTGAACCTTTCAATGCCTTATCCATTCTGAACCTTTTCGTAACTTTGTCTAGGTATGTACTCGCTTAAAGCTATCAGCGCCTTTGTCTATCTCTATAGATTTTGATGCCCAATATATAAGCAGCTTCACCTAGGTCTTTCATTGAAAAACACTTGTTCAAATAACTCTTCACATCGTTAAGCATGTCGATGTCATTTCCAATAATCAATATGTCATCCACATATAGTACCGTAAACGCCACCGATCTCCCACTCACTTTCTTGTAGATGCAAGCTTCAGAGCAATTTGGAACAAATCCAAAGCTCTTGATCACTTGATCAAAACGAAGGTTCCAACTCCGAGACGCTTGCTTCATCCATAAATGGAACGCTGAAGTTTGCATACTTTATCGGCATCCTTAGGATCGACAAAGCCTTCGGTTGCATCATATACAACTCTTCATCAATGTTGCCATTGAGGAAAGCATCTTGACATCCATTTGCCATATTTCATAATCATGAAACGCAGCAATTGCTAATAAAATCCGAATGGACTTAAACATCGCTACGGAGAGAAAGTCTCATCGTAGTCAACACCTTGAACTTGTCGAAAACCTTTCGCAACAAGCGTGCTTTATAGACGGTAACATTACCATCCGCGTCTGCTTTTCTTCTTGAAGATCCATTTGCACTCAACGGCCTTTCGATCGCTAGGAGGGTCCACCAAAGTCCATACTTGGTTTTCGCCATGGATCCTAATTCGGTTCATGGCTTCTAGCCATTTCTCAGAGTCTGGGCTCATCATCGCTTCCTCATAGTTCGTAGGTTCGCTGTCTTCTACTAACAAGACAGTCAAGACAAGGTTGCCGTACCACTCAGGAGGGGCACGCGACCTTGTCGACCTGCGACGCTCGAGTAAGAGATCGTCCAAGCTTCATGATCCTTGTCATTAGCTTCCTCTATTGTTGGTGCAAAGGCACCGAACAATTTCAGGTGCCGCGCTACTCTCCAATTCAAGAGAAGGTTCAATAACCTCGTCTAGCTCTACTTTCCTCCCACTCACTTCTTTCGAGAGAAACTCCTTCTCAAGAAAGGAACCGTTCTTTGCGATAAACACTTTGCCTTCGGTTCTGTGATAGAAGGTATACCCAATAGTTTCCTTAGGGTATCCTATGAAGACGCATTTCTCCGCTTTGGGTTCGAGCTTGTCCGGCATCAACTTCTTGACGTAAGCTTCGCATCCCCAAACTTTAAGAAACGACAACTTAGGTTTAGCACCAAACCACAGTTCATACGGTGTCGTCTCAACGGATTTAGATGGAGCCCTATTTAAAGTGAATGCAGCGGTTTCTAATGCATAACCCCAAAATGATAACGGCAAATCAGTAAGAGACATCATTGATCGGACCATATCTAATAAGGTTCGATTCCGGCTCGACACACCATTGCTACTGTGGTGTTCGGGTGGCGTGAGTTGTGAAACGATTCCACTTGCTTTGAGATGCGTGAGAAAATCATAACTCAAATATTCGCCCCCACGATCGGATCGTAGAAACTTAATCTTTCTGTTACGATGGTTCTCCACTTCATTCTGAAATTCCTTGAACTTTTCAAATGTTTCAGATTTATGTTTCATTAAATAGATATACCCATATCTACTTAAGTCATCGGTAAAAGTGAGAAAATAGCGATATCCACCGCAAGGTCAAACACTCATCGGTCGCATACATCGGTATGTATGATTTCCAACAAGTCCGTTGCTCGCTCCATCATACCGGAGAACGGGGTTTTGATCATCTTGCCCATGAGGCATGGTTCGCATGTGTCAAATGATTCAAAATCAAGAGACTCCAAACGTCCATCAGAATGGAGTTTCTTCATGCGCTTTACACCAATATGACCTAGACGACAGTGCCACAAATAAGTAGTATTATCACTATCTACTTTGCATCTCTTAGCCTCAATGTTATGGATGTGTGTTTCATCCCTTTCAAGATTTAGAAGAAATAAACCATTCACAAGAGGTGCATGACCATAAAAGATGTTACTCATATAAATAGAACAACCATTATTCTCCGATTTAAATGAATAACCGCCTTGCAATAAACACGATCCAGAAGTAATGTTCATGCTCAACGCAGGCACATAATAACATTTATTGAGGTTTAAAACTAATCCGAAGGTAAAACTAAGGAGAGAGTGCCGACGCCATCACATCAACTCTTGATCCGCTGCCAACGCCGCATCGTCACCTCATCCCTCGCAAGCGCCATCTATTCCGTAGCTCTGTTTGAGTTACAAATATTAGCAACCGAACCAAGATCAAATACCCAGCGCTAACGAGGGCTAGTAAGGAAAACATCAATAACATGTATATCGAATATACCTTTGATGGTGCCAGCCTTCTTGTCCGCTAAGTACTTCGGACGATTGCTTCCAAGGACCCTTGTCCTTGCAATAGAAGCACTCAAAGTCCGGCTTAGGACCAGACTTGAGCTTCTTCTCAGCAGGCAACGCGCTTGCCGCTTTTCTTGAAGGGCTTCTCCCTTACCTTTCTTAAAGGAGGGCTTGTTGACCATCAACACATGATTATCCTTCTTGATGTCCACCTCCGCAGCCTTCAGTTTTGCGAAGAGCTCGGTGATCGTATCAGTGGAACCAATCTGATTATGAGTCACTACAAAACTTTTGTAGCTGGGAGGGAGTGATTGCAGAACCCTGTCAATCTTGAGCTCCTCTGGAATCTTGCAGTCCAGTTGCTCAAGGCGTTGAGTGTAGCCCGACATCTTAATGGCGTGCTCACTAACGGAACTCCCTTCCTCCATCTTGCAGTTAAAGAACTTCTCGGAGATCTCATATCTCTCGAGCGGGCATGAGTCTGAAACATGGTTTTCAGCTCTTCGAGAATCTCAAAGGGCCCGGGATAGTTTTCAAAACGATTTTGAAGTTCCGGTTCCATAGCAAACAACATGGTGCTCTTAATCACACCATAATCATCTTTGCGCGACTGATAGACAGCTTTCTCATCAGCCGGCGCAGTTGCAGCAGGGGGTTACCTAACGCTTTCTCAAGGACATAGTCCTTTTGACCGCCAGAGAGAATGATTCTCAGATTGCGGAACCAGTTGGTGAAGTTAGACCCATTGTTCTTAAGCTTTTCTTTCTCAGCAAAAACGTTGAAGTTGAAGTTGGACTTAGCCATGTGATCTACAATATTTGCAAGTACAAATTAGACTATGTTCATGATAACTAGTTCAACTTTTAATCAAATTACTAGATGAACTCCCACTAAATTCAACATCCCTCAAGTTGTTTAGTGAACATGATCCAAATTCACCACACCTAATCCGATCTTCACGAGAAGAGATGTGGTTTCAATGGTGGACAACGAAGTGTCGATCATATCATTCATATGACTCATGCTTAACCTTTCGGTTCATGTGTTCCGAGGCCATGTCTGTACATGCTAGGCTCGTCAAGTTAGACCCAAGTATTTCCGCGTGTGCAAAACTGGCTTGCACCCGTTGTATGTGAGCGTAGAGTCTATAGCACCCGATCATCACGTGATGCTTGGACACGACGAACTTCATAGCGGTGCATACTTGGGGAGAACACAGTTTTAGCTTGATCTTTAAGTGAGGAATCATCTTATAATGCTACCGTCGTGATCTAAGCATGATAAGATACATAAAAGGATAAACATCACATGCATATAACTTTATGTGACATGGTATAGCCAATCTTCGCGCAATGATCTCCATCTTGTGCGTTCCGGCATGATCTCCATCACTCCACCATGATTGCCTCCACCACGAATAGCAACTACAACTATTGCTAACTACTTAGCGATAAAGTAAAGCTATTACATGGCGTATAAGAAGTTGACTCGCAGGTCATACACAATTATAAAGACAACCATATGGCTCCTGCCGGTTGTGTACTCATCGACATGCAAGTCGTGAAACATTACAAAACATGATCATCGCATACAATATACACATCACATCTTGGGCCATACCATATCACAGAAAACACTCCCTGCAAAAACAAGTTAGACGCCTCTACTTTGTTGTTGCATGTTTTACGTGGCTTATGGGAGTAGATGCTAAGAACGATTCTTACCTACGGAAATCCACAACGGTGATATTATGGTTGCCAAACTCCGGTGTTAATCCCATGACAACTATAGTGAGAGAAACTGACATCCACCAGCCGCATGTATGGTACAAGCCACACGTCAAGTGCGGAGCCGGTCTCGCGAACGACGTCGCGTAAGGTTGGCCTGGACCGCTTCAATCTCACTATCCCGCATCATAAGAAGAACACAAACAAGAGGCTTGCAACAGAAAACATCAACGCCCGCAACAACCATGTTGCGTTCTACTCGTGAATCACATCTACGCATAAACCTGGCTCTGATACCACTGAAGGGTTTCGCAGCATAGTAAATCAAAATTTTCTATGGAAGCGAACAGAGGGAAAGCCAAGATCTAATCTAGGAGATGCAAACAACAAGAGAGATTGGATTAGATCTTCATACCCTTGAAGATTCGCTGCGGAGCGTTAAACGCTCGAACGTGGGTGATGTAGTCGCACTCGCTTCTCCTCCTCGCGATCCGATCCGATCTAGCACCACAAGTGGCGGTGCCTCCGTGAGATGCACACGCACACCTCGACGTCTCCTCCTTCCTCGGACCAGCAAGTATGGTGGAGAGATAGATTGGATCTACAACGCCATGCGTGTATATGGTGGAGAATTTATGCAGCGAGCTTCGCCTACAAACAATGGGAGGGAGAGAGGAGGCAAAGGGCAACTAGGGTTTGGAGGAAGGTGTGTGGTTAGTAGAGGGCGCACCAGCCCTCTATATATAGAGGGGTGCGGCCAGCCCTGCCCATCCTCCAAGCCTATCTCTAGTTTAAACGATTTAAACTCTCCTTCTAGAAACCCTATCTTATCTCTAGTTTAAACGATTTAAACTTATCTAGGATCGGCTGGGCCCTATGGGGCCTTGTGCCCTGGCCCAATGCGCCAGGACACTCCCTCATAGGCCCATGCCCCCCTCCGGAAGGTGGGACCACGTTGGCCCCTTCCCAAGGTTTTAGAAGCTTCCGACAATACCGATTAACCCGGAACAATTCCGAACTCCAAAAACTGCTTGCCTTATATGAATCTTATTCTCCGGACCATTCTGAACCTCTCGTGATATCCCGGATCCCATCCGATACTCCGAACAAAATTCATAAACCAAGTATCCAATCTATCCTAGCGTCGAGACACGTTAAGTGTGTGACCCTGCGGGTTCGAGAATATGCAGACATGATCTTCTATCAATAATCAACAGCGGGGTCTGGGCACCCATATTGACTCCCACACATTCATCGATGATCATATCGGATGAACCACGATGCCAGGATTCAATCAATCCCATATATATATTCCCTTCGTCTCGCGATATTTTACTTGCTCGAGATTCGATCGTCGGTATCGTCATACCTAGTTCAATCTCGTTCATAGCAAGTACTTTACTCGTTCCGTAATCCGATATCACTTTGTGATTAACTCCTTAACCACATGCTTGCAAGCGGTGTTGATATCGATTACCGAGTGGGCCTGAAGTATATCTCTCCGACTTGGGAGGGACAAATTCCATCTCGATACATACAACCCAACAGATACTTTCCGATCACCTGAGAGACACCTTTATGATCACCCTCTCATAGGATGACGTTTGATGACCTCAAAGCTTTCTTCCGATACCAGGGAGTTGCATTATCTCATGGTCTAAGGAATACAATATTTCACATAGGAAAAGCTTCGCAAAGATGAACACAATGACACGATCTAATTGCTTCGCTTAGTTTGGGTCTGTCCACCATATCATTCTCCCAATGATATGATCTCATTATCAATTGACAACTCATGTCTATGGTTAGGAAACCTTAACCATCATTGATCAATGAGCTAGTCCATAGAGGCGTACTAGGGACACCGTGTTGTTCACAAACCACACAAGTATTAATGTTTCCGCTTAATACAATTCTAGCATGGAATATAAACTTTATCATGAACAAGAATTATAATAATAACATCTTTATTATTGCCTCTAGGGCATAATTCCAACAATAACATCATACGAAGTAATCTTTATCCTTAGACCATGAGATCATGTTAATTGCTAACACCGGAAGAGTATCTTAATAACATCAAACGTCACACCGTAACAGGGTGACTATAAAGATGGGTTTAGTGCTACGAAGGTGTTATGTTGAGGCTCATGGATCAAGAGTGGAATTTGTCAATCCAGATGACGGATAGATATACTCTGGGCCCTCTCGGTGATATCACATTAGGATAGCTTGCAAGCAAGTGATGTGATCACTAGAATGTTATATCACGGGAACGAGAAAAGAGTGCATGTCGGTAACAAGATCAAACTAGGTATGGAGATACCGATGATCAAATCTCGGACATGTAATATATCGAGAGACAAAGGGATTTAGTTACAAGCGTTAAAGGTTCTCACGATCACAGAAGTCATCGTTTAATGTGTAGGAGTCAGTACGGATCTCCAGGTCCCGCTGCTGATTATTGATCGGAGAAGGGTCTCGATCATGTCTGCATTATTCGCGAACCGTAGGGTGGCACACTTAAGAGTTACCAAACACCATTTTGGAGCACATATGTTTCAGACGAAAGAATTGCAAAGCGCAGGAATTGTTTCAATAGAAACCGGAAATTGTTTTGGGTGAAATTGCAGAAGGTGGTTCTGCATGTGATATTGAAATATTGCAAGGGGCTATATGTGAATGTTTGTTAATTAAAGTAATTAACAAAATTCTGAATAAATTTAATAAAAGAGTTTTATTAAATGAGAGAGCATTAAATTTGGAGAAACTTAATGCATTTAAAGTGGAGACTTTAAAAGGGAATGTGAAGAGGCATTTTAATGTGGAGGAGTTACCACCACATGAATGGGGGAGGTGAGGGGTCACCCCCCCATGCGCCGACCATGGAGAGAGGGGGCACCCCCTCCTCCTATAAAAGGCCACCCATTCCCTCCTTCATCCTCACACCTCCTTGTGAAGGATCTTTCTCCCCCTCTAGAATTATTCCCCCATGGTCTCGGATTAGCGAGATACATGTTCCCGGTGGCATTTCATCTGGAAGGAGTTGCTGCTTCCGCTAGATCGCTGGAGCGAGGAGGTGGAGGTTGTCCGGTGGCTTGAACGTGTGTGCGAAAAGTGATGCGTCTGAGTTGCGCGCCTTGGACACTCTCACGATTTTGAGATCGGCAAGTGTACGACTACATCAACCACGAGTTCCTACTCGTTAACAAAGCTCGTTGTCTTCGAGGGTAAGTTCTCTATGGATGTATGTCCACCCGTTTGCTTTGTACCTAGTAGATAGATCTTGGCGTGTAGTTCACACCGTAGGAAATTTTTTGTTTTCTATGCTGCGGACCCAACACTGATGTCCACGACTGCCTCCACGCCCACATCCACATTGTTCGCCTTGACTTTGGCCACCGAACGTCATGGCGACCATCTCGGATTTTTCTCCTGTTCCTGCGGAGCTTTGCGCATGTTGGTTTCTTGGGGTATGCAATGCATTGCCCTTGAGCGCACCTTGAGCATCGTCATCAGTTGCGGCAAAGATGCTAGAGATTTCGATTATCTTGTGAAAGTTGAGTTTACCCTGTTCTTGCTGGCGCTTCAAATAATGCTAAGTAGAGATCCTTCTTCGAGACCATCCATGAATGCTAGCATAGCAGTTTCGTCACTAGCAGCTATAGAGGAATTCTTCAAGTCCAACTAACGGCCGAGGAAGTTCCTAGAAGTCTCGCTGGGTCGCTGAACACAGCGCTGTAAACCACTATTGGATGGATTTTTCCGGAAAGTCATTAATCCATTGCTAGGTTGAGCATGAGTGGGAGGTACCACACAACAATATTTGGGTTTCCTCCGAGTTGTTCCAATTCATAGAAGTAATCTTGTAGCCAGGTGTTGGGTCTGGCTTCGCCGTCATCTGGCTTGATGTTTCTTTCGACCTTGAAGCTGGAAGGAATGACCTCTTCGCATATGCGTGTGGGCTAAAGGACTTCGGGCCAAGGTAGAAAGGTGGTAGCCCTAGCACTACTGGTTTTGCTTGATTGTTACCGTCATGAGCCATGTGAGAGGGGGATTATGTTGCGATGTACGTGATCTGGCTGGGCCATTACCTCCGCCTCTATAATGGCTACTTGATGGTGGTGGTGGCGGCGGTGTTGGTAGTGGATTAGATATGATGCTTCCGCCTTGAGAACCACCATGTCCTCCTTAGTTTCTACCTTCAGAGCTTCCTTGACCATCATGCTTGCTACCACTATATATGGCGGTGTTCACGTTGGTCATTGTGTTGCTCGTTGTTGCGCCTTCAACATGGTCATTGTGTGAATCATTGTTGTGTATGCCGCCTTGGTCCCTATGTTCGCCGTCCTTGCTTCTGTGATGTACTTCGTCATCGCAGATCATGATACCACCTTGTGGATTATCGTATCCTGGTCACCTTGGAGGTGGCATATCTGTGTGTGGGTACGGTTTTCATTCCTCATGGTGGTGGCTTTCACGGTGGGGCTGATCTTTGTATTTGTTGTGACTATGGTGGGGTGCGGGAAAAGCTTGATGCCTATCATGTCTCCCTTTGGTGCTCGGTGGAGCCTGTGTGAGACCCATCATCCTGAGGGTCGCCGTATATGTGATCCATTAGGAATCTTGTCTTGTCACCATTGCCTACACTATACTTGTAAGCATCTGCCTTGGAGGCTAGCTTCTGCAAAGTGGAAGCCCTCTCTTAATGTTACAAATCCTTGGTGACAAAGTAATAGAGTTGGGCAACGGCCTCTAGGGACCGGTCTTGATCCAATAGAGTTTTGGTTGTGGCCATATTTTGGACAGGGGTTGGCATGTCGTAATACGACACATCAGTGAGTTTGATTGGTTTACATGCAGACTTAGAAGCCAAGGTGAACTCCAATACTTTCTGTGTTTCCTTATCATTGGTAGCGGGGTTGTTTTTATTCAAGGGATCAATAATTCTCTTGTACTCAGTCTCCAGCCTTTTCCACCTTGAGGGATTCCTCTATTCTAGCCATGTCCTTGTCAAGCTTTGCCTTGGCCGTCAATATGAACCTAGCTTCCTCCAGAACTTTCTTCAGCTACTCGTTGAGTTGAGTAACTTATTGGATGTGATCTAGGGTTATGGGTTTGATGGCAACAAAGGCTACCACTTTTCGTTGAGACTCCAAGTGCAGAGTGTTGCAGCAAGCATCTTTTCCCTGCAAGGGTAACTCAGGGGTTTATATCAAACTCTCGGGGAATTGATTGCGGAAGGATATTCGTCTTCTCCTCTTCAAGCAACCTTTAAAGTAAAATAATTTGTCTTGTGTCCCCAACTCCACCAAGTGGTTGTCAAGCACAAGGTTTCATATTAGTAATATGAAATAAAACAAAAACAAACTAAAGTAGAAGAAAGTAAATAAAGTAAAGTAATGCAAACTAGATGATATGGAAGATAGTAAAGTTGTTTTTGGGTTTTAATAAGTGATTGCAAGTAGAGAAAGTATTTTTTTATTTTCAAATAATAAATTGCAGAAATTATAAAGGATAGTAGATGCAATAGAAAGGTGTTTCTTATGATAAAAATCGGACCGGGGTTCATGGGTTCACTTGTCTATTCTCTTTTTAGGTTGTAGTGATCACAAAATAATTCATCAATGATAAAGATTCATAGAAATTCTATAAGTGCTCGATAAAGGAAATAATATGGGCATCATATTCTAATATTGAGATAGAATACCTCTCACTTATACTCCTCAAGAAAAGGAAATCTCCATGAAATCTTGATTTAAGAACAAATCAGAGTATAGCTTTAAGCAATATTATATGATGTTTGAAATACTAATATGCTACCTTGATCTAATCAAGATTATCACACCGTCACGTGATAACTATAGCACCTGATTTCACTTTACAGCAAAAGAAAGGTAAAAACCAAAGTAGATCTTGAATAATATGTGTCACAATTCAAACTCTACCCCCATGCTACTCCATCTAACACATACTTCTACCCATACAAGTTCTTGCATACAAGTTGTATCAAAACAAGTAATGAAGAACGGGGTGCATGCTATGCATCTATTAAAACATCTTACACAAAATAGATTCCAATCTTAAATATCAAATCATAGAACAAAGATCCACCACATAGGAATTACAAATATGACCATAATCATGTTGGGCAGCTCATATGGTACTAGATCTATGAAGAACAAGAGAGAAATAGATCAAGCTACTACCATAAACCCATAGCCCAGAGGTGGACTACTCCCTCTTCATCATGGTGATGAGGCCGAAGATGTTGGAGAGGGTGGAGATCTCCCTGGAGGTGGCTCCGGCAGAGTTTTCCCCTCCAATCTTTGCTAGATCTGACTCTGTTTGGTGGTGTTTTCGTCTCTAGTGGCCCTCTCTCCAAGGACGCCTCGAGGATCCTTATATAGGTGTTTTTAGGTTAAGAGAACTCCGTGGGCGAAATAGTCAAGGCGATCAGATAGTCGAGGAGGGGAAGAGGATGGGTGGCGCACCCACCAGGCCTGAGCATGCCTCCTGGGCTCTTTTGGCCCTCTTGGTCCTCCAGGTGAGATTCCAGTGCTCCAGAAGCTTCTCGTGGATAAATATTGGCATTCCCAAAAGTACAGGTCCATTTGACTTTGTTTAGGTCCTAAAACATCAAAAATATTGAAAATGGGGTTTTTCTTCCCTACAGGGTTATAACCAAAATAAAGGGGATCATTGGTAAATCCCCAAAAATCAATATAAAATAGGTATATAACGTTATATATGATGTAACTATGTGGGATAACATGTTAACAAACTACAAAGTTCATCTATGCATTTTACATGCATCAACATCCCCAAGCTTAACCTGTGCTCATCCTTGAGCGTGAAGGTGATAAAACTAAACATGGACTTTAGAGTTTGTTATCTTTGCTTCCTTCATTATCATGTAGAGTTCATAGGCTCAATTCCTTTCAATGAAACATACTATGTAAATGTACTATCAAGTTGTATCTTTTACACCTCCATAAAGATGCTAAACCATAAGTGATGGTGTGACAAAACAAATGATGAACAAAATAAACTTTCAAGCACACTTTGATAAACCTATAGAATAAGAGACTCTTTTCATGATTGGCATTGGTGCTTTCATGCCTTTATTTTTGGGCTACTTCTCAGTTTCATGCTCTTGACTGGAAGACTAACTTCTTAGTTTTATGTCTCCCCTTGAGATGTTTGCATCCCGTACCGAAAGTAAGCATTGATTACATATGTTAATCCTCCATAAATAATAAAAAAAATAGAATTTTGAGCTATGTAATTCATGTCAACAATATTAATAAGGATGGGGTTCCCAACAGCTTTTTATTTTCACTTTGTTTTAAAGCATTGTATGGTTTATGTGCTCAACATCTTAAATGTTGATTGTTTCATGCACCTAGTCTATGATCTTGCACTCCTCATGCTACTCAACTTAGGCCTGTCATTGTATACTCACATTGGTTTTGTGAAACTGCATCACTGAAGTACCTCTTGCCCCTTGTGTAGCTATATGCCCCCCTTTTGGCATTTATTTATTTGATTATTTATCATAAAATATAATATAATTCCTTGATTGTGTTCAAGGTGGGAGGGGCGCAGTATCTCTACTTCAGAGGACAAGAAAAACATACATATGAATCATATCAACAAGAATCATCATGTTGTAAGTTTCCACCATGTCGAGCATGGCTTTGGCTAGCGGTTTAGGAGTGTTTTCTACCAACATGCCTACTCCAGTGTGCACACTTCATTTCACATCGATGCAATCCATAGGTAGAATTTTAAACATGATTGATTATCAACATTCAACATTGAAAGCATGTGCCATGCCAGCATGGTTTAGTCAACAACAACTAATAAGATGTAAAGCACAAAAATTTCCATAGTGGTGTCACCCCAAAACCTTACTTTCTTATGAGCTTTAAAATACATGAAAAAGGGTGTTTTTAAGATTTTTTGGACGATTAACATACATACTATACTTGAAAGTAGCTTTTGCCACAAGTAGGTGGATATGCCTAGTCTAGTTTTAAGGGGCTTGGAACAAGTCTTAGCTTGTGTAGAAAAGGCTTAGCAAAAAGAGATCTAAAGAGTGTGCCATCTAGTTTATAATGTCAACATTTATTTTCTCACCTTACTTCTTAATGTTGAACATAAATATTTACAATAAAAGGATGCAAAGTAATAGGCATAAAACAGATCATGCTTCATATAAAACACTTGAGCTTAAGAACTAGACACAACATGAATTTCAGCTTTTGTTTTTATCTCCCTTCTCTTTTATTCCATGGCATTCTTTTTCAGTTTTAATCTAGTTAAGGTATAGTTTCTTTTAAGTAGCTAATCATAAGCATTTATCATAATGGTGGTAGTATTTCTAATGCAAAACAAAAAAAGTAAAATGACAAGACAGACGCTCCAAGTTTCTATGATAGTTCTATGTTGTTAAATAAACAAAGTTTAGAGGTTTGCAAACCGAGAGTTGAGTTGGTCCAGTGGGTTACCTTGGGAATCCCCAATCTTATGGATTTCACCATCCTTGGATTTCTCTTGGTGTGGTGTTCCTCTATTCCCTGTCAAAAAACTTCAACACAAAACTTTTTCTCCCATCTATTTTCTGAGAGGTGACATTAGTGGCACAAGAATATAAAAATTGTTGTATATATATCAAAGACAAAATTCTTTATAAATGCTACAACAAGCATATAATGTTCCTACATATCCCTAGCATATAATATGACTCATACAAATCATCTTGGGATAGTTGGGAATGGTTAAAACAAAATATGGCAGAATCTGTCCAGATTTTCAGCAACAGCAAAATGATTTTTTTTGTCCACTTAGACATGTCAGGAATTTTAGCCATTTTTTGCATACAGAGGATGAAAAGTTGTAAATTCTGTATGAATCTGAGCACAATCGAAGTAACATATTGTTTAAAGAAAATTCATGTACTAAAAACTATTCTGCAGGAATTTGCTACTCCATGTGTTTAGCAACTTTTAAAACATCCAGAATGGGTTCCACTTGGTACTTTATTAAAAACTACATAAAGAAAACAAAAAAAACTATCTTGCTACAACAAGAGTTCAAAATAAAAATCTAAAATAAAATAACCAGATTGCCTCCCGCAAAGCGCTTTCTTTATAGCCATATAGCTAGGTTTTACTTACTTGGTTTAGGTGATGTGGAACTCATGGGTAGCTTGTGCTTCTTAGCTACCTCCTTCTTCCTTGGAAAGTGTTCCATGTACTTCTTGTGAGGGAATTGAAACTTCACATTTCCTTATTTTGCATCAATGACTACACATGTGGTTCTTAAGAAAGGTCTACCAAGTATTATAGGACTTGAGGTATTGCTCCCCATATCCATGACAATAAAATCAACAGGTACAAATCTCATATGTAATTCAACCATAATATCTTGAACTTTTCCTAGAGCATGTTTAGTTGAATCATCAACAAGTAAAAGATCTATTGAGCATTTTTCCATAGGTTTCAACTCAAGTTGTGGAGGCTAGCAAAAGACTGGGAGCGACAAACTAAGAGAGCAATAATGGCCATAATCATGCAGAGCGGCAAAACATCATTGATCAAAGCATAAAGTGATACTATAAGTTGAAAACTAAAGGATCATAAAGGCTTATGGTGACCTGAGATAGTCATAACATGGTATGAGCATGCGCCAAGTCAACCCAAATAAAGCATCAAAGGAGAATACCACTATACTATGCTTTAATATGCTAAAACAACGCATAATTCATCCAAGGCACATTAAGCAATCTCAATTGTTTATAACAAGTCATGCTAAATCAAAGAATACTAAGCATAAAGCCAAAACAATATGAAGCATGGCATGACAAAGCATAGGCCACAATAAAAAACGAGCTCTTTTTACCACATAAGCATGAACTTTCCTACTCTTTTCCAAACCAAACCAAACTATTTGCAAACCAATGTATGAAAGAGGGGGTCCAACCAATTTATTCAGAAAACTAAGCCAACAAAAGCAAACAAAAACTAAAAAGAAGACGCTCCAAAAACAACACAACTGTGCACGAAACAATAAAAATGAAGCGTTTGGAAGAAACCTGAGATTTTTATTGATGAAGAGGGGGATGCCTTGGGCATCCCCAAGCTTTGACGCTTGTACTTCTTGGATATTTCTTGGGATGACATGCGTGGAATCCCCAATCTTGAGCTTTAGTCCATCCTTCATCTCATTACTCATTCCTTTCATACACCTGAAATTTTTCCTTCATACAAAACTTCACACAATCTTTATTAGCAACATTAGTGCACTCAAGATAATAAGTCTTAAGGTTCAGTTGTAACACCAATAAACTTCCATTAGAACACTAGCTACTAAAGAACTTCCCTCAAAAAGCTCAATTCTCCAAAAGAACTCAAAAAGGAACCAACAAGAAGCAAATGCAGAAAATGGCAGAAATCTGTCAAAACAGACCAGCAGGTAAAGACGAATTTTTTCGAAGACCTTCTCTTGCTCAAATAAAAAAGTGTTGAACTAACGAAAGTTAGATAACAACCTGGGGCAGAAGAAAAAAAATGTACGCCTCAAAAAGACGTTCAATGATTTTACACGAATTTGTACGGTGAAGCACAAAAATCTGTTTCGGGACAGCAACTTTTCCAATCATTACTTCTCTCTCATTAGAGGTTACTCTTGCACAAAAAGCAAATAAAAAGGACAAGGAGCGGTTATTACTTAAGTAATAACTTCTAAGACTCATCTAGAACTTTTGGGTTATCTCCCAATAAGTACTTTTCTTTAACGCCTTTAAGTTAGGCATAAGAAGCAAGAAAGAATCAAGTGTTCTCAAATGAAGAAGCATTAACACCAAATTTCTTGCCCTTACCTCTCTTACTTTTATTCTTAACCTTGGGGAAAATATGATTGTTTTGTGGAGAAGAAATGTGCATGATCCCCTTTCCCACATCTATTATTGCTCCAAGGAGTTTTAATAGGGACCTTCCAAGTGTAATTTGTCTTTTTTCTGCACATTCAATAACAAGATAATCAGTAGAAATCATTTTCCAAAGGATCTTTGTAAACACTCCTTTCCTCGGGTGACATAGTGACTAGAGCAAGGCTAGACATAGTGGCAACTCAAGATAGGAACTATTTTTTTTGTGTTTTTCAAATAAGAAAGCAAACTAGTAAAACTATTTTTTTTGTGTGTTTTTGATAAGAAAACAAGCAAACAAAGCAAAAAGAAACTAAGCAAATAAAACAACAAAGTAAAGAGATTGGTTATGAGGGACTCCCTTTGTGAAGATGTCCTTGACTCCCCGATAACGGCGCCAGAAAAATGCTTGATGGCTCAGTGTCGGCGCCATTAAAATGCTGGTGTGATGTTGATGTAGAGCTCGTTGGGAACCCCAAGAGGAAGGTATGATGAGCACAGCAGCAAGTTTCCCTCAGTTATGAAACCAAGGTTTAATCGAACCAGTAGGAGCAAGGAAACACCCCACAGATGCTGCTAGCTAAGCCTTGGCAGGGCGCACTACCGGTGCTAGTAGCAACGTGGAGACCTGCATAACACAACCATAGAACTTTGTCCTCAACTTGCGATGAGGTTGTCAATCTCACCGTGTTTTGCTGAAAACAAAGGATTAAACGTATCGAATGGAAAGAAGTAAAAGTTTGCAGAAAGTAAACACAAAGCAGTAAATAGTTTATAGATTGTATGTAAAAAAAACAAAGACCGGAATCCATAGTTCACTAGAGGTGGCTCTCCTTAGATAGATAACATGCTGGGTGAATATAATTACAGCAGGGCAATTGACAAACATCGAGAAAGCAATACATGCATATACTAATCATCTTGACTCCTTTGAGACTTGATTGGGCATTACAACATTATACATAGACCGCTATCCAACTGCATCTATGACTAATAATCCATCTTCAGGTTATCATCCGAACCCCCTCCAGTATTAAGTTGCAAGCAACAGATTATTGCTTTACAAACTACGTGTAAACTAAACAATACGATTGTTCTATGAATAAATGATTGTTGTTTTCTCCCTAGTAGCAACAGCACATCTAGTACCTTAGAGATTTCTGTCACTTCCCCAGATTACCAGAGGCATGAACCCACTATCGAGCATAAATACTAACTCTTGGAGTTGCTAGCATCTACTTGGCCAAGATAGCTACTAACAACGGAAAGCATGCAAGATCACAAATAACAAAGACATGATAGAATCAATAATCAATCTGAAATAGCATCTCAATATCCATCGGATCCCCGCAAACACAACATGCAGAATTACAAATAGATGATCTTGATCATGAACGGAGCTCACAAGATCTAAACATGAAAGCACAAAGGAGGAGAACCAGCCATCTAGCTACTACATGGATCCGTAGTCCAAGGATGAACTACTCACGCATCACACCGGAGGCTTGCATGGTGATGAAGAAGGCCTCCAGGGTGAATTCCCCTCTCCGGCAGGGTGCCGGGAAGAGCTTCAGATCCCTCCCGATCTAGGGATGGAGATGACGGCGGCTACAGACTCTTTCGTGGATTTTTGATCGGGTACTTAGGGTTTTCGTCCCGAGGGCAATATATAGGCGGAAGGAGAGGCCGAGGGGGTGCCAGGGGCGGCCACACCACCCCCTGGCGCGGGCCAGGCTGGGCCGCGCGGCCAGGTGGTGTGGTGCCCCCCTGGCCCCTCTCTGTCTCGTATTCTGGCATCTGATGACTTCCGAAAAAATAGGCACTTTGGCTTTTGTCCCGTCCAATTCCGAGAATATTCATTTTCTGACTTTCCTGGAACCAAAAACAGCAGAAAACAGGCAGCTGGCACTGTGGCTCTTGTTAATAGGTTAGTCCAAAAAATCATATGAAAAGTACTCCAAAGTTGGAACAAAACACAAGAGAGGGGATAAAACCAAGCATGGAACATCAAAAATTATAGATATATTTGCAATGTATCAAGAGGTATTAAATAAGTCGTACTTTATTCTCCACGTGGCTAGCTGACCGTCTACGGTGAGAATCAGGAAGAGATCGAGAAGACCCAACTGCTAAAGACGGGATTGAGTGTCTCCATGGACAATGACACTACAAACATATACGTTCTAAGCAGTGTTACAATTAAAGCATCGGTTAGTGTGACGCAACGGTAACACTGTGTGACAACGCCATGAAAACGGCGCAGCGATGCGCGTGTGTCCGTCTAGTTTTATTTTATGTCTAGGACTTCTACAAGAAGAACCACCATGCTAGAAGAAATATTATCTTCATTCTTATGGCGTGCGGTGAAGACATAAGATTTCAGTGTTCTTGACACCTTCCAAGTCTAGTACGATGAATGTTCAGAAGCACCATTTCAACTGAAAGAAGAGTCTGGTTCAATGTACACAGCCACAACAGTTATGCAATAACACTTGCTCTGCCAATATTTTTTTGTATTAAGCTCAAACAAGGGCTGAAAAGCTTAATAAAATTGTGGTGTAAACTCAGACAGTGAAAATATGACAGGAAGACAACATTCATATCTATGTGATTTTTAGCTTCAGCAAGTTCAGCATAAAATTTACAGACTACGAGCTCTGGAGGAGGAGCCTGGTCCCCGCGTTGCCTTCCAAGTGGCACGAGCGGAAATCCTGAGATCTAGGCTCGACTTTGGGGATTAAAACCCTGAGATCGTCCCGTAGCTGAAATCATCATCATCACTTTTGCTTCCGTGTCCCTCTCCCCCTACTTTTTAAATTTAAACAACAGAAACTCGATACTGATTCGTTTCGAAGACCGTATGAATTCACCGGAGACCCGTATAGTCCTCTTAGACGTATACTCACCGTACATGCATACTCTCAAGTGCCTGCGGGAAGCGGAAATCATGGTTGATGTAGCAAAAGCAACAAAATTTCAAAATATGGCATGCAAAGACGTAGATCGTGATAACGGGAGGTGGGTTCGGCCGATTAGAGCGTGGAGTATAACCAGCTCGACCGAGTATAGTTATACAGAGGTATACATAGCCTGGATATACGTCTTGACCGGTTAAAATAAAACTGGCCGATACAAACTTAAGTTTAGAAGAGACACCGAAGCACATCTCGTCTAATGAATACTATGGGTCGATGTAAACCAAACATGGTAATATGACTGTCCCGTGCCAAGGGATGTTCCATCTGTTAGGATACATACACAACTAGAGATAGACTAGGACTTTAGAGATCATATTGTATTCTAAGTCATAGGCTTCTTGTCCTCCAAGTTTGTACTCTATATAAAACCCCCACGAGAGTCAAATCAATACAACACAATATTCTAGGGATCAATACTTTCTACATGATATCAGAGCGGTCACCGCCACTAGGCACCATCCATGATCATGACCACGGCGTGCGCAAGGTCGTCCCTGTCGACATCCAAGGACGGCTCAAGGGACACGCACGCACACACCACATGCGAGGACTTCTGTCCGGCACCAGATGCGCATGGCCTCCAGAGGTGGGCAAATACACTATCACGTCGAGATGCATCTACTGCACATGCAGGTGCACGGGAATCAACCAAAGGACTTCGAGCCGGATTGCACCAACAACGAATCCGCACCGACATATACACTACCTCATCAAGCCGGACTATATCGACCCAAACTACAATGACCAAATCACGACATCAAGCTGTACGTCTACACCAAGATCTTCATCGAGTTCTATATCGCCAACAAAAATCATCACAAATGTCTACATAACGTGGTCTAAAACCGTCGTCGTCACAGCCCGACACTCTGCTAGGGCGATCACACAATCGCCTCGCCCGCCTGGTCAAAAACCCGCCGCCGCCGCCGATCCTGTGCGATCTGCCGTCGTCGCCATAAAATTCTTGCCGCCGCCTCCAAAAAACCCTACAACCAAAAACTTGCCGCCGCAGCGGATCTCTGCAGTGGCCGCCGCAGATTCCTGCCGCCGCCGCAGTATGACCAAGAAACCCGCCGCTGCCGCAGATTCCTGCCACCGCCATACAAAAACCTAAAACCCTACGACACAAACTGCGCAATTTTTTTGCGCCTCCGGCGCTATCGGCTATAATGACCACGGCAACCTCGACCACGGCTATATCACGATCGGCTACCTCGACATAGACATCAAGAACAATGTCTACAACAACTCAAAAACTCCAGTCAGCAGCGTCCGCGTCGTCACTTGCGTCTATGTCACTCCTGCTGTGACTGCGGGAGGGAAGAGAGGCACCAGAAGGGGACGCAGTCACCGCCCCTAGGTATCATCAATGATCATGTCCGCGCAGGTGATGATGGCAAGAGGTGAACACGACGGAAGCGCAAGGCTTCAAATCCAGTCGCAAGCGTCCTCTCCACCGCCGCTATGCTTGAGGGGATGTTAGGATACGGACACAACTAGAGATAGACTAGGACTTTAGACATCATCTTGTATTCTAAGTCATAGGCTTCTTGCCCTCTAAATTTGTACTCCTATATAAAATCCCACAAAGATCAAATCAATACAACATAATATTCAGGGATCCATACTTTCTACACCATCGTTGACAATCGTGTGGCACGAGGCGGCTCCAAAAAGCCTGGAGCCAACCCAAGCAAGTCTAATCGAAGCCCAACTGTATCAAATTATTCACAAAACGATTGTTAGCAATTATCCCTATGATTTGTGAGAGGTTGTCCAAACTAATCGTATGTGATACAGCTCACTCGACCTCTTTTATTGATGTCCTAGGATACAGCTCAGATCGAACCTTCCAATTTTCTTTTGAGGCGTAAGTGATCTTTCGTAGGGCACATGAGTAAAGTCTTCAGCGTGCCACGCAGAGCTTAAAAAATTCGATTTGTACTAGTGCCATGAAGGATGTCATGGTTTAGATAGCTATTACAGTCTGATGCACCTGCACTATGTACTCCTCGAACATGCATGCATCGGATCGTCCAACCTGATTATATATGCATCCATCATGCATGTTGACATGCGAGAGACACATATAGTCTACTACTCGCTCGGTTTCATAATATAAGATGTTTTAGTTTTGTGAAAGAATTTATCTAGATCTCTCTTAGTATATAGGTTCACTTGAATCTACACACTAAAAAATCCAGATACACTATTTTTATAAAGATAAAATATCTTATATTATGAAACGGAGGGAGCACGTACTAGGCCGTAAGACGGTTGATATAGCCGGTTCGTGTGTTGATCATGTACGCATATAAGAACGGAACTCTCGAAGTCTCTGAAGAAAGATGTATGCATGCAGTGTATCAGCTTAATTGCTTCGTACGCGAAGGGATTAACTCGTTGAAGAAGCCAAGAAGAAATAGTGAACAATCGAGCTGCCAGAAATGCCTGCAAGGAAGCTTTGCTTTTCTTCCCTTCAATCGGTCGGTCAATTGGTTAGGTACATGGTAGATACTCCAAACACGTCCGCTTGACATCGACCGGTCGGGCAAGTCAAGGCTACTCATCGACAACATGCACGAGTGGTTCGATATCGTCGACGGCAGATTAATTGACTTCTGCATACCATCGGGATGGAAGCTTCTAATTTTCCCAAACGTCCCTGTTCTACATATGGATTTGCTGATTTTCTTTTCTTAAACATTGCATGCATGCATGTACTAATTGACGGAAACGTTCGTTTGCGGTACCAAATTTGGTGGGTGAGCGCACCGCGGTATCCGAGTTATCATCAATCGCGCGGAGGGGCCATAGTAGAATCGCCAATTGTCCAAAAAGGCTAAATGGGGGTGAATACAAATCTAACGACCAAACAGTCGTTTGAACCAGACGAAAAACGGTTGAAGTCACTGCCGTTAGGTCAACTCTTTTTGACCCGCCATGTCAGTATTTCCCGTTATCTTTTGCGGTCGTGGACTAGCTTACCCCTGCGCGGACCAGATCCCTGAGTGGACCAGATCTATTTCTTTGCTCTGCTCTGGTCTTCTCCCCTGCTCCCCTCTCCATAACATTTGCTCAGCTCCGGTTGCTCGTCTCAGATCGGAGCTTGCACTTGCTCTAATTTGCGTCCCCGCCATGTCCGGTCAACCTCCCACGCCTCTAATCGAAGCTCACAGCCGTCGTCGTTGCATCGTCCGCCGTATCGGAGCTTCGCGTCTCCGGACTAATATCTCGCCTCTGGCTAGTCCTTCTCGCACGGCGGAGCGCGTCCCGTCGGGCGATCCAGGCCGGCGACCGGCCTCGGGAAGTTGCGTGCTGCCGCGCACCCCAGGCATGGTAGCCCTGGCACAGCAGTTCGACGACCACGCTCTCATGGCCACCGTGCTGGGCGTCCGTCCCGCCGTGTCACCGGCAGAGTTGCTGTCGGCTTTCAGGTCTCGTTTTGGGATCAGACGAAATGAGGTCAACATTGAGGTATGCGCGCCGCCATGCGATTTTTTTGTCCGGTTCGAGCACATCTCAGACACCGAGCGCGTTCTGCATTCTTCCCGTTCTTTCGAGTGTTGCAGGGAGAAAATGAGCTTCATGCGTTGGCATCGCGCCTGTGGGTGGGACGATCGCTTGGGGCAGCTTCGTTTATTCTCCAAACTCAGCTTTGACGGCCTCCCATTGGATGCTTGGGAGCCGGAGGCCCTCAAGCAGGTCGTCAGTAGCCTTGGCGGCGAGCTGGTGGAAATCGTGCCACCGAGCGACAGATGGGTCATCGAGGTAAAGGCGTGGCTGAAAGATCCTGACACCGTTCCTAAGATGTATGAGGTGCAGATTCCAAGCATGGCAGGGCGACAGCTTTGCTGGAAGCACCCGGTCATCATCCACCTGGAGGAGGTTCTGGAATCGGTACACGGCATTCAGGGCCCCGAAGAGGCTGCCAGAAAGCACCCTCATCGCCTGCAGTGTTGGCCTGGAAGGATCGATGGCACATGACCACCATCGTTTCGCGACGGCGCACACAGTTTTGGTAGGGTAACCGGGCTTGGACGAGCTGGGGGTTCTGATTTCCCTCGAGTGAAGACAGAGCTCTAGTGAATTGTCGTGGTATATTTGGCTAATGAATTTGTAGTATGGAGAGCGTAGCAGGAAGTTATCATCGACTAAAAATGTGTAATAGTTTGAATCGATGTAGTACATGTGTGTAATAGTTTATGTGTTTGTAATAGTTTGAATCGATGTAGTATGTGTGGGTAATGAATTTGATGTAGTGTGTGTAATAGTTTTAATCGATATAGTTGAACACCGTGCTTTATAATTTCTGTGAATAACCAAGGACAACCTCATAAAAAGAGGGTGATCTAGCAATGAGCAATGTCAATTCTGTGGATGCTAGGAAAATGTAGTCCATCTTCTCTTCAAGTACAAGGTAGCTACATTTGTAACACGTTGAACTGCAGGACCCTTTTGCAGGCAACACAAGACAGAGGAAAAATGGTTTACAACACAGACAGTAGATGCAAAATCTATAGTCTGGGATAAAAAGATGTCAGTTAACTGGATTGAACCACGACTAATAATTGAAAGAAATAGATACTTGATAGTATTTCCTTACAAGAGTAGTACTTCCATACAAAAGGGTCTGATACCTGCACAAAAGTGGGCTAAACTTCCTACTAGTTTATAGAATAATTCGTCAGCATTTCATCTACAAAAGCCATTCTTCAGTCTGAACTTAACTATTCTACACTGAAGAAACTATAGATCTCCACTAGAAAAGTTGGCTGGCCAATTGCCTTGAGAGGACATAAGTTCTTTGATCATTTAACCCAAACTGATCTATTTCTTTCCCGCCAAACTACAAGAAATCTGCATCGTTCATGCACGAGCGATTTGCGTGCGCCAGTCCCGGTTCAGTTGGACCATCCGGCGCGCCATAGCGATTTCTTCGAAACTGAAATTCGGCATCTCCTTCTCGGGATCGTAGGTCCGTGTGAACTCGAACCTGAATTCCGGGGCTGAGCTGATGCCCGCCGCCGGCTCCGGCTGTCGAACAATCCAGCATGCTGAGTGTAGACGCTTGGTCGCCGCCACGGTACGGCCTCCGAAGGTGCGTAGGATGGAGCGTCTTTGCCGCAGACGGCGTGCTCCCAGCCTCCCCTACTGAGGTAAGGTAGTCCGCGCCGAAGCGTGGATGCGAGAGTTCCTAGACCTTGGCACTGCCCTATTCGAGGGTGTGTACCCTCGGTGGCATGCTCTCGTGAATGATTTGATACGTACCTTGTTCCCACTGCCTAGAGCATGCCGTAATGCCGCCGCGCGATTTCTCCACATCGCTCTCTTGGCCACCTTGCATCTGGCTCCGCCGGCCTTGATCGCCGCCCAGACGATTCGGCACATTCGGGGAAATCATCCACCTGGCAGGGCAATGGGATACCGGCCTTGAAGTAGAGCTTCATGGCCTGCCTTAGAGGGGCTAAATACCCCAGTTTCGGCGGCTGTCGCGGCGGCGGCTGCTTAGGCGGGGCCATGTTACCCTAGTTGGTGCATTGCGGAGGAGCTGCGCAAGGTGAACTGTGGTTAGTCGGAGAAGGGGAGTGAAAGACTGACAGTAGGTTTGGACTACGGGCACGCGTGAAAATAACCATTTCCCATTTCCTTAGAGGGTAATAATTCGACACTCGTTGCATTAACAGCTCAATCTTTATTTCCTTTCTTAGCATAAGAGTGTGAACATATTAAAAAGATTGGTCGTGGCTATCCACCTCATCGGGCAATGTACTAGGACATGTAGGAGACAGGACCGGGTTTCATTTTATAAATGTTGACGAGTGTGCCCTTATGTTTATACTATATTATTTATATGCCACCATGTACCGTCGATTGTAGCAACACCATCAGAAACAGGGGATAACGACGTGGCGTGTTTTCTTTTTCTAAGGGCATCAGAAACAGGGGATGCCGACATGACATGTTTTCTGACTGGTGGGCCCGCCCCCTCCACCTTCGACGGCGCGCATCCCAGGTTCGAGGGCTGGTGCCGCCCACCAACACATTATTGTGCAATTTTCCATGTGGAACCTGAATTGCGACGCTGAGCTGATGCCCATGTCGAACACAGAGAATTCTGAAAGAAGCTACTAAAAATAAATACTTTGAATTCTGAAAGTACTAAATTTAAATACATTAAAATTTTGTCTGTTAGGTAATACGCATACTGCTCATCGAAATAATATAAATACAGTACAAATTTCTACTTCGAAAAATAGACCTGAAAATGCTAGCAAATAACCTAGGATGAATATAGGATTCATTCTCCCCTATATATTTCGTCGTCATCGGCTCCCGCATGCTGCAACACATGTTCAAAGAACTCTCTCCGTCTGCAATGTGCTGCCAGTATCTCGTCCAGAGGGTAAGGCCTCGGTGTATGTTCCAGACTTAAGCCATACATTACCATTGTTGGTTCCTCTTCCCAGGCTTGAACCTCATGATCTGATACCGATAAAATTCCTGTAGTATATGCAACCGGGTTTGACTGTGGGGTGTAACCTGGTGTCAATGGAGATAGACCGATTGTAACCAACGAAGAGGGCATGACTTCCAATGTCACCGACGACCTCGAGAGAGCGGTTCTCCGTGTCCACCCGGTACAACACCGGTTGCCCTTTGGCGAAATCCCCGTTCAACACAAGAAGCAGATCACCATCTGACTCCATAAGGTAAAATTTGTATGTTCCGTGTACCTGTTCAAAGACTGGGGCCGAAATTATTTTGGCCATCGTGACAGTGCTCGTGCGTTACTCTAACTAGATGTTGGTCGACAAGATGTCTCCATTCTCAAGTAATGCATATACTTCTCCTCGGAATGCCGTCATGCAGATCAGAAGCGTATCAGGAGGTGGCGAATACAATCCTTCTCCAAATGATCCATTGATTTGCCCTGTTGGGGTGCTCTCATCGGCCCATGCAATATGATCTAGATAATCAGTGCAAACAAACACCATCATCGGGGACTTCATCACGACGACAGATTGTAGAAGATCAGATGGTATGTGTGCTTGAAACTCAGTGTTAGACTTATGAGTGATTGGGTTCAGAAGACGAATCTGGTACGAATCCACCCTCTGAGCAAGCACGATGACGCCACGAGAAACACCGACGAAGTAGAATCTTTTGGAAGAAGAGGGCATCAGTTAGCACTAAGATGTTTACAATGGAAAATACCAATAAATATCGGATGTGAATGTGAACCTGCGATGGACGTCCATTAGATTTGTCCTGAAGCAACGACCAATGGCGAGGTTGAGGAAGGTGAAGTCGCCAACGTATGGAAGTGTGTGATCTATCATGATCCAGTTGTTGAGATGGAATTCGGGCACCTTTAAAGTGCGGCGTCAATCGGTGCAGACTTCTCGACAAGCAGCATTGGTGTCGACATACTCCTCTTTCTCCAGCAAGTAGTCGTCGATCTTGCGAAGTGAGTCGGCCGGGAGATCGGACCAGTTCCTCTTCATCCGACTACTGGCCATGGCTTACGTGCGGGAATGTTTTGATCGAGGAAGAAAGAAGAACTACCACTGCGAGGAGAAGAAGAAGAGGATAACAAACGAGGGAGACGAAGCGGAATTGCCACTGCGAGGAGACGAGGAGATGGGGGAGACGAAGCGGAACTGCCACTTAAAGTTTGGATCAACGGGCTTTTTTCGGAACTAGCACGTGAACCAGCCATGCACTGCATGCAAGTTTTGATCAAACAAACTGACATGTGGGACCTGCTAAAAAATTCCATGAAGTGCTACCGTGCATAGTGCGCTGACAGGTGGCATGTTTTCTGACTGGCGGGCCCGCGTCCTCCACCTTCGACGGCGCGCGTCCTAGGTTCGAGGGCTTGTGCAGCCCACCAACACATTATTGTGCAATTTTCCATGCTTTGTCTCAACCAGCTCCGCTCCGCTCTGCTCCTCCGCTCCTGCCGCCACCACTCCACTCAGTCGTGCACCGCTCTCGTCGTCCCCTTGGGCCTTCGTCCTCCCGCCCTCCCCTCCCTGCCGTCCCCTCACGTCCCCTCCCCTCCCCTCCCTGTCCTATCTCCTTGCCGCCGCCCATCGCCCAGGCACGTTTGGAAACAAAAAACGAGAGTCGGCCGTTGGGTTAGGGGCCCAACGATGCTGGTGATCCGGATCCCGCTCGGAGATGGATCCTGCGAGGCTTCAGAGCACGGGTATGGGTCCTGCGCGGCTGGAGAACACGGAATCTCCTTCAAGTCTGGAGAGCACAGAGGACAACGAAACAGGGGGAGAGGAAGCGGGGTGCAGAGCTTTGGAGGTATGGATCCCGGAGAAGGTGACGTGCATCCACATTGAAGGGTAAGAACTGTGATTCCTTTTCTGCATACCCCAATTAGTGTTTCGGAGGAGGAGGAGAAGAAAAAGTGGGGGATGGCCACAAGGGTTAGACGGCACGATTTCTGAGGCATGCCTCTCTGAGCCCATCCCACCGGCACTCGTCGGCGCCACTCCGGCGCCATGGCACACATATCCATGGGCTCTCGTTCACTGGATTCATCTATTCTGGAAGCTCCACCGATGGTAAGTTACTTGTTGGATCTCTTATTCTCTCGGATAATCGCTGGTTGGTCATTCTCAATGTCAATGGTTCACCACTGGAAGGTAGAAGTTTGGAAAATGGGGAGGTTCTCTTGACTGGTTCTGTGGTGAGGTTCCCCTCTCATCTTGCTAGGATCAATGATATTTTGCCACCATCTTCTGATTTTCTTGGGACTCCTCATGCTCATGAGTGCAAGAGTGATGATTTGAAACTTATGTGGCACGTTACTAGCTCTACCTTGCCTTCTGATGTTTTGGACAATGCTCCTGGTTTTATGGTCCTGTATACTCTTGCTAAGCGGATTGTGTTACTAAATCGTGACAAGGTGGTTATTGATGCTAGATTCCTTCTTCAAGATGAGGAAGTTTCATCTGGTGTTACCTTGGATCTTGTTGTCAAAAGGGTGGTGGTGGGTGATCAAATCTTTGATGGGCCCAATTCATCAACCAAACACAACTACATTTCTGTGGATTTCTCTAAAGGGAGGATGTTTGAGGATAATATGTTCAAAAAATTTGGTCACCACATTAATTTCTCAGGAGGATTTCGTAGAAGACCTTTCTTCCTTGTTGGTTCATTTGGCCGTGCAAATTTTAAGATTGATATTCATACAATTGGCATTGTTCTTCAATGTTGTTTTGGGGGTCATGCATCAAAATATCAAGTCAAAATCCTCCAAGACAGAACCTTTAGATTCTCGTTGGCATCAAGAGCTGTGGGTTTTGAAATATATAATTCTGGTTCTTTATCTAATGAATCATTCATACTGAAGATAAAACTTTGGGGTGATGGAGGACCAAATTGGAAATTCGAAGAGAAGGAATATTACAAAGAATTGGGAAAGGATTGGACAACTATTTCATACAAAAAGAAAAAAAATCCTCTGTTTTTGATCGTATTGGTTCTTCGACGTCACAGGTACCATGCAATAACAGTCAAAATAATGATGACATTACTCATGTAGTACCGGGTGCATCATTTGCAGAAATTGTGATTAATGGAAAAGGTATTAAAGAGGAGAAATCAACTGCAGTCAACAAATCTCCTACAATTAATTTGCCTGGTCTTTTACCATATTTGAAATTTCCCACTTTCCCTTCTTGTCCCTGGCCCGACAAATCTTACCTGCACTGGTTCAAGGCCCATGTCACGCCACAAGTTTCGCGGCCCAGGGTGTATGACTGTCTTAAGGATTTTGTTCTTGCCCAAAAAATTAATTCGGCTGAAACCCCTATCTCCTCAACTCCCTCGCCTGGAGAAACCCCAACTGCCTTGCTTCATTGTCGGCTGACAACCACCACCATTTCAATGTCCAATATTCCACTTGACCCTCAGCCATTTCTTCCCCATGGCTTCGAGATTATGCAGGTGGCTGGCAGGAATCGAGTCAAAAGGGTGGTGGTTCCTCGCCGACCAAGGACTCATGAACAGTATGCCATTGCGCACATCCATCCCATTCCTCCTGGTCCTGTCCCTTTTGGTAATATCAGGGATGTGTTGCAAGGTTTCTTTATCAATGATGCACATGTCGAATTTCGTGATATTCAAGATTGCCCATTTGGTTCTGCATATGTTCAATTTGCAAATGTCAGTGACCATGACCGGTTAATTGCTGCGGGTCATATTCCCTTCCAAGATGTTGCTATTTCTTTTGATAGGCATGATGAAGGAATTAACTGGCGTAGGACTCAGTTTAACAATGAATGTTGGGTTATGCTTCTGGGTCCTCCACTTGATCACTGGAATCATGATGACCTGAATGCTGTATTCTCTGATATTGGTAAAGTTCTGCTCTAGGAGAGGGACCCTGAGCACAAGGGCGGGATCATTGCAAAGCTCAGAGTCACTGACCTCCTAGATGTTCCTAAAAGTGTTAGATTCACCATTGGGGACCTGGTGGAAACTGAATCATGGACCTTTTCTATGGAAATTTTGAACAGCAATCTCCTGGGGGGGCCCACCTGATGAGGACCCACTACCTGATGATGGTGCTGACCAACACCCTCTACTTGTGGTGGGACCCATATTTGGGCCCCCTTCTCCACCTCCTCCACCACAACCTGAAGGGGACATTGGTGGATGGGACCAATGGATTGACCTTGCCCCATAGAATAATGCTGGCTGGGGCAACTGGAATGTTGTCCAAGGACCTGTATTTGCTGAAGGTGTTGACATGCCCATTGACAACCAGGATTTGCCACCTCAGGAGACTGACAGTGTTGTTACTGGATCTATACCTGGTGCAAATATTTCATCTGACAGTGACAAGGCATCTGTCCATGGTGAAGAGGATATTGAGGTGGAGCAAAATATTGCTAATGCTGATCAGGAGATGGGCATGGGAGAAGGACTGCTTAACATTCTGCAGAATTACCAAGATGAGGAGGAGGACACCAACCATGCTGATGAGGATAACATGCAAGATGACTGGATGATGGAGGACACTAACCTCCTCTCTCCAAATGAGGCACACCTCCAAGTTGGAATGGCCATTATTCCTTTTGTCAACTCATCTGAGATGCTCTCTGCTAGGAATTCTTTCGCAAAGCAAGGTCTTGAGCTATGGGATAGATTCTTTGCTCCACACATGAACCCCTCACCTTACAAAGGCAAACTGCAATGTGACATTCCTGTAAGTTGGTTTAATTTTATCACTCTAATGCTCATCACACCTGAGAAATTCAGTTGGACTAGACATTTTCTCACATCACCCCTTTGGGAGATTATTAAAGAGCCACCATCAAGAAACTACTTTCACTTTCATTATACCTGATGAATGTGTTGGACAGATTCCACCTCATTGCCTAAATGATTCCCCATCAAGCATGATGGTACCAAATGCTCCTACAAAGAGGAGGAGGGGCAAAGAACCACTGGTGGAATCTGAGGTGAGAAGGAGCCCCAGAATTGTGGAATTTAATGGGGGGTTTTAAAAGCCATTTAAATTTCTCTAATCCTAATTGCCTCTCTTGCAATGCTGCTCCACCCTGTCTCAGTAATAAGGTTGTTAAGAATCTTGCTGAATCATTTTGCAAGGTTAAAGAGGGGGAACTGGAGAAAAGGTTGCTGAAGAAGGGCAGGATCAATGATTTGATCATCAAGCCACCTGGAAAGCCTGGACCTAAGAAGACTGGTCCAGAACCATACCTTACAAGCAAGAAGAAGGGAGGTGCTGCTGAATCTTGTGGACAGCAGTCTAAGAAGAAAGCACCTAAATAATGTGGTTAATGTTTACAAAAACCTTTCCTTTTGTGATTGGACCAGTTACCTTTCATATCTGTTATGAGTTGTTGCAGACCTATTTGATGTTGGACATGTTTATGAATTCAGTAACCTATGATATGTTCAGTCTTATTTGTGTGACTACAAAATTTGAGTCACCCCAAGGATCACCCAATTGGTTTATCAATGAGTAACAACAGAAACTGGAAGATTCTGAATTGGAACCTCAGGGGAATTAACTCTGAGAAAAAATGGTTAGCACTAAAAAGCAAGATCATGGAATCTGAATGTGACATTATCTGTCTCCAAGAAACCAAGAGAGAAAACTTTGATATCAATTATTTAAAAAAATTATGTCCAAACAAGTTTGACAGTTTTGATTTCTTACCATCAATTGGTGCTTCTGGAGGAATTATTACCATCTAGAACAGTATTTTATTCAATGGTACCAGGGCTTTCCAAAATGATTTCTCAACTTCTGTTACCTTCACCTCTCATTTATCAAATGATACCTAGACTCTCACTAATATCTATGGTCCTTGTCAAAATGATAGAAAGATGGATTTCTTAGACTGGTTTTCAAACATCACTATGCCTGATAGTATGGATTGGCTAGTGTTAGGAGATTTTAACTTTATCAGAAGTCTCACTGATAGAAATAAAAGTGTGGGAGATATTAATGAACTATGCTCTTCAATGATGCTATCTGCAACCTGGGTCTTATTGAGTTGCCACTAAAGGGTAGAAAATTCACCTGGAGTAACATGCAAAAAGATCCACTCCTGGAAAGACTGGACTGGTTCTTTACATCTAGTTCTTGGACAACCAAATACCCATACACTATGGTTACCCCACTATCCAAACCTACTTCTGATCATCTCCCCTGTGTCATATCCATTGGAACTAACATCCCCAAGGCTCAAATCTTTAGATTTGAAAATTACTGGCTTCATCATTCTGATTTTAAGATGATTGTACAAAATGCTTGGAATATTCCTGTGAATTATCAGGACATGGCAAAAAGAATTTATGCCAAGTTAAAAATGTGAGGAGAGGTATCAAGATTTGGGCAAAACAGTTACCTTGCTTAAAGGATCAAATTGCTAAGGTGAATGACACCATTGATCTCCTGGACCTACTTGAAGAATCTAGAACATTAACCATCAATGAGTGGCAGCTCAGAGATATCCTGAAGTCCCATATTATCTCTCTTCTTTAGAACCAAAACACCTATTGGAAACAAAGAGGGAAAATTAAATGGGTAAAACTTGGAGATGAAAACACTAAGTTTTTCCATTCCAAAGCTACCATCAGTTATAGACATAACTATATATATCAATGATCAAGAATGAATCGGGACAGGAATTTACAAATCACTATGACAAGGCTGATATCTTTTGGAATGACTTCAGGGAAAGAATGGGCACATCAGTCAAAACTGAGATGCACTATAATCTTGCAGACTTCTATGGTAATGGAATGACTGATGAGATGAAGGATTCACTTGAAAAACCTTTCCTTGACAAGGAAATTGAGGAGGTTATCACTGAACTACCAAATGACAAGTCACCTGGACCTGATGGTTTTAATAATGAATTTATCAAAAGTTGCTGGTCTATCATTGGATATGATATCAAATTACTGATTCATGATTTCTTCAATGAGAAAGTGTCCCTTGAGAGCATCAACTCTTCTTACATTACACTCATACCCAAAGTCACTTGCCAATCTACATCAGCTGATTTTAGACCAATCTCTCTATTGAACTGTATAGTCAAAATTATTACCAAACTTCTTGCAAATAGACTGCAATCTATCATTCTGAAATTGGTATATAAAAACCAATATGGTTTTCTCAACAACAGATCTATTCAAGATTGCATTGGTTGGGCATTTGAATACTTATTCCAATGCCACATGTCAAAGGAGGAAATTTTAATTCTCAAACTTGATTTTGAGAAGGCATTTGATACAGTTGATCACTCTGCCATCATTAATATCCTTAAAGCTAGAGGATTTGGGAGAAAATGGATTAGGTGGATTGAAATGATCTTTGAATCTAGAACTTCTGAAATTCTTCTCAATGGTGTGCCTGTTAAAAAGTTCTACTGCAGAAGAGGTGTTAGACAAGGAGACCCACTTTCACCATTACTTTTTGTCCTTACTGCTGACCTCCTACAATCTATCCTAAACAAGGCCATGCATAGGAATCTTTTAACTCCACCTATTGTGGGACCACCCAACAGTGACTTCCCAGTTATTCAATTGCTGATGACACATTGGTGATTCTTAAAGCTGATGCATCTCAATTATTATGCTTGAAAGCACTTCTTCAAACTTTTGCAGCTTCCACTGGACTCAAAGTCAATTACCTGAAATCTAGCATGATGCCAATAAACACATGTAATGATAGACATGCATTTTGCTATGACAATCAACTGTCAAACTGGAGGCCTCCCTTTTACCTACCCTGGGCTTCCATTAAGCATTACAAAGCCATCTATGGAACATTTTCTTCCCATTGTTCAGAGAGTGGAAAGAAGATTATGTGGAATTGCTGATTTCTTGAATTATGGAGGAAAACTGCAGCTGGTCAAATCTGTTCTCTCCTCACTTCCTCTATTTTATATGAGCTGTTTGGAGGTGCCAATAGCCATCAAGGATCAAATTATTAAATATATGAGATACTGTCTACGGAGAAAGAAGACTGATGATGTACAAGCAAAAGGACAAGCTCTTGTCTCATGGGACAAAATCTGCCGTCCTAAAAACCAAGGGGGTTTAGGGGTACTGAACCTACAGATTCGAAATAATGCCCTCCTTCTGAAAAATTTGGACAAATTCTACAACCACCAAGACATACCTTGGGTTCACCTCATATGGGAGACTTATTACAAAAATGGAAAATTACCTGGAAGAAGCATGGAGGGATCTTTCTGGTGGAAGTCACATATCAAATTAATTGATAACTATAAAGGCATGGCTAAATGCAATCTGAAATCAGGCAAATCTGCTTACTTCTGGACTGACCTTTGGCAAGAGGCGTGCTTGATGAATAAATTCCCTCACCTTCTGTCCTATGCTAAGTCTACAATCATCAATGTTCATGATTTCCTTCATGCTGAATTCCTCGAAGATAACTTCCACCTACCTCTCTCTCATCAAGCTTTCTCTGAGTTTTTAGTCCTGGAAGAAAGATGCCAGGAATTCATACACGTCACTCAGGAGGACACCCATGATAATTGGAACTATATTTGGGGATCAAATAAATTTGAAGTTAAAAAGGCATACTCAGCCATGATTGGACACTCACCATCACCACCTCACTTTTCCTGGGTTTGGGCAACCTCCTGTCAAAATAAACACACGTTCTTTTTCTGGCTTTTGTTACTAGACAGATTGAATATAAGAAACCTACTGATGAGAAAGAATTTCAACCTCCCTGATTACAATTGTGTTACATCAAACTGCATCACAGAAGAATCAACAAATCATCTTTTCTGGGATTGTCCATTTGCAAAAAATGTTGGGACCATATTTCTAGAAACAGAACTGCAAATCTAACAGGAGTAGAAGCTATTTCAAACATCAAAGAAAAGTTACATCTACCATTTGCAACGGAAATAATTATCATGACTTCCTGGGGTATCTGGATTTGCAGAAATGAGAAGATTTTTAATGACAAAAGACCCACTTTTGATAGATGGGAAGCAATTTTCTACTAGGAAATGAGATGGATACAATTCAGAATCAAAGGAAATACAAGGAGAAATTCAAAGCCTGGCTCAGTCAGTAATTAGATCAGGGATAGAATAGATTGTTTCAATTTAGATGTAACTGTTTATGATCTACCTTAGATCTTTTTTTCTCATTGTAACATACATATATAATAAAAAAATTGCAGTGGGGATTTTCCCTACTATTTCACCTCAAAATTTTTTTTAGTGTTTCTAGTCCGTGGTGATGGCAAGGATATGTGTTGGTAACCGCAGGACGTCTGTACAGCTTGTCCTTGAGCATGGTGCTTTGTCAAGCGAGCATGAAGGCACTGAAATGTGTGGCGGTGCGGATGATGATGAGAAAGCATATCCAGACATGGCTGCTGACCCTGATAGGATGGAGAGTAGGGAATATTTGGTTGATTCGAACTTTGAGCCTGACTATGGGACTGATGAGGAAGAGGAATGTGAACATGTGGAAATGGGATGTAGATACAACGAAGATGTGGACAGGCCAGTGATACACTTTGATAGGGACAATCCTACAATTGATGAGGGGACTATCTTTGATAATGTGGAGTACTGCAGATATGTAGTTGCAACCTATGCAATCAGAGTTGGGTTCGAATTTATCATTGAAAAGAGCGACCAAAAGATATTTAGGGTGCACTGTAGGGAAAGTAATGTGTGTAAATGGAGATTACATGCATCTCCAATGCGGGGTGGACACCCATTTCAGGTTGCAATAGCTACATTTAGTTTCAGTCTTTCTCATATTTATTCTGCTGATAACTAGCTCTGAATTATTTGGATTATTATAGAATGCAGATCAAAGTAAACACGAAGAAACACAACTGCCCTAATACTTCTTTAAGTGGTAAAATTAGACCGGCGACTACCAAGTGGATTACTGCTACTATACTTGACTGGGTGAGGCAGGATCATAACATTGGACCTGCTAAACTCAGAGCAAAGATTAGCAAAAAGTTTGACGTTATGATTCCTTACCACAGTGTCTTTGATGGGAAGGAGATGGCTCTAGACTTCATTCAAGGCAAGTGGAATGACAGTTTTCATATGTTTGGTGAGTTAAGCAAGGTGGATTTTGTTTGCAATAATTTGGCAGAGAGTTTCAATGATAAGATTTCGGGCATGAAGACACTTGGAATTGTTATTTTGTTGGATGCAATAAGACAACGCATAATGGTGAAGATAGATTTAAGGCAAGAAAATTTTTAGGCCATAAAATAGTTCCAAAGGTGGTTATGTTACTGAATGCAAGAACCAGGGCAATGAGAACGATAAAGATGAGGATGGTCAGAAGTTCCAGAACATTGGCTGAGGTTTATGCAGAATACAAGCGTGGAAGTGAACAGAGGTACACTGTAGACATTGGAAACAAGACTTGTTCATGCAGCAAAGGCAGACATCGATCTGCCATGTCACCATGCAATTTACTTCATCTTAAAGCTTAGAGGTAATGGAGCTGAAATAGAGAACTATGTCGACAACTATTTCTCCGTGGACAAGTTTGCTGCAACTTATGCAGAAAATGTACCACCTATGGCCGATGAAAATTATTGGGAGATCGTCGATCTAGGGTTCAAACTTCAACCACCAGTTCTTAGGGGGCCACCTGGGAGGCCTAGAAAGCTAAGGATCGAAGCCTCCACCGATAAAGGTTCAAGGCTGGGAGCTAGGAAAAGGAATGCAAACGTTGTGGCCGATTCGGCCATATTAAGAGGTTGTGCAAAAACCCAGTTACACATGATATTGTCCCTGTTCACACCCCGGTGGCAGAAAATGAGGCTTCTTAGCCAGAACTGGTGGAAGAGCAGCGCGAAGACGGTGATGAGCACTTGGAGGAAAATGTACGTAAGCAGCCAATTTATGAAGAAGTAGAGGTGCCAGCGAGAAAAGGGTGTGAAAAGAAACAAAAGGATAAGCAGAACGGGGAGGAAAGGGAAAATAATGGAGGTGTATTAGAATATGAAGAAGTTGCAGGGGTGATTGAGGATGTTCTTGAGGATCTTTCGGTTAACTGCAGGAGAAATAATAAATCCCTGTCAATTTCATCTTTGTACGATTCTTCGGATGAAAGGTAAGCTTAAAAATTGTTTTATTTGCCATTTTATCATTTTTTTATCCTCATCAACTAATGCTTAATGAAACATGGGCTAGCAGACTAATAAGAGGAGCAGAAAGATGCGGGCACAGTAACATCGTATGTTGAATTATATCATTAAAACTAAACTAGCCGTGTCGTCTTTATTTATATCTGGCGCGTGCAACGTGTCTGTGATGGGATCATGTGGACCAGATTACTTTTTTTAAAATATTATTATATTAATTTTTTACCTGCGTTTGCGCGGCTACTAGTTCCCACCTCCTCTGGCGCACTCCAGAATTATGGCTGTGCCATCAAGTAGCAGAGTCAGCGTATTGTTCCATCAGGTGTGAATGCAATGACTTTGTTTGTTCAGAATTTGATGACTTTTTATTAGTTTGAAAGACAGAGAAACCTAAAACATGTATCTAGACATTTTTTGGGTATAGACACATTTATTAAATATCTAAAAAAACTAAGTCAGTTATATCTTGACAGGAGTAGTACACTATTACAACACGCTCGATCCCTTCTCCTCTGGCGCACTCCAAATTATGGCTATGCCATCAAGTGATGGGAGCAGAGTCAGCGTATTGTCCCATCAGATATGCTAGGAACAAGCGAACTTTATTTTCAGGATCGGACGAGTGTCGATCGACTAGTTTCAAAGACAAAGACAACTAAAACATGGCCAACATATATAGATTATGACGATAATCGTCCATGACTCAAGTGACCCAGATCCAAAGAGCGCATTAAGATACCATACATAGATTTAATTTATGCTTAAGTGTCCCTAATCGACTATGACGCTCCCGCAGTCTCCATCATTGACGACGTTGTCCGTGTCACCGCCAGCCTCCTCCGTGTCGGAATCGATGCCGACGTTCCCGGCAGCGTTCCTCCTCCTCATGGATTCTTCATGGCGTGCTGCATCGATAACGGTGGAGGTCGTATGCCCAGGCACTGCCCAGAAGCGCTGCCTCCCTTCGGGGTTGCGCAGATTCGGGTGGATCTCCCGCCGGTGGGTTCCGCACAGCTCAATCAACGCAGCCCGCTCCTTCTTGAACAGCTTTCGCCAGTACGTGCTCGTGCGCGAGTACCACTCCATTGCCCTCTTCCGCTCCGATAACTAGTGGCAGCGCTCCTCGATCTGCCTCGCCAACGCATTGTAGCGCAAGAGTGGCGCGATAGGAACCCCGACGTAGCTGAGCTCGAAGCCGGCCGGAAGCCTCACGAACAACGGCGCGAGTATGTCGTAGTGGGCGAACATCTGAGCCTCGTGCAAGCTGAGTTTGGGCCTCTCCCTCTCCATGGCGATGAAGGAACACGGTCTGATCTTTGGCCCCGAGGTTAAGGGGATAAGGGTAAGGACATAGGCCCAGCGTCGTTGCCACTGCCAATCAGTTTGCAGAACAAACTTCTCGCGGATCGCCCTCGCGAAGGACATCACTATCGTCCACGCACCCCGATCCAATGGCGCCTAGCAATCGGGGATCGGGTCTTCTAGAAGCCCAGAGCGGTTGCTGGTTAGCTCTGCGTCCCGATTGTTTGTGGCCAATGGCTGTAGTTGAAAATAATACACATTTCAATGACACTGGTGGATAAATATGTGGTCGCTAAAGAGAACACACATGCAATGACAGTGGTGGATCCATAGGTGGATTGTGAATAGAGCACACATGCAATGACACTGGTGGATCCACATGTGGTATGTGAAAAGAACACACATGCAAAGACTCTAGTTGTTGTTAGTAAAAAGAACACACATGTAATGACACTAGTGGATCCATATGTGGTATGTGAAAATAACACACATGCAATGACTCTGGTTGTTGTTAGTAAAAAGAACACACATGCAATGAAACTGGTGGATCCATGTGTGGTCTCTGAAGAGAACACACATGCAATGACTCTGGTTGTTGTTAGTAAAAAGAGCACACATGCAATGACACTGGTGGATCCATAGGTGGATTGTGAAAAGAACACACATGCAATGAATCTAGTGGATCCATATGTGGTATGTGAAAAGAACACACATTTCAATTATTCTGGTTGTTGTTAGTAAAAAGAACATACATGCAATGACACAGGTGGATCGATGTGTGGTCTCTAAAGAGAAACACATGCAATGACGCTGGTTGTTCTTAGTAAAAAGAGCACACATGTAATGACACTGGTGGATCCATAGGTGGATTGTGAAAAGAACACACATGCAATGACACTAGTGAATCCATATGTGGTATGTGAAAAGAACACACATTTCAATGACTCTGGTTGTTGTTAGTAAAAAGAACACACATGCAATGACACTAGTGGATCCATGTGTCGTCTTTGAAGAGAACACACATTTCAAGGACACTAGTGGATCCATATGTGGTATGTGAAAAGAACACACATGAAATGACTCCAGTTGTTCTTACTAAAAAGAATACACATGTAATGACATTGGTGGATCCATATGTGGAATGTGAAAAGAACACACATGCAATGACACTGGTGTATCCATGTGTGCTCTCTGAAGAGAACACACATTTCAATGACACTAGTGGATCCATATGTGGTATGTGAAAAGAACACACATGCAATGACACTGGTGGATCCATAGGTGGATTGTGAAAAGAGCACACATGCAATAACACTAGTGGATCCATATGTGGTATGTGAAAAGAACACACATGCAATGACTCCATTTGTTGTTAGTAAAAAGAACACACATGTAATGACACTGGTGGATCCAAGTGTGGTCTCTGAAGAGAACCCACATTTCAATGACACTAGTGGATCCATATGTGGTATGTGAAAAGAACAGTCATGAAATGACTCGAGTTGTTGTTAGTAAAAAGATCACACATGCAATGACACTGGTGGAACCGTAGGTGGATTGTGAAAAGAACACACATGCAATGACACTGGTGGATCGATATGTGGTATGTGAAAAGAACACACATGCAATAACTCTGGTTGTTGTTAGTAACAAGAACACACATGCAATAACACTGGTGGATCCATGTGTGGTCTCTGAAGAGAACACAAATTTCAATGACACTGGTGGATCCTTAGGCGGACTTTGAAAAGAACACACATGAAATGACTCTAGTTGTTGTTAGTAAAAAAAGCACACATGCAATGACACTGGTGGATCCATAGGTGGATTGTGAAAAGAACACACATGCAATGACACCGTGGATCCATATGTGGTATGTGAAAAGAACACACATGCAATGACTCTGGTTGTTGTTAGTAAAAAGAACACACATGCAATGACACTAGTGGATCCATAGGTGGATTGTGAAAAGAGCAAACATGCAATGACTCTGGTTTTTGCTAGTAAAAATAACACACATGCAATGACACTGGTGGATCCATAGGTGGATTGTGAAAAGAACACACATGCAATGACACTGGTGGAACCATATGTGGTATGTGAAAATAACACACATGCAATGACTCTAGTTGTTGTTAGTAACAAGAACACACATGCAATGACACTGGTGGATCCATGTGTGGTATGTGAAAAGAACACACATTTCAATGACTCTGGTTGTTGTTAGTAAAATGAACACACATGCAATGACACTGGTGGATCCATGTGTCGTCTTTGAAGAGAACACACATTTCAATGACACTAGTGGATCCATATGTGGTATGTGAAAAGAACACACATGAAATGACTCCAGTTGTTGTTAGTAAAAAGAACACACTTGTAATAACACTTGTGGATCCATATGTGGAATATGAAAAGAACACACATGCAATGACTCTGGTTGTTGTTCGTAAAAAGAACACACATGCAATGACATTGGTGTATCCATGTGTACTCTCTGAAGAGAACACACATTTCAATGACACTAGTGGATCCATATGTGGTATGTGAAAAGAACACACATGCAATGACACTGGTGGATCCATAGGTGGATTGTGAAAAGAGCACACATGCAATAACACTAGTGGATCCATATGTGGTATGTGAAAAGAACACACATGCAATGACTCTAGTTGTTGTTAGTAAAAAGAACACACATGTAATGACACTGGTGGATCCAAGTGTGGTCTTTGAAGAGAACACACATTGCAATGACACTGGTGGATCCATATGTGGTATGTGAAATGAACAGTCATGAAATGACTCGAGTTGTTGTTAGTAAAAATAACACACATGCAATGACACTGGTGGATCCGTAGGTGGATTGTGAAAAGAACACACATGCAATGACACTGGTGGATCCATATGTGGTATGTGAAAAGAACACACATGCAATAACTCTGGTTGTTGTTAGTAACAAGAACACACATGCAATAACACTGGTGTATCCATGTGTGGTCTCTGAAGAGAACACAAATTTCAATGACACTGGTGGATCCATAGGCGGATTATGAAAAGAACACACATGAAATGACTCTGGTTGTTGTTAGTAAAAAAAACCACACATGCAATGACACTGGTGGATCCATAGGTGGATTGTGAAAAGAACACACATGCAGTGACACTGTGGATCCATATGTGGTATGTGAAAAGAACACACATGCAATGACTCTGGTTGTTGTTAGTAAAAAGAACACACATGCAATGACACTAGTGGATCCATAGGTGGATTGTGAAAAGAGCACACATGCAATGACTCTGGTTGTTGTTAGTAAAAAGAACACACATGCAATGACACTGGTGGATCCATAGGTGGATTGTGAAAAGAACACACATGCAATGACACTGGTGGAACCATATGTGGTATGTGAAAATAACACACATGCAATGACTCTGGTTGTTGTTAGTAATAAGAACACACATGCAATGACACTGGTGGATCCATGTGTGGTCTCTAAAGAGAACACACATTTCAATGACACTGGTGGATCCATATGTGGTATGTGAAAAGAACAAACATGAAATGACTCTAGTTGTTGTTAGTAAAAAGAACACACATGCAATGACACTGGTGGATCCATATGTGGTATGTGAAAATAACACACATGCAATGACTCTGGTTGTTGTTAGTAAAAATAACACACATGCAATGACACTAATGGATCCATGTGTGGTCTCTAAAGAGAACACATATTTCAATGACTCTGGTTGTTGTTAGTAAAAAGATCATACATGCAATGACACTGGTAGATCCATGTGTGGTCTCTGAAGTGAACACACATGCAATGACTCTGGTTGTTGTTAGTAAAAAGAGCACACATGCAATGACACTGGTGGAACCATAGGTGGATTGTGAAGAGAACACACATTTCAATGACACTAGTGGATCCATATGTGGTATGTGAAAAGAACACACATGCAATGACACTGGTGGATCCATAGGTGGATTGTGAAAACATCACACATGCAATGACACTAGTGGATCCGTATGTGGTATGTGAAAAGAACACACATGCACTGACTCCAGTTTTTGTTAGTAAAAAGAACACACATGTAATGACACTAGTGGATCCAAGTGTGGTATCTGAAGAGAACACACATTTCAATGACACTGGTGGATCCATATGTGGTATGTGAAAAGAACAGTCATGAAATGACTCCAGTTGTTGTTAGTAAAAATAACACACATGCAATGACACTGGTGGATCCGTAGGTAAAGAACACACATGCAATGACACAGGTGGATCCATATGTGGTATGTGAAAAGAACACACATGCAATGACTCTGGTTGTTGTTAGTAACAAGAACACACATGCAATAACACTAGTGGATCCATGTGTGGTCTCTGAAGAGAACACACATTTCAATGACACTGGTGGATCCATAGGCGGATTGTCAAAAGAACACACATGAAATGACTCTGGTTATTGTTAGTAAAAAGAACACACATGCAATAACACTGGTGGATCCATAGGTGGATTGTGAAAAGAGCACACATGCAATGACACTGGTGGATCCATATGTGGTATGTGAAAAGAACACACATGCAATGACTCTAGTGGATCCATATGTGGTATGTGAAAAGAACACACATTTCAATGACTCTGGTTGTTGTTAGTAAAAAGAACACACATGCAATGACACTGATGGATCCATGTGTGGTCTCTAAAGAGAAACACATGCAATGACTCTGGTTGTTCTTACTAAAAAGAGCACACATGCAATGTCACTGGTGGATCCATAGGTGGATTCTGAAAAGAACACACATGCAATGACACTAGTGGATCCATATGTGGTATGTGAGAAGAACACACATTTCAATGACTCTGGTTGTTGTTAGTAAAAAGAGCACACATGCAATGAAATCAGGATCCATGTGTGGTCTCTCAAGAGAACTCACATTTCAATGACACTAGTGGATCCATATGTGGTTTCTGAAAAGAACACACATGAAATGACTCTAGTTGTTGTTAGTAAAAAGAACACACATGTAATGACACTGGTGGATCCATATGTGGAATATGAAAAGAACACACATGCAATGACTCTGGTTGTTGTTAGTAAAAAGAACACACATGCAATGACACTCGTGTATCCATGTGTTCTCTCTGAAGAGAACACACATTTCAATGACACTAGTGGATCCATATGTGGTATGTGAAAAGAACACACATACAATGACACTGGTGGATCCATAGGTGGATTGTGAAAACATCACACATGCAATGACACTAGTGGATCCGTATGTGGTATGTGAAAAGAACACACATGCACTGACTCCAGTTTTTGTTAGTAAAAAGAACACACATGTAATGACACTAGTGGATCCAAGTGTGGTATCTGAAGAGAACACACATTTCAATGACACTGGTGGATCCATATGTGGTATGTGAAAAGAACAGTCATGAAATGACTCCAGTTGTTGTTAGTAAAAATAACACACATGCAATGACACTGGTGGATCCGTAGGTAAAGAACACACATGCAATGACACAGGTGGATCCATATGTGGTATGTGAAAAGAACACACATGAAATTAAGAGTGTTGTGGTAAGTAACAAGAACACACATGCAATAACACTAGTGGATCCATGTGTGGTCTCTGAAGAGAACACACATTTCAATGACACTGGTGGATCCATAGGCGGATTGTCAAAAGAACACACATGAAATGACTCTGGTTATTGTTAGTAAAAAAAGCACACATGTAATGGCACTGGTGGATCCATAGGTGGATTGTGAAAAGAACACACATGCAATGATAGTGGTGGATCTATATGTGGTATGTGAAAAGAACACACATGCAATGACTCTAGTGGATCCATATGTGGTATGTGAAAAGAACACACATTTCAATGACTCTGGTTGTTGTTAGTAAAAAGAACACACATGCAATGACACTGATGGATCCATGTGTGGTCTCTAAAGAGAAACACATGCAATGACTCTGGTTGTTCTTACTAAAAAGAGCACACATGCAATGTCACTGGTGGATCCATAGGTGGATTCTGAAAAGAACACACATGCAATGACACTAGTGGATCCATATGTGGTATGTGAGAAGAACACACATTTCAATGACTCTGGTTGTTGTTAGTAAAAAGAACACACATGCAATGAAACTGGTGGATCCATGTGTGGTCTCTGAAGAGAACTCACATTTCAATGACACTAGTGGATCCATATGTGGTTTGTGAAAAGAACACACATGAAATGACTCTAGTTGTTGTTAGTAAAAAGAACACACATGTAATGACACTGGTGGATCCATATGTGGAATATGAAAAGAACACACATGCAATGACTCTGGTTGTTGTTAGTAAAAAGAACACACATGCAATGACACTCGTGTATCCATGTGTTCTCTCTGAAGAGAACACACATTTCAATGACACTAGTGGATCCATATGTGGTATGTGAAAAGAACACACATGCAATGACACTGGTGGATCCATAGGTGGATTGTGAAAACATCACACATGCAATGACACTAGTGGATCCGTATGTGGTATGTGAAAAGAACACACATGCACTGACTCCAGTTTTTGTTAGTAAAAAGAACACACATGTAATGACACTAGTGGATCCAAGTGTGGTATCTGAAGAGAACACACATTTCAATGACACTGGTGGATCCATATGTGGTATGTGAAAAGAACAGTCATGAAATGACTCCAGTTGTTGTTAGTAAAAATAACACACATGCAATGACACTGGTGGATCCGTAGGTAAAGAACACACATGCAATGACACAGGTGGATCCATATGTGGTATGTGAAAAGAACACACATGCAATGACTCTGGTTGTTGTTAGTAACAAGAACACACATGCAATAACACTAGTGGATCCATGTGTGGTCTCTGAAGAGAACACACATTTCAATGACACTGGTGGATCCATAGGCGGATTGTCAAAAGAACACACATGAAATGACTCTGGTTATTGTTAGTAAAAAAAGCACACATGTAATGACACTGGTGGATCCATAGGTGGATTGTGAAAAGAACACACATGCAATGATAGTGGTGGATCTATATGTGGTATGTGAAAAGAACACACATGCAATGACTCTAGTGGATCCATATGTGGTATGTGAAAAGAACACACATTTCAATGACTCTGGTTGTTGTTAGTAAAAAGAACACACATGCAATGACACTGATGGATCCATGTGTGGTCTCTAAAGAGAAACACATGCAATGACTCTGGTTGTTCTTACTAAAAAGAGCACACATGCAATGTCACTGGTGGATCCATAGGTGGATTCTGAAAAGAACACACATGCAATGACACTAGTGGATCCATATGTGGTATGTGAGAAGAACACACATTTCAATGACTCTGGTTGTTGTTAGTAAAAAGAACACACATGCAATGAAACTGGTGGATCCATGTGTGGTCTCTGAAGAGAACTCACATTTCAATGACACTAGTGGATCCATATGTGGTTTGTGAAAAGAACACACATGAAATGACTCTAGTTGTTGTTAGTAAAAAGAACACACATGTAATGACACTGGTGGATCCATATGTGGAATATGAAAAGAACACACATGCAATGACTCTGGTTGTTGTTAGTAAAAAGAACACACATGCAATGACACTCGTGTATCCATGTGTTCTCTCTGAAGAGAACACACATTTCAATGACACTAGTGGATCCATATGTGGTATGTGAAAAGAACACACATACAATGACACTGGTGGATCCATAGGTGGATTGTGAAAACATCACACATGCAATGACACTAGTGGATCCGTATGTGGTATGTGAAAAGAACACACATGCACTGACTCCAGTTTTTGTTAGTAAAAAGAACACACATGTAATGACACTAGTGGATCCAAGTGTGGTATCTGAAGAGAACACACATTTCAATGACACTGGTGGATCCATATGTGGTATGTGAAAAGAACAGTCATGAAATGACTCCAGTTGTTGTTAGTAAAAATAACACACATGCAATGACACTGGTGGATCCGTAGGTAAAGAACACACATGCAATGACACAGGTGGATCCATATGTGGTATGTGAAAAGAACACACATGCAATGACTCTGGTTGTTGTTAGTAACAAGAACACACATGCAATAACACTAGTGGATCCATGTGTGGTCTCTGAAGAGAACACACATTTCAATGACACTGGTGGATCCATAGGCGGATTGTCAAAAGAACACACATGAAATGACTCTGGTTATTGTTAGTAAAAAAAGCACACATGTAATGACACTGGTGGATCCATAGGTGGATTGTGAAAAGAACACACATGCAATGATAGTGGTGGATCTATATGTGGTATGTGAAAAGAACACACATGCAATGACTCTAGTGGATCCATATGTGGTATGTGAAAAGAACACACATTTCAATGACTCTGGTTGTTGTTAGTAAAAAGAACACACATGCAATGACACTGATGGATCCATGTGTGGTCTCTAAAGAGAAACACATGCAATGACTCTGGTTGTTCTTACTAAAAAGAGCACACATGCAATGTCACTGGTGGATCCATAGGTGGATTCTGAAAAGAACACACATGCAATGACACTAGTGGATCCATATGTGGTATGTGAGAAGAACACACATTTCAATGACTCTGGTTGTTGTTAGTAAAAAGAACACACATGCAATGAAACTGGTGGATCCATGTGTGGTCTCTGAAGAGAACTCACATTTCAATGACACTAGTGGATCCATATGTGGTTTGTGAAAAGAACACACATGAAATGACTCTAGTTGTTGTTAGTAAAAGAACACACATGTAATGACACCGGTGGATCCATATGTGGAATATGAAAAGAACACACATGCAATGACTCGTTGTTGTTAGTAAAAGAACACACATGCAATGACACTCGTGTATCCATGTGTTCTCTCTGAAGAGAACACACATTTCAATGACACTAGTGGATCCATATGTGGTATGTGAAAAGAACACACATGCAATGACACTGGTGGATCCATAGGTGGATTGTGAAAACATCACACATGCAATGACACTAGTGGATCCGTATGTGGTATGTGAAAAGAACACACATGCACTGACTCCAGTTTTTGTTAGTAAAAAGAACACACATGTAATGACACTAGTGGATCCAAGTGTGGTATCTGAAGAGAACACACATTTCAATGACACTGGTGGATCCATATGTGGTATGTGAAAAGAACAGTCATGAAATGACTCCAGTTGTTGTTAGTAAAAATAACACACATGCAATGACACTGGTGGATCCGTAGGTAAAGAACACACATGCAATGACACAGGTGGATCCATATGTGGTATGTGAAAAGAACACACACGCAATGACTCTGGTTGTTGTTAGTAACAAGAACACACATGCAATAACACTAGTGGATCCATGTGGTCTGAATAGAACACACATTTCAATGACACTGGTGGATCCATAGGCGGATTGTCAAAAGAACACACATGAAATGACTCTGGTTATTGTTAGTAAAAAAAGCACACATGTAATGACACTGGTGGATCCATAGGTGGATTGTGAAAAGAACACACATGCAATGATAGTGGTGGATCTATATGTGGTATGTGAAAAGAACACACATGCAATGACTCTGGTTGTTGTTAGTAAAAAGAACACACAAGCAATGACACTAGTGGATCCATAGGTGGATTGTGAAAAGAGCACACATGCAATGACTCTGGTTGTTGTTAGTAAAAAGAACACACATGCAATGACACTGGTGGATCCATAGGTGGATTGTGAAAAGAACACACATGCAATGACACTGGTGGAACCATATGTGGTATGTGAAAATAACACACATGCAATGACTCTGGTTGTTGTTAGTAACAAGAACACACATGGAATGACACTGGTGGATCCATGTGTGGTATGTGAAAAGAACACACATTTCAATGACTCTGGTTGTTGTTAGTAAAAAGAACACACATGCAATGACACTGGTGGATCTATGTGTCGTGTTTGAAGAGAACACACATTTCAATGACACTAGTGGATCCATATGTGGTATGTGAAAAGAACACACATGAAATGACTCCAGTTGTTGTTAGTAAAAAGAACACACATGTAATGACACTGGTGGATCCATATGTGGAATGTGAAAAGAACACACATGCAATGACTCTGGTTGTTGTTAGTAAAAAGAACACACATGCAATGACACTGGTGTATCCATGTGTGCTCTCTGAAGAGAACACACATTTCAATGACACTAGTGGATCCATATGTGGTATGTGAAAAGAACACACATGCAATGACACTGGTGGATCCATAGGTGGATTGTGAAAAGAGCACACATGCAATAACACTAGTGGATCCATATGTGGTATTGTCGTGGTGGTGTCATGGCAGATGCCATGGATAGGCTAAAGGTGGGGACTAATATGCGCTAGGGGAATCCAGGGAGGGATAGTAGAGTGATTCTCCACACAGAAGTTTGTATTGCTCGATCTCTCCCAGATTACAAGTGCTCCTTGAGCTGTATTGGCGGGAGGAGGAAGAAGGTGCTCTCTTACTCTAGCCTGCTATCTTGCCCTAGAACCCTAGATCAACTAGTGCTCAACTAACTAGAATTCTGCCAACCCCCTCTACCAGAACCCTAACCCCCCTTATATAGAGGTGGTTCGGTCCTGGCCTAGGGCATACGTGGAGGCATATTCCTAAGAATATGCCCCTCCCAAAGTAGTAACCCGACAGGGGCGCTTTTCCCCGACGTCACACTTGCTTTATCAACGTAAGCCGACGTGAGCGTCGTCACCCTTGTCGGCCACGATCCGGTGGTCCTGCCCTTGCTTTATTCACTCATCCAGTATGTACCGGACCTTATTTTTGACCAGAGAGATTCCTTCCTTCTCCTAGAAGCTAAGCGAGGATCCGGATCATAGTAGATCAGGCCACACCTGTTCCTGCATATAAGTTAGACAAGCATTTTCGACTTACTCCTTAAGTCGGACGAGACAACGTTAGGCGACCCCCTGGCCCGGGTTACTCCGTGATCCGGGCTACCTTGAGGTGACTTGGCCAGCACACGCTTTGCCTCTGCCGAACCTTGGCTAACTCGGCCCTTATACCCCAGAGTGACCCTACCCGGGGGTATCCCCCCAACATTAGTCCCCGAAGCTGGTGCGGTCTTAACGGCCTTGGTCACTAAGGCCACATGAGGTTCATTCATGTTCGAGCCTCGGGCGTTTAGTTCCGGGTTAGCTTCTTATCTTGGACTATATGGATTTACGTTCCCTTCGCACGTTCCAAGCTTTCACTTGCCGGCCGGGTCACCAATTTGGCTCGGATCCTATGGTTTTACTTTCCCTCTACACATTTCAAGTTTTCACTTGCCGACCGGGTTACCATTTTGGCTCGGATCCGGGCCTTGCTTACTGCTCTCATACGCTAGCCCACGTAGAGGCTAATCATTACGTTGCCTCATTTTAAGGGCCTGCACAAAGAATCGCCGCAGTAATCTTGCTGCGCGGGTTACGTCATGCCTGTCTCCTCGTTTATCGCAACTGCACGTCGCGTCATGGGATCACACTTACTCTGTGGCCCCCGGTGTGGCTTCTCTCTGATTGGCTGATGCCGGTGATACACGGCCACACCATGTGGCTCGTGCACACAACGCGATCCCACTCACCCATCTCTGGGGCAGTTAAATAGGGGAGGGGCGCGTCCCTTAGCATTTTTCACCTCTGCGCCCTCCGCCTGCCTCTTCTTCTCCTTCGTCTTCCCGATCCATGCCGCCAAGCTCGAGCAGCGCCGCCGCCAAGACCTTCTCCGTGCCTCCGCACCGCAGCCCCTGCTGCGCAGTTGCTTAGCCATGGGTCCCCGTCAATCTAGACCACAGACCCCCGCCGCCGCTTGCTCCAGCGAGGACAGCGGATACGAAATGACTGAAGAAGAGCTCGTCGTCGTCGAGCAGGAGATGGAGGAGGCCGCCGCCGCCGCGGACCGCGGCGCGTGGGCCGGTTCGTGGGTCTGCCAAGATGACATCGACGAGCTCTACCGGACCAGGCGTATTCCCGTCGGTGTCGCCGCTCGTCTCCCCTCCTCGGAATTGGCCCCCTCACCCAATCCGGGTGAGTTTGTTGTTTTCCTATCCCATTTCCAACGGGGATTTGGTCTTCTGGTGAGTGATTTCTTCCGGGACTGGGTCCGAACCTATCACTTGCAACCACATCATCTCCCGGCGAATGCCATCACCTCTCTGTCCGCCTTTGCCTCTATGATTGAGGGCTACACCGGGATATGGCCCATGAAGGATCTGTGGATCCGGTTCTTCGGCCTCCGTCGCAACGTCGTCCCCAACATCCACGTTGAGTCGGAGGGCAAGCAGCTCACCCAGTTCGGGGCTGCTTCCATCTCGCCCCGGAGGCTTTTAGTCTTTCCCCGGGTCACCGGGCTCGACTCCTGCAAAGGATGGGCCCGGACCTTCTTCTACGTCCGGAACGAGGGTACCGAAGACTTGATCCGTTGTCGCCCCACGCCCGGTCTCCCTGACACGGATTTCTAGGAGGAGGTCCCCAAGAAGCCTACCGCTCTGGCCAACCAAGTCAACAAGAGGTTCACGGAGCTGAAGAAGCTCAGATTGTGCAACGAGGATGCTATGATCACGTTCGTGCACAACCGAATCTCTCCCCTCCAGAAGCGCTCCCATAAGTTGTGCCACATGAGCTTCAGCCGCGACCCCAACCGAACCTCCTCCTTCGAATTGAGTAATACAGAGATCTTCCGCTGGGTCAAGGCTCTGTTCACCACTCACAAGGATTTCTCTGCCGAATGGACGTGGGGAATCAAGCATTACTGCCGTGACAGGCTCCCTCCCGCGGTAAGCTTCGCGGGGTAAACTTATTTCGGATCAATTATGTGTCGGTTTTCCGTCATATTTTTGACTCTGCTCTTTGTGCTTTTTCTTAGCTGTTTCTCCAGCAAACTCTTGAGGATGGCACGGATCCGACCCTTAAGTGGGCGCCGGACCGAGAGATCCCGGATGAGGTGGAGCCGGACCAGGAGCTGTTCCTCCCTATGACCGACGCTACCAAACGTCCCAACGGTAAATTCTCTTCTCTTAGAGATTGGCCCGATGATGAGGATGACTCGGATATCGACGTGATTGAACCCGTTGAGGCTGTCCCTCTTTCCTTTGCCTTTTCGGCATTAGCTAACCCCGGTGGACATATCCACGAGGATCCTCCACTTGCCTCGGGCGAGCCGGTTCCGGTGGAGTCGAAGAATAAGCGCGGATCCGCGTCAAGTTCTTCCTCTGAATCTTCTCAGCCTACCAAAAGGCAAAAGAAGGCCGGAGACAAGACTGCCTCCAAGCGAGCAGGCAAAGCCCCGGCACAGAGGGACCGGAAACCTAAGGAGGCTGAGACCTCGGACACGTAAGTCATTTTCTAATGCGCAACTCACTTTTCCTCGCATCGTGGTAATTTCACACCTGACCTTATTCTCTTTTTCAGGCCGCCTGTGGAGGTCCCTCAGAGCGGATCGAGCATCTCTTCTCCCCTTCGGTCCAGTCCTTACCCTCCTCGTGACGACGAGTCACGCCCGCTGAGCCCTATTCCGGAGGGCTCTACGGCTGCTCCGGGTTCCGCAGTACCTCGTCAAGAGGAACACGACCTCAGATCAGGAGGGGTCGGTTCAGCCGAGGCAACGGTGTCCGCCACTTTGGCATTGCCGCAACCAGCAACCACCAAGTCTACCACAACTCCAGCACCAGCAGCAGCCCCAGCACCAGCTTCCGAACCAGCGCCTGTCCCGGTAGCCAGGAAACCCACAGCAGCTCCAGTACCAAGTTCCTCTGCTTCTTCTAGGTCATCCTAGCCCCAGCGAGGAACCATTCCCGCAACTTCCAAGGGGAAATCCGTCGTGGTTACTTCTTCCCAGCAAGCTAAAGGCAAGAAGGCTCCGGATGCTGCCAAGTCTACCTCCGTCGAGGCCGGGCAGCGAACCTTGTCGTCAATGCTTCCGAAGAAATCACCAGCAGCGACGGATCCTCCTGCCGAGCCAACTGATGCGCAGCAGATGGTTCTTCACACCAGCCCAGCTCTCGTCCTAATTGAGAGGAAGGAAGATCATGCAAAGGGCTTGGTGGCACCCCACATGCCCACTGGTGAACAGTACCCTCCGAGCCTTATCGAGTTCATTATGAACTGGAATAAGGCGGAGTTCGTCTACAACGACGATCTCCCGGAAAAGTTCGGCCCCGCGGAATTTTCCGCCCAGATGAACACTGCCGCTAAGGCAATTAACCTGGCGGGGCGAATGATGGAGGTATGTCGTTTCTCCTTTACATGCTGTAGATAATAACCATTAGTCCCCGAGCCTCCGGTGGAGTAACTTGTTACACGGCCGGATGCTCATTAGAAAACTAACGTAGCTGCATGTAAACATCAAATATGCACACACCTAGAGCCAGGTTAAGTTCCACTTGGCCCGGATCTTGCACACTTCGAATATGCACACACCTAGAGCCGGGTTAAGTTCCACTTGGCCCGGATCTTGTACACTTCGAATATGCACACACCTAGAGCCGGGTTAAGTTCCACTTGGCCCAGATCTTGTACACTTCGAATATGCACCAAACTAATTTTACACTTCTGTACCTTTGTCAGGTAACTACCAATCGCCGGAGCACCGAATTTCAGCGCCTGCTTGATACCCACAAGATCCTGCGCGCAAAACATGTTGCACTTGGCGCAGAGCATGAAAAGAGGGGTAATTTTCTCCCTCCGCACCTCTCCGTTTCACTTGTTTCTGCCGGACTAACCTCCTCATTCGGTTTTTTGCAGCCGGGGTGGAGGCTTAGAACAAAATTATGCGAAAGAACTTGGAGGAAATCCGAGGTATGTCCTCTTTTGCCCAACCTTGTTGTGTTTTCCATTTCTTCTTCTCCTTGGCTCAGCAAACATTCACTCCTCGGCTTTGCCAGGTCAACATACTATTTCAGCATCGCTTGAGGATAGTGTGCCCGTGCCTGATATGATGCTGCATTTTCTCGAACAAGCAGGACAACATCAACTGAGCTGAAGAAGAAGAATGATGAGCTTGCCCTCCTCCGGACCAAGGACGATGAGATAGCGAAGATCAAGGCCGAGATGGAGAAAATGAAGGCCCAACACAAAACCAGGCTCCAAAAAGTTGGCCAGAACTTCACCAAAGAGCGTGAGCGCCTTACTCTCCAGATCTCCAAGGACCAGGACCTGCTCAAGGAATCCGAGGTCCAGCTTGGGTCAGCGCTCGCTGAGCTTGAACAACTTCGCCAGAAACGCGACAATTGCATCAAGGAGTTGACCCGGATCCACCACCATATCTCACGTAAGTTTCTTTCCCTTATCCGACATAGTTTTCCCGGTTAGCTCATATGCCTTTGCTTCAGCATCTTCCCTTTCTTTGTTGCCAGATCACTTTCCCGAGGGTACTCCCATTGCCAGTGCTGCGGTTGCTAAATTCCGCCGAGAGAGGGGTACTCCCGTCGCTCCTGACGGTGAGAGCATCCCTTTAGACATGGAGGACCTTTTGGTCAGCGTGTCAGCTGAGGTGGAAACCATCAAGAATTATGGGAAAGATCTCCTCGACGTTGCGGTCCAGATCTACAACACCTTCTGGCCAAGCGAGAGCGCTCCGAAGAGGATCACACTCCTTGCTGAAAAGCTATTGGAAATCGAGACGCAGCTTGGTCTCTGGAGAGAATCCGCCGGGCGTGCTGCAGCAGATACCCTCCTCCATCATATCCTTACGTGGTACGAGAAGATCGACCTGATCCTCCTCACACGCCGGCGTACCGGATCCAAATGGTCCGATGATCCGGAGTGGGTAGCTCGGCGCCAGGCTTGCGCCTACAGCCTCGTCGAGTATTCTCCCATCCATGACTGGGTTGAGGGGCCGAGCTTTCTGGAGTCCGGCGGGGACGAGCATATGGAGAACATGGAGGATGGGTCGGGTGAGGTTGGAGAAGATGCTTCTTCAGATATTGCAGACAGTGATGACGACGCCAAACATCCTCCTCCTGCCGCTCCTTAGTTGAAAAAACAAAAACCTGAAAATTTATCAGATCCCCGGTATGCCGGGTGCAATTGTATGCTTAATATGCGATATTTTGCTACTATGTTTGTATGCCGGATTAACTTGGGCGTAGTCCCTGAGTTTCATTTTCTTGTTCGTCCAATTCTCTGGCTCGATCCGTGTCTACCTTGATTCAGTTTTACGACTTACGAATCCGAGCTTCAAGAATCATTTTAACAATACTTAGAAACTTTGAGGCTTGGCTCAAAGTAATTCAACATAATAACTTGAAAGTAAATACATGGTTAGTCCGAAAAAAAGTTAGCTCGAATAAGTTCGTTTCCTTAGTGGTTTTTCATGTGCTACGCAAGTCCAAACTTGTTCCCTTGCTTGCCATGAAGCCAATTCTTGTTGGACAGCAGCAAGTCGAAGGGTTGGGTTTTTGGTGCTCACACATTACTAATCTGGGTTAAGTGAAACGAGTCATTCCAGCTAGCGCATAAAAAGTAACAACAACCATTTATTAAGGCAGTCCCCGAGTTACTACTCGAGGCTCCGCTATTTCATTGATAAGCTCATTGCCGACATACATACCGACATATGAGACGACTCGGATACATACACTTATTGGCTAAGTGTAGAAGGGACGAAGTAGTGCTACATTCCACGATCGCTTCGATTCCTCTCCGGACCTATCCACCTTGTTCTTTTCCTGTGGCTTTGCATCTATAAGATAGTAGGAATCATTGTGCAATGCTTTGCTCACAATAAATGGTCCTTCCCATGGGGGGGATAATTTATGCATGCCAGTAGTACGTTGTACCAACCGGAGCACCAGATCGCCTTCCCGGAAGACTCGGGGGCACACTTTCCGGCTATGATAGCGTCGGAGATTTTGCTGATATATGGCGGATCTGGACAAGGCCTTCGCTTCTTCCAGCAGATCAACATCATTTTGCTGGGCTTCTTGCACTTCGGCTTCTGTGTATTGGGTGACCTTAGGCGAATCATGCTCTATGTCGGCTGGTAATACTGCTTCATCCCCATATACCAGAAAGAATGGCGTATAGCCTGTTGATCGATTCAGAGTTGTTCTTAAACTCCATAGTACCGCTGGTAGTTCTTCTATCTAGCACCCCGCTGATCTTTGCAGCGGCTCAATGAGCCAGGGTTTTATCCCGGATAATACTAATCCGTTGGATCTTTCCACTTGTCCGTTCGATGCGGGGTGGGCTACCGAGAACGTCGATCTTCTTCTTATCCCGTAAGCGCCGCAAATGCTCCTTCCGCAAAATTTGTTCCATTATCAGTGATAATACTATGTGGATAACCGTATCTCAAGATGATGTCTTTGAGAAATGTCACGGCCGTAGCTCCATCACATTTTCTAATAGGTTTCACTTCAATCCATTTTGTGAACTTGTCCACCATGACCAGAATATGTGTCATGTTTCCTCTCGCAGGTTTGAACGGACCAACCATATCCAAGCACCATACAAAGAAATGGCCACGAATTGGTATGGTCTTGAGTTCACATAGGCATATGTGTCTTGGTATGCATCGACAACCATTGCATTTTCTCACCAGATCTTCTGCTTGTTCCAAGGAACTTGACCAGTAGAATCCATGCCGGAATGCCTTTGCCACCAAGGCTCGGGATGAGGCATGATGCCCACATTCCCCTTGGTGTATATCTCGGAGGATGTCAAGCCTTTCTTCTGGGTCAACGCATCGTTGGAGGAACTGCGTTTGTATAACTCGGAATTGATGATTGTGTATGCTTTTGCTCTCCTCTGCGTTTGCCTGGCTAACACCTCCTCAGCGGGTAACATTCCGTCTTTCAGGAATTGGAATATAGGCAGTGCCCAAGCTGGTATGGCTCGTGGAGGGAATATCTCCTCATCAATTTCCATCTGATCCACCGGCATAACTTCAGCCGGATCACGCTGAGCAGTCCCCGGGTCTAGCGAGGTAGTCCCTGGGTTTGCCGAGGCAGTCCCCGGGTTTGCTGACGCAGTCCCCGGGTTTGGCGTGCTACCTCCCATGTCAATGTCCATGGGCTCAGCTCCAAATTCCGTATTTTCCGGGACATAGATCGAGTCGGTTCCTGGGGACGGCCTGATAGATGGTTTTCGGAGGTGTTCCAATACTACGCCCGGTGGAATTGCCTGTCTGGTCGATCTGAGCTTCGACAACATGTCGTCAGCCTCGTTTTCCGCCCGGGGTACATGGTGAAATTCACATCCCTCGAAGTAACCAGATATCTTCTGCATGTGAAATTTGTATAGTGCCATGTTTGGATCGTATGCCCCACACTCCGGACTTTTCACCACCAGGTCCGAGTCGCCGAAGCATATTATCCGATGTATGCCAATCTCCTTTGCCACTTTGAGCCCATGCACAAGAGCCTCATACTCAGCGACATTGTTCGATGCCGCGAAATGGATCTGCAATACGTACTTGAGCTGATCCTTCTTTGGCGAGGTAAGCACTACCCCGGCGCCTAATCTGGTTTTGGTTTTCGACCCGTCAAAGTGCATCCTCCAGTAATTCGGATCTGGTGGCGGTGGTTCGTATTGTACCTCGGCCCAATCCACGAAAAAGTCCGCCACAGCCTGAGATTTGATCGCTTCTCTTCTATCGTATTGAGGCGCATAAGGGGCTAGCTCAATTGCCCCTTTTGCGATTCTCCCACTCGCATCCTTGTTACCCATTATCTCGGATATGGGAGCTTCACATATTACCTTGATGGGGTGTTCCTCAAAGTAATGCTTTAACTTCTTTGCCGCCATATAGACACCGTATGCCACCTTTTGAAAGTGTGGGTAGTTCTGTTTTGAGGCGCATAATACCTCGCCGTAATATAACGCTTACCGACTTACCCTCTTCGTCGTGTTCCACTACGATTACTGCACTTACAACTCGGTTGGTTGCGGCTACGTAGAGCAACATTGGCTCCTTTGATAGAGGAGAGGCTAACACAGTCGCAGTGGCCAACATCTGTTTCAAGTGGGCAAAGGCTTCATCGGCCTGTGGCGTCCAAACGAATTTATCCGACTTTTTCATGAGTTGGTAGAGAGGCAGTGCCTTTTCTCCCAACCGACATACAAACCGACTCAACGATGCCAGGCATCCAGTGAACTTCTGGACATCATTGAGACACTTCGGCAGCTCCATTCGTTCGATGGCTCGGATCTTAGTTGGATTAACTTCGATACCTACCGGAGACGAAACCGAGTAACTTTCCAGCCGGACAATCAAGGTACATTTTTCCGGGTTAAGCTTCATCCGGAACCTTCTCAAGTTCGCGAATGTTTGCCTTATGTCGTCAAGGAGCGTTGCGCTTTCCTTGGTCTTCATAACCACATCATCCACGTATACTTGTATGTTTTGACCTATTTGGTCGTGTAAACAATTTTTGCATACATGTCTGGTACGTTGCACCTGCATTATGTAAACCAAACGGCATAGTGCGATAGCAGTAAGCCCCGTACGGGGTAATAAACACCGTTTTTATTTGATCATCCGGGTTCAGAGGTATCTGGTGGAAGCCAGAATATGCATCAATGAATGACAACAGTTCGCATCCCGCGGTTGAGTCTATGACCTGATCTATCCTCAGCAGTGGAAATGGATCCTTCGGACACGCCTTGTTCAAGTTCGTGTAATCGATACACATGCGCCAAACCTCTGCCACGTTCGGATCATCCTTCTTCTTTTATACTAGCACCGGATTAGAGAGCCAATCCAGATACAGTACCTCCATGATAAATCCTGCTGCTAGTAACCGAGCTATCTCATCACCAATGACTTTTCTCCTATCCTCGGCGAAGCGGCGGAGAGGTTGCTTCACCGGCCTTGCTCCGGGTCTAACGTTTAAAGAGTGCTCGGCCAACTCCCTCGGAACACCTTGCAAGTCCTGTGTAGACCAAGCAAAAATATCTCGATTCTCACGGAGGAAGTTGACGAGCTCGCTTTCCTATTTGTCAGTTAACCCGACACCAATTGTTACAGTGCGCTCTAGAAACATGTTATCAACTGGAATCTTCTTAGTGTCCTTTGCGGCTTGAAATGAAACGCTGCCATGCGGGTTACTTAATGCCGGCATATATTGCTGCGCGGACTGAGCTAATGCTGCCACCTCTTGGATTTTTCTTTTCTCTTGCGCAATCACGAGTGACTCGGCTAGGTTAGACCCGACTGAAGCACACTCCATGGAACGTCGAAAATCTCCAGCAATGGTAATTACTCCATTTGGCCCGGGCAACTTCATCTTCAGATAACCGATGTGGCAGCTCGCCATGAATTTGTTCAATGCTGGTCTTCTGAGTAATGCGTGATATGCACTTTCCATGTTCACCACTTCAAACTCCAGATTTTCAGTTCGACAGTTATCCCTTGTGCCGAATAGCACGTCGACCCGGACTTTGCCTATGGGCTCACAAGAAATACCTGGTACAATTCGATGGAAAGTTGTTCTCGTAGCTTGGAGCATGTTCTCCGAGATCCCCAACTTGCGCATCATATCCGCATACATGATGTTAATGCTACTGCCATTATCAATCAAAACCTTGGAGAACCTCACGTTGATGTTCGGTCCAATGAATGTCGGATCTAGCACTAGCGCGTACAAACCTGGGCTCGGCATAAGTTTAGGATGATCTTTGATGTTCCAGGTGATTTCCTGGTCCGACCAAGGCATGTACCTCGTCACCGCTGGCATGACCGCATTGACCTCCATATGTCGGCGCTGCAAGCTCTTTCTATCCGTTTCCTCGGTTGTGAACACACAATAACTCTGGTGATGTTCCCTGTACTCATTCCTACCCTCGTTTCCAGGGTATCTCTGATCCGGTTGTTTCTGATTTTCCACCTGATGCACTGCATCTCTTCTCTCATTGTTGTCATACCTCGGCGGAGGGGGAGGCAACATTAGCTGCTGCGTGTTTTCCCCGGAGAGCACTTGCTGCCGAGGTAACTCCTGCCGAGGTTGATCATTCCGGGGTGCCTGAGCATTCCTCGAACCACCTTGCTCTATTTTTCGCATCCACTCACACTGCCTCGTCGTGTGACCCGCCGGGCTATTCAGATTTGGCGTGTGAAACTTACACGGCTGGTCCAGCATCAACTCATAGGTATACCTCGGACGGTCTTTCTTTTCCTGCCACTGCTTCTTCCGCCCGAGTCCATGTTTTCTGCCATCATTTCTTGGAGTCCATTGCCCTCCAGTTGTCTGGCGTTGGTTGCTTCCTCCTCCGGGTTGATCCTGATTCACTGCTGCAACTTGTTGCGAGCCATAGCGATGGTCTGGTCTGTCACCTCTCCTTTTTCCTCTGTAATCGTTCCTCCGGGATGATCCGGATCCATCTCTCGGATAGTATTCCTCGTTTGACTCACTTGCCGCGAGCCTAGGTTGGGTCGGGTCGCCCAATGCATACGAATCAGCGATCCTGATCATCTCTGCCAGCATAACTGGCATTTTCCTTTGCAGCTTCATCCACAGCTGTCAGATTCGCACTTTGCACAAACCACGCCATGGCTCGTGACTCTATGACGCCTCACACGAAGTTTCTCATGGTACACCACCGGTTAAGAATTCACGATCCGTCTCAAGGTCTTTGCTTGCACATTGCCGTGGTCTGGTCTATTCGCCTGCACGATTTCTGAGAAGTTGCTGATAAACATTTCTTCAAAGTCTATTCAGCAGCTTGATGCTTCCGGGCAAGTTATTTAGCCATACCGCCGGGCCTTCCAACATCCGGGCACGTAACGCACCCCAACTCAAGTTGCCGTTGCAATTTTCACCGTCGTAGCATAGTTTATCAACCAATCCGCTTAGTACCGCCGTCATACGCCTTCATGCCCCGGTAATTGGAAGTTGGGTACCGTGGTTCCTTCATGATCCGGGTCCAAAGCACGCTGGACCCGGAGGACCTTGACATTCGATCTGTTCCGACCTATACAGCGATCCAGTTTTAACCAAGGCCATCCGCATCAAATCCTGCTCAACCTAGACCCTATCACATGATAGTCCGGTCTGGGGTACCCTGCGTTTACCATCTCCGAATCACCGTCATTGTATCGGTTTTGCTCTCGTTGCACATCTTTCTGCTGCATACCTCGGCCGGCATTTTGCTCTTGCTCGCATATTCCGCCGCGGTTGTCCCGCCTCGGAGTTGCGCTGTCCGGCATTGCCGTTGGCAGCATTCCCTTGACCGACATTGCCTTGGTCATGATTACCTCGGCCAGCTTCACCTCGGCTCACACTCCGTCGATCATCATTTTTTCGCATCTCTTTCTCTTTTCCCGCACGCGTTGGGTCGTACGGGACGATCTGTTTGTTCCGTCTAGCCGAGGTTACTACCTCTTCTCTCCTCGGGCCGCCATGAGGCGATGATGCGGCTCCAGCGGATTTCTCCGGGTTACCCATCACCGAATGGATGATCTTGGAAGCCCCAGCTCTCTCCGGGTTATTTCTCAACAGCTCCTCGTTCTGCCTGTTCGCGATCCGAACCAGCTCGTTAACCTGATCTTGCTGTCTTTGATGGGCCTCACCCGTCAGACCCTCTAACTCGGACGCAGCCGCATCTGCTGCTCTGAGGTTCTTCGCCGGGGTACTATACCTCGGCAATTCCACAGACAGATAGTTTTCCGACCCTTCTGTTCATCTCACTTATGAGATTTTCCCCTTTTACCCTCACTGCATCAACCTTGTTTGCCTTCGCATACTCACGCAGCGTCATGTTCAGTGACTGCTGAGTCGCGGCTATTTTCTTTGCACCCTCAAGTATCTTCTGGCGAGTTTCCTCTAGTTCGGCTTGTGCCTGAGCCGGATATACCACCACTGCTACCGGGTTAGCCAAACTATCCATAGCTTCCCTCAGTACGTTCTCAGGCCTCTCTAGTGGAGGTCCTCTGCCTTTCCTCGGTGCCTTAGGTGTTACCTCTGGGTCAGGCGCTGGGTATTTGATTGCGCCTGCACCTGGCGCAGTCATCATCACTTCCGCGTGGTCCGGGGTGCGAGCGATACGCGCCCTGCGAGCCACGGTGAGGGATGGTTCCCCCGCATCGATCACGCGATGCGGATGAACGCCCGAGACGTCCACAGCCACGTAGACCTTGTGCGCGCCGAGCTTGACGAAGAGGCCATTGCGTGGAAGTGGGCGCGTGCCGAAGCAGCCTGCGTTGTCGCTGACGAAATCCAGCGCTCCAAAGCGCTGAACAAGCCTGGAGACGATGCGTTCGCCGGTGCCGATGAAGCTTCCCGTCCGGATCTTCACCCCTGCTAGCGCCGCTAGCCCCACGGTGGGCGCCAACTGTCGTGGTGGTGTCACGGCAGATGCCATGGATAGGCTAAAGGTGGGGACTAATATGCGCTAGGGGAATCCAGGGAGGGATAGTAGAGTGATTCTCCACACAGAAGTTTGTATTGCTCGATCTCTCCCAGATTACAAGTGCTCCTTGAGCTGTATTGGCGGGAGGAGGAAGAAGGTGCTCTCTTACTCTAGCCTGCTATCTTGCCCTAGAACCCTAGATCAACTAGTGCTCAACTAACTAGAATTCTGCCAACCCTCTACTGCAACCCTAACCCCCCTTATATAGAGGTGGTTCGGTCCTGGCCTAGGGCATACGTGGAGGCATATTCCTAAGAATATGCCCCCTCCAAAAGTAGTAACACGACAGGGGCGCTTTTCACCCGTGTCACACTTGCTTTATCGACTTAAGCCCACGTGAGCCACCAAACCCTAGTCGGCCACGATCCGGTGGTCCTGCCCTTGCTTTATTCGCTCATCCAGTACGTACCGGACCTTCTTTTTGACCAGAGAGATTCCTTCCTTCTCCTAGAAGCTAAGCCAGGATTCGGATCATAGTAGATCAGGCCACACCTGTTCCTGCATATAAGTTAGACAAGCATTTCCGACTTACTCCTTAAGTCAGACGAGACAATGTTAGGCGAACCCCCTGGCCCGGGTTACTCCGTGATCCGGGCTGCCTTGAGGTGACTCGGCCATCACACGCTTTGCCTCTGCCGAACCTTGGCTAACTCGGCCCTTATACCCCGGAGTGACCCTACCCGGGGGTATCCCCCCAACAGGTATGTGAAAAGAACACACATGCAATGACTCCATTTGTTGTTAGTAAAAAGAACACACATGTAATGACACTGGTGGATCCAAGTGTGGTCTCTGAAGAGAACACACATTTCAATGACACTGGTGGATCCATATGTGGTATGTGAAAAGAACAGTCATGAAATGACTCGAGTTGTTGTTAGTAAAAAGAACACACATGCAATGACACTGGTGGATCCGTAGGTGGATTGTGAAAAGAACACACATGCAATGACACTGGTGGATCCATATGTGGTATGTGAAAAGAACACACATGCAATAACTCTGGTTATTGTTAGTAACAAGAACACACATGCAATAACACTAGTGGATCCATGTGTGGTCTCTGAAGAGAACACAAATTTCAATGACACTGGTGGATCCATAGGCGGATTGTGAAAAGAACACACATGAAATGACTCTGGTTGTTGTTAGTAAAAAAGCACACATGCAATGACACTGGTGGATCCATAGGTGGATTGTGAAAAGAACACACATGCAATGACACTGTGGATCCATATGTGGTATGTGAAAAGAACACACATGCAATGACTCTGGTTGTTGTTAGTAAAAAGAACACACATGCAATGACACTAGTGCATCCATAGGTGCATTGTGAAAAGAGCACACATGCAATGACTCTGGTTGTTGTTAGTAAAAAGAACACACATGCAATGACACTAGTGGATCCATAGGTGGATTGTGAAAAGAACACACATGCAATGACACTGGTGGAACCATATGTGGTATGTGAAAATAACACACATGCAATGACTCTGGTTGTTGTTAGTAACAAGAACACACATGCAATGACACTGGTGGATCCATGTGTGGTATGTGAAAAGAACACACATTTCAATGACTCTGGTTGTTGTTAGTAAAAAGAACACACATGCAATGACACTGGTGGATCCATGTGTCGTCTTTGAAGAGAACACACATTTCAATGACACTAGTGGATCCATATGTGGTAAGTGAAAAGTACACACATGAAATGACTCCAGTTGTTGTTAGTAAAAAGAACACACATGTAATGACACTGGTGGATCCAGATGTGGAATGTGAAAAGAACACACATGCAATGACTCTGGTTGTTGTTAGTAAAAAGAACACACATGCAATGACACTGGTGTATCCATGTGTGCTCTCTGAAGAGAACACACATTTCAATGACACTAGTGGATCCATATGTGGTATGTGAAAAGGACACACATGCAATGACACTGGTGGATCCATAGGTGGATTGTGAAAAGAGCACACATGCAATAACACTAGTGGATCCATATGTGGTATGTGAAAAGAACACACATGCAATGACTCCAATTGTTGTTAGTAAAAAGACCACACATGTAATGACACCGGTGGATCCAAGTGTGGTCTCTGAAGAGAACACACATTTCAATGACACTGGTGGATCCATATGTGGTATGTGAAAAGAACAGTCATGAAATGACTCGAGTTGTTGTTAGTAAAAAGAACACACATGCAATGACACTGGTGGATCCGTAGGTGGATTGTGAAAAGAACACACATGCAATGACACTGGTGGATCCATATGTGGTATGTGAAAAGAACACACATGCAATAACTCTGGTTGTTGTTAGTAACAAGAACACACATGCAATAACACTGGTGGATCCATGTGTGGTCTCTGAAGAGAACACAAATTTCAATGACACTGGTGGATACATAGGCGGATTGTGAAAAGAACACACATGAAATGACTCTGGTTGTTGTTAGTAAAAAAAAGCACACATGCAATGACACTGGTGGATCCATAGGTGGATTGTGAAAAGAACACACATGCAATGACACTGTGGATCCATATGTGGTATGTGAAAATAAGACACATGCAATGACTCTGATTGTTGTTAGTAAAAAGAACACACATGCAATGACACTAGTGGATCCATAGGTGGATTGTGAAAAGAGCACACATGCAATGACTCTGGTTGTTGTTAGTAAAAAGAACACACATGCAATGACACTGGTGGATCCATAGGTGGATTGTGAAAAGAACACACATGCAATGACACTAGTGGAACCATATGTGGTATGTGAAAATAACACACATGCAATGACTCTGGTTGTTGTTAGTAACAAGAACACACATGCAATGACACTGGTGGATCCATGTGTGGTATGTGAAAAGAACACACATTTCAATGACTCTGGTTGTTGTTAGTAAAAAGAACACACATGCAATGATACTGGTGGATCCATGTGTCGTCTTTGAAGAGAACACACATTTCAATGACACTAGTGGATCCATATGTGGTAAGTGAAAAGTACACACATGAAATGACTCCAGTTGTTGTTAGTAAAAAGAACACACATGTAATGACACTGGTGGATCCAGATGTGGAATGTGAAAAGAACACACATGCAATGACTCTGGTTGTTGTTAGTAACAAGAACACACATGCAATGACACTGGTGGATCCATGTGTGGTATGTGAAAAGAACATACATTTCAATGACTCTGGTTGTTGTTAGTAAAAAGAACACACATGCAATGACACTGGTGGATCCATGTGTCGTCTTTGAAGAGAACACACATTTCAATGACACTAGTGGATCCATATGTGGTAAGTGAAAACTACACACATGAAATGACTCCAGTTGTTGTTAGTAAAAAGAACACACTTGTAATGACACTTGTGGATCCATATGTGGAATGTGAAAAGAACACACATGCAATGACTCTGGTTGTTGTTCGTAAAAAGAACACACATGCAATGACATTATTGTATCCATGTGTACTCTCTGAAGAGAACACACATTTCAATGACACTAGTGGATCCATATGTGGTATGTGAAAAGAACACACATGCAATGACACTGGTGGATCCATGTGTGGTCTCTGAAGAGAACACACATTTCAATGAGACTAGTGGATCCATATGTGGTATGTGAAAAGAACACACATGCAATGACTCCAATTGTTGTTAGTAAAAAGAACACACATGTAATGACACCGGTGGATCCAAGTGTGGTCTCTGAAGAGAACACACATTTCAATGACACTAGTGGATCCATATGTGGTATGTGAAAAGAACACACATGCAATGACACTGGTGGATCCATGTGTGGTCTCTGAAGAGAACACACATTTCAATGACACTGGTGGATCCATATGTGGTATGTGAAAAGAACACACATGCAATGACTCCAATTGTTGTTAGTAAAAAGAACACACATGTAATGACACCGGTGGATCCAAGTGTGGTCTCTGAAGAGAACACACATTTCAATGACACTGGTGGATCCATATGTGGTATGTGAAAAGAACAGTCATGAAATGACTCGAGTTGTTGTTAGTAAAAAGAACACACATGCAATGACACTGGTGGATTCGTAGGTGGATTGTGAAAAGAACACACATGCAATGACACTGGTGGATCCATATGTGGTATGTGAAAAGAACACACATGCAATAACTCTGGTTGTTGTTAGTAACAAGAACACACATGCAATAACACTGGTGGATCCATGTGTGGTCTCTGAAGAGAACACAAATTTCAATGACACTGGTGGATCCATAGGCGGATTGTGAAAAGAACACACATGAAATGACTCTGGTTGTTGTTAGTAAAAAAAGCACACATGCAATGACACTGGTGGATCCATAGGTGGATTGTGAAAAGAACACACATGCAATGATACTGTGGATCCATATGTGGTATGTGAAAAGAACACACATGCAATGACTCTGGTTGTTGTTAGTAAAAAGAACACACATGCAATGACACTAGTGGATCCATAGGTGGATTGTGAAAAGAGCACACATGCAATGACTCTTATTGTTGTTAGTAAAAAGAACACACATGCAATGACACTGGTGGATCCATAGGTGGATTGTGAAAAGAACACACATGCAATGACACTGGTGGAACCATGTGTGGTATGTGAAAATAACACACATGCAATGACTCTGGTTGTTGTTAGTAACAAGAACACACATGCAATGACACTGGTGGATCCATGTGTGGTATGTGAAAAGAACACACATTTCAATGACTCTGGTTGTTATTAGTAAAAAGAACACACATGCAATGACACTGGTGGATCCATGTGTCGTCTTTGAAGAGAACACACATTTCAATGACACTAGTGGATACATATGTGGTAAGTGAGAAGAACACACATGAAATGACTCCAGTTGTTGTTAGTAAAAAGAACACACATGTAATGACACCGGTGGATCCATATGTGGAATGTGAAAAGAACACACATGCAATGACTCTGGTTGTTGTTAGTAAAAAGAACACACATGCAATGACACTGGTGTATCCATGTGTGCTCTCTGAAGAGAACACACATTTCAATGACACTAGTGGATCCATATGTGGTATGTGAAAAGAACACACATGCAATGACACTTGTGGATCCATAGGTGGATTGTGAAAAGAGCACACATGCAATAACACTAGTGGATCCATATGTGGTATGTGAAAAGAACACGCATGCAATGACTCCAGTTGTTGTTAGTAAAAAGAACACACATGTAATGACACCGGTGGATCCAAGTGTGGTCTCTGAAGAGAACACACATTTCAATGACACTGGTGGATCCATATGTGGTATGTGAAAAGAACAGTCATGAAATGACTCGAGTTGTTGTTAGTAAAAAGAACACACATGCAATGACACTGGTGGAACCGTAGGTGGATTGTGAAAAGAACACACATGCAATGACACTGGTGGATCCATATGTGGTATGTGAAAAGAACACACATGCAATAACTCTGGTTGTTGTTAGTAACAAGAAGACACATGCAATAACACTGGTGGATCCATGTGTGGTCTCTGAAGAGAACACAAATTTCAATGACACTGGTGGATCCATAGGCGGATTGTGAAAAGAACACACATGAAATGACTCTGGTTGTTGTTAGTAAAAAAGCACACATGCAATGACACTGGTGGATCCATAGGTGGATTGTTAAAAGAACACACATGCAATGACACTGTGGATCCATATGTGGTATGTGAAAAGAACACACATGCAATGACTCTGGTTGTTGTTAGTAAAAAGAACACACATGCAATGACACTTGTGGATCCATGTGTGGTCTCTAAAGAGAACACACATTTCAATGACACCGGTGGATCCATATGTGGTATGTGAAAAGAACACACATGAAATGACACTGGTGGAACCATGTGTGGTATGTGAAAATAACACACATGCAATGACTCTGGTTGTTGTTAGTAACAAGAACACACATGCAATGACACTGGTGGATCCATGTGTGGTATGTGAAAAGAACACACATTTCGATGACACTTGTGGATCCATATGTGGTATGTGAAAATAACACACATGAAATGACTCCAGTTGTTGTTAGTAAAAAGAACACACATGCAATGACACTGGTGGATCCATATGTGGTATGTGAAAATAACACACATGCAATGACTCTGGTTGTTGTTAGTAAAAAGAACACACATGCAATGACATTAGTGGATCCAAGTGTGGTCTCTAAAGAGAACACACATTTCAATGACACTGGTGGATCCATATGTGGTATGTGAAAAGAACAGTCATGAAATGACTCGAGTTGTTGTTAGTAAAAAGAACACACATGCAATGACACTGGTGGATCCGTAGGTGGATTGTGAAAAGAACACACATGCAATGACACTGGTGGATCCATATGTGGTATGTGAAAAGAACACACATGCAATAACTCTGGTTGTTGTTAGTAACAAGAAGACACATGCAATAACACTGGTGTATCCATGTGTGGTCTCTGAAGAGAACACAAATTTCAATGACACTGGTGGATCCATAGGCGGATTGTGAAAAGAACACACATGCAATGACACTTGTGGATCCATAGGTGGATTGTGAAAAGAGCACACATGCAATAACACTAGTGGATCCATATGTGGTATGTGAAAAGAACACGCATGCAATGACTCCAGTTGTTGTTAGTAAAAAGAACACACATGTAATGACACCGGTGGATCCAAGTGTGGTCTCTGAAGAGAACACACATTTCAATGACACTGGTGGATCCATATGTGGTATGTGAAAAGAACAGTCATGAAATGACTCGAGTTGTTGTTAGTAAAAAGAACACACATGCAATGACACTGGTGGAACCGTAGGTGGATTGTGAAAAGAACACACATGCAATGACACTGGTGGATCCATATGTGGTATGTGAAAAGAACACACATGCAATAACTCTGGTTGTTGTTAGTAACAAGAAGACACATGCAATAACACTGGTGGATCCATGTGTGGTCTCTGAAGAGAACACAAATTTCAATGACACTGGTGGATCCATAGGCGGATTGTGAAAAGAACACACATGAAATGACTCTGGTTGTTGTTAGTAAAAAAGCACACATGCAATGACACTGGTGGATCCATAGGTGGATTGTTAAAAGAACACACATGCAATGACACTAGTGGATCCATATGTGGTATGTGAAAAGAACACGCATGCAATGACTCTGGTTGTTGTTAGTAAAAGAACACACATGCAATGACACTTATGGATCCATGTGTGGTCTCTAAAGAGAACACACATTTCAATGACACCGGTGGATCCATATGTGGTATGTGAAAAGAACATACATGAAATGACACTGGTGGAACCATGTGTGGTATGTGAAAATAACACACATGCAATGACTCTGGTTGTTGTTAGTAACAAGAACACACATGCAATGACACTGGTGGATCCATGTGTGGTATGTGAAAAGAACACACATTTCGATGACACTTGTGGATCCATATGTGGTATGTGAAAATAACACACATGAAATGACTCCAGTTGTTGTTAGTAAGAAGACCACACATGCAATGACACTGGTGGATCCATATGTGGTATGTGAAAATAACACACATGCAATGACTCTGTTTGTTGTTACTGAAAAGAACACACATGCAATGACACTAGTGGATCCATGTGTGGTCTCTGAAGAGAACACACATTTCAATGACACTGGTGGATCCATATGTGGTATGTGAAAAGAACAGTCATGAAATGACTCGAGTTGTTGTTAGTAAAAAGAACACACATGCAATGACACTGGTGGATCCGTAGGTGGATTGTGAAAAGAACACACATGCAATGACACTGGTGGATCCATATGTGGTATGTGAAAAGAACACACATGCAATAACTCTGGTTGTTGTTAGTAACAAGAAGACACATGCAATAACACTGGTGGATCCATGTGTGGTCTCTGAAGAGAACACAAATTTCAATGACACTGGTGGATCCATAGGCGGATTGTGAAAAGAACACACATGAAATGACTCTGGTTGTTGTTAGTAAAAAAAGCACACATGCAATGACACTGGTGGATCCATAGGTGGATTGTGAAAAGAACACACATGCAATGACACTGTGGATCCATATGTGGTATGTGAAAAGAACACACATGCAATGACTCTGGTTGTTGTTAGTAAAAAGAACACACATGCAATGACACTTGTGGATCCATAGGTGGATTGTGAAAAGAGCACACATGCAATGACTCTGGTTGTTGTTAGTAAAAAGAACACACATGCAATGACACTGGTGGATCCATAGGTGGACTGTGAAAAGAACACACATGCAATGACACTGGTGGAACCATGTGTGGTATGTGAAAATAACACACATGCAATGACTCTGGTTGTTGTTAGTAACAAGAACACACATGCAATGACACTGGTGGATCCATGTGTGGTATGTGAAAAGAACACACATTTCAATGACACTTGTGGATCCATATGTGGTATGTGAAAATAACACACATGAAATGACTCCAGTTGTTGTTAGTAAAAAGAACACACATGCAATGACACTGGTGGATCCATATGTGGTATGTGAAAATAACACACATGCAATGACTCTGGTTGTTGTTAGTAAAAAGAACACACATGCAATGACACTAGGATCCAAGTGGTCTCTGAAGAGAACACACATTTCAATGACACTGGTGGATCCATATGTGGTATGTGAAAAGAACAGTCATGAAATGACTCGAGTTGTTGTTAGTAAAAAGAACACACATGCAATGACACTGGTGGATCCGTAGGTGGATTGTGAAAAGAACACACATGCAATGACACTGGTGGATCCATATGTGGTATGTGAAAAGAACACACATGCAATGACTCAAGTTGTTGTTAGTAAAAAGAACACACATGCAATGACACTGTGGATCCATATGTGGTATGTGAAAAGAACACACATGCAATGACTCTGGTTGTTGTTAGTAAAAAGAACACACATGCAATGACACTTGTGGATCCATAGGTGGATTGTGAAAAGAGCACACATGCAATGACTCTGGTTGTTGTTAGTAAAAAGAACACACATGCACTGACACTGGTGGATCCATAGGTGGACTGTGAAAAGAACACACATGCAATGACACTGGTGGAACCATGTGTGGTATGTGAAAATAACACACATGCAATGACTCTGGTTGTTGTTAGTAACAAGAACACACATGCAATGACACTGGTGGATCCATGTGTGGTATGTGAAAAGAACACACATTTCAATGACACTTGTGGATCCATATGTGGTATGTGAAAATAACACACATGAAATGACTCCAGTTGTTGTTAGTAAAAAGAACACACATGCAATGACACTGGTGGATCCATATGTGGTATGTGAAAATAACACACATGCAATGACTCTGGTTGTTGTTAGTAAAAAGAACACACATGCAATGACACTAGTGGATCCAAGTGTGGTCTCTGAAGAGAACACACATTTCAATGACACTGGTGGATCCATATGTGGTATGTGAAAAGAACAGTCATGAAATGACTCGAGTTGTTGTTAGTAAAAAGAACACACATGCAATGACACTGGTGGATCCGTAGGTGGATTGTGAAAAGAACACACATGCAATGACACTGGTGGATCCATATGTGGTATGTGAAAAGAACACACATGCAATAACTCTGGTTGTTGTTAGTAACAAGAAGACACATGCAATAACACTGGTGGATCCATGTGTGGTCTCTGAAGAGAACACAAATTTCAATGACACTGGTGGATCCATAGGCGGATTGTGAAAAGAACACACATGAAATGACTCTGGTTGTTGTTAGTAAAAAAAGCACACATGCAATGACACTGGTGGATCCATAGGTGGATTGTGAAAAGAAAACACATGCAATGACACTGTGGATCCATATGTGGTATGTGAAAAGAACACACATGCAATGACTCTGGTTGTTGTTAGTAAAAAGAACACACATGCAATGACACTTGTGGATCCATAGGTGGATTGTGAAAAGAGCACACATGCAATGACTCTGGTTGTTGTTAGTAAAAAGAACACACATGCACTGACACTGGTGGATCCATAGGTGGACTGTGAAAAGAACACACATGCAATGACATCAGGAACCATGTGTGGTATGTGAAAATAACACACATGCAATGACTCTGGTTGTTGTTAGTAACAAGAACACACATGCAATGACACTGGTGGATCCATGTGTGGTATGTGAAAAGAACACACATTTCAATGACACCGGTGCATCCATATGCGGTATGTGAAAATAACACACATGAAATGACTCCAGTTGTTGTTAGTAAAAAGAACACACATGCAATGACACTGGTGGATCCATATGTGGTATGTGAAAAGAACACACATGCAATGGAACTGGTTGTTGTTAGTAAAAAGAACACACATGCAATGACACTAGTGAATCCATAGATGGATTTTGAAAGAGCACACATGCAATGACTCTTGTTCTTGTTAGTAAAAAGAACACACATGCAATGACACTGGTGGATCCATAGGTGGATTGTGAAAAGAACACACATGCAATGACATCGGTGGAACCATGTGGTATGTGAAAATAACACACATGCAATGACTCTGGTTGTTGTTAGTAACAAGAACACACATGCAATGACACTGGTGGATCCATGTGTGGTATGTGAAAAGAACACACATTTCAATGACTCTGGTTGTTGTTAGTAAAAAGAACACACATGCAATGACACTGGTGGATCCATGTGTCGTCTTTGAAGAGAACACACATTTCAATGACACTAGTGGATCCATATGTGGTAAGTGAGAAGACACATGTAATGACTCCAGTTGTTGTTAGTAAAAAGAACACACATGTAATGACACTGGTGGATCCATATGTGGAATGTGAAAATAACACACATGCAATGAAACTGGTTGTTGGTAGTAAAAGAACACACATGCAATGACACTGGTGTATCCATGTGTGCTCTCTGAAAAGAACACACATTTCAATGACACTAGTGGATCCATATGTGGTATGTGAAAAGAACACACATGCAATGACACTGGTGGATCCATAGGTGGATTGTGAAAAGAGCACACATGCAATAACACTAGTGGATCCATATGTGGTATGTGAAAAGAACACACATGCAATGACAGCAGTTGTTGTTAGTAAAAAGAACACACATGTAATGACATCGGTGGATACATGGTTGGTCTCTGAAGAGAACACACATTTCAATGACACTGGTGGATCCATATGTGGTATGTGAAAAGAACAGTCATGAAATGACTCCAGTTGTTGTTAGTAAAAAGAACACACATGCAATGACACTGGTGGATCCATAGGTGGATTGTGAAAAGAACACACATGCAATGACACTGTGGATCCATATGTGGTATGTGAAAAGAACACACATGCAATGACTCTGGTTGTTGTTAGTAACAAGAACACACATGCAATAACACTGGTGGATCCATGTGTGGTCTCTAAAGAGAACACACATTTCAATGACACCGGTGGATCCATAGGCGGATTGTGAAAAGAACACACATGAATTGACTCTGGTTGTTGTTAGTAAAAAAAGCACACATGCAATGACACTGGTGGATCCATAGGTGGATTGTGAAAATAACACACATGCAATGACACTGGTGGATCCATATGTGGTATGTGAAAAGAACACACATGCAATGACTCTGGTTGTTAGTAACAAGAACACACATGCAATGACACTTGTGGATCCATAGGTGGATTGTGAAAAGAGCAGACATGCAATGACTCTGGTTGTTGTTAGTAAAAAGAACACACATGCACTGACACTGGTGGATCCATAGGTGGATTGTGAAAATAACACACATGCAATGACACTGGTGGATCCATATGTGGTATGTGAAAAGAACACACATTTCAATGACTCTAGTTGTTGTTAGTAAAAAGAACACACATGCAATGACACTAGTGGATCCATAGGTGGATTGCGAAAAGAGCACACATGCAATGACACTGGTGGATCCATAGGTGGACTGTGAAAAGAACACACATGCAATGACACCGGTGGATCCATATGTGGTATGTGAAAATAACACACATGCAATGACTCTAGTTGTTGTTAGTAACAAGAACACACATGCAATGGCACTGGTGGATCCATGTGTGGTATCTGAAGAGAACACACATTTCAATGACTCTGGTTGTTGTTAGTAAAAATATCACACATGCAATGGCACTGGTGGATCCATGTGTGGTCTCTGAAGAGAACACACATGCAATGACTCTGGTTGTTGTTAGTAAAAAGAGCACACATGCCATGACACTGGTGGAACCATAGGTGGATTGTGAAAAGAACACACATGCAATGACTCTAGTGGATCCATATGTGGTATGTGAAAAGAACACACATTTCATTGACTCTAGTTATTGTTAGTAAAAATAACACACATGCAATGACACTGGTGGATCCATGTGTGGTCTCCGAAGAGAACACACATGCAATGACTCTGGTTGTTGTTAATAAAAAGGGCACACATGCAATGACACTGGTGGATCCATAGGTGGATTGTGAAAAGAACACACATGCATTGACACTGGTGGATCCATATGTGGTATGTGAAAAGAACACACATTTCAATGACTCTAGTTGTTGTTACTAAAAAGAACACACATGCAATGACACTAGTGGATCCATAGGTGGATTGCGAAAAGAGCACACATGCAATGACACTGGTGGATCCATAGGTGGACTGTGAAAAGAACACACATGCAATGACACTGGTGGATCCATATGTGGTATGTGAAAATAACTCACATGCAATGACTCTAGTTGTTGTTAGTAACAAGAACACACATGCAATGACACTGGTGGATCCATGTGTGGTATCTGAAGAGAACACACATTTCAATGACACTGGTGGATCCATATGTGGTATGTGAAAAGAACACACATGAAATGACTCTAGTTGTTGTTAGTAAAAAGAACACACATGCAATGACACTAGTGGATCCATATGTGGTATGTCAAAATAACACACATGCAATGACTCTGGTTATTGTTAGTAAAAAGAAAACACATGCAATGACACTGGTGGATCCATGTGTGGTCTCAAGAGAACACACATTTCAATGACTCTTGTTGTTAGTAAAAGATCACACATGTAATGACATCAGGGATCCATGTGTGGTCTCTGAAGAGAACACACATGCAATGACTCTAGTTGTTGTTAGTAAAAAGATCACACATGCAATGACACTGGTGGAACCATAGGTGGATTGTCAAAAGAACACACATGCAATGACACTGGTGGATCCATATGTGGTATGTGAAAAGAACACACGTTTCAATGACTCTGGTTGTTGTTAGTAAAAAGAACACACATGCTGACATCAGGGATCCATGTGTGGTCTCTGAAGAGAACACACATGCAATGACTCTGGTTGTTGTTAGTAAAAAGAGCACACATGCAATCACACTGGTGGATCCATAGGTGGATTGCGAAAATAATACACATGCAATGACACTTGTGGATCCATATGTGGTATGTGAAAAAAACACACATTTCAATGACTCTGGTTGTTGTTAGTAAAAAGAACACACATGCAATGACACTGGTGGATCCATAGGTGGATTGTGAAAAGAACACACATGCAATGACACTGGTGGATCCATATATGGTATGTGAAAAGAACACACATTTCAATGACTCTGGTTGTTAGTAAATAGGACACACATGCAATGACGTTGGTGGATCCATGTATGGTCTTTGAAGGGAACACACATTTCAATGACACCGGTGCATCCATATGCGGTATGTGAAAATAACACACATGAAATGACTCCAGTTGTTGTTAGTAAAAAGAACACACATGCAATGACACTGGTGGATCCATATGTGGTATGTGAAAAGAACACACATGCAATGACTCTGGTTGTTGTTAGTAAAAAGAACACACATGCAATGACACTAGTGGATCCATAGGTGGATTGTGAAAAGAGCACACATGCAATGACTCTTGTTGTTGTTAGTAAAAAGAACACACATGCAATGACACTGGTGGATCCATAGGTGGATTGTGAAAAGAACACACATGCAATGAAACTGGTGGAACCATGTGTGGTATGTGAAAATAACACACATGCAATGACTCTGGTTGTTGTTAGTAACAAGAACACACATGCAATGACACTGGTGGATCCATGTGTGGTATGTGAAAAGAACACACATTTCAATGACTCTGGTTGTTGTTAGTAAAAAGAACACACATGCAATGACACTGGTGGATCCATGTGTCGTCTTTGAAGAGAACACACATTTCAATGACACTAGTGGATCCATATGTGGTAAGTGAGAAGAAGACACATGAAATGACTCCAGTTGTTGTTAGTAAAAAGAACACACATGTAATGACACTGGTGGATCCATATGTGGAATGTGAAAAGAACACACATGCAATGAATCTGGTTGTTGTTAGTAAAAAGAACACACATGCAATGACACTGGTGTATCCATGTGTGCTCTCTGAAAAGAACACACATTTCAATGACACTAGTGGATCCATATGTGGTATGTGAAAAGAACACACATGCAATGACACTGGTGGATCCATAGGTGGATTGTGAAAAGAGCACACATGCAATAACACTAGTGGATCCATATGTGGTATGTGAAAAGAACACACATGCAATGACAGCAGTTGTTGTTAGTAAAAAGAACACACATGTAATGACATCGGTGGATCCAAGGTTGGTCTCTGAAGAGAACACACATTTCAATGACACTGGTGGATCCATATGTGGTATGTGAAAAGAACAGTCATGAAATGACTCGAGTTGTTGTTAGTAAAAAGAACACACATGCAATGACACTGGTGGATCCGTAGGTGGATTGTGAAAAGAACACACATGCAATGACACTGGTGGATCCATATGTGGTATGTGAAAAGAACACACATGCAATAACTCTGGTTGTTGTTAGTAACAAGAAGACACATGCAATAACACTGGTGGATCCATGTGTGGTCTCTGAAGAGAACACAAATTTCAATGACACTGGTGGATCCATAGGCGGATTGTGAAAAGAACACACATGAAATGACTCTGGTTGTTGTTAGTAAAAAAAGCACACATGCAATGACACTGGTGGATCCATAGGTGGATTATGAAAATAACACACATGCAATGACACTGTGGATCCATATGGGGTATGTGAAAAGAACACACATGCAATGACTCTGGTTGTTGTTAGTAAAAAGAACACACATGCAATGACACTTGTGGATCCATAGGTGGATTGTGAAAAGAGCAGACATGCAATGACTCTGGTTGTTGTTAGTAAAAAGAACACACATGCACTGACACTGGTGGATCCATAGGTGGATTGTGAAAATAACACACATGCAATGACACTGGTGGATCCATATGTGGTATGTGAAAAGAACACACATTTCAATGACTCTAGTTGTTGTTAGTAAAAAGAACACACATGCAATGACACTAGTGGATCCATAGGTGGATTGCGAAAAGAGCACACATGCAATGACACTGGTGGATCCATAGGTGGACTGTGAAAAGAACACACATGCAATGACACCGGTGGATCCATATGTGGTATGTGAAAATAACACACATGCAATGACTCTAGTTGTTGTTAGTAACAAGAACACACATGCAATGGCACTGGTGGATCCATGTGTGGTATCTGAAGAGAACACACATTTCAATGACTCTGGTTGTTGTTAGTAAAAATATCACACATGCAATGGCATCAGGATCCATGTGTGGTCTGAAGAGAACACACATGCAATGACTCTGGTTGTTGTTAGTAAAAAGAGCACACATGCCATGACACTGGTGGAACCATAGGTGGATTGTGAAAAGAACACACATGCAATGACTCTAGTGGATCCATATGTGGTATGTGAAAAGAACACACATTTCATTGACTCTAGTTATTGTTAGTAAAATAACACACATGCAATGACATCAGGATCCATGTGTGGTCTCCGAAGAGAACACACATGCAATGACTCTGGTTGTTGTTAATAAAAAGGGCACACATGCAATGACACTGGTGGATCCATAGGTGGATTGTGAAAAGAACACACATGCATTGACACTGGTGGATCCATATGTGGTATGTGAAAAGAACACACATTTCAATGACTCTAGTTGTTGTTACTAAAAAGAACACACATGCAATGACACTAGTGGATCCATAGGTGGATTGCGAAAAGAGCACACATGCAATGACACTGGTGGATCCATAGGTGGACTATGAAAAGAACACACATGCAATGACACTGGTGGATCCATATGTGGTATGTGAAAATAACTCACATGCAATGACTCTAGTTGTTGTTAGTAACAAGAACACACATGCAATGACACTGGTGGATCCATGTGTGGTATCTGAAGAGAACACACATTTCAATGACACTGGTGGATCCATATGTGGTATGTGAAAAGAACACACATGAAATGACTCTAGTTGTTGTTAGTAAAAAGAACACACATGCAATGACACTAGTGGATCCATATGTGGTATGTGAAAATAACACACATGCAATGACTCTGGTTGTTGTTAGTAAAAAGAACACACATGCAATGAAGCTGGTGGATCCATGTGTGGTCTCTGAAGAGAACACACATTTCAATGACTCTGGTTGTTGTTAGTAAAAAGATCACACATGTAATGACACTGGTGGATCCATGTGTGGTCTCTGAAGAGAACACACATGCAATGACTCTAGTTGTTGTTAGTAAAAAGATCACACATGCAATGACACTGGTGGAACCATAGGTGGATTGTCAAAAGAACACACATGCAATGACACTGGTGGATCCATATGTGGTATGTGAAAAGAACACACGTTTCAATGACTCTGGTTGTTGTTAGTAAAAAGAACACACATGCACTGACACTGGTGGATCCATGTGTGGTCTCTGAAGAGAACACACATGCAATGACTCTGGTTGTTGTTAGTAAAAAGAGCACACATGCAATCACACTGGTGGATCCATAGGTGGATTGCGAAAATAATACACATGCAATGACACTTGTGGATCCATATGTGGTATGTGAAAAAAACACACATTTCAATGACTCTGGTTGTTGTTAGTAAAAAGAACACACATGCAATGACACTGGTGGATCCATAGGAGGATTGTGAAAAGAACACACAGTCAATGACACTGGTGGATCCATATATGGTATGTGAAAAGAACACACATTTCAATGACTCTGGTTGTTAGTAAATAGGACACACATGCAATGACGTTGGTGGATCCATGTATGGTCTTTGAAGGGAACACACATTTCAATGACACCGGTGCATCCATATGTGGTATGTGAAAAGAACACACACGAAATGACTCCAGTTGTTGTTAGTAAAAAGAACACACATACAATGACACTGGTGGATCCATAGGTGGATTGTGAAAAGAACACACATGCAATGACTCTGGTGGATCCATATGTGGTATGTGAAAAGAACACACATTTCCATGACCCTGGTTGTTGTTAGTAAAAAGAACACACATGCAATGAAACTGATGGATCCATGTGTGGTCTCTAAAGAGAACACACATGAAATGACTCTGGTTGTTGTTAGTAAAAAGAGCACACATGCAATGACACTGGTGGATCCATGTATGGTCTGTGAAGAGAACACAAATTTCAATGACACCGGTGGATCCAGATGTGGTATGTGAAAAGAACACACATGAAATGACTCCACTTGTTGTTAGTAAAAAGAACACACATGCAATGATACTTGTGGATCCATATGTGGTATGTGAAAATAACACACATGCAATGACTCTGGTTGTTGTTAGTAAAAAGAACACACATGCAATGACACTGGTGGATCCATGTGTGGTCTCTGAAGAGAACACACATTTCAATGACTCTGGTTGTTGTTAGTAAAAAGAACACACATGCAATGACACTGGTGGATCCATGTGTGGTCTCGGAAGAGAATACACATTTCAATGACACTGGTGGATCCATATGTGTTATGTGAAAAGAACACACATGAAATGTGTAGCACCCCGGGTAAAGCCACTACTAGAAAATCGCCTGTTGTTTATATTTTGTGCATCATCATGACATCATGCATATATTTTGCATCAAAACTATTTTCGTAAAAGCCTAAGTTGTTTTCTAATTAGCCCTCTCCTTTAATCTCAAACTAAAACCTCGGTCTGTTCAGATCTTTTATTTGTCTAAAAAGTATTTACAAAAATGTTTTAAAAATAAAATAAATAATAAAATGTTTTGTCCGGGGAGGCAGTCCGATCGGTCGGCCAGAGGCCCAACGACCAGACTACCTACCACCCGCCCATCTAAAGAAACCCTAAACCCTTTTCCTACCCAACCTAATCTACCACTTTGCACCACCCACCCGCCTCTCCTCCTTGTCCCGCCGTCGCTCCTCCCCTCCTCAGTGCCCAGCCCCGCCTAGTCCGCCACAAGCTTGGCCCCACCGCCGAGGTCCCGCCGCCAACCACTGCCTGCCTAGCTGGCCCTGGCTGGCCTCAACCACCTCCGCCACGACCACGCCTCTCCGCCGCCCAGCCTCCTCTAACCACCGCCTCCGCCTCAGACGCTCGCTTCCCGAGGCCGCGCCCCGAGCCGACCACGACCGCCTGCTGCGCTTCTAACGCCGGCCCCTCCAGCAAGACCTGCCCTGCGCCTCCCCGCTGCATCCTGCCGCTCCGTCTTCGGTCGCCGGCGCCGCCTTCTGCAGCGCATCGACGCCCTAGCTCTGTACTGGACAAGGCCACAGCGGTGTCGGAGAGCTGTTGCATCCTCTTGTTATGCTTCAGTGCCTGTCTTCAGTCTTGTGACCTGCATCAGTCCAGATCATCGGTGTTGGTAGTGTGGCAGATGGCCTGATCTGTGACACAGAATCGGAACTCCAAGTCCTCCTACACGAACCCCTGTGGTTTTCAACATGGAGCCGATGACCCCGATCCACGGATATGAAGCCTCGTATCCGAACAAGACCGATCCCTCGTCGAACCCCTAAGGCTGAACCAAACCCCTCGGATCCAAGACCATCGACGCGTACAGCGAGCTCTTCCCCGGAAACCGAAGGCCGTTCCCCCCGGACCGCCATGATCTTCTTCTCGGATCCGAAGACCCCGGTAACCGATCCACCCAAGTCCGACATCGACAAACGAAGACGGCACCATCAAGACCTTCGTCACGGGACGCCGAGATCTGCTACCCGAACCCGAAGATCTTCTAAGGGGAACATCAAGTAGTCCACCGACACCCGACCCCGAACCCGAGTTCTTCGACGCGACGACAAGATCTCCTACATGGGAGCCCGGAGAACCCGTACCCGAAGACCGCGGGTGCGACAAGATCGTCTCTCGGACGCCAAGGTCGTCCACACGGATACGCCAAGTACTTCCTCGCGGACGCCAAGTTCTTCACCCTGAATGCCAAGACCGACCCGATACGCGGACCTGACAAGATCTTCGCAACGACAAGAACGACATCGACCAGGGCGAATCCGATGCGCCTCGACGCCGAACCAAGTCCTTCTTTCCGGATGCGACAAGATCTACTCCGTTGTCCGAGAATGTTCCTGCCGAGACCGATCCCGTCAAACCCTGAGACCGGACCCCGAACCACATCGTACGCCAAGATCGTCGAACCCTCTCGGTGGACAAGACCCTCTTACCGGAATCCAAGTTTGCCATCGACGACAAGATCGCCTTCACGAAATCGAGGACCCAAGTTCTTCCTCACAAATCCAATGGCGTCACGCTCTCCTTCCCGGAGTCCGAAGAACAACCCCTCGAACCCCTCCGAACCAAGACCTTCGCCTTCATGTGTGACCCCTACCCGACCCCTATTTTTATAAATGATATATACTTGTTGCATATTAAATTGTTCATACTCGCATACATATTGTGGTTGTTGGGGGTATGTAGTCAATTCACCTAAATTAAATATGGGATCCATATGCGGGCAAATCTAGTCTTATATTGGTCCCATTTAAATTTGTGTAGCGAACCGGTGCTATCCTTTGCCATGTTAAGACAACATTTAAAATGTGGGGTATCTAAACAACATGAACCTAGTAAATAATTATCGGGACCCCGGTTCTGTTTAATATTGCCTAATCGCATCGCACCTTTGCCATGTCATACATCATACATGCATCATGCCCGTTCTTATGTCATAGAATTAAATAGTGCATCCGGTGTTTCTTCTAGTGTTTTGCTTCTTCGCGGATTAGGCCGATGAGTTGATGCGAGTGTCGACCCGATCTTCGGATGAACCTTCGGCAATGTTTTCAGGCGAGCACCTCCCCCTTTCTACCTATCTTACTTTTATAGTATTTATTCCCTCCTGTTGATCTATTGCTATCTGTGTTGCGATGCTCTAGTTTTCGTGCCCGTGATATCCCTTGCAGCCTGATATTGCCTTGGACACATCCTATTACCTGTTGATTGGTAGATAGTTGGACTTGCGCGTCGTAGTCACTTTCTCAAGTGCTGTTGCGTGTCGTCAAGTACCACAGTTGTTGGAGTATTGCCGCATGTTTAATGTTGGAGATGATCAAGACTTTAATTATTGTTTAATAACTAAAATTGAAGTAGGTAAATGCAGAGGCACCGGTGGGTAATAGACAATATTTGGTTTTTAACCGCTCACTGGTGTCCCGTAGGACCCCGAGTTCTTGACACTGCTCCGAGATCGAGCGCTAACCATTGTGGGGTGTGGGCACCCCCATCGATTAGTACCTGATTTCAAAGTACTGTACCGGGGGCCACAAAGTAGTTTGGGGCTTTATTACTATCCTGTACTTATGCCATGCTTTACTACTTTATTTAAAATTGTGCGAGGTACTGCACCTGTACTGTTTAGGGAAGCGGAGTGTTTTCGCGGTATCGACAAGCCTACCACATTTTCGGTTCCCCCGTTTACAGCCATCGACACAAACCCCGAGTCCGTCTCGAGACCGCCGACTTCGCTATGGTAGCTTAGTGGGGTGGCCCCCATGTACTTGCTTTGGGTCTAGGAAACGTCATGACTTAGGCCCCGCCGACATACCGATGGGTGTATGTTAACTGATCTGGCAAAAAGGGTCAAAGTGCGTGTGGATACTTTGGTGCACCGCAGGTTAAATCTTTCAAAAGCCGTGTCCGCGGTTATGGACGACTTGGAGCACAGTTCTCGATCATAGACAACTATAACTAAAGTTTACTGTTATAATTTGACTTGTATCCGATATGACTAGTAATCAGCTCCAAGACAACGGAATGGCTAAATAAAAGTACCAACAACTGCTAGGTTTTGGGATATCTCATGCCAATTGCATCTGACTAGTAAGTGTTGCAACTACAACGGAATGGTTAACTAAAAGTGCTCACTGCTTATTATATCAGGATGACTATCTCTACCTGACTAGTAATTGCTGCAACGATAACTGAATAAATAAAACTGCCAACGGTGTGAGTTCCTCGGTTGACTTCCTCGTTTGGTCTCGAGGGGGAAATACCAGGATGGGTATGTTTGGTGGTAGTATCAGGTTGGTTCCGAATAGGTCTTTCTTATCCCTCTCTGATAGCCGAGCTTATCTCGAGTCTCTATAGGTTGTTTAGTGCATGCCGCTGCCGCCAAATTCACCATACCTATGTAGGCGAGGACCGAATTCTAGTCTCGCCTGCATCGGCCTCGATCGACCGCTCTCTTTTTCCTTTGCCCTTTGTCGGCACCCCTTTTGTTTAAGCAGGTTTTGAGATTGACGTCGTTAGCAGGGTTACCCTTCCGGCTTGGCCTGGGCAGGGTTATGGACGCCATTGGTTATTCTTCAGGGCTCTTAGCTCAATTTGCATCTTGTCCGTACTCGGACGCTGTATCGTTTTCAAGGTGATTTGGATCTTGGTATTGTATATCTGTATTCTTGACTCTTTGAGTCGTTGTTGTATATATCTGTTCTGTGGGTTCCATCGTGGCCTATTGTGTAATGGTATTACTTCGTTTTCCACCCGCACGAAAGTGCCTGGTGGGCACCCTTGAATCGTTTCTATGCGGGTTTGGCGGGAATCGCTGAAACTTGCATAGGGCCGATTCGGAGGGTGTTACAAAATGACTCTAGTTGTTGTTAGTAAAAAGAACACACATGCAATGACACTGGTGGATCCATAGGAGATTGTGAAAACAACACACATGCAATGACTCTAGTTGTTATTAGTAAAAAGAAAACACATACAATGACACTGGTGGATCCATGTGTGGTATCTGAAGAGAACACACATTTCAATGACACTGGTGGATCCATATGTGTTATGTGAAAAGAACACACATGCAATGACACTGGTGGATCCATAGGTGGATTGTGAAAAGAGCACACATTTAATGACACTGGTGGGTCCATATGTGGTATGTGAAAAGAACACACATGCAATGACTCCATCTATTGTTAGTAAAAAGAACACATATGTAATGACACTGGTGAATCCATGTGTGGTCTCTGAAGAGAACACACATTTCAATGACACTGGTGGATCCATATGTGGTATGTGAAAAGAACATGCATGAAATGACTCCAGTAGTTGGTAGTAAAAAGAACACACATGCAATGACACTGGTGGATCCATAGGTGGACTGTGAAAAGAACACACATGCAACAATACTAGTGGATCCATATGTGGTATGTGAAAAGAACACACATGCAATGACTCTGGTTGTTGTTAGTAACAAGAACACACATGCAATAACACTGGTGGATCCATGTGTGGTCTCTGAAGAGAACACACATTTCAATGACACTGGCGGATTGTGAAAAGAACACACATCAAATGACTCTGGTTGTTGTTAGTAAAAAAAGCACACATGCAATGACACTGGTGGATCCATAGGTGGATTGTGAAAAGAACACACATGAAATGACACTGGTGGATCCATATGTAGTACGTGAAAAGAACACACATGCAATGACTCTAGTTGTTGTTAGTAAAAAGAACACACATGCAATGACACTAGTGGATCCATAGGTGGATTGTGAAAAGAGCACACATGCAATGACTCTGGTTGTTGTTAGTAAAAAGAACACACATGCAATGACACTGGTGGATCCATAGGTGGACTGTGAAAAGAACACACATGCAAGGACACTGGTGGATCCATATGTGGTATGTGAAAATAACACAACGCAATGACTCTGGTTGTTGTTAGTAAAAAGAACACACATGCAATGACACTGGTGGATCCATGTGTGGTCTCTGAAGAGAACACGCATTTTAATGACTCTGTGTGTTGTTAGTAAAAAGATCACACATGCAATGACACTGGTGGATCCATGTGTGGTCTCTAAAGAGAACACACATGCAATGACTCTGGTTATTGTTAGTAAAAAGAGCACACACGCAATGACACTGGTGGATCCATAGGTGGATTGTGAAAAGAACACACATGCAATGACACTGGTGGATCCATATGTGGTATGTGAAAAGAACACACGTTTCAATGACTCTGGTTGTTGTTAGTAAAAAGAACACACATGCAATGACACTGGTGGATCCATGTGTGGTCTCTGAAGAGAACACACATGCAATGACTCTAGTTGTTGTTAGTAAAAAGAGCACACATGCAATCACACTGGTGGATCCATAGGTGGATTGTGAAAATAATACACATGCAATGACACTTGTGGATCCATATGTGGTATGTGAAAAGAACACACATTTCAATGACTCTGGTTGTTGTTAGTAAAAAGAACACACATGCAATGACACTGCTGGATCCATAGGTGGATTGTGAAAAGAACACACATGCAATGACACTGGTGGATCCATATATGGTATGTGAAAAGAACACACATTTCAATGACTCTGGTTGTTGTTAGTACATAGAACACACATGTAATGAGATTGGTGGATCCATGTATGGTCTTTGAAGAGAACACACATTTCAATGACACCGGTGGATCTATATGTGGTATGTGAAAAGAACACACACGAAATGACTCCAGTTGTTGTTAGTAAAAAGAACACACATACAATGACACTGGTGGATCCATAGGTGGATTGTGAAAAGAACACACATGCAACGACACTAGTGGATCCATATGTGGTATGTGAAAAGAACACACATGCAATGACTCTAGTTGTTGTTAGTAACAAGAACACAAATGCAATAACACTGGTGGATCCATGTGTGGTCTCTGAAGAGAACACACATTTCAATGACACTGGTGGATCCATAGGCGGATTGTGAAAAGAACACACATCAAATGACTCTGGTTGTTAGTAAAAAAAGCACACATGCAATGACACTGGTGGATCCATAGGTGGATTGTGAAAAGAACACACATGAAATGACACTGGTGGATCCATATGTGGTATGTGAAAAGAACACACATGCAATGACTCTGGTTGTTGTTAGTAAAAAGAACACACATGCAATGACACTAGTGGATCCATAGGTGGATTGTGAAAAGAGCACACATGCAATGACTCTGGTTGTTGTTAGTAAAAAGAACACACATGCTATGACACTGGTGGATCCATAGGTGGACTGTGAAAAGAACCCACATGCAATGACACTGGTGGATCCATATGTGGTATGTGAAAATAACATAATGCAATGACTCTGGTTGTTGTTAGTAAAAAGAACACACATGCAATGACACTGGTGGATCCATGTGTGGTCTCTGAAGAGAACACACATTTCAATGACTCTATGTGTTGTTAGTAAAAATATCACACATGCAATGACACTGGTGGATCCATGTGTGGTCTCTAAAGAGAACACACATGCAATGACTCTGGTTATTGTTAGTAAAAAGAGCACACACGCAATGACACTGGTGGATCCATAGGTGGATTGTGAAAATAACACACATGCAATGCCACTGGTGGATCCATATGTGGCATGTGAAAAGAACACACGTTTCAATGACTATGGTTATTGTTAGTAAAAAGAACACACTTGCAATGACACTGGTGGATTCATGTGTGGTCTCCGAAGAGAACACACATGCAATGACTCTGGTTGTTGTTAGTAAAAAGGGCACACATGCAATGACACTGGTGGATCCATAGGTGGATTATGAAAAGACCGCACATGCAATGACACTAGTGGATCCATATGTGGTATGTGAAAAGAACACACATGCAAAGACTCTGGTTGTTATTAGTAAAACGAACACACATGCAATGACACTAGTGGATCCATAGGTGGATTATGAAAAGAGCACACATGCAATGACTCTAGTTGTTCTTAGTAAAAAGAACACACATGCAATGACACTGGTGAATCCATAGGTGGATTGTGAAAAGAACACACATGCAATGACACTGGTGGATCCATAGGTGGTATGTGAAAATGACACACATGAAATGACTCTAGTTGTTGCTAGTAACAAGAACACACATGCAATGACACTGGTGGATCCATGTGTGGTCTCTGAAGAGAACACACATTTCAATGACACTGGTGGATCCATATGTGGTATGTGAAAAGAACACACATGCAATGACTCTGGTTGTTGTTAGTAAAAAGAACACACATACAATTACACTGGTGGATTCATGTGTTGTCTCTTAAGAGAACACACATTTCAATGACTCTGGTTGTTATTAAAAAGATTACACATGTAATGACACTGGTGGATCCATGTGTGGTCTCTAAAGAGAATACACATGCAATGACTCTGGTTGTTGTTAGTAAAAAGAGCACACATGAAATGACACTGGTGGATCCATAGGTGGATTGTGAAAAGAACACACATGCAATGACACTGGTAGATCCATATGTGGTATGTGAAAAGAACACACGTTTCAATGACTCTGGTTGTTGTTAGTAAAAAGAACACACATGCAATGACACTGGTGGATCCATGTGTGGTCTCTGAAGAGAACACACATGCAATGACTCTGGTTGTTGTTAGTAAAAAGAGCACACATGCAATGACACTGGTGGATCCATAGGTGGATTTGAAAAGAACACACATGCAATGACACTTGTGGATCCATATGTGGTATTTGAAAAGAACACGCATTTCAATGACTCTGGATGTTGTTAGTAAAAAGAACACACATGCAATGACACTGGTGGATCCATAGGTGGATTGTGAAAAGAACACACATTTCAATGACTCTAGTTGTTAGTAAAAAGAACACGCATGCAATGACATTGGTGGATCCATGTATGGTCTCTAAAGAGACCACACATTTCAATGACATCGGTGGATCCATATGTGGTATGTGAAAAGAACACACATGAAATGACTCCAGTTGTGGTTAGTAAAAAGGACACACATGCAATGACACTGGTGGATACATATGTGATATGTGCAAATAACACACATGCAATGACTCTGGTTGTTGTTAGTAAAAATAACACACATGCAATGACACTAGTGGATCCATGTGTGGTCTATGAAGAGAACAGACATGAAATGACTCTGGTTGTTGTTAGTAAAAAGAACACACATGCAATGACACTGGTGGATCCACGTGTGATCTATGAAGAGAACACACATGCAATGACTCTGGTTGTTGTTAGTAAAAACAGCACACATGAAATGACACTAGTGGATCCATAGGTGGATTGTGAAAAGAACATACAGGCAATGACTCTGGTGGATCCATATGTGGTATGTGAAAAGAACACACATGAAATGACTCTGGTTGTTGTTAGTAAAAATAACACACATGCAATGACACTGGTGGATCCATATGTGGTATGTGAAAATAACACAATGCGATGACTCTGGTTCTTGTTAGTAAAAAGAACACACGTGCAATGACACTGGTGGATCCATGTATGGTCTCTGAAGAGAAAACACATTTCAATGACTCTGGTTGTTGTTAGTAAAAAGATCATACATGCAATGACACTGGTGGATCCATGTGTGGTCTCTGAAGAGAACACACGTGCAATGACTCTGGTTGTTGTTAGTAAAAAGAGCACACATGCAACGACACTAGTGGATCCATAGGTGGATTGTGAAAAGAACACACATGCAATGCCACTAGTGGATACATATGTGGTATGTGAAAAGAACACACGTTTCAATGACTCTGGTTATTGTTAGTAAAAAGAACACACATGAAATGACACTGGTGGATCCATGTGTGGTCTCCGAAGAGAACACACATGCAATGACTCTGGTTGTTGTTAGTAAAATGGCACACATGCAATGACAGTGGTGGATCCATAGGTGGATTGTGAGAAGAACACACATGCAATGACACTAGTGGATCCATATGTGGTATGTGAAAAGAACACACATGCAATGACTCTGGTTGTTGTTAGTAAAAAGAACACACATGCAATGACACTAGTGGATCCATAGGTGGATTGTGAAAAGAGCACACATGCAATGACTTTGGTTGTTGTTAGTAAAAAGAACACACATGCAATGACACTGGAGGATCCATAGGTGGATTGTGAAAATAACACACATGCAATGACAGTGGTGGATCCATATGTGGTATGTGAAAAGAACACACATGCAATGGCTCTAGTTGTTGTTAGTAACAAGAACACACATGCAATGACACTGGTGGATCCATGTGTGGTCTCTAAAGAGAACACACATTTCAGTGACACTAGTGGATCCATATGTGGTATGTTAGAAGAACACACATGAAATGACTCCAGTTGTTGTTAGTAAAAAGAACACACATGCAATGACACTGGTGGATCCATATGTGGTATGTGAAAATAACACACATGCAATGACTCTGGTTGTTGTTAGTAAAAGGAACACACATGCAATGACACTGGTGGATCCATGTGTGGTCTCTTAAGAGAACACGCATGCAATGACTCTGGTTGTTCTTAGTAAAAAGAGCACACATGCAATGACACTGCTGGATCCATAGGTGGATTTGAAAAGAACACACATGCAATGACACTTGTCGATCCATATGTGGTATGTGAAAAGAACACACATTTCAATGACTCTGGTTGGTGTTAGTAAAAAGAACACACATGCCATGACACTGGTGGATCCATAGGTGGATTGTGAAAAGAACACACATGCAATGACACTGGTGGATCCATATATGGTATGTGAAAAGAACACACATTTCAATGACTCTGGTTGTTGTTAGTAAAAAGAACACACATGCAATGACATTGATGGATCCATGTATGGCCTCTGAAGAGAACACACATTTCAATGACACTGGTGGATCCATACGTGGTATGTGAAAAGAACACACATGAAATGACTCCAGTAGTTGTTAGTAAAGAGAACACACATGCAATGACACTGGTGGATCCATATGTGGTATGTGAAAATAACACACATGCAATGCCTCTGGTTGTTGTTAGTAAAAAGAACACACATGCAATGACACTGGTGGATCCATGTGTGGTCTCTGAAGAGAACACACATTTCAATGACTGGTTGTTGTTAGTAAAAAGAACACACATGCAATGACAGTGGTGGATCCATGTGTGGTATCTGAAGAGAAGACACGTGCAATGACTCTGGTTGTTGTTAGTACAAAGAGCACACATGAAATGACACTGGTGGATCCATATGTGGATTGTGAAAATAACACACATATAATGACTCTGGTGGATCCATATGTGGTATGTGAAAAGAACACCGATTTCAATGACTCTGGTTGTTAGTAAAAAGAACACACATACAATGACACTGGTGGATCCATGTGTGGTCTCTGAAGTGAACACACATGAAATGACTCTGGTTGTTGTTAGTAAAAAGAGCACACATGCAATGACACTGGTGGATCCATAGGTGGATTGTGAAAAGAACACACATGCAATGACTCTGGTTGTTGTTAGTGAAAAGAACACACATGCAATGACACTGGTGGATCCATGTGTGGTCTCTGAAGAGAACACACATGCAATGACTCTGGTTGTTGTTAGTAAAAAGAGCACACATGCAATGACACTGGTGGATCCATAGGTGGATTGTGAAAAGAACACACATGCAATGACACTAGTGGATCCATAGGTGGATTGTGAAAAGAGCACACATGCAATGACTCTGGTTGTTGTTAGTAAAAAGAACACACATGCAATGACACTAGTGGATCCATAGGTGGATTGTGAAAAGAGCATACATGCAATGACTCTGGTTGTTGTTAGTAAAAAGAACACACATGCAATGACACTGGTGGATCCATAGGTGGATTGTGAAAAGAACACACATGCAATGACACTGGTGGATCCATATGTGGTATGTGAAAATAACACACATGCAATGACTCTGGTTGTTGTTAGTAACAAGAACACACATGCAATGACACTGGTGGATCCATGTGTGGTCTCTAAAGAGAACACACATTTCAATGACACTGGTGGATCCATATGTGGTATGTGAAAAGAACACACATGAAATGACTCAAGTTGTTGTTAGTAAAAAGAACACACATGCAATGACACTGGTGGATCCATATGTGGTATGTGAAAATAACACACATGCAATGACTCTGGTTGTTGTTAGTAAAAGGAACACACATGCAATGAAACTGGTGGATCCATGTGTGGTCTCTGAAGAGAACACACATTTCAATGACTCTGGTTGTTGTTAGTAAAAAGATCACACATGTAATGACATCAGGATCCATGTGTGGTCTCTGAAGAGAACACACATGCAATGACTCTGGTTGTTGTTAGTAAAAAGAGCACACATGCAATGACAGTGGTGGATCCATAGGTGGATTGTGAAAAGAACACACATGCAATGACACTGGTGGATCCATATGTGGTATGTGAAAAGAACACACATGAAATGACTCTGGTTGTTGTTAGTAAAAATAACACACATGCAATGACACTGGTGGATCCATATGTGGTATGTGAAAATAACACAATGCGATGACTCTGGTTCTTGTTAGTAAAAAGAACACACGTGCAATGACACTGGTGGATCCATGTGTGGTCTCTGAAGAGACCACACATTTCAATTATTCTGGTTGTTGTTAGTAAAAAGATCATACATACAACGACACTGGTGGATCCATGTGTGGTCTCTAAAGAGAACACACGTGCAATGGCTCTGGTTGTTGTTAGTAAAAAGAGCACACATGCAATGACACTAGTGGATCCATAGGTGGATTGTGAAAATAACACACATGCAATGCCACTAGTGGATCCATATGTGGTATGTGAAAAGAACACACGTTTGAATGACTCTGGTTATTGTTAGTAAAAAGAACACACATGAAATGACACTGGTGGATCCATGTGTGGTCTCCGAAGAGAGCACACATGCAATGACTCTGGTTGGTGTTAGTAAAAAGGGCACACATGCAATGACACTGGTTGATCCATAGGTGGATTGTGAGAAGAACACACATGCAATGACACTGGTGGATCCATATGTGGTATGTGAAGAGAATACACATGCAATGACTCTGGTTGTTGTTAGTAAAAAGAACACACATGTAATGACACTAGTGGATCCATAGGTGGATTGTGAAAAGAGCACACATGCAATGACTCTGGTTGTTGTTAGTAAAAAGAACACACATGCAATGACACTGGTGGATCCATAGGTGGATTGTGAAAATAACACACATGCAATGACACTGGTGGATCCATATGTGGTATGTGAAAATAACACACATGCAATGACTCTGGTTGTTGTTAGTAACAAGAACACACATGCAATGACACTGGTGGATCCATGTCTGGTCTCTAAAGAGAACACACATTTCAATGACACTGGTGGATCCATATTTGGTATGTGAAAAGAACACACATGAAATGACTCAAGTTGTTGTTAGTAAAAAGAACACACATGCAATGACACTGGTGGATCCATATGTGGTCTGTGAAAATAACACGCATGCAATGACTCTAGTTGTTGTTAGTAAAAAGAACACACGTGCAATGACATTGGTGGATCCATGGGTGGTCTCTAAAGAGAACACACATGCAAAGACTCTGGTTGTTCTTAGTAAAAAGAGCACACATGCAATGACACTGCTGGATCCATAGGTGGATTTGAAAAGAACACACATGCAATGACACTTGTGGATCCATATGTGGTATGTGAAAAGAACACACATTTCAATGACTCTGGTTGGTGTTAGTAAAAAGAACACACATGCCATGACACTGGTGGATCCATAGGTGGATTGTGAAAAGAACACACATGCAATGACACTGGTGGATCCATATATGGTATGTGAAAAGAACACACATTTCAATGACTCTGGTTGTTGTTAGTAAAAAGAACACACATGCAATGACATTGATGGATCCATGTATGGTCTCTGAAGAGAACACACATTTCAATGACACTGGTGTGTCCATATGTGGTATGTGAAAAGAACACACATGAAATGACTCCAGTAGTTGTTAGTAAAAAGAACACACATGCAATGATACTGGTGGATCCATATGTGGTATGTGAAAATAACACACATGCAATGCCTCTGGTTGTTGTTAGTAAAAAGAACACACATGCAATGTCACTGGTGGATCCATGTGTGGTCTCTGAAGAGAACACACATTTCAATGACTCTGGTTGTTGTTAGTAAAAAGAACACACATGCAATGACACTGGTGGATCCATGTGTGGTCTCTGAAGAGAAGACACGTGCAATGACTCTGGTTGTTGTTAGTACAAAGAGCACACATGAAATGAGACTGGTGGATCCATAGGTGGATTGGGAAAAGAACACACATGCAATGACTCTGGTGGATCCATATGTGGTATGTGAAAAGAACACCCATTTCAATGACTCTGGTTGTTAGTAAAAAGAACACACATGAAATGACACTGGTGGATCCATGTGTGGTCTCTAAAGAGAACACACATGAAATGACTCTGGTTGTTGTTAGTAAAAATAGCACACATGCAATGACACTGGTGGATCCATAGGTGGATTGTGAAAAGAACACACATGCAATGACTCTGGTTGTTGTTAGTAAAAAGAACACACATGCAATGACACTGGTGGATCCTTGTGTGGTCTCTAAAGAGAACACACATGCAATGACTCTGGTTGTTGTTAGTAAAAAGAGCACACATGCAATGACACTGGTGGATCCATAGGTGGATTGTGAAAAGAACACACATGCAATGACACTAGTGGATCCATAGGTGGATTGTGAAAAGAGCACACATGCAATGACTCTGGTTGTTGTTAGTAAAAAGAACACACATGCAATGACACTAGTGGATCCATAGGTGGATTGTGAAAAGAGCATACATGCAATGACTCTGGTTGTTGTTAGTAAAAAGAACACACATGCAATGACACTGGTGGATCCATAGGTGGATTGTGAAAAGAACACACATGCAATGACACCGGTGGATCCATATGTGGTATGTGAAAATAACACACATGCAATGACACTGGTTGTAATTAGTAACAAGAACACACATGCAATGACACTGGTGGATCCATGTGTGGTCTCTAAAGAGAACACACATTTCAATGACAGTGGTGGATCCATATTTGGTATGTGAAAAGAACACACATGAAATGACTCAAGTTGTTTTTAGTAAAAAGAACACACATGCAATGACACTGGTGGATCCATATGTGGTATGTGAAAATAACACACATGCAATGACTCTGGTTGTTGTTAGTAAAAAGAACACACATGCAATGACACTAGTGGATCCATGTGTGGTCTCTGAAGAGAACACACATTTCAATGACTCTGGTTGTTGTTAGTAAAAAGATCACACATGCAATGACATCAGGATCCATGTGGTCTCAAGAGAACACACATGCAATGACTCTGGTTGATGTTAGTTTCAACAGCTCACATTCCATGACACTGGTGGATCCATAGGTGGATTGTGAAAAGAACACACATGCAATGACACTGGTGGATCCATATGTGGTATGTGAAAAGAACACACGTTTCAATGACTCTGGTTGTTGTTAGTAAAAAGAACACACATGCAATGACACTAGTTGATCCATGTGTGGTCTCTGAAGAGAACACACATGCAATGACTCTGGTTGTTGTTAGTAAAAAGAGCACACATGAAATGAAACTGGTGGATCCATAGGTGGATTTGAAAAGAACACACATGCAATGACACTTGTGGATCCATATGTGGTATGTGAAAAGAACACACATTTCAATGACTCTGGTTGTTGTTAGTAAAATAACACACATGCAATGACACTGGTGGATCCATAGGTGGATTGTGAAAAGAACACACATGCAATGACACTGGTGGATCCATATGTGGTATGTGAAAAGAACACACGTTTCAATGTCTTTGGTTGTTGTTAGTAAAAAGAACACACATGCAATGACATTGATGGATCCATGTATGGTCTCTGAAGAGAACACACATTTCAATGACACTGGTGGATTCATATGTGGTATGTGAAAAGAACACACATGAAATGACTCCAGGTGTTGTTAGTAAAAAGAACACACATGCAATGACACTGGTGGATCCATATGTGGGATGTGAAAATAACACACATGCAATTCCTCTGGTTGTTGTTAGTAAAAAGAACACGCATGCAATGACACTGGTGGATCCATGTGTGTTGACTCTGGTTGTTGTTAGTAAAAAGAACAAACATGCAATGACACTGGTGGATCCATGTGTGGTCTCTAAAGAGAAGACACATGCAATGACTCTGGTTGTTGTTAGTAAAAAGGGCACACATGAAATGACACTGGTGGATCCATAGGTGGATTGTGAAAAGAACACACATGCAATGGCTCTGGTGGATCCATATGTGGTATGTGAAAAGAACACACATTTCAATGACTCTGGTTGTTAGTAAAAAGAACACACATGCAATGACACTGGTGGATCCATGTGTGGTCTCTGAAGAGAACACACATGAAATGACTCTGGTTGTTGTTAGTAAAAAGAGCAATCATGCAATGACACTGGTGGATCCATAGGTGGATTGTGAAAAGAACACACATGCAATGACTCTGGTTGTTGTTAGTAAAAAGAACACACATGCAATGACACTGGTGGATCCATGTGTGGTCTCTGAAGAGAACACACATGCAATGACTCTGGTTGTTGTTAGTAAAAAGAGCACACATGCAATGACACTAGTGGATCCATAGGTGGATTGTGAAAAGAACACACATGCAATGACACTAGTGGATCCATAGGTGGATTGTGAAAAGAGCACACATGCAATGACTCTGGTTGTTGTTACTAAAAGAACACACATGCAATGACACTAGTGGATCCATAGGTGGACTGTGAAAAGAGCATACATGCAATGACTCTGGTTGTTGTTAGTAAAAAGAACACACATGCAATGACACTGGTGGATCCATAGGTGGATTGTGAAAATAACACACATGCAATGACACTGGTGGATCCATATGTGGCATGTGAAAATAACACACATGCAATAACTCTGGGTGTTGTTAGTAACAAGAACACACATGCAATGACACTGGTGGATCCATGTGTGGTCTCTAAAGAGAACACACATTTCAATGACACTGGTGGATCCATATGTGGTATGTGAAAAGAACACACATGAAATGACTCAAGTTGTTGTTAGTAAATAGAACACACATGCAATGACACTGGTGGATCCATATGTGGTATATGAAAATAACACACATGCAATGACTCTGGTTGTTGTTAGTAAAAAGAACACACATGCAATGACACTAGTGGATCCATGTGTGGTCTCTGAAGAGAACACACATTTCAATGACTCTGGTTGTTGTTAGTAAAAAGATCACACATGCAATGACATCAGGATCCATGTGTGGTCTCTGAAGAGAACACACATGCAATGACTCTGGTTGTTGTTAGTAAAAAGAACACACATGCAATGACACTGGTGGATCCATGTGTGGTCTCTGAAGAGAACACACATGCAATGACTCTGGTTGTTGTTAGTAAAAAGAGCACACATGCAATGACACTAGTGGATCCATAGGTGGATTGTGAAAAGAGCACACATGCAATGACTCTGGTTGTTGTTACTAAAAGAACACACATGCAATGACACTAGTGGATCCATAGGTGGACTGTGAAAAGAGCATACATGCAATGACTCTGGTTGTTGTTAGTAAAAAGAACACACATGCAATGACACTGGTGGATCCATAGGTGGATTGTGAAAATAACACACATGCAATGACACTGGTGGATCCATATGTGGCATGTGAAAATAACACACATGCAATAACTCTGGGTGTTGTTAGTAACAAGAACACACATGCAATGACACTGGTGGATCCATGTGTGGTCTCTGAAGAGAACACACATGCAACGACTCTGGTTGTTGTTAGTAAAAAGAGCACACATGCAATGACACTGCTGGATCCATAGGTGGATTGTGAAACGAACACACATGCAATGACACTAGTGGATCCATAGGTGGATTATGAAAAGAGCACACATGCAATGACTCTGGTTGTTGTTAGTAAAAGAACACACATGCAATGACACTAGTGGATCCATAGGTGGATTGTGAAAAGAGCATACATGCAATGACTCTGGTTGTTGTTAGTAAAAAGAACACACATGCAATGACACTGGTGGATCCATAGGTGGATTGTGAAAATAACACTCATGCAATGACACTGGTGGATCCATATGTGGTATGTGAAAAGAACACACATGAAATGACTCTAGTTGTTGTTAGTAACAAGAACACACATGCAATGACACTGTTGTATCCATGTGTGGTCTCTAAAGAGAACACACATTTCAATGACACTGGTGGATCCATATTTGGTATGTGAAAAGAACACACATGAAATGACTCAAGTTGTTTTTAGTAAAAAGAACACACATGCAATGACACTGGTGGATCCATATGTGGTATGTGAAAATAACACACATGCAATGACTCTGGTTGTTGTTAGTAAAAAGAACACACATTCAATGACACTGGTGGATCCATGTGTGGTCTCTGAAGAGAACACACATTTCAATGACTCTGGTTGTTGTTAGTAAAAAGATCACACATGCAATGACACTGGTGGATCCATGTGTGGTCTCTGAAGAGAACACACATGAAATGACTCTGGTTGTTGTTAGTAAAAAGAGCACACATGCAATGACACTGGTGGATCCATAGGAGGATTGTGAAAAGAACACACATGCAATGACCCTGGTTGTTGTTAGTAAAAAGAACACACATGCAATGACACTGGTGGATCCTTGTGTGGTCTCTGAAGAGAACACACATGCAATGACTCTGGTTGTTGTTAGTAAAAAGAGCACACATGCATTGACACTGGTGGATCCATAGGTGGATTGTGAAAAGAACACACATGCAATGACACTAGTGGATCCATAGGTGGATTGTGAAAAGAGCACACATGCAATGACTCTGGTTGTTGTTAGTAAAAAGAACACACATGCAATGACACTAGTGGATCCATAGGTGGATTGTGAAAAGAGCATACATGCAATGACTCTGGTTGTTATTAGTAAAAAGAACACACACGCAATGACACTGGTGGATCCATAGGTGGATTGTGAAAAGAACACACATGCAATGACACTGGTGGATCCATATGTGGTATGTGAAAATAACACACATGCAATGACTCTGGTTGTTGTTAGTAACAAGAACATACATGCAATGACACTGGTGGATCCATGTGTGGTCTCTAAAGAGAACACACATTTCAATGACAGTGGTGGATTTATATTTGGTATGTGAAAAGAACACACATGAAATGACTCAAGTTGTTTTTAGTAAAAAGAACACACATGCAATGACACTGGTGGATCCATATGTGGTATGTGAAAATAACACACATGCAATGACTCTGGTTGTTGTTAGTAAAAAGAACACACATGCAATGACACTAGTGGATCCATGTGTGGTCTCAAGAACACACATTTCAATGACTCTGGTTGTTGTTAGTAAAAGATCACACATGCAATGACATTTGGTGGATCCATGTGTGGTCTCAAGAAAGAACACACATGCAATGACTCTGGTTGTTGTTAGTAAAAAGAGCACACATGCCATGACACTGGTGGATCCATAGGTGGATTGTGAAAAGAACACACATGCAATGACACTGGTGGATCCATATGTGGTATGTGAAAAGAACACACGTTTCAATGACTCTGGTTGTTGTTAGTAAAAAGAACACACATGCAATGACACTAGTTGATCCATGTGTGGTCTCTGAAGAGAACACACATGCAATGACTCTGGTTGTTGTTAGTAAAAAGAGCACACATGAAATGAAACTGGTGGATCCATAGGTGGATTTGAAAAGAACACACATGCAATGACACTTGTGGATCCATATGTGGTATGTGAAAAGAACACACATTTCAATGACTCTGGTTGTTGTTAGTAAAAAGAACACACATGCAATGACACTGGTGGATCCATAGGTGGATTGTGAAAAGAACACACATGCAATGACACTGGTGGATCCATATGTGGTATGTGAAAAGAACACACGTTTCAATGTCTTTGGTTGTTGTTAGTAAAAAGAACACACATGCAATGACATTGATGGATCCATGTATGGTCTCTGAAGAGAACACACATTTCAATGACACTGGTGGATTCATATGTGGTATGTGAAAAGAACACACATGAAATGACTCCAGGTGTTGTTAGTAAAAATAACACACATGCAATGCCTCTGGTTGTTGTTAGTAAAAAGAACACACATGCAATGACACTGGTGGATCCATGTGTGTTGACTCTGGTTGTTGTTAGTAAAAAGAACAAACATGCAATGACACTGGTGGATCCATGTGTGGTCTCTAAAGAGAAGACACATGCAATGACTCTGGTTGTTGTTAGTAAAAAGGGCACACATGAAATGACACTGGTGGATCCATAGGTGGATTGTGAAAAGAACACACATGCAATGGCTCTGGTGGATCCATATGTGGTATGTGAAAAGAACACACATTTCAATGACTCTGGTTGTTAGTAAAAAGAACACACATGCAATGACACTGGTGGATCCATGTGTGGTCTCTGAAGAGAACACACATGAAATGACTCTGGTTGTTGTTAGTAAAAAGAGCAATCATGCAATGACATTGGTGGATCCATAGGTGGATTGTGAAAAGAACACACATGCAATGACTCTGGTTGTTGTTAGTAAAAAGAACACACATGCAATGACACTGGTGGATCCATGTGTGGTCTCTTAAGAGAACACACATGCAATGACTCTGGTTGTTGTTAGTAAAAAGAGCACACATGCAATGACACTAGTGGATCCATAGGTGGATTGTGAAAAGAACACACATGCAATGACACTAGTGGATCCATAGGTGGATTGTGAAAAGAGCACACATGCAATGACTCTGGTTGTTGTTACTAAAAGAACACACATGCAATGACACTAGTGGATCCATAGGTGGATTGTGAAAAGAGCATACATGCAATGACTCTGGTTGTTGTTAGTAAAAAGAACACACATGCAATGACACTGGTGGATCCATAGGTGGATTGTGAAAATAACACACATGCAATGACACTGGTGGATCCATATGTGGCATGTGAAAATAACACACATGCAATAACTCTGGGTGTTGTTAGTAACAAGAACACACATGCAATGACACTGGTGGATCCATGTGTGGTCTCTAAAGAGAACACACATTTCAATGACACTGGTGGATCCATATGTGGTATGTGAAAAGAACACACATGAAATGACTCAAGTTGTTGTTAGTAAAAAGAACACACATGCAATGACACTGGTGGATCCATATGTGGTATGTGAAAATAACACACATGCAATGACTCTGGTTGTTGTTAGTAAAAAGAACACACATGCAATGACACTGGTGGATCCATGTGTGGTCTCTGAAGAGAACACACATTTCAATGACTCTGGTTGTTGTTAGTAAAAAGATCACACATGCAATGACACTGGTGGATCCATGTGTGGTCTCTGAAGAGAACACACATGCAATGACTCTGGTTGTTGTTAGTAAAAAGAACACACATGCAATGACACTGGTGGATCCATGTGTGGTCTCTGAAGAGAACACACATGCAATGACTCTGGTTGTTGTTAGTAAAAAGAGCACACATGCAATGACACTAGTGGATCCATAGGTGGATTGTGAAAAGAACACACATGCAATGACACTAGTGGATCCATAGGTGGATTGTGAAAAGAGCACACATGCAATGACTCTGGTTGTTGTTACTAAAAGAACACACATGCAATGACACTAGTGGATCCATAGGTGGACTGTGAAAAGAGCATACATGCAATGACTCTGGTTGTTGTTAGTAAAAAGAACACACATGCAATGACACTGGTGGATCCATAGGTGGATTGTGAAAATAACACACATGCAATGACACTGGTGGATCCATATGTGGTATGTGAAAATAACACACATGCAATAACTTTGGGTGTTGTTAGTAACAAGAACACACATGCAATGACATCAGGATCCATGTGTGGTCTCTGAAGAGAACACACATGCAATGACTCTGGTTGTTGTTAGTAAAAAGAGCACACATGCAATGACACTGCTGGATCCATAGGTGGATTGTGAAACGAACACACATGCAATGACACTAGTGGATCCATAGGTGGATTGTGAAAAGAGCACACATGCAATGAATCTGGTTGTTGTTAGTAAAAGAACACACATGCAATTACACTAGTGGATCCATAGGTGGATTGTGAAAAGAGCATACATGCAATGACTCTGGTTGTTGTTAGTAAAAAGAACACACATGCAATGACACTGGTGGATCCATAGGTGGATTGTGAAAATAACACTCATGCAATGACACTGGTGGATCCATATGTGGTATGTGAAGAGAACACACATGAAATGACTCTAGTTGTTGTTAATAACAAGAACACACATGCAATGACACTGTTGGATCCATGTGTGGTCTCTAAAGAGAACACACATTTCAATGACACTGGTGGATCCATATTTGGTATGTGAAAAGAACACACATGAAATGACTCAAGTTGTTGTTAGTAAAAAGAACACACATGCAATGACACTGGTGGATCCATATGTGGTATGTGAAAATAACACACATGCAATGACTCTGGTTGTTGTTAGTAAAAAGAACACACATGCAATGACACTGGTGGATCCATGTGTGGTCTCTGAAGAGAACACACATTTCAATGACTCTGGTTGTTGTTAGTAAAAAGATCACACATGCAATGACACTGGTGGATCCATGTGTGGTCTCTGAAGAGAACACACATGCAATGACTCTGGTTGTTGTTAGTAAAAAGAGCACACATGCAATGACACTGGTGGATCCATAGGTGGATTGTGAAAAGAACACACATGCAATGACACTGGTGGATCCATATGTGGTATGTGAAAAGAACACACGTTTCAATGACTCTGGTTGTTGTTAGTAAAAAGAACACACATGCAATGACACTAGTCGATCCATGTGTGGTCTCTGAAGAGAACACACATGCAATGACTCTGGTTGTTGTTAGTAAAAAGAGCACACATGCAATGACACTGGTGGATCCATAGGTGGATTTGAAAAGAACACACATGCAATGACACTTGTGGATCCATATGTGGTATGTGAAAAGAACACACATTTCAATGACTCTGGTTGTTGTTAGTAAAAAGAACACACATGCAATGACACTGGTGGATCCATAGGTGGATTGTGAAAAGAACACACATGCAATGACACTGGTGGATCCATATGTGGTATGTGAAAAGAACACACGTTTCAATGACTTTGGTTGTTGTTAGTAAAAATAACACACATGCAATGACATTGATGGATCCATGTATGGTCTCTGAAGAGAACACACATTTCAATGACACTGGTGGATTCATATGTGGTATGTGAAAAGAACACACATGAAATGACTCCAGGTGTTGTTAGTAAAAAGAACACACATGCAATGACACTGGTGGATCCATATGTGGTATGTGAAAATAACACACATGCAATGCCTCTGGTTGTTGTTAGTAAAAAGAACACACATGCAATGACACTGGTGGATCCATGTGTGGTCTCTAAAGAGAAGACACATGCAATGACTCTGGTTGTTGTTAGTAAAAAGAGCACACATGAAATGACACTAGTGGATCCATAGGTGGATTGTGAAAAGAACACACATGCAATGACTCTGGTGGATCCATATGTGGTATGTGAAAAGAACACACATTTCAATGACTCTGGTTGTTAGTAAAAAGAACACACATGCAATGACACTGGTGGATCCATGTGTGGTCTCTGAAGAGAACACACATGAAATGACTCTGGTTGTTGTTAGTAAAAAGAGCAATCATGCAATGACACTGGTGGATCCATAGGTGGATTGTGAAAAGAACACACATGCAATGATTCTGGTTGTTGTTAGTAAAAAGAACACACATGCAATGACACTGGTGGATCCATGTGTGGTCTCTGAAGAGAACACACATGCAATGACTCTGGTTGTTGTTAGTAAAAAGAGCACACATGCAATGACACTAGTGGATCCATAGGTGGATTGTGAAAAGAACACACATGCAATGACACTAGTGGATCCATAGGTGGATTGTGAAAAAACACATGCAATGACTCTGGTTGTTACTAAAAGAACACACATGCAATGACACTAGTGGATCCATAGGTGGACTGTGAAAAGAGCATACATGCAATGACTCTGGTTGTTGTTAGTAAAAAGAACACACATGCAATGACACTGGTGGATCCATAGGTGGATTGTGAAAATAACACACATGCAATGACACTGGTGGATCCATATGTGGCATGTGAAAATAACACACATGCAATAACTCTGGGTGTTGTTAGTAACAAGAACACACATGCAATGACACTGGTGGATCCATGTGTGGTCTCTAAAGAGAACACACATGCAATGACTCTGGTTGTTGTTAGTAAAAAGAGCACACATGCAATGACACTGCTGGATCCATAGGTGGATTGTGAAAAGAACACACATGCAATGACACTAGTGGATCCATAGGTGGATTGTGAAAAGAGCACACATGCAATGACTCTGGTTGTTGTTAGTAAAAGAACACACATGCAATGACACTAGTGGATCCATAGGTGGATTGTGAAAAGAGCATACATGCAATGACTCTGGTTGTTGTTAGTAAAAAGAACACACATGCAATGACACTGGTGGATCCATAGGTGGATTGTGAAAATAACACACATGCAATGACACTGGTGGATCCATATGTGGTATGTGAAAAGAACACACATGAAATGACTCAAGTTGTTGTTAGTAAAAAGAACACACATGCAATGACACTGGTGGATCCATATGTGGTATGTGAAAATAACACACATGCAATGACTCTGGTTGTTGTTAGTAAAAAGAACACACATGCAATGACACTGGTGGATCCATGTGTGGTCTCTGAAGAGAACACACATTTCAATGACTCTGGTTGTTGTTAGTAAAAAGATCACACATGCAATGACACTGGTGGATCCATGTGTGGTCTCTAAAGAGAACACACATGCAATGACTCTGGTTGTTGTTAGTAAAAAGAGCACACATGCAATGACACTGGTGGATCCATAGGTGGATTGTGAAAAGAACACATATGCAATGACACTAGTGGATCCATAAGTGGATTGTGAAAAGAGCACACATGCAATGACTCTGGTTGTTGTTAGTAAAAGAACACACATGCAATGACACTAGTGGATCCATAGGTGGATTGTGAAAAGAGCATACATGCAATGACTGGTTGTTGTTAGTAAAAAGAACACACATGCAATGACACTGGTGGATCCATAGGTGGATTGTGAAAATAACACACATGCAATGACACTGGTGGATCCATATGTGGTATGTGAATATAACACACATGCAATAACTCTGGGTGTTGTTAGTAACAAGAACACACATGCAATGACACTGGTGGATCCATGTGTGGTCTCTAAAGAGAACACACATTTCAATGACACTGGTGGATCCATATGTGGTATGTGAAAAGAACACACATGAAATGACTCTGGTTGTTGTTAGGAAAAATAACACACATGCAATGACACTGGTGGATCCATATGTGGTATGTGAAAATAACACAATGCGATGACTCTGGTTCTTGTTAGTAAAAAGAACACACGTGCAATGACACTGGTGGATCCATGTGTGGTCTCTGAAGAGAACACACATTTCAATGACTCTGGTTGTTGTTAGTAAAAAGATCATACATGCAATGACACTGGTGGATCCATGTGTGGTCTCTGAAGAGAACACACGTGCAATGACTCTGGTTGTTGTTAGTAAAAAGAGCACACATGCAATGACACTAGTGGATCCTTAGGTGGATTGTGAAAAGAACACACATGCAATGCCACTTGTGGATCCATATGTGGTATGTGAAAAGAACACACGTTTGAATGACTCTGGTTATTGTTAGTAAAAAGAACACACATGAAATGACACTGGTGGATCCATGTGTGGTCTCCGAAGAGAACACACATGCAATGACTCAGGTTGTTGTTAGTAAAAAGGGCACACATGCAATGACACTGGTGGATCCATAGGTGGATTGTGAGAAGAACACACATGCAATGACACTGGTGGATCCATATGTGGTATGTGAAAAGAACACACATGCAATGACTCTGGTTGTTGTTAGTAAAAAGAACACACATGCAATGACACTAGTGGATCCATAGGTGGATTGTGAAAAGAGCACACATGCAATGACTCTGGTTGTTGTTAGTAAAAAGAACACACATGCAATGACACTGGTGGATCCATAGGTGGATTGTGAAAAGAACACACATGCAATGACACTGGTGGATCCATATGTGGTATGTGAAAATAACACACATGCAATGACTCTGGTTGTTGTTAGTAACAAGAACACACATGCAATGACACTGGTGGATCCATGTGTGGTCTCTAAAGAGAACACACATTTCAATGACACTGGTGGATCCATATGTGGTATGTGAAAAGAACACACATGAAATGACTCAAGTTGTTGTTAGTAAAAAGAACACACATGCAATGACACTGGTGGATCCATATGTGGTATGTGAAAATAACACACATGCAATGACTCTGGTTGTTGTTAGTAAAAAGAACACACATGCAATGACACTGGTGGATCCATGTGTGGTCTCTTAAGAGAACACACATGCAATGACTCTGGTTGTTCTTAGTAAAAAGAGCACACATGCAATGACACTGCTGGATCCATAGGTGGATTTGAAAAGAACACACATGCAATGACACTTGTGGATCCATATGTGGTATGTGAAAAGAACACACATTTCAATGACTCTGGTTGGTGTTAGTAAAAAGAACACACATGCCATGACACTGGTGGATCCATAGGTGGATTGTGAAAAGAACACACATGCAATGACACTGGTGGATCCATATATGGTATGTGAAAAGAACACACATTTCAATGACTCTGGTTGTTGTTAGTAAAAAGAACACACATGCAATGACATTGATGGATCCATGTAAGGTCTCTGAAGAGAACACACATTTCAATGACACTGGTGTGTCCATATGTGGTATGTGAAAAGAACACACATGAAATGACTCCAGTAGTTGTTAGTAAAAAGAACACACATGCAATGATACTGGTGGATCCATATGTGGTATGTGAAAATAACACACATGCAATGCCTCTGGTTGTTGTCAGTAAAAAGAACACACATGCAATGTCACTGGTGGATCCATGTGTGGTCTCTGAAGAGAACACACATTTCAATGACTCTGGTTGTTGTTAGTAAAAAGAACACACATGCAATGACACTGGTGGATCCATGTGTGGTCTCTGAAGAGAAGACACGTGCAATGACTCTGGTTGTTGTTAGTACAAAGATCACACATGAAATGACACTGGTGGATCCATAGGTGGTTTGTGAAAAGAACACACATGCAATGACTCTGGTGGATCCATATGTGGTATGTGAAAAGAACACACGTTTCAATGACTCTGGTTGTTGTTAATAAAAAGAACACACATGCAATGACACTAGTTGATCCATGTGTGGTCTCTGAAGAGAACACACATGCAATGACTCTGGTTGTTGTTAGTAAAAAGAGCACACATGCAATGACACTGGTGGATCCATAGGTGGATTGTGAAAAGAACACACATGCAATGACACTTGTGGATCCATATGTGGTATGTGAAAAGAACACACATTTCAATGACTCTGGTTGTTGTTAGTAAAAAGAACACACATGCAATGACACTGGTGGATCCATAGGTGGATTGTCAAAAGAACACACATGCAATGACACTGGTGGATCCATATGTGGTATGTGAAAAGAACACACGTTTCAATGACTTTGGTTGTTGTTAGTAAAAAGAACACACATGCAATGACATTGATGGATCCATGTATGGTCTCTGAAGAGAACACACATTTCAATGACACTGGTGGATCCATATGTGGTATGTGAAAAGAACACACATGAAATGACTCCAGTTGTTGTTAGTAAAAAGAACACACATGCAATGACACTGGTGGATCCATATGTGGTATGTGAAAATAACACACATGCAATGACTCTGGTTGTTGTTAGTAAAAAGAACACACATGCAATGACACTGGTGGATCCATGTGTGTTGACTCTGGTTGTTGTTAGTAAAAAGAACACACATGCAATGACACTGGTGGATCCATGTGTGGTCTCTGAAGAGAAGACACATGCAATGACTCTGGTTGTTGTTAGTAAAAAGAGCACACATGAAATGACACTGGTGGATCCATAGGTGGATTGTGAAAAGAACACACATGCAATGACTCTGGTGGATCCATATGTGGTATGTGAAAAGAACACACATTTCAATGACTCTGGTTGTTAGTAAAAAGAACACACATGCAATGACACTGGTGGATCCATGTGTGGTCTCTGAAGAGAACACACATGAAATGACTCTGGTTGTTGTTAGTAAAAAGAGCAATCATGCAATGACATTGGTGGATCCATAGGTGGATTGTGAAAAGAACACACATGCAATGACTCTGGTTGTTGTTAGTAAAAAGAACACACATGCAATGACACTGGTGGATCCATGTGTGGTCTCTGAAGAGAACACACATGCAATGACTCTGGTTGTTGTTAGTAAAAAGAGCACATGCAATGACACTAGTGGATCCATAGGTGGATTGTGAAAAGAACACACATGCAATGACACTAGTGGATCCATAGGTGGATCGTGAAAAGAGCACACATGCAATGACTCTAGTTGTTGTTACTAAAAGAACACACATGCAATGACACTAGTGGATCCATAGGTGGATTGTGAAAAGAGCATACATGCAATGACTCTGGTTGTTGTTAGTAAAAAGAACACACATGCAATGACACTGCTGGATCCATAGGTGGATTGTGAAAATAACACACATGCAATGACACTGGTGGATCCATATGTGGCATGTGAAAATAACACACATGCAATAACTCTGGGTGTTGTTAGTAACAAGAACACACATGCAATGACACTGGTGGATCCATGTGTGGTCTCTAAAGAGAACACACATTTCAATGACACTGGTGGATCCATATGTGGTATGTGAAAAGAACACACATGAAATGACTCAAGTTGTTGTTAGTAAAAAGAACACACATGCAATGACACTGGTGGATCCATATGTGGTATGTGAAAATAACACACATGCAATGACTCTGGATGTTGTTAGTAACAGGAACACACATTTCAATGACACTGGTGGATCCATGTGTGGTCTTTGAAGAGAACACACATTTCAATGACTCTGATTGTTGTTAGTAAAAAGAACACACATGCAATGACACTGGTGGATCCATGTGTGGTCTCTGAAGAGAACACACATGCAATGACTCTGGTTGTTGTTAGTAAAAAAGCACACATGCAATGACACTGGTGGATCCATAGGTGGATTGTGAAAAGAACACACATGCAATGACACTGTGGATCCATATGTGGTATGTGAAAAGAACACACATGCAATGACTCTGGTTGTTGTTAGTAAAAAGAACACACATGCAATGACACTAGTGGATCCATAGGTGGATTGTGAAAAGAGCACACATGCAATGACTCTGGTTGTTGTTAGTAAAAAGAACACACATGCAATGACACTGGTGGATCCATAGGTGGATTGTGAAAAGAACACACATGCAATGACACTGGTGGATCCATAGGTGGATTGTGAAAATAACACACATGCAATGACACTGGTGGATCCATATGTGGTATGTGAAAATAACACACATGCAATAACTTTGGGTGTTGTTAGTAACAAGAACACACATGCAATGACACTGGTGGATCCATGTGTGGTCTCTAAAGAGAACACACATTTCAATGACACTGGTGGATCCATATGTGGTATGTGAAAAGAATACACATGAAATGACTCTGGTTGTTGTTAGTAAAAATAACACACATGCAATGACACTAGTGGATCCATATGTGCTATGTGAAAATAACACAATGTGATGACTCTGGTTCTTGTTAGTAAAAAGAACACACGTGCAATGACACTGGTGGATCCATGTGTGGTCTCTGAAGAGAACACACATTTCAATGACTCTGGTTGTTGTTAGTAAAAAGATCATACATGCAATGACACTGGTGGATCCATGTGTGGTCTCTGAAGAGAACACACGTGCAATGACTCTGGTTGTTGTTAGTAAAAAGAGCACACATGCAATGACACTAGTGGATCCTTAGGTGGATTGTGAAAATAACACACATGCAATGCCACTAGTGGATCCATATGTGGTATGTGAAAAGAACACACATGAAATGACTCTAGTTGTTGTTAGTAAAAAGAACACACATGCAATGACACTAGTGGATCCATATGTGGTCTGTGAAAAGAACACACATGCAATGACTCTAGTTGTTGTTAGTAAAAAGAACACACATGCAATGACACTGGTGGATCCATAGGTGGATTGTGAGAAGAACACACATGCAATGACACTGGTGGATCCATATGTGGTATGTGAAAAGAACACACATGCAATGACTCTAGTTGTTGTTAGTAAAAAGAACACACATGCAATGACACTGGTGGATCCATAGGTGGATTGTGAAAAGAACACACATGCAATGACACTGGTGGATCCATATGTGGTATGTGAAAAGAACACACATTTCAATGACTCTGGTTGTTGTTAGTAAAAAGAGCACCCATGCAATGACACTAGTGGATCCATGTGTGGTCTCTAAAGAGAACACACATTTCAATGACACTGGTGGATCCATATGTGGTATGTGAAAAGAACACACATGAAATGACTCAAGTTGTTGTTAGTAAAAAGAACACACATGCAATGACACTGGTGGATCCATATGTGGTATGTGAAAAGAACACACATGCAATGACTCCAGTTGTTGTTAGTAAAAAGAACACACATGCAATGACACTGGTGGATCCATGTGTGGTCTCTGAAGAGAACACACATTTCAATGACTCTGGTTGTTGTTAGTAAAAAGAACACACATGCAATGACACTTGTGGATCCATATGTGGTATGTGAAAAGAACACACATGCAATGACTCTAGTTGTTGTTAGTAAAAAGAACACACATGCAATGACACTGGTGGATCCATAGGTGGATTGTGAAAAGAACACACATGCAATGACACTGGTGGATCCATATGTGGTATGTGAAAAGAACACACATGCAATGACTAGTGGTGTAGTGAGTAGAAATATAACACATGCAATGACACTGGTGGATCCATGTGTGGTATGTGAAAAGAACACACATGCAATGACTCTGGTTGTTGTTAGTAAAAAGAGCACACATACAATGACATCCAGCGCTCCAAAGCGCTGAACGAGCCCGGAGACAATGCGTTCACGGTCGGCGAAGTTTCCGTCCGGATCTTCACCCTTAGCTTTGCTAGCCCCATGGGCGTATGCGTGTGGTGGTGTCATGGCATATGCCATGGATAGGCTAAAGGTGGGGACTAATATGCGCTAGGGGAATCCAGGGAGGGATAGTAGAGGGATTCTCTACACAGAAGTTTGTATTGCTATATCTTCAGGATTACAAGTGCTCCTTGAGCTGTATTGGCGAGAGGAGGAAGAAGGTACTCTCTTACTCTTGCCTAGTATCTAGCACAAGAACCCTAGATCTACTAGTGCTTAACCAACTAGAATTCTGCCAACCCCCTCTACCAGAACCCTAACCCCCCTTATATAGAGGTGGTTTGGTCCTGGCCTAGGGCATACGTGGAGGTATATTCCTAAGAATATGCCCCCTCCCAAAGTAGTAACTCGACAGGGGCGCTTTTCCCCCACGTCACACTTGCTTTAGCGACGTAAGCCGACGTGAGCGTCGTCACCCTTGTCGGCCACGACCCGGTGGGCCTGCCCTTGTTTTATTCGCTCATCCAGTATGTACCGGACCTTCTTTTTTGACCAGAGAGATTCCTTCCTTCTCCTAGAAGCTAAGCGAGGATCCGGATCATAGTAGATCTGGCCACACCTGTTCCTGCATATAAGTTAGACAAGCATTTCCGACTTACTCCTTAAGTCGGGTGAGACTACGTTAGGCGACCCCCCTGGTCCGGGTTACTCCGTGATCCGGCCTGCCTTGAGGTGACTCGGCCAGCATCCGCTTTGACCTTGCCGAACCTCGGCTAACTCGGCCCTTGTACCCCGGAGTGACCCTACCCGGGGGTATCCCCCCAACATTAGTCCCCGAAGCTGGTGCGGTCTTAGCTACCTCGGCCGCTAAGGCCACATCAGGTTCATTTATGTCCGAGCCTCAGCCGTTTAATTCCGGGCAAGCTCCTTATCTCGGATTACATGGATTTACGTTCCCTTCACACGTTCCAAGTTTTCACTTGCCGGCCGGGTCACCACTTTGGCTCGGATCCCATGGTTATCATGGTTTGATCCGGGCCCCGTTTCCTTCTCTCATACGCCAACCCACGTGGAGGCTAATCATTACCTTGTCTTATTTTAAGGGCTGCCGCATAACCGCCATGAATTGTCCGTTTCATGCGCGGGTTACGTCATGCTGTCTCCTCGTTCCGCACAAACGTCGTGTCATGGGATCTCATCTACTCTGTGGCCCCCTGTGTGGCTTTTCTCTGATTGGTTGATGCCGGTGATACACGGCCACACCGTGTGGCTCGTCGGCGCAGCGCGATCCCACTCATCGATCACTGGGGGCGGTTAAATAGGGAAGGGGCGTGTCCCTTAGCATTTTTCCATCTCCGCGCCCCTTTGCCCGTTGCGATTTCACCTTCGTCTTCCCTGCGACCACGCTGCCGCCGGTGCTTTCCATCAGCGACGCCGGCTCCGTGCACTCTTGCGATCACCAATCGCTAGCCTGTAACGGGTCTCGCTAATCTAGACCATAGACCCCCGCCGCCGCTAGCTCCAGCGAGGACAGCGAATACGAGATGACTGAGGAGGAGCTCGTCGTTGCCGAGCAGGAGATGGAGGAGGACGCCGGCGCGGCGGACCACGGCGCGTGGGCCGGTTCATGGGTCTGCCAAGATGACATCGACTGGCTCTACCAGACCAGGCGTATTCCCGCCGGTGTCGCCACTCGTCTCCCCTCCTCGGAACTGGCCCCCTCACCCAATCCGGGTGAGTTCGTCGTATTCCTATCCCATTTCCAACGAGGATTTGGTCTCCCGGTGAGCGACTTCTTCCGGGACTGGGTCAGGACGTACCACTTGCAGCCGCACCATCTCCCAGCGAACGCAATCACCTCTCTTTCTGCCTTTGTCTCTACGATCGAAGGTTATACCGGACTATGGCCCATGAAGGAGCTGTGGATCTGGTTCTTCGGTCTTCATCGCAACGTCGTCCCCAACATCCACGTCGAGTCGGAGGACAAGCAACTCACCCAGTTCGCAGCTGGCTTGATCTCGCCCCGGAGATTTTCAATCTTTCCCCGGGTCACCGGGCTTGACTCCTGCAAAGGATGGGCCTGGACCTTCTTCTACGTCCGGAGCAGGGCAAGACTTGATTCGGTTGCTGCCCTACGCTCCGGGTCCCCCTGACACGGATTTCTGGGACGAGGTCGCCAAGAAACCTACAGCTCTGGCCAACCAAGTCAACAAAAGGTTCGCGGAGCTGAAGAAGCTCGGATTGCACAACGAGGATGCTATGATCATGTTCGTCCGCAACCGAATCTCTCCCCTCTAGAGGCGCACCCACAAGTTGTGCCACATGAGCTTCAGTCGTGACCCTAACCGAACCTCCTCCTTCGAATTGAGCAACACCGAGATCTTCCGCCGGGTCAAGGCTCTGTTCACCACTCACAAGGATTTCTCCGCCGAATGGACGTGGGGAATCGAGCATTACTACGTGTGTGCTCCCTCCGCGGTAAGCTTCGCAGGGTAAACTTATTTCGGATCAATTATGTGTCGGTTTTTGTCATATTTTTGACTCTGCTCTTTGTGCTTTTTCTCAGCTGTTTCTCCAGCAAACTCTCGAGGATGGCACGGATCCGACCCTTAAGTGGGCGCCAGACTGAGAGATCCCGGATGAGGAGGAGCTGGACCAGGAGATGTTCCTCCCTATGACCGACGCCACCAAACGTCCTAGTGGTAAATTCTCCTCTCTTAGAGATTGGCCCGATGATGAGGATGACTCGGATATCGACGTGATTGAACCCGTTGAGGTTGTCCCTCTTTCTTTTGCCTTTCCGGCTAACCCTGGGCATATCCACGAGGATCCTCCACTCGCCACGGGCGAGCCAGTTCCGGTGGCATCGAAGAAGAAGCGCGGATCCGCGTCAAGTTCTTCTTCCGAACCTTCTCAGCCCACCAAAAGGCAAAAGAAGGCTAGAGACAAGACTGCCTCCAAGCGGGCAGGCAAAGCCCCGGCACGGAGGGCCCGTTAACCCAAGGAGGCGGAGACCTCAGATGCATAAGTCATTTTTCACTGCGCAACATACTTCTCCTTGCATCGGGGTAATTTCACTCCTGACATCATTTTCTTTTGCAGGCCTCCTATGGAGGTCCCTCAGAGCGGATCGAGCATCTCTTCTCCCCTTCGGTCTGGTCCTTCCCTCCTCGTGATTACGAGTCACGCCCCGGCAAACCCTATTCGGAGGGCTCTACGGCTGTTGGTTTCCGATACCTCATCAAGAGGAACGACCTCGGATCGGGAGGGTCGGTTCGCCCGAAACCAAGGCGTCCACCGCTTGGCATTGCCGCAACCAGCAACCACCAAGTCTACACGCAACCCCAGCACCAGCGAATCTCTAGTACCATCTTCGAACCAGCACCTATCCGGCGGCGAAACCCACAAGGCTCCAGTACCAAGTTCCTCTGCCTCTTCCGAGTCATCTCAGCCCCGGCGAGGAACCATTCCAGCAGCTTCCAAAGGGAAATCCGTCGTGGTTACTTCTTCCCAGCAAGCTAAAGGCAGGAAAACTCTGGATGCTGCCAGGTCTACATCCGTCGAGGCCGAGCAGCGAACCTTGTCGTCAATGCTTCCGAAGAAATCACCAGCAGCGACGGATTCTCCTGCCGAGCCAACCGATGCGCAGCAGATGGTTCTTCACACCAGCCCAGCTCTTGCCCTAATTGAGAGGAAGGAAGCTCATGCGAAGGGCTTGGTGGCACCCCACATGCCCACTGGCGAACAGTACCCTCCGAGCCTTATCGAGTTCGTCATGAACTGGAATAAGGCGGAGTTTGTCTACAACGACGATCTCTCGGAAAAGTTCGGCTCAACAGAATTTTCTGCCCAGATGAATACTGCCGCCAAGGCAATTAACCTCGCAGGGCGAATGATGGAGGTATGTCGTTTCTCCTTTACATGCTGTAGATAATAACCATTAGTCCCCGAGCCTCCAGTGGAGTAGCTTGTTACTCGGCCGGATGCTCCTTAGAAAACTAGCATAGCTGCATGTAAACTTCAAATATGCACACACCTAGAGCCGGGTTAAGTTCCACTTGGCCCGGATCTTGCACACTTTGAATATGCACACACCTAGAGCCGGGTTAAGTTCCACTTGGCCCGGATCTTGCACACTTCGAATATGCACACTCCTAGAGCCGGGTTAAGTTCCACTTGGCCCGGATCTTGCACGCTTCAAATATGCACACACCTAGAGCCGGGTTAAGTTCCACTTGGCCCGGATCTTGCACACTTTGAATATGCACACACCTAGAGCCGGGTTAAGTTCCACTTGGCCCGGATCTTGCACACTTCGAATATGCACACACCTAGAGCCGAGTTAAGTTCCACTTGGCCCGAATCTTGCACGCTTCGAATATGCACACACCTAGAGCCGGGTTAAGTTCCACTTGGCCCGGATCTTGTACACTTCGAATATTCATCAAGTTAATTTCACACTTCTGTGCTCCTTTTAGGTAACTACCAATCGCCGGAGCACCGAATTTCAACGCCTGCTTGATACCCACAAGATCCTGCGCACGAAACATGTTGCACTTGGCGCAGAGCATGAAAAGAGGGGTAATTTTCTCCCTCAGCACTTCTCCGTTTTTCTTCACTTGTTTTCGCCGGACTAATCTTCTCATTCGGTTTTTGCAGCCGGGGTGGAGGCTGAGAACAAAATTATGTGGAAGAACTTGGAGGAAATCCGAGGTATGTCTTATTTTGTCCGACCTTGTTGTGTTTTCCATTTCTTCTTCTCCTTGGCTCGGCAAACATTCACTCCTCGGCTTTGCCGGGTCAAGATACTATTTCAGCATCGCTTGAGGATAGTGTGCCCGTGCCTGATATGATGCTGCATTTTCTCGAACAAGCAGGACAGCATCAAGCTGAGCTGAAGAAGAAAAATGATGAGCTTGCGCTCCTCCGGACCAAGGACGATGAGATAGCCAAGTTCAAGGCTGAGATGGAGAAGATGAAGGCCCAACACAAAACCGAGCTCCAAAAAGTTGGCTAGAACTTCACCGAAGAGCATGAGCGCCTTACTCTCCAGATCTCCAAGGACCAGGACCTGCTTAAAGAATCCGAGGTCCAGCTTGGGTCGGCGATCGCTGAGCTTGAACAAATTCGCAAGAGACGCGGCGATTGCATCAAGGAGTTGACCCGGATTCACCGCCATATCTCACGTAAGTTTCTTTCCCTTATCCGACATAATTTTCCGGTCGGCCCATATGTGTTTGCGTCAGCATCTTCCTTTTCCTTGTTTCTAGACCACTTTCCCGAGGGTACTCCCATTGCCAGTGCTACTGTTGCCAAATTCCGCCGAGAAAGGGGTACTCCCATCGCTCCTGATGGTGAGAGCATCCCCTTAGACATGGAGGACCTTTTGGTCAGCGTGTCAGCTCGTGTGGAAACCATTAAGAACTATGGGAAAGATATCCTCGACGTTGCGGTCCGGATCTACAACACCTTACGCCAGCGAAAGCGCTCGAAAGGATCACACTCCTTGCCGAAAAGCTGTTGGAAATTGAGACCCAGCTTGACCTCTGGAGGGAGTCCGCCGGGCGTGCCGCAGCAGATACCCTCCTTCATCATATTCTTACATGGTACGAGAAGATCGACCTGAGCCTCCTCACACGCCGGTGCACCGGATCCAAATGGACCGACGATCCGGAGTGGGTAGCTCGACGCCAGGCTTGCGCCTACAGCCTCGTCGAATATTCTCCGATCCATGACTGGGTTGAGGGACCGAGCTTTCTGGAGTCCGGTGGGGATGAGCATATTGAGAACGTGGAGGATGGGTCGGGTGAGGATGGAGAAGATGCTGCTTCGGATATTGAAGACAGTGATGACGACGCCGAACTTTCTCCTGCTGCTTCTTAGTTGAAAAAACTTGAAAATTTCATCAGATCCCCGGTATGCCGGGTGCAATTGTATGCTTGATATGTGATATTTTGCTACTATGCTTGTATGCCGGATTAACTTGGGCATAGTCCCTGAGTTTCATTTTCTTGTTCGTCCAATTCTCTGGCTCGACCCATGTCTACCTTGATTCGGTTTTACGACTTACGAATCCGAGCTTCAAAAATTATCTTAACAATACTTAGAAACTTTAGGGATTGGCTCAAAATAATTCAGCATAATAACTTGAAAATAAATACAGGGTTTGTCCGAAAAAACAAACGTTAGCTCGAATAAGTTCGTTTCCTTAGTGGTTTTTCATGTGCTACGCAATTCCAAACTTGTTCCCTTGCTTGCCATGAAGCCAATTCTTGTTGGACAACAGCAAGTCAAAGGGTTGGGTTTTTGGTGCTCACACATTACTAATCCGGGTTAAGTAAAATGACTCATTCCAGCTACCGCATAAGAAATTACGACAAACATTACTAAGGCAGTCCCCGAGTTACTGCTCGAGGCACTGCTATTTCATTGATAAGCTCATTGCCGGCATACATACCGACATACGCTTCTTAGCTAAGTGTAGAAGGGACGAAGTAGTGCTACATTCCACGGTCGCTTGGATTCCTCTCCGGACCTGTCCGCCTTGTTCTTTTCCTGTGGCTTTGCATCTATTAGATAGTAAGAATCATTGTGCAATGCTTTGCTCACAATGAATGGCCCTTCCCATGGGGGGGATAGTTTATGCATGCCAGTAGTACGTTGTACCAACCGGAGCACCAGATCGCCTTCCCGGAAGACTCGGGGGCACACTTTTCGGCTATGTTAGCGTCGGAAATTTTGCTGATATATGGCGGATCTGGATGTGCAGATTCTCGCTTCTTCCAGCAGATCAACATCATTTTGCCGGGCTTCTTGCACTTCGGCTTCTGTGTATTGGGTGACCCTAGGCGAATCATGCTCTATGTCGGCTGGTAATACAGCTTCTGCCCCATATACCAGAAAAAATGGCGTATAACCTGTTGGTCGATTCGGAGTTGTTCTTAAGCTCCACAGTACCGCTGGTATTTCGTCTATCCAGCACCCCGCTGATCTTTGCAGCGGCTCAATGAGCCGGGGTTTTATCCCGGATAATACTAATCCGTTGGATCTTTCCACTTGTCCGTTCGATGCGGGGTGGGCTACCGAGGCGACATCGAGTCGGATCTTCTTATCTCGTGAAGCGCAAATGCTCCTTCTGCAAAATTTGTTCCATTATCAGTTATAATACTATGTGGATAACCGTATCTCAAGATGATGTCTTTGAGAAATGTCACGGCCGTAGCTCCATCACATTTTCTTATAGGTTTCACTTCAATCCATTTTGTGAACTTGTCCACCATGACCAAAATATGTGTCATGTTTCCTCTTGCAGGTTTGAACGGGCCAACCATATCCAAGCACCATACAACAAATGGCCACGTAATTGGTATGGCCTTGAGTTTTGACATAGGCATATGTGTCTTGGTGGCATACCTCTGACAACCATTGCATTTTCTCACCAGATCTTCTGCTTGTTCCAAGGCACTTGGCCAGTAGAATCCATGCCGGAACGCCTTTGCCACCAAGGCTCGGGATGAGGCATGATGCCCGCATTCTCCTTGGTGGATATCTCGGAGGATGTCAAGCCCTTCTTCCGTGTCAACGCATCGTTGGAGGACATTAGTTACACTACGTTTGTATAACTCGGAATTGATGATTGTGTATGCTTTTGCTCTCCTCTGAGTTTGCTTGGCTAACACCTCCTCAGCGGGTAACGTTTCGTCTTTCAGGAATTGGAATATAGGCAGTGCCCAAGCTAGTATGGCTCGCGGAGGGAATATCTCCTCATCAATTTCCATCTGGTCCACCGGCATAACTTCAGCCGGATCACATGGGATCCCGGGTCTAGCGAGGTAGTCCCCGGTTTGCAGGCGCCCCAGGTTTGCCGATCCCAGTCTCTCGCGTACCACCTCCCATGTTAATGTCCATGGGCTCAGCTCCGGATTCCGTATTTTCCAGGACATAGATCGAGTCGGTTCCTGGGGACAACCTGATAGATGGTTTTCTGAGGTGTTCCAATGCTACACCCGGTGGAATTGCTTGTCTGGTCGATCCGAGCTTTGACAACATGTCGGCAGCGTCGTTTTCCACTCGGGGTACATGGTGAAATTCACACCCCTCGAAGTAACCAGATATCTTCTGCACGTGAAACTTGTATAGTGCCATGTTTGGATCCAGGGCGTCCCACACTCCGGACACCTGCTGCACCACCAGATCCGAGTCGCCAAAGCATATTATCTGACATATGCCAATCTCCTTTTCCACTTTGAGCCCATGCACAAGAGCCTCATACTCAGCGACATTGTTCGATGCCGCGAAATTGATCTGCAATACGTACTTGAGCTGATCCTTCCTTGGCGAGGTAAGCACAACCCCGGCACCTAATCCGGTTTTGGTTTTCGACCCGTCAAAGTGCATCCTCCAGTAATTCAGATCTGGTGGCGGTGGTTCGTATTGTACCTCGTCCCAATCCATGAAAAAGTCCGCCACAGCCTGAGATTTGATCGCTTCTCTTATGTCGTATTGGGGCGCATAAGGGGCTAGCTCAATTGCCCATTTTGCGATTCTGTCACTCGCATCCTTGTTACCCATTATCTCGGATATGGGAGCTTCACATATTACATTGATGGGGTGCTCCTTAAAGTAATGCTTTAACTTCTTTGCCGCCATATAGACACCGTATGCCACCTTTTGAAAGTGCGGGTAGTTCTGTTTTGAGGCGCATAATACCGCCAGTAATACACTGGCCTCTACACCGACTTACCCTCTTCATTGCGTTCCACTATGATTACTGCACTTACAACTCGGTTGGTTGCGGCTACGTAGAGCAACATTGGTTCCTTTGATAGTGGAGAGGCTAACACCGGCGGTGGCCAACATCTTTTTCAAGTGGGCAAAAGCTTCATCGGCCTGTGGCGTCCAAACGAATTTTTCTGACTTTTTCATGAGTTGGTAGAGAGGCAGTGCCTTTTCTCCTAACCGACATACAAACCGACTCAATGACGCCAGGCATCCAGTGAACTTTTGGACGTCGTTAAGACACTTCGGCAGCTCCATTCGTTCGATGGCTCGGATCTTAGTTGGATTAACCTCGATACCTCGGCTGGAGACAAGAAATCCGAGTAACTTTCCAGCCGGGACACCGAAGGTACATTTTTCCGGGTTAAGCTTCATCTGGAACCTTCTCAAGTTCGCGAATGTTTGTCTTATGTCGTCAAGGAGCATTGTGCTTTCCTTGGTCTTGATAACCACATCATCCATGTATACTTGTACGTTTTGACCTATTTGGTCGTGCAAACACTTTTGCACGAATCTTTGGTACGTCGCACCTGCGTTACGTAAACCAAACGGCATAGTGCTATAGCAGTAAGCCCGGTACGGGGTAATAAACGCCATTTTTATTTGATCATCCGGGTTCAGAGGTATCTGGTGGAAGCCAGAATATGCATCAATGAATGACAACAGTTCGCATCCTGCGGTTGAGTCTATGACCTGATCTATCCATGGCAGTGGAAATGGGTCTTTTGGACACGCCTTGTTCAGGTTCGTGTTATCGATACACATACGCCAGACCACTGCCACGTTCGCATCTTCCTTCTTTTTTTCCACTAGCACCGGATTAGAGAGCCAATCTGGATATAGTACCTCCATGATGAATCCTGCTGCCAGTAACCGAGCTATCTCGTCTCCAATGAATTTTCTCCTATCCTCGGCGAAGCGGCGGATTGGGTGCTTCACCGGCCTTGCTCCGGGTCTTACGTTCAAAGAGTGCTCGGCCAACTCCCTCGGAACACCTTGCAAGTCCTGTGTAGACCAAGCAAAAATATCCTGATTCTCACGGAGGAAGTTGACGAGCTCGCTTTCCTATTTGTCAGTTAACCCGACACCAATCGTTACGGTGCGCTCCGGAAACATGTTATCAATCGAATCTTCTTGGTGTCGCTGCGGCTTGAAATGAAACACCGCCATGCGTTATGAATGCCGCATATATTCTGTAATGGACTGAGCTAATGCTGCCACCTCTTGGATTTTTCTTTTCTCTTGCGCAATCACGAGTGACTCGGCTAGGTTGGACCCGGCTGAAGCACACTCCATGGAACGTCAGAAATCTCCAGCAATGGTAATCGCTCCATTTGGCCCGGGCAACTTCATCTTCAGATAACTGATGTGACAGCTTGCCATGAATTTGTTCAATGCTGGTCTTCCAAGTAATGCATGATATGCACTTTCCAAGTTCACCACTTCAAACTCCAGATTTTCAGTTCGGCAGTTATCCCTTGTTCCGAATAGCACGTCGACCCGGACTTTGCCTATGGGCTCGCACGAAATGCCTGGTACAATGCCATGGAAAGTTGTTCTCGTAGCCTGGAGCATGTTCTCCGAGATGCCTAACTTGCGCATCGTGTCTGCATACATGATGTTAATGCTATTGCCATTATCAATCAAAACCTTGGAGAACCTCACATTGATGTTCGGTCCAATGAATGTCGGATCTAGTACTAGCGCATACGAACCTGGACTCATCATAAGTTTAGGATGATCTTTGATGTTCCAGGTGATTTCCTGGTCCGACCAAGGCATATACCTCGTCACCGCTGGCATGACCGGATTGACCTCCATATGTCGGTGCTGCAAGCTTTTTCTATCTGTTTCCTCAGTCGTGAACACACAATAACTCTAGTGATGTTCCCTGTACTCGTTCCTTCCCTCATTTCTGGGGTACCTCTGATCCGGTTGTTGCTGATTTTCCACTTGATGCACTGCATCCCTTCTTTCATTGTTGTCATACCTCGGCGGGGAGGCAACATTAGCTGCTGCGTGTTTGCTCCGGAGAGCAATTGCTGCCGGGGTAACTCCTGCCGAGGTTGATCGTTCCGGGGTGCCTGAGCATTTCCCGAGCCACCTTGCTCAATCTTTCTCATCCACTCACATTGCCTCGTCGTGTGACCCGTCGGGCTATTCGGATTCGGCGTGTGAAACTTACATGGTTGGTCCAGCATCGACTCATAGGTATACCTCGGACGGTCCTTCTTTTCCTGCCATCGCTTTCTTCGCCCGAGTCCATGTTTTCTTGCCATCATTTCTTGGAGTCCACGCCCTCCGCCTCTGGCGTTGGTTACTCCCTCCTCCGGGTTGATCTTGATTCACTGCCGCAACTTGTTGCGAGCCATAGTGATGGTCCGGTCTGTCATCTCTCCTTTTTCCTCTGTAATCATTCCTCCGGGACGACCCAGCTCTGTCCCTCTGATAGTATTCCTCATTTGAGTCATTTGACGGGAGCCTAGGTTGAGTCAGATCGCCCAAAGCGTACGAATCAGCTATCCGGATCATCTCTGCCAACAGAATCGCATCTTCCTTGCATTTCATCCATACTTGTCAGATCTGCACCCTTGCACAAACCACGCTATGGCCTGTGACTCTATGACACCCTCACATGAGTTTCTTACGGTACACCACCGCGTTAAGAATTCACGATCCGTCTCGTTGGGTCTTTGCTTGCACATTGCCAGGGTCTGCGGTCTATTCGCCTCACATTACTTGAGAAGTTGCTGATAAACATTTCTTCAAAATCTATCCAGCAGCTTGATGCTTCCGGTGACAAGTTATTCAGCCATACTTTGGCCGGGCCTTCCAACATCCGGGGCACGTAACGCATTTCACCTCAAGTTGCCGAGAGTAATTTTCACCGCCGTAGCATAGTTTATCAACCAATCCTCCGGCTTGGTACTGCCGTCATACGTCTTTGTGCCCCTGGGTAATTTGAAGTTGGGTACTGGTGGTTCCTTCATCATCCGGGGTCCAAAGCACGCTGGACCCGGAGGACCTTGACATTCGATCTGTTCCGACCTATACAGGCGATCCAGTTTTAACCTGGCGTCATCCGACATCAAATCCCTGCTTCCCAACCTAGACCCTATCACATGATAGTCCGGTCTGGGGTACCCTGCGTTCACCATCTCCGAATCACCGTCATTGTTTTGGTTTTGCTCTCGTTGCACGTCTTTCTGCTGCATACCTCGGCCGGCGCTTTGCTCTTGCCTCGGTATATTCCGCTGCTGCGGTTGTCCTGCTCCTGTGGAGTTGCGCTGTCCGGCATTGCCGTTGGTAGCGTTCCCTTGACCGGCATTGCCTTGGTCGTGATTACCTCGGCCAGCTTCACCTCGGCTCACACTCCATCGATCATCATTCTTCCACATCTCTTTTTCTTTTCCCGCACGCGTTGGGTCATACGGAACAATCTGTTTGTTCCGTCTGGCCGAGGTTACTACCTCTTCTCTCCTTGGACCGCCATGAGGTGATGATGCGGCTCCAGCGGATTTCTCCGGGTTACCCACCACTGAATGGACGATCTTGGAAGCCCCATCTCTCTCCGGGTTAGCTCTCAGCAGCTCCTCGTTCTGCCTGCTCGTGATCCGAACCAGCTCGTTAACCCGGTCTTGCTGTCTTTGACGGGCCTCACCCGTCAGACCCTCTAGCTCGGATGCAGCGGCATCTGCTGCTCTGAGGTTCTTCGCCGGTGTGCTATACTTCGGCAACCCCACAGACAAGTTTTCTGACCCTTCTGCTCCATCATCACCTTCTCTGTTCATCTCACTTATGAGATTTTTCCCTTTTACCCTTACTGCATCAACCTTGTTTGCCTTCGCGTACTCACGCAGCGTCATGTTCAGTGACTGCTGAGCTGCGACTATTTTCTTTGCGCCCTCCAGTATCTTTTGCCGAGTTTCCTCTAGCTCGGCCTGTGCCTGAGCCGGATCTATCACTGCTGCTACCGGGTTAGCCAAGCTATCCATAGCTTCCCTCAGCACCTTCTTAGGCCTCTCTAGTGGAGGTCCTCTACCTTTCCTCAGTGCCTTAGGTGTTACCTCCGTGTCTGGCGCTGGATCCTTGCTTAACGCACTTGGGCGATCATCATCACCTCCGCATGGTCCGGGGAACGAGCGATACGCACCCCGCGAGCCACAGTGAGGGGTGGTTCCCCCGCATCGACGACACGACGCGGGTGAACGCACGAGACGTCCACAACAACGTAGACCCTGTGCGCGCCGAGCTTGACGAAGAGGCCGTCGCGCGGAAGCGGGCGCGTGCCGAAGCAGCCAGCGTTGTCGCTGACGAAATCCAGCGCTCCAAAGCGCTGGACGAGCCCGGAGACGATGCGTTCGCCGGTGCCGATGAAGTTTCCTGTCCGGATCTTCACCCCTGCTAGCGCCGCTAGCCCCAGTGGCGCCAAGCTAAGTGGTGGTGTCACGGCAGATGCCATGGATAGGCTAAAGGTGGGGACTAATATGCGCTAGGGGAATCCAGGGAGGGATAGTAGAGTGATTCTCTACACAGAAGTTTGTATTGCTATATCTTCAGGATTACATGTGCTCCTTGAGCTGTATTGGCGAGGGGAGGAAGAAGGTACTCTCTTACTCTTGCCTACTATCTAGCCCAAGAACCCTAGATCTACTAGTGCTCAACCAACTAGAATTCTGCCAACCCCCTCCACCAAAACCCTAACCCCCCTTATATAGAGGTGGTTCGGTCCTGGCCTAGGGCATACGTGGAGGTATATTCCTAAGAATATGCCCCCTCCCAAATTAGTAACCCGACAGGGGCGCTTTTCCCCCGCGTCACACTTGCTTTAGCGACGTAAGCCGACGTGAACGTCGTCACCCTTGTCGGCCACGACTCGGTGGTCCTGCCCTTGCTTTATTCGCTCATCCAGTACGTACCGGACCTTCTTTTTTGACCAGAGAGATTCCTTCCTTCTCCTAGAAGCTAAGCGAGGATCCAGATCATAGTAGATCCGGCCACACCTGTTCCTGCATATAAGTTCGACAAGCATTTCCGACTTACTCCTTAAGTCGGATGAGACTATGTTAGGCGACCGCCCCCCTTGGTCCGGGTTACTCCGTGATCTGGCCTGCCTTGAGGTGACTCGGCCAGCATCCGCTTTGACCTTGCCGAACCTCGGCTAACTTGGCCCTTATACCCCGGAGTGACCCTACCCGGGGGTATCCACCCAACATGCAATGACACTGGTGGATCTATATGTGGTATGTGAAAAGAACACACATGCAATGACTCTAGTTGTTGTTAGTAAAAAGAACACACATGCAATGACACTGGTGGATCCATGTGTGGTCTCTAAAGAAAACACACATTTCAATGACACTGGTGGATCCATATGTGGTATGTGAAAAGAACACACATGAAATGACACTAGTGGATCCATAGGTGGATTGTGAAAAGAGCACACATGCAATGACACTGGTGGATCCATGTGTGGTATGTGAAAAGAACACACATGCAATGACTCTGGTTGTTGTTAGTAAAAAGAGCACACATACAATGACATTGGTGGATCCATAGGTGGATTGTGAAAAGAGCACACATGCAATGACACTGCTGGATCCATATGTGGTATGTGAAAAGAACACACATGCAATGACTCCAGTTTTTGTTAGTAAAAATAACACACATGCAATGACACTGGTGGATCCATGTGTGGTCTCTGAAGAGAACACACATTTCAATGACACTAGTGGATCCATATGTGGTATGTGAAAAGAACACACATGAAATGACTCCAGTTGTTGTTAGTAAAAAGAACACACATGCAATGACACTGGTGGATCCATATGTGGTATGTGAAAAGAACACGCATGCAATGACTCCAGTTGTTGTTAGTAAAAAGAACACACATGCAATGACACTGGTGGATCCATGTGTGGTCTCTGAAGAGAACACACATTTCAATGACTCTGGTTGTTAGTAAAAAGAACACACATGCAATGACACTGGTGGATCCATGTGTGGTCTCTGAAGAGAACACATATGCAATGACTCTGGTTGTTGTTAGTAAAAAGAGCACACATGCAATGATACTGGTGGATCCATAGGTGGATTATGAAAAGAGCACACATGCAATGACACTAGTGGATCCATATGTGGTATGTGAAAAGAACACACATTTCAATGACTCTAGTTGTGTTAGTAAAAAGAACACACATGCAATGACACTGGTGGATCCATGTGTTGTCTCTAAAGAGAACACACATTTCAATGACACTGGTGGATCCATATGTGGTATGTGAAAATAACACACATAAAATGACACTATTGGATCCGTAGGTGGATTGTGAAAAGAGCACACATGCAATGACACTGGTGGATCCATATGTTGTATGTGAAAAGAACACACATGCAATGACTCCAGTTGTTGTTAAAGAACACACATGCAATGACACTAGTGGATCCATGTGTGGTCTCTGAAGAGAACACACATTTCAATGACACTGGTGGATCCATATGTGGTATGTGAAAAGAACACACATGAAATGACTCCAATTGTTGTTAGTAAAAAGAACACACATGCAATGACACTGGTGGATCCATATGTGGTATGTGAAAAGAACACACATGCATTGACTCTGGTTGTTGTTAGTGAAAAGAACAAACATACAATGACACTGGTGGATCGATGTGTGGTCTCTGAAGAGAACACACATTTCAATGACACCGGTGCATCCATATGTGGTATGTGAAAATAACACACATGAAATGACTCCAGTTGTTGTTAGTAAAAAAACACATGCAATGACACTGGTGGATCCAAATGTGCTATGTGAAAATAACACAGATGCAATGACTATGGTTGTTGTTAGTGAAAAGAACACACATGCAATGACATCAGATCCATGTGGTCTCAAGAGAACACACATTTCAATGACTCGGTTGTTGTTAGTAAAAGAACACACATGCAATGACCTTTGGTGGATCCATGTGTGGTCTCAAGAGAACACACATTTCAATGACTCTGGTTATTAGTAAAAGAACACACATGCAATGACATTGGTGGATCCATGTGTGGTCTCTGAAGAGAACACATATGCAATGACTCTGGTTGTTGTTAGTAAAAAGAGCACACATACAATGATACTGGTGGATCCATAGGTGGATTGTGAAAAGAGCACACATGCAATGACACTAGTGGATCCATATGTGGTATGTGAAAAGAACACACATTTCAATGACTCTAGTTGTGTTAGTAAAAAGAACACACATGCAATGACACTGGTGGATCCATGTGTTGTCTCTAAAGAGAACACACATTTCAATGACACTGGTGGATCCATATGTGGTATGTGAAAATAACACACATAAAATGACACTATTGGATCCGTAGGTGGATTGTGAAAATAGCACACATGCAATGACACTGGTGGATCCATATGTTGTATGTGAAAAGAACACACATGCAATGAATCTAGTTGTTGTTAAAGAACACACATGCAATGACACTGGTGGATCCATGTGTGGTCTCTGAAGAGAACACACATTTCAATGACACTGGTGGATCCATATGTGGTATGTGAAAAGAACACACATGAAATGACTCCAATTGTTGTTAGTAAAAAGAACACACATGCAATGACACTAGTGGATCCATATGTGGTATGTGAAAAGAACACACATGCATTGACTCTGGTTGTTGTTAGTGAAAAGAACAAACATGCAATGACATCAGGATCGATGTGTGGTCTCAAGAGAACACATTTCAATGACACCTGTGCATCCATATTTTTTATTTGAAAATAACACACATTTAATGACTCCTGTTGTTGTTACTAAAAAAACACATGCAATGACACTGGTGGATCCATATGTGGTATGTGAAAATAACACAGATGCAATGACTATGGTTGTTGTTAGTGAAAAGAACACACATGCAATGACACTGGTAGATCCATGTGTGGTCTCTGAAGAGAACACACATTTCATTGACTCTGGTTGTTGTTAGTAAAAAGAACACACATGCAATGACACTGGTGGATCCATGTGTGGTCTCTGAAGAGAACACACATTTCAATGACTCTGGTTGTTAGTAAAAAGAACACACATGCAATGACACTGGTGGATCCATGTGGTCTCAAGAGAACACATATGCAAGGACTCTAGTTGTTGTTAGTAAAAAGAGCACACATACAATGATACTGGTGGATCCATAGGTGGATTGTGAAAAGAGCACACATGCAATGACACTAGTGGATCCATATGTGGTATGTGAAAAGAACACACATTTCAATGACTCCAGTTGTGTTAGTAAAAAGAACACACATGCAATGACACTGGTGGATCCATGTGTTGTCTCTAAAGAGAACACACATTTCAATGACACTGGTGGATCCATATGTGGTATGTGAAAATAACACACATAAAATGACACTATTGGATCCGTAGGTGGATTGTGAAAAGAGCACACATGCAATGACACTGGTGGATCCATATGTTGTATGTGAAAAGAACACACATGCAATGACTCCAGTTGTTGTTAAAGAACACACAAGCAATGACATCAGGATCCATGTGTGGTCTCTGAAGAGAACACACATTTCAATGACACTGGTGGATCCATATGTGGTATGTGAAAAGAACACATGAAATGACTCCAATTGTTGTTAGTAAAAAGAACACACATGCAATGACACTGGTGGATCCATATGTGGTATGTGACAAGATCACACATGCATTGACTCTGGTTGTTGTTAGTGAAAAGAACAAACATGCAATGACACTGGTGGATCCATGTGTGGTCTCTGAAGAGAACACACATTTCAATGACAGTGGTGGATCCATATGTGGTATGTGAAAATAACACACATGAAATGACTCCAGTTGTTGTTAGTAAAAAAAACACATGCAATGACACTGGTGGATCCATATGTGGTATGTGAAAATAACACAGATGCAATCACTATGGTTGCTGTTAGTGAAAAGAACACACATGCAATGACACTGGTAGATCCATGTGTGGTCTCTGAAGAGAACACACATTTCAATGACTCTGGTTGTTGTTAGTAAAAAGAACACACATGCAATGACACTGGTGGATCCATGTGTGGTCTCTGAAGAGAACACACATTTCAATGACTCTGGTTGTTAGTAAAAAGAACACACATGCAATGACACTGGTGGATCCATGTGTGGTCTCTGAAGAGAACACATATGCAATGACTCTGGTTGTTGTTAGTAAAAAGAGCACACATACAATGATACTGGTGGATCCATAGGTGGATTGTGAAAAGAGCACACATGCAATGACACTAGTGGATCCATATGTGGTATGTGAAAAGAACACACATTTCAATGACTCCAGTTGTGTTAGTAAAAAGAACACACATGCAATGACACTAGTGGATCCATGTGTTGTCTCTAAAGAGAACACACATTTGAATGACACTAGTGGATCCATATGTGGTATGTGAAAATAACACACATAAAATGACACTATTGGATCCATAGGTGGATTGTGAAAAGAGCACACATGCAATGACATTGGTGGATCCATATGTTGTATGTGAAAAGAACACACATGCAATGATTCCAGTTGTTGTTAGTAAAAAGAACACACATGCAATGACACTGGTGGATCCATGTGTGGTCTCTGAAGAGAACACACATTTCAATGACTCTGGTTGTTAGTAAAAAGAACACACATGCAATGACACTGGTGGATCCATGTGTGGTCTCTGAAGAGAACACATATGCAAGGACTCTAGTTGTTGTTAGTAAAAATAGCACACATACAATGATACTGGTGGATCCATAGGTGGATTGTGAAAAGAGCACACATGCAATGACACTAGTGGATCCATATGTGGTATGTGAAAAGAACACACATTTCAATGACTCCAGTTGTGTTAGTAAAAAGAACACACATGCAATGACACTGGTGGATCCATGTGTTGTATGTGAAAAGAACACACATGCAATGACTCCAGTTGTTGTTAAAGAACACACATGCAATGACACTAGTGGATCCATGTGTGGTCTCTGAAGAGAACACACATTTCAATGACACTGGTGGATCCATATGTGGTATGTGAAAAGAACACACATGAAATGACTCCAATTGTTGTTAGTAAAAAGAACACACATGCAATGACACTGGTGGATCCATATGTGGTATGTGAAAAGAACACACATGCATTGACTCTGGTTGTTGTTAGTGAAAAGAACAAACATGCAATGACACTGGTGGATCGATGTGTGGTCTCTGAAGAGAACACACATTTCAATGACACCGGTGCATCCATATGTGGTATGTGAAAATAACACACATGAAATGACTCCAGTTGTTGTTAGTAAAAAAACACATGCAATGACACTGGTGGATCCAAATGTGCTATGTGAAAATAACACAGATGCAATGACTATGGTTGTTGTTAGTGAAAAGAACACACATGCAATGACACTGGTAGATCCATGTGTGGTCTCTGAAGAGAACACACATTTCAATGACTCTGGTTGTTGTTAGTAAAAAGAACACACATGCAATGACACTGGTGGATCCATGTGTGGTCTCTGAAGAGAACACACATTTCAATGACTCTGGTTATTAGTAAAAAGAACACACATGCAATGACATTGGTGGATCCATGTGTGGTCTCTGAAGAGAACACATATGCAATGACTCTGGTTGTTGTTAGTAAAAAGAGCACACATACAATGATACTGGTGGATCCATAGGTGGATTGTGAAAAGAGCACACATGCAATGACACTAGTGGATCCATATGTGGTATGTGAAAAGAACACACATTTCAATGACTCTAGTTGTGTTAGTAAAAAGAACACACATGCAATGACACTGGTGGATCCATGTGTTGTCTCTAAAGAGAACACACATTTCAATGACACTGGTGGATCCATATGTGGTATGTGAAAATAACACACATAAAATGACACTATTGGATCCGTAGGTGGATTGTGAAAATAGCACACATGCAATGACACTGGTGGATCCATATGTTGTATGTGAAAAGAACACACATGCAATGACTCTAGTTGTTGTTAAAGAACACACATGCAATGACACTGGTGGATCCATGTGGTCTCCAAGAGAACACACATTTCAATGACACTGGTGGATCCATATGTGGTATGTGAAAAGAACACACATGAAATGACTCCAATTGTTGTTAGTAAAAAGAACACACATGCAATGACACTAGTGGATCCATATGTGGTATGTGAAAAGAACACACATGCATTGACTCTGGTTGTTGTTAGTGAAAAGAACAAACATGCAATGACATCAGGATCGATGTGTGGTCTCTGAAGAGAACACACATTTCAATGACACCGGTGCATCCATATGTGGTATGTGAAAATAACACACATGAAATGACTCCAGTTGTTGTTAGTAAAAAAACACATGCAATGACACTGGTGGATCCATATGTGGTATGTGAAAATAACACAGATGCAATGACTATGGTTGTTGTTAGTGAAAAGAACACACATGCAATGACACTGGTAGATCCATGTGTGGTCTCTGAAGAGAACACACATTTCATTGACTCTGGTTGTTGTTAGTAAAAAGAACACACATGCAATGACATCAGGATCCATGTGTGGTCTCTGAAGAGAACACACATTTCAATGACTCTGGTTGTTAGTAAAAAGAACACACATGCAATGACACTGGTGGATCCATGTGTGGTCTCTGAAGAGAACACATATGCAAGGACTCTAGTTGTTGTTAGTAAAAAGAGCACACATACAATGATACTGGTGGATCCATAGGTGGATTGTGAAAAGAGCACACATGCAATGACACTAGTGGATCCATATGTGGTATGTGAAAAGAACACACATTTCAATGACTCCAGTTGTGTTAGTAAAAAGAACACACATGCAATGACACTGGTGGATCCATGTGTTGTCTCTAAAGAGAACACACATTTCAATGACACTGGTGGATCCATATGTGGTATGTGAAAATAACACACATAAAATGACACTATTGGATCCGTAGGTGGATTGTGAAAAGAGCACACATGCAATGACACTGGTGGATCCATATGTTGTATGTGAAAAGAACACACATGCAATGACTCCAGTTGTTGTTAAAGAACACACATGCAATGACATCAGGATCCATGTGTGGTCTCAAGAGAACACACATTTCAATGACACTGTGGATCCATATGTGGTATGTGAAAAGAACACATGAAATGACTCCAATTGTTGTTAGTAAAAAGAACACACATGCAATGACACTGGTGGATCCATATGTGGTATGTGACAAGATCACACATGCATTGACTCTGGTTGTTGTTAGTGAAAAGAACAAACATGCAATGACACTGGTGGATCCATGTGTGGAATCTGAAGAGAACACACATTTCAATGACATGGTGGATCCATATGTGGTATGTGAAAATAACACACATGAAATGACTCAGTTGTTGTTAGTAAAAAACACATGCAATGACACTGTGGATCCATATGTGGTATGTGAAAATAACACAGATGCAATCACTATGGTTCTTTGTTAGTGAAAAGAACACACATGCAATGACATCAGATCCATGTGTGGTCTCTGAAGAACACACATTTCAATGACTCGTTGTTGTTAGTAAAAGAACACACATGCAATGACATCAGGATCCATGTGTGGTCTCTGAAGAGAACACACATTTCAATGACTCGTTGTTAGTAAAAGAACACACATGCAATGACACTGGTGGATCCATGTGTGGTATGTGAAGAGAACACATATGCAATGACTCTGGTTGTTGTTAGTAAAAAGAGCACACATACAATGATACTGGTGGATCCATAGGTGGATTGTGAAAAGAGCACACATGCAATGACACTAGTGGATCCATATGTGGTATGTGAAAAGAACACACATTTCAATGACTCCAGTTGTGTTAGTAAAAGAACACACATGCAATGACACTAGTGGATCCATGTGTTGTCTCTAAAGAGAACACACATTTGAATGACACTAGTGGATCCATATGTGGTATGAAAATAACACACATAAAATGACACTATTGGATCCATAGGTGGATTGTGAAAAGAGCACACATGCAATGACATTGGTGGATCCATATGTTGTATGTGAAAAGAACACACATGCAATGATTCCAGTTGTTAGTAAAAGAACACACATGCAATGACATGGTGGATCCATGTGTGGTCTCCAAGAGAACACACATTTCAATGACTGTTGTTAGTAAAAAGAACACACATGCAATGACACTGGTGGATCCATGTGGTCTCAAGAGAACACATATGCAAGGACTCTAGTTGTTGTTAGTAAAATAGCACATACAATGATACTGGTGGATCCATAGGTGGATTGTGAAAAGAGCACACATGCAATGACACTAGTGGATCCATATGTGGTATGTGAAAAGAACACACATTAAAAGGAGTCCAGTTGTGTTAGTCAAAAGAACACACATGCAATGACATCAGGATCCATGTGTTGTCTCTAAAGAGAACACACATTTCAATGACACTGGTGGATCCATATGTGGTATGTGAAAATAACACACATAAAATGACACTATTGGATCCGTAGGTGGATTGTGAAAAGAGCACACATGCAATGACACTGGTGGATCCATATGTTGTATGTGAAAAGAACACACATGCAATGACTCCAGTTGTTGTTAAAGAACACACATGCAATGACACGGGAGGATCCATTACTGGTCTCTGAAGAGAACACACATTTCAATGACACTGGTGGATCCATATGTGGTATGTGAAAAGAACACATGAAATGACTCCAATTGTTGTTAGTAAAAAGAACACACATGCAATGACACTGGTGGATCCATATGTGGTATGTGACAAGATCACACATGCATTGACTCTGGTTGTTGTTAGTGAAAAGAACAAACATGCAATGACATCTGGATCCATGTGTGGTCTCTGAAGAGAACACACATTTCAATGACAGTGGTGGATCCATATGTGGTATGTGAAAATAACACACATGAAATGACTCCAGTTGTTGTTAGTAAAAAAAACACATGCAATGACACTGGTGGATCCATATGTGGTATGTGAAAATAACACAGATGCAATCACTATGGTTGCTGTTAGTGAAAAGAACACACATGCAATGACATCGGTAGATCCATGTGTGGTCTCAAGAGAACACACATTTCAATGACTCGGTTGTTGTTAGTAAAAAGAACACACATGCAATGACATCAGGATCCATGTGTGGTCTCTGAAGAGAACACACATTTCAATGACTCTGGTTGTTAGTAAAAAGAACACACATGCAATGACACTGGTGGATCCATGTGTGGTCTCTGAAGAGAACACATATGCAATGACTCTGGTTGTTGTTAGTAAAAAGAGCACACATACAATGATACTGGTGGATCCATAGGTGGATTGTGAAAAGAGCACACATGCAATGACACTAGTGGATCCATATGTGGTATGTGAAAAGAACACACATTTCAATGACTCTAGTTGTGTTAGTAAAAAGAACACACATGCAATGACACTAGTGGATCCATGTGTTGTCTCTAAAGAGAACACACATTTCAATGACACTAGTGGATCCATATGTGGTATGTGAAAATAACACACATAAAATGACACTATTGGATCCATAGGTGGATTGTGAAAAGAGCACACATGCAATGACATTGGTGGATCCATATGTTGTATGTGAAAAGAACACACATGCAATGATTCCAGTTGTTGTTAGTAAAAAGAACACACATGCAATGACATCAGGATCCATGTGTGGTCTCTGAAGAGAACACACATTTCAATGACACTGGTGGATCCATATGTGGTATGTGAAAAGAACACATGAACTGACTCCAATTGTTGTTAGTAAAAAGAACACACATGCAATGACATTGGTGGATCCATATGTGGTATGTGAAAAGAACACACATGCATTGACTCTGGTTGTTGTTAGTGAAAAGAACAAACATGCAATGACACTGGTGGATCCATGTGTGGTCTCTGAAGAGAACACACATTTCAATGACAGTGGTGGATCCATATGTGGTATGTGAAAATAACACACATGAAATGACTCCAGTTGTTGTTAGTAAAAAAACACATGCAATGACACTGGTGGATCCATATGTGGTATGTGAAAATAACACAGATGCAATGACTATGGTTGTTGTTAGTGAAAAGAACACACATGCAATAACACTGGTAGATCCATGTGTGGTCTCTGAAGAGAACACACATTTCAATGACTCTGGTTGTTGTTAGTAAAAAGAACACACATGCAATGACACTGGTGGATCCATGTGTGGTCTCTGAAGAGAACACACATTTCAATGACTCTAGTTGTTGTTAGTAAAAAGAACACACATGCAATGACACTGGTGGATCCATGTGTGGTCTCTGAAGAGAACACACATTTCAATGACTCTGGTTGATACTAATATGAACACACATGCAATGACACTGGTGGATCCATGTGTGGTCTCTGAAGAGAACACATATGCAATGACTCTGGTTGTTGTTAGTAAAAAGAGCACACATACAATGATACTGGTGGATCCATAGGTGGATTGTGAAAAGAGCACACATGCAATGACACTAGTGGATCCATATGTGGTATGTGAAAAGAACACACATTTCAATGACTCCAGTTGTGTTAGTAAAAAGAACACACATGCAATGACACTGGTGGATCCATGTGTTGTCTCTAAAGAGAACACACATTTCAATGACACTAGTGGATCCATATGTGGTATGTGAAAATAACACACATAAAATGACACTATTGGATCCATAGGTGGATTGTGAAAAGAGCACACATGCAATGACACTGGTGGATCCATATGTTGTATGTGAAAAGAACACACATGTAATGATTCCAGTTGTTGTTAGTAAAAAGAACACACATGCAATGACACTGGTGGATCCATGTGTGGTCTCTGAAGAGAACACACATTTCAATGACACTGGTGGATCCATATGTGGTATGTGAAAAGAACACATGAAATGACTCCAATTGTTGTTAGTAAAAAGAACACACATGCAATGACACTGGTGGATCCATATGTGGTATGTGAAAAGAACATACATGCATTGACTCTGGTTGTTGTTAGTGAAAAGAACAAACATGCAATGCCACTTGTGGATCCATGTGTGGTCTCTGAAGAGAACACACATTTCAATGACTCTGGTTGTTAGTAAAAAGAACACACATGCAATGACACTGGTGGATCCATGTGTGGTCTCTGAAGAGAACACATATGCAATGACTCTGCTTGTTGTTAGTAAAAAGAGCACACATACAATGATACTGGTGAATCCATAGGTGGATTGTGAAAAGAGCACACATGCAATGACACTAGTGGATCCATATGTGGTATGTGAAAAGAACACACATTTCAATGACTCCAGTTGTGTTAGTAAAAAGAACACACATGCAATGACACTGGTGGATCCATGTGTTGTCTCTAAAGAGAACACACATTTCAATGACACTGGTGGATCCATATGTGGTATGTGAAAATAACACACATAAAATGACACTATTGGATCCGTAGGTGGATTGTGAAAAGAGCACACATGCAATGACACTGGTGGATCCATATGTTGTATGTGAAAAGAACACACATGCAATGACTCCAGTTGTTGTTAAAGAACACACATGCAATGACACTGGTGGATCCATGTGTGGTCTCTGAAGAGAACACATTTCAATGACACTGGTGGATCCATATGTGGTATGTGAAAAGAACACATGAAATGACTCCAATTGTTGTTAGTAAAAAGAACACACATGCAATGACACTGGTGGATCCATATGTGGTATGTGAAAATATCACACATGCATTGACTCTGGTTGTTGTTAGTGAAAAGAACAAACATGCAATGACACTGGTGGATCCATGTGTGGTCTCTGAAGAGAACACACATTTCAATGACAGTGGTGGATCCATATGTGGTATGTGAAAATATCACACATGAAATGACTCCAGTTGTTGTTAGTAAAAAAACACATGCAATGACACTGGTGGATCCATATGTGGTATGTGAAAATAACACAGATGCAATGACTATGGTTGTTGTTAGTGAAAAGAACACACATGCAATGACACTCAGATCCATGTGGTCTCCGAAGAGAACACACATTTCAATGACTCTGGTTGTTGTTAGTAAAAAGAACACACATGCAATGACACTGGTGGATCCATGTGTGGTCTCTGAAGAGAACACAGATTTCAATGACTCTGGTTGTTGTTAGTAAAAAGAACACACATGCAATGACACTGGTGGATCCATGTGTGGTCTCTAAAGAGAACACACATTTCAATGACTCTGGTTGTTACAAAAAAGAACACACATGCAATGACACTGGTGGATCCATGTGTGGTCTCTGAAGAGAACACATATGCAATGACTCTGGTTGTTGTTAGTAAAAAGAGAACACATACAATGATACTGGTGGATCCATAGGTGGATTGTGAAAAGAGCACACATGCAATGACACTAGTGGATCCATATGTGGTATGTGAAAAGAACACACATTTCAATGACTCCAGTTGTGTTAGTAAAAAGAACACACAAGCAATGACACTGGTGGATCCATGTGTTGTCTCTAAAGAGAACACACATTTCAACGACACTGGTGGATCCATATGTGGTATGTGAAAAAAACACACATAAAATGACACTATTGGATCCATAGGTGGATTGTGAAAAGAGCACACATGCAATGACACTGGTGGATCCATATGTTGTATGTGAAAAGAACACACATGCAATGACTCCAGTTGTTCTTAGTAAAAAGAACACACATGCAATGACACTGGTGGATCCATGTGTGGTCTCTGAAGAGAACACACATTTCAATGACACTGGTGGATCCATATGTGGTATGTGAAAAGAACACATGAAATGACTCCAATTGTTGTTAGTAAAAAGAACACCCATGCAATGACAGTGGTGGATCCATATGTGGTATGTGAAAAGAACACACATGCATTGACTCTGGTTGTTGTTAGTGAAAAGACCAAACATGCAATGACACTGGTGGATCCATGTGTGGTCTCTGAAGAGAACACACATTTCAATGAAAGTGGTGGATCCATATGTGGTATGTGAAAATAACACACATGAAATGACTCCAGTTGTTGTTAGTAAAAAAACACATGCAATGACACTGGTGGATCCATATGTGGTATGTGAAAATAACACAGATGCAATGACTATGGTTGTTGTTAGTGAAAAGAACACACATGCAATGACACTGGTAGATCCATGTGTGGTCTCTGAAGAGAACACACATTTCAATGACTCTGGTTGTTGTTAGTAAAAAGAACACACATGCAATGACACTGGTGGATCCATGTGTGGTCTCTGAAGAGAACACACATTTCAATGACTCTGGTTGTTAGTAAAAAGAACACACATGCAATGACACTGGTGGATCCATGTGTGGTCTCTGAAGAGAACACATATGCAATGACTCTGGTTGTTGTTAGTAAAAAGAGCACACATACAATGATACTGGTGGATCCATAGGTGGATTGCGAAAAGAGCACACATGCAATGACACTAGTGGATCCATATGTGGTATGTGAAAATAACACACATTTCTATGACTCCAGTTGTGTTAGTAAAAAGAACACACATGCAATGACATTGGTGGATCCATGTGTTGTCTCTAAAGAGAACACACATTTCAATGACACTGGTGGATCCATATGTGGTATGTGAAAATAACACACATAAAATGACACTATTGGATCCATAGGTGGATTGTGAAAAGAGCACACATGCAATGACACTGGTGGATCCATATGTTGTATGTGAAAAGAACACACATGCAATGACTCCACTTGTTGTTAGTAAAAAGAACACACATGCAATGACACTGGTGGATCCATGTGTGGTCTCTGAAGAGAACACACATTTCAATGACTCTGGTTGTTAGTAAAAAGAACACACATGCAATGACACTGGTGGATCCATGTGTGGTCTCTGAAGAGAACACATATGCAATGACTCTGGTTGTTGTTAGTAAAAAGAGCACACATACAATGATACTGGTGGATCCATAGGTGGATTGTGAAAAGAGCACACATGCAATGACACTAGTGGATCCATATGTGGTATGTGAAAAGAACACACATTTCAATGACTCCAGTTGTGTTAGTAAAAAGAACACACATGCAATGACACTGGTGGATCCATGTGTTGTCTCTAAAGAGAACACACATTTCAATGACACTAGTGGATCCATATGTGGTATGTGAAAATAACACACATAAAATGACACTATTGGATCCATAGGTGGATTGTGAAAAGAGCACACATGCAATGACACTGGTGGATCCATATGTTGTATGTGAAAAGAACACACATGTAATGATTCCAGTTGTTGTTAGTAAAAAGAACACACATGCAATGACACTGGTGGATCCATGTGTGGTCTCTGAAGAGAACACACATTTCAATGACACTGGTGGATCCATATGTGGTATGTGAAAAGAACACATGAAATGACTCCAATTGTTGTTAGTAAAAATAACACATGCAATGACACTGGTGGATCCATATGTGGTATGTGAAAAGAACATACATGCATTGACTCTGGTTGTTGTTAGTGAAAAGAACAAACATGCAATGCCACTTGTGGATCCATGTGTGGTCTCTGAAGAGAACACACATTTCAATGACTCTGGTTGTTAGTAAAAAGAACACACATGCAATGACACTGGTGGATCCATGTGTGGTCTCTGAAGAGAACACATATGCAATGACTCTGCTTGTTGTTAGTAAAAAGAGCACACATACAATGATACTGGTGAATCCATAGGTGGATTGTGAAAAGAGCACACATGCAATGACACTAGTGGATCCATATGTGGTATGTGAAAAGAACACACATTTCAATGACTCCAGTTGTGTTAGTAAAAAGAACACACATGCAATGACACTGGTGGATCCATGTGTTGTCTCTAAAGAGAACACACATTTCAATGACACTGGTGGATCCATATGTGGTATGTGAAAATAACACACATAAAATGACACTATTGGATCCGTAGGTGGATTGTGAAAAGAGCACACATGCAATGACACTGGTGGATCCATATGTTGTATGTGAAAAGAACACACATGCAATGACTCCAGTTGTTGTTAAAGAACACACATGCAATGACACTGGTGGATCCATGTGTGGTCTCTGAAGAGAACACACATTTCAATGACACTGGTGGATCCATATGTGGTATGTGAAAAGAACACATGAAATGACTCCAATTGTTGTTAGTAAAAAGAACACACATGCAATGACACTGGTGGATCCATATGTGGTATGTGAAAATATCACACATGCATTGACTCTGGTTGTTGTTAGTGAAAAGAACAAACATGCAATGACACTGGTGGATCCATGTGTGGTCTCTGAAGAGAACACACATTTCAATGACAGTGGTGGATCCATATGTGGTATGTGAAAATAACACACATGAAATGACTCCAGTTGTTGTTAGTAAAAAAACACATGCAATGACACTGGTGGATCCATATGTGGTATGTGAAAATAACACAGATGCAATGACTATGGTTGTTGTTAGTGAAAAGAACACACATGCAATGACACTGGTAGATCCATGTGTGGTCTCCGAAGAGAACACACATTTCAATGACTCTGGTTGTTGTTAGTAAAAAGAACACACATGCAATGACACTGGTGGATCCATGTGTGGTCTCTGAAGAGAACACATATTTCAATGACTCTGGTTGTTGTTAGTAAAAAGAACACACATGCAATGACACTGGTGGATCCATGTGTGGTCTCTAAAGAGAACACACATTTCAATGACTCTGGTTGTTACAAAAAAGAACACACATGCAATGACACTGGTGGATCCATGTGTGGTCTCTGAAGAGAACACATATGCAATGACTCTGGTTGTTGTTAGTAAAAAGAGAACACATACAATGATACTGGTGGATCCATAGGTGGATTGTGAAAAGAGCACACATGCAATGACACTAGTGGATCCATATGTGGTATGTGAAAAGAACACACATTTCAATGACTCCAGTTGTGTTAGTAAAAAGAACACACATGCAATGACACTGGTGGATCCATATGTGGTATGTGAAAATATCACACATGCATTGACTCTGGTTGTTGTTAGTGAAAAGAACAAACATGCAATGACACTGGTGGATCCATGTGTGGTCTCTGAAGAGAACACACATTTCAATGACAGTGGTGGATCCATATGTGGTATGTGAAAATAACACACATGAAATGACTCTAGTTGTTGTTAGTAAAAAAACACATGCAATGACACTGGTGGATCCATATGTGGTATGTGAAAATAACACAGATGCAATGACTATGGTTGTTGTTAGTGAAAAGAACACACATGCAATGACACTGGTAGATCCATGTGTGGTCTCCGAAGAGAACACACATTTCAATGACTCTGGTTGTTGTTAGTAAAAAGAACACACATGCAATGACACTGGTGGATCCATGTGTGGTCTCTGAAGAGAACACAGATTTCAATGACTCTGGTTGTTGTTAGTAAAAAGAACACACATGCAATGACACTGGTGGATCCATGTGTGGTCTCTAAAGAGAACACACATTTCAATGACTCTGGTTGTTACAAAAAAGAACACACATGCAATGACACTGGTGGATCCATGTGTGGTCTTAAGAGAACACTTATGCAATGACTCTGGTTGTTGTTAGTAAAAAGAGAACACATACAATGATACTGGTGGATCCATAGGTGGATTGTGAAAAGATCACACATTCAATGACACGAGTTGATCCATATGTGGTATGTGAAAAGAACACACATTTCAATGACTCCAGTTGTGTTAGTAAAAAGAACACACAAGCAATGACACTGGTGGATCCATGTGTTGTCTCTAAAGAGAACACACATTTCAACGACACTGGTGGATCCATATGTGGTATGTGAAAAAAACACACATAAAATGACACTATTGGATCCATAGGTGGATTGTGAAAAGAGCACACATGCAATGACACTGGTGGATCCATATGTTGTATGTGAAAAGAACACACATGCAATGACTCCAGTTGTTCTTAGTAAAAGAACACACATGCAATGACATGGTGGATCCATGTGTGGTCTCAAGAGAACACACATTTCAATGACACTTGGTGGATCCATATGTGGTATGTGAAAAGAACACATGAAATGACTCCAATTGTTGTTAGTAAAAGAACACCCATGCAATGACAGTGGTGGATCCATATGTGGTATGTGAAAAGAACACACATGCATTGACTCTGGTTGTTGTTAGTGAAAAGACCAAACATGCAATGACACTGGTGGATCCATGTGTGGTCTCTGAAGAGAACACACATTTCAATGAAAGTGGTGGATCCATATGTGGTATGTGAAAATAACACACATGAAATGACTCCAGTTGTTGTTAGTAAAAAAACACATGCAATGACACTGGTGGATCCATATGTGGTATGTGAAAATAACACAGATGCAATGACTATGGTTGTTGTTAGTGAAAAGAACACACATGCAATGACACTGGTAGATCCATGTGTGGTCTCTGAAGAGAACACACATTTCAATGACTCTGGTTGTTGTTAGTAAAAAGAACACACATGCAATGACACTGGTGGATCCATGTGTGGTCTCTGAAGAGAACACACATTTCAATGACTCTGGTTGTTAGTAACAAGAACACACATGCAATGACCTTTGGTGGATCCATGTGTGGTCTCTGAAGAGAACACATATGCAATGACTCTGGTTGTTGTTAGTAAAAAGAGCACACATACAATGATACTGGTGGATCGATAGGTGGATTGCGAAAAGAGCACACATGCAATGACACTAGTGGATCCATATGTGGTATGTGAAAAGAACACACATTTCTATGACTCCAGTTGTGTTAGTAAAAAGAACACACATGCAATGACATTGGTGGATCTATGTGTTGTCTCTAAAGAGAACACACATTTCAATGACACTGGTGGATCCATATGTGGTATGTGAAAATAACACACATAAAATGACACTATTGGATCCATAGGTGGATTGTGAAAAGAGCACACATGCAATGACACTGGTGGATCCATATGTTGTATGTGAAAAGAACACACATGCAATGACTCCACTTGTTGTTAGTAAAAAGAACACACATGCAATGACACTGGTGGATCCATGTGTGGTCTCTGAAGAGAACACACATTTCAATGTCACTGGTGGATCCATATGTGGAATGTGAAAAGAACACACATGAAATGACTCCAATTGTTGTTAGTAAAAAGAACACACATGCATTGACACTGGTGGATCCATATGTGGTATGTGAAAAGAACACACATGCATTGACTCTGGTTGTTGTTAGTGAAAAGTACAAACATGCAATGACACTGGTGGATCCATGTGTGGTCTCTGAAGAGAACACACATTTCAATGACAGTGGTGGATCCATATGTGGTATGTGAAAATAACACACATGAAATGACTCCAGTTGTTGTTAGTAAAAAAAACACATGCAATGACACTGGTGGATCCATATGTGGTATGTGAAAATAACACAGATGCAATGACTATGGTTGTTGTTAGTGAAAAGAACACACATGCAATGACACTGGTAGATCCATGTGTGGTCTCTGAAGAGAACACACTTTTCAATGACTCTGGTTGTTGTTAGTAAAAAGAACACACATGCAATGACACTGGTGGATCCATGTGTGGTCTCCGAAGAGAACACACATGCAATGACTCTGGTTGTTGTTAGTAAATGTAGCACCCCGGGTAAAACCACTACTAGAAAATCGCTTGGTGTTTTTGTTTTGTGCATCATCATAATCACAGGCTCATGTCATCATGCCATATTGCATTTGAGCATCATCATGTTCATCATGCCACCTTGCATGGAACATATAATTAAATTGTCGCATTTAAATTGTCTCACTGGTATTTGTTTTTTTTATTTGTATATTTGAATTTGAGCTTTGGTTTGCCTCTCTCTATTTTACCTGCTCTCTAGTATACCTCTAGTTGGTTCCATACAAATGTCCAAATTTAGTTGGGGGCATCAATCTCTTATTCTTTCTACTCTATGTCGTGCCCTCACTAATATCCATATGATCCTCTTGCTAATCCTACCACATATATACATGGGTTCTCTATTTTTAATTATGGCTTAACTCAGGTCAATGTATCATGTTTGGAACCACCCCAACATTGCCCCACAGGATCTTTGTTTCCGATCCCATCACATATGTGTCAAAGCGTATTCCATTTATTTTGTCTTATGGTTTAAATCACATCTAATTGGAGAATATGTGGATTTATCTAATATCATGATCCCATCTCTCTTCTTATTTTTTTAATCTTCTCTTTATTCCATTCTTGTTTGGGTCAATCTCTATTCTCATTCTATTTTGATGCCATATCTTTTTGATATATTTTCTTTCTCTCTTCGACTTATATTATTTATCCAATGAATATACTCCGTATTCTCTGCTATTTATGAGCCACCTCGACATCTGGTGATCTCGTTATAGGCTCTACCTCTCTATTTCTCTTAAACCCACTTATATACCTCCTAGCTCTTTTATTCTTCCCCACATACATGTCACCTTATACTCCGTCTATATACTTGCCGTGCTCTTTCGTTCGAGCCACCTCCTTTTCTTAATTTTTTTAAATAAAATAATAATGATAATATTGTTCGATCCATTATAAAGCTACAAAAGGTTTGTTTATTTTACTAAAAATAAAAATAGATAAAAAGTCTGGCTAAATTTTAGTCCAAAATTAGGTCCATCTAGTTTACTTTGGACTATATAAATACTCCAATCCTCTCTCTTCTTTTTAAACCCTATCCTCCATTTTACCCAAATCTGAGAGCAAAATCCTCCATCTCAACTTTTCCAAAATCCTGTGCTTTTCTCTCTTTTCCCTCACGACAGTCATTCTTCTCTCTACACGTTGCTTGTTTTTATTAGTCAAATCCATGCGTACGATTGTAGTGCAGCTAGGCAACCTGCTCCATCTAATCATTTTTTTTCTACGCCACGAGCATAGTAGAAGGAAAACAGAGCAGCAGCCTCCCCTTTCTCAACCACTCCTGCCCCTCTCCATATCGTTCCACTTTTTCCGTTTCTTTCCCCTCCTCCACGAAAACCTCATCCTTGCCATGGCCGCACACCAGTCGCTTGCCAGGCCCTTGATCCAACCGGAGCATCGTCGACGTACCAGGAGAAGCTGCGCGTCAACCTTCTAAAGCTGTATGGTACAAGGAGCTAGGAGGAGAAGTCTGGCTGAACGCCGCCGCTGACCCGCGTACTTGTAGAAGCCCGACGTCGTCCACCTCGCTGCCTCGCCTCTCAGCTCCTCACTCCGTCCAGCTGGGCTTGCTGACAAGTGCTAGGTGAGGCTCTACAACCTTCCGAACATCCTCTCCTTCCTCCTCTTTCTCTGCAATGCCCCCGTGCACGTCGCACATCCACGCGACCACTGTCAAACACGTTGCGTGCGCCGCTGTCTCTTCTGATCCCCGCCGATCCCGACGCTCTCGTCCTCGCCAACCCTATCTATGAGTTATGCCTCGTCCTGGTGAGTCTCCTAGTCGTGTTTCCCCTGCAGAACATCCCCGAGGCAATGCCGACGGTGTCGTCGTCGTCACAGGAAAACATCACCGCGTCGCCCGTCCTTTTTTTGTCTCCTGTGAGCAAAATGTCTCCAGAACTATGTGTTCCGTTCCGAATCTCGAAGATCCCCAATGGAAAAAGTTGATGATCTATGTTCCCTCTTTATTTTCTTCCATTGAGCCAACTTCTAATACTTTCTCAAACTCCTGCAATCATCAGACGAAGATCAGTCCAGCTAGCTAGTTTTTGCACAGTACGGAGACCAATCGATCTAGTAGCCTAGTTTTGGTATCTGAAGTTTTTCAGTCGTACACTACTTCTTGGTTCAGACTTAGCTATTTAATCGGTGGCTAGTCATCTGTGACTTCATCCTAGACCTCGACGTTCCAAGTTGCGGCAGCATCTAATTCCCGTAAATACCTAATGCCTTCCACATGACTTGGTTTAAACTTCTAAGCACTGTATTATGTTCAAGATCTGAAGTGTTGCCCAGTTATTATGCTTCCCCTCTGTAAACCGGCGATCAAGAATTCGAATTCCCTTGTATGCAGACTAATTGCACTATCCATTGCTCAATTATTCATTTGCATCTCCTACTTTGTTGCATCAGTTTACGTGCTCACTCTGTTTGTACACAAATCCAAGCAAAGCCTAGAAGCTAGCCGCCTACTCTGTGCGAGACACAGGATCGATTTCCTCCTGCCACTCCTTTATTCTAACCCGTTCCTTCTCTTTCCAGCTTCTATTCTTTTTCTTTGTGCAATTTATGTTTATTTTGCATATCTTTCAAACCAAATATCTCTATTTTAAAAGTTCTTGCTCAGAAAAGTGCACCGAACATGTTCACAACATGCATGTCTTGTTTGCATCACGTACCATGCCATTTAGGGGTCAATTTGCATAATACCTAACAAATAACATATGAAGTGAATTTGGAAAATGCTAATTGTAGTTTCCCACCTCATTTAATTTTGTGTATACAACCTAGTGTTTTCTTTCCATGTTAATAACATTTAATTTGAGGGTAGATATATAATTTTAACCTAATCATTAATTATCGGGACCCCGGTTCTGCTTAATATTGCCTAATTGCACCGCATCTTTGCCATGGCATGCATCATACATACATCATGCCGGATCTTTTGCCGTAGTATTAAAATAGTGCATCCGGTGTTTCTTTTAGTGCTTTGCTTCTTCGCGGATTAGACCATCGAGTGGATGCGAGTGTCGACAAGTTCTTCGGATAATGTACCTTCGATAGTGTTTTCCAGGCGAGCATCTCCCCTTTCTACCTATTTTGCTTTTATAGTCTTTATTTCCTCCTATTGATCTATTGCTATCCGTGTTGCGATGCTTTAGTTTCCGTGCACCATTTATACTCCTTGTAGCCTCTATATTGCCATGGACACATCCTATTGCCTATTGTTTGTTAGATAGTCAGCCTTGCGAGTCGTAGTTGCTTGCTTATGTGTTGCTTCGCGTCGTTGTTGTTTCACCGTTGATGGCAAGTTGACACATGATAAATGGTGGAGATGCTTAATGGTGGAGATGATCATGACTTTAAATACAACTATTAAAATGCTAGATATAACTAATGAGAGGCATCGGTGGGCAATAGATGTTATTTGGTTTTTCCACGCTCACTTGTGTCCCGTAGGACCTCGAGTACTTGATACCTGTTCCTTGACTAGTCACACTATCCACATCCGGGAGAGTCTATGAATTCCCCTTAGCCAGAGCTTGATTCATTTCTTATTTCTTGGGGGCACAAAGTAGTTTGGGGCTTTATTACTATCCTGTACTTATGCCATGCTTTTACTGCTTTATTTACGATTGTGCGTGCAAGACTTTGTCTATTTTGGAACATGGAATGTTTTCGCGGTATCGACAAGCCCAGTCACACTTTCGGGTTCCCAGTCGTTTACAGCCATTGACACAAACCCTGGGTCCATATCGGAGCCGGCCAACTTCGTTGCGGGTAGCTTAGTGGGGTGGCCCCCTGAAATATTTTATGAATCCTGTGATTGCTTTGTCGTGAAAGCCTCGTTGGGTTTTGGTTTGGTTTTTCTGAGGTTGATCATGTGTGTGTTGCTATTTGTGCCCCTCAGGTAAATCTTCTGAAAGCCGTGTCATGATTATGGACGACTTGGAGCACAGTATCTCGATCATAGATAAGCATAACTAAAGTAGTGTTATAAATTTGACTTAATATGTGACTAGTAATTCAGCTTCACTACAATGGAATGGATAATAAAAATGCCAACAACTGGTGGATCTGTGGTGATCCGTGTCATACTATACCTGCCTAGTAAGTATTGCAACTCCAATAGAATGTGATAAAAGTGCCAACAACTGCTAGGTTTTGGGATTCCTCAGGACAATTATATCCGACTAGTAAATGTTCCAACTACCACGGAATGGTTAATTAAAACTGCCCACTACTTATGCTTCAGGATGACTCATGCTATCTTTATCTGATTAGTAAGTGCTGCAACCATAACAGAATGAGTAAAATTGCCAACTGTGTGAGTTCCTCGGTTTGACTTCCTCGTTTGGTCTCGAGGGGGAATGCCAGGATGGGTATGATTGGTGTTAGTATCAGGTTGGATCCGAGTCTCTATAGGATGTTTAGTGCATTCTGCGCTGCCGCTTCAGTCCACCATACCTATGTAGGCGAGGACCGCCGAATTCTAGCCTCTCGCTGTCTTGGCCTCGATCGACGCTCCTCTTTTTTCCTTTGCCCCTTTGTCGGCACCCCTTTTGTTTTAGCAGGTTTGAGATCGACATCGTTAGCAGGGCTACCCTTCCGGCTTGGCCTAGGCAGGGTTATGGACGCCATTGGTTATTCTTCAGGGCTCTTAGCCCCATTTGCATCTTGTCCGTAGTCGGAGTTGTATTGGTTTCAAGGTGATTTGGATCTTGTACTGTATATCTGTATTCTTGACTCATGGAGTCGTGTTATATATATATATATATCTGTTCTGTGGGTCCCATCAAGGACTGTTGTGTAATGGTATTACTTCGTTTTCCACCCGCACGAAAGTGCCCGGTGGGCGTCCTTGAATCGTTTCTATGCGGGTTTGGCGGGAAGCGCTAAAACTTGCATAGGGCCGATTCGAGGGTGTTACAGTAAAAAGAGCACACATGCAATGACACTGGTGGATCCATAGGTGGATTGTGAAAAGAGCACACATGCAATGACAATGGTGGATCCATATGTGGTATGTGAAAATAACACACATGCAATGACTCTGGTTGTTGTTATTAAAAAGAACACACATGCAATGAAACCGGTGGATCCATGTGTGGTATCTAAAGAGAACACACATGCAATGACTCTGGTTGTTGTTAGTAAAAAGAGCACACATGCAATGACACTGGTGGATCCATAGATGGATTGTGAAAATAACACACATGTAATTACACTGGTGGATCCATATGTGGTATGTGAAAAGAACACACATGCAATGACTCTGATTGTTGTTAGTAAAAATAACACACATGCAATGACACTGGTGGATCCATAGGTGGATTGTGAAAAGAGCACACATGCAATGACACTGGTGGATTCATATGTGGTATGTGAAAAGAACACACATGCAATGCCTCTAGTTGTTGTTATAAAAATAACACACATGCAATGACACTGGTGGATCCATGTGTGGTCTCTGAAGAGAACACACATTTCAATGACACTGTTGAATCCATATGTGGTATGTGAAAAGAACACACATGAAATGACACTGTTGGATCCATAGGTGGATTGTGAAAAGAGCACACATGCAATGACACTGGTGGATCCATATGTGGTATGTGAAAAGAACACACATGCAATGACTCTAGTTGTTGTTAGTAAAAAGAACACACATACAATAACACTGGTGGATCCATGTGTGGTCTCTCAAGAGAACACACATTTCAATGACACTGATGGATCCATATGTGGTATGTGAAAAGAACACACATGAAATGACAGTGTTAAATCCATAGGTGGATTGTGAAAAGAGCACACATGCAATGACACTGGTGGATCCATATGTGGTATGTGAAAAGAACACACATGCAATGACTCTAGTTGTTGTTAGTAAAAAGAACACACATGCAATGACACTGGTGGATCCATGTGTGGCCTCTAAAGAGAACACACATTTCAGTGACACTGGTGGATCCATATGTGGTATGTGAAAAGAACACACCTGAAATGACTCCAGTTGTTGTTAGTGAAAAGAGCACACATGCAATGACACTGGTGGATCCATATGTGGTATGTGAAAAGAACACACATGCAATGACACTGGTTGTTGTTAGTAAAAAGAGCATACATGCAATGACACTGGTTGATCCATAGGTGGATTGTGAAAAGAGCACACATGCAATGACACTGGTGGATCCATAGGTGGATTGTGAAAAGAGCACACATGCAATGACACTGGTGGATCCATATGTGGTATGTGAAAAGAACACACATGCAATGACTCTGGTTGTTGTTAGTAAAAAGAGCACACATGCACTGACACTGGTTGATCCATAGGTGGATTGTGAAATGAGCACACATGCAATGACACTGGTAGATCCATATGTGGTATGTGAGAAGAACACACATGAAATGACTACAGTTGTTGTTAGTAAAAAGAACACACATGCAATGACACTGGTGGATCCATATGTGGTATGTGAACAGAACACACATGCAATGACTCTGGTTGTTGTTATTCCAAAGAACACACATGCAATGACACAGGTGGATCCATGTGTGGTCTCTGAAGAGCACACACATTTCAATGACACTGGTGGATCCATATGTGGTATGTGAAAAGAACACACATGAAATGAATCCAGTTGTTGTTAGTAAGAAGAACACACATGCAATTAAACTAGTGGATCCATATGTGGTATGTGAAAATAACACACATGCAATGACTCTGGTTGTTCTTAGTGAAAAGAACACACATGCAATGACACTAGTGGATCCATGTGTGGTCTCTGAAGAGAACACACATTTCAATGACACTGGTTGTTGTTAGTAAAAATAACACACATGCAATGACACTGGTGGATCCATGTGTGGTCTCTAAAGAGAACACACATGCAATGACCCTGGTTGTTGTTAGTAAAAAGAGCACACATGCAATGACACTGATGGATCCATAGGTGGATTATGAAAAGAGCACACATGCAATGACACTGGTGGATCCATATGTGGTATGTGAAAAGAACACACATGCAATGACTCTGGTTTGTTGTTATTAAAAATAACGCACATGCAATGACACTGTTGGCTCCATGTGTGGTCTCTAAAGAGAACACACATGCAATGACTCTGGTTGTTGTTAGTAAAAAGAGCACACATGCAATGACACTGGTGGATCCATAGGTGGATCGTGAAAAGAACACACATGCAATTACACTGGTGGATCCCTATGTGGTATGTGAAAAGAACACACATGCAATGACTCTGGTTGTTGTTCGTAAAAATAACACACATGCAATGGAACTGTTGGATCCATATGTGATATGTGAAAATAACACACATGCAATGACTCTGGTTGTTGTTAGTGAAAAGAACACACATGCAATGACACTAGTAGATCCATGTGTGGTCTCTGAAGAGAACACACATTTCCATGACTCTGGTTGTTGTTAGTAAAAATAACACACATGCAATGACACTGGTGGAACCATGTGTGGTCTCTGAAGAGAACACACATGCAATGACCCTGGTTGTTGTTAGTAAAAAGAGTACACATGCAATGACACTGGTGGATCCATAGGTGGATTGTGAAAAGAGCACACATGCAATGACACTGGTGGATCCATATGTGGTATGTGAAAAGAACACACATGCAATGACTCTAGTTAGTGTTAGTAAAAAGAACACACATGCAATGACATTGGTGAATCCATGTGTGGTCTCTGAAGAGAACACACATGCAATGTAACATCCCGAGTTTTTCCTAAATTTGGAATGTTATAATAAAACTATTAAGTTGATTGGATTGTAAAATTGGAGTGCAAGATTTCAAAAATTCAAAATCATTAAGCATGCATGACCAACATTGCATATAAACCCTAAGAAGGAAATAGTATTGTCCAAAAAGGATTATCCACTACCCTTTATGGGATTTCCCAATTCTTAAGTACTACATGACCTATTGTTTGGGAGCATATTAAAATTGATGAAAAGTATTCCCTGTATGTCCTGAAATAAATTTGGGATATTTTCCTAAAAATTCTAAACCCAAATTCCTTATTAATGCAACTAGCCTTGTAATGCCTTGTAAGCAAATGGCATTATGGATATTTTCAACCTTGGTAAAACCATATTCTATACATCCTTAAAGGTGTGTTTTGAATTTATAAATTTCTAGAAATTGATTTGGTTCAATTTGGAGGCCTAAAACAAATACTAAGAAAGAAATACTAAATAGAAAAGGAGGAAGAATAAAAAAAAATGAACTAACCTAACCTACCGGCCAGGCCCAACCCGAGCCGCCCCTCCTCTCTCTATCTGCCGCGCGCAGTGCAGCATAGAGGCCCATCGCAGCCCAGCCACAGCCCGCGTTCCCCTCCCCCTCTCACTGCCATGCGGGCCCCACGCGGTCATCTCCTTCCTCCAGCCGTGGACGGGAAGAACACCTGATAAAATCTATTCGATCTGTTGACCCCCTCTCCAAGTTATTTCGCAGATAAAATCCCCCGGGACCCCTCTCCATAATCCCCCTGAAAACCCTAATTATCTGCCCCCAGGATGCCAAGACGGATATTGACTGGATCTCACCGCCGCCGAGCTCGAGGTCGAGCTCGAACCCTTCAAATCCGTCCACCCCGACCCTCCTTATCCCTCTGGACCACTTTACCTTGGAGCACTGATTCGCCCTGACCAACTTTCCCCTTGCACAGATCGCCGGAACACCCTCGATTGCTCGCCGGAGCTCCACCGTCGTCGCTGATCTCTGTCCGCTCGCAGTCGTCGCTACAGGAAGAGAAGGAAGAGATCGACTACGTCGTTCGCCTCCCCGACCTCTCCTCCGTTCCGTTGTGTTAATCCCCGTCACCGTTGACCACCGGAGCGACGCCAGAGACCACCGTCAGCCGCCATCCGCCATCACCTGAGCCATCCGCCACCGTCTGCCACCAACGACCTGTCGCGTTGCCGGTGAGCTCGTGAAGCTACCACCCCGTCCGTTGGATCTCATCTAGACGGCTCATATTAGAAGGGCCAGTGAACCGGTACCTGCCAATTGGTGAGCGCCGTGTGTCGCCAATTCAACAACGCCGTGTCATCGTCCTAGTCACCGCCAGGTCAGCGCCCAGTCACTGTCCACGTGGCAAAGCATATTCCCTGGAATATTCCCTGCATAATTGAAATTGATTTAAAATAGCCAGAATTATGTCCAATCTTGTAAAATTCATATAAAATTGAATACATGCCCAAAACTTATAAATAATATATGGTTGGATTCATAAAATTGTGTAGAACAATAATACGAGATTAGATATAACTTTTACAGTACATATTTACTGTAATAAATTAAATGGTTTAATGAGCCTTTTAGACATAATAAATCATAGTAAATTATCTGTAGATCCTAAAAATACAAATAAAGTGTCTATGGATTCATAATTTCATATAAAACATTAATATGCTGTTAGATCCAAATTTTGCAGTGTAAAATTGCTGTAGTGATTTAAATAGTTTTAATGGACTTTTAGAGTATTAAATTCATAGTAAATAATTTATAACTCAGAAAAATATGAATAATATGTCTCTGGAATCACATTATCTTGTAGATTACAGATCTGTTTTTAGTTTGAATTTTAGACAACAGAAATTGTTTAAATGATTTAAACTCCATTAAACACTATTTAAATCATTAGAAAAGATTTATAACTCCGATTAAGTTGAATCCAATTGCTACTGGTTCATATTAATGCCCTCTAAACAGTACACTTTAGATACAAATTTAATACGGGAATTAGTACAGAAATTTCAACAGAACTATTAAAACCCCTAGATTGGCAATCAAGTATTAATAATAGATATCCTATTGCATTAAATGATCTCCTGCGTGCATCATGTGTTGTAGTATTGTCCAGAGAACTAATTACAACCATTATGACTTATTAAACCATCATGCATGTTTTTGATCATCCTTGTTGTGTTTTGCTATGTTTGCAATTGTTTTGATTGGAACTAGCTTGTCCTCGTATTAGATTGTTCGGAGAGTGCGATTGCTGCGGAGAAATACAATCTAACACCCATATTATCAACATAAGGCAAGTTACACCACTTGTTCATAATTTTGTCCCAGTTTTGGTTCTATGCATGTGATCTTCAAAATTCTGTAGTATGCATGTGTAGGATGATCTAGTAGAATTTTTCCTCAGTATTATTTTGCAAGTGCGATGATTTTGTAGTATGCCATGAGTAGCTCTATACTTAGGATTTCCCATCCTAATAGGTTACCCCTGTTTTGCTAAGTATTGCTTGCTATGCTATATATATACAAAGTACCGTTGGGGGGTTCGAAAGACAAATAATTTTTCTAAGTATAAAGGCTCTCTAGAGCAAACTTTTCCTCTCAAATCCACTTCAAAATAAAACTAAGTTTTCTTCTGGGAGGAATGGTTGTCGGGTCAACGAGTGTGAATTTTGGTGGAGGACGGTCGCCCAGGAATCAAAGAAGTCTGCCATGTTTCAGAATTCAGAAGCTTCCAGTGCAACCACAATACATTATGGGCTCTGTCTTGGCCTAGTACTTAGTGGGAAACCTCACCTGGGTACCAACATTTGGAGGATTCTGGGCACGGTTGGATCCGGAAGGTAGAGGGGCTACTAAGGGAAAGCCTCGCCATGGTCTTGTCTGTAAAAGGACTTGATCGTGGATTGTGGGTAAAGTGCACAAACTCTCGAGAGTATTGCAATCTGATCGATCAACCGTGTTCACAGAAACAGAACAACAATGAGCATCTGAAGGATGGAGCCTCTGAAGGATCTTCCTCTCTCTTTTCTAAAACAAAGTTTTGAAACCCCATGGCGTGCGTAATATCGCTAATGGGTGGGAATTTGGGAACTTGGTGTGTAATATCCAAGTGACGCTTGGTGCGTAATATCCAAGTGTTTGGTTGTTTGGACACTTGGTGCGTAATATCCTCGTGTGCCACTCGACCTTATTTTATCAAAGCAAATGTTTACAAAGTAGGACAATCCTCTCTTCTTCCCTCTGCTTAAGAAAACTAGCTTTGAGCAAATGAACTCTACAGCCTATACCAGCCTTGCATGTAGAGATAGTCTTTTCTTTCCTTGGTGTAATTTGCCAATACATTCAAAGTACTGACCCAACTTGTTGGCTGCACGTTTCATGTGCAGAATTTTGGAGGTCGTTGAAAGGTGCGCTAGGATCGCGGGTCTTCACTCAACCTGCTTGTGGCATTGATGGGACTCCAAGTTGTATTTATATCGCTTCTGTTGTAATAATGTAAACTCTGGATTATTCGATTCATGTAATAAAGACTTGTGTTTTACATGATATTTCATCATTGAGTGCTAGCTATTGATCCAGGGACTAGCATGTTAATCACAGGGACTTAGGATCTTACTTGATCCAAGGTCACTACAGATGGTATCAGAGCATAAGTTGACTGTAGATCGTGACCCTAGACATGGAAAAACGTTAGGATAAATATTTTCTAAGTTATTTCAGAAAACTCTTATACTTCTGATCATCTACCATTGGGTTTTAAAATTTCTTAAGTCTCATCTTTTCAACATTAGAAAATGACCACCACCCACTTCAAGAAGAAACTTTTCTCAAGATTACCTTTTCAAAGAAGATCATCTCAATGTTTCGATTAAGTTGGTACTTGAAGACCTCCATGAAAGATGTTCCAAGACTGATGATACAAGATTAAAGACTTCAAAGGCCTTAAGTCAATGTTATTAACTAAAGAACTCGAAAGATTGAAGATTATGAAGAACATGAAGACTATCAAGAGCACGAAGACTTTTGGAGACTCGAAGCCTTGAAGATTCCAAGTGACCTATTAGGAACCAAACCCGAATAAGATTTCACTAAATATAGATGCGACAAATTGTTTGCTATCTTGTATGGTTTATTACCATAGCTAATGAAAACCTATTTTCTAAATAAAGTTTCTTGTATGGGTTATTCTTCTTCTTTCCATACTCCATTCGTTCCTACTCTAAACCTTGGTCAACTCGACGGATGGACCATATCAATAAGGAGGACAAGGAACTCAACTCCACCAAGCGTAAGAGCCACGCCGATGCAAAGAAGTGGATGCTCCAGGTTGAAGAAAGAATGAAGGATGCCAACATTAAAGTTAACAGAATGCTTCATTATGCCACCCAATTCCTAAAGGATGACGCTCCAACTTGGTGGGAGATGCAACACACCATTGATGATCATCAAGGGGTGATATCTTAGGAAGAATTTAAAGAGGTTCTACTACAATCTCGCCTCGTCACTCGTATACCAAAAATCCAAGAAGTTGAAGTCCCGAAACATTTAGCTTGCACGATCTATGGAGAAATAGGGCATATCACCAAGGAGCATCATGACCAGCGCCCCTACTGTGAAGGAAGGCACCCATCAGAAGAATGTCCCACCTCTCAAGTTACATTCTTCCTATGCGAAGGGACCAATCACAACCCTGCTCAATGCACCTCCACCCGGTGGAACATCAACTGAATCAACAAGTCAGAGACGGAATGCGCCAAGACCTCATGAAGGTTCGCGAGGACACGACAAATACAAGAGATGGATTCAAGACTCTAGACACCGCACCCAAAGTCATCACTTCGCAATACTCGACATATGAAAGGAATGCCCATTTCCCCAAACTGGCCCATGGAAACATTCTTCAAGGCAAGTAAGAATGCCCGAGTGATAGAAAAACGTGATTCACCTATCCTCATACATGGTAATTATGTGGGTGCAGGATGGATTGATCACCATTCCTACTACTCTTATTGTTCGCTCTTGTACTGTTGGCCTTGCGAATCTTGAGTACCCTTTTCAACCTTAGCAGAGAGTCGACGATGAGCCTAAACCCCAGAATGGTATATTGTTACACCCTTCTAAAAGCATCCATTGCTAAGCGTAGGAATATACGGTAAGGATGAATCCCAACCGTGAATTATGGGAACCGTGAAGTAAACGTTCCCTAATTGCCCACCATGAGAGTTTTGCTAGTTTAAGAAGTGCTTTCTCCGAAACTATCAATCATGATGTTTAGAATATGCTAGAGACATTGTGCCAATAAAAGTCTAATGGAGAACCAATCTGAGCTAAGTGAATCCTCGAGAAGTGACCTAATCAATTCCTTTTAAGGGTGGTAGTACCCAAGTGTAACCCGAACCTATTTCTTTCTAGCCTTCTCGAATCTCGAGGACGAGATTCCTTTTAAGGGTGGTAGTCTGTAACATCCCGAGTTTTTCCTAAATTTGGAATGTTATAATAAAACTATTAAGTTGATTGGATTGTAAAATTGGAGTGCAAGATTTGAAAAATTCAAAATCATTAAGCATGCATGACCAACATTGCATATAAACCCTAAGAAGCAAATAGTATTGTCCAAAAAGGATTATCCATTACCCTTTATGGGATTTCCCAATTCTTAAGTACTACATGACCTATTGTTTGGGAGCATATTAAAATTGATGAAAAGTATTCCCTGTATGTCCTGAAATAAATTTGGGATATTTTCCTAAAAATTCTAAACCCAAATTCCTTATTAATGTAACTAGCCTTGTAATGCCTTGTAAGCAAATGGCATTATGGATATTTTCAACCTTGGTAAAACCATATTCTATACATCCTTAAAGGTGTGTTTTGAATTTATAACTTTCTAGAAATTGATTTGGTTCAATTTGGAGGCCTAAAACAAATACTAAGAAAGAAATACTAAATAGAAAAGGAGGAAGAATAAAAAAAATGAACTAACCTAACCTACCGGCCAGGCCCAACCCGAGCCGCCCCTCCTCTCTCTATCTGCCGCGCGCAGCGCAGCACAGAGGCCCATCGCAGCCCAGCCACAGCCCGCGTTCCCCTCCCCCTCTCACTGCCATGCGGGCCCCGCGCGGTCATCTCCTTCCTCCAGCCGTGGACGGGAAGAACACCTGATCGGTCGGAACCCGCAAATCTGTTCGATCTGTTGACCCCCTCTCCAAGTTATTTCGCAGATAAAATCCCCCGGGACCCCTCTCCGTAATCCCCCTGAAAACTCTAATTATCTACCCCCAGGATGCTAAGACGGATATTGACTGGATCTCACCGCCGCCGAGCTCGAGTTCGAGCTCGAACCCTTCAAATCCGTCCACCCCGACCCTTCTTATCCCTCTGGACCACTTTACCTTGGAGCACTGATTCGCCCTGACCAACTTTCCCCTTGTGCAGATCGCCGGAACACCCTTGATTGCTCGCCGGAGCTCCACCATCATCGCTGATCTCTGTCCGCTCGCAGTCGTCGCTACAGGAAGAGAAGGAAGAGATCGACTACGTCGTTCGCCTCCCCGACCTCTCCTTCGTTCCGTGGTGTTAATCCCCGTCACCGTTGACCACCGGAGCGATGCCAGAGACCACCGTCAGCCGCCAGCCGCCATCACCTGAGCCATCCGCCACCGTCTGCCACCGACGACCTGTCGCGTTGCCGGTGAGCTCGTGAAGCTACCACCCCGTCCGTTGGATCTCATCTAGACGGCTCAGATTAGAAGGGCCAGTGAACCGGTACCTGCCAATTGGTGAGCGCCGTGTGTCGCCAATTCAACAACGCCGTGTCATCGTCCCAGTCACCGGTCAAGCCCGATCCTTCACGTGGCAAAGCATATTCCCTGGAATATTCCCTGCATAATTGAAATTGATTTAAAATAGCCAGAATTATGTCCAATCTTGTAAAATTCATATAAAATTGAATACATGCCCAAAAATTATAAATAATATATGGTTGGATTCATAAAATTGTGTAGAACAATAATACGAGATTAGATATAACTTTTACAGTACATATTTACTGTAATAAATTAAATGGTTTAATGAGCCTTTTAGACATAATAAATCATAGTAAATTATCTGTAGATCCTAAAAATACAAATAAAGTGTCTATGGATTCATAATTTCATATAAAACATTAATATGCTGTTAGATCCAAATTTTACAGTGTAAAATTGCTGTAGTGATTTAAATAGTTTTAATGGACTTTTAGAGTATTAAATTCTTAGTAAATAATTTATAACTCAGAAAAATATGAATAATATGTCTCTGGAATCACATTATCTTGTAGATTACAGATCTGTTTTTAGTTTGAATTTTAGACAACAGAAATTGTTTAAATGATTTAAACTCCATTAAACACTATTTAAATCATAAGAAAAGATTTATAACTCCGATTAAGTTGAATCCAATTGCTACTGGTTCGTATTAATGCCCTCTAACCAGTACACTTTAGATACAAATTTAATACGGCAATTAGTACAGAAGTTTCAACAGAACTATTAAAACCCCTAGATTGGCAATCAAGTATTAATAATAGATATCCTATTGCATTAAATGATCTCCTGCGTGCATCATGTGTTGTAGTATTGTCCAGAGAACTAATTATAACCATTATGACTTATTAAACCATCATGCATGTTTTTGATCATCCTTGTTGTGTTTTGCTATGTTTGCAATTGTTTTGATTGGAACTACCTTGTCCTCGTATTAGATTGTTCGGAGAGTGTGATTGCTGCGGAGAAATACAATCTAACACCCATATTATCAACATAAGGCAAGTTACACCACTTGTTCATAATTTTGTCCCAGTTTTGGTTCTATGCATGTGATCTTCAAAATTACTAGTATGCATGTGTAGGATGATCTAGTAGAATTTTTCCTCAGTATTATTTTGCAAGTGCGATGATTTTGTAGTATGCCATGAGTAGCTCTATACTTAGGATTTCCCATCCTAATAGGTTACCCCTGTTTTGCTAAGTATTGCTTGCTATGCTATATATATACAAAGTACCGTTGGGGGGTTCGAAAGACAAAGAATTTTTCTAAGTATAAAGGCTCTCTAGAGCAAACTTTTCCTCTCAAATCCACTTCAAAATAAAACTAAGTTTTCTTCTGGGAGGAATGGTTGACGGGTCAACGAGTGTGAATTTTGGTGGAGGACGGCCGCCCAGGAATCAAATAAGTCTGCCATGTTTCAGAATTCAGAAGCTTCCAGTGCAACCACAATACATTATGGGCTCTGTCTTGGCCTAGTACTTAGTGGGAAACCTCACCTGGGTACCAACATTTGGAGGATTCTGGGCACGGTTGGATCCGGAAGGTAGAGGGGCTACTAAGGGAAAGCCTCGCCATGGTCTTGTCTGTAAAAGGACTTGATCGTGGATTGTGGGTAAAGTGCACAAACTCTCGAGAGTATTGCAATCTGATCGATCAGCCGTGTTCACAGAAACAGAACAACAATGAGCGTCTGAAGGATCTTCCTCTCTCTTTTCTAAAACAAAGTTTTGAAACCCCATGGCGTGCGTAATATCGCTAATGGGTGGGAATTTGGGAACTTGGTGTGTAATATCCAAGTGACGCTTGGTGCGTAATATCCAAGTGTTTGGTTGTTTGGACACTTGGTGCGTAATATCCTCGTGTGCCACTCGACCTTATTTTATCAAAGCAAATGTTTACAAAGTAGGACAATCCTCTCTTCTTCCCTCTGCTTAAGAAAACTAGCTTTGAGCAAATGAACTATACAGCCTATACCAGCCTTGCATGTAGAGATAGTCTTTCCTTTCCTTGGTGTAATTTGCCAATACATTCAAAGTATTGACCCAACTTGTTGGCTGCACGTTTGATGTGCAGAATTTCGGAGGTCGTTGAAAGGTGCGCTAGGATCGCGGGTCTTCACTCAACCTGCTTGTGGCATTGATGGGACTCCAAGTTGTATTTATATCGCTTCTGTTGTAATAATGTAAACTCTGGATTATTCGATTCATGTAATAAAGACTTGTGTTTTACATGATATTTCATCGACTGTGAGTGCTAGCTATTGATCTAGGGACTAGCATGTTAATCACAGGGACTTAGGATCTTACTTGATCCAAGGTCACTACATGCAATGACTCTGGTTGTTGTTAGTAAAAAGAGCACACATGCAATGACACTGGTGGATCCATGGTATCTGAAGAGAACACACATGCAATGACTCTTGTTGTTCTTAGTAAAAAGAGCACACATGCAATGACACTAGTGGATCCATAGGTGGAATATGAAAAGAGCACACATGCAATGACACTAGTGGATCCATATGTGGTATGTGAAAAGAACACACATGCAATGACTCCAGTTGTTGTTAGTAAAAATAACACACATGCAATGACACTGGTGGATCCATGTGTGGTCTCTGAAGAGAACACACATTTCAATGACACTGGTGGATCCATATGTGGTATGTCAAAAGAACACACATGAAATGACTCCAGTTGATGTTAGTAAAAAGAACACACATGCAATGACACTGGTGGATCCATATGTGGTATGTTTAAAGAACACACATGCAATGACTCCAGTTTTGATTAGTAAAAAGAACACACATGCAATGACACTAGTGGATCCATGTGTGGTCTCTGAAGAGAACACACATTTCAATGACACTGGTGGATCCATATGTGGTATGTGAAAAGAAGACACATGAAATGACACTGGTGGATCCACAGGTGGATTGTGAAAATAGCACACATGCAATGACACGGACGAATCCATGTGTGGTATGTGAAAAGAACACACATGCAATGACTCTGGTTGTTGTTAGTAAAAAGAGCACACATGCAATGACACTGGTGGATCCATAGGTGGATTGTGAAAAGAACACACATGCAATGACACTGGTGGATCCATATGTGGTATGTGAAAAGAACACACATGCAATGACTCCAGTTGTTGTTACTAAAAAGAACACACATGCAATGACACTGGTGGATCCATGTGTTGTCTCTGAAGAGAACACACATTTCAATGACACTGGTGGATCCATACGTGGTATGTGAAAAGAACACACATGAAATGACTCTGGTTGTTGTTAATAAAAAGAACACACATGCAATGACACTGGTGGATCTATATGTGGTATGTGAAAAGAACACACATGAAATGACTCTGGTTGTTGTTAGTGAAAAGAGCACACATGCAATGACACTAGTGGATCCATATGTGGTATGTGAAAAGAACACACATGCAATGACTCTGGTTGTTGTTAGTAAAAAGAACACACATGCAATGACACTGGTGGATCCATAGGTGGATTGTGAAAAGATCACACATGCAATGACACTGGTGGATCCATATGTGGTATGTGAAAAGAACACACATGAAATGACTCCAGTTGTTGTTAGTAAAAAGAACACACATGCAATGACACTGGTGGATCCATATGTGGTATGTGAAAAGAACACACATGCAATGACTCTAGTTGTTATTAGTGAAAAGAACACACATGCAATGACACTGGTGGACCCATGTGTGGTCTCTGAAGAGAACACACATTTCAATGACACTGGTGGATCCATATGTGGTATGTGAAAAGAACACACATGAAATGACTCCAATTGTTGTTAGTAAAAAGAACACACATGCAATGACACTGGTGGATCCATATGTGGTATGTGAAAATAACACACATGCAATCACTCTGGTTGTTCTTAGTGAAAAGAACACACATGCAATAACACTAGTGGATCCATGCGTGGTCTCTGAAGAGAACACACATTTCAATGACACTGGTGGATCCATATGTGGTATGTGAAAAGAACACACATGAAATGACTCCAGTTGATGTTAGTAAAAAGAACACACATGCAATGACACTGGTGGATCCATATGTGGTATGTTTAAAGAACACACATGCAATGACTCCAGTTTTGATTAGTAAAAATAACACACATGCAATGACACTAGTGGATCCATGTGTGGTCTCTGAAGAGAACACACATTTCAATGACACTGGTGGATCCATATGTGGTATGTGAAAAGAAGACACATGAAATGACACTGGTGGATCCACAGGTGGATTGTGAAAATAGCACACATGCAATGACACGGACGAATCCATGTGTGGTATGTGAAAAGAACACACATGCAATGACTCTGGTTGTTGTTAGTAAAAAGAGCACACATGCAATGACATTGGTGGATCCATAGGTGGATTGTGAAAAGAGCACACATGCAATGACACTGGTGGATCCATATGTTGTATGTGAAAAGAACACACATGCAATGACTCCAGTTGTTGTTAGTAAAAAGAACACACATGCAATGACACTAGTGGATCCATGTGTTGTCTCTGAAGAGAACACACATTTCAATGACACTTGTGGATCCATATGTGTTATGTGAAAAGAACACACATGCAATGACTCTGATTGTTGTTAGTAAAAAGAACACACATGCAATGACACTAGTGGATCCATATGTGGTATGTGAAAAGAACACACATGAAATGACTCTGGTTGTTGTTAGTGAAAAGAGCACACATGCAATCACACTAGTGGATCCATATGTGGTATGTGAAAAGAACACATGCAATGACTCTGGTTGTTGTTAGTAAAAAGAACACACATGCAATGACACTGGTGGGTCCATAGGTGGATTGTGAAAAGATCACACATGCAATGACACTGGTGGATCCATATGTGGTATGTAAAAAGAACACACATGAAATGACTCCAGTTGTTGTTAGTAAAAAGAACACACATGCAATGACACTGGTGGATCCATATGTGGTATGTGAAAAGAACACACATACAATGACTCTGGTTGTTGTTAGTGAAAAGAACACACATGCAATGACACTGGTGGATCCATGTGTGGTCTCTGAAGAGAACACACATTTCAATGACACTGGAGGATCCATATGTGGTATGTGAAAAGAACACACATGAAATGCCTCCAATTGTTGTTAGTAAAAAGAACACACATGCAATGACACTGGTGGATCCATATGTGGTATGTGAAAATAACACACATGCAATCACTCTGGTTGTTCTTAGTGAAAAGAACACACATGCAATAACACTAGTGGATCCATGCGTGGTCTCTGAAGAGAACACACATTTCAATGACTCTTGTTGTTGTTAGTAAAAAGAACACACATACAATGACATTGGTGGATCCATGTGTGGTCTCTGAAGAGAACACACATGCAATGACTCTAGTTGTTGTTAGTAAAAAGAGCACACATGCAATGACTCTGGTTGTTGTTAGTAAAAAGAGCACACATGCAATGACACTAGTGGATCCATAGGTGGATTATGAAAAGAGCACAGATGCAATGACACTGGTGAATCCATATGTGGTATGTGAAAAGAACACACATGCAATGACTCCAGTTGTTGTTACTAAAAATGACACACATGCAATGACACTGGTGGATCCATGTGTGGTCTCTGAAGAGAACACACATTTCAATGACACTGGTGGATCCATATGTGGTATGTGAAAAGAACACACATGAAATGACTCCGGTTGTTGTTAGTAAAAAGAACACACATGCAATGACACTGGTGGATCCATATGTGGTATGTGAAAAGAACACACATCCAATGACTCCAGTTTTGATTAGTAAAAAGAACACACATGCAATGACACTAGTGGATCCATGTGTTGTCTCTGAAGAGAACACACATTTCAATGACACTGGTGGATCCATATGTGGTATGTGAAAAGAGCACACATGAAATGATACTAGTGGATCCATAGGTGGATTGTGAAAAGAGCACACATGCAATGACACTGATGGATCCATGTGTGGTATGTGAAAATAACACACATGCAATGACTCTGGTTGTTGTTAGTAAAAAGAGCACACATGCAATGACAGTGGTGGATCCATAGGTGGATTGTGAAAAGAGCACACATGCAATGACGCTGGTGGATCCATATGTTGTATGTGAAAAGAACACACATGCAATAACTCCAATTGTTGTTAGTAAAAAGAACACACATGCAATGACACTTTTGGATCCATGTGTGGTCTCTGAAGAGAACACACATTTCAATGACACTGGTGGATCCATATGTGGTATGTGAAAAGAAGACACATGAAATGACACTGGTGGATCCATAGGTGGATTGTGAAAATAGCACACATGCAATGACACGGACGAATCCATGTGTGGTATGTGAAAAGAACACACATGCAATGACTCTGGTTGTTGTTAGTAAAAAGAGCACACATGCAATGACATTGGTGGATCCATAGGTGGATTGTGAAAAGAGCACACATGCAATGACACTGGTGGATCCATATGTTGTATGTGAAAAGAACACACATGCAATGACTCTAGTTGTTGTTAGTAAAAAGAACACACATGCAATGACACTAGTGGATCCATGTGTTGTCTCTGAAGAGAACACACATTTCAATGACACTTGTGGATCCATATGTGTTATGTGAAAAGAACACACATGCAATGACTCTGATTGTTGTTAGTAAAAAGAACACACATGCAATGACACTAGTGGATCCATATGTGGTATGTGAAAAGAACACACATGAAATGACTCTGGTTGTTGTTAGTGAAAAGAGCACACATGCAATCACACTAGTGGATCCATATGTGGTATGTGAAAAGAACACACATGCAATGACTCTGGTTGTTGTTAGTAAAAAGAACACACATGCAATGACACTGGTGGGTCCATAGGTGGATTGTGAAAAGATCACACATGCAATGACACTGGTGGATCCATATGTGGTATGTAAAAAGAACACACATGAAATGACTCCAGTTGTTGTTAGTAAAAAGAACACACATGCAATGACACTGGTGGATCCATATGTGGTATGTGAAAAGAACACACATACAATGACTCTGGTTGTTGTTAGTGAAAAGAACACACATGCAATGACACTGGTGGATCCATGTGTGGTCTCTGAAGAGAACACACATTTCAATGACACTGGAGGATCCATATGTGGTATGTGAAAAGAACACACATGAAATGACTCCAATTGTTGTTAGTAAAAAGAACACACATGCAATGACACTGGTGGATCCATATGTGGTATGTGAAAATAACACACATGCAATCACTCTGGTTGTTCTTAGTGAAAAGAACACACATGCAATAACACTAGTGGATCCATGCGTGGTCTCTGAAGAGAACACACATTTCAATGACTCTGGTTGTTGTTAGTAAAAAGAACACACATACAATGAAATCGGTGGATCCATGTGGTCTATGCATAGAACACACATGCAATGACTCTAGTTGTTGTTAGTAAAAAGAGCACACATGCAATGACTCTGGTTGTTGTTAGTAAAAAGAGCACACATGCAATGACACTAGTGGATCCATAGGTGGATTATGAAAAGAGCAGAGATGCAATGACACTGGTGAATCCATATGTGGTATGTGAAAAGAACACACATGCAATGACTCAGTTGTTGTTACTAAAAATGACACACATGCAATGACATCAGGTGGATCCATGTGTGGTCTCTGAAGAAGAACACATTTCAATGACACTGTGGATCCATATGTGGTATGTGAAAAGAACACACATGAAATGACTCCAGTTGTTGTTAGTAAAAAAACACACATGCAATGACACTGGTGGATCCATATGTGGTATGTGAAAAGAACACACATCCAATGACTCCAGTTTTGATTAGTAAAAAGAACACACATGCAATGACACTAGTGGATCCATGTGTTGTCTCTGAAGAGAACACACATTTCAATGACACTGGTGGATCCATATGTGGTATGTGAAAAGAACACACATGAAATGATACTAGTGGATCCATAGGTGGATTGTGAAAAGAGCACACATGCAATGACACTGATGGATCCATGTGTGGTATGTGAAAATAACACACATGCAATGACTCTGGTTGTTGTTAGTAAAAAGAGCACACATGCAATGACAGTGGTGGATCCATAGGTGGATTGTGAAAAGAGCACACATGCAATGACGCTGGTGGATCCATATGTTGTATGTGAAAAGAACACACATGCAATAACTCCAATTGTTGTTAGTAAAAAGAACACACATGCAATGACACTTTTGGATCCATGTGTGGTCTCTGAAGAGAACACACATTTCAATGACACTGGTGGATCCATATGTGGTATGTGAAAAGAAGACACATGAAATGACACTGGTGGATCCACAGGTGGATTGTGAAAATAGCACACATGCAATGACACGGACGAATCCATGTGTGGTATGTGAAAAGAACACACATGCAATGACTCTGGTTGTTGTTAGTAAAAAGAGCACACATGCAATGACATTGGTGGATCCATAGGTGGATTGTGAAAAGAGCACACATGCAATGACACTGGTGGATCCATATGTTGTATGTGAAAAGAACACACATGCAATGACTCTAGTTGTTGTTAGTAAAAAGAACACACATGCAATGACACTAGTGGATCCATGTGTTGTCTGAAGAGAACACATTTCAATGACACTTGTGGATCCATATGTGTTATGTGAAAAGAACACATGCAATTACTCTGATTGTTGTTAGTAAAAAGAACACACATGCAATGACACTAGTGGATCCATATGTGGTATGTGAAAAGAACACACATGAAATGACTCTGGTTGTTGTTAGTGAAAAGAGCACACATGCAATCACACTAGTGGATCCATATGTGGTATGTGAAAAGAACACACATGCAATGACTCTGGTTGTTGTTAGTAAAAAGAACACACATGCAATGACACTGGTGGGTCCATAGGTGGATTGTGAAAAGATCACACATGCAATGACACTGGTGGATCCATATGTGGTATGTAAAAAGAACACACATGAAATGACTCCAGTTGTTGTTAGTAAAAAGAACACACATGCAATGACACTGGTGGATCCATATGTGGTATGTGAAAAGAACACACATACAATGACTCTGGTTGTTGTTAGTGAAAAGAACACACATGCAATGACACTGGTGGATCCATGTGTGGTCTCTGAAGAGAACACACATTTCAATGACACTGGAGGATCCATATGTGGTATGTGAAAAGAACACACATGAAATGACTCCAATTGTTGTTAGTAAAAAGAACACACATGCAATGACACTGGTGGATCCATATGTGGTATGTGAAAATAACACACATGCAATCACTCTGGTTGTTCTTAGTGAAAAGAACACACATGCAATAACACTAGTGGATCCATGCGTGGTCTCTGAAGAGAACACACATTTCAATGACTCTGGTTGTTGTTAGTAAAAAGAACACACATACAATGAAACTGGTGGATCCATGTGTGGTCTCTGCAGAGAACACACATGCAATGACTCTAGTTGTTGTTAGTAAAAAGAGCACACATGCAATGACTCTGGTTGTTGTTAGTAAAAAGAGCACACATGCAATGACACTAGTGGATCCATAGGTGGATTATGAAAAGAGCACAGATGCAATGACACTGGTGAATCCATATGTGGTATGTGAAAAGAACACACATGCAATGACTCCAGTTGTTGTTACTAAAAATGACACACATGCAATGACACTGGTGGATCCATGTGTGGTCTCTGAAGAGAACACATTTCAATGACACTGTGGATCCATATGTGGTATGTGAAAGAACACACATGAAATGACTCGGTTGTTGTTAGTAAAAGAACACACATACAATGACATTGGTGGATCCATTTGTGGTATGTGAAAAGAACACACATCCAATGACTCCAGTTTTGATTAGTAAAAAGAACACACATGCAATGACACTAGTGGATCCATGTGTTGTCTCTGAAGAGAACACACATTTCAATGACACTGGTGGATCCATATGTGGTATGTGAAAAGAACACACATGAAATGATACTGGTGGATCCATAGGTGGATTGTGAAAAGTGCACACATGCAATGACACTGATGGATCCATGTGTGGTATGTGAAAATAACACACATGCAATGACTCTGGTTGTTGTTAGTAAAAAGAGCACACATGCAATGACAGTGGTGGATCCATAGGTGGATTGTGAAAAGAGCACACATGCAATGACGCTGGTGGTTCCATATGTTGTATGTGAAAAGAACACACATGCAATAACTCCAATTGTTGTTAGTAAAAAGAACACACATGCAATGACACTTTTGGATCCATGTGTGGTCTCTGAAGAGAACACACATTTCAATGACACTGGTGGATCCATATGTGGTATGTGAAAAGAAGACACATGAAATGACACTGGTGGATCCACAGGTGGATTGTGAAAATAGCACACATGCAATGACACGGACGAATCCATGTGTGGTATGTGAAAAGAACACACATGCAATGACTCTGGTTGTTGTTAGTAAAAAGAGCACACATGCAATGACATTGGTGGATCCATAGGTGGATTGTGAAAAGAGCACACATGCAATGACACTGGTGGATCCATATGTTGTATGTGAAAAGAACACACATGCAATGACTCTAGTTGTTGTTAGTAAAAAGAACACACATGCAATGACACTAGTGGATCCATGTGTTGTCTCTGAAGAGAACACACATTTCAATGACACTTGTGGATCCATATGTGTTATGTGAAAAGAACACACATGCAATGACTCTGATTGTTGTTAGTAAAAAGAACACACATGCAATGACACTAGTGGATCCATATGTGGTATGTGAAAAGAACACACATGAAATGACTCTGGTTGTTGTTAGTGAAAAGAGCACACATGCAATCACACTAGTGGATCCATATGTGGTATGTGAAAAGAACACACATGCAATGACTCTGGTTGTTGTTAGTAAAAAGAACACACATGCAATGACACTGGTGGGTCCATAGGTGGATTGTGAAAAGATCACACATGCAATGACACTGGTGGATCCATATGTGGTATGTAAAAAGAACACACATGAAATGACTCCAGTTGTTGTTAGTAAAAAGAACACACATGCAATGACACTGGTGGATCCATATGTGGTATGTGAAAAGAACACACATACAATGACTCTGGTTGTTGTTAGTGAAAAGAACACACATGCAATGACACTGGTGGATCCATGTGTGGTCTCTGAAGAGAACACACATTTCAATGACACTGGAGGATCCATATGTGGTATGTGAAAAGAACACACATGAAATGACTCCAATTGTTGTTAGTAAAAAGAACACACATGCAATGACACTGGTGGATCCATATGTGGTATGTGAAAATAACACACATGCAATCACTCTGGTTGTTCTTAGTGAAAAGAACACACATGCAATAACACTAGTGGATCCATGCGTGGTCTCTGAAGAGAACACACATTTCAATGACTCTGGTTGTTGTTAGTAAAAAGAACACACATACAATGACATTGGTGGATCCATGTGTGGTCTCTGAAGAGAACACACATGCAATGACTCTAGTTGTTGTTAGTAAAAAGAGCACACATGCAATGACTCTGGTTGTTGTTAGTAAAAAGAGCACACATGCAATGAGCCTAGTGGATCCATAGGTGGATTATGAAAAGAGCACAGATGCAATGACACTGGTGAATCCATATGTGGTATGTGAAAAGAACACACATGCAATGACTCCAGTTGTTGTTACTAAAAATTACACACATGCAATGACACTGGTGGATCCATGTGTGGTCTCTGAAGAGAACACACATTTCAATGACACTGGTGGATCCATATGTGGTATGTGAAAAGAACACACATGAAATGACTCCGGTTGTTGTTAGTAAAAAGAACACACATGCAATGACACTGGTGGATCCATATGTGGTATGTGAAAAGAACACACATCCAATGACTCCAGTTTTGATTAGTAAAAAGAACACACATGCAATGACACTAGTGGATCCATGTGTTGTCTCTGAAGAGAACACACATTTCAATGACACTGGTGGATCCATATGTGGTATGTGAAAAGAACACACATGAAATGATACTGGTGGATCCATAGGTGGATTGTGAAAAGAGCACACATGCAATGACACTGATGGATCCATGTGTGGTATGTGAAAATAACACACATGCAATGACTCTGGTTGTTGTTAGTAAAAAGAGCACACATGCAATGACAGTGGTGGATCCATAGGTGGATTGTGAAAAGAGCACACATGCAATGACGCTGGTGGTTCCATATGTTGTATGTGAAAAGAACACACATGCAATAACTCCAATTGTTGTTAGTAAAAAGAACACACATGCAATGACACTTTTGGATCCATGTGTGGTCTCTGAAGAGAACACACATTTCAATGACACTGGTGGATCCATATGTGGTATGTGAAAAGAAGACACATGAAATGACACTGGTGGATCCACAGGTGGATTGTGAAAATAGCACACATGCAATGACACGGACGAATCCATGTGTGGTATGTGAAAAGAACACACATGCAATGACTCTGGTTGTTGTTAGTAAAAAGAGCACACATGCAATGACATTGGTGGATCCATAGGTGGATTGTGAAAAGAGCACACATGCAATGACACTGGTGGATCCATATGTTGTATGTGAAAAGAACACACATGCAATGACTCTAGTTGTTGTTAGTAAAAAGAACACACATGCAATGACACTAGTGGATCCATGTGTTGTCTCTGAAGAGAACACACATTTCAATGACACTAGTGGATCCATATGTGTTATGTGAAAAGAACACACATGCAATGACTCTGATTGTTGTTAGTAAAAAGAACACACATGCAATGACACTAGTGGATCCATATGTGGTATGTGAAAAGAACACACATGAAATGACTCTGGTTGTTGTTAGTGAAAAGAGCACACATGCAATCACACTAGTGGATCCATATGTGGTATGTGAAAAGAACACACATGCAATGACTCTGGTTGTTGTTAGTAAAAAGAACACACATGCAATGACACTGATGGGTCCATAGGTGGATTGTGAAAAGAGCACACATGCAATGACACTGGTGGATCCATATGTGGTATGCGAAAAGAACACACATGAAATGACTCTAGTTGTTGTTAGTAAAAAGAACACACATGCAATGACACTGGTGGATCCATATGTGGTATGTGAAAAGAACACACATGCAATGACTCTGGTTGTTGTTAGTGAAAAGAACACACATGCAATCACACTGGTGGATCAATGTGGTCTCTGAAGAACACACATTTCAATGACACTGGTGGATCCATATGTGGTATGTGAAAAGAACACACATGAAATGACTCCAATTGTTGGATCCATAGGTGGATTGTGAAAAGAGAACACATGCAATGACACTGGTGGATCCATATGTGGTATGTGAAAACAACACACATGCAATCACTCTGGTTGTTCTTAGTGAAAAGAACACACATGCAATAACACTAGTGGATCCATGCGTGGTCTCTGAAGAGAACACACATTTCAATGACTCTAGTTGTTGTTAGTAAAAAGAACACACATGCAATGACATTGGTGGATCCATGTGTGGTCTCTGAAGAGAACACACATGCAATGACTCTGGTTGTTGTTAGTAAAAAGAGCACACATGCAATGACTCTGGTTGTTGTTAGTAAAAAGAGCACACATGCAATGACACTAGTGGATCCATAGGTGGATTGTGAAAAGAACACACATTTCAATGACACTGGTGGATCCTAATGTGGTATGTGAAAAGAACACACATGAAATGACTCCAGTTGTTGTTAGTAAAAAGAACACACATGCAATGACACTGGTGGATCCATATGTGGTATGTGAAAAGAACACACATGCAATGACTCTGGTTGTTGTTAGTAAAAAGAACACACATGCAATGACACTGATGGGTCCATAGGTGGATTGTGAAAAGAGCACACATGCAATGACACTGGTGGATCCATATGTGGTATGTAAAAAGAACACACATGAAATGACTCTAGTTGTTGTTAGTGAAAAGAACACATGCAATGACACTGGTGGATCCATATGTGGTATGTGAAAAGAACACACATGCAATGACTCTGGTTGTTGTTAGTGAAAAGAACACACATGCAATCACACTGGTGGATCCATGTGTGGTCTCTGAAGAGAACACACATTTCAATGACACTGGTGGATCCATATGTGGTATGTGAAAAGAACACACATGAAATGACTCCAATTGTTGGATCCATAGGTGGATTGTGAAAAGAGAACACATGCAATGACACTGGTGGATCCATATGTGGTATGTGAAAACAACACACATGCAATCACTCTGGTTGTTCTTAGTGAAAAGAACACACATGCAATAACACTAGTGGATCCATGCGTGGTCTCTGAAGAGAACACACATTTCAATGACTCTAGTTGTTGTTAGTAAAAAGAACACACATGCAATGACATTGGTGGATCCATGTGTGGTCTCTGAAGAGAACACACATGCAATGACTCTGGTTGTTGTTAGTAAAAAGAGCACACATGCAATGACTCTGGTTGTTGTTAGTAAAAAGAGCACACATGCAATGACACTAGTGGATCCATAGGTGGATTATGAAAAGAGCACAGATGCAATGACACTGGTGAATCCATATGTGGTATGTGAAAAGAACACACATGCAATGACTCCAGTTGTTGTTACTAAAAATGACACACATGCAATGACACTGGTGGATCCATGTGTGGTCTCTGAAGAGAACACACATTTCAATGACACTGGTGGATCCTAATGTGGTATGTGAAAAGAACACACATGAAATGACTCCAGTTGTTGTTAGTAAAAAGAACACACATGCAATGACACTGGTGGATCCATATGTGGTATGTGAAAAGAACACACATGCAATGACTCTGGTTGTTGTTAGTAAAAGAACACACATGCAATGACACGATGGGTCCATAGGTGGATTGTGAAAAGAGCACACATGCAATAACACTGGTGGATCCATATGTGGTATGTGAAAAGAACACACATGAAATGACTCTGGTTGTTGTTAGTAAAAAAGCACACATGCAATGACACTGGTGGATCCATATGTGGTATGTGAAAAGAACACACATGCAATGACTCTGGTTGTTGTTAGTGAAAAGAACACACATGCAATCACACTGGTGGATCCATGTGTGGTCTCTGAAGAGAACACACATTTCAATGACACTGGTGGATCCATATGTGGTATGTGAAAAGAACACACATGAAATGACTCCAATTGTTGGATCCATAGGTGGATTGTGAAAAGAGAACACATGCAATGACACTGGTGGATCCATATGTGGTATGTGAAAACAACACACATGCAATCACTCTGGTTGTTCTTAGTGAAAAGAACACACATGCAATAACACTAGTGGATCCATGCGTGGTCTCAGAGAGAACACACATTTCAATGACTCTAGTTGTTGTTAGTAAAAAGAACACACATGCAATGACATTGGTGGATCCATGTGTGGTCTCTGAAGAGAACACACATGCAATGACTCTGGTTGTTGTTAGTAAAAAGAGCACACATGCAATGACTCTGGTTGTTGTTAGTAAAAAGAGCACACATGCAATGACACTAGTGGATCCATAGGTGGATTATGAAAAGAGCACAGATGCAATGACACTGGTGAATCCATATGTGGTATGTGAAAAGAACACACATGCAATGACTCCAGTTGTTGTTACTAAAAATGACACACATGCAATGACACTGGTGGATCCATGTGTGGTCTCTGAAGAGAACACACATTTCAATGACACTGGTGGATCCTAATGTGGTATGTGAAAAGAACACACATGAAATGACTCCAGTTGTTGTTAGTAAAAAGAACACACATGCAATGACACTGGTGGATCCATATGTGGTATGTGAAAAGAACACACATGCAATGACTCCAGTTGTTATTAGTAAAAAGAACACACATGCAATGACACTAGTGGATCCATGTGTTGTCTCTGAAGAGAACACACATTTCAATGACACTGGTGGATCCATATGTGGTATGTGAAAAGAACACACATGAAATGATACTGGTGGATCCATAGGTGGATTGTGAAAAGAGCACACATGCAATGATGGATCCATGTGTGGTATGTGAAAATAACACACATGCAATGACTCTGGTTGTTGTTAGTAAAAAGAGCACACATGCAATGATAGTGGTGGATCCATAGGTGGATTGTGAAAAGAGCACACATGCAATGACGCTGGTGGATCCATATGTTGTATGTGAAAAGAACACACATGCAATAACTCCAATTGTTGTTAGTAAAAAGAACACACATGCAATGACACTTTTGGATCCATGTGTGGTCTCTGAAGAGAACACACATTTCAATGACACTGGTGGATCCATATGTGGTATGTGAAAAGAAGACACATGAAATGACACTGGTGGATCCACAGGTGGATTGTGAAAATAGCACACATGCAATGACACGGACGAATCCATGTGTGGTATGTGAAAAGAACACACATGCAATGACTCTGGTTGTTGTTAGTAAAAAGAGCACACATGCAATGACATTGGTGGATCCATAGGTGGATTGTGAAAAGAGCACACATGCAATGACACTGGTGGATCCATATGTTGTATGTGAAAAGAACACACATGCAATGACTCTAGTTGTTGTTAGTAAAAAGAACACACATGCAATGACACTAGTGGATCCATGTGTTGTCTCTGAAGAGAACACACATTTCAATGACACTTGTGGATCCATATGTGTTATGTGAAAAGAACACACATGCAATGACTCTGATTGTTGTTAGTAAAAAGAACACACATGCAATGACACTAGTGGATCCATATGTGGTATGTGAAAAGAACACACATGAAATGACTCTGGTTGTTGTTAGTGAAAAGAGCACACATGCAATCACACTAGTGGATCCATATGTGGTATGTGAAAAGAACACACATGCAATGACTCTGGTTGTTGTTAGTAAAAAGAACACACATGCAATGACACTGATGGGTCCATAGGTGGATT